>CAKAJA020000186.1:1428000-2856000 GCA_916610235.2 Lasioglossum morio
GTTATGCGTTATGCGTTATGCGTTATGCGTTATGCGTTATGCGTTATGCATTATGGGTTATGCGTTATTTGTTATGCGTTATGCGTTATGCGTTATGCGTTATGCGTTATGCGTTATGCGTTATGCGATATGCGTTATGCGTTATGCGTTATGCGTTATGCGTTATGCGTTATGCGTTATGCGTTATGCGTTATGCGTTATGCGTTATGCGTTATGCGTTATGCGTTATGCGTTATGCGTTATGCGTTATGCGTTATGAGTAATGCGTGATCCGTTATGCGTTATGCGTTATGCGTTATGCGTTATGTGTTATGCGTTGTGCGTTATCCGCTATGCGTTATGCGTTGTGCGTTATGCGTTATGCGTTATGCGTTGCGCGTTATGCGTTATGCGTTATAGGTTATGCGTTATGTGTTATGCGTTATGCGTTATGCGTTATGCGTTATGCGTTATGCGTTATGCGTTGTGCGTTATGCGTTATGCGCTATGCGTTATGCGTTATGCGTTATGCGTTATGCGTTATGCGTTATGAGAAATGCGTGATCCGTTATGCGTTATGAGTAATGCGTGATCCGTTATGCGTTATGCGTTATGCGTTATGCGTTATGCGTTATGCGTTATGCGTTATGCGTTATGCATTATGCGTTATGCGTTATTTGTTATGCGTTATGCGTTATGAGTTATGCGTTATGCGTTATGCGTTATGCGATATGCGTTATGCGTTATGCGTTATGCGTTATGCGTTATGCGTTATGCGTTATGCGTTATGCGTTATGCGTTATGCGTTATGCGTTATGCGTTATGCGTTATGCGTTATGCGTTATGCGTTATGCGTTATGCGTTATGCGTTATGCGTTATGAGTAATGCTTGATCCGTTACGCGTTATGCGTTATGCGTTATGCGTTATGCGTTATGCGTTATGCGTTATGCGTTATGCGTTATGCGTTATGCGTTATGCGTTATGCGTTATGCGTTATGAGTAATGCGTGATCCGTTATGCGTTATGCGTTATGCGTTATGCGTTATGTGTTATGCGTTGTGCGTTATCCGCTATGCGTTATGCGTTGTGCGTTATGCGTTATGCGTTATGCGTTGCGCGTTATGCGTTATGCGTTATGGGTTATGCGTTATGTGTTATGCGTTATGCGTTATGCATTATGCGTTATGCGTTATGCGTTTTGCGTTATGCGTTATGCGTTATGCGTTATGCGTTATGCGTTATGCGTTATGCGTTATGCGTTATGCGTTATGCGTTATGCGTTATGCGTTATGCGTTATGCGTTATGCGTTATGCATTATGGGTTATGCGTTATTTGTTATGCGTTATGCGTTATGAGTTATGCGTTATGCGTTATGCGTTATGCGATATGCGTTATGCGTTATGCGTTATGCGTTATGCGTTATGCGTTATGTGTTATGCGTTATGCGTTATGCGTTGTGCGTTATGCGTTATGCGTTATGCGTTGCGCGTTATGCGTTATGCGTTATGCGTTATGCGTTATGCGTTATGCGTTATGCGTTATGCGTTATGCGTTATGCGTTATGCGTTATGCGTTATGCGTTATGCGTTATGCGTTATGCGTTATGCGTTGTGCGTTATACGTTATGCGTTATGCGTTATGCGTTATGCGTTATGCGTTATGCGTTATGCGTTATGCGTTATGCGTTATGCGTTATGCGTTATGCGTTATGCGTTATGCGTTATGCGTTATGCGTTATGCGTTATGAGAAATGCGTTATGAGTAATGCGTGATCCGTTATGCGTTATGCGTTATGCGTTATGCGTTATGCGTTATGCGTTATGCGTTATGCGTTATGCGTTATGCGTTATGCGTTATGGGTTATCCGTTATGCGTTATCCGTTATGCGTTATGCGTTATGCGTTATGCGTTATGCGTTATGCGATATGCGTTATGCGTTATGCGTTATGCGTTATGCGTTATGCGTTATGCGTTATGCGTTATGCGTTATGCGTTATGCGTTATGCGTTATGCGTTATGCGTTATGCGTTATGCGTTATGCGTTATGGGTTATCCGTTATGCGTTATCCGTTATGCGTTATGCGTTATGCGTTATGCGTTATGCGTTATGCGTTATGCGTTATGCGTTATGCGATATGCGTTATGCGTTATGCGTTATGCGTTATGCGTTATGCGTTATGCGTTATGCGTTATGCGTTATGCGTTATGCGTTATGTGTTATGCGTTATGCGTTATGCGTTATGCGTTATGCGTTATGCGTTATGAGTAATGCTTGATCCGTTACGCGTTATGCGTTATGCGTTATGCGTTATGCGTTATGCGTTATGCGTTATGCGTTATGCGTTATGCGTTATGCGTTATGCGTTATGCGTTATGCGTTATGAGTAATGCGTGATCCGTTATGCGTTATGCGTTATGCGTTATGTGTTATGCGTTGTGCGTTATCCGTTATGCGTTATGCGTTGTGCGTTATGCGTTATGCGTTATGCGTTGCGCGTTATGCGTTATGCGTTATAGGTTATGCGTTATGTGTTATGCGTTATGCGTTATGCATTATGCGTTATGCGTTATGCGTTATGCGTTATGCGTTATGCGTTATGCGTTATGCGTTATGCGTTATGCGTTATGCGTTATGCGTTATGCGTTATGCGTTATGCGTTATGCGTTATGCGTTATGCGTTATGCGTTATGCGTTATGCGTTATGCGTTATGAGTTATGCGTTATGCGTTATGCGTTATGCGATATGCGTTATGCGTTATGCGTTATGCGTTATGCGTTATGCGTTATGCGTTATGCGTTATGCGTTATGCGTTGTGCGTTATGCGTTATGCGTTATGCGTTGCGCGTTATGCGTTATGCGTTATGCGTTATGCGTTATGCGTTATGCGTTATGCGTTATGCGTTATGCGTTATGCGTTATGCGTTATGCGTTATGCGTTATGCGTTATGCGTTATGCGTTATGCGTTATGCGTTGTGCGTTATGCGTTATGCGTTATGCGTTATGCGTTATGCGTTATGCGTTATGCGTTATGCGTTATGCGTTATGCGTTATGCGTTATGCGTTATGCGTTATGCGTTATGCGTTATGCGTTATGCGTTATGCGTTATGAGAAATGCGTTATGAGTAATGCGTTATGCGTTATGGGTTATCCGTTATGCGTTATCCGTTATGCGTTATGCGTTATGCGTTATGCGTTATGCGTTATGCGTTATGCGTTATGCGTTATGCGATATGCGTTATGCGTTATGCGTTATGCGTTATGCGTTATGCGTTATGCGTTATGCGTTATGCGTTATGCGTTATGCGTTATGCGTTATGCGTTATGCGTTATGCGTTATGCGTTATGCGTTATGCGTTATGCGTTATGCGTTATGCGTTATGCGTTATGCGTTATGTGTTATGCGTTGTGCGTTATCCGCTATGCGTTATGCGTTTTGCGTTATGCGTTATGCGTTATGCGTTATGCGTTGTGCGTTATGCGTTATGCGTTATAGGTTATGCGTTATGTGTTATGCGTTATGCGTTATGCGTTATGCGTTATGCATTATGCGTTATGCGTTATGCTTTATGCGTTATGCGTTATGCGTTATGCGTTATGCGTTATGCGTTATGCGTTATGCGTTATGCGTTATGCGTTATGCGTTATGCGTTATGAGAAATGCGTGATCCGTTATGCGTTATGCGTTATGAGTAATGCGTGATCCGTTATGCGTTATGCGTTATGCGTTATGCGTGATCCGTTATGCGTTATGCGTTATGAGTAATGCTTGATCCGTTACGCGTTATGCGTTATGCGTTATGGGTTATGCGTTATGTGTTATGAGTTATGCGTTATGCGTTATGCGTTATGCGTTATGCGTTATGGGTTATGAGTAATGCGTGATCCGTTATGCGTTATGCTTTATGCGTTATGAGTTACGCGTAATGCGTTATGCGTTATGCGTTATGGGTTATGCGTTATGTGTTATGAGTTATGCGTTATGCGGTATGCGTTATGCGTTATGCGTTATGCGTTATGGGTTATCCGTTATGCGTTATCCGTTATGAGTTTTGCGTTATGCGTTATGCGTTATGAGTTGTGCGTTATGCGTTATGCGTTATGCGTTATGCGTTATGCGTTATGCGTTATGCGTTATGCGTTATGCGTTATGCGTTATGCGTTATGCGTTATGCGTTATGCGTTATGCGTTATGCGTTATGCGTTATGCGTTATGCGTTATGCGTTATGCGTTATGCGTTATGCGTTATGCGTTATGCGTTATGCGTTATGCGTTATGCGTTATGCGTTATGCGTTATGAGAAATGCGTGATCCGTTATGCGTTATGCGTTATGAGTAATGCGTGATCCGTTATGCGTTATGCGTTATGCGTTATGCGTTATGCGTTATGCGTTATGCGTTATGCGTTATCCGCTACGCGTTATGCGATTTGCGTTATGCGTTATGCGTTATGCGTTGTGCGTTATGCGTTATGCGTTATAGGTTATGCGTTATGTGTTATGCGTTATGCGTTATGCGTTATGCATTATGCGTTATGCGTTATGCTTTATGCGTTATGCGTTATGAGTAATGCGTGATCCGTTATGTGTTATGCGTTATGCGTTATGCGTTATGCGTTTTGCGTTATGCGTTATGCGTTATGCGTTATGCGTTATGCGTTATGCGTTATGCGTTATGCGTTATGCGTTATGCGTTATGCGTTATTCGTTATGGGTTATGCGTTTTGCGTTATGCGTTATGCGTTATGCGTTATGCGTTATGCGTTATGGGTTATCCGTTATGCGTTATCCGTTATGCGTTATGCGTTATGCGTTATGCGTTATGCGTTATGCGTTATGCGTTATGCGTTATGCGATATGCGTTATGCGTTATGCGTTATGCGTTATGCGTTATGCGTTATGCGTTATGCGTTATGCGTTATGCGTTATGCGTTATGCGTTATGCGTTATGCGTTATGCGTTATGCGTTATGCGTTATGCGTTATGCGTTATGCGTTATGCGTTATGTGTTATGCGTTGTGCGTTATCCGCTATGCGTTATGCGTTTTGCGTTATGCGTTATGCGTTATGCGTTGTGCGTTATGCGTTATGCGTTATGCGTTATGCGTTATGAGTAATGCTTGATCCGTTACGCGTTATGCGTTATGCGTTATGCGTTGTGCGTTATACGTTATGCGTTATGCGTTATGCGTTATGCGTTATGCGTTATGCGTTATGAGTAATGCTTGATCCGTTACGCGTTATGCGTTATGCGTTATGCGTTATGCGTTATGCGTTATGCGTTATGCGTTATGCGTTATGCGTTATGCGTTATGAGTTATGCGTTATGCGTTATGAGTAATGCGTGATCCGTTATGCGTTATGCGTTATGCGTTATGCGTTATGTGTTATGCGTTGTGCGTTATCCGCTATGCGTTATGCGTTGTGCGTTATGCGTTATGCGTTATGCGTTGCGCGTTATGCGTTATGCGTTATAGGTTATGCGTTATGTGTTATGCGTTATGCGTTATGCGTTATGCGTTATGCGTTATGCGTTTTGCGTTATGCGTTATGCGTTATGCGTTATGCGTTATGCGTTATGCGTTATGCGTTATGCGTTATGCGTTATGCGTTATGCGTTATGCGTTATGCGTTATGCGTTATGCGTTATGCATTATGGGTTATGCGTTATTTGTTATGCGTTATGCGTTATGAGTTATGCGTTATGCGTTATGCGTTATGCGTTATGCGTTATGCGTTATGCGTTATGCGTTATGCGTTATGCGTTATGCGTTATGCGTTATGCGTTATGCGTTGTGCGTTATGCGTTATGCGTTATGCGTTGCGCGTTATGCGTTATGCGTTATGCGTTATGCGTTATGCGTTATGCGTTATGCGTTATGCGTTATGCGTTATGCGTTATGCGTTATGCGTTATGCGTTGTGCGTTATACGTTATGCGTTATGCGTTATGCGTTATGCGTTATGCGTTATGCGTTATGCGTTATGCGTTATGCGTTATGCGTTATGCGTTATGCGTTATGCGTTATGCGTTATGCGTTATGCGTTATGCGTTATGAGAAATGCGTTATGAGTAATGCGTGATCCGTTATGCGTTATGCGTTATGCGTTATGCGTTATGCGTTATGCGTTATGCGTTATGCGTTATGCGTTATGCGTTATGCGTTATGGGTTATCCGTTATGCGTTATCCGTTATGCGTTATGCGTTATGCGTTATGCGTTATGCGTTATGCGATATGCGTTATGCGTTATGCGTTATGCGTTATGCGTTATGCGTTATGCGTTATGCGTTATGCGTTATGCGTTATGCGTTATGCGTTATGCGTTATGCGTTATGCGTTATGCGTTATGCGTTATGCGTTATGCGTTATGGGTTATCCGTTATGCGTTATCCGTTATGCGTTATGCGTTATGCGTTATGCGTTATGCGTTATGCGTTATGCGTTATGCGTTATGCGATATGCGTTATGCGTTATGCGTTATGCGTTATGCGTTATGCGTTATGCGTTATGCGTTATGCGTTATGCGTTATGCGTTATGTGTTATGCGTTATGCGTTATGCGTTATGCGTTATGCGTTATGCGTTATGAGTAATGCTTGATCCGTTACGCGTTATGCGTTATGCGTTATGCGTTATGCGTTATGCGTTATGCGTTATGCGTTATGCGTTATGCGTTATGCGTTATGCGTTATGCGTTATGCGTTATGAGTAATGCGTGATCCGTTATGCGTTATGCGTTATGCGTTATGCGTTATGTGTTATGCGTTGTGCGTTATCCGCTATGCGTTATGCGTTGTGCGTTATGCGTTATGCGTTATGCGTTGCGCGTTATGCGTTATGCGTTATAGGTTATGCGTTATGTGTTATGCGTTATGCGTTATGCATTATGCGTTATGCGTTATGCGTTATGCGTTATGCGTTATGCGTTATGCGTTATGCGTTATGCGTTATGCGTTATGCGTTATGCGTTATGCGTTATGCGTTATGCGTTATGCGTTATGCGTTATGCGTTATGCGTTATGCGTTATGAGTTATGCGTTATGCGTTATGCGTTATGCGATATGCGTTATGCGTTATGCGTTATGCGTTATGCGTTATGCGTTATGCGTTATGCGTTATGCGTTATGCGTTGTGCGTTATGCGTTATGCGTTATGCGTTGCGCGTTATGCGTTATGCGTTATGCGTTATGCGTTATGCGTTATGCGTTATGCGTTATGCGTTATGCGTTATGCGTTATGCGTTATGCGTTATGCGTTATGCGTTATGCGTTATGCGTTGTGCGTTATGCGTTATGCGTTATGCGTTATGCGTTATGCGTTATGCGTTATGCGTTATGCGTTATGCGTTATGCGTTATGCGTTATGCGTTATGCGTTATGCGTTATGCGTTATGAGAAATGCGTTATGAGTAATGCGTTATGCGTTATGGGTTATCCGTTATGCGTTATGCGTTATGCGTTATGCGTTATGCGTTATGCGTTGTGCGTTATGCGTTATGCGTTATGCGTTGCGCGTTATGCGTTATGCGTTATAGGTTATGCGTTATGTGTTATGCGTTATGCGTTATGCGTTATGCGTTATGCGTTATGCGTTATGCGTTGTGCGTTATGCGTTATGCGCTATGCGTTATGCGTTATGCGTTATGCGTTATGCGTTATGCGTTATGAGAAATGCGTGATCCGTTATGCGTTATGAGTAATGCGTGATCCGTTATGCGTTATGCGTTATGCGTTATGCGTTATGCGTTATGCGTTATGCGTTATGCGTTATGCATTATGGGTTATGCGTTATTTGTTATGCGTTATGCGTTATGAGTTATGCGTTATGCGTTATGCGTTATGCGATATGCGTTATGCGTTATGCGTTATGCGTTATGCGTTATGCGTTATGCGTTATGCGTTATGCGTTATGCGTTATGCGTTATGCGTTATGCGTTATGCGTTATGCGTTATGCGTTATGCGTTATGCGTTATGCGTTATGCGTTATGCGTTATGCGTTATGAGTAATGCTTGATCCGTTACGCGTTATGCGTTATGCGTTATGCGTTATGCGTTATGCGTTATGCGTTATGCGTTATGCGTTATGCGTTATGCGTTATGCGTTATGCGTTATGAGTAATGCGTGATCCGTTATGCGTTATGCGTTACGCGTTATGCGTTATGTGTTATGCGTTGTGCGTTATCCGCTATGCGTTATGCGTTGTGCGTTATGCGTTATGCGTTATGCGTTGCGCGTTATGCGTTATGCGTTATAGGTTATGCGTTATGTGTTATGCGTTATGCGTTATGCGTTATGCGTTATGCGTTATGCGTTTTGCGTTATGCGTTATGCGTTATGCGTTATGCGTTATGCGTTATGCGTTATGCGTTATGCGTTATGCGTTATGCGTTATGCGTTATGCGTTATGCGTTATGCGTTATGCGTTATGCGTTATGCGTTATGCGTTATGCATTATGGGTTATGCGTTATTTGTTATGCGTTATGCGTTATGAGTTATGCGTTATGCGTTATGCGTTATGCGATATGCGTTATGCGTTATGCGTTATGCGTTATGCGTTATGCGTTATGCGTTATGCGTTATGCGTTATGCGTTGTGCGTTATGCGTTATGCGTTATGCGTTGCGCGTTATGCGTTATGCGTTATGCGTTATGCGTTATGCGTTATGCGTTATGCGTTATGCGTTATGCGTTATGCGTTATGCGTTATGCGTTATGCGTTATGCGTTATGCGTTATGCGTTGTGCGTTATACGTTATGCGTTATGCGTTATGCGTTATGCGTTATGCGTTATGCGTTATGCGTTATGCGTTATGCGTTATGCGTTATGCGTTATGCGTTATGCGTTATGCGTTATGCGTTATGCGTTATGCGTTATGAGAAATGCGTTATGAGTAATGCGTGATCCGTTATGCGTTATGCGTTATGCGTTATGCGTTATGCGTTATGCGTTATGCGTTATGCGTTATGCGTTATGCGTTATGCGTTATGCGTTATGGGTTATCCGTTATGCGTTATCCGTTATGCGTTATGCGTTATGCGTTATGCGTTATGCGTTATGCGATATGCGTTATGCGTTATGCGTTATGCGTTATGCGTTATGCGTTATGCGTTATGCGTTATGCGTTATGCGTTATGCGTTATGCGTTATGCGTTATGCGTTATGCGTTATGCGTTATGCGTTATGGGTTATCCGTTATGCGTTATCCGTTATGCGTTATGCGTTATGCGTTATGCGTTATGCGTTATGCGTTATGCGTTATGCGTTATGCGATATGCGTTATGCGTTATGCGTTATGCGTTATGCGTTATGCGTTATGCGTTATGCGTTATGCGTTATGCGTTATGCGTTATGTGTTATGCGTTATGCGTTATGCGTTATGCGTTATGCGTTATGCGTTATGAGTAATGCTTGATCCGTTACGCGTTATGCGTTATGCGTTATGCGTTATGCGTTATGCGTTATGCGTTATGCGTTATGCGTTATGCGTTATGCGTTATGCGTTATGCGTTATGCGTTATGAGTAATGCGTGGTCCGTTATGCGTTATGCGTTATGCGTTATGCGTTATGTGTTATGCGTTGTGCGTTATCCGCTATGCGTTATGCGTTGTGCGTTATGCGTTATGCGTTATGCGTTGCGCGTTATGCGTTATGCGTTATAGGTTATGCGTTATGTGTTATGCGTTATGCGTTATGCATTATGCGTTATGCGTTATGCGTTATGCGTTATGCGTTATGCGTTATGCGTTATGCGTTATGCGTTATGCGTTATGCGTTATGCGTTATGCGTTATGCGTTATGCGTTATGCGTTATGCGTTATGCGTTATGCGTTATGCGTTATGCGTTATGCGTTATGAGTTATGCGTTATGCGTTATGCGTTATGCGATATGCGTTATGCGTTATGCGTTATGCGTTATGCGTTATGCGTTATGCGTTATGCGTTATGCGTTGTGCGTTATGCGTTATGCGTTATGCGTTGCGCGTTATGCGTTATGCGTTATGCGTTATGCGTTATGCGTTATGCGTTATGCGTTATGCGTTATGCGTTATGCGTTATGCGTTATGCGTTATGCGTTATGCGTTATGCGTTATGCGTTATGCGTTGTGCGTTATGCGTTATGCGTTATGCGTTATGCGTTATGCGTTATGCGTTATGCGTTATGCGTTATGCGTTATGCGTTATGCGTTATGCGTTATGCGTTATGCGTTATGCGTTATGCGTTATGCGTTATGCGTTATGAGAAATGCGTTATGAGTAATGCGTTATGCGTTATGGGTTATCCGTTATGCGTTATCCGTTATGCGTTATGCGTTATGCGTTATGCGTTATGCGTTATGCGTTATGCGTTATGCGTTATGCGTTATGCGATATGCGTTATGCGTTATGCGTTATGCGTTATGCGTTATGCGTTATGCGTTATGCGTTATGCGTTATGCGTTATGCGTTATGCGTTATGCGTTATGCGTTATGCGTTATGCGTTATGCGTTATGCGTTATGCGTTATGCGTTATGCGTTATGCGTTATGCGTTATGCGTTATGTGTTATGCGTTGTGCGTTATCCGCTATGCGTTATGCGTTTTGCGTTATGCGTTATGCGTTATGCGTTATGCGTTGTGCGTTATGCGTTATGCGTTATAGGTTATGCGTTATGTGTTATGCGTTATGCGTTATGCGTTATGCGTTATGCATTATGCGTTATGCGTTATGCTTTATGCGTTATGCGTTATGCGTTATGCGTTATGCGTTATGCGTTATGCGTTATGCGTTATGCGTTATGCGTTATGCGTTATGCGTTATGAGAAATGCGTGATCCGTTATGCGTTATGCGTTATGAGTAATGCGTGATCCGTTATGCGTTATGCGTTATGCGTTATGCGTGATCCGTTATGCGTTATGCGTTATGAGTAATGCTTGATCCGTTACGCGTTATGCGTTATGCGTTATGGGTTATGCGTTATGTGTTATGAGTTATGCGTTATGCGTTATGCGTTATGCGTTATGCGTTATGGGTTATGAGTAATGCGTGATCCGTTATGCGTTATGCTTTATGCGTTATGAGTTACGCGTAATGCGTTATGCGTTATGCGTTATGGGTTATGCGTTATGTGTTATGAGTTATGCGTTATGCGGTATGCGTTATGCGTTATGCGTTATGCGTTATGGGTTATCCGTTATGCGTTATCCGTTATGAGTTTTGCGTTATGCGTTATGCGTTATGAGTTGTGCGTTATGCGTTATGCGTTATGCGTTATGCGTTATGCGTTATGCGTTATGCGTTATGCGTTATGCGTTATGCGTTATGCGTTATGCGTTATGCGTTATGCGTTATGCGTTATGCGTTATGCGTTATGCGTTATGCGTTATGCGTTATGCGTTATGCGTTATGCGTTATGCGTTATGCGTTATGCGTTATGCGTTATGCGTTATGAGAAATGCGTGATCCGTTATGCGTTATGCGTTATGAGTAATGCGTGATCCGTTATGCGTTATGCGTTATGCGTTATGCGTTATGCGTTATGCGTTATGCGTTATCCGCTACGCGTTATGCGATTTGCGTTATGCGTTATGCGTTATGCGTTGTGCGTTATGCGTTATGCGTTATAGGTTATGCGTTATGTGTTATGCGTTATGCGTTATGCGTTATGCATTATGCGTTATGCGTTATGCTTTATGCGTTATGCGTTATGAGTAATGCGTGATCCGTTATGTGTTATGCGTTATGCGTTATGCGTTATGCGTTTTGCGTTATGCGTTATGCGTTATGCGTTATGCGTTATGCGTTATGCGTTATGCGTTATGCGTTATGCGTTATGCGTTATGCGTTATTCGTTATGGGTTATGCGTTTTGCGTTATGCGTTATGCGTTATGCGTTATGCGTTATGCGTTATGGGTTATCCGTTATGCGTTATCCGTTATGCGTTATGCGTTATGCGTTATGCGTTATGCGTTATGCGTTATGCGTTATGCGTTATGCGATATGCGTTATGCGTTATGCGTTATGCGTTATGCGTTATGCGTTATGCGTTATGCGTTATGCGTTATGCGTTATGCGTTATGCGTTATGCGTTATGCGTTATGCGTTATGCGTTATGCGTTATGCGTTATGCGTTATGCGTTATGCGTTATGTGTTATGCGTTGTGCGTTATCCGCTATGCGTTATGCGTTTTGCGTTATGCGTTATGCGTTATGCGTTGTGCGTTATGCGTTATGCGTTATAGGTTATGCGTTATGTGTTATGCGTTATGCGTTATGCGTTATGCGTTATGCATTATGCGTTATGCGTTATGCTTTATGCGTTATGCGTTATGAGTAATGCGTGATCCGTTATGTGTTATGCGTTATGCGTTATGCGTTATGCGTTTTGCGTTATGCGTTATGCGTTATGCGTTATGCGTTATGCGTTATGCGTTATGCGTTATGCGTTATGCGTTATGCGTTATGCGTTATGCGTTGTGCGTTATGCGTTATGCGTTATAGGTTATGCGTTGTGTGTTATGCGTTATGCGTTATGCGTTATGCGTTATGCATTATGCGTTATGCGTTATGCTTTATGCGTTATGCGTTATGAGTAATGCGTGATCCGTTATGTGTTATGCGTTATGCGTTATGCGTTTTGCGTTATGCGTTATGCGTTATGCGTTATGCGTTATGCGTTATTCGTTATGGGTTATGCGTTTTGCGTTATGCGTTATGCGTTATGCGTTATGCATTATGCGTTATGCGTTATGCTTTATGCGTTATGCGTTATGAGTAATGCGTGATCCGTTATGTGTTATGCGTTATGCGTTATGCGTTATGCGTTTTGCGTTATGCGTTATGCGTTATGCGTTATGCGTTATGCGTTATGCGTTATGCGTTATGCGTTATGCGTTATGCGTTATGCGTTATGCGTTATGCGTTATGCGTTATGCGTTATGCGTTATGCGTTATGAGAAATGCGTGATCCGTTATGCGTTATGCGTTATGAGTAATGCGTGATGCGTTATGCGTTATGCGTTATGCGTTATGCGTGATCCGTTATGCGTTATGCGTTATGAGTAATGCTTGATCCGTTACGCGTTATGCGTTATGCGTTATGGGTTATGCGTTATGTGTTATGAGTTATGCGTTATGCGTTATGCGTTATGCGTTATGGGTTATGAGTAATGCGTGATCCGTTATGCGTTATGCTTTATGCGTTATGAGTTACGCGTAATGCGTTATGCGTTATGCGTTATGGGTTATGCGTTATGTGTTATGAGTTATGCGTTATGCGGTATGCGTTATGCGTTATGCGTTATGCGTTATGGGTTATCCGTTATGCGTTATCCGTTATGAGTTTTGCGTTATGCGTTATGCGTTATGAGTTGTGCGTTATGCGTTATGCGTTATGCGTTATGCGTTATGCGTTATGCGTTATCCGTTATGCGTTATGCGTTATGCGTTATGAGTAATGCTTGATCCGTTACGCGTTATGCGTTATGCGTTATGCGTTATGCGTTATGCGTTATGCGTTATGCGTTATGCGTTATGCGTTATGCGTTATGCGTTATGCGTTATGCGTTATGCGTTATGCGTTATGCGTTATGCGTTATGAGTAATGCGTGATCCGTTATGCGTTATGCGTTATGCGTTATGCGTTATGCGTTATGCGTTATGCGTTATGCGTTATGAGAAATGCGTGATCCGTTATGCGTTATGCGTTATGAGTAATGCGTGATCCGTTATGCGTTATGCGTTATGCGTTATGCGTTATGCGTTATGCGTTATGCGTTATGCGTTATGCGTTATGCGTTATGCGTTATGCGTTATGCGTTATGCGTTATGGGTTATCCGTTATGCGTTATCCGTTATGCGTTATGCGTTATGCGTTATGCGTTATGCGTTATGCGATATGCGTTATGCGTTATGCGTTATGCGTTGTGCGTTATGCGTTATGCGTTATAGGTTATGCGTTATGTGTTATGCGTTATGCGTTATGCGTTATGCATTATGCGTTATGCGTTATGCTTTATGCGTTATGCGTTATGAGTAATGCGTGATCCGTTATGTGTTATGCGTTATGCGTTATGCGTTATGCGTTTTGCGTTATGCGTTATGCGTTATGCGTTATACGTTATGCGTTATGCGTTATGCGTTATGCGTTATGCGTTATGCGTTATTCGTTATGGGTTATGCGTTTTGCGTTATGCGTTATGCGTTATGCGTTATGCGTTATGCGTTATGCGTTATGGGTTATCCGTTATGCGTTATCCGTTATGCGTTATGCGTTATGCGTTATGCGTTATGCGTTATTCGTTATGCGTTATGCGATATGCGTTATGCGTTATGCGTTATGCGTTATGCGTTATGCGTTATGCGTTATGCGTTATGCGTTATGCGTTATGCGTTATGCGTTATGCGTTATGCGTTATGCGTTATGCGTTATGCGTTATGCGTTATGCGTTATGCGTTATGTGTTATGCGTTGTGCGTTATCCGCTATGCGTTATGCGTTTTGCGTTATGCGTTATGCGTTATGCGTTGTGCGTTATGCGTTATGCGTTATAGGTTATGCGTTATGTGTTATGCGTTATGCGTTATGCGTTATGCGTTATGCATTATGCGTTATGCGTTATGCTTTATGCGTTATGCGTTATGAGTAATGCGTGATCCGTTATGTGTTATGCGTTATGCGTTATGCGTTATGCGTTTTGCGTTATGCGTTATGCGTTATGCGTTATGCGTTATGCGTTATGCGTTATGCGTTATGCGTTATGCGTTATGCGTTATGCGTTATGCGTTATGCGTTATGCGTTATGCGTTGTGCGTTATGCGTTATGCGTTATAGGTTATGCGTTATGTGTTATGCGTTATGCGTTATGCGTTATGCATTATGCGTTATGCGTTATGCTTTATGCGTTATGCGTTATGAGTAATGCGTGATCCGTTATGTGTTATGCGTTATGCGTTATGCGTTATGCGTTTTGCGTTATGCGTTATGCGTTATGCGTTATGCGTTATGCGTTATGCGTTATCCGCTACGCGTTATGCGATTTGCGTTATGCGTTATGCGTTATGCGTTGTGCGTTATGCGTTATGCGTTATAGGTTATGCGTTATGTGTTATGCGTTATGCGTTATGCGTTATGCATTATGCGTTATGCGTTATGCTTTATGCGTTATGCGTTATGAGTAATGCGTGATCCGTTATGTGTTATGCGTTATGCGTTATGCGTTATGCGTTTTGCGTTATGCGTTATGCGTTATGCGTTATGCGTTATGCGTTATGCGTTATGCGTTATGCGTTATGCGTTATGCGTTATGCGTTATTCGTTATGGGTTATGCGTTTTGCGTTATGCGTTATGCGTTACGCGTTATGCGTTATGCGTTATGCGTTATGGGTTATCCGTTATGCGTTATCCGTTATGCGTTATGCGTTATGCGTTATGCGTTATGCGTTATGCGTTATGCGTTATGCGTTATGCGTTATGTGTTATGCGTTGTGCGTTATCCGCTATGCGTTATGCGTTTTGCGTTATGCGTTATGCGTTATGCGTTGTGCGTTATGCGTTATGCGTTATAGGTTATGCGTTATGTGTTATGCGTTATGCGTTATGCGTTATGCGTTATGCGTTATGCGTTATGCGTTATGCTTTATGCGTTATGCGTTATGAGTAATGCGTGATCCGTTATGTGTTATGCGTTATGCGTTATGCGTTATGCGTTTTGCGTTATGCGTTATGCGTTATGCGTTATGCGTTATGCGTTATGCGTTATGCGTTATGCGTTATGCGTTATGCGTTATGCGTTATGCGTTATGCGTTATGCGTTATGCGTTATGCGTTATGCGTTATGCGTTATGCGTTATGCGTTATGAGAAATGCGTGATCCGTTATGCGTTATGCGTTATGAGTAATGCGTGATCCGTTATGCGTTATGCGTTATGCGTTATGCGTGATCCGTTATGCGTTATGCGTTATGAGTAATGCTTGATCCGTTACGCGTTATGCGTTATGCGTTATGGGTTATGCGTTATGTGTTATGAGTTATGCGTTATGCGTTATGCGTTATGCGTTATGGGTTATGAGTAATGCGTGATCCGTTATGCGTTATGCTTTATGCGTTATGAGTTACGCGTAATGCGTTATGCGTTATGCGTTATGGGTTATGCGTTATGTGTTATGAGTTATGCGTTATGCGGTATGCGTTATGCGTTATGCGTTATGCGTTATGGGTTATCCGTTATGCGTTATCCGTTATGAGTTTTGCGTTATGCGTTATGCGTTATGAGTTGTGCGTTATGCGTTATGCGTTATGCGTTATGCGTTATGCGTTATGCGTTATGCGTTATGCGTTATGCGTTATGCGTTATGCGTTATGAGTAATGCTTGATCCGTTACGCGTTATGCGTTATGCGTTATGCGTTATGCGTCATGCGTTATGCGTTATGCGTTATGCGTTATGCGTTATGCGTTATGCGTTATGCGTTATGCGTTATGCGTTATGCGTTATGCGTTATGCGTTATGCGTTATGAGTAATGCGTGATCCGTTATGCGTTATGCGTTATGCGTTATGCGTTATGCGTTATGCGTTATGCGTTATGCGTTATGCGTTATGAGAAATGCGTGATCCGTTATGCGTTATGCGTTATGAGTAATGCGTGATCCGTTATGCGTTATGCGTTATGCGTTATGCGTTATGCGTTATGCGTTATGCGTTATGCGTGATCCGTTATGCGTTATGCGTTATGAGTAATGCTTGATCCGTTACGCGTTATGCGTTATGCGTTATGGGTTATGCGTTATGTGTTATGAGTTATGCGTTATGCGTTATGCGTTATGCGTTATGGGTTATGAGTAATGCGTGATCCGTTATGCGTTATGCTTTATGCGTTATGAGTTACGCGTAATGCGTTATGCGTTATGCGTTATGGGTTATCCGTTATGCGTTATCCGTTATGCGTTATGCGTTATGCGTTATGCGTTATGCGTTATGCGTTATGCGTTATGCGTTATGCGTTATGTGTTATGCGTTGTGCGTTATCCGCTATGCGTTATGCGTTTTGCGTTATGCGTTATGCGTTATGCGTTGTGCGTTATGCGTTATGCGTTATAGGTTATGCGTTATGTGTTATGCGTTATGCGTTATGCGTTATGCGTTATGCATTATGCGTTATGCGTTATGCTTTATGCGTTATGTGTTATGAGTAATGCGTGATCCGTTATGTGTTATGCGTTATGCGTTATGCGTTTTGCGTTATGCGTTATGCGTTATGCGTTATGCGTTATGCGTTATGCGTTATGCGTTATGCGTTATGCGTTATGCGTTATGCGTTATGCGTTATGCGTTATGCGTTATGCGTTATGCGTTATGCGTTATGCGTTATGCGTTATGCGTTATGCGTTATGCGTTATGCGTTATGAGAAATGCGTGATCCGTTATGCGTTATGCGTTATGAGTAATGCGTGATCCGTTATGCGTTATGCGTTATGCGTTATGCGTGATCCGTTATGCGTTATGCGTTATGAGTAATGCGTGATCCGTTATGCGTTATGCGTTATGCGTTATGGGTTATGCGTTATGTGTTATGAGTTATGCGTTATGCGTTATGCGTTATGCGTTATGGGTTATGAGTAATGCGTGATCCGTTATGCGTTATGCTTTATGCGTTATGAGTTACGCGTAATGCGTTATGCGTTATGCGTTATGGGTTATGCGTTATGTGTTATGAGTTATGCGTTATGCGGTATGCGTTATGCGTTATGCGTTATGCGTTATGGGTTATCCGTTATGCGTTATCCGTTATGAGTTTTGCGTTATGCGTTATGCGTTATGAGTTGTGCGTTATGCGTTATGCGTTATGCGTTATGCGTTATGCGTTATGCGTTATGCGTTATGCGTTATGCGTTATGCGTTATGCGTTATGCGTTATGAGTAATGCTTGATCCGTTACGCGTTATGCGTTATGCGTTATGCGTTATGCGTTATGCGTCATGCGTTATGCGTTATGCGTTATGCGTTATGCGTTATGCGTTATGCGTTATGCGTTATGCGTTATGCGTTATGCGTTATGCGTTATGCGTTATGCGTTATGAGTAATGCGTGATCCGTTATGCGTTATGCGTTATGCGTTATGCGTTATGCGTTATGCGTTATGCGTTATGCGTTATGCGTTATGAGAAATGCGTGATCCGTTATGCGTTATGCGTTATGAGTAATGCGTGATCCGTTATGCGTTATGCGTTATGCGTTATGCGTTATGCGTTATGCGTTATGCGTTATGCGTTATGCGTTATGCGTTATGCGTTATGCGTTATGGGTTATCCGTTATGCGTTATCCGTTATGCGTTATGCGTTATGCGTTATGCGTTATGCGTTATGCGATATGCGTTATGCGTTATGCGTTATGCGTTATGCGTTATGCGTTATGCGTTATGCGTTATGCGTTATGCGTTATGCGATATGCGTTATGCATTATGCGTTATGCGTTATGCGTTATGCGTTATGCGTTATGCGTTATGCGTTATGCGTTATGCGTTAGGCGTTATGCGTTATGCGTTATGCGTTATGCGTTATGCGTTATGCGTTATGCGTTATGCGTTATGAGAAATGCGTGATCCGTTATGCGTTATGCGTTATGCGTTATGCGTTATGCGTTATGCGTTATGGGTTATGAGTAATGCGTGACCCGTTATGCGTTGTGCGTTATGCGTTATGCGTTATAGGTTATGCGTTATGTGTTATGCGTTATGCGTTATGCGTTATGCGTTATGCATTATGCGTTATGCTTTATGCGTTATGCGTTATGAGTAATGCGTGATCCGTTATGTGTTATGCGTTATGCGTTATGCGTTATGCGTTTTGTGTTATGCGTTATGCCTTATGCGTTATGCGTTATGCGTTATGCGTTATGCGTTATGCGTTATGCGTTATGCGTTATGCGTTATGCGTTATGCGTTATGCGTTATGCGTTATGCGTTATGCGTTATGCGTTATGCGTTATGCGTTATGCGTTATGCGTTATGCGTTATGCGTTATGCGTTATGCGTTATGCGTTATGAGAAATGCGTGATCCGTTATGCGTTATGCGTTATGAGTAATGCGTGATTCGTTATGCGTTATGCGTTATGCGTTATGCGTTATGCGTTATGCGTTATGCGTTATCCGCTATGCGTTATGCGTTTTGCGTTATGCGTTATGCGTTATGCGTTATGCGTTGTGCGTTATGCGTTATGCGTTATAGGTTATGCGTTATGTGTTATGCGTTATGCGTTATGCGTTATGCGTTATGCATTATGCGTTATGCGTTATGCTTTATGCGTTATGCGTTATGAGTAATGCGTGATCCGTTATGTGTTATGCGTTATGCGTTATGCGTTATGCGTTTTGCGTTATGCGTTATGCGTTATGCGTTATGCGTTATGCGTTATGCGTTATGCGTTATGCGTTATGGGTTATGCGTTTTGCGTTATGCGTTATGCGTTATGCGTTATGCGTTATGCGTTATGCGTTATGCGTTATGCGTTATGGGTTATCCGTTATGCGTTATCCGTTATGCGTTATGCGTTATGCGTTATGCGTTATGCGTTATGCGTTATGCGTTATGCGTTATGCGATATGCGTTATGCGTTATGCGTTATGCGTTATGCGTTATGAGTAATGCGTGATCCGTTATGTGTTATGCGTTATGCGTTATGCGTTATGCGTTTTGCGTTATGCGTTATGCGTTATGCGTTATGCGTTATGCGTTATGCGTTATGCGTTATGCGTTATGCGTTATGCGTTATGGGTTATGCGTTTTGCGTTATGCGTTATGCGTTATGCGTTATGCGTTATGCGTTATGCGTTATGCGTTATGCGTTATGCGTTATGGGTTATCCGTTATGCGTTATCCGTTATGCGTTATGCGTTATGCGTTATGCGTTATGTGTTATGCGTTATGCGTTATGCGTTATGCGTTATGCGTGATCCGTTATGCGTTATGCGTTATGCGTTATGCGTTATGCGTTATGCGTTATGCGTTATGCGTTATGCGTTATGCGTTGTGCGTTATGCGTTATGCGTTATGCGTTATGCGTTATGCGTTATGCGTTATGCGTTATGCGTTATGCGTTATGCGTTATGCGTTATGCGTTATGCGTTATGCGTTATGAGAAATGCGTGATCCGTTATGCGTTATGCGTTATGAGTAATGCGTGATCCGTTATGCGTGATCCGTTATGCGTTATGCGTTATGCGTTATGCGTTATGCGTTATGCGTTATGCGTTATGCGTTATGCGTTATGCGTTATGCGTTATGCGTTATGGGTTATCCGTTATGCGTTATCCGTTATGCGTTATGCGTTATGCGTTATGCGTTATGCGTTATGCGTTATGCGTTATGCGTTATGCGTTATGCGTTATGCGTTATGCGTTATGCGTTATGCGTTATGCGTTATGCGTTATGCGTTATGGGTTATCCGTTATGCGTTATCCGATATGCGTTATACGTTATGCGTTATGCGTTATGCGTTATGCGTTATGCGTTATGCGTTATGCGTGATCCGTTATGCGTTATGCGTTATGCGTTATGCGTTATGCGTTATGCGTTATGCGTTATGCGTTATGCGTTATGCGTTGTGCGTTATGCGTTATGCGTTATGCGTTATGCGTTATGCGTTATGCGTTATGCGTTATGCGTTATGCGTTATGCGTTATGCGTTATGCGTTATGCGTTATGCGTTATGCGTTATGCGTTATGAGAAATGCGTGATCCGTTATGCGTTATGCGTTATGAGTAATGCGTGATCCGTTATGCGTTATGCGTTATGCGTTATGCGTTATGCGTTATGCGTTATGCGTTATGCGTTATGCGTTATGCGTTATGGGTTATCCGTTATGCGTTATCCGTTATGCGTTATGCGTTATGCGTTATGCGTTATGCGTTATGCGTTATGCGTTATGCGTTATGCGTTATGCGTTATGCGTTATGCGTTATGCGTTATGCGTTATGCGTTATGCGTTATGCGTTATGCGTTATGAGAAATGCGTGATCCGTTATGCGTTATGCGTTATGAGTAATGCGTGATCCGTTATCCGTTATGCGTTATGCGTTATGCGTTATGCGTTATGCGTTATGCGTTATGCGTTATGCGTTATGCGTTATGCGTTATGAGTAATGCGTGATCCGTTATGCGTTATGCGTTATGAGTAATGCGTGATCCGTTATGCGTTATGCGTTATGCGTTATGCGTTATGCGTTATGCGTTATGCGTTATGCGTTATCCGCTATGCGTTATGCGTTTTGCGTTATGCGTTATGCGTTATGCGTTGTGCGTTATGCGTTATGCGTTATAGGTTATGCGTTATGTGTTATGCGTTATGCGTTATGCGTTATGCGTTATGCATTATGCGTTATGCGTTATGCTTTATGCGTTATGCGTTATGAGTAATGCGTGATCCGTTATGTGTTATGCGTTATGCGTTATGCGTTATGCGTTTTGCGTTATGCGTTATGCGTTATGCGTTATGCGTTATGCGTTATGCGTTATGCGTTATGCGTTATGCGTTATGCGTTATGCGTTTTGCGTTATGCGTTATGGGTTATGCGTTTTGCGTTATGCGTTATGCGTTATGCGTTATGCGTTATGCGTTATGCGTTATGTGTTATGCGTTATGGGTTATCCGTTATGCGTTATCCGTTATGCGTTATGCGTTATGCGTTATGCGTTATGCGTTATGCGATATGCGTTATGCGTTATGCGTTATGCGTTATGCGTTATGCGTTATGCGTTATGCGTTATGCGTTATGCGATATGCGTTATGCGTTATGCGTTATGCGTTTTGCGTTATGCGTTATGCCTTATGCGTTATGCGTTATGCGTTATGCGTTATGCGTTATGCGTTATGCGTTATGCGTTATGCGTTATGCGTTATGCGTTATGCGTTATGCGTTATGCGTTATGCGTTATGCGTTATGCGTTATGCGTTATGCGTTATGCGTTATGCGTTATGCGTTATGCGTTATGCGTTATGAGAAATGCGTGATCCGTTATGCGTTATGCGTTATGAGTAATGCGTGATCCGTTATGCGTTATGCGTTATGCGTTATGCGTTATGCGTTATGCGTTATGCGTTATGCGTTATGCGTTATGCGTTATGCGTGATCCGTTATGCATTATGCGTTATGAGTAATGCGTGATCCGTTATGCGTTATGCGTTATGCGTTATGCGTTATGCGTTATGCGTTATGCGTTATGCGTTATGCGTTATGCGTTATGCGTTATGAGTTATGCGTTATGTGTTATGCGTTATGCGTTATGCGTTATGCGTTATGCGTTTGGGTTATGAGTAATGCGTGACCCGTTATGCGTTATGCTTTATGCGTTATGAGTTACGCGTAATGCGTTATGCGTTATGCGTTATGGGTTATGCGTTATGCGTTCTGCGTTATGCGTTATGCGTTATGCGTTATGCGTTATGCGTTATGGGTTATGAGTAATGCGTGATCCGTTATGCGTTATGCTTTATGCGTTATGAGTTACGCGTAATGCGTTATGCGTTATGCGTTATGGGTTATGCGTTATGTGTTATGAGTTATGCGTTATGCGTTATGCGTTATGCGTTATGCGTTATGCGTTATGCGTTATGCGTTATGCGTTATGCGTTATGCGTTATGCGTTATGCGTTATGCGTTATGCGTTATGCGTTATGCGTTATGCGTTATGAGAAATGCGTGATCCGTTATGCGTTATGCGTTATGAGTAATGCGTGATCCGTTATGCGTTATGCGTTATGCGTTATGCGTTATGCGTTATGCGTTATGCGTTATCCGCTATGCGTTATGCGTTTTGCGTTATGCGTTATGCGTTATGCGTTGTGCGTTATGCGTTATGCGTTATAGGTTATGCGTTATGTGTTATGCGTTATGCGTTATGCGTTATGCGTTATGCATTATGCGTTATGCGTTATGCTTTATGCGTTATGCGTTATGAGTAATGCGTGATCCGTTATGTGTTATGCGTTATGCGTTATGCGTTATGCGTTTTGCGTTATGCGTTATGCGTTATGCGTTATGCGTTATGCGTTATGCGTTATGCGTTATGCGTTATGCGTTATGCGTTATGCGTTTTGCGTTATGCGTTATGGGTTATGCGTTTTGCGTTATGCGTTATGCGTTATGCGTTATGCGTTATGCGTTATGCGTTATGCGTTATGTGTTATGCGTTATGGGTTATCCGTTATGCGTTATCCGTTATGCGTTATGCGTTATGCGTATGCGTTATGCGTTATGCGATATGCGTTATGCGTTATGCGTTATGCGTTATGCGTTATGCGTTATGCGTTATGCGTTATCCGTTATGCGATATGCGTTATGCGTTATGCGTCATGCGTTATGCGTTATGCGTTATGCGTTATGCGTTATGCGTTATGCGTTATGCGTTATGCGTTATGCGTTATGCGTTATGCGTTATGCGTTATGCGTTATGCGTTATGCGTTATGCGTTATGCGTTATGCGTTATGCGTTATGCGTTATGCGTTATGCGTTATGCGTTATGCGTTATGCGTTATGCGTTATGCGTTATGCGTTATGCGTTATGCGTTACGCAATATGCATTATGCGTTATGCGTTATGCGTTACGCAATATGCATTATGCGTTATGCGTTATGCGTTATGCGTTATGCGTTATGCGTTATGCGTGATCCGTTATGCATTATGCGTTATGAGTAATGCGTGATCCGTTATGCGTTATGCGTTATGCGTTATGCGTTATGCGTTATGCGTTATGCGTTATGCGTTATGCGTTATGCGTTATGCGTTATGCGTTATGCGTTATGAGTTATGCGTTATGTGTTATGCGTTATGCGTTATGCGTTATGCGTTATGCGTTTGGGTTATGAGTAATGCGTGACCCGTTATGCGTTATGCTTTATGCGTTATGAGTTACGCGTAATGCGTTATGCGTTATGCGTTATGGGTTATGCGTTATGTGTTATGAGTTATGCGTTATGCGTTATGCGTTATGCGTTATGCGTTATGGGTTATGAGTAATGCGTGATCCGTTATGCGTTATGCTTTATGCGTTATGAGTTACGCGTAATGCGTTATGCGTTATGCGTTATGGGTTATGCGTTATGTGTTATGAGTTATGCGTTATGCGTTATGCGTTATGCGTTATGCGTTATGCGTTATGCGTTATGCGTTATGCGTTATGCGTTATGCGTTATGCGTTATGCGTTATGCCTTATGAGTAATGCTTGATCCGTTACGCGTTATGCGTTATGCGTTATGCGTTATGGGTTATGCGTTATGTGTTATGAGTTATGCGTTATGCGTTATGCGTTATGCGTTATGCGTTATGGGTTATGAGTAATGCGTGATCCGTTATGCGTTATGCTTTATGCGTTATGAGTTACGCGTAATGCGTTATGCGTTATGCGTTATGGGTTATGCGTTATGTGTTATGAGTTATGCGTTATGGGTTATCCGTTATGCGTTATCCGTTATGCGTTATGCGTTATGCGTTATGCGTTATGCGTTATGCGTTATGCGTTATGCGTTATGCGTTATGCGATATGCGTTATGAGTTATGAGTAATGCGTGATCCGTTATGCGTTATGCGTTATGAGTAATGCGTGATCCGTTATGCGTTATGCGTTATGAGTAATGCTTGATCCGTTACGCGTTATGCGTTATGCGTTATGCGTTATGGGTTATGCGTTATGTGTTATGAGTTATGCGTTATGCGTTATGCGTTATGCGTTATGCGTTATGGGTTATGAGTAATGCGTGATCCGTTATGCGTTATGCTTTATGCGTTATGAGTTACGCGTAATGCGTTATGCGTTATGCGTTATGGGTTATGCGTTATGTGTTATGAGTTATGCGTTATGCGTTATGCGTTATGCGTTATGCGTTATGCGTTATGGGTTATCCGTTATGCGTTATCCGTTATGCGTTATGCGTTATGCGTATGCGTTATGCGTTATGCGATATGCGTTATGCGTTATGCGTTATGCGTTATGCGTTATGCGTTATGCGTTATGCGTTATCCGTTATGCGATATGCGTTATGCGTTATGCGTTATGCGTTATGCGTTATGCGTTATGCGTTATGCGTTATGCGTTATGCGTTATGCGTTATGCGTTATGCGTTATGCGTTATGCGTTATGCGTTATGCGTTATGCGTTATGCGTTATGGGTTATGCGTTTTGCGTTATGCGTTATGCGTTATGCGTTATGCGTTATGCGTTATGCGTTATGCGTTATGTGTTATGCGTTATGGGTTATCCGTTATGCGTTATCCGTTATGCGTTATGCGTTATGCGTATGCGTTATGCGTTATGCGTTATGCGTTATGCGTTATGCGTTATGCGTTATGCGTTATGCGTTATGCGTTATGCGTTATCCGTTATGCGATATGCGTTATGCGTTATGCGTCATGCGTTATGCGTTATGCGTTATGCGTTATGCGTTATGCGTTATGCGTTATGCGTTATGCGTTATGCGTTATGCGTTATGCGTTATGCGTTATGCGTTATGCGTTATGCGTTATGCGTTATGCGTTATGCGTTATGCGTTATGCGTTATGCGTTATGCGTTATGCGTTATGCGTTATGCGTTATGCGTTATGCGTTATGCGTTATGCGTTACGCATTATGCATTATGCGTTATGCGTTATGCGTTACGCAATATGCATTATGCGTTATGCGTTATGCGTTATGCGTTATGCGTTATGCGTTATGCGTGATCCGTTATGCATTATGCGTTATGAGTAATGCGTGATCCGTTATGCGTTATGCGTTATGCGTTATGCGTTATGCGTTATGCGTTATGCGTTATGCGTTATGCGTTATGCGTTATGCGTTATGCGTTATGCGTTATGCGTTATGCGTTATGAGTTATGCGTTATGTGTTATGCGTTATGCGTTATGCGTTATGCGTTATGCGTTTGGGTTATGAGTAATGCGTGACCCGTTATGCGTTATGCTTTATGCGTTATGAGTTACGCGTAATGCGTTATGCGTTATGCGTTATGGGTTATGCGTTATGTGTTATGAGTTATGCGTTATGCGTTATGCGTTATGCGTTATGCGTTATGCGTTATGCGTTATGGGTTATGAGTAATGCGTGATCCGTTATGCGTTATGCTTTATGCGTTATGAGTTACGCGTAATGCGTTATGCGTTATGCGTTATGGGTTATGCGTTATGTGTTATGAGTTATGCGTTATGCGTTATGCGTTATGCGTTATGCGTTATGCGTTATGCGTTATGCGTTATGCGTTATGCGTTATGCGTTATGCGTTATGCGTTATGCCTTATGAGTAATGCTTGATCCGTTACGCGTTATGCGTTATGCGTTATGCGTTATGGGTTATGCGTTATGTGTTATGAGTTATGCGTTATGCGTTATGCGTTATGCGTTATGCGTTATGGGTTATGAGTAATGCGTGATCCGTTATGCGTTATGCTTTATGCGTTATGAGTTACGCGTAATGCGTTATGCGTTATGCGTTATGGGTTATGCGTTATGTGTTATGAGTTATGCGTTATGGGTTATCCGTTATGCGTTATCCGTTATGCGTTATGCGTTATGCGTTATGCGTTATGCGTTATGCGTTATGCGTTATGCGTTATGCGTTATGCGATATGCGTTATGAGTTATGAGTAATGCGTGATCCGTTATGCGTTATGCGTTATGAGTAATGCGTGATCCGTTATGCGTTATGCGTTATGAGTAATGCTTGATCCGTTACGCGTTATGCGTTATGCGTTATGCGTTATGGGTTATGCGTTATGTGTTATGAGTTATGCGTTATGCGTTATGCGTTATGCGTTATGCGTTATGCGTTATGGGTTATGAGTAATGCGTGATCCGTTATGCGTTATGCTTTATGCGTTATGAGTTACGCGTAATGCGTTATGCGTTATGCGTTATGGTTTATGCGTTATGTGTTATGAGTTATGCGTTATGCGTTATGCGTTATGCGTTATGCGTTATGGGTTATGAGTAATGCGTGATCCGTTATGCGTTATGCTTTATGCGTTAAGAGTTACGCGTAATGCGTTATGCGTTATGCGTTATGGGTTATGCGTTATGTGTTATGAGTTATGCGTTATGCGTTATGCGTTATGCGTTATGCGTTATGCGTTATGCGTTATGGGTTATCCGTTATGCGTTATCCGTTATGAGTTTTGCGTTATGCGTTATGCGTTATGAGTTGTGCGTTATGCGTTATGCGTTATGCGTTATGAGTAATGCGTTATGCGTTATGCGTTATGCGTTATGGGTTATCCGTTATGCGTTATCCGTTATGCGTTATGCGTTATGCGTTATGCGTTATGCGTTATGCGTTATGCGTTATGCGTTATGCGTTATGCGTTATGCGTTATGCGTTATGCGTTATGCGTTATGCGTTATGCGATATGCGTTATGCGTTATGCGTTATGCGTTATGCGTTATGCGTTATGCGTTATACGTTATGCGTTATGCGTTATGCGTTATGCGTTATGCGTTATGCGTTATGCGTTATGCGTTATGAGTATTGCGTGATCCGTTATGCGTTATGCGTTATGCGTTATGTGTTATGCGTTGTGCGTTATCCGCTATGCGTTATGCGTTATGCGTTATGCGTTATGCGGTATGCGTCATGCGTTATGCTTTACGCGTTATGCGTTATAAGTAATGCGTGATCCGTTATGTGTTATGCGTTATGCGTTATGCGTTATGCGTTTTGCGTTATGCGTTATGCCTTATGCGTTATGCGTTATGCGTTATGCGTTATGCGTTATGCGTTATGCGTTATGCGTTATGCGTTATGCGTTATGCGTTATGCGTTATGCGTTATGCGTTATGCGTTATGCGTTATGCGTTATGCGTTATGCGTTATGCGTTATGCGTTATGAGTAATGCTTGATCCGTTACGCGTTATGCGTTATGCGTTATGGGTTATGCGTTATGTGTTATGAGTTATGCGTTATGCGTTATGCGTTATGCGTTATGCGTTATGCGTTATGCGTTATGCGTTATGGGTTATGAGTAATGCGTGATCCGTTATGCGTTATGCTTTATGCCTTATGAGTTACGCGTAATGCGTTATGCGCTATGGGTCATGCGTTAAGCGTTATGCGTTATGCGTTATGGGTTATGAGTAATGCGTGATCCATTATGCGTTATGCTTTATGCGTTATGAGTTACGCGTAATGCGTTATGCGTTATGCGATATGGGTTATGAGTAATGCGTGATCCGTTATGCGTTATGCTTTATGCGTTATGAGTTACGCGTAATGCGTTATGCGCTATGGGTCATGCGTTAAGCGTTATGCGTTATGCGTTATGGGTTATGCTTTATGGGTTATGAGTAATGCGTGATCCGTTATGCGTTATGCTTTATGCGTTATGAGTTACGCGTAATGCGTTATGCGCTATGGGTCATGCGTTAAGCGTTATGCGTTATGCGTTATGCGTTATGGGTTATGCGTTATGTGTTATGAGTTATGCCTTATGCGTTATGCGTTATGCGTTATGCGTTATGGGTTATCCGTTATGTGTTATCCGTTATGAGTTTTGCGTTATGCGTTATGCGTTATGAGTTGTGCGTTATGCGTTATGCGTTATGCGTTATGCGTTATGCGTTATGCGTTATGCGTTATGCGTTACGCAATATGCGTTATGCGTTATGCGTTATGCGTTAAGCGTTTTGCGTTATGCGTTATGCGTTATGCGTTATGCGTGATCCGTTATGCGTTATGCGTTATGAGTAATGCGTGATCCGTTATGCGTTATGCGTTATGCGTTATGCGTTATGCGTTATGGGTTATGCGTTATGTGTTATGCGTTATGCGTTATGCGTTATGCGTTATGCGTTATGCGTTATGGGTTATGAGTAATGCGTGACCCGTTATGCATTATGCTTTATGCGTTATGAGTTACGCGTAATGCGTTGTGCGCTATGGGTCATGCGTTAAGCGTTATGCGTTATGCGTTATGCGTTATGCGTTATGGGTTATGCGTTATGTGTTATGCGTTATGCGTTATGCGTTATGCGTTATGCGTTATGGGTTATCCGTTATGCGTTATCCGTTATGCGTTATGCGTTATGCGTTATGCGTTATGCGTTATGCGATATGCGTTATGCGTTATGCGTTATGCGTTATGCGTTATGCGTTATGCGTTATGCGTTATGCGTTATGCGATATGCGTTATGCGTTATGCGTTATGCGTTATGCGTTATGCGTTATGCGTTATGCGTTATGCGTTATGCGTTATGCGTTATGCGTTATGCGTTATGCGTTATGCGTTATGCGTTATGCGTTATGAGTAATGCTTGATCCGTTATGCGTTATGCGTTATGCGTTATGCGTTATGTGTTATGCGTTGTGCGTTATCCGCTATGCGTTATGCGTTTTGCGTTATGCGTTATGCGTTATGCGTTGTGCGTTATGCGTTATGCGTTATAGGTTATGCGTTATGTGTTATGCGTTATGCGTTATGCGTTATGCGTTATGCGTTATGCGTTATGCGTTATGCGTTATGCGTTATGCGTTATGAGTAATGCGTGATCCGTTATGTGTTATGCGTTATGCGTTATGCGTTTTGCGTTATGCGTTATGCGTTATGCGTTATGCGTTATGCGTTATGCGTTATGCGTTATGCGTTATGCGTTATGAGAAATGCGTGATTCGTTATGCGTTATGCGTCATGAGTAATGCGTGATCCGTTATGCGTTATGCGTTATGCGTTATGCGTTATGCGTTATGCGTTATGCGTTATGCGTTATGCGATATGCGTGATCCGTTATGCGTTATGCGTTATGAGTAATGCGTGATCCGTTATGCGTTATGCGTTATGCGTTATGCGTTATGCGTTATGCGTTATGCGTTATGCATTATGGGTTATGCGTTATGTGTTATGCGTTATGCGTTATGCGTTATGCGTTATGGGTTATGAGTAATGCGTGACCCGTTATGCGTTATGCTTTTTGCGTTATGAGTTACGCGTAATGCGTTATGCGCTATGGGTCATGCGTTAAGCGTTATGCGTTATGCGTTATGCGTTATGCGTTATGGGTTATGCGTTATGTGTTATGCGTTATGCGTTATGCGTTATGCGTTATGCGTTATGCGTTATGCGTTATGCGTTATGCGTTATGTGTTATCCATTATGAGTTATGAGTAATGCGTGATCCGTTATGCGTTATGCGTTATGAGTAATGCGTGATCCGTTATGCGTTATGCGTTATGAGTAATGCTTGATCCGTTACGCGTTATGCGTTATGCGTTATGCGTTATGGGTTATGCGTTATGTGTTATGAGTTATGCGTTATGCGTTATGCGTTATGCGTTATGCGTTATGGGTTATGAGTAATGCGTGATCCGTTATGCGTTATGCTTTATGCGTTATGAGTTACGCGTAATGCGTTATGCGTTATGCGTTATGGGTTATGCGTTATGTGTTATGAGTTATGCGTTATGGGTTATCCGTTATGCGTTATCCGTTATGCGTTATGCGTTATGCGTTATGCGTTATGCGTTATGCGATATGCGTTATGAGTTATGAGTAATGCGTGATCCGTTATGCGTTATGCGTTATGAGTAATGCGTGATCCGTTATGCGTTATGCGTTATGAGTAATGCTTGATCCGTTACGCGTTATGCGTTATGCGTTATGGGTTATGCGTTATGTGTTATGAGTTATGCGTTATGCGTTATGCGTTATGCGTTATGCGTTATGGGTTATGAGTAATGCGTGATCCGTTATGCGTTATGCTTTATGCGTTATGAGTTACGCGTAATGCGTTATGCGTTATGCGTTATGGGTTATGCGTTATGTGTTATGAGTTATGCGTTATGCGTGATCCGTTATGCGTTATGCGTTATGAGTAATGCGTGATCCGTTATGCGTTATGCGTTATGCGTTATGCGTTATGCGTTTAGCGTTATGGGTTATGCGTTATGCGTTATGCGTTATGCGTTATGCGTTATGCGTTATGCGTTATGCGTTATGCGTTATGCGTTATGCGTTATGCGTTATGCGTTATGCGTTATGCGTTATGCGTTATGCGTTATGCGTTATGAGTAATGCGTGATCCGTTATGCGTTATGCTTTATGCCTTATGAGTTACGCGTAATGCGTTATGCGCTATGGGTCATGCGTTAAGCGTTATGCGTTATGCGTTATGGGTTATGAGTAATGCGTGATCCATTATGCGTTATGCTTTATGCGTTATGAGTTACGCGTAATGCGTTATGCGTTATGCGTTATGGGTTATGAGTAATGCGTGATCCGTTAAGCGTTATGCTTTATGCGTTATGAGTTACGCGTAATGCGTTATGCGCTATGGGTCATGCGTTAAGCGTTATGCGTTATGCGTTATGGGTTATGCGTTATGGGTTATGAGTAATGCGTGATCCGTTATGCGTTATGCTTTATGCGTTATGAGTTACGCGTAATGCGTTATGCGCTATGGGTCATGCGTTAAGCGTTATGCGTTATGCGTTATGCGTTATGGGTTATGCGTTATGTGTTATGCGTTATGCGTTATGCGTTATGCGTTATGCGTTATGCGTTATGGGTTATCCGTTATGTGTTATCCGTTATGAGTTTTGCGTTATGCGTTATGCGTTATGAGTTGTGCGTTATGCGTTATGCGTTATGCGTTATGCGTTATGCGTTATGCGTTATGATTTATGCGTTACGCAATATGCGTTATGCGTTATGCGTTATGCGTTAAGCGTTATGCGTTATGCGTTATGCGTTATGCGTTATGCGTGATCCGTTATGCGTTATGCGTTATGAGTAATGCGTGATCCGTTATGCGTTATGCGTTATGCGTTATGCGTTATGCGTTATGCGTTATGCGTTATGCGTTATGGGTTATGCGTTATGTGTTATGCGTTATGCGTTATGCGTTATGCGTTATGCGTTATGCGTTATGCGTTATGGGTTATGAGTAATGCGTGACCCGTTATGCATTATACTTTATGCGTTATGAGTTACGCGTAATGCGTTGTGCGCTATGGGTCATGCGTTAAGCGTTATGCGTTATGCGTTATGCGTTATGGGTTATGCGTTATGTGTTGTGCGTTATGCGTTATGCGTTATGCGTTATGCGTTATGGGTTATCCGTTATGCGTTATCCGTTATGCGTTATGCGTTATGCGTTATGCGTTATGCGTTATGCGTTATGCGTTATGCGTTATGCGTTATGCGTTATGCGTTATGCGTTATGCGTTATGCGTTATGCGATATGCGTTATGCGTTATGCGTTATGCGTTATGCGTTATGCGTTATGCGTTATGCGTTATGCGTTATGCGTTATGCGTTATGCGTTATGCGTTATGAGTAATGCTTGATCCGTTATGCGTTATGCGTTATGCGTTATGCGTTATGGGTTATGCGTTGTGCGTTATCCGCTATGCGTTATGCGTTTTGCGTTATGCGTTATGCGTTATGCGTTGTGCGTTATGCGTTATGCGTTATAGGTTATGCGTTATGTGTTATGCGTTATGCGTTATGCGTTATGCGTTATGCATTATGCGTTATGCGTTATGCTTTATGCGTTATGCGTTATGAGTAATGCGTGATCCGTTATGTGTTATGCGTTATGCGTTATGCGTTTTGCGTTATGCGTTATGCGTTATGCGTTATGCGTTATGCGTTATGCGTTATGCGTTATGCGTTATGCGTTATGAGAAATGCGTGATCCGTTATACGTTATGCGTTATGAGTAATGCGTGATCCGTTATGCGTTATGCGTTATGCGTTATGCGTTATGCGTGATCCATTATGCGTTATGCGTTATGAGTAATGCGTGATCAGTTATGCGTTATGCGTTATGCGTTATGCGTTATGCGTTTAGCGTTATGGGTTATGCGTTATGTGTTATGCGTTATGCGTTATGCGTTATGCGTTATGGGTTATGAGTAATGCGTGACCCGTTATGCGTTATGCTTTTTGCGTTATGAGTTACGCGTAATGCGTTATGCGCTATGGGTCATGCGTTAAGCGTTATGCGTTATGCGTTATGGGTTACGCGTTATGTGTTATGCGTTATGCGTTATGCGTTATGCGTTATGCGTTATGCGTGATCCGTTATGCGTTATGCGTTATGAGTAATGCGTGATCCGTTATGCGTTATGCGTTATGCGTTATGCGTTATGCGTTATGCGTTTAGCGTTATGGGTTATGCGTTATGTGTTATGCGTTATGCGTTATGCGTTATGCGTTATGCGTTATGGGTTATGAGTAATGCGTGACCCGTTATGCGTTATGCTTTTTGCGTTATGAGTTACGCGTAATGCGTTATGCGCTATGGGTCATGCGTTAAGCGTTATGCGTTATGCGTTATGCGTTATGGGTTATGCGTTATGTGTTATGCGTTATGCGTTATGCGTTATGCGTTATGCGTTATGCGTTATGCGTTATGGGTTATGCGTTATGCGTTATCCGTTATGCGTTATGCGTTATGCGTTATGCGTTATGCGTTATGCTATATACGTTATGCGTTATGCGTTATGCGTTATGCGTTATGCGTTATGCGTTATGCGATATGCGTTATGCATTATGCGTTATGCGTTATGCGTTATGCGTTATGCGTTATGCGTTATGCGTTATGCGTTATGCGTTATGCTTTATGCGTTATGCGTGATCCGTTATGCGTTATGCGTTATGCGTTATGTTTTATGCGTTGTGCGTTATCCGCTATGCGTTATGCGTTTTGCGTTATGCGTTATGCGTTATGCGTTGTGCGTTATGCGTTATGCGTTATAGGTTATGCGTTATGTGTTATGCGTTATGCGTTATGCGTTATGCGTTATGCATTATGCGTTATGCGTTATGCGTTATGCGTTATGCGTTATGCGTTATGCGTTATGCGTTATGCGTTATGCGTTATGCGTTATGCGTTATGCGTTATGCGTTACGCAATATGCGTTATGCGTTATGCGTTATGCGTTATGCGTCATGAGTAATGCGTGATCCGTTATGCGTTATGCGTTATGCGTTATGCGTTATGCGTTATGCGTTATGCGTTATGCGTTATGCGTTATGCGTTATGCGTGATCCGTTATGCGTTATGCGTTATGAGTAATGCGTGATCCGTTATGCGTTATGCGTTATGCGTTATGCGTGATCCGTTATGCGTTATGCGTTATGAGTAATGCGTGATCCGTTATGCGTTATGCGTTATGCGTTATGCGTTATGCGTTATGCATTATGGGTTATGCGTTATGTGTTATGCGTTATGCGTTATGCGTTATGCGTTATGGGTTATGAGTAATGCGTGACCCGTTATGCGTTATGCTTTTTGCGTTATGAGTTACGCGTAATGCGTTATGCGCTATGGGTCATGCGTTAAGCGTTATGCGTTATGCGTTATGCGTTATGGGTTATGGGTTATGTGTTATGCGTTATGCGTTATGCGTTATGCGTTATGCGTTATGGGTTATCCGTTATGCGTTATCCGTTATGCGTTATGCGTTATGCGTTATGCGTTATGCGTTATGCTTTATGCGTTATGCGATATGCGTTATGCGTTATGCGTTATGCGTTTTGCGTTATGCGTTATGCGTTATGCGATATGCGTTATGCGTAATGCGTTATGCGTTATGCGTTATGCGTTATGCGTTATGCGTTATGTGTTATGCGTTGTGCGTTATCCGCTATGCGTTATGCGTTTTGCGTTATGCGTTATGCGTTATGCGTTATGCGTTGTGCGTTATGCGTTATGCGTTATAGGTTATGCGTTATGTGTTATGCGTTATGCGTTATGCGTTATGCGTTATGCGTTATGCGTTATGCGTTATGCGTTATGCGTTATGCGTTATGCGTTATGCGTTATGCGTTATGCGTTATGCGTTATGCGTTATGCGTTATGCGTTATGCGTTATGCGTTATGCGTTATGCGTTCTGCGTTATGCGTTATGCGTTATGCGTTATGCGTTATGCGTTATGCGTTATGCGTTATGCGTTATGCGTTATGCGTTATGCGTTATGGGTTATCCGTTATGCGTTATCCGTTATGCGTTATGCGTTATGCGTTATGCGTTATGCGTTATGCGTTATGCGTTATGCGTTATGCGTTATGCGTTATGCGTTATGCGTTATGCGTTATGCGTTATGCGTTATGCGTTATGCGTTGTGCTTTACGCGTTGTGCGTTATAAGTAATGCGTGATCCGTTATGTGTTATGCGTTATGCGTTATGCGTTATGCGTTTTGCGTTATGCGTTATTCAATATGCGTTATGCGTTATGCGTTATGCGTTATGCGTTATGCGTTATGCGTTATGCCGTATGCGTTATGCGTTATGCGTTATGCGTTATGCGTTATGCGTTATGCGTTATGCGTTATGCGTTATGCGTTATGCGTTATGCGTTATGCGTTATGCGTTATGCGTTATGCGTTATGCGTTATGCGTTATGCGTTATGCGTTATGCGTTATGCGTTATGCGTTATGCGTTATGCGTTATGCGTTATGCGTTATGCGTTATGCGTTATGCGTTATGCGTTATGCGTTATGAGTAATGCTTGATCCGTTACGCGTTATGCGTTATGCGTTATGCGTTATGGGTTATGCGTTATGGGTTATGCGTTATGGGTTATGAGTAATGCGTGATCCGTTATGCGTTATGCGTTATGAGTAATGCGTGATCCGTTATGCGTTATGCGTTATGCGTTATGCGTTATGCGTTATGCGTTATGCGCTATGGGTCATGCGTTAAGCGTTATGCGTTATGCGTTATGCGTTATGCGTTATGCTTTATGCGTTATGAGTTACGCGTAATGCGTTATGCGCTATGGGTCATGCGTTATGTGTTATGCGTTGTGCGTTATCCGCTATGCGTTATGCGTTTTGCGTTATGCGTTATGCGTTATGCGTTATGCGTTATGAGTTGTGCGTTATGCGTTATGCGTTATGCGTTATGCGTTATGCGTTATGCGTTATGCGTTATGCGTTATGGGTTATCCGTTATGCGTTATCCGTTATGCGTTATGCGTTATGCGTTATGCGTTATGCGATATGCGTTATGCGTTATGCGTTATGCGTTATGCGTTATGCGTTATGCGTTATGCGTTATGCGATATGCGTTATGCGTTATGCGTTATGCGTTATGCGTTATGCGTTATGCGTTATGCGTTATGCGTTATGCGTTATGCGTTATGCGTTATGCGTTATGCGTTATGCGTTATGCGTTATGCGTTATGCGTTATGCGTTATGCGTTATGCGTTATGCGTTATGCGTTATGCGTTATGCGTTATGCGTTATGCGTTATGCGTTATGCGTTATGCGTTATGCGTTATGCGTTATGCGTTATGCGTTATGCTTTATGCGTTATGCGTTATAAGTAATGCGTGATCCGTTATGTGTTATGCGTTATGCGTTATGCGTTATGTGTTATGCGTTGTGCGTTATCCGCTATGCGTTATGCGTTTTGCGTTATGCGTTATGCGTTATGCGATGTGCGTTATGCGTTATGCGTTATGCGTTATGCGTTATGCGTTATGCGTTATGCGTTATGCGTTATGCGTAATGCGTTATGCGTTATGCGTTATGCGTTATGCGTTATGTGTTATGCGTTGTGCATTATCCGCTATGCGTTATGCGTTTTGCGTTATGCGTTATGCGTTATGCGTTATGCGTTATGCGTTATGAGTTGTGCGTTATGCGTTATGCGTTATGCGTTATGCGTTATGCGTTATGCGTTATGCGTTATGCGTTATGGGTTATCCGTTATGGGTTATCCGTTATGCGTTATGCGTTATGCGTTATGCGTTATGCGTTATGCGTTATGCGTTATGCGTTATGCGTTATGCGTTATGCGTTATGCGTTATGCGTTATGCGTTATGCGTTGTGCGTTATGCGTTATGCGTTATAGGTTATGCGTTATGTGTTATGCGTTATGCGTTATGCGTTATGCGTTATGCATTATGCGTTATGCGTTATGCTTTATGCGTTATGCGTTATGAGTAATGCGTGATCCGTTATGTGTTATGCGTTATGCGTTATGCGTTTTGCGTTATGCGTTATGCGTTATGCGTTATGCGTTATGCGTTATGCGTTCTGCGTTATGCGTTATGCGTTATGCGTTATGCGTTATGCGTTATGCGTTATGCGTTATGCGTTATGCGTTATGCGTTATGCGTTATGCGTTATGCGTTATGCGTTATGCGTTATGCGTTATGCGTTATGCGTTATGAGAAATGCGTGATCCGTTATGCGTTATGCGTTATGAGTAATGCGTGATCCGTTATGCGTTATGTGTTATGCGTTATGCGTTATGCGTTATGCGTTATGCGTTATGCGTTATGCGTTATGCGTTATGTGTTATCCGTTATGAGTTATCCGTTATGCGTTTTGCGTTATGCGTTATGCGTTATGCGTTATGCGTTATGCGTTATGCGTTATGCGTTATGCGTTATGCGATATGCGTTATGCGTTATGCGTTATGCCTTATGCGTTATGCGATTTGCGTTATGCGTTATGCGTTATGCGTTATGCATTATGCGTTATGTGTTATACGTTATGCGTTATGCGTTATGCGTTATGCGTTATGCGTTATGCGTTATGCGTTATGCGTTATGCGTTATGCGTTATGCGTTATGCGTTATGCGTTATGCGTTACGCAATATGCATTATGCGTTATGCGTTATGCGTTACGCAATATGCATTATGCGTTATGCGTTATGCGTTATGCGTTATGCGTTATGCGTGATCCGTTATGCATTATGCGTTATGAGTAATGCGTGATCCGTTATGCGTTATGCGTTATGCGTTATGCGTTATGCGTTATGCGTTATGCGTTATGCGTTATGCGTTATGCGTTATGCGTTATGCGTTATGCGTTATGCGTTATGCGTTATGAGTTATGCGTTATGTGTTATGCGTTATGCGTTATGCGTTATGCGTTATGCGTTTGGGTTATGAGTAATGCGTGACCCGTTATGCGTTATGCTTTATGCGTTATGAGTTACGGGTAATGCGTTATGCGTTATGCGTTATGGGTTATGCGTTATGTGTTATGAGTTATGCGTTATGCGTTATGCGTTATGCGTTATGCGTTATGGGTTATGAGTAATGCGTGATCCGTTATGCGTTATGCTTTATGCGTTATGAGTTACGCGTAATGCGTTATGCGTTATGCGTTATGGGTTATGCGTTATGTGTTATGAGTTATGCGTTATGCGTTATGCGTTATGCGTTATGCGTTATGCGTTATGCGTTATGCGTTATGCGTTATGCGTTATGCGTTATGCGTTATGCGTTATGCGTTATGCGTTATGCGTTATGCGTTATGCGTTATGCGTTATGCGTTATGCGTTATGAGTAATGCGTGATCCGTTATGCGTTATGCGTTATGCGTTATGCGTTATGCGTTATGTGTTATGCGTTGTGCGTTATCCGCTATGCGTTATGCGTTTTGCGTTATGCGTTGTGCGTTATGCGTTATGCGTTATAGGTTATGCGTGATGTGTCATGCGTTATGCGTTATGCGTTATGCGTTATGCGTTATGCGGTATGCGTTATGCGTTATGCTTTATGCGGTATGCGTTATAAGTAATGCGTGATCCGTTATGTGTTATGCGTTATGCGTTATGCGTTATGCGTTTTGCGTTATGCGTTATGCCTTATGCGTTATGCGTTATGCGTTTTGCGTTATGCGTTATGCGTTATGCGTTATGCGTTATGCGTTATGCGTTATGCGTTATGCGTTATGCGTTATGCGTTATGCGTTATGCGTTATGCGTTATGCGTTATGCGTTATGCGTTATGCGTTATGCGTTATGCGTTATGCGTTATGCGTTATGCGTTATGCGTTATGCGTTATGCGTTATGCGTTATGCGTTATGCGTTATGCGTTATGCGTTATGCGTTATGCGTTATGCGTTATGCGTTATGCGTTATGCGTTATGCGTTATGCGTTATGCGTTATGCGTTATGTGTTATCCGTTATGAGTTATGAGTAATGCGTGATCCGTTATGCGTTATGCGTTATGAGTAATGCGTTATGTGTCATGCGTTATGCGTTATGCGTTATGCGTTATGCGTTATGCGTTATGCGGTATGCGTTATGGGTTATCCGTTATGCGTTATCCGTTATGAGTTTTGCGTTATGCGTTATGCGTTATGAGTTGTGCGTTATGCGTTATGCGTTATGCGTTATGCGTTATGCGTTATGCGTTATGCGTTATGCGTTATGGGTTATCCGTTATGCGTTATCCGTTATGCGTTATGCGTTATGCGTTATGCGTTATGCGTTATGCGTTATGCGTTATGCGTTATGCGTTATGCGTTATGCGTTATGCGTTATGCGTTATGCGTTATGCGTTATGCGTTATGCGTTATGCGTTATGCGTTATGCGTTATGCGTTATGCGTTATGCGTTATGAGTAATGCGTGATCCGTTATGCGTTATGCGTTATGCGTTATGTGTTATGCGTTGTGCGTTATCCGCTATGCGTTATGCGTTTTGCGTTATGCGTTATGCGTTATGCGTTGTGCGTTATGCGTTATGCGTTATGCGTTATAGGTTATGCGTTATGTGTCATGCGTTATGCGTTATGCGTTATGCGTTATGCGTTATGCGTTATGCATTATGCGTTATGCGTTATGCTTTATGCGTTATGCGTTATAAGTAATGCGTGATCCGTTATGTGTTATGCGTTATGCGTTATGCGTTATGTGTTATGCGTTGTGCGTTATCCGCTATGCGTTATGCGTTTTGCGTTATAGGTTATGCGTTATGTGTCATGCGTTATGCGTTATGCGTTATGCGTTATGCGGTATGCGTTATGCGTTATGCTTTACGCGTTTTGCGTTATAAGTAATGCGTGATCCGTTATGTGTTATGCGTTATGCGTTATGCGTTATGCGTTATGCGTTATGCGTTATGCGTTATGCGTTATGCGTTATGGGTTATCCGTTATGCGTTATCCGTTATGAGTTTTGCGTTATGCGTTATGCGTTATGCGTTATGCGTTATGCGTTATGCGATATGCGTTATGCGTTATGCGTTATGCGTTATGCGTTATGCGATATGCGTTATGCGTTATGCGTTATGCGTTATGCGTTATGCGTTATGCGTTATGCGTTATGCGGTATGCGTTATGCGTTATGCGTTATGCGTTATGCGTTATGCGTTATGCGTTATGAGTAATGCGTGATCCGTTATGCGTTATGCGTTATGCGTTATGTGTTATGCGTTGTGCGTTATCCGCTATGCGTTATGCGTTTTGCGTTATGCGTTATGCGTTATGCGTTATGCGTTGTGCGTTATGCGTTATGCGTTATGCGTTATAGGTTATGCGTTATGTGTCATGCGTTATGCGTTATGCGTTATGCGTTATGCGTTATGCGTTATGCATTATGCGTTATGCGTTATGCTTTATGCGTTATGCGTTATAAGTAATGCGTGATCCGTTATGTGTTATGCGTTATGCGTTATGCGTTATGTGTTATGCGTTGTGCGTTATCCGCTATGCGTTATGCGTTTTGCGTTATGCGTTATGCGTTATGCGTTGTGCGTTATGCGTTATGCGTTATAGGTTATGAGTTATGTGTCATGCGTTATGCGTTATGCGTTATGCGTTATGCGTTATGCGGTATGCGTTATGCGTTATGCTTTACGCGTTTTGCGTTATAAGTAATGCGTGATCCGTTATGTGTTATGCGTTATGCGTTATGCGTTATGCGTTATGCGTTATGCGTTATGCGTTATGCGTTATGCGTTATGAGTAATGCTTGATCCGTTACGCGTTATGCGTTATGCGTTATGCGTTATGGGTTATGCGTTATGTGTTATGAGTTATGCGTTATGCGTTATGCGTTATGCGTTATGCGTTATGCGTTATGCGTTATGCGTTATGCGTTATGGGTTATGAGTAATGCGTGATCCGTTATGCGTTATGCTTTATGCCTTATGAGTTACGCGTAATGCGTTATGCGCTATGGGTCATGCGTTAAGCGTTATGCGTTATGCGTTATGGGTTATGAGAAATGCGTGATCCATTATGCGTTATGCTTTATGCGTTATGAGTTACGCGTAATGCGTTATGCGTTATGCGATATGGGTTATGAGTAATGCGTGATCCGTTATGCGTTATGCTTTATGCGTTATGAGTTACGCGTAATGCGTTATGCGCTATGGGTCATGCGTTAAGCGTTATGCGTTATGCGTTATGGGTTATGCGTTATGGGTTATGAGTAATGCGTGATCCGTTATGCGTTATGCTTTATGCGTTATGAGTTACGCGTAATGCGTTATGCGCTATGGGTCATGCGTTAAGCGTTATGCGTTATGCGTTATGCGTTATGGGTTATGCGTTATGTGTTATGAGTTATGCCTTATGCGTTATGCGTTATGCGTTATGCGTTATGGGTTATCCGTTATGTGTTATCCGTTATGAGTTTTGCGTTATGCGTTATGCGTTATGCGTTATGCGTTATGCGTTATGCGTTATGCGTTATGCGTTATGCGTTATGCGTTATGCGTTATGCGTTATGCGTTACGCAATATGCGTTATGCGTTATGCGTTATGCGTTAAGCGTTATGCGTTATGCGTTATGCGTTATGCGTTATGCGTGATCCGTTATGCGTTATGCGTTATGAGTAATGCGTGATCCGTTATGCGTTATGCGTTATGCGTTATGCGTTATGCGTTATGGGTTATGCGTTATGTGTTATGCGTTATGCGTTATGCGTTATGCGTTATGCGTTATGCGTTATGCGTTATGAGTAATGCGTGACCCGTTATGCATTATGCTTTATGCGTTATGAGTTACGCGTAATGCGTTGTGCGCTATGGGTCATGCGTTAAGCGTTATGCGTTATGCGTTATGCGTTATGCGTTATGCGTTATGCGTTATGCGTTATGCGTTATGCGTTATGCGTTATGCGTTATGCGTTATGCGTTATGCGTTATGCGATATGCGTTATGCGTTATGCGTTATGCGTTATGCGTTATGCGTTATGCGGTATGCGTTATGCGTTATGCGTTATGCGTTATGCGTTATGCGTTATGAGTAATGCTTGATCCGTTATGCGTTATGCGTTATGCGTTATGCGTTATGTGTTATGCGTTGTGCGTTATCCGCTATGCGTTATGCGTTTTGCGTTATGCGTTATGCGTTATGCGTTGTGCGTTATGCGTTATGCGTTATAGGTTATGCGTTATGTGTTATGCGTTATGCGTTATGCGTTATGCATTATGCGTTATGCGTTATGCTTTATGCGTTATGCGTTATGAGTAATGCGTGATCCGTTATGTGTTATGCGTTATGCGTTATGCGTTTTGCGTTATGCGTTATGCGTTATGCGTTATGCGTTATGCGTTATGCGTTATGCGTTATGCGTTATGCGTTATGCGTTATGCGTTATGCGTTATGCGTTATGCGTTATGCGTTATGCGTTATGCGTTATGCGTTATGCGTTATGCGTTATGCGTTATGAGAAATGCGTGATCCGTTATACGTTATGCGTTATGAGTAATGCGTGATCCGTTATGAGTAATGCGTGATCCGTTATGCGTTATGCGTTATGCGTTATGCGTTATGCGTTTAGCGTTATGGGTTATGCGTTATGTGTTATGCGTTATGCGTTATGCGTTATGCGTTATGCGTTATGCGTTATGCGTTATGCGTTATGGGTTATGAGTAATGCGTGACCCGTTATGCGTTATGCTTTTTGCGTTATGAGTTACGCGTAATGCGTTATGCGCTATGGGTCATGCGTTAAGCGTTATGCGTTATGCGTTATGCGTTATGGGTTACGCGTTATGTGTTATGCGTTATGCGTTATGCGTGATCCGTTATGCGTTATGCGTTATGCGTTATGCGTTATGCGTTTAGCGTTATGGGTTATGCGTTATGTGTTATGCGTTATGCGCTATGCGTTATGCGTTATGCGTTATGCGTTATGCGTTATGCGTTATGCGTTATGGGTTATGAGTAATGCGTGACCCGTTATGCGTTATGCTTTTTGCGTTATGAGTTATGCGTTATGCGTTATGCGTTATGCGTTATGCGTTATGCGTTATGCGTTATGCGTTATGCGTTATGCGTTATGCGTTATGCGATATGCGTTATGCATTATGCGTTATGCGTTATGCGTTATGCGTTATGCGTTATGCGTTATGCTTTATGCGTTATGCGTTATGCGTTATGCGTTATGCGTTATGAGTAATGCGTGATCCGTTATGCGTTATGCATTATGCGTTATGTTTTATGCGTTGTGCGTTATCCGCTATGCGTTATGCGTTTTGCGTTATGCGTTATGCGTTATGCGTTGTGCGTTATGCGTTATGCGTTATAGGTTATGCGTTATGCGTTATGCGTTATGTTTTATGCGTTGTGCGTTATCCGCTATGCGTTATGCGTTTTGCGTTATGCGTTATGCGTTATGCGTTGTGCGTTATGCGTTATGCGTTATAGGTTATGCGTTATGTGTTATGCGTTATGCGTTATGCGTTATGCGTTATGCATTATGCGTTATGCGTTATGCTTTATGCGTTATGCGTTATGCGTTATGCGTTATGAGTAATGCGTGATCCGTTATGTGTTATGCGTTATGCGTTATGCGTTATGCGTTTTGCGTTATGCGTTATGCCTTATGCGTTATGCGTTATGCGTTATGCGTTATGCGTTATGCGTTATGCGTTATGCGTTATGCGTTATGCGTTATGCGTTATGCGTTATGCGTTATGCGTTTTGCGTTATGCGTTATGCGTTATGCGTTATGCGTTATGCGTTATGCGTTATGCGTTATGCGTTATGCGTTATGAGAAATGCGTGATCCGTTATGCGTTATGCGTCATGAGTAATGCGTGATCCGTTATGCGTTATGCGTTATGCGTTATGCGTTATGCGTTATGCGTTATGCGTTATGCGATATGCGTGATCCGTTATGCGTTATGCGTTATGAGTAATGCGTGATCCGTTATGCGTTATGCGTTATGCGTTATGCGTTATGCGTTATGCGTTATGCGTTATGCGTTATGCATTATGGGTTATGCGTTATGTGTTATGCGTTATGCGTTATGCGTTATGCGTTATGGGTTATGAGTAATGCGTGACCCGTTATGCGTTATGCTTTTTGCGTTATGAGTTACGCGTAATGCGTTATGCGCTATGGGTCATGCGTTAAGCGTTATGCGTTATGCGTTATGCGTTATGGGTTATGCGTTATGTGTTATGCGTTATGCGTTATGCGTTATGCGTTATGCGTTATGCGTTATGCGTTATGCGTTATGCGTTATGCGTTATGCGTTATGCGTTATGCGTTATGTGTTATCCGTTATGAGTTATGAGTAATGCGTGATCCGTTATGCGTTATGCGTTATGAGTAATGCGTGATCCGTTATGCGTTATGCGTTATGAGTAATGCTTGATCCGTTACGCGTTATGCGTTATGCGTTATGCGTTATGGGTTATGCGTTATGTGTTATGAGTTATGCGTTATGCGTTATGCGTTATGCGTTATGCGTTATGGGTTATGAGTAATGCGTGATCCGTTATGCGTTATGCTTTATGCGTTATGAGTTACGCGTAATGCGTTATGCGTTATGCGTTTTGGGTTATGCGTTATGTGTTATGAGTTATGCGTTATGGGTTATCCGTTATGCGTTATGCGTTATGCGTTATGCGTTATGCGTTATGCGTTATGCGTTATGCGTTATGCGTTATGAGTTATGAGTAATGCGTGATCCGTTATGCGTTATGCGTTATGAGTAATGCGTGATCCGTAATGCGTTATGCGTTATGAGTAATGCTTGATCCGTTACGCGTTATGCGTTATGCGTTATGGGTTATGCGTTATGCGTTATGAGTTATGCGTTATGCGTTATGCGTTATGCGTTATGCGTTATGGGTTATGAGTAATGCGTGATCCGTTATGCGTTATGCTTTATGCGTTATGAGTTACGCGTAATGCGTTATGCGTTATGCGTTATGGGTTATGCGTTATGTGTTATGAGTTATGCGATATGCGTGATCCGTTATGCGTTATGCGTTATGAGTAATGCGTGATCCGTTATGCGTTATGCGTTATGCGTTATGCGTTATGCGTTTAGCGTTATGGGTTATGCGTTATGCGTTATGCGTTATGCGTTATGCGTTATGCGTTATGCGTTATGCGTTATGCGTTATGCGTTATGCGTTATGCGTTATGCGTTATGCGTTATGCGTTATGCGTTATGCGTTATGCGTTATGCGTTATGCGTTATGCGTTATGCGTTATGCGTTATGCGTTATGCGTTATGCGTTATGAGTAATGCTTGATCCGTTACGCGTTATGCGTTATGCGTTATGCGTTATGGGTTATGCGTTATGTGTTATGAGTTATGCGTTATGAGTTATGCGTTATGCGTTATGCGTTATGCGTTATGCGTTATGCGTTATGGGTTATGAGTAATGCGTGATCCGTTATGCGTTATGCTTTATGCCTTATGAGTTACGCGTAATGCGTTATGCGCTATGGGTCATGCGTTAAGCGTTATGCGTTATGCGTTATGGGTTATGAGTAATGCGTGATCCATTATGCGTTATGCTTTATGCGTTATGAGTTACGCGTAATGCGTTATGCGTTATGCGTTATGGGTTATGAGTAATGCGTGATCCGTTAAGCGTTATGCTTTATGCGTTATGAGTTACGCGTAATGCGTTATGCGCTATGGGTCATGCGTTAAGCGTTATGCGTTATGCGTTATGGGTTATGAGTAATGCGTGATCCGTTATGCGTTATGCTTTATGCGTTATGGGTCATGCGTTAAGCGTTATGCGTTATGCGTTATGCGTTATGGGTTATGCGTTATGTGTTATGAGTTATGCGTTATGCGTTATGCGTTATGCGTTATGCGTTATGGGTTATCCGTTATGTGTTATCCGTTATGAGTTTTGCGTTATGCGTTATGCGTTATGAGTTGTGCGTTATGCGTTATGCGTTATGCGTTATGCGTTATGCGTTATGCGTTATGCGTTATGCGTTACGCAATATGCGTTATGCGTTATGCGTTATGCGTTAAGCGTTATGCGTTATGCGTTATGCGTTATGCGTTATGCGTGATCCGTTATGCGTTATGCGTTATGAGTAATGCGTGATCCGTTATGCGTTATGCGTTATGCGTTATGCGTTATGCGTTATGCGTTATGCGTTATGCGTTATGCGTTATGCGTTATGGGTTATGCGTTATGTGTTATGCGTTATGCGTTATGCGTTATGCGTTATGCGTTATGCGTTATGCGTTATGGGTTATGAGTAATGCGTGACCCGTTATGCATTATGCTTTATGCGTTATGAGTTACGCGTAATGCGTTGTGCGCTATGGGTCATGCGTTAAGCGTTATGCGTTATGCGTTATGCGTTATGGGTTATGCGTTATGTGTTGTGCGTTATGCGTTATGCGTTATGCGTTATGCGTTATGGGTTATCCGTTATGCGTTATCCGTTATGCGTTATGCGTTATGCGTTATGCGTTATGCGTTATGCGTTATGCGTTATGCGTTATGCGTTATGCGTTATGCGTTATGCGTTATGCGTTATGCGTTATGCGTTATGCGATATGCGTTATGCGTTATGCGTTATGCGTTATGCGTTATGCGTTATGCGTTATGCGTTATGCGTTATGCGTTATGCGTTATGCGTTATGCGTTATGCGTTATGCGTTATGAGTAATGCTTGATCCGTTATGCGTTATGCGTTATGCGTTATGCGTTATGCGTTATGTGTTATGCGTTGTGCGTTATCCGCTATGCGTTATGCGTTTTGCGTTATGCGTTATGCGTTATGCGTTGTGCGTTATGCGTTATGCGTTATAGGTTATGCGTTATGTGTTATGCGTTATGCGTTATGCGTTATGCGTTATGCGTTATGCGTTATGCTTTATGCGTTATGCGTTATGAGTAATGCGTGATCCGTTATGTGTTATGCGTTATGCGTTATGCGTTTTGCGTTATGCGTTATGCGTTATGCGTTATGCGTTATGCGTTATGCGTTATGCGTTATGCGTTATGCGTTATGAGAAATGCGTGATCCGTTATACGTTATGCGTTATGAGTAATGCGTGATCCGTTATGCGTTATGCGTTATGCGTTATGCGTTATGCGTTATGCGTTATGCGTTATGCGTTATGCGTTATGCGTTATGCGTTATGCGTGATCCGTTATGCGTTATGCGTTATGAGTAATGCGTGATCCGTTATGCGTTATGCGTTATGCGTTATGCGTTATGCGTTATGCGTTATGCGTTATGCGTTATGGGTTATGCGTTATGTGTTATGCGTTATGCGTTATGCGTTATGCGTTATGCGTTATGCGTTATGCGTTATGCGTTATGCGTTATGGGTTATGAGTAATGCGTGACCCGTTATGCATTATGCTTTATGCGTTATGAGTTACGCGTAATGCGTTGTGCGCTATGGGTCATGCGTTATGCGTTATGCGTTATGGGTTATGCGTTATGTGTTGTGCGTTATGCGTTATGCGTTATGCGTTATGCGTTATGGGTTATCCGTTATGCGTTATCCGTTATGCGTTATGCGTTATGCGTTATGCGTTATGCGATATGCGTTATGCGTTATGCGTTATGCGATATGCGTTATGCGTTATGCGTTATGCGTTATGCGTTATGCGTTATGCGATATGCGTTATGCGTTATGCGTTATGCGTTATGCGTTATGCGTTATGCGTTATGCGTTATGCGTTATGCGTTATGCGTTATGCGTTATGCGTTATGCGTTATGCGTTATGAGTAATGCTTGATCCGTTATGCGTTATGCGTTATGCGTAATGCGTTATGTGTTATGCGTTGTGCGTTATCCGCTATGCGTTATGCGTTTTGCGTTATGCGTTATGCGTTATGCGTTGTGCGTTATGCGTTATGCGTTATAGGTTATGCGTTATGTGTTATGCGTTATGCGTTATGCGTTATGCGTTATGCATTATGCGTTATGCGTTATGCTTTATGCGTTATGCGTTATGAGTAATGCGTGATCCGTTATGTGTTATGCGTTATGCGTTATGCGTTTTGCGTTATGCGTTATGCGTTATGCGTTATGCGTTATGCGTTATGCGTTATGCTTTATGCGTTATGAGAAATGCGTGATCCGTTATACGTTATGCGTTATGAGTAATGCGTGATCCGTTATGCGTTATGCGTTATGCGTTATGCGTTATGCGTTATGCGTTATGCGTTATGCGTTATGCGTTATGCGTGATCCGTTATGCGTTATGCGTTATGAGTAATGCGTGATCCGTTATGCGTTATGCGTTATGAGTAATGCGTGATCCGTTATGCGTTATGCGTTATGCGTTATGCGTTATGCGTTTAGCGTTATGGGTTATGCGTTATGTGTTATGCGTTATGCGTTATGCGTTATGCGTTATGCGTTATGCGTTATGGGTTATGAGTAATGCGTGACCCGTTATGCGTTATGCTTTTTGCGTTATGAGTTACGCGTAATACGTTATGCGCTATGGGTCATGCGTTAAGCGTTATGCGTTATGCGTTATGCGTTATGGGTTATGCGTTATGTGTTATGCGTTATGCGTTATGCGCTATGCGTTATGCGTTATGCGTGATCCGTTATGCGTTATGCGTTATGAGTAATGCGTGATCCGTTATGCGTTATGCGTTATGCGTTATGCGTTATGCGTTATGCGTTTAGCGTTATGGGTTATGCGTTATGTGTTATGCGTTATGCGTTATGCGTTATGCGTTATGCGTTATGGGTTATGAGTAATGCGTGACCCGTTATGCGTTATGCTTTTTGCGTTATGAGTTACGCGTAATGCGTTATGCGCTATGGGTCATGCGTTAAGCGTTATGCGTTATGCGTTATGCGTTATGGGTTATGCGTTATGTGTTATGCGTTATGCGTTATGCGTTATGCGTTATGCGTTATGCGTTATGGGTTATCCGTTATGCGTTATCCGTTATGCGTTATGCGTTATGCGTTATGCGTTATGCGTTATGCGTTATGCGTTATGCGTTATGCGTTATGCGATATGCGTTATGCGTTATGCGTTATGCGTTATGCGTTATGCGTTATGCGTTATGCGTTATGCGTTATGCGTTATGCGTTATGCGTTATGCGTTATGCGTTATGCGTTATGCGTTATGCGTTATGAGTAATGCGTGATCCGTTATGCGTTATGCGTTATGCGTTATGCGTTATGCGTTATGTGTTATGCGTTGTGAGTTATCCGCTATGCGTTATGCGTTTTGCGTTATGCGTTATGCGTTATGCGTTGTGCGTTATGCGTTATGCGTTATGCGTTATAGGTTATGCGTTATGTGTCATGCGTTATGCGTTATGCGTTATGCGTTATGCGTTATGCGTTATGCATTATGCGTTATGCGTTATGCTTTATGCGTTATGCGTTATATGTAATGCGTGATCCGTTATGTGTTATGCGTTATGCGTTATGCGTTATGTGTTATGCGTTATGCGTTATGGGTTATGCGTTATGTGTTGTGCGTTATGCGTTATGCGTTATCCGTTATGCGTTATGCGTTATGCGTTATGCGTTATGCGTTATGCGTTATGCGTTATGCGTTATGCGATATGCGTTATGCGTTATGCGTTATGCGTTATGCGTTATGCGTTATGCGTTATGCGTTATGCGTTATGCGTTATGCGTTATGCGTTATGCGTTATGCGTTATGAGTAATGCGTGATCCGTTATGCGTTATGCGTTATGCGTTATGCGTTATGCGTTATGTGTTATGCGTTGTGAGTTATCCGCTATGCGTTATGCGTTTTGCGTTATGCGTTATGCGTTATGCGTTATGCGTTATGCGTTATGCGTTATGCGTGATCCGTTATGCGTTATGCGTTATGAGTAATGCGTGATCCGTTATGCGTTATGCGTTATGAGTAATGCGTGATCCGTTATGCGTTATGCGTTATGCGTTATGCGTTATGCGTTTAGCGTTATGGGTTATGCGTTATGTGTTATGCGTTATGCGTTATGCGTTATGCGTTATGCGTTATGCGTTATGGGTTATGAGTAATGCGTGACCCGTTATGCGTTATGCTTTTTGCGTTATGAGTTACGCGTAATACGTTATGCGCTATGGGTCATGCGTTAAGCGTTATGCGTTATGCGTTATGCGTTATGGGTTATGCGTTATGTGTTATGCGTTATGCGTTATGCGCTATGCGTTATGCGTTATGCGTGATCCGTTATGCGTTATGCGTTATGAGTAATGCGTGATCCGTTATGCGTTATGCGTTATGCATTATGCGTTATGCGTTTAGCGTTATGGGTTATGCGTTATGTGTTATGCGTTATGCGTTATGCGTTATGCGTTATGCGTTATGGGTTATGAGTAATGCGTGACCCGTTATGCGTTATGCTTTTTGCGTTATGAGTTACGCGTAATGCGTTATGCGCTATGGGTCATGCGTTAAGCGTTATGCGTTATGCGTTATGCGTTATGGGTTATGCGTTATGTGTTATGCGTTATGCGTTATGCGTTATGCGTTATGCGTTATGGGTTATCCGTTATGCGTTATCCGTTATGCGTTATGCGTTATGCGTTATGCGTTATGCGTTATGCGTTATGCGTTATGCGTTATGCGTTATGCGTTATGCGTTATGCGTTATGCGTTATGCGTTATGCGTTATGCGTTATGCGTTATGCGTTATGCGTTATGCGTTATGCGTTATGCGTTATGCGTTATGCGTTATGAGTAATGCGTGATCCGTTATGCGTTATGCGTTATGCGTTATGCGTTATGCGTTATGTGTTATGCGTTGTGAGTTATCCGCTATGCGTTATGCGTTTTGCGTTATGCGTTATGCGTTATGCGTTGTGCGTTATGCGTTATGCGTTATGCGTTATAGGTTATGCGTTATGTGTCATGCGTTATGCGTTATGCGTTATGCGTTATGCGTTATGCGTTATGCATTATGCGTTATGCGTTATGCTTTATGCGTTATGCGTTATAAGTAATGCGTGATCCGTTATGTGTTATGCGTTATGCGTTATGCGTTATGTGTTATGCGTTATGCGTTATGGGTTATGCGTTATGTGTTGTGCGTTATGCGTTATGCGTTATGCGTTATGCGTTATGCGTTATGCGTTATGCGTTATGCGTTATGCGTTATGCGTTATGCGTTATGCGTTATGCGATATGCGTTATGCGTTATGCGTTATGCGTTATGCGTTATGCGTTATGCGTTATGCGTTATGCGCTATGCGTTATGCGTTATGCGTGATCCGTTATGCGTTATGCGTTATGAGTAATGCGTGATCCGTTATGCGTTATGCGTTATGCGTTATGCGTTATGCGTTTAGCGTTATGGGTTATGCGTTATGTGTTATGCGTTATGCGTTATGCGTTATGCGTTATGCGTTATGGGTTATGAGTAATGCGTGACCCGTTATGCGTTATGCTTTTTGCGTTATGAGTTACGCGTAATGCGTTATGCGCTATGGGTCATGCGTTAAGCGTTATGCGTTATGCGTTATGCGTTATGGGTTATGCGTTATGTGTTATGCGTTATGCGTTATGCGTTATGCGTTATGCGTTATGCGTTATGCGTTATGCGTTATGGGTTATCCGTTATGCGTTATCCGTTATGCGTTATGCGTTATGCGTTATGCGTTATGCTATATACGTTATGCGTTATGCGTTATGCGTTATGCGTTATGCGTTATGCGTTATGCGATATGCGTTATGCATTATGCGTTATGCGTTATGCGTTATGCGTTATGCGTTATGCGTTATGCGTTATGCTTTATGCGTTATGCGTTATGCGTTATGCGTTATGCGTTATGAGTAATGCGTGATCCGTTATGCGTTATGCGTTATGCGTTATGTTTTATGCGTTGTGCGTTATCCGCTATGCGTTATGCGTTTTGCGTTATGCGTTATGCGTTATGCGTTGTGCGTTATGCGTTATGCGTTATAGGTTATGCGTTATGTGTTATGCGTTATGCGTTATGCGTTATGCGTTATGCATTATGCGTTATGCGTTATGCTTTATGCGTTATGCGTTATGCGTTATGCGTTATGAGTAATGCGTGATCCGTTATGTGTTATGCGTTATGCGTTATGCGTTATGCGTTATGCGTTTTGCGTTATGCGTTATGCCTTATGCGTTATGCGTTATGCGTTATGCGTTATGCGTTATGCGTTATGCGTTATGCGTTATGCGTTATGCGTTATGCGTTATGCGTTATGCGTTATGCGTTATGCGTTATGCGTTATGCGTTATGCGTTATGCGTTATGCGTTATGCGTTATGCGTTATGCGTTATGCGTTACGCAATATGCGTTATGCGTTATGCGTTATGCGTTATGCGTCATGAGTAATGCGTGATCCGTTATGCGTTATGCGTTATGCGTTATGCGTTATGCGTTATGCGTTATGCGTTATGCGTTATGCGTGATCCGTTATGCGTTATGCGTTATGAGTAATGCGTGATCCGTTATGCGTTATGCGTTATGCGTTATGCGTGATCCGTTATGCGTTATCCGTTATGCGTTATGCGTTATGCGTTATGCGTTATGCGTTATGCTTTATGCGTTATGCGATATGCGTTATGCGTTATGCGTTATGCGTTATGCGTTATGCGTTATGCGTTATGCGTTATGTTTTATGCGTTGTGCGTTATCCGCTATGCGTTATGCGTTTTGCGTTATGCGTTATGCGTTATGCGTTGTGCGTTATGCGTTATGCGTTATAGGTTATGCGTTATGTGTTATGCGTTATGCGTTATGCGTTATGCGTTATGCATTATGCGTTATGCGTTATGCTTTATGCGTTATGCGTTATGCGTTATGCGTTATGAGTAATGCGTGATCCGTTATGTGTTATGCGTTATGCGTTATGCGTTATGCGTTTTGCGTTATGCGTTATGCCTTATGCGTTATGCGTTATGCGTTATGCGTTATGCGTTATGCGTTATGCGTTATGCGTTATGCGTTATGCGTTATGCGTTATGCGTTATGCGTTATGCGTTATGCGTTATGCGTTATGCGTTATGCGTTATGCGTTATGCGTTATGCGTTATGCGTTATGCGTTATGCGTTACGCAATATGCGTTATGCGTTATGCGTTATGCGTTATGCGTCATGAGAAATGCGTGATCCGTTATGCGTTATGCGTTATGCGTTATGCGTTATGCGTTATGCGTTATGCGTTATGCGTTATGCGTGATCCGTTATGCTTTATGCGTTATGAGTAATGCGTGATCCGTTATGCGTTATACGTTATGCGTTATGCGTGATCCGTTATGCGTTATGCGTTATGAGTAATGCGTGATCCGTTATGTGTTATGCGTTATGCGTTATGCGTTATGCGTTATGCGTTATGCGTTATGCATTATGGGTAATGCGTTATGTGTTATGCGTTATGCGTTATGCGTTATGCGTTATGGGTTATGAGTAATGCGTGACCCGTTATGCGTTATGCTTTTTGCGTTATGAGTTACGCGTAATGCGTTATGCGCTATGGGTCATGCGTTAAGCGTTATGCGTTATGCGTTATGCGTTATGGGTTATGCGTTATGTGTTATGCGTTATGCGTTATGCGTTATGCGTTATGCGTTATGGGTTATCCGTTATGCGTTATCCGTTATGCGTTATGCGTTATGCGTTATGCGTTATGCGTTATGCGTTATGCGTTATGCGTAATGCGTTATGCGTTATGCGTTATGCGTTATGCGTTATGCGTTATGTGTTATGCGTTGTGCGTTATCCGCTATGCGTTATGCGTTTTGCGTTATGCGTTATGCGTTATGCGTTATGCGTTGTGCGTTATGCGTTATGCGTTATAGGTTATGCGTTATGTGTTATGCGTTATGCGTTATGCGTTATGCGTTATGCATTATGCGTTATGCGTTATGCTTTATGCGTTATGCGTTATGAGTAATGCGTGATCCGTTATGTGTTATGCGTTATGCGTTATGCGTTATGCGTTTTGCGTTATGCGTTATGCGTTATGCGTTATGCGTTATGCGTTATGCGTTCTGCGTTATGCGTTATGCGTTATGCGTTATGCGTTATGCGTTATGCGTTATGCGTTATGCGTTATGCGTTATGCGTTATGCGTTATGCGTTATGCGTTATGCGTTATGCGTTATGCGTTATGCGTTATGCGTTATGCGTTATGCGTTATGCGTTATGAGAAATGCGTGATCCGTTATGCGTTATCCGTTATGAGTAATGCGTGATCCGTTATGCGTTATGCGTTATGCGTTATGCGTTATGCGTTATGCGTTATGCGTTATGCGTTCTGCGTTATGCGTTATGCGTTATGCGTTATGCGTTATGCGTTATGCGTTATGCGTTATGCGTTATGCGTAATGCGTTATGCGTTATGCGTTATGCGTTATGCGTTATGCGTTATGTGTTATGCGTTGTGCGTTATCCGCTATGCGTTATGCGTTTTGCGTTATGCGTTATGCGTTATGCGTTATGAGTTGTGCGTTATGCGTTATGGGTTATGCGTTATGCGTTATGCGTTATGCGTTATGCGTTATGCGTTATGCGTTATGCGTTATGCGTTATGCGTAATGCGTTATGCGTTATGCGTTATGCGTTATGCGTTATGCGTTATGTGTTATGCGTTGTGCGTTATCCGCTATGCGTTATGCGTTTTGCGTTATGCGTTATGCGTTATGCGTTATGAGTTGTGCGTTATGCGTTATGCGTTATGCGTTATGCGTTATGCGTTATGCGTTATGCGTTATGCGTTATGCGTTATGGGTTATGCGTTATGCGTTATGCGTTATGCGTTATGCGTTATGCGATATGCGTTATGCGTTATGCGTTATGCGTTATGCGTTATGCGTTATGCGTTATGCGTTATGCGTTATGCGTTATGCGTTATGCGTTATGCGTTATGCGTTACGCAATATGCGTTATGCGTTATGCGTTATGCGTTATGCGTTATGCGTTATGCGTTATGCGTTATGCGTTATGCGTTATGCGTTATGCGTTATGCGTTATGCGTTATGCGTTATGCGTTATGCGTTATGCGTTATGCGTAATGCGTTATGCGTTATGCGTTATGCGTTATGCGTTATGTGTTATGCGTTGTGCGTTATCCGCTATGCGTTATGCGTTTTGCGTTATGCGTTATGCGTTATGCGTTATCCGTTATGCGTTATCCGTTATGCGTTATGCGTTATGCGTTATGCGTTATGCGTTATGCGTTATGCGATATGCGTTATGCGTTATGCGTTATGCGTTATGCGTTATGCGTATGCGTTATGCATTATGCGTTATGCGTTATGCGTTATGCGTTATGCGTTATGCGTTATGCTTTATGCGTTATGCGTTATGCGTTATGCGTTATGCGTTATGAGTAATGCGTGATTCGTTATGCGTTATGCGTTATGCGTTATGTTTTATGCGTTGTGCGTTATCCGCTATGCGTTATGCGTTTTGCGTTATGCGTTATGCGTTATGCGTTGTGCGTTATGCGTTATGCGTTATAGGTTATGCGTTATGTGTTATGCGTTATGCGTTATGCGTTATGCGTTATGCATTATGCGTTATGCGTTATGCTTTATGCGTTATGCGTTATGCGTTATGCGTTATGAGTAATGCGTGATCCGTTATGTGTTATGCGTTATGCGTTATGCGTTATGCGTTTTGCGTTATACGTTATGCGTTATGCGTTATGCGTTACGCAATATGCGTTATGCGTTATGCGTTATGCGTTATGCGTCATGAGTAATGCGTGATCCGTTATGCGTTATGCGTTATGCGTTATGCGTTATGCGTTATGCGTTATGCGTTATGCGTTATGCGTGATCCGTTATGCTTTATGCGTTATGAGTAATGCGTGATCCGTTATGCGTTATGCGTTATGCGTTATGCGTGATCCGTTATGCGTTATGCGTTATGAGTAATGCGTGATCCGTTATGCGTTATGCGTTATGCGTTATGCGTTATGCGTTATGCATTATGGGTTATGCGTTATGTGTTATGCGTTATGCGTTATGCGTTATGCGTTATGGGTTATGATTAATGCGTGACCCGTTATGCGTTATGCTTTTTGCGTTATGAGTTACGCGTAATGCGTTATGCGCTATGGGTCATGCGTTAAGCGTTATGCGTTATGCGTTATGCGTTATGGGTTATGCGTTATGTGTTATGCGTTATGCGTTATGCGTTATGCGTTATGCGTTATGGGTTATCCGTTATGCGTTATCCGTTATGCGTTATGCGTTATGCGTTATGCGTTATGCGTTATGCTTTATGCGTTATGCGATATGCGTTATGCGTTATGCGTTATGCGTTATGCGTTATGCGTTATGCGTTATGCGTTATGCGTTATGCGTAATGCGTTATGCGTTATGCGTTATGCGTTATGCGTTATGCGTTATGTGTTATGCGTTGTGCGTTATCCGCTATGCGTTATGCGTTTTGCGTTATGCGTTATGCGTTATGCGTTATGCGTTATGCGTTGTGCGTTATGCGTTATGCGTTATAGGTTATGCGTTATGTGTTATGCGTTATGCGTTATGCGTTATGCGTTATGCATTATGCGTTATGCGTTATGCTTTATGCGTTATGCGTTATGAGTAATGCGTGATCCGTTATGTGTTATGCGTTATGCGTTATGCGTTATGCGTTTTGCGTTATGCGTTATGCGTTATGCGTTATGCGTTATGCGTTATGCGTTCTGCGTTATGCGTTATGCGTTATGCGTTATGCGTTATGCGTTATGCGTTATGCGTTATGCGTTATGCGTTATGCGTTATGCGTTATGCGTTATGCGTTATGCGTTATGCGTTATGCGTTATGCGTTATGCGTTATGCGTTATGCGTTATGCGTTATGCGTTATGCGTTATGCGTTATGCGTTATGCGTTACGCAATATGCGTTATGCGTTATGCGTTATGCGTTATGCGTTATGCGTTATGCGTTATGCGTTATGCGTTATGCGTTATGCGTTATGCGTTATGCGTTATGCGTTATGCGTTATGCGTTATGCGTTATGCGTTATGCGTAATGCGTTATGCGTTATGCGTTATGCGTTATGCGTTATGTGTTATGCGTTGTGCGTTATCCGCTATGCGTTATGCGTTTTGCGTTATGCGTTATGCGTTATGCGTTATCCGTTATGCGTTATCCGTTATGCGTTATGCGTTATGCGTTATGCGTTATGCGTTATGCGTTATGCGATATGCGTTATGCGTTATGCGTTATGCGTTATGCGTTATGCGATATGCGTTATGCATTATGCGTTATGCGTTATGCGTTATGCGTTATGCGTTATGCGTTATGCTTTATGCGTTATGCGTTATGCGTTATGCGTTATGCGTTATGAGTAATGCGTGATTCGTTATGCGTTATGCGTTATGCGTTATGTTTTATGCGTTGTGCGTTATCCGGTATGCGTTATGCGTTTTGCGTTATGCGTTATGCGTTATGCGTTGTGCGTTATGCGTTATGCGTTATAGGTTATGCGTTATGTGTTATGCGTTATGCGTTATGCGTTATGCGTTATGCATTATGCGTTATGCGTTATGCTTTATGCGTTATGCGTTATGCGTTATGCGTTATGAGTAATGCGTGATCCGTTATGTGTTATGCGTTATGCGTTATGCGTTATGCGTTTTGCGTTATGCGTTATGCGTTATGCGTTATGCGTTACGCAATATGCGTTATGCGTTATGCGTTATGCGTTATGCGTTATGAGTAATGCGTGATCCGTTATGCGTTATGCGTTATGCGTTATGCGTTATGCGTTATGCGTTATGCGTTATGCGTTATGCGTGATCCGTTATGCTTTATGCGTTATGAGTAATGCGTGATCCGTTATGCGTTATGCGTTATGCGTTATGCGTGATCCGTTATGCGTTATGCGTTATGAGTAATGCGTGATCCGTTATGCGTTATGCGTTATGCGTTATGCGTTATGCGTTATGCATTATGGGTTATGCGTTATGTGTTATGCGTTATGCGTTATGCTTTATGCGTTATGGGTTATGAGTAATGCGTGACCCGTTATGCGTTATGCTTTTTGCGTTATGAGTTACGCGTAATGCGTTATGCGCTATGGGTCATGCGTTAAGCGTTATGCGTTATGCGTTATGCGTTATGCGTTATGCGTTATGTGTTATGCGTTATGCGTTATGCGTTATGCGTTATGCGTTATGGGTTATCCGTTATGCGTTATCCGTTATGCGTTATGCGTTATGCGTTATGCGTTATGCGTTATGCTTTATGCGTTATGCGATATGCGTTATGCGTTATGCGTTATGCGTTATGCGTTATGCGTTATGCGTTATGCGTTATGCGTTATGCGTAATGCGTTATGCGTTATGCGTTATGCGTTATGCGTTATGCGTTATGTGTTATGCGTTGTGCGTTATCCGCTATGCGTTATGCGTTTTGCGTTATGCGTTATGCGTTATGCGTTATGCGTTATGCGTTGTGCGTTATGCGTTATGCGTTATAGGTTATGCGTTATGTGTTATGCGTTATGCGTTATGCGTTATGCGTTATGCATTATGCGTTATGCGTTATGCTTTATGCGTTATGCGTTATGAGTAATGCGTGATCCGTTATGTGTTATGCGTTATGCGTTATGCGTTATGCGTTTTGCGTTATGCGTTATGCGTTATGCGTTATGCGTTATGCGTTATGCGTTCTGCGTTATGCGTTATGCGTTATGCGTTATGCGTTATGCGTTATGCGTTATGCGTTATGCGTTATGCGTTATGCGTTATGCGTTATGCGTTATGCGTTATGCGTTATGCGTTATGCGTTATGCGTTATGCGTTATGCGTTATGCGTTATGCGTTATGCGTTATGCGTTATGCGTTATGCGTTATGCGTTATGCGTTATGAGAAATGCGTGATCCGTTATGCGTTATGCGTTATGAGTAATGCGTGATCCGTTATGCGTTATGCGTTATGCGTTATGCGTTATGCGTTATGCGTTATGCGTTATGCGTTCTGCGTTATGCGTTATGCGTTATGCGTTATGCGTTATGCGTTATGCGTTATGCGTTATGCGTTATGCGTTATGCGTAATGCGTTATGCGTTATGCGTTATGCGTTATGCGTTATGCGTTATGTGTTATGCGTTGTGCGTTATCCGCTATGCGTTATGCGTTTTGCGTTATGCGTTATGCGTTATGCGTTATGAGTTGTGCGTTATGCGTTATGGGTTATGCGTTATGCGTTATGCGTTATGCGTTATGCGTTATGCGTTATGCGTTATGCGTTATGCGTTATGCGTTATGCGTAATGCGTTATGCGTTATGCGTTATGCGTTATGCGTTATGCGTTATGCGTTATGTGTTATGCGTTGTGCGTTATCCGCTATGCGTTATGCGTTTTGCGTTATGCGTTATGCGTTATGCGTTATGAGTTGTGCGTTATGCGTTATGCGTTATGCGTTATGCGTTATGCGTTATGCGTTATGCGTTATGCGTTATGCGTTATGGGTTATGCGTTATGCGTTATGCGTTATGCGTTATGCGTTATGCGATATGCGTTATGCGTTATGCGTTATGCGTTATGCGTTATGCGTTATGCGTTATGCGTTATGCGTTATGCGTTATGCGTTATGCGTTATGCGTTATGCGTTATGCGTTATGCGTTATGCGTTATGCGTTATGCGTTATGCGTTATGCGTTATGCGTTATGAGTAATGCTTGATCCGTTACGCGTTATGCGTTATGCGTTATGCGTTATGGGTTATGCGTTATGGGTTATGCGTTATGGGTTATGAGTAATGCGTGATCCGTTATGCGTTATGCGTTATGAGTAATGCGTGATCCGTTATGCGTTATGCGTTATGCGTTATGCGTTATGCGTTATGCGTTATGCGCTATGGGTCATGCGTTAAGCGTTATGCGTTATGCGTTATGCGTTATGCGTTATGCTTTATGCGTTATGCGTTATGCGCTATGGGTCATGCGTTATGTGTTATGCGTTGTGCGTTATCCGGTATGCGTTATGCGTTTTGCGTTATGCGTTATGCGTTATGCGTTATGCGTTATGCGTTATGCGTTATGCGTTATGCGTTATGGGTTATCCGTTATGCGTTATCCGTTATGCGTTATGCGTTATGCGTTATGCGTTATGCGATATGCGTTATGCGTTATGCGTTATGCGTTATGCGTTATGCGTTATGCGTTATGCGTTATGCGATATGCGTTATGCGTTATGCGTTATGCGTTATGAGTTGTGCGTTATGCGTTATGCGTTATGCGTTATGCGTTATGCGTTATGCGTTATGCGTTATGCGTTATGCGTTATGCGTTATGCGTTATGCGTTATGCGTAATGCGTTATGCGTTATGCGTTATGCGTTATGCGTTATGCGTTATGCGTTATGTGTTATGCGTTGTGCGTTATCCGCTATGCGTTATGCGTTTTGCGTTATGCGTTATGCGTTATGCGTTATGAGTTGTGCGTTATGCGTTATGCGTTATGCGTTATGCGTTATGCGTTATGCGTTATGCGTTATGCGTTATGCGTTATGGGTTATGCGTTATGCGTTATGCGTTATGCGTTATGCGTTATGCGATATGCGTTATGCGTTATGCGTTATGCGTTATGCGTTATGCGTTATGCGTTATGCGTTATGCGTTATGCGTTATGCGTTATGGGTTATGCGTTATGCGTTATGCGTTATGCGTTATGCTGTATGCGTTATGCGTTATGCGTTATGCGTTATGCGTTATGCGTTATGCGTTATGCGTTATGCGTTATGCGTTATGCGTTATGCGTTATGCGTTATGCGTTATGCGTTATGCGTTATGCGTTATGCGTTATGCGTTATGCGTTATGCGTTATGCGTTATGCGTTATGCGTTATGCGTCATGCGTTATGCGTTATGCGTTATGCGTTATGCGTTATGCGTTATGCGTTATGCGTTATGCGTTATGCGTTATGCGTAATGCGTTATGCGTTATGCGTTATGCGTTATGCGTTATGTGTTATGCGTTGTGCGTTATCCGCTATGCGTTATGCGTTTTGCGTTATGCGTTATGCGTTATGCGTTATCCGTTATGCGTTATCCGTTATGCGTTATGCGTTATGCGTTATGCATTATGCGTTATGCGTTATGCGTTATGCGATATGCGTTATGCGTTATGCGTTATGCGTTATGCGTTATGCGTTATGCGTTATGCGATATGCGTAATGCGTTATGCGTTATGCGTTATGCGTTATGCGTTATGTGTTATGCGTTGTGCGTTATCCGCTATGCGTTATGCGTTTTGCGTTATGCGTTATGCGTTATGCGTTATGCGTTGTGCGTTATGCGTTATGCGTTATAGGTTATGCGTTATGTGTTATGCGTTATGCGTTATGCGTTATGCGTTTTGCGTTATGCGTTTTGCAATATGCGTTATGCGTTATGCGTTATGCGTTATGCGTTATGCGTTATGCCGTATGCGTTATGCGTTATGCGTTATGCGTTATGCGTTATGCGTTATGCGTTATGCGTTATGCGTTATGCGTTATGCGTTATGCGTTATGCGTTATGCGTTATGCGTTATGCGTTATGCGTTATGCGTTATGCGTTATGCGTTATGAGTAATGCTTGATCCGTTATGCGTTATGCGTTATGCGTTATGCGTTATGGGTTATGCGTTATGGGTTATGCGTTATGGGTTATGAGTAATGCGTGATCCGTTATGCGTTATGCGTTATGAGTAATGCGTGATCCGTTATGCGTTATGCGTTATGCGTTATGCGTTATGCGTTATGCGCTATGGGTCATGCGTTAAGCGTTATGCGTTATGCGTTATGCGTTATGCGTTATGCTTTATGCGTTATGAGTTACGCGTAATGCGTTATGCGCTATGGGTCATGCGTTATGTGTTATGCGTTGTGCGTTATCCGCTATGCGTTATGCGTTTTGCGTTATGCGTTATGCGTTATGCGTTATGCGTTATGAGTTGTGCGTTATGCGTTATGCGTTATGCGTTATGCGTTATGCGTTATGCGTTATGCGTTATGCGTTATGGGTTATCCGTTATGCGTTATCCGTTATGCGTTATGCGTTATGCGTTATGCGTTATGCGTTATGCGTTATGCGTTATGCGTTATGCGTTATGTGTTATCCGTTATGCGTTATGCGTTATGCGGTATGCGTTATGCGTTGTGCTTTACGCGTTGTGCGTTATAAGTAATGCGTGATCCGTTATGTGTTATGCGTTATGCGTTATGCGTTATGCGTTTTGCGTTATGCGTTATGCAATATGCGTTATGCGTTATGCGTTATGCGTTATGCGTTATGCGTTATGCGTTATGCCGTATGCGTTATGCGTTATGCGTTATGCGTTATGCGTTATGCGTTATGCGTTATGCGTTATGCGTTATGCGTTATGCGTTATGCGTTATGCGTTATGCGTTATGCGTTATGCGTTATGCGTTATGCGTTATGCGTTATGCGTTATGCGTTATGCGTTATGCGTTATGCGTTATGCGTTATGAGTAATGCTTGATCCGTTAAGCGTTATGCGTTATGCGTTATGCGTTATGGGTTATGCGTTATGGGTTATGCGTTATGGGTTATGAGTAATGCGTGATCCGTTATGCGTTATGCGTTATGAGTAATGCGTGATCCGTTATGCGTTATGCGTTATGCGTTATGCGTTATGCGTTATGCGTTATGCGCTATGGGTCATGCGTTAAGCGTTATGCGTTATGCGTTATGCGTTATGCGTTATGCTTTATGCGTTATGCGTTATGCGTTATGGGTCATGCGTTATGTGTTATGCGTTGTGCGTTATCCGGTATGCGTTATGCGTTTTGCGTTATGCGTTATGCGTTATGCGTTATGCGTTATGCGTTATGCGTTATGCGTTATGCGTTATGGGTTATCCGTTATGCGTTATCCGTTATGCGTTATGCGTTATGCGTTATGCGTTATGCGATATGCGTTATGCGTTATGCGTTATGCGTTATGCGTTATGCGTTATGCGTTATGCGTTATGCGATATGCGTTATGCGTTATGCGTTATGCGTTATGAGTTGTGCGTTATGCGTTATGCGTTATGCGTTATGCGTTATGCGTTATGCGTTATGCGTTATGCGTTATGGGTTATCCGTTATGCGTTATCCGTTATGCGTTATGCGTTATGCGTTATGCGTTATGCGTTATGCGTTATGCGTTATGCGTTATGCGTTATGCGTTATGCGTTATGCGTTATGCGTTATGCGTTATGCGTTATGCGTTATGCGTTATGCGTTATGCGTTATGCGTTATGCGTTATGCGTTATGCGTTATGCGTTATGCGTTATGCGTTATGCGTTATGCGTTATGCCTTATGCGTTATGCGTTATGCGTTATGCGTTATGCGTTATGCGTTATGCGTTATGCGTTATGCGTTATGCGTTATGCGTTATGCGTTATGCGTTATGCGTTATGCGTTATGCGTTATGCGTTATGCGTTATGTGTTATGCGTTATGCGTTATGCGTTATGCGTTATGCGTTATGCGTTATGCGTTATGGGTTATCCGTTATGCGTTATCCGTTATGCGTTATGCGTTATGCGTTATGCGTTATGCTATATACGTTATGCGTTATGCGTTATGCGTTATGCGTTATGCGTTATGCGATATGCGTTATGCGTTATGCGTTATGCGTTATGCGTTATGCGTTATGCGTTATGCGTTATGCGTTATGCGTTATGCGTTATGCGTTATGCGTTATGCGTTATGCGTTATGAGTAATGCGTGATCCGTTATGCGTTATGCGTTATGCGTTATGTTTTATGCGTTGTGCGTTATCCGCTATGCGTTATGCGTTTTGCGTTATGCGTTATGCGTTATGCGTTGTGCGTTATGCGTTATGCGTTATAGGTTATGCGTTATGTGTTATGCGTTATGCGTTATGCGTTATGCGTTATGCATTATGCGTTATGCGTTATGCTTTATGCGTTATGCGTTATGCGTTATGCGTTATGAGTAATGCGTGATCCGTTATGTGTTATGCGTTATGCGTTATGCGTTATGCGTTATGCGTTTTGCGTTATGCGTTATGCCTTATGCGTTATGCGTTATGCGTTATGCGTTATGCGTTATGCCTTATGCGTTATGCGTTATGCGTTATGCGTTATGCGTTATGCGTTATGCGTTATGCGTTATGCGTTATGCGTTATGCGTTATGCGTTATGCGTTATGCGTTATGCGTTATGCGTTATGCGTTATGCGTTATGCGTTATGCGTTATGCGTTATGCGTTACGCAATATGCGTTATGCGTTATGCGTTATGCGTTATGCGTTATGAGTAATGCGTGATCCGTTATGCGTTATGCGTTATGCGTTATGCGTTATGCGTTATGCGTTATGCGTTATGCGTTATGCGTGATCCGTTATGCGTTATGCGTTATGAGTAATGCGTGATCCGTTATGCGTTATGCGTTATGCGTTATGCGTGATCCGTTATGCGTTATGCGTTATGAGTAATGCGTGATCCGTTATGCGTTATGCGTTATGCGTTATGCGTTATGCGTTATGCGTTATGCGTTATGCATTATGGGTTATGCGTTATGTGTTATGCGTTATGCGTTATGCGTTATGCGTTATGGGTTATGAGTAATGCGTGACCCGTTATGCGTTATGCTTTTTGCGTTATGAGTTACGCGTAATGCGTTATGCGCTATGGGTCATGCGTTAAGCGTTATGCGTTATGCGTTATGGGTTATCCGTTATGCGTTATCCGTTATGCGTTATGCGTTATGCGTTATGCGTTATGCGTTATGCGTTATGCGTTATGCGTTATGCGTTATGCGTTATGCGTTATGCGTTATGCGTTATGCGTTATGCGTTATGCGTTATGCGTTATGCGTTATGCGTTATGCGTTATGCGTTATGCGTTATGCGTTATGCGTTATGCGTTATGCGTTATGCGTTATGCGTTATGCGTTATGCGTTATGCCTTATGCGTTATGCGTTATGCGTTATGCGTTATGCGTTATGCGTTATGCGTTATGCGTTATGCGTTATGCGTTATGCGTTATGCGTTATGCGTTATGCGTTATGCGTTATGCGTTATGCGTTATGCGTTATGCGTTATGCGTTATGCGTTATGTGTTATGCGTTATGCGTTATGCGTTATGCGTTATGCGTTATGCGTTATGCGTTATGGGTTATCCGTTATGCGTTATCCGTTATGCGTTATGCGTTATGCGTCATGCGTTATGCTATATACGTTATGCGTTATGCGTTATGCGTTATGCGTTATGCGTTATGCGATATGCGTTATGCATTATGCGTTATGCGTTATGCGTTATGCGTTATGCGTTATGCGTTATGCGTTATGCTTTATGCGTTATGCGTTATGCGTTATGCGTTATGCGTTATGAGTAATGCGTGATCCGTTATGCGTTATGCGTTATGCGTTATGTTTTATACGTTGTGCGTTATCCGCTATGCGTTATGCGTTTTGCGTTATGCGTTATGCGTTATGCGTTGTGCGTTATGCGTTATGCGTTATAGGTTATGCGTTATGTGTTATGCGTTATGCGTTATGCGTTATGCGTTATGCATTATGCGTTATGCGTTATGCTTTATGCGTTATGCGTTATGCGTTATGCGTTATGAGTAATGCGTGATCCGTTATGTGTTATGCGTTATGCGTTATGCGTTATGCGTTTTGCGTTATGCGTTATGCCTTATGCGTTATGCGTTATGCGTTATGCGTTATGCGTTATGCGTTATGCGTTATGCGTTATGCGTTATGCGTTATGCGTTATGCGTTATGCGTTATGCGTTATGCGTTATGCGTTATGCGTTATGCGTTATGCGTTATGCGTTATGCGTTATGCGTTATGCGTTATGCGTTATGCGTTACGCAATATGCGTTATGCGTTATGCGTTATGCGTTATGCGTCATGAGTAATGCGTGATCCGTTATGCGTTATGCGTTATGCGTTATGCGTTATGCGTTATGCGTTATGCGTTATGCGTTATGCGTGATCCGTTATGCGTTATGCGTTATGAGTAATGCGTGATCCGTTATGCGTTATGCGTTATGCGTTATGCGTGATCCGTTATGCGTTATGCGTTATGAGTAATGCGTGATCCGTTATGCGTTATGCGTTATGCGTTATGCGTTATGCGTTATGCGTTATGCGTTATGCATTATGGGTTATGCGTTATGTGTTATGCGTTATGCGTTATGCGTTATGCGTTATGGGTTATGAGTAATGCGTGACCCGTTATGCGTTATGCTTTTTGCGTTATGAGTTACGCGTAATGCGTTATGCGCTATGGGTCATGCGTTAAGCGTTATGCGTTATGCGTTATGCGTTATGGGTTATGCGTTATGTGTTATGCGTTATGCGTTATGCGTTATGCGTTATGCGTTATGGGTTATCCGTTATGCGTTATCCGTTATGCGTTATGCGTTATGCGTTATGCGTTATGCTTTATGCGTTATGCGATATGCGTTATGCGTTATGCGTTATGCGTTATGCGTTATGCGTTATGCGTTATGCGTTATGTGTTATGCGTTGTGCGTTATCCGCTATGCGTTATGCGTTTTGCGTTATGCGTTATGCGTTATGCGTTATGCGTTGTGCGTTATGCGTTATGCGTTATAGGTTATGCGTTATGTGTTATGCGTTATGCGTTATGCGTTATGCGTTATGCATTATGCGTTATGCGTTATGCTTTATGCGTTATGCGTTATGAGTAATGCGTGATCCGTTATGTGTTATGCGTTATGCGTTATGCGTTATGCGTTTTGCGTTATGCGTTATGCGTTATGCGTTATGCGTTATGGGTTATGCGTTATGTGTTATGAGTTATGCGTTATGCGTTATGCGTTATGCGTTATGCGTTATGGGTTATCCGTTATGTGTTATCCGTTATGAGTTTTGCGTTATGCGTTATGCGTTATGTGTTGTGCGTTATGCGTTATGCGTTATGCGTTATGCGTTATGCGTTATGCGTTATGCGTTATGCGTTACGCAATATGCGTTATGCGTTATGCGTTATGCGTTAAGCGTTATGCGTTATGCGTTATGCGTTATGCGTGATCCGTTATGCGTTATGCGTTATGAGTAATGCGTGATCCGTTATGCGTTATGCGTTATGCGTTATGCGTTATGCGTTATGCGTTATGCGTTATGCGTTATGCGTTATGGGTTATGCGTTATGTGTTATGCGTTATGCGTTATGCGTTATGCGTTATGCGTTATGCGTTATGCGTTATGGGTTATGAGTAATGCGTGACCCGTTATGCATTATGCTTTATGCGTTATGAGTTACGCGTAATGCGTTGTGCGCTATGGGTCATGCGTTAAGCGTTATGCGTTATGCGTTATGCGTTATGGGTTATGCGTTATGTGTTGTGCGTTATGCGTTATGCGTTATGCGTTATGCGTTATGGGTTATCCGTTATGCGTTATGCGTTATGCGTTATGCGTTATGCGTTATGCGTTATGCGTTATGCGTTATGCGTTATGCGTTATGCGTTATGCGTTATGCGTTATGCGTTATGCGTTATGCGTTATGCGTTATGCGTTATGCGTTATGCGTTACGCAATATGCGTTATGCGTTATGCGTTATGCGTTATGCGTTATGCGTTATGCGTTATGCGTTATGCGTTATGCGTTATGCGTTATGCGTTATGCGTTATGCGTTATGCGTTATGCGTAATGCGTTATGCGTTATGCGTTATGCGTTATGCGTTATGTGTTATGCGTTGTGCGTTATCCGCTATGCGTTATGCGTTTTGCGTTATGCGTTATGCGTTATGCGTTATCCGTTATGCGTTATCCGTTATGCGTTATGCGTTATGCGTTATGCGTTATGCGTTATGCGTTATGCGATATGCGTTATGCGTTATGCGTTATGCGTTATGCGTTATGCGATATGCGTTATGCATTATGCGTTATGCGTTATGCGTTATGCGTTATGCGTTATGCGTTATGCTTTATGCGTTATGCGTTATGCGTTATGCGTTATGCGTTATGAGTAATGCGTGATTCGTTATGCGTTATGCGTTATGCGTTATGTTTTATGCGTTGTGCGTTATCCGCTATGCGTTATGCGTTTTGCGTTATGCGTTATGCGTTATGCGTTGTGCGTTATGCGTTATGCGTTATAGGTTATGCGTTATGTGTTATGCGTTATGCGTTATGCGTTATGCGTTATGCATTATGCGTTATGCGTTATGCTTTATGCGTTATGCGTTATGCGTTATGCGTTATGAGTAATGCGTGATCAGTTATGTGTTATGCGTTATGCGTTATGCGTTATGCGTTTTGCGTTATGCGTTATGCGTTATGCGTTATGCGTTATGCGTTATGCGTTATGCGTTATGCGTTATGCGTTATGCGTTATGCGTTATGCGTTATGCGTTATGCGTTATGCGTTATGCGTTATGCGTTATGCGTTATGCGTTATGCGTTATGCGTTACGCAATATGCGTTATGCGTTATGCGTTATGCGTTATGCGTCATGAGTAATGCGTGATCCGTTATGCGTTATGCGTTATGCGTTATGCGTTATGCGTTATGCGTTATGCGTTATGCGTTATGCGTTATGCGTGATCCGTTATGCTTTATGCGTTATGCGTTATGCGTTATGCGTTATGCGTAATGCGTTATGCGTTATGCGTTATGCGTTATGCGTTATGCGTTATGCGTTATGTGTTATGCGTTGTGCGTTATCCGCTATGCGTTATGTGTTTTGCGTTATGCGTTATGCGTTATGCGTTATGAGTTGTGCGTTATGCGTTATGGGTTATGCGTTATGCGTTATGCGTTATGCGTTATGCGTTATGCGTTATGCGTTATGCGTTATGCGTTATGCGTTATGCGTAATGCGTTATGCGTTATGCGTTATGCGTTATGCGTTATGCGTTATGTGTTATGCGTTGTGCGTTATCCGATATGCGTTATGCGTTTTGCGTTATGCGTTATGCGTTATGCGTTATGAGTTGTGCGTTATGCGTTATGCGTTATGCGTTATGCGTTATGCGTTATGCGTTATGCGTTATGCGTTATGCGTTATGCGTTATGGGTTATGCGTTATGCGTTATGCGTTATGCGTTATGCGTTATGCGATATGCGTTATGCGTTATGCGTTATGCGTTATGCGTTATGCGTTATGCATTATGCGTTATGCGTTATGCGTTATGCGTTATGGGTTATGCGTTATGCGTTATGCGTTATGCGTTATGCGTTATGCGTTATGCGTTATGCGTTATGCGTTATGCGTTATGCGTTATGCGTTATGCGTTATGCGTTATGCGTTATGCGTTATGCGTTATGCGTTATGCGTTATGCGTTATGCGTTATGCGTTATGCGTTATGCGTTATGCGTTATGCGTTATGCGTTATGCGTTATGCGTTATGCGTTATGCGTTATGCGTTATGCGTTATGCGTTATGCGTCGTGCGTTATGCGTTATGCGTTATGCGTTATGCGTTATGCGTTATGCGTTATGCGTAATGCGTTATGCGTTATGCGTTATGCGTTATGCGTTATGTGTTATGCGTTGTGCGTTATCCGCTATGCGTTATGCGTTATGCGTTATGCGTTATGCGTTATGCGTTATCCGTTATGCGTTATCCGTTATGCGTTATGCGATATGCGTTATGCATTATGCGTTATGCGTTATGCGTTATGCGATATGCGTTATGCGTTATGCGTTATGCGTTATGCGTTATGCGTTATGCGTTATGCGATATGCGTAATGCGTTATGCGTTATGCGTTATGCGTTATGCGTTATGTGTTATGCGTTGTGCGTTATCCGCTATGCGTTATGCGTTATCCGCTATGCGTTATGCGTTATGCGTTATGCGTTATGCGTTATGCGTTATGCGTTGTGCGTTATGCGTTATGCGTTATAGGTTATGCGTTATGTGTTATGCGTTATGCGTTATGCGTTATGCGTTTTGCGTTATGCGTTATGCAATATGCGTTATGCGTTATGCGTTATGCGTTATGCGTTATGCGTTATGCCGTATGCGTTATGCGTTATGCGTTAGGCGTTATGCGTTATGCGTTATGCGTTATGCGTTATGCGTTATGCGTTATGCGTTATGCGTTATGCGTTATGCGTTATGCGTTATGCGTTATGCGTTATGCGTTATGCGTTATGCGTTATGAGTAATGCTTGATCCGTTACGCGTTATGAGTTATGCGTTATGCGTTATGGGTTATGCGTTATGGGTTATGCGTTATGGGTTATGAGTAATGCGTGATCCGTTATGCGTTATGCGTTATGAGTAATGCGTGATCCGTTATGCGTTATGCGTTATGCGTTATGCGTTATGCGTTATGCGCTATGGGTCATGCGTTAAGCGTTATGCGTTATGCGTTATGCGTTATGCGTTATGCTTTATGCGTTATGAGTTACGCGTAATGCGTTATGCGCTATGGGTCATGCGTTATGTGTTATGCGTTGTGCGTTATCCGCTATGCGTTATGCGTTTTGCGTTATGCGTTATGCGTTATGCGTTATGCGTTATGCGTTATGCGTTATGCGTTATGCGTTATGCGTTATGCGTTATGCGTTATGCGTTATGCGTTATGCGTTATGGGTTATCCGTTATGCGTTATCCGTTATGCGTTATGCGTTATGCGTTATGCGTTATGCGATATGCGTTATGCGTTATGCGTTATGCGTTATGTGTTATCCGTTATGCGTTATGGGTTATGCGTTATGGGTTATGCGTTATGGGTTATGAGTAATGCGTGATCCGTTATGCGTTATGCGTTATGAGTAATGCGTGATCCGTTATGCGTTATGCGTTATGCGTTATGCGTTATGCGTTATGCGTTATGCGCTATGGGTCATGCGTTAAGCGTTATGCGTTATGCGTTATGCGTTATGCGTTATGCTTTATGCGTTATGCGTTATGCGCTATGGGTCATGCGTTATGTGTTATGCGTTGTGCGTTATCCGCTATGCGTTATGCGTTTTGCGTTATGCGTTATGCGTTATGCGTTATGCGTTATGAGTTGTGAGTTATGCGTTATGCGTTATGCGTTATGCGTTATGCGTTATGCGTTATGGGTTATCCGTTATGCGTTATCCGTTATGCGTTATGCGTTATGCGTTATGCGATATGCGTTATGCGTTATGCGTTATGCGTTATGCGTTATGCGTTATGCGTTATGCGTTATGCGATATGCGTTATGCGTTATGCGTTATGCGTTATGCGTTATGCGTTATGCGTTATGCGTTATGCGTTATGCGTTATGCGTTATGCGTTATGCGTTATGCGTTATGCGTTATGCGTTATGCGTTATGCGTTATGCGTTATGCGTTATGCGTTATGCGTTATGCGTTATGCGTTATGCGTTATGCGTTATGCGTTATGCGTTATGCGTTATGCGTTATGCGTTATGCGTTATGCGTTATGCGTTATGCGTTATGCGTTATGCGTTATAAGTAATGCGTGATCCGTTATGTGTTATGCGTGATCCGTTATGTGTTATGCGTTATGCGTTATGCGTTATGTGTTATGCGTTGTGCGTTATCCGCTATGCGTTATGCGTTTTGCGTTATGCGTTATGCGTTATGCGTTATGAGTTGTGCGTTATGCGTTATGAGTTGTGCGTTATGCGTTATGCGTTATGCGTTATGCGTTATGCGTTATGCGTTATGCGTTATGCGTTATGCGTTATGCGTTATGCGTTATGCGTTATGCGTTATGCGTTATGCGTTATGCGTTATGGGTTACCCGTTATGCGTTATCCGTTATGCGTTATGCGTTATGCGTTATGCGTTATGCGTTATGCGTTATGCGTTATGCGTTATGCGTTATGCGTTATGCGTTATGCGTTATGCGTTATGCGTTATGCGTTATGCGTTATGCGTTATGCGTTATGCGTTATGCGTTATGCGTTATGCGTTATGCGTTATGCGTTATGCGTTATGCGTTATGCGTTATGCGTTATGCGTTATGCGTTATGCGTTATGCGTTATGCGTTATGCGTTATGCGTTATGCGTTATGCGTTATGCGTTATGCGTTATGCGTTATGCGTTATGCGTTATGCGTTATGCGTTATGCGTTATGCGTTATGCGTTATGCTTTATGCGTTATGCGTTATAAGTAATGCGTGATCCGTTATGTGTTATGCGTTATGCGGTATGCGTTATGTGTTATGCGTTGTGCGTTATGCGTTATGCGTTATGAGTTGTGCGTTATGCGTTATGCGTTATGCGTTATGCGTTATGCGTTATGCGTTATGCGTTATGCGTTATGCGTTATGCGTTATGCGTTATGGGTTATCCGTTATGCGTTATCCGTTATGCGTTATGCGTTATGCGTTATGCGTTATGCGTTATGCGATATGCGTTATGCGTTATGCGTTATGCGTTATGCGTTATGCGTTATGCGATATGCGTTATGAGTAATGCTTGATCCGTTACGCGTTATGCGTTATGCGTTATGCGTTATGGGTTATGCGTTATGGGTTATGCGTTATGCGTTATGAGTAATGCGTGATCCGTTATGCGTTATGCGTTATGAGTAATGCGTGATCCGTTATGCGTTATGCTTTATGCGTTATGCGTTATGCGTTATGCGTTATGCGCTATGGGTCATGCGTTAAGCGTTATGCGTTATGCGTTATGCGTTATGCGTTATGCGTTATGCGTTATGAGTTACGCGTAATGCGTTATGCGCTATGGGTCATGCGTTATGTGTTATGCGTTGTGCGTTATCCGCTATGCGTTATGCGTTTTGCGTTATGCGTTATGCGTTATGCGTTATGCGTTATGAGTTGTGCGTTATGCGTTATGCGTTATGCGTTATGCGTTATGCGCTATGCGTTATGCGTTATGCGTTATGGGTTATCCGATATGCGTTATCCGTTATGCGTTATGCGTTATGCGTTATGCGTTATGCGTTATGCGTTATGCGTTATGCGTTATGCGTTATGTGTTATCCGTTATGCGTTATGCGTTATGCGGTATGCGTTATGCGTTGTGCTTTACGCGTTGTGCGTTATAAGTAATGCGTGATCCGTTATGTGTTATGCGTTATGCGTTATGCGTTTTGCGTTATGCGTTATGCGTTATGCGTTATGCGTTATGCGTTATGCGTTATGCGTTATGCGTTATGCGTTATGCCGTATGCGTTATGCGTTATGCGTTATGCGTTATGCGTTATGCGTTATGCGTTATGCGTTATGCGTTATGCGTTATGCGTTATGCGTTATGCGTTATGCGTTATGCGTTATGCGTTATGCGTTATGCGTTATGCGTTATGCGTTATGCGTTATGCGTTATGCGTTATGCGTTATGCGTTATGCGTTACGCGTTATGCGTTATGCGTTATGCGTTATGGGTTATGCGTTATGGGTTATGCGTTATGGGTTATGAGTAATGCGTGATCCGTTATGCGTTATGCGTTATGAGTAATGCGTGATCCGTTATGCGTTATGCGTTATGCGTTATGCGTTATGCGTTATGCGTTATGCGCTATGGGTCATGCGTTAAGCGTTATGCGTTATGCGTTATGCGTTATGCGTTATGCTTTATGCGTTATGAGTTACGCGTAATGCGTTATGCGCTATGGGTCATGCGTTATGTGTTATGCGTTGTGCGTTATCCGCTATGCGTTATGCGTTTTGCGTTATGCGTTATGCGTTATGCGTTATGCGTTATGAGTTGTGAGTTATGCGTGATCCGTTATGCGTTATGCGTTATGCGTTATGCGTTATGCGTTATGTGTTATGCGTTGTGAGTTATCCGCTATGCGTTATGCGTTTTGCGTTATGCGTTATGCGTTGTGCGTTATGCGTTATGCGTTATGCGTTATAGGTTATGCGTTATGTGTCATGCGTTATGCGTTATGCGTTATGCGTTATGCGTTATGCGTTATGCATTATGCGTTATGCGTTATGCTTTATGCGTTATGCGTTATAAGTAATGTGTGATCCGTTATGTGTTATGCGTTATGCGTTATGCGTTATGTGTTATGCGTTGTGCGTTATCCGCTATGCGTTATGCGTTTTGCGTTATGCGTTATGCGTTATGCGTTGTGCGTTATGCGTTATGCGTTATAGGTTATGCGTTATGTGTCATGCGTTATGCGTTATGCGTTATGCGTTATGCGGTATGCGTTATGCGTTATGCGTTATGCGTTATGCGTTATGCGTTATGCGTTATGCGTTATGCGTTATGCGTTATGCCTTATGCGTTATGCGTTATGCGTTATGCGTTATGCGTTATGCGTTATGCGTTATGCGTTATGCGTTATGCGTTATGCGTTATGCGTTATGCGTTATGCGTTATGCGTTATGCGTTATGCGTTATGCGTTATGCGTTATGCGTTATGCGTTATGCGTTATGCGTTATGTGTTATCCGTTATGAGTTATGAGTAATGCGTGATCCGTTATGCGTTATGCGTTATGAGTAATGCTTGATCCGTTACGCGTTATGCGTTATGCGTTATGCGTTATGGGTTATGCGTTATGTGTTATGAGTTATGCGTTATGCGTTATGCGTTATGCGTTATGCGTTATGGGTTATGAATAATGCGTGATCCGTTATGCGTTATGCGTTATGCGTTATGAGTTACGCGTAATGCGTTATGCGTTATGCGTTATGGGTTATGCGTTATGTGTTATCCGTTATGCGTTATGCGTTATGCGGTATGCGTTATGCGTTATGCTTTACGCGTTGTGCGTTATAAGTAATGCGTGATCCGTTATGTGTTATGCGTTATGCGTTATGCGTTATGCGTTTTGCGTTATGCGTTATGCGTTATGCGTTATGCGTTATGCGTTATGCGTTATGCGTTATGCGTTATGCGTTATGCGTTATGCCGTATGCGTTATGCGTTATGCGTTATGCGTTATGCGTTATGCGTTATGCGTTATGCGTTATGCGTTATGCGTTATGCGTTATGCGTTATGCGTTATGCGTTATGCGTTATGCGTTATGCGTTATGCGTTATGCGTTATGCGTTATGAGTAATGCTTGATCCGTTACGCGTTATGCGTTATGCGTTATGCGTTATGGGTTATGCGTTATGGGTTATGCGTTATGGGTTATGAGTAATGCGTGATCCGTTATGCGTTATGCGTTATGAGTAATGCGTGATCCGTTATGCGTTATGCGTTATGCGTTATGCGTTATGCGTTATGCGTTATGCGTTATGCGCTATGGGTCATGCGTTAAGCGTTATGCGTTATGCGTTATGCGTTATGCGTTATGCGTTATGCGTTATGGGTTATCCGTTATGCGTTATCCGTTATGCGTTATGCGTTATGCGTTATGCGTTATGCGTTATGCGTTATGCGATATGCGTTATGCGTTATGCGTTATGCGTTATGCGTTATGCGTTATGCGTTATGCGTTATGCGATATGCGTTATGCGTTATGCGTTATGCGTTATGCGTTATGCGTTATGCGTTATGCGTTATGCGTTATGCGTTATGCGTTATGCGTTATGCGTTATGCGTTATGCGTTATGCGTTATGCGTTATGCGTTATGCGTTATGCGTTATGCGTTATGCGTTATGCGTTATGCGTTATGCGTTATGCGTTATGCGTTATGCGTTATGCGTTATGCGTTATGCGTTATGCGTTATGCGTTATGCGTTATGCGTTATGCGTTATGCGTTATGCGTTATGCTTTATGCGTTATGCGTTATAAGTAATGCGTGATCCGTTATGTGTTATGCGTTATGCGTTATGCGTTATGTGTTATGCGTTGTGCGTTATCCGCTATGCGTTATGCGTTTTGCGTTATGCGTTATGCGTTATGCGTTATGCGTTATGCGTTATGCGATATGCGTTATGCGTTATGCGTTATGCGTTATGCGTTATGCGTTATGCGTTATGCGTTATGCGATATGCGTTATGCGTTATGCGTTATGCGTTATGCGTTATGAGTAATGCTTGATCCGTTACGCGTTATGCGTTATGCGTTATGCGTTATGGGTTATGCGTTATGGGTTATGCGTTATGGGTTATGAGTAATGCGTGATCCGTTATGCGTTATGCGTTATGAGTAATGCGTGATCCGTTATGCGTTATGCGTTATGCGTTATGCGTTATGCGTTATGCGTTATGCGTTATGGGTCATGCGTTAAGCGTTATGCGTTATGCGTTATGCGTTATGCGTTATGCTTTATGCGTTATGAGTTACGCGTAATGCGTTATGCGCTATGGGTCATGCGTTATGTGTTATGCGTTGTGCGTTATCCGCTATGCGTTATGCGTTTTGCGTTATGCGTTATGCGTTATGCGTTATGCGTTATGCGTTATGAGTTATGCGTGATCCGTTATGCGTTATGCGTTATGCGTTATGCGTTATGCGTTATGTGTTATGCGTTGTGAGTTATCCGCTATGCGTTATGCGTTTTGCGTTATGCGTTATGCGTTATGCGTTGTGCGTTATGCGTTATGCGTTATGCGTTATGCGTTATGCGTTATGCGTTATGCGTTATGCGTTATGCGTTATGCGATATGCGTTATGCGTTATGCGTTATGCGTTATGCGTTATGCGTTATGCGTTATGCGTTATGCGTTATGCGTTATGCGTTATGCGTTATGCGTTATGCGTTATGCGTTATGAGTAATGCGTGATCCGTTATGCGTTATGCGTTATGCGTTATGCGTTATGTGTTATGCGTTGTGAGTTATCCGCTATGCGTTATGCGTTTTGCGTTATGCGTTATGCGTTATGCGTTGTGCGTTATGCGTTATGCGTTATGCGTTATAGGTTATGCGTTATGTGTCATGCGTTATGCGTTATGCGTTATGCGTTATGCGTTATGCGTTATGCATTATGCGTTATGCGTTATGCTTTATGCGTTATGCGTTATAAGTAATGCGTGATCCGTTATGTGTTATGCGTTATGCGTTATGCGTTATGTGTTATGCGTTGTGCGTTATCCGCTATGCGTTATGCGTTTTGCGTTTTGCGTTATGCGTTATGCGTTGTGCGTTATGCGTTATGCGTTATAGGTTATGCGTTATGTGTCATGCGTTATGCGTTATGCGTTATGCGTTATGCGGTATGCGTTATGCGTTATGCGTTATGCGTTATGCGTTATGCGTTATGCGTTATGCGTTATGCGTTATGCGTTATGCGTTATGCCTTATGCGTTATGCGTTATGCGTTATGCGTTATGCGTTATGCGTTATGCGTTATGCGTTATGCGTTATGCGTTATGCGTTATGCGTTATGCGTTATGCGTTATGCGTTATGCGTTATGCGTTATGAGAAATGCGTGATCCGTTATACGTTATGCGTTATGCGTTATGGGTTATCCGTTATGCGTTATCCGTTATGCGTTATGCGTTATGCGTTATGCGTTATGCGTTATGCGTTATGCGTTATGCGTTATGCGTTATGCGTTATGCGTTATGCGTTATGCGTTATGCGTTATGCGTTATGCGTTATGCGTTATGCGTTATGCGTTATGCGTTATGAGTAATGCGTGATCCGTTATGCGTTATGCGTTATGCGTTATGCGTTATGCGTTATGTGTTATGCGTTGTGAGTTATCCGCTATGCGTTATGCGTTTTGCGTTATGCGTTATGCGTTATGCGTTGTGCGTTATGCGTTATGCGTTATGCGTTATAGGTTATGCGTTATGTGTCATGCGTTATGCGTTATGCGTTATGCGTTATGCGTTATGCGTTATGCATTATGCGTTATGCGTTATGCTTTATGCGTTATGCGTTATAAGTAATGCGTGATCCGTTATGTGTTATGCGTTATGCGTTATGCGTTATGCGTTATGTGTTATGCGTTGTGCGTTATCCGCTATGCGTTATGCGTTTTGCGTTTTGCGTTATGCGTTATGCGTTGTGCGTTATGCGTTATGCGTTATAGGTTATGCGTTATGTGTCATGCGTTATGCGTTATGCGTTATGCGTTATGCGGTATGCGTTATGCGTTATGCGTTATGCGTTATGCGTTATGCGTTATGCGTTATGCGTTATGCGTTATGCGTTATGCCTTATGCGTTATGCGTTATGCGTTATGCGTTATGCGTTATGCGTTATGCGTTATGCGTTATGCGTTATGCGTTATGAGAAATGCGTGATCCGTTATACGTTATGCGTTATGCGTTATGGGTTATCCGTTATGCGTTATCCGTTATGCGTTATGCGTTATGCGTTATGCGTTATGCGTTATGCTATATACGTTATGCGTTATGCGTTATGCGTTATGCGTTATGCGTTATGCGTTATGCGTTATGCGTTATGCGTTATGCGTTATGCGTTATGTGTAATGCGTGATCCGTTATGCGTTATGCGTTATGCGTTATGTTTTATGCGTTGTGCGTTATCCGCTATGCGTTATGCGTTTTGCGTTATGCGTTATGCGTTATGCGTTGTGCGTTATGCGTTATGCGTTATAGGTTATGCGTTATGCGTTATGCGTTATGCGTTATGCGTTATGCGTTATGCAGTATGCGTTATGCGTTATGCTTTATGCGTTATGCGTTATACGTTATGCGTTATGAGTAATGCGTGATCCGTTATGTGTTATGCGTTATGCGTTATGCGTTATGCGTTTTGCGTTATGCGTTATGCCTTATGCGTTATGCGTTATGCGTTATGCGTTATGCGTTATGCGTTATGCGTTATGCGTTATGCGTTCTGCGTTATGCGTTATGCGTCATGCGTTATGCGTTATGCGTTATGCGTTATGCGTTATGCGTTATGCGTTATGCGTTATGCGTTATGCGTTATGCGTTATGCGTTATGCGTTATGCGTTATGCGTTATGCGTTATGCGTTATGCGTTATGCGTTATGCGTTATGCGTTATGCGTTATGCGTTATGCGTTATGCGTTATGCGTTATGCGTTATGTGTTATCCGTTATGAGTTATGAGTAATGCGTGATCCGTTATGCGTTATGCGTTATGAGTAATGCTTGATCCGTTACGCGTTATGCGTTATGCGTTATGCGTTATGGGTTATGCGTTATGTGTTATGAGTTATGCGTTATGCGTTATGCGTTATGCGTTATGCGTTATGCGTTATGGGTTATGAGTAATGCGTGATCCGTTATGCGTTATGCTTTATGCGTTATGAGTTACGCGTAATGCGTTATGCGTTATGCGTTATGGGTTATGCGTTATGTGTTATCCGTTATGCGTTATGCGTTATGCGTTATGCGTTATGCGTTATGCTTTACGCGTTGTGCGTTATAAGTAATGCGTGATCCGTTATGTGTTATGCGTTATGCGTTATGCGTTATGCGTTATGCGTTTTGCGTTATGCGTTATGCCTTATGCGTTATGCGTTATGCGTTATGCTTTATGCGTTATGCGTTATGCGTTATGCGTTATGCGTTATGCCGTATGCGTTATGCGTTATGCGTTATGCGTTATGCGTTATGCGTTATGCGTTATGCGTTATGCGTTATGCGTTATGCGTTATGCGTTATGCGTTATGAGTAATGCTTGATCCGTTACGCGTTATGCGTTATGCGTTATGCGTTATGGGTTATGCGTTATGTGTTATGAGTTATGCGTTATGCGTTATGCGTTATGCGTTATGCGTTATGCGTTATGCGTTATGGGTTATGAGTAATGCGTGATCCGTTATGCGTTATGCTTTATGCGTTATGAGTTACGCGTAATGCGTTATGCGCTATGGGTCATGCGTTAAGCGTTATGCGTTATGCGTTATGGGTTATGAGTAATGCGTGATCCGTTATGCGTTATGCTTTATGCGTTATGAGTTACGCGTAATGCGTTATGCGTTATGCGTTATGGGTTATGAGTAATGCGTGATCCGTTATGCGTTATGCTTTATGCGTTATGAGTTACGCGTAATGCGTTATGCGCTATGGGTCATGCGTTAAGCGTTATGCGTTATGCGTTATGCGTTATGGGTTATGCGTTATGGGTTATGAGTAATGCGTGATCCGTTATGCGTTATGCGTTATGAGTAATGCGTGATCCGTTATGCGTTATGCGTTATGCGTTATGCGTTATGCGTTATGCGTTATGCGTTATGCGTTATGCGTTATGGGTTATGCGTTATGTGTTATGCGTTATGCGTTATGCGTTATGCGTTATGCGTTATGCGTTATGCGTTATGGGTTATGAGTAATGCGTGACCCGTTATGCATTATGCTTTATGCGTTATGTGTTACGCGTAATACGTTGTGCGCTATGGGTCATGCGTTAAGCGTTATGCGTTATGCGTTATGCGTTATGGGTTATGCGTTATGTGTTATGCGTTATGCGTTATGCGTTATGCGTTATGCGTTATGGGTTATCCGTTATGCGTTATCCGTTATGCGTTATGCGTTATGCGTTATGCGTTATGCGTTATGCGATATGCGTTATGCGTTATGCGTTATGCGTTATGCGTTATGCGTTATGCGTTATGCGTTATGCGTTATGCGTTATGCGATATGCGTTATGCGTTATGCGTTATGCGTTATGCGTTATGCGTTATGCGTTATGCGTTATGCGTTATGCGTTATGCGTTATGCGTTATGCGTTATGCGTTATGCGTTATGCGTTATGCGTTATGTGTAATGCGTGATCCGTTATGCGTTATGCGTTATGCGTTATGTTTTATGCGTTGTGCGTTATCCGCTATGCGTTATGCGTTTTGCGTTATGCGTTATGCGTTATGCGTTGTGCGTTATGCGTTATGCGTTATAGGTTATGCGTTATGTGTTATGCGTTATGCGTTATGCGTTATGTGTTTTGCGTTATGCGTTATGCCTTATGCGTTATGCGTTATGCGTTATGCGTTATGCGTTATGCGTTATGCGTTATGCGTTATGCGTTATGCGTTATGCGTTATGCGTTATGCGTTATGCGTTATGCGTCATGCGTTATGCGTTATGCGTTATGCGTTATGCGTTATGCGTTATGCGTTATGCGTTATGCGTTATGCGTTATGCGTTATGCGTTATGCGTTATGCGTTATGCGTTATGCGTTATGCGTTATGCGTTATGCGTTATGCGTTATGCGTTATGCGTTATGCGTAATGCGTTATGCGTTATGCGTTATGTGTTATCCGTTATGAGTTATGAGTAATGCGTGATCCGTTATGCGTTATGCGTTATGAGTAATGCTTGATCCGTTACGCGTTATGCGTTATGCGTTATGCGTTATGGGTTATGCGTTATGTGTTATGAGTTATGCGTTATGCGTTATGCGTTATGCGTTATGCGTTATGGGTTATGAGTAATGCGTGATCCGTTATGCGTTATGCTTTATGCGTTATGAGTTACGCGTAATGCGTTATGCGTTATGCGTTATGCGTTATGCGTTATGCGTTATGCGTTATGCGTTATGCGTTATGCGTTATGCGTTATGCGTTATGCGTTATGCGTTATGCGTTATGCGTTATGCGTTATGCGTTATGCGTTATGCGTTATGCGTTATGCGTTATGCGTTATGCGTTATGTGTTATCCGTTATGAGTTATGAGTAATGCGTGATCCGTTATGCGTTATGCGTTATGAGTAATGCTTGATCCGTTACGCGTTATGCGTTATGCGTTATGGGTTATGCGTTATGTGTTATGAGTTATGCGTTGTGCGTTATGCGTTATGCGTTATAGGTTATGCGTTATGTGTTATGCGTTATGCGTTATGCGTTATGCGTTATGCATTATGCGTTATGCGTTATGCTTTATGCGTTATGCGTTATACGTTATGGGTTATGAGTAATGCGTGATCCGTTATGTGTTATGCGTTATGCGTTATGCGTTATGCGTTATGCGTTATGCGTTATGCGTTATGCGTTATGCATTATGCGTTATGCGTTATGCTTTATGCGTTATGAGAAATGCGTGATCCGTTATACGTTATGCGTTATGCGTTATGGGTTATCCGTTATGCGTTATCCGTTATGCGTTATGCGTTATGCGTTATGCGTTATGCGTTATGCTATATACGTTATGCGTTATGCGTTATGCGTTATGCGTTATGCGTTATGCGTTATGCGTTATGCGTTATGCGTTATGCGTTATGCGTTATGCGTTATGCGTTATGTGTAATGCGTGATCCGTTATGCGTTATGCGTTATGCGTTATCTTTTATGCATTGTGCGTTATCCGCTATGCGTTATGCGTTTTGCGTTATGCGTTATGCGTTATGCGTTGTGCGTTATGCGTTATGCGTTATAGGTTATGCGTTATGTGTTATGCGTTATGCGTTATGCGTTATGCGTTATGCATTATGCGTTATGCGTTATGCTTTATGCGTTATGCGTTATACGTTATGGGTTATGAGTAATGCGTGATCCGTTATGTGTTATGCGTTATGCGTTATGCGTTATGCGTTTTGCGTTATGCGTTATGCCTTATGCGTTGTGCGTTATGCGTTATGCGTTATAGGTTATGCGTTATGTGTTATGCGTTATGCGTTATGCGTTATGCATTATGCGTTATGCGTTATGCTTTATGCGTTATGCGTTATACGTTATGCGTTATGAGTAATGCGTGATCCGTTATGTGTTATGCGTTATGCGTTATGCGTTATGCGTTTTGCGTTATGCGTTATGCCTTATGCGTTATGCGTTATGCGTTATGCGTTATGCGTTATGCGTTATGCGTTATGCGTTATGCATTATGCGTTATGCGTTATGCGTTATGCGTTATGCGTTATGCGTTATGTTTTATGCGTTATCCGCTATGCGTTATGCGTTATGCTTTATGCGTTATGCGTTATGCGTTATGCGTTATGCGTTATGCGTTATGCGTTATGCGTTATGCGTTATGCGTTATGCGTTATGCGTTATGCGTTATGCGTTATGCGTTATGCGTTATGCGTTATGAGTAATGCTTGATCCGTTACGCGTTATGCGTTATGCGTTATGCGTTATGGGTTATGCGTTATGTGTTATGAGTTATGCGTTATGCGTTATGCGTTATGCGTTATGCGTTATGCGTTATGCGTTATGCGTTATGGGTTATGAGTAATGCGTGATCCGTTATGCGTTATGCTTTACGCGTTATGAGTTACGCGTAATGCGTTATGCGCTATGGGTCATGCGTTAAGCGTTATGCGTTATGCGTTATGGGTTATGAGTAATGCGTGATCCGTTATGCGTTATGCTTTATGCGTTATGAGTTACGCGTAATGCGTTATGCGTTATGCGTTATGGGTTATGAGTAATGCGTGATCCGTTATGCGTTATGCTTTATGCGTTATGAGTTACGCGTAATGCGTTATGCGCTATGGGTCATGCGTTAAGCGTTATGCGTTATGCGTTATGCATAATGGGTTATGCGTTATGGGTTATGAGTAATGCGTGATCCGTTATGCGTTATGCGTTATGAGTAATGCGTGATCCGTTATGCGTTATGCGTTATGCGTTATGCGTTATGCGTTATGCGTTATGCGTTATGGGTTATGCGTTATGTGTTATGCGTTATGCGTTATGCGTTATGCGTTATGCGTTATGCGTTATGGGTTATGAGTAATGCGTGACCCGTTATGCATTATGCTTTATGCGTTATGAGTTACGCGTAATACGTTGTGCGCTATGGGTCATGCGTTAAGCATTATGCGTTATGCGTTATGCGTTATGGGTTATGCGTTATGTGTTATGCGTTATGCGTTAGGCGTTATGCGTTATGCGTTATGGGTTATCCGTTATGCGTTATCCGTTATGCGTTATTCGTTATGCGTTATGCGTTATGCGTTATGCGTTATGCGATATGCGTTATGCGTTATGCGTTATGCGTTATGCGTTATGCGTTATGCGTTATGCGTTATGCGTTATGCGATATGCGTTATGCGTTATGCGTTATGCGTTATGCGTTATGCGTTATGCGTTATGCGTTATGCGTTATGAGTTATGCGTTATGCGTTATGCGTTATGAGTAATGCTTGATCCGTTATGCGTTATGCGTTATGCGTTATGTGTTATGCGTTGTGCGTTATCCGCTATGCGTTATGCGTTTTGCGTTATGCGTTATGCGTTATGCGTTATGCGTTATGCGTTATGCGTTATGCGTTATGCGTTATGCGTTATGCGTTATGCGTTTTGCGTTATGCGTTATGAGAAATGCGTGATCCGTTATACGTTATGCGTTATGCGTTATGGGTTATCCGTTATGCGTTATGCGTTATGCGTTATGCGTTATGCGTTATGCGTTATGCGTTATGCTATATACGTTATGCGTTATGCGTTATGCGTTATGAATTATGCGTTATGCGTTATGCGTTATGCGTTATGCGTTATGCGTTATGCGTTATGAGTAATGCGTGATCCGTTATGCGTTATGCGTTATGCGTTATCTTTTATGCATTGTGCGTTATCCGCTATGCGTTATGCGTTTTGCGTTATGCGTTATGCGTTATGCGTTGTGCGTTATGCGTTATGCGTTATAGGTTATGCGTTATGTGTTATGCGTTATGCGTTATGCGTTATGCATTATGCGTTATGCGTTATGCTTTATGCGTTATGCGTTATACGTTATGCGTTATGAGTAATGCGTGATCCGTTATGTGTTATGCGTTATGCGTTATGCGTTATGCGTTATGCGTTTTGCGTTATGCGTTATGCGTTATGCGTTATGCGTTATGCGTTATGCGTTATGCGTTATGCGTTATGCGTTATGCGTTATGCATTATGCGTTATGCGTTATGCGTTATGCGTTATGCGTTATGCGTTATGTTTTATGCGTTGTGCGTTATCCGCTATGCGTTATGCGTTATGCGTTATGCGTTTTGCGTTATGCGTTATGCGTTATGCGTTATGCGTTGTGCGTTATGCGTTATGCGTTATAGGTTATGCGTTATGTGTTATGCGTTATGCGTTATGCGTTATGCGTTATGCATTATGCGTTATGCGTTATGCTTTATGCGTTATGCGTTATACGTTATGCGTTATGAGTAATGCGTGATCCGTTATGTGTTATGCGTTATGCGTTATGCGTTATGCGTTTTGCGTTATGCGTTATGCCTTATGCGTTATGCGTTATGCGTTATGCGTTATGCGTTATGCGTTATGCGTTATGGATTATGCGTTATGCGTTATGCGTTATGCGTTATGCGTTATGCGTTATGCGTTATGCGTTATGCGTTATGCGTTATGCGTTATGCGTTATGCGTTATGCGTTATGCGTTATGCGTTATGCGTTATGCGTTATGCGTTATGCGTTATGCGTTATGCGTTATGCGTTATGCGTTATGCGTTATGCGTTATGTGTTATCCGTTATGAGTTATGAGTAATGCGTGATCCGTTATGCGTTATGCGTTATGAGTAATGCTTGATCCGTTACGCGTTATGCGTTATGCGTTATGCGTTATGGGTTATGCGTTATGTGTTATGAGTTATGCGTTATGCGTTATGCGTTATGCGTTATGCGTTATGGGTTATGAGTAATGCGTGATCCGTTATGCGTTATGCTTTATGCGTTATGAGTTACGCGTAATGCGTTATGCGTTATGCGTTATGCGTTATGCGTTATGCGTTATGCGTTATGCGTTATGCGTTATGCGTTATGCGTTATGCGTTATGCGTTATGCGTTATGCGTTATGCGTTATGCGTTATGTGTTATCCGTTATGAGTTATGAGTAATGCGTGATCCGTTATGCGTTATGCGTTATGAGTAATGCTTGATCCGTTACGCGTTATGCGTTATGCGTTATGGGTTATGCGTTATGTGTTATGAGTTATGCGTTATGCGTTATGCGTTATGCGTTATGCGTTATGGGTTATGAGTAATGCGTGATCCGTTATGCGTTATGCTTTATGCGTTATGCGTTATGCGTTATGCGTTATGCGTTATGCGTTATGCGTTATGCGTTATGCGTTATGCGTTATGCGTTATGCGTTATGCGTTATGCGTTTAGCGTTATGAGTAATGCTTGATCCGTTACGCGTTATGCGTTATGCGTTATGCGTTATGGGTTATGCGTTATGTGTTATGAGTTATGCGTTATGCGTTATGCGTTATGCGTTATGCGTTATGCGTTATGCGTTATGGGTTATGAGTAATGCGTGATCCGTTATGCGTTATGCTTTACGCGTTATGAGTTACGCGTAATGCGTTATGCGCTATGGGTCATGCGTTAAGCGTTATGCGTTATGCGTTATGGGTTATGAGTAATGCGTGATCCGTTATGCGTTATGCTTTATGCGTTATGAGTTACGCGTAATGCGTTATGCGTTATGCGTTATGGGTTATGAGTAATGCGTGATCCGTTATGCGTTATGCTTTATGCGTTATGAGTTACGCGTAATGCGTTATGCGCTATGGGTCATGCGTTATGCGTTATGCGTTATGCGTTATGCGTTATGGGTTATGCGTTATGGGTTATGAGTAATGCGTGATCCGTTATGCGTTATGCGTTATGAGTAATGCGTGATCCGTTATGCGTTATGCGTTATGCGTTATGCGTTATGCGTTATGCGTTATGCGTTATGCGTTATGCGTTATGCGTTATGGGTTATGCGTTATGTGTTATGCGTTATGCGTTATGCGTTATGCGTTATGCGTTATGCGTTATGGGTTATGAGTAATGCGTGACCCGTTATGCATTATGCTTTATGCGTTATGAGTTACGCGTAATACGTTGTGCGCTATGGGTCATGCGTTAAGCGTTATGCGTTATGCGTTATGCGTTATGGGTTATGCGTTATGTGTTATGCGTTATGCGTTAGGCGTTATGCGTTATGCGTTATGGGTTATCCGTTATGCGTTATCCGTTATGCGTTATTCGTTATGCGTTATGCGTTATGCGTTATGCGTTATGCGATATGCGTTATGCGTTATGCGTTATGCGTTATGCGTTATGCGTTATGCGTTATGCGTTATGCGTTATGCGATATGCGTTATGCGTTATGCGTTATGCGTTATGCGTTATGCGTTATGCGTTATGCGTTATGCGTTATGCGTTATGCGTTATGCGTTATGCGTTATGCGTTATGCGTTATGCGTTATGCGTTATGCGTTATGAGTAATGCTTGATCCGTTATGCGTTATGCGTTATGCGTTATGTGTTATGCGTTGTGCGTTATCCGCTATGCGTTATGCGTTTTGCGTTATGCGTTATGCGTTATGCGTTATGCGTTATGCGTTATGCGTTATGCGTTATGCGTTATGCGTTATGCGTTATGCGTTTTGCGTTATGCGTTATGAGAAATGCGTGATCCGTTATACGTTATGCGTTATGCGTTATGGGTTATCCGTTATGCGTTATCCGTTATGCGTTATGCGTTATGCGTTATGCGTTATGCGTTATGCTATATACGTTATGCGTTATGCGTTATGCGTTATGCGTTATGAATTATGCGTTATGCGTTATGCGTTATGCGTTATGCGTTATGCGTTATGCGTTATGCGTTATGTGTAATGCGTGATCCGTTATGCGTTATGCGTTATGCGTTATCTTTTATGCATTGTGCGTTATCCGCTATGCGTTATGCGTTTTGCGTTATGCGTTATGCGTTATGCGTTGTGCGTTATGCGTTATGCGTTATGCGTTATGCGTTATGCGTTATGCGTTATGCGTTATGCGTTATGAGTAATGCTTGATCCGTTATGCGTTATGCGTTATGCGTTATGTGTTATGCGTTGTGCGTTATCCGCTATGCGTTATGCGTTTTGCGTTATGCGTTATGCGTTATGCGTTATGCGTTATGCGTTATGCGTTATGCGTTATGCGTTATGCGTTTTGCGTTATGCGTTATGAGAAATGCGTGATCCGTTATGCGTTATGCGTTATGCGTTATGGGTTATCCGTTATGCGTTATCCGTTATGCGTTATGCGTTATGCGTTATGCGTTATGCGTTATGCTATATACGTTATGCGTTATGCGTTATGCGTTATGCGTTATGAATTATGCGTTATGCGTTATGCGTTATGCGTTATGCGTTATGCGTTATGTGTAATGCGTGATCCGTTATGCGTTATGCGTTATGCGTTATCTTTTATGCATTGTGCGTTATCCGCTATGCGTTATGCGTTTTGCGTTATGCGTTATGCGTTATGCGTTGTGCGTTATGCGTTATGCGTTATAGGTTATGCGTTATGTGTTATGCGTTATGCGTTATGCGTTATGCGTTATGCATTATGCGTTATGCGTTATGCTTTATGCGTTATGCGTTATACGTTATGCGTTATGAGTAATGCGTGATCCGTTATGTGTTATGCGTTATGCGTTATGCGTTATGCGTTTTGCGTTATGCGTTATGCCTTATGCGTTATGCGTTATGCGTTATGCGTTATGCGTTATGCGTTATGCGTTATGCGTTATGCATAATGCGTTATGCGTTATGCGTTATGCGTTATGCGTTATGCGTTATGTTTTATGCGTTGTGCGTTATCCGCTATGCGTTATGCGTTTTGCGTTATGCGTTATGCGTTATGCGTTGTGCGTTATGCGTTATGCGTTATGCGTTATGCGTTATGCGTTATGCATAATGCGTTATGCATTATGCGTTATGCGTTATGCGTTATGCGTTATCTTTTATGCATTGTGCGTTATCCGCTATGCGTTATGCGTTTTGCGTTATGCGTTATGCGTTATGCGTTGTGCGTTATGCGTTATGCGTTATAGGTTATGCGTTATGTGTTATGCGTTATGCGTTATGCGTTATGCGTTATGCATTATGCGTTATGCGTTATGCTTTATGCGTTATGCGTTATACGTTATGCGTTATGAGTAATGCGTGATCCGTTATGTGTTATGCGTTATGCGTTATGCGTTATGCGTTTTGCGTTATGCGTTATGCGTTATGCGTTATGCGTTATGCGTTATGCGTTATGCGTTATGCGTTATGCGTTTTGCGTTATGCGTTATGAGAAATGCGTGATCCGTTATACGTTATGCGTTATGCGTTATGGGTTATCCGTTATGCGTTATCCGTTATGCGTTATGCGTTATGCGTTATGCGTTATGCGTTATGCTATATACGTTATGCGTTATGCGTTATGCGTTATGCGTTATGAATTATGCGTTATGCGTTATGCGTTATGCGTTATGCGTTATGCGTTACGTGTAATGCGTGATCCGTTATGCGTTATGCGTTATGCGTTATCTTTTATGCATTGTGCGTTATCCGCTATGCGTTATGCGTTTTGCGTTATGCGTTATGCGTTATGCGTTGTGCGTTATGCGTTATGCGTTATGCGTTATGCGTTATGTGTTATGCGTTATGCGTTATGCGTTATGCGTTATGCATTATGCGTTATGCGTTATGCTTTATGCGTTATGCGTTATACGTTATGCGTTATGAGTAATGCGTGATCCGTTATGTGTTATGCGTTATGCGTTATGCGTTATGCGTTTTGCGTTATGCGTTATGCCTTATGCGTTATGCGTTATGCGTTATGCGTTATGCGTTATGCGTTATGCGTTATGCGTTATGCATAATGCGTTATGCGTTATGCGTTATGCGTTATGCGTTATGCGTTATGTTTTATGCGTTGTGCGTTATCCGCTATGCGTTATGCGTTTTGCGTTATGCGTTATGCGTTATGCGTTGTGCGTTATGCGTTATGCGTTATAGGTTATGCGTTATGTGTTATGCGTTATGCGTTATGCGTTATGCGTTATGCATTATGCGTTATGCGTTATGCTTTATGCGTTATGAGAAATGCGTGATCCGTTATACGTTATGCGTTATGCGTTATGGGTTATCCGTTATGCGTTATCCGTTATGCGTTATGCGTTATGCGTTATGCGTTATGCGTTATGCTATATACGTTATGCGTTATGCGTTATGCGTTATGCGTTATGCGTTATGCGTTATGCGTTATGCGTTATGCGTTATGCGTTATGCGTTATGCGTTATGTGTAATGCGTGATCCGTTATGCGTTATGCGTTATGCGTTATCTTTTATGCATTGTGCGTTATCCGCTATGCGTTATGCGTTTTGCGTTATGCGTTATGCGTTATGCGTTGTGCGTTATGCGTTATGCGTTATAGGTTATGCGTTATGTGTTATGCGTTATGCGTTATGCGTTATGCGTTATGCATTATGCGTTATGCGTTATGCTTTATGCGTTATGCGTTATACGTTATGGGTTATGAGTAATGCGTGATCCGTTATGTGTTATGCGTTATGCGTTATGCGTTATGCGTTTTGCGTTATGCGTTATGCGTTATGCGTTGTGCGTTATGCGTTATGCGTTATAGGTTATGCGTTATGTGTTATGCGTTATGCGTTATGCGTTATGCGTTATGCGTTATGCGTTATGCTTTATGCGTTATGCGTTATACGTTATGCGTTATGAGTAATGCGTGATCCGTTATGTGTTATGCGTTATGCGTTATGCGTTATGCGTTTTGCGTTATGCGTTATGCCTTATGCGTTATGCGTTATGCGTTATGCGTTATGCGTTATGCGTTATGCGTTATGCGTTATGCATTATGCGTTATGCGTTATGCGTTATGCGTTATGCGTTATGCGTTATGTTTTATGCGTTGTGCGTTATCCGCTATGCGTTATGCGTTATGCGTTATGCGTTTTGCGTTATGCGTTATGCGTTATGCGTTGTGCGTTATGCGTTATGCGTTATAGGTTATGCGTTATGTGTTATGCGTTATGCGTTATGCGTTATGCGTTATGCATTATGCGTTATGCGTTATGCTTTATGCGTTATGCGTTATACGTTATGCGTTATGAGTAATGCGTGATCCGTTATGTGTTATGCGTTATGCGTTATGCGTTATGCGTTTTGCGTTATGCGTTATGCCTTATGCGTTATGCGTTATGCGTTATGCGTTATGCGTTATGCGTTATGCGTTATGCGTTATGCATTATGCGTTATGCGTTATGCGTTATGCGTTATGCGTTATGCGTTATGCGTTATGCGTTATGCGTTATGCGTTATGCGTTATGCGTTATGCGTTATGCGTTATGCGTTATGCGTTATGCGTTATGCGTTATGCGTTATGCGTTATGCGTTATGCGTTATGCGTTATGCGTTATGCGTTATGCGTTATGCGTTATGCGTTATGCGTTATGTGTTATCCGTTATGAGTTATGAGTAATGCGTGATCCGTTATGCGTTATGCGTTATGAGTAATGCTTGATCCGTTACGCGTTATGCGTTATGCGTTATGCGTTATGGGTTATGCGTTATGTGTTATGAGTTATGCGTTATGCGTTATGCGTTATGCGTTATGCGTTATGGGTTATGAGTAATGCGTGATCCGTTATGCGTTATGCTTTATGCGTTATGAGTTACGCGTAATGCGTTATGCGTTATGCGTTATGCGTTATGCGTTATGCGTTATGCGTTATGCGTTATGCGTTATGCGTTATGCGTTATGCGTTATGCGTTATGCGTTATGCGTTATGCGTTATGCGTTATGCGTTATGCGTTATGCGTTATGCGTTATGCGTTATGCGTTATGCGTTATGCGTTATGTGTTATCCGTTATGAGTTATGAGTAATGCGTGATCCGTTATGCGTTATGCGTTATGAGTAATGCTTGATCCGTTACGCGTTATGCGTTATGCGTTATGGGTTATGCGTTATGTGTTATGAGTTATGCGTTATGCGTTATGCGTTATGCGTTATGCGTTATGGGTTATGAGTAATGCGTGATCCGTTATGCGTTATGCTTTATGCGTTATGCGTTATGCGTTATGCGTTATGCGTTATGCGTTATGCGTTATGCGTTATGCGTTATGCGTTATGCGTTATGCGTTATGCGTTATGCGTTATGCGTTATGAGTAATGCTTGATCCGTTACGCGTTATGCGTTATGCGTTATGCGTTATGGGTTATGCGTTATGTGTTATGAGTTATGCGTTATGCGTTATGCGTTATGCGTTATGCGTTATGCGTTATGCGTTATGGGTTATGAGTAATGCGTGATCCGTTATGCGTTATGCTTTACGCGTTATGAGTTACGCGTAATGCGTTATGCGCTATGGGTCATGCGTTAAGCGTTATGCGTTATGCGTTATGGGTTATGAGTAATGCGTGATCCGTTATGCGTTATGCTTTATGCGTTATGAGTTACGCGTTATGCGTTATGCGTTATGCGTTATGGGTTATGAGTAATGCGTGATCCGTTATGCGTTATGCTTTATGCGTTATGAGTTACGCGTAATGCGTTATGCGCTATGGGTCATGCGTTAAGCGTTATGCGTTATGCGTTATGCGTTATGGGTTATGCGTTATGGGTTATGAGTAATGCGTGATCCGTTATGCGTTATGCGTTATGAGTAATGCGTGATCCGTTATGCGTTATGCGTTATGCGTTATGCGTTATGCGTTATGCGTTATGCGTTATGCGTTATGCGTTATGCGTTATGGGTTATGCGTTATGTGTTATGCGTTATGCGTTATGCGTTATGCGTTATGCGTTATGCGTTATGGGTTATGAGTAATGCGTGACCCGTTATGCATTATGCTTTATGCGTTATGAGTTACGCGTAATACGTTGTGCGCTATGGGTCATGCGTTAAGCGTTATGCGTTATGCGTTATGCGTTATGGGTTATGCGTTATGTGTTATGCGTTATGCGTTAGGCGTTATGCGTTATGCGTTATGGGTTATCCGTTATGCGTTATCCGTTATGCGTTATTCGTTATGCGTTATGCGTTATGCGTTATGCGTTATGCGATATGCGTTATGCGTTATGCGTTATGCGTTATGCGTTATGCGTTATGCGTTATGCGTTATGCGTTATGCGATATGCGTTATGCGTTATGCGTTATGCGTTATGCGTTATGCGTTATGCGTTATGCGTTATGCGTTATGCGTTATGCGTTATGCGTTATGCGTTATGCGTTATGAGTAATGCTTGATCCGTTATGCGTTATGCGTTATGCGTTATGTGTTATGCGTTGTGCGTTATCCGCTATGCGTTATGCGTTTTGCGTTATGCGTTATGCGTTATGCGTTATTCGTTATGCGTTATGCGTTATGCGTTATGCGTTATGCGTTATGCGTTATGCGTTTTGCGTTATGCGTTATGAGAAATGCGTGATCCGTTATACGTTATGCGTTATGCGTTATGGGTTATCCGTTATGCGTTATCCGTTATGCGTTATGCGTTATGCGTTATGCGTTATGCGTTATGCTATATACGTTATGCGTTATGCGTTATGCGTTATGCGTTATGAATTATGCGTTATGCGTTATGCGTTATGCGTTATGCGTTATGCGTTATGCGTTATGTGTAATGCGTGATCCGTTATGCGTTATGCGTTATGCGTTATCTTTTATGCATTGTGCGTTATCCGCTATGCGTTATGCGTTTTGCGTTATGCGTTATGCGTTATGCGTTGTGCGTTATGCGTTATGCGTTATGCGTTATGCGTTATGCGTTATGCGTTATGCGTTATGCGTTATGAGTAATGCGTGATCCGTTATGCGTTATGCGTTATGCGTTATGTGTTATGCGTTGTGCGTTATCCGCTATGCGTTATGCGTTTTGCGTTATGCGTTATGCGTTATGCGTTATGCGTTATGCGTTATGCGTTATGCGATATGCGTTATGCGTTATGCGTTATGCGTTATGCGTTATGCGTTATGCGTTATGCGTTATGCGTTATGCGTTATGCGTTATGCGTTATGCGTTATGCGTTATGCGTTATGAGTAATGCTTGATCCGTTATGCGTTATGCGTTATGCGTTATGTGTTATGCGTTGTGCGTTATCCGCTATGCGTTATGCGTTTTGCGTTATGCGTTATGCGTTATGCGTTATGCGTTATGCGTTATGCGTTATGCGTTATGCGTTATGCGTTATGCGTTATGCGTTTTGCGTTATGCGTTATGAGAAATGCGTGATCCGTTATACGTTATGCGTTATGCGTTATGGGTTATCCGTTATGCGTTATCCGTTATGCGTTATGCGTTATGCGTTATGCGTTATGCGTTATGCTATATACGTTATGCGTTATGCGTTATGCGTTATGCGTTATGAATTATGCGTTATGCGTTATGCGTTATGCGTTATGCGTTATGCGTTATGCGTTATGCGTTATGTGTAATGCGTGATCCGTTATGCGTTATGCGTTATGCGTTATCTTTTATGCATTGTGCGTTATCCGCTATGCGTTATGCGTTTTGCGTTATGCGTTATGCGTTGTGCGTTATGCGTTATGCGTTATAGGTTATGCGTTATGTGTTATGCGTTATGCGTTATGCGTTATGCGTTATGCTTTATGCGTTATGCGTTATACGTTATGCGTTATGGGTTATGAGTAATGCGTGACCCGTTATGCATTATGCTTTATGCGTTATGAGTTACGCGTAATACGTTGTGCGCTATGGGTCATGCGTTAAGCGTTATGCGTTATGCGTTATGCGTTATGGGTTATGCGTTATGTGTTATGCGTTATGCGTTAGGCGTTATGCGTTATGCGTTATGGGTTATCCGTTATGCGTTATCCGTTATGCGTTATTCGTTATGCGTTATGCGTTATGCGTTATGCGTTATGCGATATGCGTTATGCGTTATGCGTTATGCGTTATGCGTTATGCGTTATGCGTTATGCGTTATGCGTTATGCGATATGCGTTATGCGTTATGCGTTATGCGTTATGCGTTATGCGTTATGCGTTATGCGTTATGCGTTATGCGTTATGCGTTATGCGTTATGCGTTATGCGTTATGAGTAATGCTTGATCCGTTATGCGTTATGCGTTATGCGTTATGTGTTATGCGTTGTGCGTTATCCGCTATGCGTTATGCGTTTTGCGTTATGCGTTATGCGTTATGCGTTATGCGTTATGCGTTATGCGTTATGCGTTATGCGTTATGCGTTATGCGTTTTGCGTTATGCGTTATGAGAAATGCGTGATCCGTTATACGTTATGCGTTATGCGTTATGGGTTATCCGTTATGCGTTATCCGTTATACGTTATGCGTTATGCGTTATGCGTTATGCGTTATGCTATATACGTTATGCGTTATGCGTTATGCGTTATGCGTTATGAATTATGCGTTATGCGTTATGCGTTATGCGTTATGCGTTATGCGTTATGCGTTATGTGTAATGCGTGATCCGTTATGCGTTATGCGTTATGCGTTATCTTTTATGCATTGTGCGTTATCCGCTATGCGTTATGCGTTTTGCGTTATGCGTTATGCGTTATGCGTTGTGCGTTATGCGTTATGCGTTATGCGTTATGCGTTATGCGTTATGCGTTATGCGTTATGCGTTATGAGTAATGCTTGATCCGTTATGCGTTATGCGTTATGCGTTATGTGTTATGCGTTGTGCGTTATCCGCTATGCGTTATGCGTTTTGCGTTATGCGTTATGCGTTATGCGTTATGCGTTATGCGTTATGCGTTATGCGATATGCGTTATGCGTTATGCGTTATGCGTTATGCGTTATGCGTTATGCGTTATGCGTTATGCGTTATGCGTTATGCGTTATGCGTTATGCGTTATGCGTTATGCGTTATGCGTTATGAGTAATGCTTGATCCGTTATGCGTTATGCGTTATGCGTTATGTGTTATGCGTTGTGCGTTATCCGCTATGCGTTATGCGTTTTGCGTTATGCGTTATGCGTTATGCGTTATGCGTTATGCGTTATGCGTTATGCGTTATGCGTTATGCGTTATGCGTTTTGCGTTATGCGTTATGAGAAATGCGTGATCCGTTATACGTTATGCGTTATGCGTTATGGGTTATCCGTTATGCGTTATCCGTTATGCGTTATGCGTTATGCGTTATGCGTTATGCGTTATGCTATATACGTTATGCGTTATGCGTTATGCGTTATGCGTTATGAATTATGCGTTATGCGTTATGCGTTATGCGTTATGCGTTATGCGTTATGCGTTATGCGTTATGTGTAATGCGTGATCCGTTATGCGTTATGCGTTATGCGTTATCTTTTATGCATTGTGCGTTATCCGCTATGCGTTATGCGTTTTGCGTTATGCGTTATGCGTTATGCGTTATGCGTTATGCGTTATAGGTTATGCGTTATGTGTTATGCGTTATGCGTTATGCGTTATGCGTTATGCTTTATGCGTTATGCGTTATACGTTATGCGTTATGAGTAATGCGTGATCCGTTATGTGTTATGCGTTATGCGTTATGCGTTATGCGTTTTGCGTTATGCGTTATGCCTTATGCGTTATGCGTTATGCGTTATGCGTTATGCGTTATGCGTTATGCGTTATGCGTTATGCGTTATGCGTTATGCGTTATGCGTTATGCGTTATGCGTTATGCGTTATGCGTTATGTTTTATGCGTTGTGCGTTATCCGCTATGCGTTATGCGTTTTGCGTTATGCGTTATGCGTTATGCGTTGTGCGTTATGCGTTATGCGTTATAGGTTATGCGTTATGTGTTATGCGTTATGCGTTATGCGTTATGCGTTATGCATTATGCGTTATGCGTTATGCTTTATGCGTTATGAGAAATGCGTGATCCGTTATACGTTATGCGTTATGCGTTATGGGTTATCCGTTATGCGTTATCCGTTATGCGTTATGCGTTATGCGTTATGCGTTATGCTATATACGTTATGCGTTATGCGTTATGCGTTATGCGTTATGCGTTATGCGTTATGCGTTATGCGTTATGCGTTATGCGTTATGCGTTATGCGTTATGCGTTATGCGTTATGTGTAATGCGTGATCCGTTATGCGTTATGCGTTATGCGTTATCTTTTATGCATTGTGCGTTATCCGCTATGCGTTATGCGTTTTGCGTTATGCGTTATGCGTTATGCGTTGTGCGTTATGCGTTATGCGTTATAGGTTATGCGTTATGTGTTATGCGTTATGCGTTATGCGTTATGCGTTATGCATTATGCGTTATGCGTTATGCTTTATGCGTTATGCGTTATACGTTATGGGTTATGAGTAATGCGTGATCCGTTATGTGTTATGCGTTATGCGTTATGCGTTATGCGTTTTGCGTTATGCGTTATGCCTTATGCGTTATGCATTATGCGTTATGCGTTATGCGTTATGCGTTATGCGTTATGCGTTATGCGTTATGCGTTATGCGTTATGCGTTATGCGTTATGCGTTATGCGTTATGCGTTATGCGTTATGCGTTATGCGTTATGCGTTATGCGTTATGCGTTATGCGTTATGCGTTATGCGTTATGCGTTATGCGTTATGCGTTATCCGCTATGCGATATGCGTTTTGCGTTATGCGTTATGCGTTATACGTTATGCGTAATGCGTTATGCGTTATGCGTTATGCGATTTGCGTTATGCGTTATGCGTTATGCGTTATGCGTTATGCGTTATGCGTTATGCGTTATGCGTTATGCGTTATGCGTTATGCGTTATGCGTTATGCGTTATGCGTTATGCGTTATGCGTTATGCGTTATGCGTTATGCGTTATGCGTTATGCGTTATGCGTTATGAGTGATGCGTGATCCGTTATGCGTTATGCGTTATGCGTTATGCGTTATGCGTGATCCGTTATGCGTTAGGCGTTATGAGTAATGCGTGATCCGTTATGCGTTATGCGTTATGCGTTATGCGTTATGCGTTATGCGTTATGCGTTATGCATTATGGGTTATGCATTATGTGTTATGCGTTATGCGTTATGCGTTATGGGTTATGAGTAATGCGTGACCCGTTATGCGTTATGCTTTTTGCGTTATGAGTTACGCGTAATGCGTTATGCGCTATGGGTCATGCGTTAAGCGTTATGCGTTATGCGTTATGCGTTATGCGTTATGGGTTATGCGTTATGTGTTATGCGTTATGCGTTATGCGTTATGCGTTATGCGTTATGCGTTATGGGTTATCCGTTATGCGTTATCCGTTATGCGTTAGGCGTTATGCGATATGCGTTATGCGTTATGCTTTATGCGTTATGCGATATGCGTTATGCGTTATGCGTTATGCGTTATGCGTTATGCGTTATGCGTTATGCGTTATGCGTAATGCGTTATGCGTTATGCGTTATGCGTTATGTGTTATGCGTTGTGCGTTATCCGCTATGCGTTATGCGTTTTGCGTTTTGCGTTATGCGTTATGCGTTATGCGTTGTGCGTTATGCGTTATGCGTTATAGGTTATGCGTTATGTGTTATGCGTTATGCGTTATGCGTTATGCGTTATGCATTATGCGTTATGCGTTATGCTTTATGCGTTATGCGTTATGAGTAATGCGTGATCCGTTATGTGTTATGCGTTATGCGTTTTGCGTTATGCGTTTTGCGTTATGCGTTATGCGTTATGCGTTATGCGTTATGCGTTATGCGTTATGCGTTATGCGTTATGCGTTATGCGTTATGCTATATACGTTATGCGTTATGCGTTATGCGTTATGCGTTATGCGTTATGCGTTATACGTTATGCGTTATGCGTTATGCGTTATGCGTTATGCGTTATGCGTTATGCGTTATGCGTTATGTGTAATGCGTGATCCGTTATGCGTTATGCGTTATGCGTTATGTTTTATGCGTTGTGCGTTATCCGCTATGCGTTATGCGTTTTGCGTTATGCGTTATGCGTTATGCGTTGTGCGTTATGCGTTATGCGTTATAGGTTATGCGTTATGTGTTATGCGTTATGCGTTATGCGTTATGCGTTATGCGTTATGCATTATGCGTTATGCGTTATGCTTTATGCGTTATGCGTTAGACGTTATGCGTTATGAGTAATGCGTGATCCGTTATGTGTTATGCGTTATGCGTTATGCGTTATGCGTTTTGCGTTATGCGTTATGCCTTATGCGTTATGCGTTATGCGTTATGCGTTATGCGTTATGCGTTATGCGTTATGCGTTATGCGTTATGCGTTATGCGTTATGCGTTATGCGTTATGCGTTATGCGTTATGCGTTATGCGTTATGCGTTATGCGTTATGCGTTATGAGAAATGCGTGATCCGTTATGCGTTATGCGTTATGAGTAATGCGTGATCCGTTATGCGTTATGCGTTATGCGTTATGCGTTATGCGTTATGCGTTATGCGTTATGCGTTATGCGTTATGCGTTATGCGTTATGAGAAATGCGTGATCCGTTATGCGTTATGCGTTATGAGTAATGCGTGATCCGTTATGCGTTATGCGTTATGCGTTATGCGTTATGCGTTATGCGTTATGCGTTATGCGTTATGCGTTATGCGTTATGCGTGTTCGTTATGCGTTATGCGTTATGAGTAATGCGTGATCCGTTATGCGTTATGCGTTATGCGTTATGCGTTATGCGTTATGCATTATGGGTTATGCGTTATGTGTTATGCGTTATGCGTTATGCGTTATGCGTTATGGGTTATGAGTAATGCGTGACCCGTTATGCGTTATGCTTTTTGCGTTATGAGTTACGCGTAATGCGTTATGCGCTATGGGTCATGCGTTAAGCGTTATGCGTTATGCGTTATGCGTTATGGGTTATGCGTTATGTGTTATGCGTTATGCGTTATGCGTTATGCGTTATGCGTTATGGGTTATGCGTTATGTGTTATGCGTTATGCGTTATGCGTTATGCGTTATGCGTTATGGGTTATCCGTTATGCGTTATCCGTAATGCGTTATGCGTTATGCGTTATGCGTTATGCGTTATGCGTTATGCGTTATGCGTTATGCGTTATGCGTTATGCGTTATGCGTTATGCGTTATGCGTTATGCGTTATCCGCTATGCGATATGCGTTTTGCGTTATGCGTTATGCGTTATACGTTATGCGTAATGCGTTATGAGTGATGCGTGATCCGTTATGCGTTATGCGTTATGCGTTATGCGTTATGCGTGATCCGTTATGCGTTATGCGTTATGAGTAATGCGTGATCCGTTATGCGTTATGCGTTATGCGTTATGCGTTATGCGTTATGCGTTATGCGTTATGCGTTATGCATTATGGGTTATGCATTATGTGTTATGCGTTATGCGTTATGCGTTATGGGTTATGAGTAATGCGTGACCCGTTATGCGTTATGCTTTTTGCGTTATGAGTTACGCGTAATCCGTTATGCGCTATGGGTCATGCGTTAAGCGTTATGCGTTATGCGTTATGCGTTATGGGTTATGCGTTATGTGTTATGCGTTATGCGTTATGCGTTATGCGTTATGCGTTATGCGATTTGCGTTATGCGTTATGCGTTATGCGTTATGCGTTATGCGTTATGCGTTATGCGTTATGCGTTATGCGTTATGCGTTATGCGTTATGCGTTATGCGTTATGCGTTATGCGTTATGCGTTATGCGTTATGCGTTATGCGTTATGCGTTATGAGTGATGCGTGATCCGTTATGCGTTATGCGTTATGCGTTATGCGTTATGCGTTATGCGTGATCCGTTATGCGTTATGCGTTATGAGTAATGCGTGATCCGTTATGCGTTATGCGTTATGCGTTATGCGTTATGCGTTATGCTTTATGCGTTATGCGATATGCGTTATGCGTTATGCGTTATGCGTTATGCGTTATGCGTTATGCGTTATGCGTTATGCGTTATGCGTTATGCGTAATGCGTTATGCATTATGCGTTATGCGTTATGTGTTATGCGTTGTGCGTTATCCGCTATGCGTTATGCGTTTTGCGTTTTGCGTTATGCGTTATGCGTTGTGCGTTATGCGTTGTGCGTTATGCGTTATGCGTTATCGGTTATGCGTTATGTGTTATGCGTTATGCGTTATGCGTTATGCGTTATGCATTATGCGTTATGCGTTATGCTTTATGCGTTATGCGTTATGAGTAATGCGTGATCCGTTATGTGTTATGCGTTATGCGTTATGCGTTTTGCGTTATGCGTTATGCGTTATGCGTTATGCGTTATGAGTAATGCTTGATCCGTTACGCGTTATGCGTTATGCGTTATGCGTTATGGGTTATGCGTTATGTGTTATGAGTTATGCGTTATGCGTTATGCGTTATGCGTTATGCGTTATGGGTTATGAGTAATGCGTGATCCGTTATGCGTTATGCTTTATGCGTTATGAGTTACGCGTTATGCGTTATGCGTTATGCGTTATGGGTTATGCGTTATGTGTTATCCGTTATGCGTTATGCGTTATGCGGTATGCGTTATGCGTTATGCTTTACGCGTTGTGCGTTATAAGTAATGCGTGATCCGTTATGTGTTATGCGTTATGCGTTATGCGTTATGCGTTTTGCGTTATGCGTTATGCCTTATGCGTTATGCGTTATGCGTTATGCTTTATGCGTTATGCGTTATGCGTTATGCGTTATGCGTTATGCCGTATGCGTTATGCGTTATGCGATATGCGTTATGCGTTATGCGTTATGCGTTATGCGTTATGCGTTATGCGTTATGCGTTATGCGTTATGCGTTATGCGTTATGCGTTATGCGTTATGCGTTATGCGTTATGCGTTATGCGTTATGCGTTATGAGTTATGCTTGATCCGTTACGCGTTATGCGTTATGCGTTATGCGTTATGGGTTATGAGTAATGCGTGATCCGTTATGCGTTATGCTTTATGCGTTATGAGTTACGCGTAATGCGTTATGCGTTATGCGTTATGGGTTATGAGTAATGCGTGATCCGTTATGCGTTATGCTTTATGCGTTATGAGTTACGCGTAATGCGTTATGCGCTATGGGTCATGCGTTAAGCGTTATGCGTTATGCGTTATGCGTTATGGGTTATGCGTTATGGGTTATGAGTAATGCGTGATCCGTTATGCGTTATGCGTTATGAGTAATGCGTGATCCGTTATGGGTTATGCGTTATGCGTTATGCGTTATGCGTTATGCGTTATGCGTTATGCGTTATGCGTTATGGGTTATGCGTTATGTGTTATGCGTTATGCGTTATGCGTTATGCGTTATGCGTTATGCGTTATGCGTTATGGGTTATGCGTTATGTGTTATGCGTTATGCGTTATGCGTTATGCGTTATGCGTTATGGGTTATGAGTAATGCGTGACCCGTTATGCATTATGCTTTATGCGTTATGAGTTACGCGTAATACGTTGTGCGCTATGGGTCATGCGTTAAGCGTTATGCGTTATGCGTTATGCGTTATGGGTTATGCGTTATGTGTTATGCGTTATGCGTTATGCGTAATGCGTTATGCGTTATGGGTTATCCGTTATGCGTTATCCGTTATGCGTTATGCGTTATGCGTTATGCGTTATGCGTTATGCGATATGCGTTATGCGTTATGCGTTATGCGTTATGCGTTATGCGTTATGCGTTATGCGTTATGCGTTATGCGATATGCGTTATGCGTTATGCGTTATGCGTTATGCGTTATGCGTTATGCGTTATGAGTTATGCGTTATGCGTTATGCGTTATGCGTTATGAGTAATGCTTGATCCGTTATGCGTTATGCGTTATGCGTTATGTGTTATGCGTTGTGCGTTATCCGCTATGCGTTATGCGTTTTGCGTTATGCGTTATGCGTTATGCGTTGTGCGTTATGCGTTATGCGTTATAGGTTATGCGTTATGTGTTATGCGTTATGCGTTATGCGTTATGCGTTATGCATTATGCGTTATGCGTTATGCTTTATGCGTTCTGCGTTATGAGTAATGCGTGATCCGTTATGCGTTATGCGTTATGCGTTATGCGTTATGGGTTATGAGTAATGCGTGACCCGTTATGCATTATGCTTTATGCGTTATGAGTTACGCGTAATACGTTGTGCGCTATGGGTCATGCGTTAAGCGTTATGCGTTATGCGTTATGCGTTATGGGTTATGCGTTATGTGTTATGCGTTATGCGTTATGCGTAATGCGTTATGCGTTATGGGTTATCCGTTATGCGTTATCCGTTATGCGTTATGCGTTATGCGTTATGCGTTATGCGTTATGCGATATGCGTTATGCGTTATGCGTTATGCGTTATGCGTTATGCGTTATGCGTTATGCGTTAAGCGTTATGCGTTATGCGTTATGAGAAATGCGTGATCCGTTATACGTTATGCGTTATGCGTTATGGGTTATCCGTTATGCGTTATCCCTTATGCGTTATGCGTTATGCGTTATGCGTTATGCGTTATGCTATATACGTTATGCGTTATGCGTTATGCGTTATGCGTTATGCGTTATGCGTTATGCGTTATGCGTTATGCGTTATGTGTAATGCGTGATCCGTTATGCGTTATGCGTTATGCGTTATGTTTTATGCGTTGTGCGTTATCCGCTATGCGTTATGCGTTTTGCGTTATGCGTTATGCGTTATGCGTTGTGCGTTATGCGTTATGCGTTATAGGTTATGCGTTATGTGTTATGCGTTATGCGTTATGCGTTATGCGTTATGCATTATGCGTTATGCGTTATGCTTTATGCGTTATGCGTTATACGTTATGCGTTATGAGTAATGCGTGATCCGTTATGTGTTATGCGTTATGCGTTATGCGTTATGCGTTATGCGTTATGCGTTATGCGTTATGCGTTATGCGTTATGCGTTATGGGTTATGAGTAATGCGTGACCCGTTATGCATTATGCTTTATGCGTTATGAGTTACGCGTAATACGTTGTGCGCTATGGGTCATGCGTTAAGCGTTATGCGTTATGCGTTATGCGTTATGGGTTATGCGTTATGTGTTATGCGTTATGCGTTATGCGTAATGCGTTATGCGTTATGGGTTATCCGTTATGCGTTATCCGTTATGCGTTATGCGTTATGCGTTATGCGTTATGCGATATGCGATATGCGTTATGCGTTATGCGTTATGCGTTATGCGTTATGCGTTATGCGTTATGCGTTATGCGTTATGCGATATGCGTTATGCGTTATGCGTTATGCGTTATGCGTTATGCGTTATGCGTTATGCGTTATGCGTTATGCGTTATGCGTTATGCGTTATGCGTTATGAGTAATGCTTGATCCGTTATGCGTTATGCGTTATGCGTTATGTGTTATGCGTTGTGCGTTATCCGCTATGCGTTATGCGTTTTGCGTTATGCGTTATGCGTTATGCGTTGTGCGTTATGCGTTATGCGTTATAGGTTATGCGTTATGTGTTATGCGTTATGCGTTATACGTTATGCGTTATGCATTATGCGTTATGCGTTATGCTTTATGCGTTCTGCGTTATGAGTAATGCGTGATCCGTTATGTGTTATGCGTTATGCGTTATGCGTTTTGCGTTATGCGTTATGCGTTATGCGTTATGCGTTATGCGTTATGCGTTATGCGTTATGCGTTATGCGTTATGCGTTATGCGTTATGCGTTATGCGTTATGCGTTATGCGTTATGCGATATGCGTTATGCGTTATGCGTTATGCGTTATGCGTTATGCGTTATGCGTTATGCGTTATGCGTTATGCGTTATGCGTTATGCGTTATGCGTTATGCGTTATGCGTTATGCGTTATGCGTTATGCGTTATGCGTTATGCGTTATGCGTTATGCGTTATGCGTTATGCGTTATGCGTTATGCGTTATGCGTTATGCGTTATGCGTTATGCGTTATGCGTTATGCGTTATGCGTTATGCGTTATGCGTTATGAGTGATGCGTGATCCGTTATGCGTTATGCGTTATGCGTTATGCGTTATGCGTGATCCGTTATGCTTATGCGTTATGAGTAATGCGTGATCCGTTATGCGTTATGCGTTATGCGTTATGCGTTATGCGTTATGCGTTATGCGTTATGCGTTATGGGTTATGCATTATGTGTTATGCGTTATGCGTTATGCGTTATGGGTTATGAGTAATGCGTGACCCGTTATGCGTTATGCTTTTTGCGTTATGAGTTACGCGTAATGCGTTATGCGCTATGGGTCATGCGTTAAGCGTTATGCGTTATGCGTTATGCGTTATGCGTTATGGGTTATGCGTTATGTGTTATGCGTTATGCGTTATGCGTTATGCGTTATGCGTTATGCGTTATGGGTTATCCGTTATGCGTTATCCGTTATGCGTTATGCGTTATGCGTTATGCGTTATGCGTTATGCGTTATGCGTTATGCGTTATGCTTTATGCGTAATGCGATATGCGTTATGCGTTATGCGTTATGCGTTATGCGTTATGCGTTATGCGTTATGCGTTATGCGTTATGCGTAATGCGTTATGCGTTATGCGTTATGCGTTATGCGTTATGTGTTATGCGTTGTGCGTTATCCGCTATGCGTTATGCGTTTTGCGTTATGCGTTATGCGTTATGCGTTATGCGTTGTGCGTTATGCGTTATGCGTTATAGGTTATGCGTTATGTGTTATGCGTTATGCGTTATGCGTTATGCGTTATGCATTATGCGTTATGCGTTATGCTTTATGCGTTATGCGTTATGAGTAATGCGTGATCCGTTATGTGTTATGCGTTATGCGTTATGCGTTATGCGTTTTGCGTTATGCATTATGCGTTATGCGTTATGCGTTATGAGAAATGCGTGATCCGTTATGCGTTATGCGTTATGAGTAATGCGTGATCCGTTATGCGTTATGCGTTATGCGTTATGCGTTATGCGTTATGCGTTATGCGATATGCGTTATGCGTTATGCGTTATGCGTTATGCGTTATGCGTTATGCGTTATGCGTTATGCGTTATGCGTTATGAGAAATGCGTGATCCGTTATACGTTATGCGTTATGCGTTATGGGTTATCCGTTATGCGTTATCCGTTATGCGTTATGCGTTATGCGTTATGCGTTATGCTGTATACGTTATGCGTTATGCGTTATGCGTTATGCGTTATGCGTTATGCGTTATGCGTTATGCGTTATGCGTTATGCGTTATGCGTTATGCGTTATGCGTTATGCGTTATGCGTTATGCGTTATGTGTAATGCGTGATCCGTTATGCGTTATGCGTTATGCGTTATGTTTTATGCGTTGTGCGTTATCCGCTATGCGTTATGCGTTTTGCGTTATGCGTTATGCGTTATGCGTTGTGCGTTATGCGTTATGCGTTATAGGTTATGCGTTATGTGTTATGCGTTATGCGTTATGCGTTATGCGTTATGAATTATGCGTTATGCGTTATGCTTTATGCGTTATGCGTTGTACGTTATGCGTTATGAGTAATGCGTGATCCGTTATGTGTTATGCGTTATGCGTTATGCGTTATGCGTTTTGCGTTATGCGTTATGCCTTATGCGTTATGCGTTATGCGTTATGCGTTATGCGTGTTCGTTATGCGTTATGCGTTATGAGTAATGCGTGATCCGTTATGCGTTATGCGTTATGCGTTATGCGTTATGCGTTATGCATTATGGGTTATGCGTTATGTGTTATGCGTTATGCGTTATGCGTTATGCGTTATGGGTTATGAGTAATGCGTGACCCGTTATGCGTTATGCTTTTTGCGTTATGAGTTACGCGTAATGCGTTATGCGCTATGGGTCATGCGTTAAGCGTTATGCGTTATGCGTTATGCGTTATGGGTTATGCGTTATGTGTTATGCGTTATGCGTTATGCGTTATGCGTTATGCGTTATGCGTTATGGGTTATCCGTTATGCGTTATCCGTTATGCGTTATGCGTTATGCGTTATGCGTTATGCGTTATGCTTTATGCGTTATGCGATATGCGTTATGCGTTATGCGTTATGCGTTATGCGTTATGCGTTATGCGTTATGCGTTATGCGTTATGCGTTATGCGTTATGAGTAATGCGTGATCCGTTATGCGTTATGCGTTATGCGTTATGTTTTATGCGTTGTGCGTTATCCGCTATGCGTTATGCGTTTTGCGTTATGCGTTATGCGTTATGCGTTGTGCGTTATGCGTTATGCGTTATAGGTTATGCGTTATGTGTTATGCGTTATGCGTTATGCGTTATGCGTTATGCATTATGCGTTATGCGTTATGCTTTATGCGTTATGCGTTATACGTTATGCGTTATGCGTTATGGGTTATGAGTAATGCGTGACCCGTTATGCGTTATGCTTTTTGCGTTATGAGTTACGCGTAATGCGTTATGCGCTATGGGTCATGCGTTAAGCGTTATGCGTTATGCGTTATGCGTTATGGGTTATGCGTTATGTGTTATGCGTTATGCGTTATGCGTTATGCGTTATGCGTTATGCGTTATGGGTTATCCGTTATGCGTTATCCGTTATGCGTTATGCGTTATGCGTTATGCGTTATGCGTTATGCTTTATGCGTTATGCGATATGCGTTATGCGTTATGCGTTATGCGTTATGCGTTATGCGTTATGCGTTATGCGTTATGCGTTATGCGTTATGCGTTATGCGTTATGCGTTATGAGTAATGCGTGATCCGTTATGCGTTATGCGTTATGCGTTATGTTTTATGCGTTGTGCGTTATCCGCTATGCGTTATGCGTTTTGCGTTATGCGTTATGCGTTATGCGTTGTGCGTTATGCGTTATGCGTTATGCGTTATAGGTTATGCGTTATGTGTTATGCGTTATGCGTTATGCGTTATGCGTTATGCATTATGCGTTATGCGTTATGCTTTATGCGTTATGCGTTATACGTTATGCGTTATGAGTAATGCGTGATCCGTTATGTGTTATGCGTTATGCGTTATGCGTTATGCGTTTTGCGTTATGCGTTATGCCTTATGCGTTATGCGTTATGCGTTATGCTTTATGCGTTATGCGTTATGCGTTATGCGTTATGCGTTATGCCGTATGCGTTATGCGTTATGCGATATGCGTTATGCGTTATGCGTTATGCGTTATGCGTTATGCGTTATGCGTTATGCGTTATGCGTTATGCGTTATGGGTTATGCGTTATGTGTTATGAGTTATGCGTTATGCGTTATGCGTTATGCGTTATGCGTTATGCGTTATGCGTTATGGGTTATGAGTAATGCGTGATCCGTTATGCGTTATGCTTTATGCGTTATGAGTTACGCGTAATGCGTTATGCGCTATGGGTCATGCGTTAAGCGTTATGCGTTATGCGTTATGGGTTATGAGTAATGCGTGATCCGTTATGCGTTATGCTTTATGCGTTATGAGTTACGCGTAATGCGTTATGCGTTATGCGTTATGGGTTATGAGTAATGCGTGATCCGTTATGCGTTATGCTTTATGCGTTATGAGTTACGCGTAATGCGTTATGCGCTATGGGTCATGCGTTAAGCGTTATGCGTTATGCGTTATGCGTTATGGGTTATGCGTTATGGGTTATGAGTAATGCGTGATCCGTTATGCGTTATGCGTTATGAGTAATGCGTGATCCGTTATGCGTTATGCGTTATGCGTTATGCGTTATGCGTTATGCGTTATGCGTTATGCGTTATGGGTTATGCGTTATGTGTTATGCGTTATGTGTTATGCGTTATGCGTTATGCGTTATGGGTTATGAGTAATGCGTGACCCGTTATGCATTATGCTTTATGCGTTATGAGTTACGCGTAATACGTTGTGCGCTATGGGTCATGCGTTAATCGTTATGCGTTATGCGTTATGGGTTATGCGTTATGTGTTATGCGTTATGCGTTATGCGTTATGCGTTATGCGTTATGGGTTATCCGTTATGCGTTATCCGTTATGCGTTATGCGTTATGCGTTATGCGTTATGCGTTATGCCTTATGCGTTATGCGTTATGCGTTATGCGTTATGCGTTATGCGTTATGCGTTATGCGTTATGCGTTATGCGTTATGCGTTATGCGTTATGCGTTATGCGTTATGCGCTATGCGTTATGCGTTATGCGTTATGCGTTATGCGTTATGCGTTATGCGCTATGCGTTATGCGTTATGCGTTATGCGTTATGCGTTATGCGTTATGCGTTATGCGTTATGCGTTATCCGCTATGCGATATGCGTTATGCGTTATGCGTTATGCGTTATGCGTTATGCGTTATGCGTTATGAGTAATGCTTGATCCGTTACGCGTTATGCGTTATGCGTTATGCGTTATGGGTTATGCGTTATGTGTTATGAGTTATGCGTTATGCGTTATGCGTTATGCGATATGCGTTATGGATTATGAGTAATGCGTGATCCGTTATGCGTTATGCTTTATGCGTTATGAGTTACGCGTAATGCGTTATGCGTTATGCGTTATGGGTTATGAGTAATGCGTGATCCGTTATGCGTTATGCTTTATGCGTTATGAGTTACGCGTAATGCGTTATGCGCTATGGGTCATGCGTTAAGCGTTATGCGTTATGCGTTATGCGTTATGGGTTATGCGTTATGGGTTATGAGTAATGCGTGATCCGTTATGCGTTATGCGTTATGAGTAATGCGTGATCCGTTATGCGTTATGCGTTATGCGTTATGCGTTATGCGTTATGCGTTATGGGTTATGCGTTATGTGTTATGCGTTATGCGTTATGCGTTATGCGTTATGCGTTATGCGTTATGGGTTATGAGTAATGCGTGACCCGTTATGCATTATGCTTTATGCGTTATGAGGTACGCGTAATACGTTGTGCGCTATGGGTCATGCGTTAAGCGTTATGCGTTATGCGTTATGCGTTATGGGTTATGCGTTATGTGTTATGCGTTATGCGTTATGCGTTATGCGTTATGCGTTATGGGTTATCCGTTATGCGTTATCCGTTATGCGTTATGCGTTATGCGTTATGCGTTATGCGATATGCGTTATGCGTTATGCGTTATGCGTTATGCGTTATGCGTTATGCGTTATGCGTTATGCGTTATGCGTTATGCGTTATGCGTTTTGCGTTATGCGTTATGCGTTATGCGTTATGCGTTATGCGTTATGCGTTATGCGTTATGCGTTATGCGTTATGCGTTATGCGTTATGCGTTATGCGTTATGCGTTATGCGTTATGCGTTATGCGTTATGAGAAATGCGTGATCCGTTATACGTTATGCGTTATGCGTTATGGGTTATCCGTTATGCGTTATCCCTTATGCGTTATGCGTTATGCGTTATGCGTTATGCGTTATGCGTTATGCTATATACGTTATGCGTTATGCGTTATGCGTTATGCGTTATGCGTTATGCGTTATGCGTTATGCGTTATGGGTTATGAGTAATGCGTGATCCGTTATGCGTTATGCTTTATGCGTTATGAGTTACGCGTAATGCGTTATGCGTTATGCGTTATGGGTTATGCGTTATGTGTTATCCGTTATGCGTTATGCGTTATGCGGTATGCGTTATGCGTTATGCTTTACGCGTTGTGCGTTATAAGTAATGCGTGATCCGTTATGTGTTATGCGTTATGCGTTATGCGTTATGCGTTTTGCGTTATGCGTTATGCCTTATGCGTTATGCGTTATGCGTTATGCTTTATGCGTTATGCGTTATGCGTTATGCGTTATGCGTTATGAGTTATGCGTTATGCGTTATGCGATATGCGTTATGCGTTATGCGTTATGCGTTATGCGTTATGCGTTATGCGTTATGCGTTATGCGGTATGCGTTATGCGTTATGCGTTATGCGTTATGCGTTATGAGTAATGCTTGATCCGTTACGCGTTATGCGTTATGCGTTATGCGTTATGGGTTATGCGTTATGTGTTATGAGTTATGCGTTATGCGTTATGCGTTATGCGTTATGCGTTATGCGTTATGCGTTATGCGTTATGGGTTATGAGTAATGCGTGATCCGTTATGCGTTATGCTTTATGCGTTATGAGTTACGCGTAATGCGTTATGCGCTATGGGTCATGCGTTAAGCGTTATGCGTTATGCGTTATGCGTTATGGGTTATGCGTTATGGGTTATGAGTAATGCGTGATCCGTTATGCGTTATGCGTTATGAGTAATGCGTGATCCGTTATGCGTTATGCGTTATGCGTTATGCGTTATGCGTTATGCGTTATGCGTTATGGGTTATGCGTTATGTGTTATGCGTTATGCGTTATGCGTTATGCGTTATGCGTTATGCGTTATGGGTTATGAGTAATGCGTGACCCGTTATGCATTATGCTTTATGCGTTATGAGGTACGCGTAATACGTTGTGCGCTATGGGTCATGCGTTAAGCGTTATGCGTTATGCGTTATGCGTTATGGGTTATGCGTTATGTGTTATGCGTTATGCGTTATGCGTTATGCGTTATGCGTTATGGGTTATCCGTTATGCGTTATCCGTTATGCGTTATGCGTTATGCGTTATGCGTTATGCGTTATGCGTTATGCGTTATGCGTTATGCGTTATGCGTTATGCGTTATGCGTTATGCGTTATGCGTTATGCGTTATGCGTTATGCGTTATGCGTTATGCGTTATGCGTTATGCGTTATGCGTTATGCGTTATGCGTTATGCGTTATGCGTTATGCGTTATGCGTTATGAGTAATGCTTGATCGGTTATGCGTTATGCGTTATGTGTTATGCGTTGTGCGTTATCCGCTATGCGTTATGCGTTTTGCGTTATGCGTTATGCGTTATGCGTTATGCGTTGTGCGTTATGCGTTATGCGTTATAGGTTATGCGTTATGCGTTATGCGTTATGCGTTATGCGTTATGCGTTATGCGTTATGCGTTATGCGTTATGCGTTATGAGAAATGCGTGATCCGTTATACGTTATGCGTTATGCGTTATGGGTTATCCGTTATGCGTTATCCCTTATGCGGTATGCGTTATGCGTTATGCGTTATGCGTTATGCGTTATGCTATATACGTTATGCTATATACGTTATGCGTTATGCGTTATGCGTTATGCGTTATGCGTTATGCGTTATGCGTTATGCGTTATGCGTTATGCGTTATGCGTTATGCGTTATGCGTTATGCGTTATGCGTTATGTGTAATGCGTGATCCGTTATGCGTTATGCGTTATGCGTTATGTTTTATGCGTTGTGCGTTATCCGCTATGCGTTATGCGTTTTGCGTTATGCGTTATGCGTTATGCGTTGTGCGTTATGCGTTATGCGTTATAGGTTATGCGTTATGTGTTATGCGTTATGCGTTATGCGTTATGCGTTATGCGTTATGCATTATGCGTTATGCGTTATGCTTTATGCGTTATGCGTTATACGTTATGCGTTATGAGTAATGCGTGATCCGTTATGTGTTATGCGTTATGCGTTATGCGTTATGCGTTCTGCGTTATGCGTTATGCCTTATGCGTTATGCGTTATGCGTTATGCGTTATGCGTTATGCGTTATGCGTTATGCGTTATGCGTTATGCGTTATGCGTTATGCGTTATGCGTTATGCGTTATGCGTTATGCGTTATGCGTTATGCGTTATGCGTTATGCGTTATGCGTTATGCGTTATGAGTAATGCGTGATCCGTTATGCGTTATGCGTTATGAGTAATGCGTGATTCGTTATGCGTTATGCGTTATGCGTTATGCGTTATGCGTTATGCGTTATGCGTTATGCGTTATGCGTTATGCGTTATGAGAAATGCGTGATCCGTTATGCGTTATGCGTTATGAGTAATGCGTGATCCGTTATGCGTTATGCGTTATGCGTTATGCGTTATGCGTTATGCGTTATGCGTTATGCGTGTTCGTTATGCGTTATGCGTTATGAGTAATGCGTGATCCGTTATGCGTTATGCGTTATGCGTTATGCGTTATGCGTTATGCATTATGGGTTATGCGTTATGTGTTATGCGTTATGCGTTATGCGTTATGCGTTATGGGTTATGAGTAATGCGTGACCCGTTATGCGTTATGCTTTTTGCGTTATGAGTTACGCGTAATGCGTTATGCGCTATGGGTCATGCGTTAAGCGTTATGCGTTATGCGTTATGCGTTATGGGTTATGCGTTATGTGTTATGCGTTATGCGTTATGCGTTATGCGTTATGCGTTATGCGTTATGGGTTATCCGTTATGCGTTATCCGTTATGCGTTATGCGTTATGCGTTATGCGTTATGCGTTATGCTTTATGCGTTATGCGATATGCGTTATGCGTTATGCGTTATGCGTTATGCGTTATGCGTTATGCGTTATGCGTTATGCGTTATGCGTTATGCGTTATGCGTTATGAGTAATGCGTGATCCGTTATGCGTTATGCGTTATGCGTTATGTTTTATGCGTTGTGCGTTATCCGCTATGCGTTATGCGTTTTGCGTTATGCGTTATGCGTTATGCGTTGTGCGTTTTGCGTTATGCGTTATAGGTTATGCGTTATGTGTTATGCGTTATGCGTTATGCGTTATGCGTTATGCATTATGCGTTATGCGTTATGCTTTATGCGTTATGCGTTATACGTTATGCGTTATGCGTTATGGGTTATGAGTAATGCGTGACCCGTTATGCGTTATGCTTTTTGCGTTATGAGTTACGCGTAATGCGTTATGCGCTATGGGTCATGCGTTAAGCGTTATGCGTTATGCGTTATGCGTTATGGGTTATGCGTTATGCGTTATGCGTTATGCGTTATGCGTTATGCGTTATGCGTTATGCGTTATGGGTTATCCGTTATGCGTTATCCGTTATGCGTTATGCGTTATGCGTTATGCGTTATGCGTTATGCTTTATGCGTTATGCGATATGCGTTATGCGTTATGCGTTATGCGTTATGCGTTATGCGTTATGCGTTATGCGTTATGCGTTATGCGTTATGCGTTATGCGTTATGCGTTATGCGTTATGAGTAATGCGTGATCCGTTATGCGTTATGCGTTATGCGTTATGTTTTATGCGTTGTGCGTTATCCGCTATGCGTTATGCGTTTTGCGTTATGCGTTATGCGTTATGCGTTGTGCGTTATGCGTTATGCGTTATGCGTTATAGGTTATGCGTTATGTGTTATGCGTTATGCGTTATGCGTTATGCGTTATGCATTATGCGTTATGCGTTATGCTTTATGCGTTATGCGTTATACGTTATGCGTTATGAGTAATGCGTGATCCGTTATGTGTTATGCGTTATGCGTTATGCGTTATGCGTTTTGCGTTATGCGTTATGCCTTATGCGTTATGCGTTATGCGTTATGCTTTATGCGTTATGCGTTATGCGTTATGCGTTATGCGTTATGCCGTATGCGTTATGCGTTATGCGATATGCGTTATGCGTTATGCGTTATGCGTTATGCGTTATGCGTTATGCGTTATGCGTTATGCGTTATGCGTTATGGGTTATGCGTTATGTGTTATGAGTTATGCGTTATGCGTTATGCGTTATGCGTTATGCGTTATGCGTTATGCGTTATGGGTTATGAGTAATGCGTGATCCGTTATGCGTTATGCTTTATGCGTTATGAGTTACGCGTAATGCGTTATGCGCTATGGGTCATGCGTTATGCGTTATGGGTTATGAGTAATGCGTGATCCGTTATGCGTTATGCTTTATGCGTTATGAGTTACGCGTAATGCGTTATGCGTTATGCGTTATGGGTTATGAGTAATGCGTGATCCGTTATGCGTTATGCTTTATGCGTTATGAGTTACGCGTAATGCGTTATGCGCTATGGGTCATGCGTTAAGCGTTATGCGTTATGCGTTATGCGTTATGGGTTATGCGTTATGGGTTATGAGTAATGCGTGATCCGTTATGCGTTATGCGTTATGAGTAATGCGTGATCCGTTATGCGTTATGCGTTATGCGTTATGCGTTATGCGTTATGCGTTATGCGTTATGCGTTATGGGTTATGCGTTATGTGTTATGCGTTATGCGTTATGCGTTATGCGTTATGCGTTATGGGTTATGAGTAATGCGTGATCCGTTATGCATTATGCTTTATGCGTTATGAGTTACGCGTAATACGTTGTGCGCTATGGGTCATGCGTTAATCGTTATGCGTTATGCGTTATGGGTTATGCGTTATGTGTTATGCGTTATGCGTTATGCGTTATGCGTTATGCGTTATGGGTTATCCGTTATGCGTTATCCGTTATGCGTTATGCGTTATGCGTTATGCGTTATGCGTTATGCGTTATGCCTTATGCGTTATGCGTTATGCGTTATGCGTTATGCGTTATGCGTTATGCGTTATGCGTTATGCGTTATGCGTTATGCGTTATGCGTTATGCGTTATGCGTTATGCGCTATGCGTTATGCGTTATGCGTTATGCGTTATGCGTTATGCGTTATGCGCTATGCGTTATGCGTTATGCGTTATGCGTTATGCGTTATGCGTTATGCGTTATGCGTTATGCGTTATCCGCTATGCGATATGCGTTTTGCGTTATGCGTTATGCGTTATACGTTATGCGTAATGCGTTATGCGTTATGCGTTATGCGATTTGCGTTATGCGTTATGCGTTATGCGTTATGCGTTATGCGTTATGCGTTATGCGTTATGCGTTATGCGTTATGCGTTATGCGTTATGCGTTATGCGTTATGCGTTATGCGTTATGCGTTATGCGTTATGCGTTATGCGTTATGCGTTATGCGTTATGCGTTATGCGTTATGCGTTATGGGTTATGCGTTATGCGTTATGCGTTATGAGTGATGCGTGATCCGTTATGCGTTATGCGATATGCGTTATGCGTTATGCGTTATGCGTTATGCGTTATGCGGTATGCGTTATGCGTTATGCGTTATGCGTTATGCGTTATGCGTTATGAGTAATGCTTGATCCGTTACGCGTTATGCGTTATGCGTTATGCGTTATGGGTTATGCGTTATGTGTTATGAGTTATGCGTTATGCGTTATGCGTTATGCGTTATGCGTTATGCGTTATGGGTTATGAGTAATGCGTGATCCGTTATGCGTTATGCTTTATGCGTTATGAGTTACGCGTAATGCGTTATGCGCTATGGGTCATGCGTTAAGCGTTATGCGTTATGCGTTATGGGTTATGAGTAATACGTGATCCGTTATGCGTTATGCTTTATGCGTTATGAGTTACGCGTAATGCGTTATGCGTTATGCGTTATGGGTTATGAGTAATGCGTGATCCGTTATGCGTTATGCTTTATGCGTTATGAGTTACGCGTAATGCGTTATGCGCTATGGGTCATGCGTTAAGCGTTATGCGTCATGCGTTATGCGTTATGGGTTATGCGTTATGGGTTATGAGTAATGCGTGATCCGTTATGCGTTATGCGTTATGAGTAATGCGTGATCCGTCATGCGTTATGCGTTATGCGTTATGCGTTATGCGTTATGCGTTATGCGTTATGGGTTATGCGTTATGTGTTATGCGTTATGCGTTATGCGTTATGCGTTATGCGTTATGCGTTATGCGTTATGGGTTATGAGTAATGCGTGACCCGTTATGCATTATGCTTTATGCGTTATGAGTTACGCGTAATACGTTGTGCGTTATGGGTCATGCGTTAAGCGTTATGCGTTATGCGTTATGCGTTATGGGTTATGCGTTATGTGTTATGCGTTATGCGTTATGCGTTATGCGTTATGCGTTATGGGTTATCGGTTATGCGTTATCCATTATGCGTTATGCGTTATGCGTTATGCGTTATGCGTTCTGCGTTATGCGATATGCGTTATGCGTTATGCGTTATGCGTTATGCGTTATGCGTTATGCGTTATGCGATATGCGTTATGCGTTATGCGTTATGCGTTATGCGTTATGCGTTATGCGTTATGCGTTATGCGTTATGCGTTATGAGTAATGCTTGATCCGTTATGCGTTATGCGTTATTCGTTATGTGTTATGCGTTGTGCGTTATCCGCTATGCGTTATGCGTTTTGCGTTATGCGTTATGCGTTATGCGTTGTGCGTTATGCGTTATGCGTTATAGGTTATGCGTTATGTGTTATGCGTTATGCATTATGCGTTATGCGTTATGCTTTATGCGTTATGCGTTATGAGTAATGCGTGATCCGTTATGTGTTATGCGTTATGCGTTATGCGTTTTGCGTTATGCGTTATGCGTTATGCGGTATGCGTTATGCGTTATGCGTTATGCGTTATGCGTTATTCGTTATGCGTTATGCGTTATGCGTTATGCGTTATGCGTTATGCGTTATGCGTTATGCGTTATGCGTTATGCGTTATGCGTTATGCGTTATGCGTTATGCGTTATGCGTTATGCGTTATGAGAAATGCGTGATCCGTTATGCGTTATGCGTTATGAGTAATGCGTGATCCGTTATGCGTTATGCGTTATGCGTTATGCGTTATGCGTTATGCGTTATGCGTTATGCGTTATGCGTTATGCGTTATGCGTTATGCGTTATGCGTTATGCGTTATGCGTTATGAGAAATGCGTGATCCGTTATGCGTTATGCGTTATGAGTAATGCGTGATCCGTTATGCGTTATGCGTTATGCGTTATGCGTTATGCGTTATGCGTTATGCGTTATGCGTTATGCGTTATGCGTTATGCGTGTTCGTTATGCGTTATGCGTTATGAGTAATGCGTGATCGGTTATGCGTTATGCGTTATGCGTTATGCGTTATGCGTTATGCATTATGGGTTATGCGTTATGTGTTATGCGTTATGCGTTATGCGTTATGCGTTATGGGTTATGAGTAATGCGTGACCCGTTATGCGTTATGCTTTTTGCGTTATGAGTTACGCGTAATGCGTTATGCGCTATGGGTCATGCGTTAAGCGTTATGCGTTATGCGTTATGCGTTATGCGTTATGCGTTATGTGTTATGCGTTATGCGTTATGCGTTATGCGTTATGCGTTATGCGTTATGGGTTATCCGTTATGCGTTATCCGTTATGCGTTATGCGTTATGCGTTATGCGTTATGCTTTATGCGTTATGCGTTATGCGTTATGCGTTATGCGTTATGCGTTATGCGTTATGCGTTATGCGTTATGCGTTATGCGTTATGCGTTATGCGTTATGAGTAATGCGTGATCCGTTATGCGTTATGCGTTATGCGTTATGTTTTATGCGTTGTGCGTTATCCGCTATGCGTTATGCGTTTTGCGTTATGCGTTATGCGTTAAGCGTTGTGCGTTATGCGTTATGCGTTATAGGTTATGCGTTATGTGTTATGCGTTATGCGTTATGCGTTATGCGTTATGCGTTATGCATTATGCGTTATGCGTTATGCTTTATGCGTTATGCGTTATACGTTATGCGTTATGAGTAATGCGTGATCCGTTATGTGTTATGCGTTATGCGTTATGCGTTATGCGTTTTGCGTTATGCGTTATGCGTTATGCGTTATGCGTTATGCGTTATGCGTTATGGGTTATGCGTTATGCGTTATGCGTTATGAGTAATGCGTGATCCGTTATGCGTTATGCGTTATGCGTTATGTTTTATGCGTTGTGCGTTATCCGCTATGCGTTATGCGTTTTGCGTTATGCGTTATGCGTTATGCGTTATGCGTTATGCGTTATGCGTTATGCGTTATGCGTTATGCGTTATGCGTTATGCGTTATGCGTTATGCGTTATGCGTTATGCTTTATGCGTTATGCGTTATACGTTATGCGTTATGAGTAATGCGTTTTGCGTTATGCGTTATGCGTTATGCGTTATGCGTTATGCGTTATGCGATATGCGTTATGCGTTATGCGTTATGCGTTATGCGTTATGCGTTATGCGTTATGCGTTATGCGTTATGCGTTATGCGTTATGAGAAATGCGTGATCCGTTATACGTTATGCGTTATGCGTTATGGGTTATCCGTTATGCGTTATCCGTTATGCGTTATGCGTTATGCGTTATGCGTTATGCGTTATGCTATATACGTTATGCGTTATGCGTTATGCGTTATGCGTTATGCGTTATGCGTTATGCGTTATGCGTTATGCGTTATGTGTAATGCGTGATCCGTTATGCGTTATGGGTTATGCGTTATGTTTTATGCGTTGTGCGTTATCCGCTATGCGTTATGCGTTTTGCGTTATGCGTTATGCATTATGCGTTATGCGTTATGCTTTATGCGTTATGCGTTATACGTTATGCGTTATGAGTAATGCGTGATCCGTTATGTGTTATGCGTTATGCGTTATGCGTTATGCGTTTTGCGTTATGCGTTATGCCTTATGCGTTATGCGTTATGCGTTATGCGTTATGCGTTATGCGTTATGCGTTATGCGTTATGCGTTATGCGTTATGCGTTATGCGTTATGCATTATGCGTTATGCGTTATGCTTTATGCGTTATGCGTTATACGTTATGCGTTATGCGTTATGCGTTATGCGTTATGCGTTATGCGTTATGCGTTATGCGTTATGCGTTATGCGTTATGCGTTATGCGTTATGCGTTATGCGTTATGCGTTATGCGTTATGCGTTATGCGTTATGCGTTTTGCGTTATGCATTATGCGTTATACGTTATGCGTTATGCGTTATGCGTTATGCGTTATGCGATTTGCGTTATGCGTTACGCGTTATGCGTTATGCGTTATGCGTTATGCGTTATGCGTTATGCGTTATGCGTTATGCGTTATGCGTTATGCGTTATGCGTTATGCGTTATGCGTTATGCGTTATGCGTTATGCGTTATGCGTTATGCGTTATGCGTTATGCGTTATGCGTTATGCGTTATGCGTTATGCGTTATGCGTTATGCGTTATGCGTTATGCGTTATGCGTTATGCGTTATGCGTTATGAGTGATGCGTGATCCGTTATGCGTTATGTGTTATGCGTTATGCGTTATGCGTGATCCGTTATGCGTTATGCGTTATGAGTAATGCGTGATCCGTTATGCGTTATGCGTTATGCGTTATGCGTTATGCGTTATGCGTTATGCGTTATGCGTTATGCGTTATGCATTATGGGTTATGCATTATGTGTTATGCGTTATGCGTTATGCGTTATGGGTTATGAGTAATGCGTGACCCGTTATGCGTTTTGCTTTTTGCGTTATGAGTTACGCGTAATGCGTTATGCGCTATGGGTCATGCGTTAAGCGTTATGCGTTATGCGTTATGCGTTATGCGTTATGGGTTATGCGTTATGTGTTGTGCGTTATGCGTTATGCGTTATGCGTTATGCGTTATGGGTTATCCGTTATGCGTTATCCGTTATGCGTTATGCGTTATGCGTTATGCGTTATGCGTTATGCTTTATGCGTAATGCGATATGCGTTATGCGTTATGCGTTATGCGTTTTGCGTTATGCGTTATGCGTTATGCGTTATGCGTTATGGGTTATCCGTTATGCGTTATCCGTTATGCGTTATGCGTTATGCGTTATGCGTTATGCTTTATGCGTTATGCGATATGCGTTATGCGTTATGCGTTATGCGTTATGCGTTATGCGTTATGCGTTATGCGTTATGCGTTATGCGTTATGCGTTATGAGTAATGCGTGATCCGTTATGCGTTATGCGTTATGCGTTATGTTTTATGCGTTGTGCGTTATCCGCTATGCGTTATGCGTTTTGCGTTATGCGTTATGCGTTATGCGTTGTGCGTTATGCGTTATGCGTTATAGGTTATGCGTTATGTGTTATGCGTTATGCGTTATGCGTTATGCATTATGCGTTATGCGTTATGCTTTATGCGTTATGCGTTATACGTTATGCGTTATGAGTAATGCGTGATCCGTTATGTGTTATGCGTTATGCGTTATGCGTTATGCGTTTTGCGTTATGCGTTATGCCTTATGCGTTATGCGTTATGCGTTATGCGTTATGCGTTATGCGTTATGCGTTATGCGTTATGCGTTATGCGTTATGCGTTATGCGTTATGCGTTATGCGTTATGCGTTATGCGTTATGCGTTATGCGTTATGCGTTATGCGTTATGCGTTATGCGTTATGCGTTATGCGTTATGCGTTATGCGTTATGCGTTATGCGTTATGCGTTATGCGTTATCCGCTATGCGATATGCGTTTTGCGTTATAGGTTATGCGTTATGTGTTATGGGTTATGCGTTATGCGTTATGCGTTATGCATTATGCGTTATGCGTTATGCGTTATGCGTTATGAGTTGTGCGTTATGCGTTATGCGTTATGCGTTATGCGTTATGCGTTATGCGTTATGCGTTATGCGTTATGCGTTATGCGTTATGCGTTATGGGTTATCCGTTATGCGTTATCCGTTATGCGTTATGCGTTATGCGTTATGCGTTATGCGTTATGCGTTATGCGATATGCGTTATGCGTTATGCGTTATGCGTTATGCGTTATGCGTTATGCGTTATGCGTTATGCGATATGCGTTATGCGTTATGCGTTATGCGTTATGCGTTATGCGTTATGCGTTATGCGTTATGCGTTATGCGTTATGCGTTATGCGTTATGCGTTATGCGTTATGCGTTATGAGTAATGCGTGATCCGTTATGCGTTATGCGTTATGCGTTATGCGTTATGCGTTATGTGTTATGCGTTGTGAGTTATCCGCTATGCGTTATGCGTTTTGCGTTATGCGTTATGCGTTATGCGTTGTGCGTTATGCGTTATGCGTTATGCGTTATAGGTTATGCGTTATGTGTCATGCGTTATGCGTTATGCGTTATGCGTTATGCGATATGCGTTATGCGTTATGCGTTCTGCGTTATGCGTTATGCGTTATGCGTTATGCGTTATGCGTTATGCGATATGCGTTATGCGTTATGCGTTATGCGTTATGCGTTATGCGTTATGCGTTATGGGTTATCCGTTATGCGTTATCCGTTATGCGTTATGCGTTATGCGTTATGCGTTATGCTTTATGCGTTATGCGATATGCGTTATGCGTTATGCGTTATGCGTTATGCGTTATGCGTTATGCGTTATGCGTTATGCGTTATGCGTTATGCGTTATGCGTTATGCGCTATGCGTTATGCGTTATGCGTTATGCGTTATGCGTTATGCGTTATGCGTTATGCGTTATGCGTTATGCGTTATGCGTTATGCGTTATGCGTTATGCGTTATGCGTTATGCGTTATGCGTTATGCGTTATGCGTTATGCGTTATGCGTTATGCGTTATGCGTTATGCGTTATGCGTTATGCGTTATCCGCTATGCGATATGCGTTTTGCGTTATAGGTTATGCGTTATGTGTTATGGGTTATGTGTTATGCGTTATGCGTTATGCATTATGCGTTATGCGTTATGCGTTATGCGTTATGAGTTGTGCGTTATGCGTTATGCGTTATGCGTTATGCGTTATGCGTTATGCGTTATGCGTTATGCGTTATGCGTTATGCGTTATGCGTTATGCGTTATGGGTTATCCGTTATGCGTTATCCGTTATGCGTTATGCGTTATGCGTTATGCGTTATGCGTTATGCGATATGCGTTATGCGTTATGCGTTATGCGTTATGCGTAATGCGTTATGCGTTATGCGTTATGCGATATGCGTTATGCGTTATGCGTTATGCGTTATGCGTTATGCGTTATGCGTTATGCGTTATGCGTTATGCGTTATGCGTTATGCGTTATGCGTTATGAGTAATGCGTGATCCGTTATGCGTTATGCGTTATGCGTTATGCGTTATGCGTTATGTGTTATGCGTTGTGAGTTATCCGCTATGCGTTATGCGTTTTGCGTTATGCGTTATGCGTTATGCGTTGTGCGTTATGCGTTATGCGTTATGCGTTATAGGTTATGCGTTATGTGTCATGCGTTATGCGTTATGCGTTATGCGTTATGCGATATGCGTTATGCGTTATGCGTTATGCGTTATGCGTTATGCGTTATGCGTTATGCGTTATGCGTTATGCGATATGCGTTATGCGTTATGCGTTATGCGTTATGCGTTATGCGTTATGCGTTATGCGTTATGCGTTATGCGTTATGCGTTATGCGTTATGCGTTATGCGTTATGAGTAATGCGTGATCCGTTATGCGTTATGCGTTATGCGTTATGCGTTATGCGTTATGTGTTATGCGTTGTGCGTTATCCGCTATGCGTTATGCGTTTTGCGTTATGCGTTATGCGTTATGCGTTTTGCGTTATGCGTTATGCGTTATGCGTTATAGGTTATGCGTTATGTGTCATGCGTTATGCGTTATGCTTTATGCGTTATGAGTTACGCGTAATGCGTTATGCGTTATGCGTTATGGGTTATGCGTTATGTGTTATCAGTTATGCGTTATGCGTTATGCGTTATGCGTTATGCGTTATGGGTTATCCGTTATGCGTTATCCGTTATGAGTTTTGCGTTATGCGTTATGCGCTATGAGTTGTGCGTTATGCATTATGCGTTATGGGTTATGCGTTATGTGTTATGAGTTATGCGTTATGCGTTATGCGTTATGCGTTATGCGTTATGCGTTATGGGTTATGAGTTATGCGTTATGCGTTATGCGTTATGCGTTATGCGTTATGCGTTATGCGTTATTCGTTATGCGTTATGCGTTATGCGTTATGCGTTATGCGTTATGCGTTATGCGTTATGCGTTATGCGTTATGCGTTATGCGTTATGCGTTATGCGTTATGCGTTATGCGTTATGCGTTATGCGTTATGCGTTATGCGTTATGCGTTATGCGTTATGCGTTATGAGAAATGCGTGATCCGTTATGCGTTATGCGTTATGAGTAATGCGTGATCCGTTATGCGTTATGCGTTATGCGTTATGCGTTATGCGTTATGCGTTATGGGTTATGCGTTATGCGTTATGCGTTATGCGTTATGCGTTATGCGTTATGCGTTATGCGTTATGCGTTATGCGTTATGCGTTATGCGTTATGTGTTATCCGTTATGAGTTATCCGTTATGCGTTTTGCGTTATGCGTTATGCGTTATGCGTTATGCGTTATGCGTTATGCGTTATGCGTTATGCGTTATGCGTTATGCGTTATGCGTTATGCGTTATGCGTTATGCGATATTCGTTATGCGTTATGCGTTATGCCTTATGCGTTATGCGATTTGCGTTATGCGTTATGCGTTATGCGTTATGCGTTATGCGTTATTCGTTATGAGTAATGCGTGATCCGTTATGCGTTATGTGTCATGCGTTATGCGTTATGCGTTATGCGTTATGCGTTATGCGTTATGCATTATGCGTTATGCGTTATGCTTTATGCGTTATGCGTTATAAGTAATGCGTGATCCGTTATGTGTTATGCGTTATGCGTTATGCGTTATGTGTTATGCGTTGTGCGTTATCCGCTATGCGTTATGCGTTTTGCGTTATGCGTTATGCGTTATGCGTTATGCGTTGTGCGTGATGCGTTATGTGTTATAGGTTATGCGTTATGTGTCATGCGTTATGCGTTATGCGTTATGCGTTATGCGGTATGCGTTATGCGTTATGCGTTATGGGTTATGAGTAATGCGTGATCCGTTATGCGTTATGCTTTATGCGTTATGAGTTACGCGTAATGCGTTATGCGTTATGCGTTATGGGTTATGCGTTATGTGTTATGAGTTATGCGTTATGCGTTATGCGTTATGCGTTATGCGTTATGCGTTATGGGTTATGAGTTATGCGTTATGCGTTATGCGTTATGTGTTATGCGTTATGCGTTATGCGTTATGCGTTATGTGTTATGCGTTGTGCGTTATCCGCTATGCGTTATGCGTTTTGCGTTATGCGTTATGCGTTATGCGTTGTGCGTTATGCGTTATGCGTTATAGGTTATGCGTTATGTGCTATGCGTGATGCGTTATGCGTTATGCGTTATGCATTATGCGTTATGCGTTATGCTTTATGCGTTATGCGTTATGAGTAATGCGTGATCCGTTATGTGTTATGCGTTATGCGTTATGCGTTATGCGTTTTGCGTTATGCGTTATGCGTTATGCGTTATGCGTTATGCGTTATGCGTTATGCGTTATGCGTTATGCGTTATGCGTTATGCGTTATGCGTTATGCGTTATGCGTTATGCGTTATGCGTTATGCGTTATGCGTTATGCGTTATGCGTTATGCGTTATGCGTTATGCGTTATGCGTTATGCGTTATGCGTTATTCGTTATGAGTAATGCGTGATCCGTTATGCGTTATGCGTTATGCGTTATGCGTTATGTGTTATGCGTTGTGCGTTATCCGCTATGCGTTATGCGTTTTGCGTTATGCGTTATGCGTTATGCGTTGTGCGTTATGCGTTATGCGTTATGCGTTATAGGTTATGCGTTATGTGTCATGCGTTATGCGTTATGCGTTATGCGTTATGCGTTATGCGGTATGCGTTATGCGTTATGCTTTATGCTTTATGCGTTATGCGTTATGCGTTATGCGTTATGCGTTATGCGTTATGCGTTATGTGTTATCCGTTATGAGTTATGAGTAATGCGTGATCCGTTATGCGTTATGCGTTATGAGTAATGCGTGATCCGTTATGCGTTATGCGTTATTCGTTATGCGTTATGTGTCATGCGTTATGCGTTATGCGTTATGCGTTATGCGTTATGCATTATGCGTTATGCGTTATGCTTTATGCGTTATGCGTTATAAGTAATGCGTGATCCGTTATGTGTTATGCGTTATGCGTTATGCGTTATGTGTTATGCGTTGTGCGTTATCCGCTATGCGTTATGCGTTTTGCGTTATGCGTTATGCGTTATGCGTTATGCGTTGTGCGTTATGCGTTATGCGTTATAGGTTATGCGTTATGTGTCATGCGTTATGCGTTATGCGTTATGCGTTATGCGTTATGCGTTATGCGTTATGCGTTATGCGTTATGCGTTATGCGTTATGCGTTATGCGTTATGCGTTATGCGTTATGCGTTATGCGTTATGCGTTATGCGTTATGCGTTATGCGTTATGCGTTATGCGTTATTCGTTATGAGTAATGCGTGATCCGTTATGCGTTATGCGTTATGCGTTATGCGTTATGTGTTATGCGTTGTGCGTTATCCGCTATGCGTTATGCGTTTTGCGTTATACGTTATGCGTTATGCGTTGTGCGTTATGCGTTATGCGTTATGCGTTATAGGTTATGCGTTATGTGTCATGCGTTATGCGTTATGCGTTATGCGTTATGCGTTATGCGTTATGCGTTATGCGTTATGCTTTATGCTTTATGCGTTATGCGTTATGCGTTATGCGTTATGCGTTATGCGTTATGCGTTATGTGTTATCCGTTATGAGTTATGAGTAATGCGTGATCCGTTATGCGTTATGCGTTATGAGTAATGCGTGATCCGTTATGCGTTATGCGTTATTCGTTATGCGTTATGTGTCATGCGTTATGCGTTATGCGTTATGCGTTATGCGTTATGCATTATGCGTTATGCGTTATGCTTTATGCGTTATGCGTTATAAGTAATGCGTGATCCGTTATGTGTTATGCGTTATGCGTTATGCGTTATGTGTTATGCGTTGTGCGTTATCCGCTATGCGTTATGCGTTTTGCGTTATGCGTTATGCGTTATGCGTTATGCGTTATTCGTTATGCGTTATGCGTTATAGGTTATGCGTTATGTGTCATGCGTTATGCGTTATGCGTTATGCGTTATGCGGTATGCGTTATGCGTTATGCTTTATGCTTTATGCGTTATGCGTTATGCGTTATGCGTTATGCGTTATGCGTTATGCGTTATGTGTTATCCGTTATGAGTTATGAGTAATGCGTGATCCGTTATGCGTTATGCGTTATGAGTAATGCGTGATCCGTTATGCGTTATGCGTTATGAGTAATGCTTGATCCGTTACGCGTTATGCGTTATGCGTTATGCGTTATGGGTTATGCGTTATGTGTTATGAGTTATGCGTTATGCGTTATGCGTTATGCGTTATGCGTTATGCGTTATGCGTTATGCGTTATGGGTTATGAGTAATGCGTGATCCGTTATGCGTTATGCTTTATGCGTTATGAGTTACGCGTAATGCGTTATGCGTTATGCGTTATGGGTTATGCGTTATGTGTTATGAGTTATGCGTTATGCGTTATGCGTTATGCGTTATGCGTTATGCGTTATGGGTTATGAGTTATTCGTTATGCGTTATGCGTTATGCGTTATGCGTTATGCGTTATACGTTATGCGTTATGTGTTATGCGTTGTGCGTTATCCGCTATGCGTTATGCGTTTTGCGTTATGCGTTATGCGTTATGCGTTATGCGTTGTGCGTTATGCGTTATGCGTTATAGGTTATGCGTTATGTGTTATGCGTTATGCGTTATGCGTTATGCGTTATGCGTTATGCATTATGCGTTATGCGTTATGCTTTATGCGTTATGCGTTATGAGTAATGCGTGATCCGTTATGTGTTATGCGTTATGCGTTATGCGTTATGCGTTATGCGTTATGAGTAATGCGTGATCCGTTATGTGTTATGCGTTATGCGTTATGCGTTATGCGTTTTGCGTTATGCGTTATGCGTTATGCGTTATGCGTTATGCGTTATGCGTTATGCGTTATGCGTTATGCGTTATGCGTTATGCGTTATGCGTTATGCGTTATGCGTTATGCGTTATGCTTTATGCGTTATGCGTTATGAGAAATGCGTGATCCGTTATGCGTTATGCGTTATGAGTAATGCGTGATCCGTTATGCGTTATGCGTTATGCGTTATGCGTTATGCGTTATGCGTTATGCGTTATGCGTTATGCGTTATGCGTTATGCTTTATGCTTTATGCGTTATGCGTTATGCGTTATGCGTTATGCGTTATGCGTTATGCGTTATGTGTTATCCGTTATGAGTTATGAGTAATGCGTGATCCGTTATGCGTTATGCGTTATGAGTACTGCGTGATCCGTTATGCGTTATGCGTTATGAGTAATGCTTGATCCGTTACGCGTTATGCGTTATGCGTTATGCGTTATGGGTTATGCGTTATGTGTTATGAGTTATGCGTTATGCGTTATGCGTTATGCGTTATGCGTTATGCGTTATGGGTTATGAGTAATGCGTGATCCGTTATGCGTTATGCTTTATGCGTTATGAGTTACGCGTAATGCGTTATGCGTTATGCGTTATGCGTTATGGGTTATGCGTTATGTGTTATGAGTTATGCGTTATGCGTTATGCGTTATGCGTTATGCGTTATGCGTTATGGGTTATGAGTTATGCGTTATGCGTTATGCGTTATGCGTTATGCGTTATGCGTTATGCGTTATGCGTTATGCGTTATGCGTTATGTGTTATGCGTTGTGCGTTATCCGCTATGCGTTATGCGTTTTGCGTTATGCGTTATGCGTAATGCGTTGTGCGTTATGCGTTATGCGTTATAGGTTATGCTTTATGTGTTATGCGTTATGCGTTATGCGTTATGCGTTATGCGTTATGCGTTATGCGTTATGCTTTATGCGTTATGCGTTATGAGTAATGCGTGATCCGTTATGTGTTATGCGTTATGCGTTATGCGTTATGCGTTTTGCGTTATGCGTTATGCGTTATGCGTTATGCGTTATGCGTTATGCGTTATGCGTTATGCGTTATGCGTTATGCGTTATGCGTTATGCGTTATGCGTTATGCGTTATGCGTTATGCGTTATGCGTTATGCGTTATGCTTTATGCGTTATGGGTTATGAGAAATGCGTGATCCGTTATGCGTTATGCGTTATGAGTAATGCGTGATCCGTTATGCGTTATGCGTTATGCGTTATGCGTTATGCGTTATGCGTTATGCGTTATGCGTTATGCGTTATGCGTTATGCGTTATGCGTTATGCGTTATGCGTTATGCGTTATTTGTTATGCGTTATGCGTTACGCGTTATGCGTTATGCGTTATGCGTTATGCGTTATGCGTTATGCGTTATGCGTTATGCGTTATGCGTTATGCGTTATGCGTTACGCAATATGCGTTATGCGTTATGCGTTATGCGTTATGCGTTATGCGTTATGCGTTATGCGTTATGCGTTATGCGTGATCCGTTATGCGTTATGCGTTATGAGTAATGCGTGATGCGTTATGCGTTATGCGTTATGCGTTATGGGTTATGAGTTATGCGTTATGCGTTATGCGTTATGCGTTATGCGTTATGCGTTATGCGTTATGCGTTATGCGTTATGCGTTATGCGTTATGCGTTATGCGTTATGCGTTATGCGTTATAAGTAATGCGTGATCCGTTATGTGTTATGCGTTATGCGTTATGCGTTATGTGTTATGCGTTGTGCGTTATCCGCTATGCGTTATGCGTTTTGCGTTATGCGTTATGCGTTATGCGTTATGCGTTATGCGTTATGCGTTATGCGTTATAGGTTATGCGTTATGTGTCATGCGTTATGCGTTATGCGTTATGCGTTATGCGGTATGCGTTATGCGTTATGCTTTATGCGTTATGCGTTATGCGTTATGCGTTATGCGTTATGCGTTATGCGTTATGCGTTATGTGTTATCCGTTATGAGTTATGAGTAATGCGTGATCCGTTATGCGTTATGCGTTATGAGTAATGCGTGATCCGTTATGCGTTATGCGTTATGAGTAATGCTTGATCCGTTACGCGTTATGCGTTATGCGTTATGCGTTATGGGTTATGCGTTATGTGTTATGAGTTATGCGTTATGCGTTATGCGTTATGCGTTATGCGTTATGCGTTATGCGTTATGCGTTATGGGTTATGAGTAATGCGTGATCCGTTATGCGTTATGCTTTATGCGTTATGAGTTACGCGTAATGCGTTATGCGTTATGCGTTATGGGTTATGCGTTATGTGTTATGAGTTATGCGTTATGCGTTATGCGTTATGCGTTATGCGTTATGCGTTATGGGTTATGAGTTATGCGTTATGCGTTATGCGTTATGCGTTATGCGTTATGCGTTATGCGTTATGTGTTATGCGTTGTGCGTTATCCGCTATGCGTTATGCGTTTTGCGTTATGCGTTATGCGTTATGCGTTGTGCGTTATGCGTTATGCGTTATAGGTTATGCGTTATGTGTTATGCGTTATGCGTTATGCGTTATGCGTTATGCGTTATGCATTATGCGTTATGCGTTATGCTTTATGCGTTATGCGTTATGAGTAATGCGTGATCCGTTATGTGTTATGCGTTATGCGTTATGCGTTATGCGTTATGCGTTATGCGTTATGAGTAATGCGTGATCCGTTATGTGTTATGCGTTATGCGTTATGCGTTATGCGTTTTGCGTTATGCGTTATGCGTTATGCGTTATGCGTTATGCGTTATGCGTTATGCGTTATGCGTTATGCGTTATGCGTTATGCGTTATGCGTTATGCGTTATGCTTTATGCGTTATGCGTTATGAGAAATGCGTGATCCGTTATGCGTTATGCGTTATGAGTAATGCGTGATCCGTTATGCGTTATGCGTTATGCGTTATGCGTTATGCGTTATGCGTTATGCGTTATGCGTTATGCGTTATGCGTTATGCGTTATGGGTTATGCGTTATTTGTTATGCGTTATGCGTTATGCGTTATGCGTTATGCGTTATGCGTTATGCGTTATGCGTTATGCGTTATGCGTTATGCGTTATGCGTTATGCGTTATGCGTTATGCGTTATGCGTTATGCGTTATGCGTTATGCGTTATGCGTTATGCGTTATGCGTTATGCGTTATGCGTTATGCGTTATACGTTATGTGTTATCCGTTATGAGTTATCCGTTATGCGTTTTGCGTTATGCTTTATGCGTTATGAGTTACGCGTAATGCGTTATGCGCTATGGGTCATGCGTTAAGCGTTATGCGTGATCCGTTATGCGTTATGCGTTATGAGTAATGCGTGATCCGTTATGCGTTATGCGTTATGCGTTATGCGTTATGCTTTATGCGTTATGGGTTATGAGAAATGCGTGATCCGTTATGCGTTATGCGTTATGAGTAATGCGTGATCCGTTATGCGTTATGCGTTATGCGTTATGCGTTATGCGTTATGCGTTATGCGTTATGCGTTATGCGTTATGCGTTATGCGTTATGCGTTATGCGTTATGCGTTATGGGTTATGCGTTATTTGTTATGCGTTATGCGTTACGCGTTATGCGTTATGCGTTATGCGTTATGCGTTATGCGTTATGCGTTATGCGTTATGCGTTATGCGTTATGCGTTATGCGTTACGCAATATGCGTTATGCGTTATGCGTTATGCGTTATGCGTTATGCGTTATGCGTTATGCGTTATGCGTTATGCGTGATCCGTTATGCGTTATGCGTTATGAGTAATGCGTGATGCCTTATGCGTTATGCGTTATGCGTTATGGGTTATGAGTTATGCGTTATGCGTTATGCGTTATGCGTTATGCGTTATGCGTTATGCGTTATGCGTTATGCGTTATGCGTTATGCGTTATGCGTTATGCGTTATGCGTTATGCGTTATAAGTAATGCGTGATCCGTTATGTGTTATGCGTTATGCGTTATGCGTTATGTGTTATGCGTTGTGCGTTATCCGCTATGCGTTATGCGTTTTGCGTTATGCGTTATGCGTTATGCGTTATGCGTTGTGCGTTATGCGTTATGCGTTATAGGTTATGCGTTATGTGTCATGCGTTATGCGTTATGCGTTATGCGTTATGCGGTATGCGTTATGCGTTATGCTTTATGCTTTATGCGTTATGCGTTATGCGTTATGCGTTATGCGTTATGCGTTATGCGTTATGTGTTATCCGTTATGAGTTATGAGTAATGCGTGATCCGTTATGCGTTATGCGTTATGAGTAATGCGTGATCCGTTATGCGTTATGCGTTATGAGTAATGCTTGATCCGTTACGCGTTATGCGTTATGCGTTATGCGTTATGGGTTATGCGTTATGTGTTATGAGTTATGCGTTATGCGTTATGCGTTATGCGTTATGCGTTATGCGTTATGCGTTATGCGTTATGGGTTATGAGTAATGCGTGATCCGTTATGCGTTATGCTTTATGCGTTATGAGTTACGCGTAATGCGTTATGCGTTATGCGTTATGGGTTATGCGTTATGTGTTATGAGTTATGCGTTATGCGTTATGCGTTATGCGTTATGCGTTATGGGTTATGAGTTATGCGTTATGCGTTATGCGTTATGCGTTATGCGTTATGCGTTATGCGTTATGTGTTATGCGTTGTGCGTTATCCGCTATGCGTTATGCGTTTTGCGTTATGCGTTATGCGTTATGCGTTGTGCGTTATGCGTTATGCGTTATTGGTTATGCGTTATGTGTTATGCGTTATGCGTTATGCGTTATGCGTTATGCGTTATGCATTATGCGTTATGCGTTATGCTTTATGCGTTATGCGTTATGAGTAATGCGTGATCCGTTATGTGTTATGCGTTATGCGTTATGCGTTATGCGTTATGCGTTATGCGTTATGAGTAATGCGTGATCCGTTATGTGTTATGCGTTATGCGTTATGCGTTATGCGTTTTGCGTTATGCGTTATGCGTTATGCGTTATGCGTTATGCGTTATGCGTTATGCGTTATGCGTTATGCGTTATGCGTTATGCGTTATGCGTTATGCGTTATGCGTTATGCTTTATGCGTTATGCGTTATGAGAAATGCGTGATCCGTTATGCGTTATGCGTTATGAGTAATGCGTGATCCGTTATGCGTTATGCGTTATGCGTTATGCGTTATGCGTTATGCGTTATGCGTTATGCGTTATGCGTTATGCGTTATGCGTTATGCGTTATGGGTTATGCGTTATTTGTTATGCGTTATGCGTTATGCGTTATGCGTTATGCGTTATGCGTTATGCGTTATGCGTTATGCGTTATGCGTTATGCGTTATGCGTTATGCGTTATGCGTTATGCGTTATGCGTTATGCGTTATGCGTTATGCGTTATGCGTTATGCGTTATGCGTTATGCGTTATGCGTTATGCGTTATGTGTTATCCGTTATGAGTTATCCGTTATGCGTTTTGCGTTATGCTTTATGCGTTATGAGTTACGCGTAATGCGTTATGCGCTATGGGTCATGCGTTAAGCGTTATGCGTTATGCGTTATGCGTTATGCGTTATGCGTTATGCGTTATGGGTTATCCGTTATGCGTTATGCGTTATGCGTTATGCGTTATGCGTTATGCGTTATGCGTTATGCGTTATGGGTTATCCGTTATGCGTTATGCGTTATGCGTAATGCGTTATGCGTTATGCGTTATGCGATATGCGTTATGCGTTATGCGTTATGCGTTATGCGTTATGCGTTATGCGTTATGCGTTATGCGTTATGCGATATGCGTTATGCGTTATGCGTTATGCGTTATGCGTTATGCGTTATGCGTTATGCGTTATGTGTTATGCGTTATGCGTTATGCGTTATGCGTTATGCGTTATGGGTTATGAGTAATGCGTGATCCGTTATGCGTTATGCGTTATGCGTTATGCGTTATGCGTTATGGGTTATGAGTTATGCGTTATGCGTTATGCGTTATGCGTTATGCGTTATGCGTTATGCGTTATGCGTTATGCGTTATGCGTTATGTGTTATGCGTTGTGCGTTATCCGCTATGCGTTATGCGTTTTGCGTTATGCGTTATGCGTTATGCGTTGTGCGTTATGCGTTATACGTTATAGGTTATGCGTTATGTGCTATGCGTGATGCGTTATGCGTTATGCGTTATGCATTATGCGTTATGCGTTATGCTTTATGCGTTATGCGTTATGAGTAATGCGTGATCCGTTATGTGTTATGCGTTATGCGTTATGCGTTATGCGTTTTGCGTTATGCGTTATGCGTTATGCGTTATGCGTTATGCGTTATGCGTTATGCGTTATGCGTTATGCGTTATGCGTTATGCGTTATGCGTTATGCGTTATGCGTTATGCGTTATGCGTTATGCGTTATGCGTTATGCGTTATGCGTTATGCGTTATGCGTTATGCGTTATTCGTTATGAGTAATGCGTGATCCGTTATGCGTTATGCGTTATGCGTTATGCGTTATGTGTTATGCGTTGTGCGTTATCCGCTATGCGTTATGCGTTTTGCGTTATGCGTTATGCGTTATGCGTTATGCGTTATGCGTTATGCGTTATGCGTTATAGGTTATGCGTTATGTGTCATGCGTTATGCGTTATGCGTTATGCGTTATGCGTTATGCGGTATGCGTTATGCGTTATGCTTTATGCGTTATGCGTTATGCGTTATGCGTTATGCGTTATGCGTTATGCGTTATGCGTTATGTGTTATCCGTTATGAGTTATGAGTAATGCGTGATCCGTTATGCGTTATGCGTTATGAGTAATGCGTGATCCGTTATGCGTTATGCGTTATTCGTTATGCGTTATGTGTCATGCGTTATGCGTTATGCGTTATGCGTTATGCGTTATGCGTTATGCGTTATGCGTTATGCGTTATGCTTTATGCGTTATGCGTTATAAGTAATGCGTGATCCGTTATGTGTTATGCGTTATGCGTTATGCGTTATGTGTTATGCGTTGTGCGTTATCCGCTATGCGTTATGCGTTTTGCGTTATGCGTTATGCGTTATGCATTATGCGTTGTGCGTTATGCGTTATGCGTTATAGGTTATGCGTTATGTGTCATGCGTTATGCGTTATGCGTTATGCGTTATGCGTTATGCGTTATGCGTTATGCTTTATGCTTTATGCGTTATGCGTTATGCGTTATGCGTTATGCGTTATGCGTTATGCGTTATGTGTTATCCGTTATGAGTTATGAGTAATGCGTGATCCGTTATGCGTTATGCGTTATGAGTAATGCGTGATCCGTTATGCGTTATGCGTTATGAGTAATGCTTGATCCGTTACGCGTTATGCGTTATGCGTTATGCGTTATGGGTTATGCGTTATGTGTTATGAGTTATGCGTTATGCGTTATGCGTTATGCGTTATGCGTTATGCGTTATGGGTTATGAGTAATGCGTGATCCGTTATGCGTTATGCTTTATGCGTTATGAGTTACGCGTAATGCGTTATGCGTTATGCGTTATGGGTTATGCGTTATGTGTTATGAGTTATGCGTTATGCGTTATGCGTTATGCGTTATGCGTTATGGGTTATGAGTTATGCGTTATGCGTTATGCGTTATGCGTTATGCGTTATGCGTTATGCGTTATGCGTTGTGCGTTATGCGTTATGTGTTATGCGTTGTGCGTTATCCGCTATGCGTTATGCGTTTTGCGTTATGCGTTATGCGTTATGCGTTGTGCGTTATGCGTTATGCGTTATAGGTTATGCGTTATGTGTTATGCGTTATGCGTTATGCGTTATGCGTTATGCATTATGCGTTATGCGTTATACTTTATGCGTTATGCGTTATGAGTAATGCGTGATCCGTTATGTGTTATGCGTTATGCGTTATGCGTTATGCGTTTTGCGTTATGCGTTATGCGTTATGCGTTATGCGTTATGCGTTATGCGTTATGCGTTATGCGTTATGCGTTATGCGTTATGCGTTATGCGTTATGCGTTATGCGTTATGCGTTATGCGTTATGCGTTATGCGTTATGCGTTATGCGTTATGCTTTATGCGTTATGGGTTATGAGAAATGCGTGATCCGTTATGCGTTATGCGTTATGAGTAATGCGTGATCCGTTATGCGTTATGCGTTATGCGTTATGCGTTATGCGTTATGCGTTATGCGTTATGCGTTATGCGTTATGCGTTATGCGTTATGGGTTATGCGTTATGCGTTATGCGTTATGCGTTATGGGTTATGCGTTATTTGTTATGCGTTATGCGTTACGCGTTATGCGTTATGCGTTATGCGTTATGCGTTATGCGTTATGCGTTATGCGTTATGCGTTATGCGTTATGCGTTATGCGTTATGCGTTACGCAATATGCGTTATGCGTTATGCGTTATGCGTTATGCGTTATGCGTTATGCGTTATGCGTTATGCGTGATCCGTTATGCGTTATGCGTTATGAGTAATGCGTGATGCGTTATGCGTTATGCGTTATGCGTTATGGGTTATGAGTTATGCGTTATGCGTTATGCGTTATGCGTTATGCGTTATGCGTTATGCGTTATGCGTTATGCGTTATGCGTTATGCGTTATGCGTTATGCGTTATGCGTTATGCGTTATGCGTTATGCGTTATGCGTTATGCGTTATGCGTTATGCGTTATGCGTTATGCGTTATGCGTTATGCTTTATGCGTTATGCGTTATGAGAAATGCGTGATCCGTTATGCGTTATGCGTTATGAGTAATGCGTGATCCGTTATGCGTTATGCGTTATGCGTTATGCGTTATGCGTTATGCGTTATGCGTTATGCGTTATGCGTTATGCGTTATGCGTTATGGGTTATGCGTTATTTGTTATGCGTTATGCGTTACGCGTTATGCGTTATGCGTTATGCGTTATGCGTTATGCGTTATGCGTTATGCGTTATGCGTTATGCGTTATGCGTTATGCGTTATGCGTTACGCAATATGCGTTATGCGTTATGCGTTATGCGTTATGCGTTATGCGTTATGCGTGATCCGTTATGCGTTATGCGTTATGAGTAATGCGTGATGCGTTATGCGTTATGCGTTATGCGTTATGCGTTATGGGTTATGAGTTATGCGTTATGCGTTATGCGTTATGCGTTATGCGTTATGCGTTATGCGTTATGCGTTATGCGTTATGCGTTATGCGTTATGCGTTATGCGTTATGCGTTATGCGTTACGCAATATGCGTTATGCGTTATGCGTTATGCGTTATGCGTTATGCGTGATCCGTTATGCGTTATGCGTTATGAGTAATGCGTGATGCGTTATGCGTTATGCGTTATGCGTTATGGGTTATGAGTTATGCGTTATGCGTTATGCGTTATGCGTTATGCGTTATGCGTTATGCGTTATGCGTTATGCGTTATGTGTTATGCGTTGTGCGTTATCCGCTATGCGTTATGCGTTTTGCGTTATGCGTTATGCGTTATGCGTTGTGCGTTATGCGTTATGCGTTATAGGTTATGCGTTATGTGCTATGCGTGATGCGTTATGCGTTATGCGTTATGCATTATGCGTTATGCGTTATGCTTTATGCGTTATGCGTTATGAGTAATGCGTGATCCGTTATGTGTTATGCGTTATGCGTTATGCGTTATGCGTTTTGCGTTATGCGTTATGCGTTATGCGTTATGCGTTATGCGTTATGCGTTATGCGTTATGCGTTATGCGTTATGCGTTATGCGTTATGCGTTATGCGTTATGCGTTATGCGTTATGCGTTATGCGTTATGCGTTATGCGTTATGCGTTATGCGTTATGCGTTATGCGTTATGCGTTATGCGTTATGCGTTATGCGTTATGCGTTATTCGTTATGAGTAATGCGTGATCCGTTATGCGTTATGCGTTATGCGTTATGCGTTATGTGTTATGCGTTGTGCGTTATCCGCTATGCGTTATGCGTTTTGCGTTATGCGTTATGCGTTATGCGTTGTGCGTTATGCGTTATGCGTTATGCGTTATAGGTTATGCGTTATGTGTCATGCGTTATGCGTTATGCGTTATGCGTTATGCGGTATGCGTTATGCGTTATGCTTTATGCTTTATGCGTTATGCGTTATGCGTTATGCGTTATGCGTTGTGCGTTATGCGTTATGCGTTATAGGTTATGCGTTATGTGTCATGCGTTATGCGTTATGCGTTATGCGTTATGCGGTATGCGTTATGCGTTATGCTTTATGCTTTATGCGTTATGCGTTATGCGTTATGCGTTATGCGTTATGCGTTATGCGTTATGCGTTATGTGTTATCCGTTATGAGTTATGAGTAATGCGTGATCCGTTATGCGTTATGCGTTATGAGTAATGCGTGATCCGTTATGCGTTATGCGTTATGAGTAATGCTTGATCCGTTACGCGTTATGCGTTATGCGTTATGCGTTATGGGTTATGCGTTATGTGTTATGAGTTATGCGTTATGCGTTATGCGTTATGCGTTATGCGTTATGCGTTATGGGTTATGAGTAATGCGTGATCCGTTATGCGTTATGCTTTATGCGTTATGAGTTACGCGTAATGCGTTATGCGTTATGCGTTATGGGTTATGCGTTATGTGTTATGAGTTATGCGTTATGAGAAATGCGTGATCCGTTATGCGTTATGCGTTATGAGTAATGCGTGATCCGTTATGCGTTATGCGTTATGCGTTATGCGTTATGCGTTATGCGTTATGCGTTATGCGTTATGCGTTATGTGTTATGCGTTGTGCGTTATCCGCTATGCGTTATGCGTTTTGCGTTATGCGTTATGCGTTATGCGTTGTGCGTTATGCGTTATGCGTTATAGGTTATGCGTTATGTGTTATGCGTTATGCGTTATGCGTTATGCGTTATGCATTATGCGTTATGCGTTATGCTTTATGCGTTATGCGTTATGAGTAATGCGTGATCCGTTATGTGTTATGCGTTATGCGTTATGCGTTATGCGTTTTGCGTTATGCGTTATGCGTTATGCGTTATGCGTTATGCGTTATGCGTTATGCGTTATGCGTTATGCGTTATGCGTTATGCGTTATGCGTTATGCGTTATGCGTTATGCGTTATGCGTTATGCGTTATGCGTTATGCTTTATGCGTTATGCGTTATGAGAAATGCGTGATCCGTTATGCGTTATGCGTTATGAGTAATGCGTGATCCGTTATGCGTTATGCGTTATGCGTTATGCGTTATGCGTTATGCGTTATGCGTTATGCGTTATGCGTTATGCGTTATGCGTTATGCGTTATGCGTTATGCGTTATGGGTTATGCGTTATTTGTTATGCGTTATGCGTTATGCGTTATGCGTTATGCGTTATGCGTTATGCGTTATGCGTTATGCGTTATGCGTTATGCGTTATGCGTTATGCGTTATGCGTTATGCGTTATGCGTTATGCGTTATGCGTTATGCGTTATGCGTTATGCGTTATGCGTTATGCGTTATACGTTATGTGTTATCCGTTATGAGTTATCCGTTATGCGTTTTGCGTTATGCGTTATGCGTTATGCGTTATGCGTTATGCGTTATGCGTTATGCGTTATGCGTTATGCGTTATGCGTTATGCGTTATGCGATATGCGTTATGCGTTATGCGTTATGCCTTATGCGTTATGCGATTTGCGTTATGCGTTATGCGTTATGCGTTATGCGTTATGCGTTATGTGTTATGCGTTATGCGTTATGCGTTATGCGTTATGCGTTATGCGTTATGCGTTATGCGTTATGCGTTATGCGTTATGCGTTATGGGTTATGCGTTATGCGTTATGCGTTATGCGTTATGCGTTATGCGTTATGCGTTATGCGTGATCCGTTATGCGTTATGCGTTATGAGTAATGCGTGATGCGTTATGCGTTATGCGTTATGCGTTATGCGTTATGCGTTATGCGTTATGCGTTATGCGTTATGGGTTATGAGTAATGCGTGACCCGTTATGCGTTATGCTTTATGCGTTATGAGTTACGCACAATGCGTTATGCGCTATGGGTCATGCGTTAAGCGTTATGCGTTATGCGTTATGCGTTATCTGTTATGCGTTATGTGTTATGCGTTATGCGTTATGCGTTATGCGTTATGCGTTATGGGTTATCCGTTATGCTTTATGCGTTATGCGTTATGCGTTATGCGTTATGCGTTATGCGATATGCGTTATGCGTTATGCGTTATGCGTTATGCGTTATGCGTTATGCGTTATGCGTTATGCGTTATGCGTTATGCGTTATGCGATATGCGTTATGCGTTATGCGTTATGAGTTATGCGTTATGCGTTATGCGTTATGCGTTATGCGTTATGCGTTATGCGTTATGCGTTATGCGTTATGCGTTATGCGTTATGCGTTATGCGTTATGCGTTATGAGTAATGCGTGATCCGTTATGCGTTATGCGTTATGCGTTATGCGTTATGTGTTATGCGTTGTGCGTTATCCGCTATGCGTTATGCGTTTTGCGTTATGCGTTATGCGTTATGCGTTATGCGTTGTGCGTTATGCGTTATGCGTTATGCGTTATAGGTTATGCGTTATGTGTCATGCGTTATGCGTTATGCGTTATGCGTTATGCGTTATGCGTTATGCGTTATGCGTTATGCATTATGCGTTATGCGTTATGCTTTATGCGTTATGCGTTATAAGTAATGCGTGATCCGTTATGTGTTATGCGTTATGCGTTATGCGTTATGCGTTATGTGTTATGCGTTGTGCGTTATCCGCTATGCGTTATGCGTTTTGCGTTATGCGTTATGCGTTATGCGTTGTGCGTTATGCGTTATGCGTTATAGGTTATGCGTTATGTGTCATGCGTTATGCGTTATGCGTTATGCGTTATGCGTCATGCGGTATGTGTTATGCGTTATGCTTTATGCGTTATGCGTTATAAGTAATGCGTGATCCGTTATGTGTTATGCGTTATGCGTTATGCGTTTTGCGTTATGCGTTATGCCTTATGCGTTATGCGTTATGCGTTATGCGTTATGCGTTATGCGTTATGCGTTATGCGTTATGCGTTATGCGTTATGCGTTATGCGTTATGCGTTATGCGTTATGCGTTATGCGTTATGCGTTATGCGTTATGCGTTATGCGTTATGCGTTATGCGTTATGCGTTATGCATTATGCGTTATGCGTTATGCGTTATGCGTTATGCGTTATGCGTTATGCGTTATGCGTTATGTGTTATCCGTTATGAGTTATGAGTAATGCGTGATCCGTTATGCGTTATGCGTTATGAGTAATGCGTGATCCGTTATGCGTTATGCGTTATGAGTAATGCTTGATCCGTTACGCGTTATGCGTTATGCGTTATGCGTTATGGGTTATGCGTTATGTGTTATGGGTTATGCGTTATGCGTTATGCGTTATGCGTTATGCGTTATGCGTTATGGGTTATGAGTAATGCGTGATCCGTTATGCGTTATGCTTTATGCGTTATGAGTTACGCGTAATGCGTTATGCGTTATGCGTTATGGGTTATGCGTTATGTGTTATGAGTTATGCGTTATGCGTTATGCGTTATGCGTTATGCGTTATGCGTTATGGGTTATCCGTTATGCGTTATCCGTTATGAGTTTTGCGTTATGCGTTATGCGTAATGCGTTATGCGTTATGCGTTATGGGTTATGCGTTATGCGTTATGCGTTATGCGTTATGCGTTATGCGTTATGCGTTATGCGTTATGGGTTATCCGTTATGCGATATGCGTTATCCGTTATGCGTTATGCGTTATGCGTTATGCGTTATGCGTTATGCGTTATGCGTTATGCGTTATGCGTTATGCGTTATGCGTTATGCGTTATGCGTTATGCGTTATGCGTTATGCGTTATGCGTTATGCGTTATGCGTTATGCGTTATGCGTTATGCGTTATGCGTTATGCGTTATGCGTTATGCGTTATGTGTTATCCGTTATGAGTTATGAGTAATGCGTGATCCGTTATGCGTTATGCGTTATGAGTAATGCGTGATCCGTTATGCGTTATGCGTTATGAGTAATGCTTGATCCGTTACGCGTTATGCGTTATGCGTTATGCGTTATGGGTTATGCGTTATGTGTTATGAGTTATGCGTTATGCGTTATGCGTTATGCGTTATGGGTTATGAGTAATGCGTGATCCGTTATGCGTTATGAGTTACGCGTAATGCGTTATGCGTTATGCGTTATGGGTTATGCGTTATGTGTTATGAGTTATGCGTTATGCGTTATGCGTTATGCGTTATGCGTTATGGGTTATGAGTAATGAGTGATCCGTTATGCGTTATGCTTTATGCGTTATGAGTTACGCGTAATGCGTTATGCGTTATGCGTTATGGGTTATGCGTTATGTGTTATGAGTTATGCGTGATGCGTTATGCGTTATGCGTTATGCGTTATGGGTTATCCGTTATGCGTTATCCGTTATGAGTTTTGCGTTATGCGTTATGCGTTATGAGTTGTGCGTTATGCGTTATGCGTTATGCGTTATGCGTTATGCGTTATGCGTTATGCGTTATGGGTTATCCGTTATGCGTTATCCGTTATGCGTTATGCGTTATGCGTTATGCGTTATGCGTTATGCGTTATGCGATATGCCTTATGCGTTATGCGTTATGCGTTATGCGTTATGCGTTATGCGTTATGCGTTATGCGTTATGCGATATGCGTTATGCGTTATGCGTTATGCGTTATGCGTTATGCGTTATGCGTTATGCGTTATGCGTTATGCGTTATGCGTTATGCGTTATGCGTTATGCGTTATGCGTTATGCGTTATGCGTTAGTAGTAATGCGTGATCCGTTATGCGTTATGCGTTATGCGTTATGCGTTATGCGTTATGCGTTATGTGTTATGCGTTGTGAGTTATCCGCTATGCGTTATGCGTTTTGCGTTATGCGTTATGCGTTATGCGTTGTGCGTTATGCGTTATGCGTTATGCGTTATAGGTTATGCGTTATGTGTTATGCGTTGTGCGTTATGCGTTATGCGTTATAGGTTATGCGTTATGTGTCATGCGTTATGCGTTATGCGTTATGCGTTATGCGGTATGCGTTATGCGTTATGCGTTATGCGTTATGCGTTATGCGTTATGCGTTATGCGTTATGCGTTATGCGTTATGCGTTATGCGTTATGCGTTATGCGTTATGCGTTATGCGTTATGCGTTATGCGTTATGCGTTATGCGTTATGCGTTATGCGTTATGTGTTATCCGTTATGAGTTATGAGTAATGCGTGATCCGTTATGCGTTATGCGTTATGAGTAATGCGTGATCCGTTATGCGTTATGCGTTATGAGTAATGCTTGATCCGTTACGCGTTATGCGTTATGCGTTATGCGTTATGGGTTATGCGTTATGTGTTATGAGTTATGCGTTATGCGTTATGCGTTATGCGTTATGGGTTATGAGTAATGCGTGATCCGTTATGCGTTATGCTTTATGCGTTATGAGTTACGCGTAATGCGTTATGCGTTATGCGTTATGGGTTATGCGTTATGTGTTATGAGTTATGCGTTATGCGTTATGCGTTATGCGTTATGCGTTATGGGTTATGAGTAATGAGTGATCCGTTATGCGTTATGCTTTATGCGTTATGAGTTACGCGTAATGCGTTATGCGTTATGCGTTATGGGTTATGCGTTATGTGTTATGAGTTATGCGTGATGCGTTATGCGTTATGCGTTATGCGTTATGGGTTATCCGTTATGCGTTATCCGTTATGAGTTTTGCGTTATGCGTTATGCGTTATGAGTTGTGCGTTATGCGTTATGCGTTATGCGTTATGCGTTATGCGTTATGCGTTATGCGTTATGCGTTATGCGTTATGCGTTATGGGTTATCCGTTATGCGTTATCCGTTATGCATTATGCGTTATGCGTTATGCGTTATGCGTTATGCGTTATGCGATATGCCTTATGCGTTATGCGTTATGCGTTATGCGTTATGCGTTATGCGTTATGCGTTATGCGTTATGCGATATGCGTTATGCGTTATGCGTTATGCGTTATGCGTTATGCGTTATGCGTTATGCGTTATGCGTTATGCGTTATGCGTTATGCGTTATGCGTTATGCGTTATGCGTTATGCGTTATGCGTTATGCGTTAGTAGTACTGCGTGATCCGTTATGCGTTATGCGTTATGCGTTATGCGTTATGCGTTATGCGTTATGTGTTATGCGTTGTGAGTTATCCGCTATGCGTTATGCGTTATGCGTTATGCGTTATGCGTTATGCGTTGTGCGTTATGCGTTATGCGTTATGCGTTATAGGTTATGCGTTATGTGTTATGCGTTGTGCGTTATGCGTTATGCGTTATAGGTTATGCGTTATGTGTCATGCGTTATGCGTTATGCGTTATGCGTTATGCGGTATGCGTTATGCGTTATGCGTTATGCGTTATGCGTTATGCGTTATGCGTTATGCGTTATGCGTTATGCGCTATGGGTTATGAGTAATGCGTGATCCGTTATGCGTTATGCTTTATGCGTTATGAGTTACGCGTAATGCGTTATGCGTTATGCGTTATGGGTTATGCGTTATGTGTTATGAGTTATGCGTTATGCGTTATGCGTTATGCGTTATGGGTTATCCGTTATGCGTTATCCGTTAAGAGTTTTGCGTTATGCGTTATGCGTTATGAGTTGTGCGTTATGCGTTATGCGTTATGCGTTATGCGTTATGCGTTATGCGTTATGCGTTATGCGTTATGCGTTATGTGTTATCCGTTATGAGTTATGAGTAATGCGTGATCCGTTATGCGTTATGCGTTATGAGTAATGCGTGATCCGTTATGCGTTATGCGTTATGAGTAATGCTTGATCCGTTACGCGTTATGCGTTATGCGTTATGCGTTATGGGTTATGCGTTATGTGTTATGAGTTATGCGTTATGCGTTATGCGTTATGCGTTATGCGTTATGCGTTATGCGTTATGTGTTATGCGTTATGCGTTATGCGTTATGCGTTATGCGTTATCCGTTATGCGTTATGCGTTATGCGTTATGCGTTATGCGTTATGCGTTACGCGTAATGCGTTATGCGCTATGGGTCATGCGTTAAGAGTTATGCGTTATGGGTTATGCGTTATGTGTTATGAGTTATGCGTTATGCGTTATGCGTTATGCGTTATGCGTTATGCGTTATGGGTTATCCGTTATGCGTTATCCGTTATGAGTTTTGCGTTATGCGTTATGCGTAATGCGTTATGCGTTATGCGTTATGGGTTATGCGTTATGCGTTATGCGTTATGCGTTATGCGTTATGCGTTATGCGTTATGCGTTATGCGTTATGGGTTATCCGTTATGCGATATGCGTTATCCGTTATGCGTTATGCGTTATGCGTTATGCGTTATGCGTTATGCGTTATGCGTTATGCGTTATGCGTTATGCGTTATGCGTTATGCGTTATGCGTTATGCGTTATGCGTTATGCGTTATGCGTTATGCGTTATGCGTTATGCGTTATGCGTTATGCGTTATGCGTTATGCGTTATGCGTTATGCGTTATGCGTTATGCATTATGCGTTATGTGTTATCCGTTATGAGTTATGAGTAATGCGTGATCCGTTATGCGTTATGCGTTATGAGTAATGCGTGATCCGTTATGCGTTATGCGTTATGAGTAATGCTTGATCCGTTACGCGTTATGCGTTATGCGTTATGCGTTATGCGTTATGCGTTATGCGTTATGGGTTATCCGTTATGCGTTATCCGTTATGAGTTTTGCGTTATGCGTTATGCGTTATGCGTTATGCGTTATGCGTTATGGGTTATGCGTTATGCGTTATGCGTTATGCGTTATGCGTTATGCGTTATGCGTTATGCGTTATGCGTTATGGGTTATCCGTTATGCGATATGCGTTATCCGTTATGCGTTATGCGTTATGCGTTATGCGTTATGCGTTATGCGTTATGCGTTATGCGTTATGCGTTATGCGTTATGCGTTATGCGTTATGCGTTATGCGTTATGCGTTATGCGTTATGCGTTATGCGTTATGCGTTATGCGTTATGCGTTATGCGTTATGCGTTATGCGTTATGCGTTATGCGTTATGCATTATGCGTTATGTGTTATCCGTTATGAGTTATGAGTAATGCGTGATCCGTTATGCGTTATGCGTTATGAGTAATGCGTGATCCGTTATGCGTTATGCGTTATGAGTAATGCTTGATCCGTTACGCGTTATGCGTTATGCGTTATGCGTTATGGGTTATGCGTTATGTGTTATGAGTTATGCGTTATGCGTTATGCGTTATGCGTTATGGGTTATGAGTAATGCGTGATCCGTTATGCGTTATGCTTTATGCGTTATGAGTTACGCGTAATGCGTTATGCGTTATGCGTTATGGGTTATGCGTTATGTGTTATGAGTTATGCGTTATGCGTTATGCGTTATGCGTTATGGGTTATGAGTAATGAGTGATCCGTTATGCGTTATGCTTTATGCGTTATGAGTTACGCGTAATGCGTTATGCGTTATGCGTTATGGGTTATGCGTTATGTGTTATGAGTTATGCGTGATGCGTTATGCGTTATGCGTTATGCGTTATGGGTTATCCGTTATGCGTTATCCGTTATGAGTTTTGCGTTATGCGTTATGCGTTATGAGTTGTGCGTTATGCGTTATGCGTTATGCGTTATGCGTTATGCGTTATGCGTTATGCGTTATGGGTTATCCGTTATGCGTTATCCGTTATGCGTTATGCGTTATGCGTTATGCGTTATGCGTTATGCGTTATGCGATATGCCTTATGCGTTATGCGTTATGCGTTATGCGTTATGCGTTATGCGTTATGCGTTATGCGTTATGCGATATGCGTTATGCGTTATGCGTTATGCGTTATGCGTTATGCGTTATGCGTTATGCGTTATGCGTTATGCGTTATGCGTTATGCGTTATGCGTTATGCGTTATGCGTTATGCGTTATGCGTTAGTAGTAATGCGTGATCCGTTATGCGTTATGCGTTATGCGTTATGCGTTATGCGTTATGCGTTATGTGTTATGCGTTGTGAGTTATCCGCTATGCGTTATGCGTTTTGCGTTATGCGTTATGCGTTATGCGTTGTGCGTTATGCGTTATGCGTTATGCGTTATAGGTTATGCGTTATGTGTTATGCGTTGTGCGTTATGCGTTATGCGTTATAGGTTATGCGTTATGTGTCATGCGTTATGCGTTATGCGTTATGCGTTATGCGGTATGCGTTATGAGTTATGCGTTATGCGTTATGCGTTATGCGTTATGCGTTATGGGTTATCCGTTATGCGTTATCCGTTAAGAGTTTTGCGTTATGCGTTATGCGTTATGAGTTGTGCGATATGCGTTATGCGTTATGCGTTATGCGTTATGCGTTATGCGTTATGCGTTATGCGTTATGCGTTATGCGTTATGCGTTATGCGTTATGTGTTATCCGTTATGAGTTATGAGTAATGCGTGATCCGTTATGCGTTATGCGTTATGAGTAATGCGTGATCCGTTATGCGTTATGCGTTATGAGTAATGCTTGATCCGTTACGCGTTATGCGTTATGCGTTATGCGTTATGGGTTATGCGTTATGTGTTATGAGTTATGCGTTATGCGTTATGCGTTATGCGTTATGCGTTATGCGTTATGCGTTATGCGTTATGTGTTATGCGTTATGCGTTATGCGTTATGCGTTATGCGTTATGCGTTATGCGTTATGCGTTATGCGTTATGCGTTATGCGTTATGCGTTATGCGTTATGCGTTATGCGTTATGCGTTATGCGTTATGCGTTATGCGTTATGCGTTATGCGTTATGCGTTATGCGTTATGCGTTATGCGTTATGCGTTATGCGTTATGCGTTATGCGTTATGCGTTATGGGTTATGCGTTATTTGTTATGCGTTATGCGTTATGCGTTATGCGTTATGCGTTATGCGTTATGCGTTATGCGTTATGCCTTATGCGTTATGCGATTTGCGTTATGCGTTATGCGTTATGCGTTATGCGTTATGCGTTATGTGTTATGGGTTATGCGTTATGCGTTATGCGTTATGCGTTATGCGTTATGCGTTATGCGTTATGCGTTATGCGTTATGCGTTATGTGTTATGGGTTATGCGTTATGCGTTATGCGTTATGCGTTATGCGTTATGCGTTATGCGTTATGCGTTATGCGTTATGCGTTATGCGTTATGCGTTATGCGTTATGCGTTATGCGTTATGCGTTATGCGTTATACGTTATGCGTTATGCGTTACGCAATATGCGTTATGCGTTCTGCGTTATGCGTTATGCGTTATGCGTTATGCGTTATGCGTGATCCGTTATGCGTTATGCGTTATGAGTAATGCGTGATCCGTTATGCGTTATGCGTTATGCGTTATGCGTTATGCGTTATGCGTTATGCGTTATGCGTTATGCGTTATGGGTTATGCGTTATGTGTTATGCGTTATGCGTTATGCGTTATGCGTTATGCGTTATGCGTTATGGGTTATGAGTAATGCGTGACCCGTTATGCGTTATGCTTTATGCGTTATGAGTTACGCGTAATGCGTTATGCGCTATGGGTCATGCGTTAAGCGTTATGCGTTATGGGTTATGCGTTATGTGTTATGCGTTATGCGTTATGCGTTATGCGTTATGCGTTATGGGTTATCCGTTATGCGTTATCCGATATGCGTTATGCGTTATGCGTTATGCGTTATGCGTTATGCGTTATGCGTTATGCGTTATGCGTTATGCGTTATGCGTTATGCGTTATGCGTTATGCGTTATGCGTTATGCGTTATGCGTTATGCGTTATGCGTTATGCGTTATGCGTTATGTGTTATCCGTTATGAGTTATCCGTTATGCGTTTTGCGTTATGCGTTATGCGTTATGCGTTATGCGTTATGCGTTATGCGTTATGCGATATGCGTTATGCGTTATGCGTTATGCCTTATGCGTTATGCGTTATGCGTTATGCGTTATGCGTTATGCGTTATGTGTTATGGGTTATGCGTTATGCGTTATGCGTTATGCGTTATGCGTTATGCGTTATGCGTTATGCGTTATGCGTTATGCGTTATGTGTTATGGGTTATGCGTTATGCGTTATGCGTTATGCGTTATGCGTTATGCGTTATGCGTTATGCGTTATGCGTTATGCGTTATGCGTTATGCGTTATGCGTTATGCGTTATGCGTTATGCGTTATGCGTTATGCGTTATGCGTTATGCGTTATGCGTTATGCGTTATGCGTTACGCAATATGCGTTATGCGTTATGCGTTATGCGTTATGCGTTATGCGTTATGCGTTATGCGTTATGCGTTATGCGTTATGCGTTATGAGTAATGCGTGATCCGTTATGCGTTATGCGTTATGCGTTATGCGTTATGCGTTATGCGTTATGGGTTATGCGTTATGTGTTATGCGTTATGCGTTATGCGTTATGCGTTATGCGTTATGGGTTATGAGTAATGCGTGACCCGTTATGCGTTATGCTTTATGCGTTATGAGTTACGCGTAATGCGTTATGCGCTATGGGTCATGCGTTAAGGGTTATGCGTTATGCGTTATGCGTTATGGGTTATGCGTTATGCGTTATGCGTTATGCGTTATGCGTTATGTGTTATGCGTTATGCGTTATGCGTTATGCGTTATGCGTTATGGGTTATGAGTAATGCGTGACCCGTTATGCGTTATGCTTTATGCGTTATGAGTTACGCGTAATGCGTTATGCGCTATGGGTTATGCGTTAAGCGTTATGCGTTATGCGTTATGAGTTATCCGTTATGCGTTTTGCGTTATGCGTTATGCGTTATGCGTTATGCGTTATGCGTTATGCGATATGCGTTATGCGTTATGCGTTATGCGTTATGTGTTATGCGTTGTGCGTTATCCGCTATGCGTTATGCGTTTTGCGTTATGCGTTATGCGTTATGCGTTATGCGTTGTGCGTTATGCGTTATGCGTTATAGGTTATGCGTTATGTGTCATGCGTTATGCGTTATGCGTTATGCGTTATGCGGTATGCGTTATGCGTTATGCTTTATGCGTTATGCGTTATAAGTAATGCGTGATCCGTTATGGGTTATGCGTTATGCGTTATGCGTTATGCGTTATGCCTTATGCGTTATGCGTTATGCGTTATGCGTTATGCGTAATGCGTTATGCGTTATGCGTTATGCGTTATGCGTTATGCGTTATGCGTTATGCGTTATGCGTTATGCGTTATGCGTTATGCGTTATGCGTTATGCGTTATGAGAAATGCGTGATCCGTTATGCGTTATGCGTTATGCGTTATGCGTTATGCGTTATGCGATATGGGTTATGCGTTATGTGTTATGCGTTATGCGTTATGCGTTATGCGTTATGCGTTATGCGTTATGCGTTATGCGTTATGCGTTATGCGTTATGCGTTATGCGTTATGCGTTATGCGTTATGCGTTATGCGTTATGCGTTATGCGTTATGTGTTATCCGTTATGAGTTATGAGTAATGCGTGATCCGTTATGCGTTATGCGTTATGAGTAATGCGTGATCCGTTATGCGTTATGCGTTATGAGTAATGCTTGATCCGTTACGCGTTATGCGTTATGCGTTATGGGTTATGCGTTATGTGTTATGCGTTATGCGTTATGCGTTATGCGTTATGCGTTATGCGTTATGCGTTATGGGTTATGAGTAATGCGTGATCCGTTATGCGTTATGCTTTATGCGTTATGAGTTACGCGTAATGCGTTATGCGTTATGCGTTATGGGTTATGCGTTATGTGTTATGAGTTATGCGTTATGCGTTATGCGTTATGCGTTATGCGTTATGGGTTATGAGTAATGCGTGATCCGTTATGCGTTATGCTTTATGCGTTATGAGTTACGCGTAATGCGTTATGCGTTATGCGTTATGGGTTATGCGTTATGTGTTATGAGTTTTGCGTTATGCGTTATGCGTTATGCGTTATGCGTTATGGGTTATCCGTTATGCGTTATCCGTTATGAGTTTTGCGTTATGCGTTATGCGTTATGAGTTGTGCGTTATGCGTTATGCGTTATGCGTTATGCGTTATGCGTTATGCGTTATGCGTTATGCGTTATGCGTTATGCGTTATGCGTTATGGGTTATCCGTTATGCGTTATACGTTATGCGTTATGCGTTATGCGTTATGCGTTATGCGTTATGCGTTATGCGTTATGCGTTATGCGTTATGCGTTATGCGTTATGCGTTATGCGTTATGCGTTATGCGTTATGCGTTATGCGTTATGCGTTATGCGTTATGCGTTATGCGTTATGAGTAATGCGTGATCCGTTATGCGTTATGCGTTATGCGTTATGCGTTATGCGTTATGTGTTATGCGTTGTGAGTTATCCGCTATGCGTTATGCGTTTTGCGTTATGCATTATGCGTTATGCGTTGTGCGTTATGCGTTATGCGTTATAGGTTATGCGTTATGCGTTATGCGTTATGCGTTATGCGTTATGCGTTATGCGTTATGCGTTATGCATTATGCGTTATGCGTTATGCTTTATGCGTTATGCGTTATAAGTAATGCGTGATCCGTTATGTGTTATGCGTTATGCGTTATGCGTTATGTGTTATGCGTTGTGCGTTATCCGCTATGCGTTATTCGTTTTGCGTTATGCGTTATACGTTATGCGTTGTGCGTTATGCGTTATGCGTTATAGGTTATGCGTTATGTGTCATGCGTTATGCGTTATGCGTTATGCGTTATGCGGTATGCGTTATGCGTTATGCGTTATGCGTTATGCGTTATGCGTTATGCGTTATGCGTTATGCGTTATGCGTTATGCGTTATGCGTTATGGGTTATGCGTTATGCGTTATGCGTTATGCGTTATGCGTTATGCGTTATGCGATATGCGTTATGCGTTATGCGTTATGCGTTATGCGTTATGCGTTATGCGTTATGCGTTATGCGTTATGCGTTATGCGTTATGCGTTATGCGTTATGCGTTATGCGTTATGCGTTATGCGTTATGCGTTATGCGTTATGAGTTATGAGTAATGCGTGATCCGTTATGCGTTATGCGTTATGAGTAATGCGTGATCCGTCATGCGTTATGCGTTATGAGTAATGCTTGATCCGTTACGCGTTATGCGTTATGCGTTATGCGTTATGGGTTATGCGTTATGTGTTATGAGTTATGCGTTATGCGTTATGCGTTATGCGTTATGCGTTATGGGTTATGAGTAATGCGTGATCCGTTATGCGTTATGCTTTATGCGTTATGAGTTACGCGTAATGCGTTATGCGTTATGCGTTATGGGTTATGCGTTATGTGTTATGAGTTATGCGTTATGCGTTATGCGTTATGCGTTATGGGTTATGAATAATGCGTGATCCGTTATGCGTTATGCGTGATCCGTTATGCGTTATGCGTTATGAGTAATGCGTGATCCGTTATGCGTTATGCGTTATGCGTTATGCGTTATGCGTTATGGGTTATGCGTTATGCGTTATGCGTTATGCGTTATGCGTTATGCGTTATGCGTTATGGGTTATGAGTAATGCGTGACCCGTTATGCGTTATGCTTCTTGCGTTATGAGTTACGCGTAATGCGTATGCGCTATGGGTCATGCGTTAAGCGTTATGCGTTATGCGTTATGCGTTATGGGTTATGCGTTATGTGTTATGCGTTATGCGTTATGCGTTATGCGTTATGCGTTATGCGTTATGGGTTATCCGTTATGCGTTATCCGTTATGCGTTATGCGTTATGCGTTATGCGTTATGCGTTATGCGTTATGCGTTATGCGTTATGAGTAATGCGTGATCCGTTATGCGTTATGCGTTATGCGTTATGAGTAATGCGTGATCCGTTATGCGTTATGCGTTATGAGTAATGCGTGATCCGTTATGCGTTATGCGTTATGCGTTATGCGTTGTGCGTTATCCGCTATGCGTTATGCGTTTTGCGTTATGCGTTATGCGTTATGCGTTATGCGTTGTGCGTTATGCGTTATGCGTTATAGGTTATGCGTTATGTGTCATGCGTTATGCGTTATGCGTTATGCGTTATGCGGTATGCGTTATGCGTTATGCTTTATGCGTTATGCGTTATAAGTAATGCGTGATCCGTTATGCGTTATGCGTTATGCGTTATGCGTTATGCGTTATGGGTTATGAGTAATGCGTGATCCGTTATGCGTTATGCTTTATGCGTTATGCGTTATGCGTTATGCGTTATGCGTTATGCGTTATGCGTTATGCGTTATGGGTTATGCGTTATGAGTAATGCTTGATCCGTTACGCGTTATGCGTTATGCGTTATGCGTTATGGGTTATGCGTTATGTGTTATGAGTTATGCGTTATGCGTTATGCGTTATGCGTTATGCGTTATGGGTTATGAGTAATGCGTGATCCGTTATGCGTTATGCTTTATGCGTTATGCGTTATGCGTTATGCGTTATGCGTTATGGGTTATGCGTTATGTGTTATGCGTTATGCGTTATGCGTTATGCGTTATGCGTTATGCGTTATGCGTTATGCGTTATGCGTTATGCGTTATGCGTTATGCGTTATGCGTTATGCGTTATGCGTTATGAGTAATGCGTGATCCGTTATGCGTTATGCGTTATGCGTTATGCGTTATGTGTTATGCGTTGTGAGTTATCCGCTATGCGTTATGCGTTTTGCGTTATGCATTATGCGTTATGCGTTGTGCGTTATGCGTTATGCGTTATAGGTTTTGCGTTATGTGTCATGCGTTATGCGTTATGCGTTATGCGTTATGCGTTATGCATTATGCGTTATGCGTTATGCTTTATGCGTTATGCGTTATAAGTAATGCGTGATCCGTTATGTGTTATGCGTTATGCGTTATGTGTTATGCGTTGTGCGTTATCCGCTATGCGTTATTCGTTTTGCGTTATGCGTTATGCGTTATGCGTTGTGCGTTATGCGTTATGCGTTATAGGTTATGCGTTATGTGTCATGCGTTATGCGTTATGCGTTATGCGTTATGCGGTATGCGTTATGCGTTATGCGTTATGCGTTATGCGTTATGCGTTATGCGTTATGCGTTATGCGTTATGCGTTATGCGTTATGGGTTATGCGTTATGCGTTATGCGTTATGCGTTATGCGTTATGCGTTATGCGATATGCGTTATGCGTTATGCGTTATGCGTTATGCGTTATGCGTTATGCGTTATGCGTTTTGCGTTATGCGTTATGCGTTATGCGTTATGCGTTATGCGTTATGCGTTATGCGTTATGCGTTATGCGTTATGCGTTATGCGTTATGCGTTATGCGTTATGTGTTATCCGTTATGAGTTATGAGTAATGCGTGATCCGTTATGCGTTATGCGTTATGAGTAATGCGTGATCCGTTATGCGTTATGCGTTATGAGTAATGCTTGATCCGTTACGCGTTATGCGTTATGCGTTATGCGTTATGGGTTATGCGTTATGCGTTATGAGTTATGCGTTATGCGTTATGCGTTATGCGTTATGCGTTATGGGTTATGAGTAATGCGTGATCCGTTATGCGTTATGCTTTATGCGTTATGCGTTATGCGTTATGCGTCTGCGTTATGCGTTATGCGTTATGCGTTATGCGTTATGGGTTATGCGTTATGCGTTATGCGTTATGCGTTATGAGTTATGCGTTATGCGTTATGCGTTATGCGTTATGCGTTATGGGTTATGAATAATGCGTGATCCGTTATGCGTTATGCGTGATCCGTTATGCGTTATGCGTTATGAGTAATGCGTGATCCGTTATGCGTTATGCGTTATGCGTTATGCGTTATGCGTTATGCGTTATGCGTGATGCGTTATGCGTTATGGGTTATGCGTTATGTGTTATGCGTTATGCGTTATGCGTTATGCGTTATGCGTTATGCGTTATGGGTTATGAGTAATGCGTGACCCGTTATGCGTTATGCTTTTTGCGTTATGAGTTACGCGTAATGCGTTATGCGCTATGGGTCATGCGTTAAGCGTTATGCGTTATGCGTTATGCGTTATGGGTTATGCGTTATGCGTTATGCGTTATGCGTTATGCGTTATGCGTTATGCGTTATGCGTTATGGGTTATCCGTTATGAGTTATCCGTTATGCGTTATGCGTTATGCGTTATGCGTTATGCGTTATGCGTTATGCGTTATGCGTTATGCGTTATGCGTTATGCGTTATGAGTAATGCGTGATCCGTTATGCGTTATGCGTTATGCGTTATGAGTAATGCGTGATCCGTTATGCGTTATGCGTTATGCGTTATGAGTAATCCTGGATCCGTTATGCGTTATGCGTTTTACGTTATTCGTTATGCGTTGTGCATTATGCGTTATGCGTTATGGATTATGCGTTATGCGATATTCGTTATGTGTTATGCGTTATGCGTTATGCGTTATGCGTTATGCGTTATGCGTTATGCGTTATGCGTTATGCGTTATGCGTTATGCGTTATGCGTTATGAGAAGTGCGTGATCCGTTATGCGTTATGCGTTATGAGTAATGCGTGATCGGTTACGCGTTATACGTTATGCGTTTTGCGTTATGGGTTATGCGTTATGTGTTATGAGTTATGCGTTATGCGTTATGCGTTATGCGTTATGCGTTATGGGTTATGAGTAATGCGTGATCCGTTATGCGTTATGCTTTATGCGATATGAGTTACGCGTAATGCGTTATGCGTTATGGGTCATGCGTTAAGCGTTATGCGTTATGCGTTATGGGTTATGAGTAATGCGTGATCCGTTATGCGTTATGCTTTATGCGTTATGAGTTACGCGTAATGCGTTATGCGTTATGCGTTATGGGTTATGAGTAATGCGTGATCCGTTATGCGTTATGCTTTATGCGTTATGAGTTACGCGTAATGCGTTATGCGCTATGGGTCATGCGTTAAGCGTTATGCGTTATGCGTTATGCGTTATGCGTTATGGGTTATGAGTAATGCGTGATCCTTTATGCGTTATGCTTTATGCGTTATGAGTTACGCGTAATGCGTTATGCGCTATGGGTCATGCGTTAAGCGTTATGCGTTATGCGTTATGCGTTATGGGTTATGCGTTATGTGTTATGAGTTATGCGTTATGCGTTATGCGTTATGCGTTATGCGTTATGCGTTATGGGTTATCCGTTATGCGTTATCCGTTATGAGTTTTGCGTTATGTGTTACGCGTTATGAGTTGTGCGTTATGCGTTATGCGTTATGCGTTATGCGTTATGCGTTATGCGTTATGCGTGATCCGTTATGCGTTATGCGTTATGAGTAATGCGTGATCCGTTATGCGTTATGCGTTATGCGTTATGCGTTATGGGTTATGCGTTATGTGTTATGCGTTATGCGTTATGCGTTATGCGTTATGGGTTATGAGTAATGCGTGACCCGTTATGCATTATGCTTTATGCGTTATGAGTTACGCGTAATGCGTTGTGCGCTATGGGTCATGCGTTAAGCGTTATGCGTTATGCGTTATGCGTTATGGGTTATGCGATATGTGTTATGCGTTATGCGTTATGCGTTATGCGTTATGCGTTATGGGTTATCCGTTATGCGTTATCCGTTATGCGTTATGCGTTATGCGTTATGCGTTATGCGTTATGCGTTATGCGTTATGCGTTATGCGTTATGCGTTATGCGTTATGCGTTATGCGTTATGCGTTATGCGATATGCGTTATGCGTTATGCGTTATGCGTTATGCGTTATGCGTTATGCGTTATGCGTTATGCGTTATGCGTTATGCGTTATGCGTTATGCGTTATGCGTTATGCGTTATGCGTTATGCGTTATGCGTTATGCGTTATGCGTTATGAGTAATGCTTGATCCGTTATGCGTTATGCGTTATGCGTTATGCGTTATGCGTTATGTGTTATGCGTTGTGCGTTATCCGCTATGCGTTATGCGTTTTGCGTTATGCGTGATCCGTTATGCGTTATGCGTTATGAGTAATGCGTGATCCGTTATGCGTTATGCGTTATGCGTTATGCGTTATGCGTTATGCGTTATGCGTTATGCGTTATGCGTTATGCGTTATGCGTTATGCGTTATGGGTTATGCGTTATGTGTTATGCGTTATGCGTTATGCGTTATGCGTTATGCGTTATGCGTTATGGGTTATGAGTAATGCGTGACCCGTTATGCGTTATGCTTTTTGCGTTATGAGTTACGCGTAATGCGTTATGCGCTATGGGTCATGCGTTAAGCGTTATGCGTTATGCGTTATGCGTTATGGGTTATGCGTTATGTGTTATGCGTTATGCGTTATGCGTTATGCGTTATGCGTTATGCGTTATGGGTTATCCGTTATGCGTTATCCGTTATGCGTTATGCGTTATGCGTTACGCGTTATGCGTTATGCGTTATGCGTTATGCGTTATGCGTTATGAGTAATGCGTGATCCGGTATGCGTTATGCGTTATGCGTTATGAGTAATGCGTGATCCGTTATGCGTTATGCGTTATGCGTTATGAGTAATCCTGGATCCGTTATGCGTTATGCGTTTTGCGTTATTCGTTATGCGTTGTGCATTATGCGTTATGCGTTATGGATTATGCGTTATGCGATATTCGTTATGTGTTATGCGTTATGCGTTATGCGTTATGCGTTATGCGTTATGCGTTATGAGAAATGCGTGATCCGTTATGCGTTATGCGTTATGAGTAATGCGTGATCCGTTATGCGTTATGCGTTATGCGTTATGCGTTATGCGTTATGCGTTATGCGTGATCCGTTATGCGTTATGCGTTATGAGTAATGCGTGATCCGTTATGCGTTATGCGTTATGCGTTATGCGTTATGCGTTATGCGTTATGCGTTATGCATTATGGGTTATGCGTTATGTGTTATGCGTTATGCGTTATGCGTTATGCGTTATGGGTTATGAGTAATGCGTGACCCGTTATGCGTTATGCTTTTTGCGTTATGAGTTACGCGTAATGCGTTATGCGCTATGGGTCATGCGTTAAGCGTTATGCGTTATGCGTTATGCGTTATGCGTTATGGGTTATGCGTTATGTGTTATGCGTTATGCGTTATGCGTTATGCGTTATGCGTTATGCTTTATGCGTTATGCGTTATGAGTAATGCGTGATCCGTTATGTGTTATGCGTTATGCGTTTTGCGTTATGCGTTATGCGTTATGCGTTATGCGTTCTGCGTTATGCGTTATGCGTTATGCGTTATGCGTTATGCGTTATGCGTCATGCGTTATGCGTTATGCGTTATGCGTTATGCGTTATGCGTTATGCGTTATGCGTTATGCGTTATGCGTTATGCGTTATGCGTTATGCGTTATGCGTTATGCGTTATGCGTTATGAGAAATGCGTGATCCGTTATGCGTTATGCGTTATGAGTAATGCGTGATCGGTTACGCGTTATACGTTATGCGTTTTGCGTTATGGGTTATGCGTTATGCGTTATGCGTTATGCGTTATGCGTTATGCGTTATGCGTTATGCGTTATGGGTTATGAGTAATGCGTGATCCGTTATGCGTTATGCTTTATGCGTTATGAGTTACGCGTAATGCGTTATGCGCTATGGGTCATGCGTTAAGCGTTATGCGTTATGCGTTATGGGTTATGAGTAATGCGTTATGCGTTATGCGTTATGCGTTATGCGTTATGAGTTACGCGTAATGCGTTATGCGTTATGCGTTATGGGTTATGAGTAATGCGTGATCCGTTATGCGTTATGCTTTATGCGTTATGAGTTACGCGTAATGCGTTATGCGCTATGGGTCATGCGTTAAGCGTTATGCGTTATGCGTTATGGGTTATGCGTTATGGGTTATGAGTAATGCGTGATCCTTTATGCGTTATGCTTTATGCGTTATGAGTTACGCGTAATGCGTTATGCGCTATGGGTCATGCGTTAAGCGTTATGCGTTATGCGTTATGCGTTATGGGTTATGCGTTATGTGTTATGAGTTATGCGTTATGCGTTATGCGTTATGCGTTATGCGTTATGGGTTATCCGTTATCCGTTATGAGTTTTGCGTTATGCGTTATGCGTTATGCGTTATGCGTTATGCGTTATGGGTTATCCGTTATGCGTTATACGTTATGCGTTATGCGTTATGCGTTATGCGTTATGCGTTATGCGTTATGCGTTATGCGTTATGCGTTATGCGTTATGCGTTATGCGTTATGCGTTATGCGTTATGCGTTATGCGTTATGCGTTATGAGTAATGCGTGATCCGTTATGCGTTATGCGTTATGCGTTATGCGTTATGTGTTATGCGTTGTGAGTTATCCGCTATGCGTTATGCGTTTTGCGTTATGCATTATGCGTTATGCGTTGTGCGTTATGCGTTATGCGTTATAGGTTATGCGTTATGTGTCATGCGTTATGCGTTATGCGTTATGCGTTATGCGTTATGCGTTATGCATTATGCGTTATGCGTTATGCTTTATGCGTTATGCGTTATAAGTAATGCGTGATCCGTTATGTGTTATGCGTTATGCGTTATGCGTTATGTGTTATGCGTTGTGCGTTATCCGCTATGCGTTATTCGTTTTGCGTTATGCGTTATACGTTATGCGTTGTGCGTTATGCGTTATGCGTTATAGGTTATGCGTTATGTGTCATGCGTTATGCGTTATGCGTTATGCGTTATGCGGTATGCGTTATGCGTTATGCGTTATGCGTTATGCGTTATGCGTTATGCGTTATGCGTTATGCGTTATGCGTTATGGGTTATGCGTTATGCGTTATGCGTTATGCGTTATGCGTTATGCGTTATGCGATATGCGTTATGCGTTATGCGTTATGCGTTATGCGTTATGCGTTATGCGTTATGCGTTATGCGTTATGCGTTATGCGTTATGCGTTATGCGTTATGCGTTATGCGTTATGCGTTATGTGTTATCCGTTATGAGTTATGAGTAATGCGTGATCCGTTATGCGTTATGCGTTATGAGTAATGCGTGATCCGTCATGCGTTATGCGTTATGAGTAATGCTTGATCCGTTACGCGTTATGCGTTATGCGTTATGCGTTATGGGTTATGCGTTATGTGTTATGAGTTATGCGTTATGCGTTATGCGTTATGCGTTATGCGTTATGGGTTATGAGTAATGCGTGATCCGTTATGCGTTATGCTTTATGCGTTATGAGTTACGCGTAATGCGTTATGCGTTATGCGTTATGGGTTATGCGTTATGCGTTATGCGTTATGCGTTATGCGTTATGCGTTATGCGTTATGGGTTATGAGTAATGCGTGATCCGTTATGCGTTATGCGTGATCCGTTATGCGTTATGCGTTATGAGTAATGCGTGATCCGTTATGCGTTATGCGTTATGCGTTATGCGTTATGCGTTATGGGTTATGCGTTATGTGTTATGCGTTATGCGTTATGCGTTATGCGTTATGCGTTATGGGTTATGAGTAATGCGTGACCCGTTATGCGTTATGCTTCTTGCGTTATGAGTTACGCGTAATGCGTTATGCGCTATGGGTCATGCGTTAAGCGTTATGCGTTATGCGTTATGCGTTATGGGTTATGCGTTATGTGTTATGCGTTATGCGTTATGCGTTATGCGTTATGCGTTATGCGTTATGGGTTATCCGTTATGCGTTATCCGTTATGCGTTATGCGTTATGCGTTATGCGTTATGCGTTATGCGTTATGCGTTATGCGTTATGCGTTATGCGTTATGCGTTATGCGTTATGCGTTATGAGTAATGCGTGATCCGTTATGCGTTATGCGTTATGCGTTATGAGTAATGCGTGATCCGTTATGCGTTATGCGTTATGAGTAATGCGTGATCCGTTATGCGTTATGCTTTATGCGTTATGCGTTGTGCGTTATCCGCTATGCGTTATGCGTTTTGCGTTATGCGTTATGCGTTATGCGTTATGCGTTATGCGTTGTGCGTTATGCGTTATGCGTTATAGGTTATGCGTTATGTGTCATGCGTTATGCGTTATGCGTTATGCGTTATGCGGTATGCGTTATGCGTTATGCTTTATGCGTTATGCGTTATAAGTAATGCGTGATCCGTTATGGGTTATGCGTTATGCGTTATGCGTTTTGCGTTATGCGTTATGCCTTATGCGTTATGCGTTATGCGTTATGCGTTATGCGTTATGCGTTATGCGTTATGCGTTATGCGTTATGCGTTATGCGTAATGCGTTATGCGTTATGCGTTATGCGTTATGCGTTATGCGTTATGCGTTATGCGTTATGCGTTATGCGTTATGCGTTATGCGTTATGCGTTATGCGTTATGCGTTATGCGTTATGAGAAATGCGTGATCCGTTATGCGTTATGCGTTATGCGTTATGCGTTATGCGTTATGCGTTATGCGTTATGCGTTATACGTTATGCGTTATGGGTTATGCGTTATGCGTTATGCGTTATGCGTTATGCGTTATGCGTTATGAGTTATGCGTTATGCGTTATGCGTTATGCGTTATGCGTTATGCGTTATGCGTTATGCGTTATGCGTTATGCGTTATGCGTTATGCGTTATGCGTTATGCGTTATGCGTTATGTGTTATCCGTTATGCGTTATGTGTTATCCGTTATGAGTTATGAGTAATGCGTGATCCGTTATGCGTTATGCGTTATGAGTAATGCGTGATCCGTTATGCGTTATGCGTTATGAGTAATGCTTGATCCGTTAAGCGTTATGCGTTATGCGTTATGGGTTATGCGTTATGTGTTATGAGTTATGCGTTATGCGTTATGCGTTATGCGTTATGCGTTATGCGTTATGCGTTATGGGTTAAGAGTAATGCGTGATCCGTTATGCGTTATGCTTTATGCGTTATGAGTTACGCGTAATGCGTTATGCGTTATGCGTTATGCGTTATGGGTTATCCGTTATGCGTTATCCGTCATGAGTTTTGCGTTATGCGTTATGCGTTATGAGTTGTGCGTTATGCGTTATGCGTTATGCGTTATGCGTTATGCGTTATGCGTTATGCGTTATGGGTTATCCGTTATGCGTTATGCGTTATGCGTTATGCGTTATGCGTTATGCGTTATGCGTTATGCGTTATGCGTTATGCGTTATGCGTTATGCGTTATGCGTTATGCGTTATGCGTTATGCGTTATGCGTTATGCGTTATGCGTTATGCGTTATGCGTTATGCGTTATGCGTTATGAGTAATGCGTGATCCGTTATGCGTTATGCGTTATGCGTTATGCGTTATGTGTTATGCGTTGTGAGTTATCCGCTATGCGTTATGCGTTTTGCGTTATGCGTTATGCGTTATGCGTTGTGCGTTATGCGTTATGCGTTATAGGTTATGCGTTATGTGTCATGCGTTATGCGTTATGCGTTATGCGTTATGCGTTATGCATTATGCGTTATGCGTTATGCTTTATGCGTTATGCGTTATAAGTAATGCGTGATCCGTTATGTGTTATGCGTTATGCGTTATGTGTTATGCGTTGTGCGTTATCCGCTATGCGTTATTCGTTTTGCGTTATGCGTTATGCGTTATGCGTTGTGCGTTATGCGTTATGCGTTATAGGTTATGCGTTATGTGTCATGCGTTATGCGTTATGCGTTATGCGTTATGCGGTATGCGTTATGCGTTATGCGTTATGCGTTATGCGTTATGCGTTATGCGTTATGCGTTATGCGTTATGCGTTATGGGTTATGCGTTATGCGTTATGCGTTATGCGTTATGCGTTATGCGTTATGCGATATGCGTTATGCGTTATGCGTTATGCGTTATGCGTTATGCGTTATGCGTTATGCGTTATGCGTTATGCGTTATGCGTTATGCGTTATGCGTTATGCGTTATGCGTTATGCGTTATGCGTTATGCGTTATGCGTTATGCGTTATGCGTTATGTGTTATCCGTTATGAGTTATGAGTAATGCGTGATCCGTTATGCGTTATGCGTTATGAGTAATGCGTGATCCGTTATGCGTTATGCGTTATGAGTAATGCTTGATCCGTTACGCGTTATGCGTTATGCGTTATGCGTTATGGGTTATGCGTTATGTGTTATGAGTTATGCGTTATGCGTTATGCGTTATGCGTTATGCGTTATGGGTTATGAGTAATGCGTGATCCGTTATGCGTTATGCTTTATGCGTTATGCGTTATGCGTTATGCGTTATGCGTTATGCGTTATGCGTTATGCGTTATGGGTTATGCGTTATGTGTTATGCGTTATGCGTTATGAGTTATGCGTTATGCGTTATGCGTTATGCGTTATGCGTTATGGGTTATGAATAATGCGTGATCCGTTATGCGTTATGCGTGATCCGTTATGCGTTATGCGTTATGAGTAATGCGTGATCCGTTATGCGTTATGCGTTATGCGTTATGCGTTATGCGTTATGCGTTATGCGTGATGCGTTATGCGTTATGGGTTATGCGTTATGTGTTATGCGTTATGCGTTATGCGTTATGCGTTATGCGTTATGCGTTATGGGTTATGAGTAATGCGTGACCCGTTATGCGTTATGCTTTTTGCGTTATGAGTTACGCGTAATGCGTTATGCGCTATGGGTCATGCGTTAAGCGTTATGCGTTATGCGTTATGCGTTATGGGTTATGCGTTATGTGTTATGCGTTATGCGTTATGCGTTATGCGTTATGCGTTATGCGTTATGGGTTATCCGTTATGAGTTATCCGTTATGCGTTATGCGTTATGCGTTATGCGTTATGCGTTATGCGTTATGCGTTATGCGTTATGCGTTAAGCGTTATGCGTTATGAGTAATGCGTGATCCGTTATGCGTTATGCGTTATGCGTTATGAGTAATGCGTGATCCGTTATGCGTTATGCGTTATGCGTTATGAGTAATCCTGGATCCGTTATGCGTTATGCGTTTTACGTTATTCGTTATGCGTTGTGCATTATGCGTTATGCGTTATGGATTATGCGTTATGCGATATTCGTTATGTGTTATGCGTTATGCGTTATGCGTTATGCGTTATGCGTTATGCGGTATGCGTTATGCGTTATGCGTTATGCGTTATGCGTTATGCGTTATGAGAAATGCGTGATCCGTTATGCGTTATGCGTTATGAGTAATGCGTGATCGGTTACGCGTTATACGTTATGCGTTATGCGTTATGGGTTATGCGTTATGCGTTATGAGTTATGCGTTATGCGTTATGCGTTATGCGTTATGCGTTATGGGTTATGAGTAATGCGTGATCCGTTATGCGTTATGCTTTATGCGATATGAGTTACGCGTAATGCGTTATGCGTTATGGGTCATGCGTTAAGCGTTATGCGTTATGCGTTATGGGTTATGAGTAATGCGTGACACGTTATGCGTTATGCTTTATGCGTTATGAGTTACGCGTAATGCGTTATGCGTTATGCGTTATGGGTTATGAGTAATGCGTGATCCGTTATGCGTTATGCTTTATGCGTTATGAGTTACGCGTAATGCGTTATGCGCTATGGGTCATGCGTTAAGCGTTATGCGTTATACGTTATGGGTTATGCGTTATGGGTTATGAGTAATGCGTGATCCGTTATGCGTTATGCTTTATGCGTTATGAGTTACGCGTAATGCGTTATGCGCTATGGGTTATGCGTTAAGCGTTATGCGTTATGCGTTATGCGTTATGGGTTATGCGTTATGTGTTATGAGTTATGCGTTATGCGTTATGCGTTATGCGTTATGGGTTATCCGTTATGCGTTATCCGTTATGAGTTTTGCGTTATGTGTTATGCGTTATGAGTTGTGCGTTATGCGTTATGCGTTATGCGTTATGCGTTATGCGTTATGCGTGATCCGTTATGCGTTATGCGTTATGAGTAATGCGTGATCCGTTATGCGTTATGCGTTATGCGATATGCGTTATGCGTTATGCGTTATGCGTTATGCGTTATGCGTTATGCGTTATGCGTTATGCGATATGCGTTATGCGTTATGCGTTATGCGTTATGCGTTATGCGTTATGCGTTATGCGTTATGCGTTATGCGTTATGCGTTATGCGTTATGCGTTATGCGTTATGCGTTATGCGTTATGAGTAATGCTTGATCCGTTATGCGTTATGCGTTATGCGTTATGCGTTATGCGTTATGTGTTATGCGTTGTGCGTTATCCGCTATGCGTTATGCGTTTTGCGTTATGCGTGATCCGTTATGCGTTATGCGTTATGAGTAATGCGTGATCCGTTATGCGTTATGCGTTATGCGTTATGCGTTATGCGTTATGCGTTATGCGTTATGCGTTATGCGTTATGCGTTATGCGTTATGCGTTATGTGTTATGCGTTATGCGTTATGCGTTATGCGTTATGCGTTATGCGTTATGGGTTATGAGTAATGCGTGACCCGTTATGCGTTATGCTTTTTGCGTTATGAGTTACGCGTAATGCGTTATGCGCTATGGGTCATGCGTTAAGCGTTATGCGTTATGCGTTATGCGTTATGGGTTATGCGTTATGTGTTATGCGTTATGCGTTATGCGTTATGCGTTATGCGTTATGCGTTATGGGTTATCCGTTATGCGTTATGCGTTATGCGTTATGCGTTATGCGTTATGCGTTATGCGTTATGCGTTATGCGTTATGCGTTATGCGTTATGAGTAATGCGTGATCCGGTATGCGTTATGCGTTATGCGTTATGAGTAATGCGTTATGCGTTATGGGTTATGCGTTATGTGTTATGCGTTATGCGTTATGCGTTATGCGTTATGCGTTATGCGTTATGGGTTATGAGTAATGCGTGACCCGTTATGCGTTATGCTTTTTGCGTTATGAGTTACGCGTAATGCGTTATGCGCTATGGGTCATGCGTTATGCGTTATGCGTTATGCGTTATGCGTTATGGGTTATGCGTTATGTGTTATGCGTTATGCGTTATGCGTTATGCGTTATGCGTTATGCGTTATGGGTTATCCGTTATGCGTTATCCGTTATGCGTTATGCGTTATGCGTTATGCGTTATGCGTTATGCGTTATGCGTTATGCGTTATGCGTTATGAGTAATGCGTGATCCGGTATGCGTTATGCGTTATGCGTTATGAGTAATGCGTGATCCGTTATGCGTTATGCGTTATGCGTTATGAGTAATCCTGGATCCGTTATGCGTTATGCGTTTTGCGTTATTCGTTATGCGTTGTGCATTATGCGTTATGCGTTATGGATTATGCGTTATGCGATATTCGTTATGTGTTCTGCGTTATGCGTTATGCGTTATGCGTTATGCGTTATGAGAAATGCGTGATCCGTTATGCGTTATGCGTTATGAGTAATGCGTGATCCGTTATGCGTTATGCGTTATGCGTTATGCGTTATGCGTTATGCGTTATGCGTGATCCGTTATGCGTTATGCGTTATGAGTAATGCGTGATCCGTTATGCGTTATGCGTTATGCGTTATGCGTTATGCGTTATGCGTTATGCGTTATGCATTATGGGTTATGCGTTATGTGTTATGCGTTATGCGTTATGCGTTATGCGTTATGGGTTATGAGTAATGCGTGACCCGTTATGCGTTATGCTTTTTGCGTTATGAGTTACGCGTAATGCGTTATGCGCTATGGGTCATGCGTTAAGCGTTATGCGTTATGCGTTATGCGTTGTGCGTTATGGGTTATGCGTTATGTGTTATGCGTTATGCGTTATGCGTTATGCGTTATGCGTTATGCTTTATGCGTTATGCGTTATGAGTAATGCGTGATCCGTTATGTGTTATGCGTTATGCGTTTTGCGTTATGCGTTATGCGTTATGCGTTATGCGTTCTGCGTTATGCGTTATGCGTTATGCGTTATGCGTTATGCGTTATGCGTTATGCGTTATGCGTTATGCGTTATGCGTTATGCGTTATGCGTTATGCGTTATGCGTTATGCGTTATGCGTTATGCGTTATGCGTTATGCGTTATGCGTTATGCGTTATGCGTTATGCGTTATGCGTTATGAGAAATGCGTGATCCGTTATGCGTTATGCGTTATGAGTAATGCGTGATCGGTTACGCGTTATACGTTATGCGTTTTGCGTTATGGGTTATGCGTTATGTGTTATGAGTTATGCGTTATGCGTTATGCGTTATGCGTTATGCGTTATGGGTTATGAGTAATGCGTGATCCGTTATGCGTTATGCTTTATGCGATATGAGTTACGCGTAATGCGTTATGCGCTATGGGTCATGCGTTAAGCGTTATGCGTTATGCGTTATGGGTTATGAGTAATGCGTGATCCGTTATGCGTTATGCTTTATGCGTTATGAGTTACGCGTAATGCGTTATGCGTTATGCGTTATGGGTTATGAGTAATGCGTGATCCGTTATGCGTTATGCTTTATGCGTTATGAGTTACGCGTAATGCGTTATGCGCTATGGGTCATGCGTTAAGCGTTATTCGTTATGCGTTATGGGTTATGCGTTATGGGTTATGAGTAATGCGTGATCCTTTATGCGTTATGCTTTATGCGTTATGAGTTACGCGTAATGCGTTATGCGCTATGGGTCATGCGTTAAGCGTTATGCGTTATGCGTTATGCGTTATGGGTTATGCGTTATGTGTTATGCGTTATGCGTTATGCGTTATGCGTTATGCGTTATGCGTTATGCGTTATGGGTTATCCGTTATGCGTTATCCGTTATGAGTTTTGCGTTATGTGTTACGCGTTATGAGTTGTGCGTTATGCGTTATGCGTTATGCGTTATGCGTTATGCGTTATGCGTTATGCGTTATGCGTTATGCGTTATGCGTTATGAGTAATGCGTGATCCGTTATGCGTTATGCGTTATGCGTTATGCGTTATGGGTTATGCGTTATGTGTTATGCGTTATGCGTTATGCGTTATGCGTTATGGGTTATGAGTAATGCGTGACCCGTTATGCATTATGCTTTATGCGTTATGAGTTACGCGTAATGCGTTGTGCGCTATGGGTCATGCGTTAAGCGTTATGCGTTATGCGTTATGCGTTATGGGTTATGCGATATGTGTTATGCGTTATGCGTTATGCGTTATGCGTTATGCGTTATGGGTTATCCGTTATGCGTTATCCGTTATGCGTTATGCGTTATGCGTTTTGCGTTATGCGTTATGCGATATGCGTTATGCGTTATGCGTTATGCGTTATGCGTTATGCGTTATGCGTTATGCGTTATGCGTTATGCGATATGCGTTATGCGTTATGCGTTATGCGTTATGCGTTATGCGTTATGCGTTATGCGTTATGCGTTATGCGTTATGCGTTATGCGTTATGCGTTATGCGTTATGAGTAATGCTTGATCCGTTATGCGTTATGCGTTATGCGTTATGCGTTATGTGTTATGCGTTGTGCGTTATCCGCTATGCGTTATGCGTTTTGCGTTATGCGTGATCCGTTATGCGTTATGCGTTATGAGTAATGCGTGATCCGTTATGCGTTATGCGTTATGCGTTATGCGTTATGCGTTATGCGTTATGCGTTATGCGTTATGCGTTATGGGTTATGCGTTATGTGTTATGCGTTATGCGTTATGCGTTATGCGTTATGCGTTATGCGTTATGGGTTATGAGTAATGCGTGACCCGTTATGCGTTATGCTTTTTGCGTTATGAGTTACGCGTAATGCGTTATGCGCTATGGGTCATGCGTTAAGCGTTATGCGTTATGCGTTATGCGTTATGGGTTATGCGTTATGTGTTATGCGTTATGCGTTATGCGTTATGCGTTATGCGTTATGCGTTATGGGTTATCCGTTATGCGTTATCCGTTATGCGTTATGCGTTATGCGTTACGCGTTATGCGTTATGCGTTATGCGTTATGCGTTATGAGTAATGCGTGATCCGGTATGCGTTATGCGTTATGCGTTATGAGTAATGCGTGATCCGTTATGCGTTATGCGTTATGCGTTATGAGTAATCCTGGATCCGTTATGCGTTATGCGTTTTGCGTTATTCGTTATGCGTTGTGCATTATGCGTTATGCGTTATGGATTATGCGTTATGCGATATTCGTTATGTGTTATGCGTTATGCGTTATGCGTTATGCGTTATGCGTTATGCGTTATGAGAAATGCGTGATCCGTTATGCGTTATGCGTTATGAGTAATGCGTGATCCGTTATGCGTTATGCGTTATGCGTTATGCGTTATGCGTTATGCGTTATGCGTGATCCGTTATGCGTTATGCGTTATGAGTAATGCGTGATCCGTTATGCGTTATGCGTTATGCGTTATGCGTTATGCGTTATGCGTTATGCGTTATGCATTATGGGTTATGCGTTATGTGTTATGCGTTATGCGTTATGCGTTATGCGTTATGGGTTATGAGTAATGCGTGACCCGTTATGCGTTATGCTTTTTGCGTTATGAGTTACGCGTAATGCGTTATGCGCTATGGGTCATGCGTTAAGCGTTATGCGTTATGCGTTATGCGTGATCCGTTATGCGTTATGCGTTATGAGTAATGCGTGATCCGTTATGCGTTATGCGTTATGCGTTATGCGTTATGGGTTATGCGTTATGTGTTATGCGTTATGCGTTATGCGTTATGCGTTATGGGTTATGAGTAATGCGTGACCCGTTATGCATTATGCTTTATGCGTTATGAGTTACGCGTAATGCGTTGTGCGCTATGGGTCATGCGTTAAGCGTTATGCGTTATGCGTTATGCGTTATGGGTTATGCGATATGTGTTATGCGTTATGCGTTATGCGTTATGCGTTATGCGTTATGGGTTATCCGTTATGCGTTATCCGTTATGCGTTATGCGTTATGCGTTATGCGTTATGCGTTATGCGTTATGCGTTATGCGTTAAGCGTTATGCGTTATGAGTAATGCGTGATCCGTTATGCGTTATGCGTTATGCGTTATGAGTAATGCGTGATCCGTTATGCGTTATGCGTTATGCGTTATGAGTAATCCTGGATCCGTTATGCGTTATGCGTTTTACGTTATTCGTTATGCGTTGTGCATTATGCGTTATGCGTTATGGATTATGCGTTATGCGATATTCGTTATGTGTTATGCGTTATGCGTTATGCGTTATGCGTTATGCGTTATGCGGTATGCGTTATGCGTTATGCGTTATGCGTTATGCGTTATGCGTTATGAGAAATGCGTTATCCGTTATGCGTTATGCGTTATGAGTAATGCGTGATCGGTTACGCGTTATACGTTATGCGTTTTGCGTTATGGGTTATGCGTTATGGGTTATGAGTTATGCGTTATGCGTTATGCGTTATGCGTTATGCGTTATGGGTTATGAGTAATGCGTGATCCGTTATGCGTTATGCTTTATGCGATATGAGTTACGCGTAATGCGTTATGCGTTATGGGTCATGCGTTAAGCGTTATGCGTTATGCGTTATGGGTTATGAGTAATGCGTGACACGTTATGCGTTATGCTTTATGCGTTATGAGTTACGCGTTATGCGTTATGCGTTATGCGTTATGGGTTATGAGTAATGCGTGATCCGTTATGCGTTATGCTTTATGCGTTATGAGTTACGCGTAATGCGTTATGCGCTATGGGTCATGCGTTAAGCGTTATGCGTTATACGTTATGGGTTATGCGTTATGGGTTATGAGTAATGCGTGATCCTTTATGCGTTATGCTTTATGCGTTATGAGTTACGCGTAATGCGTTATGCGCTATGGGTTATGCGTTAAGCGTTATGCGTTATGCGTTATGCGTTATGGGTTATGCGTTATGTGTTATGCGTTATGCGTTATGCGTTATGCGTTATGCGTTATGGGTTATCCGTTATGCGTTATCCGTTATGAGTTTTGCGTTATGTGTTACGCGTTATGAGTTGTGCGTTATGCGTTATGCGTTATGCGTTATGCGTTATGCGTTATGCGTTATGCGTTATGCGTTATGCGTTATGAGTAATGCGTGATCCGTTATGCGTTATGCGTTATGCGATATGCGTTATGCGTTATGCGTTATGCGTTATGCGTTATGCGTTATGCGTTATGCGTTATGCGATATGCGTTATGCGTTATGCGTTATGCGTTATGCGTTATGCGTTATGCGTTATGCGTTATGCGTTATGCGTTATGCGTTATGCGTTATGCGTTATGCGTTATGCGTTATGCGTTATGAGTAATGCTTGATCCGTTATGCGTTATGCGTTATGCGTTATGCGTTATGCGTTATGTGTTATGCGTTGTGCGTTATCCGCTATGCGTTATGCGTTTTGCGTTATGCGTGATCCGTTATGCGTTATGCGTTATGAGTAATGCGTGATCCGTTATGCGTTATGCGTTATGCGTTATGCGTTATGCGTTATGCGTTATGCGTTATGCGTTATGCGTTATGCGTTATGGGTTATGCGTTATGTGTTATGCGTTATGCGTTATGCGTTATGCGTTATGCGTTATGCGTTATGGGTTATGAGTAATGCGTGACCCGTTATGCGTTATGCTTTTTGCGTTATGAGTTACGCGTAATGCGTTATGCGCTATGGGTCATGCGTTAAGCGTTATGCGTTATGCGTTATGCGTTATGGGTTATGCGTTATGTGTTATGCGTTATGCGTTATGCGTTATGCGTTATGCGTTATGCGTTATGGGTTATCCGTTATGCGTTATCCGTTATGCGTTATGCGTTATGCGTTATGCGTTATGCGTTATGCGTTATGCGTTATGCGTTATGCGTTATGAGTAATGCGTGATCCGGTATGCGTTATGCGTTATGCGTTATGAGTAATGCGTTATGCGTTATGGGTTATGCGTTATGTGTTATGCGTTATGCGTTATGCGTTATGCGTTATGCGTTATGCGTTATGGGTTATGAGTAATGCGTGACCCGTTATGCGTTATGCTTTTTGCGTTATGAGTTACGCGTAATGCGTTATGCGCTATGGGTCATGCGTTAAGCGTTATGCGTTATGCGTTATGCGTTATGGGTTATGCGTTATGTGTTATGCGTTATGCGTTATGCGTTATGCGTTATGCGTTATGCGTTATGGGTTATCCGTTATGCGTTATCCGTTATGCGTTATGCGTTATGCGTTACGCGTTATGCGTTATGCGTTATGCGTTATGCGTTATGCGTTATGAGTAATGCGTGATCCGGTATGCGTTATGCGTTATGCGTTATGAGTAATGCGTGATCCGTTATGCGTTATGCGTTATGCGTTATGAGTAATCCTGGATCCGTTATGCGTTATGCGTTTTGCGTTATTCGTTATGCGTTGTGCTTTATGCGTTATGCGTTATGGATTATGCGTTATGCGATATTCGTTATGTGTTATGCGTTATGCGTTATGCGTTATGCGTTATGCGTTATGAGAAATGCGTGATCCGTTATGCGTTATGCGTTATGAGTAATGCGTGATCCGTTATGCGTTATGCGTTATGCGTTATGCGTTATGCGTTATGCGTTATGCGTGATCCGTTATGCGTTATGCGTTATGAGTAATGCGTGATCCGTTATGCGTTATGCGTTATGCGTTATGCGTTATGCGTTATGCGTTATGCGTTATGCATTATGGGTTATGCGTTATGTGTTATGCGTTATGCGTTATGCGTTATGCGTTATGGGTTATGAGTAATGCGTGACCCGTTATGCGTTATGCTTTTTGCGTTATGAGTTACGCGTAATGCGTTATGCGCTATGGGTCATGCGTTAAGCGTTATGCGTTATGCGTTATGCGTTGTGCGTTATGGGTTATGCGTTATGCGTTATGCGTTATGCGTTATGCGTTATGCGTTATGCGTTATGCTTTATGCGTTATGCGTTATGAGTAATGCGTGATCCGTTATGTGTTATGCGTTATGCGTTTTGCGTTATGCGTTATGCGTTATGCGTTATGCGTTCTGCGTTATGCGTTATGCGTTATGCGTTATGCGTTATGCGTTATGCGTTATGCGTTATGCGTTATGCGTTATGCGTTTTGCGTTATGCGTTATGCGTTATGCGTTATGCGTTATGCGTTATGCGTTATGCGTTATGCGTTATGCGTTATGCGTTATGCGTTATGCGTTATGCGTTATGAGAAATGCGTGATCCGTTATGCGTTATGCGTTATGAGTAATGCGTGATCGGTTACGCGTTATACGTTATGCGTTATGCGTTATGGGTTATGCGTTATGTGTTATGAGTTATGCGTTATGCGTTATGCGTTATGCGTTATGCGTTATGGGTTATGAGTAATGCGTGATCCGTTATGCGTTATGCTTTATGCGATATGAGTTACGCGTAATGCGTTATGCGCTATGGGTCATGCGTTAAGCGTTATGCGTTATGCGTTATGGGTTATGAGTAATGCGTGATCCGTTATGCGTTATGCTTTATGCGTTATGAGTTACGCGTAATGCGTTATGCGTTATGCGTTATGGGTTATGAGTAATGCGTGATCCGTTATGCGTTATGCTTTATGCGTTATGAGTTACGCGTAATGCGTTATGCGCTATGGGTCATGCGTTAAGCGTTATGCGTTATGCGTTATGGGTTATGCGTTATGGGTTATGAGTAATGCGTGATCCTTTATGCGTTATGCTTTATGCGTTATGAGTTACGCGTAATGCGTTATGCGCTATGGGTCATGCGTTAAGCGTTATGCGTTATGCGTTATGCGTTATGGGTTATGCGTTATGTGTTATGAGTTATGCGTTATGCGTTATGCGTTATGCGTTATGCGTTATGCGTTATGGGTTATCCGTTATGCGTTATCCGTTATGAGTTTTGCGTTATGTGTTACGCGTTATGAGTTGTGCGTTATGCGTTATGCGTTATGCGTTATGCGTTATGCGTTATGCGTTATGCGTGATCCGTTATGCGTTATGCGTTATGAGTAATGCGTGATCCGTTATGCGTTATGCGTTATGCGTTATGCGTTATGGGTTATGCGTTATGTGTTATGCGTTATGCGTTATGCGTTATGCGTTATGGGTTATGAGTAATGCGTGACCCGTTATGCATTATGCTTTATGCGTTATGAGTTACGCGTAATGCGTTGTGCGCTATGGGTCATGCGTTAAGCGTTATGCGTTATGCGTTATGCGTTATGGGTTATGCGATATGTGTTATGCGTTATGCGTTATGCGTTATGCGTTATGCGTTATGGGTTATCCGTTATGCGTTATCCGTTATGCGTTATGCGTTATGCGTTTTGCGTTATGCGTTATGCGATATGCGTTATGCGTTATGCGTTATGCGTTATGCGTTATGCGTTATGCGTTATGCGTTATGCGTTATGCGATATGCGTTATGCGTTATGCGTTATGCGTTATGCGTTATGCGTTATGCGTTATGCGTTATGCGTTATGCGTTATGCGTTATGCGTTATGCGTTATGCGTTATGCGTTATGCGTTATGAGTAATGCTTGATCCGTTATGCGTTATGCGTTATGCGTTATGCGTTATGTGTTATGCGTTGTGCGTTATCCGCTATGCGTTATGCGTTTTGCGTTATGCGTGATCCGTTATGCGTTATGCGTTATGAGTAATGCGTGATCCGTTATGCGTTATGCGTTATGCGTTATGCGTTATGCGTTATGCGTTATGCGTTATGCGTTATGCGTTATGGGTTATGCGTTATGTGTTATGCGTTATGCGTTATGCGTTATGCGTTATGCGTTATGCGTTATGGGTTATGAGTAATGCGTGACCCGTTATGCGTTATGCTTTTTGCGTTATGAGTTACGCGTAATGCGTTATGCGCTATGGGTCATGCGTTAAGCGTTATGCGTTATGCGTTATGCGTTATGGGTTATGCGTTATGTGTTATGCGTTATGCGTTATGCGTTATGCGTTATGCGTTATGCGTTATGGGTTATCCGTTATGCGTTATCCGTTATGCGTTATGCGTTATGCGTTACGCGTTATGCGTTATGCGTTATGCGTTATGCGTTATGAGTAATGCGTGATCCGGTATGCGTTATGCGTTATGCGTTATGAGTAATGCGTGATCCGTTATGCGTTATGCGTTATGCGTTATGAGTAATCCTGGATCCGTTATGCGTTATGCGTTTTGCGTTATTCGTTATGCGTTGTGCATTATGCGTTATGCGTTATGGATTATGCGTTATGCGATATTCGTTATGTGTTATGCGTTATGCGTTATGCGTTATGCGTTATGCGTTATGCGTTATGAGAAATGCGTGATCCGTTATGCGTTATGCGTTATGAGTAATGCGTGATCCGTTATGCGTTATGCGTTATGCGTTATGCGTTATGCGTTATGCGTTATGCGTGATCCGTTATGCGTTATGCGTTATGAGTAATGCGTGATCCGTTATGCGTTATGCGTTATGCGTTATGCGTTATGCGTTATGCGTTATGCGTTATGCATTATGGGTTATGCGTTATGTGTTATGCGTTATGCGTTATGCGTTATGCGTTATGGGTTATGAGTAATGCGTGACCCGTTATGCGTTATGCTTTTTGCGTTATGAGTTACGCGTAATGCGTTATGCGCTATGGGTCATGCGTTATGCGTTATGCGTTATGCGTTATGCGTGATCCGTTATGCGTTATGCGTTATGAGTAATGCGTGATCCGTTATGCGTTATGCGTTATGCGTTATGCGTTATGGGTTATGCGTTATGTGTTATGCGTTATGCGTTATGCGTTATGCGTTATGGGTTATGAGTAATGCGTGACCCGTTATGCATTATGCTTTATGCGTTATGAGTTACGCGTAATGCGTTGTGCGCTATGGGTCATGCGTTAAGCGTTATGCGTTATGCGTTATGCGTTATGGGTTATGCGATATGTGTTATGCGTTATGCGTTATGCGTTATGCGTTATGCGTTATGGGTTATCCGTTATGCGTTATCCGTTATGCGTTATGCGTTATGCGTTATGCGTTATGCGTTATGCGATATGCGTTATGCGTTATGCGTTATGCGTTATGCGTTATGCGTTATGCGTTATGCGTTATGCGTTATGCGATATGCGTTATGCGTTATGCGTTATGCGTTATGCGTTATGCGTTATGCGTTATGCGTTATGCGTTATGCGTTATGCGTTATGCGTTATGCGTTATGCGTTATGCGTTATGCGTTATGCGTTATGCGTTATGCGTTATGCGTTATGCGTTATGAGTAATGCGTGATCCGTTATGCGTTATGCGTTATGCGTTATGCGTTATGTGTTATGCGTTGTGCGTTATCCGCTATGCGTTATGCGTTTTGCGTTATGCGTGATCCGTTATGCGTTATGCGTTATGAGTAATGCGTGATCCGTTATGCGTTATGCGTTATGCGTTATGCGTTATGCGTTATGCGTTATGCGTTATGCGTTATGCGTTATGGGTTATGCGTTATGTGTTATGCGTTATGCGTTATGCGTTATGCGTTATGCGTTATGCGTTATGGGTTATGAGTAATGCGTGACCCGTTATGCGTTATGCTTTTTGCGTTATGAGTTACGCGTAATGCGTTATGCGCTATGGGTCATGCGTTAAGCGTTATGCGTTATGCGTTATGCGTTATGGGTTATGCGTTATGTGTTATGCGTTATGCGTTATGCGTTATGCGTTATGCGTTATGCGTTATGGGTTATCCGTTATGCGTTATGCGTTATGCGTTATGCGTTATGCGTTACGCGTTATGCGTTATGCGTTATGCGTTATGCGTTATGCGTTATGAGTAATGCGTGATCCGGTATGCGTTATGCGTTATGCGTTATGAGTAATGCGTGATCCGTTATGCGTTATGCGTTATGCGTTATGAGTAATCCTGGATCCGTTATGCGTTATGCGTTTTGCGTTATTCGTTATGCGTTGTGCATTATGCGTTATGCGTTATGGATTATGCGTTATGCGATATTCGTTATGTGTTATGCGTTATGCGTTATGCGTTATGCGTTATGCGTTATGCGTTATGAGAAATGCGTGATCCGTTATGCGTTATGCGTTATGAGTAATGCGTGATCCGTTATGCGTTATGCGTTATGCGTTATGCGTTATGCGTTATGCGTTATGCGTGATCCGTTATGCGTTATGCGTTATGAGTAATGCGTGATCCGTTATGCGTTATGCGTTATGCGTTATGCGTTATGCGTTATGCGTTATGCGTTATGCATTATGGGTTATGCGTTATGTGTTATGCGTTATGCGTTATGCGTTATGCGTTATGGGTTATGAGTAATGCGTGACCCGTTATGCGTTATGCTTTTTGCGTTATGAGTTACGCGTAATGCGTTATGCGCTATGGGTCATGCGTTAAGCGTTATGCGTTATGCGTTATGCGTTATGCGTTATGGGTTATGCGTTATGTGTTATGCGTTATGCGTTATGCGTTATGCGTTATGCGTTATGCTTTATGCGTTATGCGTTATGAGTAATGCGTGATCCGTTATGTGTTATGCGTTATGCGTTTTGCGTTATGCGTTATGCGTTATGCGTTATGCGTTCTGCGTTATGCGTTATGCGTTATGCGTTATGCGTTATGCGTTATGCGTTATGCGTTATGCGTTATGCGTTATGCGTTATGCGTTATGCGTTATGCGTTATGCGTTATGCGTTATGCGTTATGCGTTATGCGTTATGCGTTATGCGTTATGCGTTATGCGTTATGCGTTATGCGTTATGAGAAATGCGTGATCCGTTATGCGTTATGCGTTATGAGTAATGCGTGATCCGTTATGCGTTATGCGTTATGCGTTATGCGTTATGCGTTACGCAATATGCGTTATGCGTTATGCGTTATGCGTTATGCGTTATGCGTTATGCGTTATGCGTTATGCGTTATGCGTGATCCGTTATGCGTTATGCGTTATGAGTAATGCGTGATCCGTTATGCGTTATGCGTTATGCGTTATGCGTTATGCGTTATGCGTTATGCGTTATGGGTTATGCGTTATGTGTTATGCGTTATGCGTTATGCGTTATGCGTTATGGGTTATGAGTAATGCGTGACCCGTTATGCATTATGCTTTATGCGTTATGAGTTACGCGTAATGCGTTGTGCGCTATGGGTCATGCGTTAAGCGTTATGCGTTATGCGTTATGCGTTATGGGTTATGCGTTATGCGTTATGCGTTATGCGTTATGCGTTATGCGTTATGCGTTATGGGTTATCCGTTATGCGTTATCCGTTATGCGTTATGCGTTATGCGTTATGCGTTATGCGTTATGCGTTATGCGTTATGCGTTATGCGTTATGCGTTATGCGTTATGCGTTATGCGTGATCCGTTATGCGTTATGAGTAATGCGTGATCCGTTATGCGTTATGCGTTATGCGTTATGCGTTATGCGTTATGCGTTACGCAATATGCGTTATGCGTTATGCGTTAAGCGTTATGCGTTATGCGTTATGCGTTATGCGTTATGCGTGATCCGTTATGCGTTATGCGTTATGAGTAATGCGTGATCCGTTATGCGTTATGCGTTATGCGTTATGCGTTATGCGTTATGCGTTATGCGTTATGGGTTATGCGTTATGTGTTATGCGTTATGCGTTATGCGTTATGCGTTATGGGTTATGAGTAATGCGTGATCCGTTATGCGTTATGCTTTATGCGTTATGAGTTACGCGTAATGCGTTGTGCGCTATGGGTCATGCGTTAAGCGTTATGCGTTATGCGTTATGCGTTATGGGTTATGCGTTATGTGTTATGCGTTATGCGTTATGCGTTATGCGTTATGCGTTATGCGTTATGGGTTATCCGTTATGCGTTATCCGTTATGCGTTATGCGTTATGCGTTATGCGTTATGCGTTATGCGTTATGCGATATGCGTTATGCGTTATGCGTTATGCGTTATGCGTTATGCGTTATGCGTTATGCGTTATGCGTTATGCGTTATGCGTTATGCGTTATGCGTTATGCGTTATGCGTTATGCGTTATGCGTTATGCGTTATGCGTGATCCGTTATGCGTTATGCGTTATGAGTAATGCGTGGTCCGTTATGCGTTATGCGTTATGCGTTATGCGTTATGCGTTATGCGTTATGCATTATGGGTCATGCGTTATGTGTTATGCGTTATGCGTTATGCGTTATGCGTTATGCGTTATGGGTAATGAGTAATGCGTGACCCGTCATGCGTTATGCTTTTTGCGTTATGCGTTATGCGTTATGCGTTATGCGTGATCCGTTATGCGTTATGCGTTATGAGTAATGCGTTATGAGTAATGCGTGATCCGGTATGCGTTATGCGTTATGCGTTATGAGTAATGCGTGATCCGTTATGCGTTATGCGTTATGCGTTATGAGTAATCCTGGATCCGTTATGCGTTATGCGTTTTGCGTTATTCGTTATGCGTTGTGCATTATGCGTTATGCGTTATGGATTATGCGTTATGCGATATTCGTTATGTGTTATGCGTTATGCGTTATGCGTTATGCGTTATGCGTTATGCGTTATGCGTTATGCGTTATGAGTAATGCGTGATCCGGTATGCGTTATGCGTTATGCGTTATGAGTAATGCGTGATCCGTTATGCGTTATGCGTTATGCGTTATGAGTAATCCTGGATCCGTTATGCGTTATGCGTTTTGCGTTATTCGTTATGCGTTGTGCATTATGCGTTATGCGTTATGGATTATGCGTTATGCGATATTCGTTATGTGTTATGCGTTATGCGTTATGCGTTATGCGTTATGCGTTATGCGTTATGCGTTATGAGTAATGCGTGATCCGTTATGCGTTATGCGTTATGCGTTATGCGTTATGCGTTATGGGTAATGAGTAATGCGTGACCCGTCATGCGTTATGCTTTTTGCGTTATGCGTTATGCGTTATGCGTTATGCGTGATCCGTTATGCGTTATGCGTTATGAGTAATGCGTTATGAGTAATGCGTGATCCGTTATGCGTTATGCGTTATGCGTTATGAGTAATGCGTGATCCGTTATGCGTTATGCGTTATGCGTTATGAGTAATCCTGGATCCGTTATGCGTTATGCGTTTTGCGTTATTCGTTATGCGTTGTGCATTATGCGTTATGCGTTATGGATTATGCGTTATGCGATATTCGTTATGTGTTATGCGTTATGCGTTATGCGTTATGCGTTATGCGTTATGCGATATTCGTTATGCGTTATGCGTTATGCGTTATGCGTTATGCGTTATGCGTTATGCGTTATGCGTTATGCGTTATGAGTAATGCGTGATCCGGTATGCGTTATGCGTTATGCGTTATGAGTAATGCGTGATCCGTTATGCGTTATGCGTTATGCGTTATGAGTAATCCTGGATCCGTTATGCGTTATGCGTTTTGCGTTATTCGTTATGCGTTGTGCATTATGCGTTATGCGTTATGGATTATGCGTTATGCGATATTCGTTATGTGTTATGCGTTATGCGTTATGCGTTATGCGTTATGCGTTATGAGAAATGCGTGATCCGTTATGCGTTATGCGTTATGAGTAATGCGTGATCCGTTATGCGTTATGCGTTATGCGTTATGCGTTATGCGTTATGCGTTATGCGTGATCCGTTATGCGTTATGCGTTATGAGTAATGCGTGATCCGTTATGCGTTATGCGTTATGCGTTATGCGTTATGCGTTATGCGTTATGCGTTATGCATTATGGGTTATGCGTTATGTGTTATGCGTTATGCGTTATGCGTTATGCGTTATGGGTTATGAGTAATGCGTGACCCGTTATGCGTTATGCTTTTTGCGTTATGAGTTACGCGTAATGCGTTATGCGCTATGGGTCATGCGTTAAGCGTTATGCGTTATGCGTTATGCGTGATCCGTTATGCGTTATGCGTTATGAGTAATGCGTGATCCGTTATGCGTTATGCGTTATGCGTTATGCGTTATGGGTTATGCGTTATGTGTTATGCGTTATGCGTTATGCGTTATGCGTTATGGGTTATGAGTAATGCGTGACCCGTTATGCATTATGCTTTATGCGTTATGAGTTACGCGTAATGCGTTGTGCGCTATGGGTCATGCGTTAAGCGTTATGCGTTATGCGTTATGCGTTATGGGTTATGCGATATGTGTTATGCGTTATGCGTTATGCGTTATGCGTTATGCGTTATGGGTTATCCGTTATGCGTTATCCGTTATGCGTTATGCGTTATGCGTTATGCGTTATGCGTTATGCGTTATGCGATATGCGTTATGCGTTATGCGTTATGCGTTATGCGTTATGCGTTATGCGTTATGCGTTATGCGATATGCGTTATGCGTTATGCGTTATGCGTTATGCGTTATGCGTTATGCGTTATGCGTTATGCGTTATGCGTTATGCGTTATGCGTTATGCTTTATGCGTTATGCGTTATGCGTTATGCGTTATGAGTAATGCTTGATCCGTTATGCGTTATGCGTTATGCGTTATGCGTTATGCGTTATGCGTTGTGCGTTATCCGCTATGCGTTATGCGTTTTGCGTTATGCGTGATCCGTTATGCGTTATGCGTTATGAGTAATGCGTGATCCGTTATGCGTTATGCGTTATGCGTTATGCGTTATGCGTTATGCGTTATGCGTTATGCGTTATGCGTTATGGGTTATGCGTTATGTGTTATGCGTTATGCGTTATGCGTTATGCGTTATGCGTTATGCGTTATGGGTTATGAGTAATGCGTGACCCGTTATGCGTTATGCTTTTTGCGTTATGAGTTACGCGTAATGCGTTATGCGCTATGGGTCATGCGTTAAGCGTTATGCGTTATGCGTTATGCGTTATGGGTTATGCGTTATGTGTTATGCGTTATGCGTTATGCGTTATGCGTTATGCGTTATGCGTTATGGGTTATCCGTTATGCGTTATGCGTTATGCGTTATGCGTTATGCGTTACGCGTTATGCGTTATGCGTTATGCGTTATGCGTTATGCGTTATGAGTAATGCGTGATCCGGTATGCGTTATGCGTTATGCGTTATGAGTAATGCGTGATCCGTTATGCGTTATGCGTTATGCGTTATGAGTAATCCTGGATCCGTTATGCGTTATGCGTTTTGCGTTATTCGTTATGCGTTGTGCATTATGCGTTATGCGTTATGGATTATGCGTTATGCGATATTCGTTATGTGTTATGCGTTATGCGTTATGCGTTATGCGTTATGCGTTATGCGTTATGCGTTATGAGAAATGCGTGATCCGTTATGCGTTATGCGTTATGAGTAATGCGTGATCCGTTATGCGTTATGCGTTATGCGTTATGCGTTATGCGTTATGCGTTATGCGTGATCCGTTATGCGTTATGCGTTATGAGTAATGCGTGATCCGTTATGCGTTATGCGTTATGCGTTATGCGTTATGCGTTATGCGTTATGCGTTATGCATTATGGGTTATGCGTTATGTGTTATGCGTTATGCGTTATGCGTTATGCGTTATGGGTTATGAGTAATGCGTGACCCGTTATGCGTTATGCTTTTTGCGTTATGAGTTACGCGTAATGCGTTATGCGCTATGGGTCATGCGTTAAGCGTTATGCGTTATGCGTTATGCGTTATGCGTTATGGGTTATGCGTTATGTGTTATGCGTTATGCGTTATGCGTTATGCGTTATGCGTTATGCTTTATGCGTTATGCGTTATGAGTAATGCGTGATCCGTTATGTGTTATGCGTTATGCGTTTTGCGTTATGCGTTATGCGTTATGCGTTATGCGTTCTGCGTTATGCGTTATGCGTTATGCGTTATGCGTTATGCGTTATGCGTTATGCGTTATGCGTTATGCGTTATGCGTTATGCGTTATGCGTTATGCGTTATGCGTTATGCGTTATGCGTTATGCGTTATGCGTTATGCGTTATGCGTTATGCGTTATGCGTTATGCGTTATGCGTTATGAGAAATGCGTGATCCGTTATGCGTTATGCGTTATGAGTAATGCGTGATCCGTTATGCGTTATGCGTTATGCGTTATGCGTTATGCGTTACGCAATATGCGTTATGCGTTATGCGTTATGCGTTAAGCGTTATGCGTTATGCGTTATGCGTTATGCGTTATGCGTGATCCGTTATGCGTTATGCGTTATGAGTAATGCGTGATCCGTTATGCGTTATGCGTTATGCGTTATGCGTTATGCGTTATGCGTTATGCGTTATGGGTTATGCGTTATGCGTTATGCGTTATGCGTTATGCGTTATGCGTTATGGGTTATGAGTAATGCGTGACCCGTTATGCATTATGCTTTATGCGTTATGAGTTACGCGTAATGCGTTGTGCGCTATGGGTCATGCGTTAAGCGTTATGCGTTATGCGTTATGCGTTATGGGTTATGCGTTATGTGTTATGCGTTATGCGTTATGCGTTATGCGTTATGCGTTATGGGTTATCCGTTATGCGTTATCCGTTATGCGTTATGCGTTATGCGTTATGCGTTATGCGTTATGCGTTATGCGTTATGCGTTATGCGATATGCGTTATGCGTTATGCGTTATGCGTGATCCGTTATGCGTTATGAGTAATGCGTGATCCGTTATGCGTTATGCGTTATGCGTTATGCGTTATGCGTTATGCGTTACGCAATATGCGTTATGCGTTATGCGTTATGCGTTATGCGTTATGCGTTATGCGTTATGCGTTATGCGTGATCCGTTATGCGTTATGCGTTATGAGTAATGCGTGATCCGTTATGCGTTATGCGTTATGCGTTATGCGTTATGCGTTATGCGTTATGCGTTATGGGTTATGCGTTATGTGTTATGCGTTATGCGTTATGCGTTATGCGTTATGGGTTATGAGTAATGCGTGACCCGTTATGCATTATGCTTTATGCGTTATGAGTTACGCGTAATGCGTTGTGCGCTATGGGTCATGCGTTAAGCGTTATGCGTTATGCGTTATGCGTTATGGGTTATGCGTTATGTGTTATGCGTTATGCGTTATGCGTTATGCGTTATGCGTTATGCGTTATGGGTTATCCGTTATGCGTTATCCGTTATGCGTTATGCGTTATGCGTTATGCGTTATGCGTTATGCGTTATGCGATATGCGTTATGCGTTATGCGTTATGCGTTATGCGTTATGCGTTATGCGTTATGCGTTATGCGTTATGCGTTATGCGTTATGCGTTATGCGTTATGCGTTATGCGTTATGCGTTATGCGTGATCCGTTATGCGTTATGCGTTATGAGTAATGCGTGGTCCGTTATGCGTTATGCGTTATGCGTTATGCGTTATGCGTTATGCGTTATGCATTATGGGTCATGCGTTATGTGTTATGCGTTATGCGTTATGCGTTATGCGTTATGCGTTATGGGTAATGAGTAATGCGTGACCCGTCATGCGTTATGCTTTTTGCGTTATGCGTTATGCGTTATGCGTTATGCGTGATCCGTTATGCGTTATGCGTTATGAGTAATGCGTGATCCGTTATGCGTTATGCGTTATGCGTTATGCGTTATGCGTTATGCGTTATGGGTTATGCGTTATGTGTTATACGTTATGCGTTATGCGTTATGCGTTTTGCGTTATGCGTTATGCCTTATGCGTTATGCGTTATGCGTTATGCGTTATGCGTTATGCGTTATGCGTTATGCGTTATGCGTTATGCGAAATGCGTGATCCGTTATGCGTTATGCGTTATGAGTAATGCGTGATCCGTTATGCGTTATGCGTTATGCGTTATGCGTTATGCGTTATGCGTTATGCGTTATGCGTTATGCGTTATGCGTTATGAGAAATGCGTGATCCGTTATGCGTTATGCGTTATGAGTAATGCGTGATCCGTTATGCGTTATGCGTTATGCGTTATGCGTTATGCGTTATGCGTTATGCGTTATGCGTGATCCGTTATGCGTTATGCGTTATGAGTAATGCGTGATCCGTTATGCGTTATGCGTTATGCGTTATGCGTTATGCGTTATGCGTTATGGGTTATGCGTTATGTGTTATGCGTTATGCGTTATGCGTTATGCGTTATGCGTTATGCGTTATGGGTTATCCGTTATGCGTTATCCGTTATGCGTTATGCGTTATGCGTTATGCGTTATGCGTTATGCTTTATGCGTTATGCGATATGCGTTATGCGTTATGCGTTATGCGTTATGCGTTATGCGTTATGCGTTATGCGTTATGCGTTATGCGTTATGCGTTATGCGTTATGCGTTATGCGTTATGCGTTATGCGTTATGCGTTATGCGTTATGTGTTATGCGTTGTGCGTTATCCGCTATGCGTTATGCGTTTTGCGTTATGCGTTATGCGTTATGCGTTGAGCGTTATGCGTTATGCATTATAGGTTATGCGTTATGTGTTATGCGTTATGCGTTATGCGTCATGCATTATGCATTATGCGTTATGCTTTATGCGTTATGCGTTATGAGTAATGCGTGATCCGTTATGTATTATGCGTTATGCGTTATGCGTTATGCGTTATGCGTTATGCGTTATGCGTTATGCGTTATGCGTTATGCGTTCTGCGTTATGCGTTATGCGTTATGCGTTATGCGTTATGCGTTATGCGTTATGAGTAATGCGTGATCCGTTATGTGTTATGCGTTATGCGTTATGCGTTATGCGTTATGCGTTATGCGTTATGCGTTATGCGTTATGCGTTATGCGTTCTGCGTTATGCGTTATGCGTTATGCGTTATGCGTTATGCGTTATGCGTTATGCGTTATGCGTTATGCGTTATGCGTTATGCGTTACGCAATATGCGTTATGCGTTATGCGTTATGCGTTATGCGTTATGCGATATGCGTTATGCGTTATGCGTTATGCGTTATGCGTTATGCGTTATGCGTTATGCGTTATGCTTTATGCGTTATGCGTTATGCGTTATGCGTTATGCGTTATGCGTTATGCGTTATGCGTTATGCGTTATGCGTTATGAGTAATGCTTGATCCGTTATGCGTTATGCGTTATGCGTTATGCGTTATGCGTTATGTGTTATGCGTTGTGCGTTATCCGCTATGCGTTATGCGTTTTGCGTTATGTGTTATGCGTTATGCGTTGTGCGTTATGCGTTATGCGTTATAGGTTATGCGTTATGTGTTATGCGTTATGCGTTATGCGTTATGCGTTATGCATTATGCGTTATGCGTTATGCTTTATGCGTTATGCGTTATGAGTAATGCGTGATCCGTTATGTGTTATGCGTTATGCGTTATGCGTTTTGCGTTATGCGTTATGCGTTATGCGTTATGCGTTATGCGTTATGCGTTATGCGTTATGCGTTATGCGTTATGCGTTATGCGTTATGCGTTATGCGTTATGCGTTATGAGAAATGCGTGATCCGTTATACGTTGTGCGTTATGAGTAATGCGTGATCCGTTATGCGTTATGCGTTATGCGTTATGCGTTATGCGTTATGCGTTATGTGTTATGCGTTATGGGTTATGCGTTATGCGTTATGCGTGATCCGTTATGCGTTATGCGTTATGCGTTATGCGTTATGGGTTATGCGTTATGTGTTATGCGTTATGCGTTATGCGTTATGCGTTATGCGTTATGGGTTATGAGTAATGCGTGACCCGTTATGCGTTATGCTTTTTGCGTTATGAATTACGCGTAATGCGTTATGCGCTATGGGTCATGCGTTAAGCGTTATGCGTTATGCGTTATGCGTTATGGGTTATGCGTTATGTGTTATGCGTTATGCGTTATGCGTTATGCGTTATGCGTTATGCGTTATGCGTTATGCGTTATGCGTTATGCGTTATGCGTTATGCGTTATGCGTTATGCGTTATGCGTTATGCGTTATGCGTTATGCGTTTTGCGGTATTCGTTATGCGTTGTGCATTATGCGTTATGCGTTGTGCGTTATGGGTTATGATTTATGCGTTATGCGTTATGCGTTATGCGTTATGCGTGATCCGTTATGCGTTATGCGTTATGAGTAATGCGTGATCCGTTATGCGTTATGCGTTATGCGTTATGCGTTATGCGTTATGCGTTATGGGTTATGCGTTATGTGTTATGCGTTATGCGTTATGCGTTATGCGTTATGCGTTATGGGTAATGAGTAATGCGTGACCCGTCATGCGTTATGCTTTTTGCGTTATGCGTTATGCGTTATGCGTTATGCGTGATCCGTTATGCGTTATGCGTTATGAGTAATGCGTGATCCGTTATGCGTTATGCGTTATGCGTTATGCGTTATGCGTTATGGGTTATGCGTTATGTGTTATGCGTTATGCGTTATGCGTTATGCGTTTTGCGTTATGCGTTATGCCTTATGCGTTATGCGTTATGCGTTATGCGTTATGCGTTATGCGTTATGCGTTATGCGTTATGCGTTATGCGTTATGCGAAATGCGTGATCCGTTATGCGTTATGCGTTATGAGTAATGCGTGACCCGTTATGCGTTATGCGTTATGCGTTATGCGTTATGCGTTATGCGTTATGCGTTATGCGTTATGCGTTATGCGTTATGCGTTATGAGAAATGCGTGATTTGCGGTATTCGTTATGCGTTGTGCATTATGCGTTATGCTTTGTGCGTTATGGGTTATGGTTTATGCGTTATGCGATATGCGTTATGCGTTATGCGTTATGCGTTATGCGTTATGCGTTATGCGTTATGTGTTATGCGTTATGCGTTATGCATTATGCGTTATGTGTTTTTCGTTATGCGTTATGCGTTGGTCGTTATACGTTTGCGTTATGCGATATGCGTTATGCTTTATGCGTTATGTGTTATGCGTTATACGTTATACGGTATGCGTTATGCGTTATGCGTTATGTGTTATGCGTTATGCGTTTTGCGTTATGCGTTATGCCTTATGCGTTATGCGTTATGCGTTATGCGTTATGCGTTATGCGTTATGCGTTATGCGTTATGCGTTATGCGTTATGCGTTATGCGTTATGCGTTATGCGTTATGCGAAATGCGTGATCCGTTATGCGTTATGCGTTATGAGTAATGCGTGATCCGTTATGCGTTATGCGTTATGCGTTATGCGTTATGCGTTATGCGTTATGCGTTATGCGTTATGCGTTATGCGTTATGCGTTATGCGTTATGCGTTATGCGTTATGCGTTATGCGTTATGAGAAATGCGTGATTTGCGGTATTCGTTATGCGTTGTGCATTATGCGTTATGGGTTATGCGTTATGCGTTATGCGTTATGCGTTATGCTTTATGCGTTATGCGGTATGCGTTATGAGTTATACGTTACGCGTTAAGCGTTATGCGTTATGCCTGATCCGTTATGCGTTATGCGATTTGCGGTATTCGTTATGCGTTATGCGTTATGCGTTATGCGTTATGCGTTATGCGTTATGCGTTATGCGTTATGTGTTATGCGTTATGCGTTATGCGTAATGCGTTATGCTTTATGCGTTATGCGTTATGAGTTATACGTTATGCGTTAAGCGTTATGCGTGATCCGTTATGCGTTGGGCGTTATGCGTTTTGCGGTATTCGTTATGCGTTGTGCATTATGCGTTATGCATTGTGCGTTATGGGTTATGGTTTATGCGTTATGCGATATGCGTTATGCGTTATGCGTTATGCGTTATGCGTTATGCGTTGTGCGTTGTGCGTTATGCGTTATGCGTTATGCGTTATGCGTTATGCGTTATGCGTAATGCGTTATGCGTTACGCGTTACGCGTTATGCGTTATGCGTTATGCGTTATGCGTTATGCGTTATGCGTCATGCGTTATGCGTTATGCGTTACGCGTTATGCGTTACGTGTTATGCGTTATGCGTTATATGTTATGCGTTATGCGTTATGCGTTATGCGTTATGCGTTATGCGTTATGCGTTATGCGTTATGCGTTATGCGTTATGCTTTATCCGTTAAGCGTTATGCTTTATGCGTTATGCGTTATACGTTATGCGTTATGCGTTATGCGTTATGCGTTATGCGTTATGCGTTATGCGTTTTGCGGTATTCGTTATGCGTTGTGCATTATGCGTTGTGCGTTATGGGTTATGATTTATGCGTTATGCGATATGCTTTATGGGTCATGCGTGATCTGTTATGCGTTAGGCGTTATGCGATTTGCGGTACTCGTTATGCGTTGTGCATTATGCGTTATGCGTTATGCGTTAAGGGTTATGGGTTATGCGTTATGCTTTATGCGTTATTCATTTTGCGTTATGCGTTATTCGTCATGAGTTATGAGTAATAAGTTATGCGTAATGCGTTATGCCTTATGCGTTATGCATTATGCGTTATGTGTTTTTCGTTATGCGTTATGCGTTGGGCGTTATACGTTTGCGTTATGCGATATGCGTTATGCTTTATGCGTTATGTGATATGGGTTATACGTTATACGGTATGCGTTATGCGTTATGCGTTATGCGTTATGTGTTATGCGTTATGCGTTATGCGTTCTGCGTTATGCGTTCTGCTTTATGCGTTATGCGTTATGCGTTATGCGTTATGCGTTATGCGTTATGCGTAATGCGTTATGCGTTATGCGTTATGAGTTATACGTTATGCGTTAAGCGCTATGCGTTATGCCTGATCCGTTATGCGTTAGGCGTTATGCGATTTGCGGTATTCGTTATGCGTTGTGCATTATGTGTTATGCGTTATGCGTTAAGGGTTATGGGTTATGCGTTATGCTTTATGCGTTATGCGTTATGCATTTTGCGTTATGCGTTATCCGTTATGAGTTATGAGTTATGAGTTATAAGTTATGCTTAATGCGTTATGCCGTATGCGTTATGCATTATGCGCTATGCGTTATGCGTTATGCGTTATGCGTTATGCGTTATGCGTTATGCGTTATGCCTAATACGTTATGCTTTATGCGTTACGCGTTATGAGTTATACGTTATGCGTTAAGCGTTATGTGTGATCGGTTATGCGTTGGGCGTTTTGCGTTTTGCGGTATTCGTTATGCGTTGTGCATTATGCGTTATGCATTGTGCGTTATGGGTTATGGTTTATGCGTTATGCGATATGCGTTATGCGTTATGCGTTATGCGTTATGCGTTATGCGTTATGCGTTATGCGTTATGCGTTATGCTTTATCCGTTAAGCGTTATGCTTTATGCGTTATGCGTTATACGTTATGCGTTATGCGTTATGCGTTATGCGTTATGCGTTTTGCGGTATTCGTTATGCGTTGTGCATTATGCGTTGTGCGTTATGGGTTATGATTTATGCGTTATGCGATATGCTTTATGGGTCATGCGTGATCTGTTATGCGTTAGGCGTTATGCGATTTGCGGTACTCGTTATGCGTTGTGCATTATGCGTTATGCGTTATGCGTTAAGGGTTATGGGTTATGCGTTATGCTTTATGCGTTATTCATTTTGCGTTATGCGTTATTCGTCATGAGTTATGAGTAATAAGTTATGCGTAATGCGTTATGCCTTATGCGTTATGCGTTATGCGTTATGCGTTATGCGTTATGCGTTATGCGTTGTGCGTTATACGTTTGCGTTATGCGATATGCGTTATGCTTTATGCGTTATGTGATATGGGTTATACGTTATACGGTATGCGTTATGCGTTATGCGTTATGCGTTATGTGTTATGCGTTATGCGTTATGCGTTCTGCGTTATGCGTTCTGCTTTATGCGTTATGCGTTATGCGTTATGCGTTATGCGTTATGCGTTATGCGTAATGCGTTATGCTTTATGCGTTATGCGTTATGCGTTATGAGTTATACGTTATGCGTTAAGCGCTATGCGTTATGCCTGATCCGTTATGCGTTAGGCGTTATGCGATTTGCGGTATTCGTTATGCGTTGTGCATTATGTGTTATGCGTTATGCGTTAAGGGTTATGGGTTATGCGTTATGCTTTATGCGTTATGCGTTATGCATTTTGCGTTATGCGTTATCCGTTATGAGTTATGAGTTATGAGTTATAAGTTATGCTTAATGCGTTATGCCGTATGCGTTATGCATTATGCGCTATGCGTTATGCGTTATGCGTTATGCGTTATGCGTTATGCGTTATGCGTTATGCCTAATACGTTATGCTTTATGCGTTACGCGTTATGAGTTATACGTTATGCGTTAAGCGTTATGTGTGATCCGTTATGCGTTGGGCGTTTTGCGTTTTGCGGTATTCGTTATGCGTTGTGCATTATGCGTTATGCATTGTGCGTTATGGGTTATGGTTTATGCGTTATGCGATATGCGTTATGCGTTATGCGTTATGCGTTATGCGTTATGCGTTATGCGTTATGCGTTATGCGTTATGCGTTATGCGTTATGCGTTATGCGTTATGCGTTATGAGTTATACATTATGCGTTAAGCGTTATGCGTTATGACTGATCCGTTATGCGTTAGGCGTTATGCGATTTGCGGTATTCGTTATGCGTTGTGCATTATGCGTTATGCGTTATGCGTTAAGGGTTATGCATTAAGGGTTATGGGTTATGCGTTATGCTTTATGCGTTATGCGTTATGCATTTTGCGTTATGCGTTATCCGTTATGAGTTATGAGTTATGAGTTATAAGTTATGCTTAATGCGTTATGCCTTATGCGTTATGCATTATGCGCTATGGGTTATGCGTCATGCGTTATGCGTTATGCGTTATGCGTTATGCGTTATGCCTAATACGTTATGCTTTATGAGTTACGCGTTATGAGTTATACGTTATGCGTTAAGCGTTATGCGTGATCCGTTATGCGTTGGGCGTTTTGCGTTTTGCGGTATTCGTTATGCGTTGTGCATTATGCGTTATGCATTGTGCGTTATGGGTTATGGTTTATGCGTTATGCGATATGCGTTATGCGTTATGCGTTATGCGTTATGCGTTATGCGTTATGCGTTATGCGTTATGCGTTATGCTTTATCCGTTAAGCGTTATGCTTTATGCGTTATGCGTTATGCGTTATGCGTTAAGGGTTATGGGTTATGCGTTATGCTTTATGCGTTATGCGTTATGCATTTTGCGTTATGCGTTATCCGTTATGAGTTATGAGTTATGAGTTATAAGTTATGCTTAATGCGTTATGCCGTATGCGTTATGCATTATGCGCTATGCGTTATGCGTCATGCGTTATGCGTTATGCGTTATGCGTTATGCGTTATGCCTAATACGTTATGCTTTATGCGTTACGCGTTATGAGTTATACGTTATGCGTTAAGCGTTATGTGTGATCCGTTATGCGTTGGGCGTTTTGCGTTTTGCGGTATTCGTTATGCGTTGTGCATTATGCGTTATGCATTGTGCGTTATGGGTTATGGTTTATGCGTTATGCGATATGCGTTATGCGTTATGCGTTATGCGTTATGCGTTATGCGTTATGCGTTATGCGTTATGCGTTATGCTTTATCCGTTAAGCGTTATGCTTTATGCGTTATGCGTTATACGTTATGCGTTATGCGTTATGCGTTATGCGTTATGCGTTTTGCGGTATTCGTTATGCGTTGTGCATTATGCGTTATGCGTTATGGGTTATGATTTATGCGTTATGCGATATGCTTTATGGGTCATGCGTGATCTGTTATGCGTTAGGCGTTATGCGATTTGCGGTACTCGTTATGCGTTGTGCATTATGCGTTATGCGTTATGCGTTAAGGGTTATGGGTTATGCGTTATGCTTTATGCGTTATTCATTTTGCGTTATGCGTTATTCGTCATGAGTTATGAGTAATAAGTTATGCGTAATGCGTTATGCCTTATGCGTTATGCATTATGCGTTATGTGTTTTTCGTTATGCGTTATGCGTTGGGCGTTATACGTTTGCGTTATGCGATATGCGTTATGCTTTATGCGTTATGTGATATGGGTTATACGTTATACGGTATGCGTTATGCGTTATGCGTTATGCGTTATGTGTTATGCGTTATGCGTTATGCGTTCTGCGTTATGCGTTCTGCTTTATGCGTTATGCGTTATGCGTTATGCGTTATGCGTTATGCGTTATGCGTAATGCGTTATGCTTTATGCGTTATGCGTTATGCGTTATGAGTTATACGTTATGCGTTAAGCGCTATGCGTTATGCCTGATCCGTTATGCGTTAGGCGTTATGCGATTTGCGGTATTCGTTATGCGTTGTGCATTATGTGTTATGCGTTATGCGTTAAGGGTTATGGGTTATGCGTTATGCTTTATGCGTTATGCGTTATGCATTTTGCGTTATGCGTTATCCGTTATGAGTTATGAGTTATGAGTTATAAGTTATGCTTAATGCGTTATGCCGTATGCGTTATGCATTATGCGCTATGCGTTATGCGTCATGCGTTATGCGTTATGCGTTATGCGTTATGCGTTATGCCTAATACGTTATGCTTTATGCGTTACGCGTTATGAGTTATACGTTATGCGTTAAGCGTTATGTGTGATCCGTTATGCGTTGGGCGTTTTGCGTTTTGCGGTATTCGTTATGCGTTGTGCATTATGCGTTATGCATTGTGCGTTATGGGTTATGGTTTATGCGTTATGCGATATGCGTTATGCGTTATGCGTTATGCGTTATGCGTTATGCGTTATGCGTTATGCGTTATGCGTTATGCGTGATGCGTTATGCGTTATGCGTTATGCGTTATGAGTTATACATTATGCGTTAAGCGTTATGCGTTATGACTGATCCGTTATGCGTTAGGCGTTATGCGATTTGCGGTATTCGTTATGCGTTGTGCATTATGCGTTATGCGTTATGCGTTAAGGGTTATGCATTAAGGGTTATGGGTTATGCGTTATGCTTTATGCGTTATGCGTTATGCATTTTGCGTTATGCGTTATCCGTTATGAGTTATGAGTTATGAGTTATAAGTTATGCTTAATGCGTTATGCCTTATGCGTTATGCATTATGCGCTATGGGTTATGCGTCATGCGTTATGCGTTATGCGTTATGCGTTATGCGTTATGCCTAATACGTTATGCTTTATGAGTTACGCGTTATGAGTTATACGTTATGCGTTAAGCGTTATGCGTGATCCGTTATGCGTTGGGCGTTTTGCGTTTTGCGGTATTCGTTATGCGTTGTGCATTATGCGTTATGCATTGTGCGTTATGGGTTATGGTTTATGCGTTATGCGATATGCGTTATGCGTTATGCGTTATGCGTTATGCGTTATGCGTTATGCGTTATGCGTTATGCGTTATGCGTTATGCGTTATGCGTTATGCGTAATGCGTTATGCGTTATGCGTTATGCGTTATGCGTTATGCGTTATGAGTTATACGTTATGCGTTAAGCGTTATGCGTTATGCCTGATCCGTTATGCGTTAGGCGTTATGCGATTTGCGGTATTCGTTATGCGTTGTGCATTATGCGTTATGCGTTATGCGTTAAGGGTTATGGGTTATGGGTTATGCGTTATGCTTTATGCGTTATGCGTTATGCGTTATGCATTTTGCGTTATGCGTTATCCGTTATGAGTTATGAGTTATGAGTTATAAGTTATGCGTAATGCGTTATGCCTTATGCGTTATGCATTATGCGTTATGCGTTATGCGTTATGCGTTATGCGTTATGCGTTTTGCGTTATGCGTTATGCGTAATACGTTATGCTTTATGCGTTACGCGTTATGAGTTATACGTTATGCGTTAAGCGTTATGCGTGATCCGTTATGCGTTGGGCGTTTTGCGTTTTGCGGTATTCGTTATGCGTTGTGCATTATGCGTTATGCATTGTGCGTTATGGGTTATGGTTTATGCGTTATGCGATATGCGTTATGCGTTATGCGTTATGCGTTATGCGTTATGTGTTATGCGTTATGCGTTATGCGTTATGCGTTATGCGTTATGCGTTATGCGTTATGCGTTATGCGTTATGCGTTATGAGTTATATGTTATGCGTTAAGCGTTATGCGTGATCCGTTATGCGTTATGCGTTATGCGTTGTGCATTATGCGTTATGCATTGTGCGTTATGGGTTATGGTTTATGCGTTATGCGATATGCGTTATGCGTTATGCTTTATGCGTTATGCGTTATGTGTTATGCGTTATACGTTATACGGTATGCGTTATGCGTTATGCGTTATGCGTTATGCGTTATGTGTTATGCGTTATGCGTTATGCGTTATGCGTTATGCGTTATGCGTTATGCGTTATGCGTTATGCGTTATGCTTCATGCGTTATACGTTATGAGTTATGAGTTATGTGTTATAAGTTATGCGTAATGCGTTATGCCTTATGCGTTATGCATTATGCGTTATGCGTTATGCGTTATGCGTTATGCGTTATGTGTTATGCGTTATGCGTTATGCGTTATGCGTTATGCGTTATGCGCTATGCGTTATGCGTTATGCGTTATGCGTTATGCGTTATGCGTTATGCGTTATGCGTTATGCGTTATGCGTTATGCGTTATGCGTTATGCGTTATGCGTTATGCGTTATGCGTTATGCGTTATGCGTTATGCGATATGCGTTATGCTTTATGCGTTATGTGTATGCGTTATACGTTATACGGTATGCTTTATGCGTTATGCGTTATGCGTTATGCGTTCTGCGTTATGCGTTCTGCGTTATGCGTTATGCGTTATGCGTTATGCGTTATGCGTTATGCGTTATGCGTCATGCGTTATGCGTAATGCGTTATGCTTTATGCGTTATGCGTTATGCGTTATGCGTTAAGGGTTAAGGGTTATGGGTTATGCGTTATGCTTTATGCGTTATGCGTTTTGCATTTTGCGTTATGCGTTATCCGTTATGAGTTATGAGTTATGAGTTATAAGTTATGCGTAATGCGTTATGCCTTATGCGTTATGCATTATGCGTTATGCGTTATGCGTTATGCGTTATGCTTTATGCGTTATGTGTATGCGTTATACGTTATACGGTATGCTTTATGCGTTATGCGTTATGCGTTATGCGTTCTGCGTTATGCGTTATGCGTTATGCGTTATGCGTTATGCGTTATGCGTTATGCGTTATGCGTTATGCGTTATGCGTTATGCGTTATGCGTTAGGCGTTATGCGATTTGCGGTATTCGTTATGCGTTGTGCATTATGCGTTATGCGTTAAGGGTTAAGGGTTATGGGTTATGCGTTATGCATTATGAGTTATGCGTTCTGCGGTATTCGTTATGCGTTGTGCATTATGCGTTATGCGTTATGCGTTATGCGTTATGCGTTATGCGTTATGCGTAATGCGTTATGCTTTATGCGTTATGCGTTATGAGTTATACGTTATGCGTTATGCGTTATGCGTTATGCGTTATGCATTATACGTTATGCGTTATGCGTTATGCGTTATGCGTAATGCGTTATGCTTTATGCGTTATGCGTTATGAGTTATACGTTATGCGTGATCCGTTATGCGTTGGGCGTTATGCGTTTTGCGGTATTCGTTATGCGTTGTGCATTATGCGTTATGCATTGTGCGTTATGGGTTATGGTTTATGAGTTATGCGATATGCGTTATGCGTTATGCGTTATGCGTTATGCGTTATGCGATATGCGTTATGCGTTATGCGTTATGCGTTATGCGTTATGCGTTATGCGTTATGCGTTATGCATTATGAGTTATGCGTTCTGCGGTATTCGTTATGCGTTGTGCATTATGCGTTATGCGTTATGCGTTATGCGTTATGCGTTATGCGTTATGCGTTATGCGTTATGCTTTATGCGTTATGCGTTATGCGTTATGAGTTATACGTTATGCGTTAAGCGTTATGCGTGATCCGTTATGCGTTATGCTTTATGCGTTATGCGTTATGCGTTATGAGTTATACGTTATGCGTTAAGCGTTATGCGTGATCCGTTATGCGTTGGGCGTTATGCGTTTTGCGGTATTCGTTATGCGTTGTGCATTATGCGTTATGCATTGTGCGTTATGGGTTATGGATTATGCGTTATGCGATATGCGTTATGCGTTATGCGTTATGCGTTATGCGTTATGCGTTATGCGTTATGCGTTATGCGTTATGCGTTATGCGTTATGCGTTATGCGTTATGCGTTATGCGTTATGCGTTATGCGTTATGCGTTATGCGTTATGCGTTGGGCGTTATACGTTTGCGTTATGCGATATGCGTTATGCTTTATGCGTTATGTGTTATGCGTTATGCGTTATGCGTTATGCGTTATGCGTTATGCGTTATGCGTTATGCGTTATGCGTTGTGCGTAATGGGTTATCATTTATGCGTTATGCGATATGCTTTATGCGTCATGCGTGATCCGTTATGCGTTATGCGTTATGCGTTATGCGTTATGCGTTATGCGTTGTGCGTTGTGCGTTATGCGTTATGCGTTATGCGTTATGCGTTATGCGTTACACGTTATGCGTTATGCGTTATGCGTTATGCGTTATGCGTTATGCGTTATGCGTTATGCGTTATGCGTTATGCGTTATGCGTTATGCGTTATGAGTTATACGTTATGCGTTAAGCGTTATGCGTGATCCGTTATGCGTTGGGCGTTATGCGTTTTGCGGTATTCGTTATGCGTTGTGCATTATGCGTTATGCATTGTGCGTTATGGGTTATGGTTTATGCGTTATGCGATATGCGTTATGCGTTATGCGTTATGCGTTATGCGTTATGCGTTATGCGTTATGCGTTCTGCGTTATGCGTTATGCGTTATGCGTTATGCGTTATGCGTTATGCGTTATGCGTTATGCGTTATGCGTTATGCGTTATGCGTTATGCGTTGGGCGTTATACGTTTGCGTTATGCGATATGCGTTATGCTTTATGCGTTATGTGTTATGCGTTATGCGTTATGCGTCATGCGTTATGCGTAATGCGTTATGCGTTATGCGTTATGCGTTATGCGTTATGCGTTATGCGTTATGCGTTATGCGTTATGCGTTATGCGTTATGCGTTATGCGTTATGCGTTGGGCGTTATACGTTTGCGTTATGCGATATGCGTTATGCTTTATGCGTTATGTGTTATGCGTTATGCGTTATGTGTCATGCGTTATGCGTAATGCGTTATGCTTTATGCGTTATGCGTTATGAGTTATACGTTATGCGTTAAGCGTTATGCGTTATGCCTGATCCGTTATGCGTTAGGCGTTATGCGAATTGCGGTATTCGTTATGCGTTGTGCATTATGCGTTATGCGTTAAGGGTTAAGGGTTATGGGTTATGCGTTATGCTTTATGCGTTATGCGTTTTGCATTTTGCGTTATGCGTTATCCGTTATGCGTAATGCGTTATGCTATATGCGTTATGCGTTATGAGTTATACGTTATGCGTTAAGCGTTATGCGTGATCCGTTATGCGTTGGGTGTTATGCGTTTTGCGGTATTCGTTATGCGTTGTGCATTATGCGTTATGCATTGTGCGTTATGGGTTATGGTTTATGCGTTATGCGATATGCGTTATGCGTTATGCGTTATGCGTTATGCGTTATGCGTTATGCGTTCTGCGTTATGCGTTATGCGTTATGCGATATGCGTTATGCGATATGCGTTATGCGTTTTGCGTTATGCGTTATGCGTTATGCGTTATGCGTTATGCGCTATGCGTTATGCTTTATGCGTTATGCGTTATGCGTTATGCGTTATGCGTTATGCGTTATGCGTTATGCGTTATGCGTTATGCGTTATGCGTTATGCGTTATGCGTTATGCGTTATGCGTTATGCGTTATGCGTTATGCGTTATACGTTATGCGTTATGCGCTATGCGTTATGCGTTATGCGATATGCGTTATGCTTTATGCGTTATGTGTTATGCGTTATACGTTATACGGTATGCTTTATGCGTTATGCGTTATGCGTTATGTGTTATGCGTTATGCGTTATGCGTTCTGCGTTATGCGTTCTGCGTTATGGGTTATGCGTTATGCGTTATGCGTTATGCGTTATGCGTCATGCGTTATGCGTAATGCGTTATGCTTTATGCGTTATGCGTTATGAGTTATACGTTATGCGTTAAGCGTTATGCGTTATGCCTGATCCGTTATGCGTTAGGCGTTATGCGATTTGCGGTATTCGTTATGCGTTGTGCATTATGCGTTATGCGTTAAGGGTTAAGGGTTATGGGTTATGCGTTATGCTTTATGCGTTATGCGTTTTGCATTTTGCGTTATGCGTTATCCGTTATGCGTTATGCGTTATGCTTTATGCGTTATGCGTTATGAGTTATGCGTTATGCGTTATGCGTTATGCGTTATGCGTTATGCGTTATGCGTTATGCTTTATGCGTTATGCGTTATGAGTTATACGTTATGCGTTGGGCGTTATACGTTTGCGTTATGCGATATGCGTTATGCTTTATGCGTTATGTGTTATGCGTTATACGTTATACGGTATGCTTTATGCGTTATGCGTTATGCGTTATGTGTTATGCGTTATGCGTTATGCGTTCTGCGTTATGCGTTCTGCGTTATGCGTTATGCGTTATGCGATTTGCGGTACTCGTTATGCGTTGTGCATTATGCGTTATGCGTTATGCGTTAAGGGTTATGTGTTATGCGTTATGCTTTATGCGTTATTCATTTTGCGTTATGCGTTATGCGTTACGCGTTATGCGTTATGCGTTATGCGTTATGCGTTATGCGTTATGCGTTATGCGTTATGCGTTATGCGTTATGCGTTATGCGTTATGCATTATGCGTTATGTGTTTTTCGCTATGCGTTATGCGTTGGGCGTTATACGTTTGCGTTATGCGATATGCGTTATGCTTTATGCGTTATGTGTTATGCGTTATACGTTATACGGTATGCTTTATGCGTTATGCGTTATGCGTTATGTGTTATGCGTTATGCGATATGCGTTATGCTTTATGCGTTATGTGTTATGCGTTATACGTTATACGGTATGCTTTATGCGTTATGCGTTATGCGTTATGTGTTATGCGTTATGCGTTATGCGTTATGCGTTATGCGTTATGCGTTATGCGTTATGCGTTCTGCGTTATGCGTTCTGCGTTATGCGTTATGCGTTATGCGTTATGCGTTATGCGTTATGCGTTATGCGTTATGCGTTTTGCGTTATGCGTTATGCGTTATGCGTTATGCGTTATGCGCTATGCGTTATGCCTTATGCGTTATGCGTTATGCGTTATGCGTTATGCGTTATGCGTTATGCGTTATGCGTTATGCGTTATGCGTTATGCGTTATGCGTTATGCGTTATGCGTTATGCGTTATGCGTTATGCGTTATGCGTTATGCGTTATGCGTTATGCGTTATGCGTTATGCGTTATGCGTTATGCGTCATGCGTTATGCGTAATGCGTTATGCTTTATGCGTTTTGCGTTATGAGTTATACGTTATGCGTTAAGCGTTATGCGTTATGCCTGATCCGTTATGCGTTAGGCGTTATGCTATTTGCGGTATTCGTTATGCGTTGTGCATTATGCGTTATGCGTTAAGGGTTAAGGGTTATGGGTTATGCGTTATGAGTTATAAGTTATGCGTAATGCGTTATGCCTTATGCGTTATGCATTATGCGTTATGCGTTATGCGTTATGCGTTATGCGTTATGCGTTATGCGTTATGCGTAATGCGTTATGCCTTATGCGTTATGCATTATGCGTTATGCGTTATGCGTTATGCGTTATGCGTAATGCGTTATGCGTTATGCGTTATGCGTTATGCGTTATTCGTTATGCGTTATGCGTTATGCGTTATGCGTTATGCGTTATGCGTTATGCGTTACGCGTTATGCGTTACGTGTTATGCGTTATGCGTTATATGTTATGCGTTATGCGTTATGCGTTATGCGTTATGCGTTATGCGTTATGCGTTATGCGTTATGCGTTATGCGTTATGCGTTATGCGTTATTCGTTATGCGTTATGCGTTATGCGTTCTGCGTTATGCGTTATGCGTTATGCGTTATGCGTTATGCGTTATGCGTCATGCGTTATGCGTAATGCGTTATGCTTTATGCGTTATGCGTTATGAGTTATACGTTATGCGTTAAGCGTTATGCGTTATGCCTGATCCGTTATGCGTTAGGCGTTATGCGATTTGCGGTATTCGTTATGCGTTGTGCATTATGCGTTATGCGTTAAGGGTTAAGGGTTATGGGTTATGCGTTATGCTTTATGCGTTATGCGTTTTGCATTTTGCGTTATGCGTTATCCGTTATGCGTTATGCGTTATGCGTTATGCGTTATGCGTTATGCGTTATGCGTTATGCGTTCTGCGTTATGCGTTCTGCGTTATGCGTTATGCGTTATGCGTTATGCGTTATGCGTTATGCGTTATGCGTTATGCGTTTTGCGTTATGCGTTATGCGTTTGCGTTATGCGTTATGCGTTATGCGTTATGCGTTATGCGTTATGCGTTATGCGTTATGCGTTATGCGTTATGCGTTATGCGTTATGCGTTATGCGTTATGCGTTATGCGTTATGCGTTATGCGTTATGCGTTATGCGTTATGCGTTATGCGTTATGCGTTATGCGTTATGCGTTATGCGTTATGCGTTATGCGTTATGCGTCATGCGTTATGCGTAATGCGTTATGCTTTATGCGTTTTGCGTTATGAGTTATACGTTATGCGTTAAGCGTTATGCGTTATGCCTGATCCGTTATGCGTTAGGCGTTATGCTATTTGCGGTATTCGTTATGCGTTGTGCATTATGCGTTATGCGTTAAGGGTTAAGGGTTATGGGTTATGCGTTATGCTTTATGCGTTATGCGTTTTGCATTTTGCGTTATGCGTTATCCGTTATGAGTTATGAGTTATGAGTTATAAGTTATGCGTAATGCGTTATGCCTTATGCGTTATGCATTATGCGTTATGCGTTATGCGTTATGCGTTATGCGTTATGCGTTATGCGTTATGCGTAATGCGTTATGCCTTATGCGTTATGCATTATGCGTTATGCGTTATGCGTTATGCGTTATGCGTTATGCGTTATGCGTTATGCGTTATGCGTTATGCGTTATGCATTTTGCGTTATGCGTTATCCGTTATGAGTTATGAGTTATGAGTTATAAGTTATGCGTAATTCGTTATGCCTTATTTGTTATGCATTATGCGTTATGCGTTATGCGTTATGCGTTATGCGTTATGCGTTATGCGTTATGCGTTATGCGTTATGCGTTATGCGTTATGCGTTATGCGTTATGCGTTATGCTTTATGCGTTTTGCGTTATGAGTTATACGTTATGCTTTAAGCGTTATGCGTTATGCCTGATCCGTTATGCGTTAGGCGTTATGCGATTTGCGGTATTCGTTATGCGTTGTGCATTATGCGTTATGCGTTAAGGGTTAAGGGTTATGGGTTATGCGTTATGCTTTATGCGTTATGCGTTTTGCATTTTGCGTTATGCGTTATCCGTTATGAGTTATGAGTTATGAGTTATAAGTTATGCGTAATGCGTTATGCCTTATGCGTTATGCATTACGCGTTATGCGTTATGCGTTATGCGTTATGCGTTATGCGTTATGCGTTATGCGTTATGCGTTATGCGTTATGCGTTATGCGTAATGCGTTATGCTTTATGCGTTATGCGTTATGAGCTATACGTTATGCGTTAAGCGTTATGCGTGATCCGTTATGCGTTGGGCGTTATGCGTTTTGCGGTATTCGTTATGCGTTGTGCATTATGCGTTATGCATTGTGCGTTATGGGTTATGGTTTATGCGTTATGCGATATGCGTTATGCGTTATGCGTTATGCGTTATGCGTTATGCGTTTTGCGTTATGCGTTATGCGTTATGCGTTATGCGTTATGCGCTATGCGTTATGCGTTATGCGTTATGCGTTATGCGTTATGCGTTATGCGTTATGCGTTATGCGTTATGCGTTATGCGTTATGCGTTATGCGTTATGGGTTATGCGTTATGCGTTATTCGTTATGCGATATGCGTTATGCTTTATGCGTTATGTGTTATGCGTTATACGTTATACGGTATGCTTTATGCGTTATGCGTTATGCGTTATGTGTTATGCGTTATGCGTTATGCGTTCTGCGTTATGCGTTCTGCGTTATGCGTTATGCGTTATGCGTTATGCGTTATGCGTTATGCGTCATGCGTTATGCGTAATGCGTTATGCTTTATGCGTTATGCGTTATGAGTTATACGTTATGCGTTAAGCGTTATGCGTTATGCCTGATCCGTTATGCGTTAGGCGTTATGCGATTTGCGGTATTCGTTATGCGTTGTGCATTATGCGTTATGCGTTAAGGGTTAAGGGTTATGGGTTATGCGTTATGCTTTATGCGTTATGCGTTTTGCATTTTGCGTTATGCGTTATCCGTTATGAGTTATGAGTTATGAGTTATAAGTTATGCGTAATGCGTTATGCCTTATGCGTTATGCGTTATGCGTAATGCGTTATGCTTTATGCGTTATGCGTTATGAGTTATACGTTATGCGTTAAGCGTTATGCGTTATGCCTGATCCGTTATGCGTTAGGCGTTATGCGATTTGCGGTATTCGTTATGCGTTGTGCATTATGCGTTATGCGTTAAGGGTTAAGGGTTATGGGTTATGCGTTATGCTTTATGCGTTATGCGTTTTGCATTTTGCGTTATGCGTTATCCGTTATGAGTTATGAGTTATGAGTTATAAGTTATGCGTAATGCGTTATGCGTTATGCGTTATGCGTTATGCGTAATGCGTTATGCTTTATGCGTTATGCGTTATGAGTTATACGTTATGCGTTAAGCGTTATGCGTTATGCCTGATCCGTTATGCGTTAGGCGTTATGCGATTTGCGGTATTCGTTATGCGTTGTGCATTATGCGTTATGCGTTAAGGGTTAAGGGTTATGGGTTATGCGTTATGCTTTATGCGTTATGCGTTTTGCTTTTTGCGTTATGCGTTATCCGTTATGAGTTATGAGTTATGAGTTATAAGTTATGCGTAATGCGTTATGCCTTATGCGTTATGCATTATGCGTTATGCGTTATGCGTTATGCGTTATGCGTTATGCGTTATGCGTTATGCGTTATGCGTTATGCGTTATGCGTTATGCGTAATGCGTTATGCTTTATGCGTTATGCGTTATGAGTTATACGTTATGCGTTAAGCGTTATGCGTGATCCGTTATGCGTTGGGCGTTATGCGTTTTGCGGTATTCGTTATGCGTTGTGCATTATGCGTTATGCATTGTGCGTTATGGGTTATGGTTTATGCGTTATGCGATATGCGTTATGCGTTATGCGTTATGCGTTATGCGTTATGCGTTTTGCGTTATGCGTTATGCGTTATGCGTTATGCGTTATGCGCTATGCGTTATGCGTTATGCGTTATGCGTTATGCGTTATGCGTTATGCGTTATGCGTTATGCGTTATGCGTTATGCGTTATGCGTTATGGGTTATGCGTTATGCGTTATTCGTTATGCGATATGCGTTATGCTTTATGCGTTATGTGTTATGCGTTATACGTTATACGGTATGCTTTATGCGTTATGCGTTATGCGTTATGTGTTATGCGTTATGCGTTATGCGTTCTGCGTTATGCGTTCTGCGTTATGCGTTATGCGTTATGCGTTATGCGTTATGCGTTATGCGTCATGCGTTATGCGTAATGCGTTATGCTTTATGCGTTATGCGTTATGAGTTATACGTTATGCGTTAAGCGTTATGCGTTATGCCTGATCCGTTATGCGTTAGGCGTTATGCGATTTGCGGTATTCGTTATGCGTTGTGCATTATGCGTTATGCGTTAAGGGTTAAGGGTTATGGGTTATGCGTTATGCTTTATGCGTTATGCGTTTTGCATTTTGCGTTATGCGTTATCCGTTATGAGTTATGAGTTATGAGTTATAAGTTATGCGTAATGCGTTATGCGTTATGCGTTATGCGTTATGCGTAATGCGTTATGCTTTATGCGTTATGCTTTATGAGTTATACGTTATGCGTTAAGCGTTATGCGTTATGCCTGATCCGTTATGCGTTAGGCGTTATGCGATTTGCGGTATTCGTTATGCGTTGTGCATTATGCGTTATGCGTTAAGGGTTACGGGTTATGGGTTATGCGTTATGCTTTATGCGTTATGCGATTTGCATTTTGCGTTATGCGTTATCCGTTATGAGTTATGAGTTATGAGTTATAAGTTATGCGTAATGCGTTATGCCTTATGCGTTATGCGTTATGCGTAATGCGTTATGCTTTATGCGTTATGCGTTATGAGTTATACGTTATGCGTTAAGCGTTATGCGTTATGCCTGATCCGTTATGCGTTAGGCGTTATGCGATTTGCGGTATTCGTTATGCGTTGTGCATTATGCGTTATGCGTTAAGGGTTAAGGGTTATGGGTTATGCGTTATGCTTTATGCGTTATGCGTTTTGCATTTTGCGTTATGCGTTATCCGTTATGAGTTATGAGTTATGAGTTATAAGTTATGTTTAATGCGTTATGCCTTATGCGTCATGCATTATGCGTTATGCGTTATGCGTTATGCGTTATGCGTTATGCGTTATGCGTTATGCGTTATGCGTTATGCGTTATGCGTTATGCGTAATGCGTTATGCTTTAGGCGTTATGCGTTATGAGTTATACGTTATGCGTTAAGCGTTATGCGTGATCCGTTATGCGTTGGGCGTTATGCGTTTTGCGGTATTCGTTATGCGTTGTGCATTATGGGTTATGCATTGTGCGTTATGGGTTATGGTTTATGCGTTATGCGATATGCGTTATGTGTTATGCGTTAAGCGCTATGCGTGATCCGTTATGCGTTGGGCGTTATGCGTTATGCGTTATGCGTTATGCGTTATGCGTTATGCGTTATGCGTTATGCGTTATGCGTTATGCGTTATGCGTTATGCGTTATGTGTTATGCGTTATGCGTTATGCGTTACGCGTTATGCGTTACGTGTTATGCGTTATGCGTTATATGTTATGCGTTATGCGTTATGCGTTATACGTTATGCGTTATGCGTTATGCGTTATGCGTTATGCGTTATGCGTTATGCGTTATGCGTTATGCGTTATGCATTATGCGTTATGTGTTTTTCGCTATGCGTTATGCGTTGGGCGTTATACGTTTGCGTTATGCGATATGCGTTATGCTTTATGCGTTATGTGTTATGCGTTATACGTTATACGGTATGCTTTATGCGTTATGCGTTATGCGTTATGTGTTATGCGTTATGCGATATGCGTTATGCTTTATGCGTTATGTGTTATGCGTTATACGTTATACGGTATGCTTTATGCGTTATGCGTTATGCGTTATGTGTTATGCGTTATGCGTTATGCGTTATGCGTTATGCGTTATGCGTTATGCGTTCTGCGTTATGCGTTCTGCGTTATGCGTTATGCGTTATGCGTTATGCGTTATGCGTTATGCGTTATGCGTTATGCGTTATGCGTTTTGCGTTATGCGTTATTTGTTATGCGTTATGCGTTATGCGCTATGCGTTATGCCTTATGCGTTATGCGTTATGCGTTATGCGTTATGCGTTATGCGTTATGCGTTATGCGTTATGCGTTATGCGTTATGCGTTATGCGTTATGCGTTATGCGTTATGCGTTATGCGTTATGCGTTATGCGTTATGCGTTATGCGTTATGCGTTATGCGTTATGCGTTATGCGTTATGCGTTATGCGTTATGCGTTATGCGTAATGCGTTATGCTTTATGCGTTTTGCGTTATGAGTTATACGTTATGCGTTAAGCGTTATGCGTTATGCCTGATCCGTTATGCGTTAGGCGTTATGCTATTTGCGGTATTCGTTATGCGTTGTGCATTATGCGTTATGCGTTAAGGGTTAAGGGTTATGGGTTATGCGTTATGCTTTATGCGTTATGCGTTTTGCATTTTGCGTTATGCGTTATCCGTTATGAGTTATGAGTTATGAGTTATAAGTTATGCGTAATGCGTTATGCCTTATGCGTTATGCATTATGCGTTATGCGTTATGCGTTATGCGTTATGCGTTATGCGTTATGCGTAATGCGTTATGCCTTATGCGTTATGCTTTATGCGTTATGCGTTATGCGTTATGCGTTATGCGTAATGCGTTATGCGTTATGCGTTATGCGTTATGCGTTATGCGTTATGCATTATGCGTTATGCATTATGCGTTATGCGATATGTGTTATGCGTTATGCGTTATGCGTTATGCGTTACGCGTTATGCGTTATGCGTTATGCGTCATGCGTTATGCGTAATGCGTTATGCTTTATGCGTTTTGCGTTATGAGTTATACGTTATGCGTTATGCCTGATCCGTTATGCGTTAGGCGTTATGCGATTTGCGGTATTCGTTATGCGTTGTGCATTATGCGTTATGCGTTAAGGGTTAAGGGTTATGGGTTATGCGTTATGCTTTATGCGTTATGCGTTTTGCATTTTGCGTTATGCGTTATCCGTTATGAGTTATGAGTTATGAGTTATAAGTTATGCGTAATGCGTTATGCCTTATGCGTTATGCATTATGCGTTATGCGTTATGCGTTATGCGTTATGCGTTATGCGTTATGCGTTATGCGTAATGCGTTATGCTTTATGCGTTATGCGTTATGAGCTATACGTTATGCGTTAAGCGTTATGCGTGATCCGTTATGCGTTGGGCGTTATGCGTTTTGCGGTATTCGTTATGCGTTGTGCATTATGCGTTATGCATTGTGCGTTATGGGTTATGGTTTATGCGTTATGCGATATGCGTTATGCGTTATGCGTTATGCGTTATGCATTATGCGTTTTGCGTTATGCGTTATGCGTTATGCGTTATGCGTTATGCGCTATGCGTTATGCGTTATGCGTTATGCGTTATGCGTTATGCGTTATGCGCTATGCGTTATGCGTTATGCGTTATGCGTTATGGGTTATGCGTTATGCGTTATTCGTTATGCGATATGCGTTATGCTTTATGCGTTATGTGTTATGCGTTATACGTTATACGGTATGCTTTATGCGTTATGCGTTATGCGTTATGTGTTATGCGTTATGCGTTATGCGTTCTGCGTTATGCGTTCTGCGTTATGCGTTATGCGTTATGCGTTATGCGTTATGCGTTATGCGTTATGCGTTATGCGTTATGCGTCATGCGTTATGCGTAATGCGTTATGCTTTATGCGTTATGCGTTATGAGTTATACGTTATGCGTTAAGCGTTATGCGTGATCCGTTATGCGTTGGGCGTTATGCGTTTTGCGGTATTCGTTATGCGTTGTGCATTATGGGTTATGCATTGTGCGTTATGGGTTATGGTTTATGCGTTATGCGATATGCGTTATGTGTTATGCGTTAAGCGCTATGCGTGATCCGTTATGCGTTGGGCGTTATGCGTTATGCGTTATGCGTTATGCGTTATGCGTTATGCGTTATGCGTTATGCGTTATGCGTTATGCGTTATGCGTTATGTGTTATGCGTTATGCGTTATGCGTTACGCGTTATGCGTTACGTGTTATGCGTTATGCGTTATATGTTATGCGTTATGCGTTATGCGTTATGCGTTATGCGTTATGCGTTATGCGTTATGCGTTATGCGTTATGCGTTATGCGTTATGCGTTATGCGTTATGCGTTATGCGTTATGCATTATGCGTTATGTGTTTTTCGCTATGCGTTATGCGTTGGGCGTTATACGTTTGCGTTATGCGATATGCGTTATGCTTTATGCGTTATGTCTTATGCGTTATACGTTATACGGTATGCTTCATGCGTTATGCGTTATGCGTTATGTGTTATGCGTTATGCGATATGCGTTATGCTTTATGCGTTATGTGTTATGCGTTATACGTTATACGGTATGCTTTATGCGTTATGCGTTATGCGTTATGTGTTATGCGTTATGCGTTATGCGTTATGCGTTATGCGTTATGCGTTATGCGTTATGCGTTCTGCGTTATGCGTTCTGCGTTATGCGTTATGCGTTATGCGTTATGCGTTATGCGTTATGCGTTATGCGTTATGCGTTTTGCGTTATGCGTTATGCGTTATGCGTTATGCGTTATGCGTTATGCGCTATGCGTTATGCCTTATGCGTTATGCGTTATGCGTTATGCGTTATGCGTTATGCGTTATGCGTTATGCGTTATGCGTTATGCGTTATGCGTTATGCGTTATGCGTTATGCGTTATGCGTTATGCGTTATGCGTTATGCGTTATGCGTTATGCGTTATGCGTTATGCGTTATGCGTTATGCGTTATGCGTTATGCGTTATGCGTTATGCGTTATGCGTTATGCGTTATGCGTTATGCGTTATGCGTTATGCGTTATGCGTTATGCGTTATGCGTTATGCGTTATGCGTAATTCGTTATGCTTTATGCGTTTTGCGTTATGAGTTATACGTTATGCCTGATCCGTTATGCGTTATGCCTGATCCGTTATGCGTTAGGCGTTATGCTATTTGCGGTATTCGTTATGCGTTGTGCATTATGCGTTATGCGTTAAGGGTTAAGGGTTATGGGTTATGCGTTATGCTTTATGCGTTATGCGTTTTGCATTTTGCGTTATGCGTTATCCGTTATGAGTTATGAGTTATGAGTTATAAGTTATGCGTAATGCGTTATGCCTTATGCGTTATGCGTTATGCGTTATGCGTTATGCGTTATGCGTTATGCGTTATGCGTTATGCGTTATGCGTAATGCGTTATGCGTTATGCGTTATGCATTATGCGTTATGCGTTACGCGTAATGCGTTATGCGCTATGGGTCATGCGTTAAGCGTTATGCGTTATGCGTTATGGGTTATGAGTAATGCGTGATCCGTTATGCGTTATGCTTTATGCGTTATGAGTTACGCGTAATGCGTTATGCGTTATGCGTTATGGGTTATGAGTAATGCGTGATCCGTTATGCGTTATGCTTTATGCGTTATGAGTTACGCGTAATGCGTTATGCGCTATGGGTCATGCGTTAAGCGTTATGCGTTATGCGTTATGCGTTATGGGTTATGCGTTATGGGTTATGAGTAATGCGTGATCCGTTATGCGTTATGCGTTATGAGTAATGCGTGATCCGTTATGCGTTATGCGTTATGCGTTATGCGTTATGCGTTATGCGTTATGCGTTATGCGTTATGCGTTATGCGTTATGGGTTATGCGTTATGTGTTATGCGTTATGCGTTATGCGTTATGCGTTATGCGTTATGCGTTATGGGTTATGAGTAATGCGTGACCCGTTATGCATTATGCTTTATGCGTTATGAGTTACGCGTAATACGTTGTGCGCTATGGGTCATGCGTTAAGCGTTATGCGTTATGCGTTATGCGTTATGTGTTATGCGTTATGTGTTATGCGTTATGCGTTATGCGTTATGCGTTATGCGTTATGGGTTATCCGTTATGCGTTATCCGTTATGCGTTATTCGTTATGCGTTATGCGTTATGCGTTATGCGTTATGCGATATGCGTTATGCGTTATGCGTTATGCGTTATGCGTTATGCGTTATGCGTTATGCGTTATGCGTTATGCGATATGCGTTATGCGTTATGCGTTATGCGTTATGCGTTATGCGTTATGCGTTATGCGTTATGCGTTATGCGTTATGCGTTATGCGTTATGCGTTATGCGTTATGAGTAATGCTTGATCCGTTATGCGTTATGCGTTATGCGTTATGTGTTATGCGTTGTGCGTTATCCGCTATGCGTTATGCGTTTTGCGTTATGCGTTATGCGTTATGCGTTATGCGTTATGCGTTATGCGTTATGCGTTATGCGTTATGCGTTATGCGTTATGCGTTTTGCGTTATGCGTTATGAGAAATGCGTGATCCGTTATACGTTATGCGTTATGCGTTATGGGTTATCCGTTATGCGTTATCCGTTATGCGTTATGCGTTATGCGTTATGCGTTATGCGTTATGCTATATACGTTATGCGTTATGCGTTATGCGTTATGCGTTATGAATTATGCGTTATGCGTTATGCGTTATGCGTTATGCGTTATGCGTTATGCGTTATGTGTAATGCGTGATCCGTTATGCGTTATGCGTTATGCGTTATCTTTTATGCATTGTGCGTTATCCGCTATGCGTTATGCGTTTTGCGTTATGCGTTATGCGTTATGCGTTGTGCGTTATGCGTTATGCGTTATGCGTTATGCGTTATGCGTTATGCGTTATGCGTTATGCGTTATGAGTAATGCTTGATCCGTTATGCGTTATGCGTTATGCGTTATGTGTTATGCGTTGTGCGTTATCCGCTATGCGTTATGCGTTTTGCGTTATGCGTTATGCGTTATGCGTTATGCGTTATGCGTTATGCGTTATGCGATATGCGTTATGCGTTATGCGTTATGCGTTATGCGTTATGCGTTATGCGTTATGCGTTATGCGTTATGCGTTATGCGTTATGCGTTATGCGTTATGCGTTATGAGTAATGCTTGATCCGTTATGCGTTATGCGTTATGCGTTATGTGTTATGCGTTGTGCGTTATCCGCTATGCGTTATGCGTTTTGCGTTATGCGTTATGCGTTATGCGTTATGCGTTATGCGTTATGCGTTATGCGTTATGCGTTATGCGTTATGCGTTATGCGTTTTGCGTTATGCGTTATGAGAAATGCGTGATCCGTTATACGTTATGCGTTATGCGTTATGGGTTATCCGTTATGCGTTATCCGTTATGCGTTATGCGTTATGCGATATGCGTTATGCTTTATGCGTTATGTGTTATGCGTTATACGTTATACGGTATGCTTTATGCGTTATGCGTTATGCGTTATGTGTTATGCGTTATGCGTTATGCGTTATGCGTTATGCGTTATGCGTTATGCGTTATGCGTTCTGCGTTATGCGTTCTGCGTTATGCGTTATGCGTTATGCGTTATGCGTTATGCGTTATGCGTTATGCGTTATGCGTTTTGCGTTATGCGTTATGCGTTATGCGTTATGCGTTATGCGTTATGCGTTATGCGTTATGCGTTATGCGTTATGCGTTATGCGTTATGCGTTATGCGTTATGCGTTATGCGTTATGCGTTATGCGTTATGCGTTATGCGTTATGCGTTATGCGTTATGCGTAATTCGTTATGCTTTATGAGTTTTGCGTTATGAGTTATACGTTATGCCTGATCCGTTATGCGTTATGCCTGATCCGTTATGCGTTATGCGTTATGCTATTTGCGGTATTCGTTATGCGTTGTGCATTATGCGTTATGCGTTAAGGGTTAAGGGTTATGGGTTATGCGTTATGCTTTATGCGTTATGCGTTTTGCATTTTGCGTTATGCGTTATCCGTTATGAGTTATGAGTTATGAGTTATAAGTTATGCGTAATGCGTTATGCCTTATGCGTTATGCATTATGCGTTATGCGTTATGCGTTATGCGTTATGCGTTATGCGTTATGCGTTATGCGTAATGCGTTATGCCTTATGCGTTATGCATTATGCGTTATGCGTTATGCGTTATGCGTTATGCGTAATGCGTTATGCGTTATGCGTTATGCGTTATGCGTTATGCGTTATGCGTTATGCGTTATGCGTTATGCGTTATGCGTTATGCGTTATGCGTTATGCGTTATGCGTTATGCGTTACGCGTTATGCGTTACGTGTTATGCGTTATGCGTTATATGTTATGCGTTATGCGTTATGCGTTATGCGTTATGCGTTATGCGTTATGCGTTATGCGTTATGCGTTATGCGTTATGCGTTATGCATTATGCTTTATCCGTTATGCGTTATGCGTTATGCTTTATGCGTTATGCGTTATGCGTTATGCGTTATGCGTTATGCGTTATGCGTAATGTGTTATGCTTTATGCGTTATGCGTTATGAGTTATACGTTATGCGTTAAGCGTTATGCGTGATCCGTTATGCGTTGGGCGTTATGCGTTTTGCGGTATTCGTTATGCGTTGTGCATTATGCGTTATGCATTGTGCGTTATGGGTTATGGTTTATGCGTTATGAGATATGCGTTGTGCGTTATGCGTTATGCGTTCTGCGTTATGCGTTATGCGTTATGCGTTATGCGTTATGCGTTATGCGTTATGCGTCATGCGTTATGCGTTATGCGTTATGCGTTGTGCGTTATGCGTTATGCGTTGTGCGTTGTGCGTTATGCGTTATGCGTTATGCGTTATGCGTTATGCGTTATGCGTTATGCGTTACGCGTTATGCGTTATGCGTTATGCGTTATGCATTATGCGTTATGCATTATGCGTTATGCGATATGTGTTATGCGTTATGCGTTATGCGTTATGCGTTATGCGTTACGCGTTATGCGTTATGCGTTATGCGTCATGCGTTATGCGTAATGCGTTATGCTTTATGCGTTTTGCGTTATGAGTTATACGTTATGCGTTAAGCGTTATGCGTTATGCCTGATCCGTTATGCGTTAGGCGTTATGCGATTTGCGGTATTCGTTATGCGTTGTGCATTATGCGTTATGCGTTAAGGGTTAAGGGTTATGGGTTATGCGTTATGCTTTATGCGTTATGCGTTTTGCATTTTGCGTTATGCGTTATCCGTTATGAGTTATGAGTTATGAGTTATAAGTTATGCGTAATGCGTTATGCCTTATGCGTTATGCATTATGCGTTATGCGTTATGCGTTATGCGTTATGCGTTATGCGTTATGCGTTATGCGTTATGCGTTATGCGTTATGCGTAATGCGTTATGCTTTATGCGTTATGCGTTATGAGCTATACGTTATGCGTTAAGCGTTATGCGTGATCCGTTATGCGTTGGGCGTTATGCGTTTTGCGGTATTCGTTATGCGTTATGCGTTATGCGTTATGCGTTGTGCGTTATGGGTTATGGTTTATGCGTTATGCGATATGCGTTATGCGTTATGCGTTATGCGTTATGCGTTATGCGTTTTGCGTTATGCGTTATGCGTTATGCGTTATGCGTTATGCGTTATGCGTTATGCGTTATGCGTTATGCGTTATGCGTTATGCGTTATGCGTTATGCGTTATGCGTTATGCGTTATGCGTTATGCGTTATGCGTTATGGGTTATGCGTTATGCGTTATTCGTTATGCGATATGCGTTATGCTTTATGCGTTATGTGTTATGCGTTATACGTTATACGGTATGCTTTATGCGTTATGCGTTATGCGTTATGTGTTATGCGTTATGCGTTATGCGTTATGCGTTATGCGTTATGCGTTATGCGTTATGCGTTATGCGTTATGCGTTATGCGTTATGCGTTATGCGTCATGCGTTATGCGTAATGCGTTATGCTTTATGCGTTATGCGTTATGAGTTATACGTTATGCGTTAAGCGTTATGCGTTATGCCTGATCCGTTATGCGTTAGGCGTTATGCGATTTGCGGTATTCGTTATGCGTTGTGCATTATGCGTTATGCGTTAAGGGTTAAGGGTTATGGGTTATGCGTTATGCTTTATGCGTTATGCGTTTTGCATTTTGCGTTATGCGTTATCCGTTATGAGTTATGTGTTATGAGTTATAAGTTATGCGTAATGCGTTATGCCTTATGCGTTATGCGTTATGCGTTATGCGTTATGCTTTATGCGTTATGCGTTATGAGTTATACGTTATGCGTTAAGCGTTATGCGTTATGCCTGATCCGTTATGCGTTAGGCGTTATGCGATTTGCGGTATTCGTTATGCGTTGTGCATTATGCGTTATGCGTTAAGGGTTAAGGGTTATGGGTTATGCGTTATGCTTTATGCGTTATGCGTTTTGCATTTTGCGTTATGCGTTATCCGTTATGAGTTATGAGTTATGAGTTATGAGTTATAAGTTATGTTTAATACGTTATGCCTTATGCGTCATGCATTATGCGTTATGCGTTATGCGTTATGCGTTGTGCGTTATGCGTTATGCGTTATGCGTTATGCGTTATGCGTTATGCGTTATGCGTTATGCGTTATGCGTTATGCGTTATGCGTTATGCATTATGCTTTATCCGTTATGCGTTATGCGTTATGCTTTATGCGTTATGCGTTATGCGTTATGCGTTATGCGTTATGCGTTATGCGTTATGCGTAATGTGTTATGCTTTATGCGTCATGCGTTATGAGTTATACGTTATGCGTTAAGCGTTATGCGTGATCCGTTATGCGTTGGGCGTTATGCGTTTTGCGGTATTCGTTATGCGTTGTGCATTAAGCGTTATGCATTTTGCGTTATGGGTTATGGTTTATGCGTTATGAGATATGCGTTATGCGTTATGCGTTATGCGTTATGCGTTATGCGTTATGCGTTATGCGTTATGCGTTATGCGTTATGCGTTATGCGTCATGCGTTATGCGTTATGCGTTATGCGTTTTGCGTTATGCGTTATGCGTTGTGCGTTATGCGTTACGCGTTATGCGTTACGCGTGATGCGTTATGCGTTATATGTTATGCGTTATGCGTTATGCGTTATGCGTTATGCATTATGCGTTATGCGTTATGCGTTACGCGTTATGCGTTATGCGTTATGCGTTATGCATTATGCTTTATCCGTTATGCGTTATGCGTTGTGCGTTATGGGTTATGATTTATGCGTTATGCGATATGCTTTATGCGTCATGCGTGATCCGTTATGCGTTAGGCGTTATGCGATTTGCGGTACTCGTTATGCGTTGTGCATTATGCGTTATGCGTTATGCGTTAAGGGTTATGGGTTATGCGTTATGCGTTATGCGTTTTGCATTTTGCGTTATGCGTTATCCGTTATGAGTTATGAGTTATGAGTTATAAGTTATGCGTAATGCGTTATGCCTTATGCGTTATGCATTATGCGTTATGCGTTATGCGTTATGCGTTATGCGTTATGCGTTATGCGTTATGCGTTATGCGTTATGCGTTATGCGTTATGCGTCATGCGTTATGCGTTATGCGTTATGCGTAATGTGTTATGCTTTATGCGTTATGCGTTATGAGTTATACGTTATGCGTTAATCGTTATGCGTGATCCGTTATGCGTTATGCGTTTTGCGGTATTCGTTATGCGTTGTGCATTATGCGTTATGCATTGTGCGTTATGGGTTATGGTTTATGCGTTATGAGATATGCGTTATGCGTTATGCGTTATGCGTTATGCGGTTTTGCGTTATGCGTTATGCGTTATGCGTTATGCGTTATGCGTTATGCGTTATGCGTTATGCGTTATGCGTCATGCGTTATGCGTTATGCGTTATGCGTTATGCGTTATGCGTTAAGCGTTGTGCGTTGTGCGTTATGCGTTATGCGTTATGCGTTATGCGTTATGCGTTATGCGTTATGCGTTATGCGTTATGCGTTATGCGTTATGCGGTATGCGTTATGCGTTATGCGTTATGCGTTATGCGTTACGCATTATGCGTTACGTGTTATGCGTTATGCGTTATATGTTATGCGTTATGCGTTATGCGTTATGCGTTATGCGTTATGCGTTATGCGTTATGCGTTATGCGTTATGCGTTATGCGTTATGCGTTATGCGTTATGCGTTATGCATTATGCTTTATCCGTTATTCGTTATGCGTTATGCTTTATGCGTTATGCGTTATGCGTTATACGTTATGCGTTATGAGTTATGCGTTATGCGTTATGCGTTTTGCGGTATTCGTTATGCGTTGTGCATTATGCGTTATGCGTTGTGCGTTATGGGTTATGATTGATGCGTTATGCGATATGCTTTATGCGTCATGCGTGATCCGTTATGCGTTAGGCGTTATGCGATTTGCGGTACTCGTTATGCGTTATGCGTTATGCTTTATGCGTTATGCGTTATGAGTTATGCGTTATGCGTTATGCGTTATGCGTTATGCGTTATGCGTTATGCTTTATGCGTTATGCGTTATGAGTTATACGTTATGCGTTGGGCGTTATACGTTTGCGTTATGCGATATGCGTTATGCTTTATGCGTTATGTGTTATGCGTTATCCGTTATGCGTTATGCTTTATGCGTTATGCGTTATGCGTTATGCGTTATGCGTTATGCGTTATGCGTTCTGCGTTATGCGTTCTGCGTTATGCGTTATGCGTTATGCGATTTGCGGTACTCGTTATGCGTTGTGCATTATGCGTTATGCGTTATGCGTTAAGGGTTATGTGTTATGCGTTATGCTTTATGCGTTATTCATTTTGCGTTATGCGTTATGCGTTATGCGTTATGCGTTATGCGTTATTCGTTATGCGTTATGCGTTATGCGTTATGCGTTATGCGTTATGCATTATGCGTTATGTGTTTTTCGCTATGCGTTATGCGTTGGGCGTTATACGTTTGCGTTATGCGATATGCGTTATGCTTTATGCGTTATGTGTTATGCGTTATACGTTATACGGTATGCTTTATTCGTTATGCGTTATGCGTTATGTGTTATGCGTTATGCGATATGCGTTATGCTTTATGCGTTATGTGTTATGCGTTATACGTTATACGGTATGCTTTATGCGTTATGCGTTATGCGTTATGTGTTATGCGTTATGCGTTATGCGTTATGCGTTATGCGTTATGCGTTATGCGTTATGCGTTATGCGTTCTGCGTTATGCGTTCTGCGTTATGCGTTATGCGTTATGCGTTATGCGTTATGCGTTATGCGTTATGCGTTATGCGTTTTGCGTTATGCGTTATGCGTTATGCGTTATGCGTTATGCGCTATGCGTTATGCCTTATGCGTTATGCGTTATGCGTTATGCGTTATGCGTTATGCGTTATGCGTTATGCGTTATGCGTTATGCGTTATGCGTTATGCGTTATGCGTTATGCGTTATGCGTTATGCGTTATGCGTTATGCGTTATGCGTTATGCGTTATGCGTTATGCGTTATGCGTTATGCGTTATGCGTTATGCGTCATGCGTTATGCGTAATGCGTTATGCTTTATGCGTTTTGCGTTATGAGTTATACGTTATGCGTTAAGCGTTATGCGTTATGCCTGATCCGTTATGCGTTAGGCGTTATGCTATTTGCGGTATTCGTTATGCGTTGTGCATTATGCGTTATGCGTTATGGGTTAAGGGTTATGGGTTATGCGTTATGCTTTATGCGTTATGCGTTTTGCATTTTGCGTTATGCGTTATCCGTTATGAGTTATGAGTTATGAGTTATAAGTTATGCGTAATGCGTTATGCCTTATGCGTTATGCATTATGCGTTATGCGTTATGCGTTATGCGTTATGCGTTATGCGTTATGCGTTATGCGTAATGCGTTATGCCTTATGCGTTATGCATTATGCGTTATGCGTTATGCGTTATGCGTTATGCGTAATGCGTTATGCGTTATGCGTTATGCGTTATGCGTTATTCGTTATGCGTTATGCGTTATGCGTTATGCGTTATGCGTTATGCGTTATGCGTTACGCGTTATGCGTTACGTGTTATGCGTTATGCGTTATATGTTATGCGTTATGCGTTATGCGTTATGCGTTATGCGTTATGCGTTATGCGTTATGCGTTATGCGTTATGCGTTATGCGTTATGCGTTATGCGTTATGCGTTATGCGTTATGCGTTCTGCGTTATGCGTTATGCGTTATGCGTTATGCGTTATGCGTTATGCGTTATGCGTCATGCGTTATGCGTAATGCGTTATGCTTTATGCGTTATGCGTTATGAGTTATACGTTATGCGTTAAGCGTTATGCGTTATGCCTGATCCGTTATGCGTTAGGCGTTATGCGATTTGCGGTATTCGTTATGCGTTGTGCATTATGCGTTATGCGTTAAGGGTTAAGGGTTATGGGTTATGCGTTATGCTTTATGCGTTATGCGTTTTGCATTTTGCGTTATGCGTTATCCGTTATGCGTTATGCGTTATGCGTTATGCGTTATGCGTTATGCGTTATGCGTTATGCGTTATGCGTTATGCGTAATGCGTTATGCTTTATGCGTTATGCGTTATGAGTTATACGTTATGCGTTAAGCGTTATGCGTGATCCGTTATGCGTTGGGCGTTATGCGTTTTGCGGTATTCGTTATGCGTTGTGCATTATGCGTTATGCATTGTGCGTTATGGGTTATGGTTTATGCGTTATGCGATATGCGTTATGCGTTATGCGTTATGCGTTATGCGTTTTGCGTTATGCGTTATGCGTTATGCGTTATGCGTTATGCGTTATGCGTTATGCGTTATGCGTTATGCGTTATGCGTTATGCGTTATGCGTTATGCGTTATGCGTTATGCGTTATGCGTTATGCGTTATGGGTTATGCGTTATGCGTTATTCGTTATGCGATATGCGTTATGCTTTATGCGTTATGTGTTATGCGTTATACGTTATACGGTATGCTTTATGCGTTATGCGTTATGCGTTATGTGTTATGCGTTATGCGTTACGCGTTCTGCGTTATGCGTTCTGCGTTATGCGTTATGCGTTATGCGTTATGCGTTATGCGTTATGCGTTATGCGTTATGCGTTATGCGTTATGCTTTATGCGTTATGCGTTATGAGTTATACGTTATGCGTTAAGCGTTATGCGTTATGCCTGATCCGTTATGCGTTAGGCGTTATGCGATTTGCGGTATTCGTTATGCGTTGTGCATTATGCGTTATGCGTTAAGGGTTAAGGGTTATGGGTTATGCGTTATGCTTTATGCGTTATGCGTTTTGCATTTTGCGTTATGCGTTATCCGTTATGAGTTATGAGTTATGAGTTATAAGTTATGCGTAATGCGTTATGCCTTATGCGTTATGCGTTATGCGTAATGCGTTATGCTTTATGCGTTATGCGTTATGAGTTATACGTTATGCGTTAAGCGTTATGCGTTATGCCTGATCCGTTATGCGTTAGGCGTTATGCGATTTGCGGTATTCGTTATGCGTTGTGCATTATGCGTTATGCGTTAAGGGTTAAGGGTTATGGGTTATGCGTTATGCTTTATGAATTATGCGTTTTGCATTTTGCGTTATGCGTTATCCGTTATGAGTTATGAGTTATGAGTTATAAGTTATGCGTAATGCGTTATGCCTTATGCGTTATGCGTTATGCGTAATGCGTTATGCTTTATGCGTTATGCGTTATGAGTTATACGTTATGCGATAAGCGTTATGCGTTATGCCTGATCCGTTATGCGTTAGGCGTTATGCGATTTGCGGTATTCGTTATGCGTTGTGCATTATGCGTTATGCGTTAAGGGTTAAGGGTTATGGGTTATGCGTTATGCTTTATGCGTTATGCGTTTTGCATTTTGCGTTATGCGTTATCCGTTATGAGTTATGAGTTATGAGTTATGAGTTATAAGTTATGTTTAATGCGTTATGCCTTATGCGTCATGCATTATGCGTTATGCGTTATGCGTTATGCGTTATGCGTTATGCGTTATGCGTTATGCGTTATGCGTTATGCGTTATGCGTTATGCGTTATGCGTTATGCGTTATGCTTTAGGCGTTATGCGTTATGAGTTATACGTTATGCGTTAAGCGTTATGCGTGATCCGTTATGCGTTGGGCGTTATGCGTTTTGCGGTATTCGTTATGCGTTGTGCATTATGGGTTATGCATTGTGCGTTATGGGTTATGGTTTATGCGTTATGCGATATGCGTTATGTGTTATGCGTTAAGCGCTATGCGTGATCCGTTATGCGTTGGGCGTTATGCGTTATGCGTTATGCGTTATGCGTTATGCGTTATGCGTTATGCGTTATGCGTTATGCGTTATGCGTTATGCGTTATGCGTTATGTGTTATGCGTTATGCGTTATGCGTTACGCGTTATGCGTTACGTGTTATGCGTTATGCGTTATATGTTATGCGTAATGCGTTATGCGTTATGCGTTATGCGTTATGAGTTATGCGTTATGCGTTATGCGTTATGCGTTATGCGTTATGCGTTATGCGTTATGCATTATGCGTTATGTGTTTTTCGCTATGCGTTATGCGTTGGGCGTTATACGTTTGCGTTATGCGATATGCGTTATGCTTTATGCGTTATGTGTTATGCGTTATACGTTATACGGTATGCTTTATGCGTTATGCGTTATGCGTTATGTGTTATGCGTTATGCGATATGCGTTATGCTTTATGCGTTATGTGTTATGCGTTATACGTTATACGGTATGCTTTATGCGTTATGCGTTATGCGTTATGTGTTATGCGTTATGCGTTATGCGTTATGCGTTTTGCATTTTGCGTTATGCGTTATCCGTTATGAGTTATGTGTTATGAGTTATAAGTTATGCGTAATGCGTTATGCCTTATGCGTTATGCGTTATGCGTAATGCGTTATGCTTTATGCGTTATGCGTTATGAGTTATACGTTATGCGTTAAGCGTTATGCGTTATGCCTGATCCGTTATGCGTTAGGCGTTATGCGATTTGCGGTATTCGTTATGCGTTGTGCATTATGCGTTATGCGTTAAGGGTTAAGGGTTATGCGTTATGCGTTATGCTTTATGCGTTATGCGTTTTGCATTTTGCGTTATGCGTTATCCGTTATGAGTTATGAGTTATGAGTTATGAGTTATAAGTTATGTTTAATGCGTTATGCCTTATGCGTCATGCATTATGCGTTATGCGTTATGCGTTATGCGTTATGCGTTATGCGTTATGCGTTATGCGTTATGCGTTATGCGTTATGCGTTATGCGTTATGCGTTATGCGTTATGCGTTATGCGTTATGCGTTATGCATTATGCTTTATCCGTTATGCGTTATGCGTTATGCTTTATGCGTTATGCGTTATGCGTTATGCGTTATGCGTTATGCGTTATGCGTAATGTGTTATGCTTTATGCGTCATGCGTTATGAGTTATACGTTATGCGTTAAGCGTTATGCGTGATCCGTTATGCGTTGGGCGTTATGCGTTTTGCGGTATTCGTTATGCGTTGTGCATTAAGCGTTATGCATTTTGCGTTATGGGTTATGGTTTATGCGTTATGAGTTATGCGTTATGCGTTATGCGTTATGCGTTCTGCGTTATGCGTTATGCGTTATGCGTTATGCGTTATGCGTTATGCGTTATGCGTCATGCGTTATGCGTTATGCGTTATGCGTTTTGCGTTATGCGTTATGCGTTGTGCGTTATGCGTTACGCGTTATGCGTTACGTGTTATGCGTTATGCGTTATATGTTATGCGTTATGCGTTATGCGTTATGCGTTATGCATTATGCGTTATGCGTTATGCGTTACGCGTTATGCGTTATGCGTTATGCGTTATGCATTATGCTTTATCCGTTATGCGTTATGCGTTATGCTTTATGCGTTATGCGTTATGCGTTATGCTTTATGAGTTATGCGTTATGCGTTATGCGTTATGCGTTATGCGTTAATCGTTATGCGTGATCCGTTATGCGTTATGCGTTTTGCGGTATTCGTTATGCGTTGTGCATTATGCGTTATGCGTTATGCGTTAAGGGTTATGGGTTATGCGTTATGCGTTATGCGTTTTGCATTTTGCGTTATGCGTTATCCGTTATGAGTTATGAGTTATGAGTTATAAGTTATGCGTAATGCGTTATGCCTTATGCGTTATGCATTATGCGTTATGCGTTATGCGTTATGCGTTATGCGTTATGCGTTATGCGTTATGCGTTATGCGTTATGCGTCATGCGTTATGCGTTATGCGTTATGCGTAATGCGTTATGCTTTATGCGTTATGCGTTATGAGTTATACGTTATGCGTTAATCGTTATGCGTGATCCGTTATGCGTTATGCGTTTTGCGGTATTCGTTATGCGTTGTGCATTATGCGTTATGCATTGTGCGTTATGGGTTATGGTTTATGCGTTATGAGATATGCGTTATGCGTTATGCGTTATGCGTTATGCGGTTTTGCGTTATGCGTTATGCGTTATGCGTTATGCGTTATGCGTTATGCGTTATGCGTTATGCGTTATGCGTTATGCGTTATGCGTCATGCGTTATGCGTTATGCGTTATGCGTTATGCGTTATGCGTTAAGCGTTGTGCGTTGTGCGTTATGCGTTATGCGTTATGCGTTATGCGTTATGCGTTATGCGTTATGCGTTACGCGTTATGCGTTATGCGTTATGCGGTATGCGTTATGCGTTATGCGTTATGCGTTATGCGTTACGCATTATGCGTTATGTGTTATGCGTTATGCGTTATATGTTATGCGTTATGCGTTATGCGTTATGCGTTATGCGTTAAGCGTTATGCGTTATGCGTTATGCGTTATGCGTTATGCGTTATGCGTTATGCGTTACGCGTTATGCGTTATGCATTATGCTTTATCCGTTATGCGTTATGCGTTATGCTTTATGCGTTATGCGTTATGCGTTATACGTTATGCGTTATGAGTTATGCGTTATGCGTTATGCGTTTTGCGGTATTCGTTATGCGTTGTGCATTATGCGTTATGCGTTGTGCGTTATGGGTTATGATTGATGCGTTATGCGATATGCTTTATGCGTCATGCGTGATCCGTTATGCGTTAGGCGTTATGCGATTTGCGGTACTCGTTATGCGTTATGCGTTATGCTTTATGCGTTATGCGTTATGAGTTATGCGTTATGCGTTATGCGTTATGCGTTATGCGTTATGCGTTATGCGTTATGCGTTATGCGTTATGCGTTATGAGTTATACGTTATGCGTTGGGCGTTATACGTTTGCGTTATGCGATATGCGTTATGCTTTATGCGTTATGTGTTATGCGTTATACGTTATACGGTATGCTTTATGCGTTATGCGTTATGCGTTATGTGTTATGCGTTATGCGTTATGCGTTCTGCGTTATGCGTTCTGCGTTATGCGTTATGCGTTATGCGATTTGCGGTACTCGTTATGCGTTGTGCATTATGCGTTATGCGTTATGCGTTAAGGGTTATGTGTTATGCGTTATGCTTTATGCGTTATTCATTTTGCGTTATGCGTTATGCGTTACGCGTTATGCGTTATGCGTTATGCGTTATGCGTTATGCGTTATGCGTTATGCGTTATGCGTTATGCATTATGCGTTATGTGTTTTTCGCTATGCGTTATGCGTTGGGCGTTATACGTTTGCGTTATGCGATATGCGTTATGCTTTATGCGTTATGTGTTATGCGTTATACGTTATACGGTATGCTTTAGGCGTTATGCGTTATGCGTTATGTGTTATGCGTTATGCGATATGCGTTATGCTTTATGCGTTATGTGTTATGCGTTATACGTTATACGGTATGCTTTATGCGTTATGCGTTATGCGTTATGTGTTATGCGTTATGCGTTATGCGTTATGCGTTATGCGTTATGCGTTATGCTTTATGCGTTATGCGTTATGCGTTATGCGTTCTGCGTTATGCGTTATGCGTTATGCGTTATGCGTTATGCGTTATGCGTTATGCGTTATGCGTCATGCGTTATGCGTAATGCGTTATGCTTTATGCGTTATGCGTTATGAGTTATACGTTATGCGTTAAGCGTTATGCGTTATGCCTGATCCGTTATGCGTTAGGCGTTATGCGTTATGCGTTATGCGTTATGCGTTATGCGTTATGCGTTATGCGTTATGCGTTATGCGTTATGCGTTATGCGTTATGCGTTATGCGTTATGCGTTATGCTATTTGCGGTATTCGTTATGCGTTGTGCATTATGCGTTATGCGTTAAGGGTTAAGGGTTATGGGTTATGCGTTATGCTTTATGCGTTATGCGTTTTGCATTTTGCGTTATGCGTTATCCGTTATGAGTTATGAGTTATGAGTTATAAGTTATGCGTAATGCGTTATGCCTTATGCGTTATGCATTATGCGTTATGCGTTATGCGTTATGCGTTATGCGTTATGCGTTATGCGTTATGCGTAATGCGTTATGCCTTATGCGTTATGCATTATGCGTTATGCGTTATGCGTTATGCGTTATGCGTAATGCGTTATGCGTTATGCGTTATGCGTTATGCGTTATTCGTTATGCGTTATGCGTTATGCGTTATGCGTTATGCGTTATGCGTTATGCGTTACGCGTTATGCGTTACGTGTTATGCGTTATGCGTTATATGTTATGCGTTATGCGTTATGCGTTATGCGTTATGCGTTATGCGTTATGCGTTATGCGTTATGCGTTATGCGTTATGCGTTATGCGTTATGCGTTATGCGTTCTGCGTTATGCGTTATGCGTTATGCGTTATGCGTTATGCGTTATGCGTTATGCGTTATGCGTCATGCGTTATGCGTAATGCGTTATGCTTTATGCGTTATGCGTTATGAGTTATACGTTATGCGTTAAGCGTTATGCGTTATGCCTGATCCGTTATGCGTTAGGCGTTATGCGATTTGCGGTATTCGTTATGCGTTGTGCATTATGCGTTATGCGTTAAGGGTTAAGGGTTATGGGTTATGCGTTATGCTTTATGCGTTATGCGTTTTGCATTTTGCGTTATGCGTTATCCGTTATGCGTTATGCGTTATGCGTTATGCGTTATGCGTTATGCGTTATGCGTTCTGCGTTATGCGTTCTGCGTTATGCGTTATGCGTTATGCGTTATGCGTTTTGCGTTATGCGTTATGCGTTTGCGTTATGCGTTATGCGTTATGCGTTATGCCTTATGCGTTATGCGTTATGCGTTATGAGTTATGCGTTATGCGTTATGCGTTATGCGTTATGCGTTATGCGTTATGCGTTATGCGTTATGCGTTATGCGTTATGCGTTATGCGTTATGCGTTATGCGTTATGCGTTATGCGTTATGCGTTATGCGTCATGCGTTATGCGTAATGCGTTATGCTTTATGCGTTTTGCGTTATGAGTTATACGTTATGCGTTAAGCGTTATGCGTTATGCCTGATCCGTTATGCGTTAGGCGTTATGCTATTTGCGGTATTCGTTATGCGTTGTGCATTATGCGTTATGCGTTAAGGGTTAAGGGTTATGGGTTATGCGTTATGCTTTATGCGTTATGCGTTTTGCATTTTGCGTTATGCGTTATCCGTTATGAGTTATGAGTTATGAGTTATAAGTTATGCGTAATGCGTTATGCCTTATGCGTTATGCATTATGCGTTATGCGTTATGCGTTATGCGTTATGCGTTATGCGTTATGCGTTATGCGTAATGCGTTATGCCTTATGCGTTATGCATTATGCGTTATGCGTTATGCGTTATGCGTTATGCGTTATGCGTTATGCGTTATGCGTTATGCGTTATGCGTTATGCGTTTTGCGTTATGCGTTATCCGTTATGAGTTATGAGTTATGAGTTATAAGTTATGCGTAATTCGTTATGCCTTATTTGTTATGCGTTATGCGTTATGCGTTATGCGTTATGCGTTATGCGTTATGCGTTATGCGTTATGCGTTATGCGTTATGCGTTATGCGTTATGCGTTATGCGTTATGCGTTATGCTTTATGCGTTTTGCGTTATGAGTTATACGTTATGCTTTAAGCGTTATGCGTTATGCCTGATCCGTTATGCGTTAGGCGTTATGCGATTTGCGGTATTCGTTATGCGTTGTGCATTATGCGTTATGCGTTAAGGGTTAAGGGTTATGGGTTATGCGTTATGCTTTATGCGTTATGCGTTTTGCATTTTGCGTTATGCGTTATGCGTTATGCGTTATGCGTTATGCGTTATGCGTTATGCGTTATGCGTTTTGCGTTATGCGTTATGCGTTTGCGTTATGCGTTATGCGCTATGCGTTATGCCTTATGCGTTATGCGTTATGCGTTATGCGTTATGCGTTATGCGTTATGCGTTATGCGTTATGCGTTCTGCGTTATGCGTTATGCGTTATGCGTTATGCGTTATGCGTTATGCGTTATGCGTTATGCGTCATGCGTTATGCGTAATGCGTTATGCTTTATGCGTTATGCGTTATGAGTTATACGTTATGCGTTAAGCGTTATGCGTTATGCCTGATCCGTTATGCGTTAGGCGTTATGCTATTTGCGGTATTCGTTATGCGTTGTGCATTATGCGTTATGCGTTAAGGGTTAAGGGTTATGGGTTATGCGTTATGCTTTATGCGTTATGCGTTTTGCATTTTGCGTTATGCGTTATCCGTTATGCGTTATGCGTTATGCGTTATGCGTTATGCGTTATGCGTTATGCGTTCTGCGTTATGCGTTCTGCGTTATGCGTTATGCGTTATGCGTTATGCGTTATGCGTTATGCGTTATGCGTTATGCGTTATGCGTTTTGCGTTATGCGTTATGCGTTTGCGTTATGCGTTATGCGCTATGCGTTATGCCTTATGCGTTATGCGTTATGCGGTATGCGTTATGAGTTATGCGTTATGCGTTATGCGTTATGCGTTATGCGTTATGCGTTATGCGTTATGCGTTATGCGTTATGCGTTATGCGTTATGCGTTATGCGTTATGCGTTATGCGTTATGCGTTATGCGTTATGCGTCATGCGTTATGCGTAATGCGTTATGCTTTATGCGTTTTGCGTTATGAGTTATACGTTATGCGTTAAGCGTTATGCGTTATGCCTGATCCGTTATGCGTTAGGCGTTATGCTATTTGCGGTATTCGTTATGCGTTGTGCATTATGCGTTATGCGTTAAGGGTTAAGGGTTATGGGTTATGCGTTATGCTTTATGCGTTATGCGTTTTGCATTTTGCGTTATGCGTTATCCGTTATGAGTTATGAGTTATGAGTTATAAGTTATGCGTAATGCGTTATGCCTTATGCGTTATGCATTATGCGTTATGCGTTATGCGTTATGCGTTATGCGTTATGCGTTATGCGTTATGCGTAATGCGTTATGCCTTATGCGTTATGCATTATGCGTTATGCGTTATGCGTTATGCGTTATGCGTTATGCGTTATGCGTTATGCGTTATGCGTTATGCGTTATGCATTTTGCGTTATGCGTTATCCGTTATGAGTTATGAGTTATGAGTTATAAGTTATGCGTAATTCGTTATGCCTTATTTGTTATGCATTATGCGTTATGCGTTATGCGTTATGCGTTATGCGTTATGCGTTATGCGTTATGCGTTATGCGTTATGCGTTATGCGTTATGCGTTATGCGTTATGCGTTATGCTTTATGCGTTTTGCGTTATGAGTTATACGTTATGCTTTAAGCATTATGCGTTATGCCTGATCCGTTATGCGTTAGGCGTTATGCGATTTGCGGTATTCGTTATGCGTTGTGCATTATGCGTTATGCGTTAAGGGTTAAGGGTTATGGGTTATGCGTTATGCTTTATGCGTTAAGCGTTTTGCATTTTGCGTTATGCGTTATCCGTTATGAGTTATGAGTTATGAGTTATAAGTTATGCGTAATGCGTTATGCCTTATGCGTTATGCATTACGCGTTATGCGTTATGCGTTATGCGTTATGCGTTATGCGTTATGCGTTATGCGTTATGCGTTATGCGTAATGCGTTATGCTTTATGCGTTATGCGTTATGAGTTATACGTTATGCGTTAAGCGTTATGCGTGATCCGTTATGCGTTGGGCGTTATGCGTTTTGCGGTATTCGTTATGCGTTGTGCATTATGCGTTATGCATTGTGCGTTATGGGTTATGGTTTATGCGTTATGCGATATGCGTTATGCGTTATGCGTTATGCGTTATGCGTTATGCGTTTTGCGTTATGCGTTATGCGTTATGCGTTATGCGTTATGCGCTATGCGTTATGCGTTATGCGTTATGCGTTATGCGTTATGCGTTATGCGTTATGCGTTATGCGTTATGCGTTATGCGTTATGCGTTATGCGTTATGGGTTATGCGTTATGCGTTATTCGTTATGCGTTATGCGTTATGCTTTATGCGTTATGTGTTATGCGTTATACGTTATACGGTATGCTTTATGCGTTATGCGTTATGCGTTATGTGTTATGCGTTATGCGTTATGCGTTCTGCGTTATGCGTTCTGCGTTATGCGTTATGCGTTATGCGTTATGCGTTATGCGTTATGCGTTATGCGTTATGCGTTATGCGTTAGGCGTTATGCGTTATGCGTTATGAGTTATACGTTATGCGTTAAGCGTTATGCGTTATGCCTGATCCGTTATGCGTTAGGCGTTATGCAATTTGCGGTATTCGTTATGCGTTGTGCATTATGCGTTATGCGTTAAGGGTTAAGGGTTATGGGTTATGCGTTATGCTTTATGCGTTATGCGTTTTGCATTTTGCGTTATGCGTTATCCGTTATGAGTTATGAGTTATGAGTTATAAGTTATGCGTAATGCGTTATGCCTTATGCGTTATGCGTTATGCGTAATGCGTTATGCTTTATGCGTTATGCGTTATGAGTTATACGTTATGCGTTAAGCGTTATGCGTTATGCCTGATCCGTTATGCGTTAGGCGTTATGCGATTTGCGGTATTCGTTATGCGTTGTGCATTATGCGTTATGCGTTAAGGGTTAAGGGTTATGGGTTATGCGTTATGCTTTATGCGTTATGCGTTTTGCATTTTGCGTTATGCGTTATCCGTTATGAGTTATGAGTTATGAGTTATAAGTTATGCGTAATGCGTTATGCCTTATGCGTTATGCGTTATGCGTAATGCGTTATGCTTTATGCGTTATGCGTTATGAGTTATACGTTATGCGTTAAGCGTTATGCGTTATGCCTGATCCGTTATGCGTTAGGCGTTATGCGATTTGCGGTATTCGTTATGCGTTGTGCATTATGCGTTATGCGTTAAGGGTTAAGGGTTATGGGTTATGCGTTATGCTTTATGCGTTATGCGTTTTGCATTTTGCGTTATGCGTTATCCGTTATGAGTTATGAGTTATGAGTTATGAGTTATAAGTTATGTTTAATGCGTTATGCCTTATGCGTCATGCATTATGCGTTATGCGTTATGCGTTATGCGTTATGCGTTATGCGTTATGCGTTATGCGTTATGCGTTATGCGTTATGCGTTATGCGTTATGAGTAATGCGTTATGCTTTAGGCGTTATGCGTTATGAGTTATACGTTATGCGTTAAGCGTTATGCGTGATCCGTTATGCGTTGGGCGTTATGCGTTTTGCGGTATTCGTTATGCGTTGTGCATTATGGGTTATGCATTGTGCGTTATGGGTTATGGTTTATGCGTTATGCGATATGCGTTATGTGTTATGCGTTAAGCGCTATGCGTGATCCGTTATGCGTTGGGCGTTATGCGTTATGCGTTATGCGTTATGCGTTATGCGTTATGCGTTATGCGTTATGCGTTATGCGTTATGCGTTATGCGTTATGTGTTATGCGTTATGCGTTATGCGTTACGCGTTATGCGTTACGTGTTATGCGTTATGCGTTATATGTTATGCGTTATGCGTTATGCGTTATGCGTTATGCGTTATGCGTTATGCGTTATGCGTTATGCGTTATGCGTTATGCGTTATGCGTTATGCGTTATGCATTATGCGTTATGTGTTTTTCGCTATGCGTTATGCGTTGGGCGTTATACGTTTGCGTTATGCGATATGCGTTATGCTTTATGCGTTATGTGTTATGCGTTATACGTTATACGGTATGCTTTATGCGTTATGCGTTATGCGTTATGTGTTATGCGTTATGCGATATGCGTTATGCTTTATGCGGTATGTGTTATGCGTTATACGTTATACGGTATGCGTTATGCGTTATGCGTTATGCGTTATGTGTTATGCGTTATGCGTTATGCGTTATGCGTTATGCGTTATGCGTTATGCGTTCTGCGTTATGCGTTCTGCGTTATGCGTTATGCGTTATGCGTTATGCGTTATGCGTTATGCGTTATGCGTTATGCGTTTTGCGTTATGCGTTATTTGTTATGCGTTATGCGTTATGCGCTATGCGTTATGCGTTATGCGTTATGCGTTATGCGTTATGCGTTATGCGTTATGCGTTATGCGTTATGCGTTATGCGTTATGCGTTATGCGTTATGCGTTATGCGTTATGCGTTATGCGTTATGCGTTATGCGTTATGCGTTATGCGTTATGCGTTATGCGTTATGCGTCATGCGTTATGCGTAATGCGTTATGCTTTATGCGTTTTGCGTTATGAGTTATACGTTATGCGTTAAGCGTTATGCGTTATGCCTGATCCGTTATGCGTTAGGCGTTATGCTATTTGCGGTATTCGTTATGCGTTGTGCATTATGCGTTATGCGTTAAGGGTTAAGGGTTATGGGTTATGCGTTATGCTTTATGCGTTATGCGTTTTGCATTTTGCGTTATGCGTTATCCGTTATGAGTTATGAGTTATGAGTTATAAGTTATGCGTAATGCGTTATGCGTTATGCGTTATGCATTATGCGTTATGCGTTATGCGTTATGCGTTATGCGTTATGCGTTATGCGTAATGCGTTATGCCTTATGCGTTATGCTTTATGCGTTATGCGTTATGCGTTATGCGTTATGCGTAATGCGTTATGCGTTATGCGTTATGCGTTATGCGTTATGCGTTATGCGTTATGCGTTATGCGTTATGCGTTATGCGTTATGCGTTACGCGTTATGCGTTGTGCGTTATGCGTTATGCGTTGTGCGTTGTGCGTTATGCGTTATGCGTTATGCGTTATGCGTTATGCGTTATGCGTTACGCGTTATGCGTTATGCGTTATGCGTTATGCATTATGCGTTATGCATTATGCGTTATGCGTTATGCGTTATGCGTTATGCGTTATGCGTTATGCTTTAGGCGTTATGCGTTATGAGTTATACGTTATGCGTTAAGCGTTATGCGTGATCCGTTATGCGTTAAGCGTTATGCGTGATCCGTTATGCGTTGGGCGTTATGCGTTTTGCGGTATTCGTTATGCGTTGTGCATTATGCGTTATGCATTGTGCGTTATGGGTTATGGTTTATGCGTTATGCGATATGCGTTATGCGTTATGCGTTATGCGTTATGCATTATGCGTTATGCGTTATGAGTTATACGTTATGCGTTAAGCGTTATGCGTTATGCCTGATCCGTTATGCGTTAGGCGTTATGCGATTTGCGGTATTCGTTATGCGTTGTGCATTATGCGTTATGCGTTAAGGGTTAAGGGTTATGGGTTATGCGTTATGCTTTATGCGTTATGCGTTTTGCATTTTGCGTTATGCGTTATCCGTTATGAGTTATGAGTTATGAGTTATGAGTTATAAGTTATGTTTAATGCGTTATGCCTTATGCGTCATGCATTATGCGTTATGCGTTATGCGTTATGCGTTATGCGTTATGCGTTATGCGTTATGCGTTATGCGTTATGCGTTATGCGTTATGCGTTATGCGTAATGCGTTATGCTTTAGGCGTTATGCGTTATGAGTTATACGTTATGCGTTAAGCGTTATGCGTGATCCGTTATGCGTTGGGCGTTATGCGTTTTGCGGTATTCGTTATGCGTTGTGCATTATGGGTTATGCATTGTGCGTTATGGGTTATGGTTTATGCGTTATGCGATATGCGTTATGTGTTATGCGTTAAGCGCTATGCGTGATCCGTTATGCGTTGGGCGTTATGCGTTATGCGTTATGCGTTATGCGTTATGCGTTATGCGTTATGCGTTATGCGTTATGCGTTATGCGTTATGCGTTATGTGTTATGCGTTATGCGTTATGCGTTACGCGTTATGCGTTACGTGTTATGCGTTATGCGTTATATGTTATGCGTTATGCGTTATGCGTTATGCGTTATGCGTTATGCGTTATGCGTTATGCGTTATGCGTTATGCGTTATGCGTTATGCGTTATGCGTTATGCGTTATGCATTATGCGTTATGTGTTTTTCGCTATGCGTTATGCGTTGGGCGTTATACGTTTGCGTTATGCGATATGCGTTATGCTTTATGCGTTATGTGTTATGCGTTATACGTTATACGGTATGCTTTATGCGTTATGCGTTATGCGTTATGTGTTATGCGTTATGCGATATGCGTTATGCTTTATGCGGTATGTGTTATGCGTTATACGTTATACGGTATGCTTTATGCGTTATGCGTTATGCGTTATGTGTTATGCGTTATGCGTTATGCGTTATGCGTTATGCGTTATGCGTTATGCGTTCTGCGTTATGCGTTCTGCGTTATGCGTTATGCGTTATGCGTTATGCGTTATGCGTTATGCGTTATGCGTTATGCGTTTTGCGTTATGCGTTATTTGTTATGCGTTATGCGTTATGCGCTATGCGTTATGCCTTATGCGTTATGCGTTATGCGTTATGCGTTATGCGTTATGCGTTATGCGTTATGCGTTATGCGTTATGCGTTATGCGTTATGCGTTATGCGTTATGCGTTATGCGTTATGCGTTATGCGTTATGCGTTATGCGTTATGCGTTATGCGTCATGCGTTATGCGTAATGCGTTATGCTTTATGCGTTTTGCGTTATGAGTTATACGTTATGCGTTAAGCGTTATGCGTTATGCCTGATCCGTTATGCGTTAGGCGTTATGCTATTTGCGGTATTCGTTATGCGTTGTGCATTATGCGTTATGCGTTAAGGGTTAAGGGTTATGGGTTATGCGTTATGCTTTATGCGTTATGCGTTTTGCATTTTGCGTTATGCGTTATCCGTTATGAGTTATGAGTTATGAGTTATAAGTTATGCGTAATGCGTTATGCCTTATGCGTTATGCATTATGCGTTATGCGTTATGCGTTATGCGTTATGCGTTATGCGTTATGCGTAATGCGTTATGCCTTATGCGTTATGCTTTATGCGTTATGCGTTATGCGTTATGCGTTATGCGTAATGCGTTATGCGTTATGCGTTATGCGTTATGCGTTATGCGTTATGCGTTATGCGTTATGCGTTATGCGTTATGCGTTATGCGTTATGCGTTATGCGTTGTGCGTTATGCGTTATGCGTTGTGCGTTGTGCGTTATGCGTTATGCGTTATGCGTTATGCGTTATGCGTTATGCGTTACGCGTTATGCGTTATGCGTTATGCGTTATGCATTATGCGTTATGCATTATGCGTTATGCGATATGCGTTATGCGTTATGCGTTATGCGTTATGCGTTATGCGTTATGCGTTATGCGTTATGCGTTATGCGTTATGCGTTATGCGTAATGCGTTATGCTTTATGCGTTTTGCGTTATGAGTTATACGTTATGCGTTAAGCGTTATGCGTTATGCCTGATCCGTTATGCGTTAGGCGTTATGCGATTTGCGGTATTCGTTATGCGTTGTGCATTATGCGTTATGCGTTAAGGGTTATGGGTTATGGGTTATGCGTTATGCTTTATGCGTTATGCGTTTTGCATTTTGCGTTATGCGTTATCCGTTATGAGTTATGAGTTATGAGTTATAAGTTATGCGTAATGCGTTATGCCTTATGCGTTATGCATTATGCGTTATGCGTTATGCGTTATGCGTTATGCGTTATGCGTTATGCGTTATGCGTTATGCGTTATGCGTTATGCGTAATGCGTTATGCTTTATGCGTTATGCGTTATGAGTTATACGTTATGCGTTAAGCGTTATGCGTGATCCGTTATGCGTTGGGCGTTATGCGTTTTGCGGTATTCGTTATGCGTTGTGCATTATGCGTTATGCATTGTGCGTTATGGGTTATGGTTTATGCGTTATGCGATATGCGTTATGCGTTATGCGTTATGCGTTATGCATTATGCGTTTTGCGTTATGCGTTATGCGTTATGCGTTATGCGTTATGCGTTATGCGTTATGCGTTATGCGTTATGCGTTATGCGTTATGCGTTATGCGTTATGCGTTATGCGTTAAGCGTTATGCGTGATCCGTTATGCGTTGGGCGTTATGCGTTTTGCGGTATTCGTTATGCGTTGTGCATTATGGGTTATGCATTGTGCGTTATGGGTTATGGTTTATGCGTTATGAGTTATGAGTTATGAGTTATAAGTTATGCGTAATGCGTTATGCCTTATGCGTTATGCATTATGCGTTATGCGTTATGCGTTATGCGTTATGCGTTATGCGTTATGCGTTATGCGTTATGCGTTATGCCTTATGCGTTATGCATTATGCGTTATGCGTTATGCGTTATGCGTTATGCGTAATGCGTTATGCGTTATGCGTTATGCGTTATGCGTTATGCGTTATGCGTTATGCGTTATGCGTTATGCGTTATGCGTTATGCGTTATGCGTTATGCGTTATGCGTTATGCGTTATGCGTTACGCGTTATGCGTTACGTGTTATACGTTATGCGTTATATGTTATGCGTTATGCGTTATGCGTTATGCGTTATGCGTTATGCGTTATGCGTTATGCGTTATGCGTTATGCGTTATGCGTTATGCGTTATGCGTTATGCGTTATGCATTATGCTTTATCCGTTATGCGTTATGCGTTATGCTTTATGCGTTATGCGTTATGTGTTATGCGTTATGCGTTTTGCGTTATGCGTAATGTGTTATGCTTTATGCGTTATGCGTTATGAGTTATACGTTATGCGTTAAGCGTTATGCGTGATCCGTTATGCGTTGGGCGTTATGCGTTTTGCGGTATTCGTTATGCGTTGTGCATTATGCGTTATGCATTGTGCGTTATGGGTTATGGTTTATGCGTTATGAGATATGCGTTGTGCGTTATGCGTTATGCGTTCTGCGTTATGCGTTATGCGTTATGCGTTATGCGTTATGCGTTATGCGTTATGCGTTATGCGTTATGCGTTATGCGTTATGCGTTGTGCGTTATGCGTTATGCGTTGTGCGTTGTGCGTTATGCGTTATGCGTTATGCGTTATGCGTTATGCGTTATGCGTTATGCGTTACGCGTTATGCGTTATGCGTTATGCGTTATGCATTATGCGTTATGCATTATGCGTTATGCGATATGTGTTATGCGTTATGCGTTATGCGTTATGCGTTATGCGTTACGCGTTATGCGTTATGCGTTATGCGTCATGCGTTATGCGTAATGCGTTATGCTTTATGCGTTATGCGTTATGAGTTATACGTTATGCGTTAAGCGTTATGCGTTATGCCTGATCCGTTATGCGTTAGGCGTTATGCGATTTGCGGTATTCGTTATGCGTTGTGCATTATGCGTTATGCGTTAAGGGTTAAGGGTTATGGGTTATGCGTTATGCTTTATGCGTTATGCGTTTTGCATTTTGCGTTATGCGTTATCCGTTATGAGTTATGAGTTATGAGTTATAAGTTATGCGTAATGCGTTATGCCTTATGCGTTATGCATTATGCGTTATGCGTTATGCGTTATGCGTTATGCGTTATGCGTTATGCGTTATGCGTTATGCGTTATGCGTTATGCGTAATGCGTTATGCTTTATGCGTTATGCGTTATGAGCTATACGTTATGCGTTAAGCGTTATGCGTGATCCGTTATGCGTTGGGCGTTATGCGTTTTGCGGTATTCGTTATGCGTTGTGCATTATGCGTTATGCATTGTGCGTTATGGGTTATGGTTTATGCGTTATGCGATATGCGTTATGCGTTATGCGTTATGCGTTATGCGTTATGCGTTTTGCGTTATGCGTTATGCGTTATGCGTTATGCGTTATGCGCTATGCGTTATGCGTTATGCGTTATGCGTTATGCGTTATGCGTTATTCGTTATGCGTTATGCGTTATGCGTTATGCGTTATGGGTTATGCGTTATGCGTTATTCGTTATGCGATATGCGTTATGCGTTATGCGTTATGTGTTATGCGTTATACGTTATACGGTATGCTTTATGCGTTATGCGTTATGCGTTATGTGTTATGCGTTATGCGTTATGCGTTCTGCGTTATGCGTTCTGCGTTATGCGTTATGCGTTATGCGTTATGCGTTATGCGTTATGCGTCATGCGTTATGCGTAATGCGTTATGCTTTATGCGTTATGCGTTATGAGTTATACGTTATGCGTTAAGCGTTATGCGTTATGCCTGATCCGTTATGCGTTAGGCGTTATGCGATTTGCGGTATTCGTTATGCGTTGTGCATTATGCGTTATGCGTTAAGGGTTAAGGGTTATGGGTTATGCGTTATGCTTTATGCGTTATGCGTTTTGCATTTTGCGTTATGCGTTATCCGTTATGAGTTATGTGTTATGAGTTATAAGTTATGCGTAATGCGTTATGCCTTATGCGTTATGCGTTATGCGTAATGCGTTATGCTTTATGCGTTATGCGTTATGAGTTATACGTTATGCGTTAAGCGTTATGCGTTATGCCTGATCCGTTATGCGTTAGGCGTTATGCGATTTGCGGTATTCGTTATGCGTTGTTTATTATGCGTTATGCGTTAAGGGTTAAGGGTTATGGGTTATGCGTTATGCTTTATGCGTTATGCGTTTTGCATTTTGCGTTATGCGTTATCCGTTATGAGTTATGAGTTATGAGTTATGAGTTATAAGTTATGTTTAATGCGTTATGCCTTATGCGTCATGCATTATGCGTTATGCGTTATGCGTTATGCGTTATGCGTTATGCGTTATGCGTTATGCGTTATGCGTTATGCGTTATGCGTTATGCGTTATGCGTTATGCGTTATGCTTTATGCGTTATGCCTGATCCGTTATGCGTTAGGCGTTATGCGATTTGCGGTATTCGTTATGCGTTGTGCATTATGCGTTATGCGTTAAGGGTTAAGGGTTATGGGTTATGCGTTATGCTTTATGCGTTATGCGTTTTGCATTTTGCGTTATGCGTTATCCGTTATGAGTTATGTGTTATGAGTTATAAGTTATGCGTAATGCGTTATGCCTTATGCGTTATGCGTTATGCGTAATGCGTTATGCTTTATGCGTTATGCGTTATGAGTTATACGTTATGCGTTAAGCGTTATGCGTTATGCCTGATCCGTTATGCGTTAGGCGTTATGCGATTTGCGGTATTCGTTATGCGTTGTTTATTATGCGTTATGCGTTAAGGGTTAAGGGTTATGGGTTATGCGTTATGCTTTATGCGTTATGCGTTTTGCATTTTGCGTTATGCGTTATCCGTTATGAGTTATGAGTTATGAGTTATGAGTTATAAGTTATGTTTAATGCGTTATGCCTTATGCGTCATGCATTATGCGTTATGCGTTATGCGTTATGCGTTATGCGTTATGCGTTATGCGTTATGCGTTATGCGTTATGCGTTATGCGTTATGCGTTATGCGTAATGCGTTATGCTTTATGCGTTATGCGTTATGAGTTATACGTTATGCGTTAAGCGTTATGCGTGATCCGTTATGCGTTGGGCGTTATGCGTTTTGCGGTATTCGTTATGCGTTGTGCATTATGGGTTATGCATTGTGCGTTATGGGTTATGGTTTATGCGTTATGCGATATGCGTTATGTGTTATGCGTTAAGCGCTATGCGTGATCCGTTATGCGTTGGGCGTTATGCGTTATGCGTTATGCGTTATGCGTTATGCGTTATGCGTTATGCGTTATGCGTTATGCGTTATGCGTTATGCGTTATGCGTTATGTGTTATGCGTTATGCGTTATGCGTTACGCGTTATGCGTTACGTGTTATGCGTTATGCGTTATATGTTATGCGTTATGCGTTATGCGTTATGCGTTATGCGTTATGCGTTATGCGTTATGCGTTATGCGTTATGCGTTATGCGTTATGCGTTATGCGTTATGCGTTATGCGTTATGCGTTATGCGTTATGCGTTATGCGTTATGCGTTATGCGTTATGCGTTATGCGTTATGCGTTATGCGTTATGCGTTATGCGTTATGCGTTATGCGTTATGCGTTATGCGTTATGCATTATGCTTTATCCGTTATGCGTTATGCGTTATGCTTTATGCGTTATGCGTTATGCGTTATGCGTTATGCGTTATGCGTTATGCGTAATGTGTTATGCGTTATGCGTCATGCGTTATGAGTTATACGTTATGCGTTATGCGTTATGCGTGATCCGTTATGCGTTGGGCGTTATGCGTTTTGCGGTATTCGTTATGCGTTGTGCATTAAGCGTTATGCATTTTGCGTTATGGGTTATGGTTTATGCGTTATGAGATATGCGTTATGCGTTATGCGTTATGCGTTCTGCGTTATGCGTTCTGCGTTATGCGTTATGCGTTATGCGTTATGCGTTATGCGTCATGCGTTATGCGTTATGCGTTATGCGTTTTGCGTTATGCGTTATGCGTTGTGCGTTATGCGTTACGCGTTATGCGTTACGTGTTATGCGTTATGCGTTATATGTTATGCGTTATGCGTTATGCGTTATGCGTTATGCGTTATGCGTTATGCGTTATGCGTTATGCGTTATGCGTTATGCGTTATGCGTTATGCATTATGCTTTATCCGTTATGCGTTATGCGTTATGCTTTATGCGTTATGCGTTATGCGTTATGCTTTATGAGTTATGCGTTATGCGTTATGCGTTTTGCGGTATTCGTTATGCGTTGTGCATTATGCGTTATGCGTTGTGCGTTATGGGTTATGATTTATGCGTTATGCGATATGCTTTATGCGTCATGCGTGATCCGTTATGCGTTAGGCGTTATGCGATTTGCGGTACTCGTTATGCGTTGTGCATTATGCGTTATGCGTTATGCGTTAAGGGTTATGGGTTATGCGTTATGCGTTATGCGTTTTGCATTTTGCGTTATGCGTTATCCGTTATGAGTTATGAGTTATGAGTTATAAGTTATGCGTAATGCGTTATGCCTTATGCGTTATGCATTATGCGTTATGCGTTATGCGTTATGCGTTATGCGTTATGCGTTATGCGTTATGCGTTATGCGTTATGCGTTATGCGTCATGCGTTATGCGTTATGCGTTATGCGTAATGTGTTATGCTTTATGCGTTATGCGTTATGAGTTATACGTTATGCGTTAATCGTTATGCGTGATCCGTTATGCGTTATGCGTTTTGCGGTATTCGTTATGCGTTGTGCATTATGCGTTATGCATTGTGCGTTATGGGTTATGGTTTATGCGTTATGAGATATGCGTTATGCGTTATGCGTTATGCGTTATGCGGTTTTGCGTTATGCGTTATGCGTTATGCGTTATGCGTTATGCGTTATGCGTTATGCGTTATGCGTTATGCGTTATGCGTTATGCGTTATGCGTTATGCGTTATGCGTTATGCGTTAAGCGTTGTGCGTTGTGCGTTATGCGTTATGCGTTATGCGTTATGCGTTATGCGTTATGCGTTATGCGTTACGCGTTATGCGTTATGCGTTATGCGTTATGCGTTATGCGTTATGCGTTATGCGTTATGCGTTACGCATTATGCGTTACGTGTTATGCGTTATGCGTTATATGTTATGCGTTATGCGTTATGCGTTATGCGTTATGCGTTATGCGTTATGCGTTATGCGTTATGCGTTATGCGTTATGCGTTATGCGTTATGCGTTATGCGTTATGCGTTATGCATTATGCTTTATCCGTTATGCGTTATGCGTTATGCTTTATGCGTTATGCGTTATGCGTTATACGTTATGCGTTATGAGTTATGCGTTATGCGTTATGCGTTTTGCGGTATTCGTTATGCGTTGTGCATTATGCGTTATGCGTTGTGCGTTATGGGTTATGATTGATGCGTTATGCGATATGCTTTATGCGTCATGCGTGATCCGTTATGCGTTAGGCGTTATGCGATTTGCGGTACTCGTTATGCGTTGTGCATTTTGCGTTATGCGTTATCCGTTATGAGTTATGAGTTATGAGTTATAAGTTATGCGTAATGCGTTATGCCTTATGCGTTATGCGTTATGCGTTATGCGTTATGCGTTATGCGTTATGCGTTATGCGTTATGCGTTATGCGTTATGCGTTGTGCGTTATGCGTTATGCGTAATGCGTTATGCTTTATGCGTTATGCGTTATGAGTTATACGTTATGCGTTAAGCGTTATGCGTGATCCGTTATGCGTTGGGCGTTATGCGTTTTGCGGTATTCGTTATGCGTTGTGCATTATGCGTTATGCATTGTGCGTTATGGGTTATGGTTTATGCGTTATGCGATATGCGTTATGCGTTATGCGTTTTGCGTTATGCGTTATGCGTTTTGCGTTATGCGTTATGCGTTATGCGTTATGCGTTATGCGCTATGCGTTATGCGTTATGCGTTATGCGTTATGCGTTATGCGTTATGCGTTATGCGTTATGCGTTATGCGTTATGCGTTATGCGTTATGGGTTATGCGTTATGCGTTATGCGTTATGCGATATGCGTTATGCTTTATGCGTTATGTGTTATGCGTTATACGTTATACGGTATGCTTTATGCGTTATGCGTTATGCGTTATGTGTTATGCGTTATGCGTTATGCGTTATGCGTTCTGCGTTATGCGTTCTGCGTTATGCGTTATGCGTTATGCGTTATGCGTTATGCGTTATGCGTTATGCGTTATGCGTTATGCGTTATGCGTTATGCGTCATGCGTTATGCGTAATGCGTTATGCTTTATGCGTTATGCGTTATGAGTTATACGTTATGCGTTAAGCGTTATGCGTTATGCCTGATCCGTTATGCGTTAGGCGTTATGCGATTTGCGGTATTCGTTATGCATTGTGCTTTATGCGTTATGAGTTACGCGTAATGCGTTATGCGCTATGGGTCATGCGTTAAGCGTTATGCGTTATGCGTTATGCGTTATGGGTTATGCGTTATGGGTTATGAGTAATGCGTGATCCGTTATGCGTTATGCGTTATGAGTAATGCGTGATCCGTTATGCGTTATGCGTTATGCGTTATGCGTTATGCGTTATGCGTTATGCGTTATGCGTTATGGGTTATGCGTTATGTGTTATGCGTTATGCGTTATGCGTTATGCGTTATGCGTTATGGGTTATGAGTAATGCGTGACCCGTTATGCATTATGCTTTATGCGTTATGAGTTACGCGTAATACGTTGTGCGCTATGGGTCATGCGTTAAGCGTTATGCGTTATGCGTTATGCGTTATGGGTTATGCGTTATGTGTTATGCGTTATGCGTTATGCGTTATGCGTTATGCGTTATGCGTTATGGGTTATCCGTTATGCGTTATCCGTTATGCGTTATGCGTTATGCGTTATGCGTTATGCGTTATGCGTTATGCGTTATGCGTTATGCGTTATGCGTTATGCGTTATGCGTTATGCGTTATGCGTTATGCGTTATGCGTTATGCGTTATGCGTTATGCGTTATGCGTTATGCGTTATGCGTTATGCGTTATGCGTTATGCGTTATGCGTTATGCGTTATGCGTTATGCGTTATGAGTAATGCTTGATCCGTTATGCGCTATGCGTTATGCGTTATGCGTTATGCGTTATGCGTTATGCGTTATGCGTTATGCGTTATGCGTTATGCGTTATGCGTTATGCGTTATGCGTTATGCGTTATGCGTTATGCGTTATGCGATATGCGGTATTCGTTATGCGTTATGTGTTATGCGTTATACGTTATACGGTATGCTTTATGCGTTATGCGTTATGCGTTATGTGTTATGCGTTATGCGTTATGCGTTCTGCGTTATGCGTTCTGCGTTATGCGTTATGCGTTATGCGTTATGCGTTATGCGTTATGCGTTATGCGTTATGCGTTATGCGTTATGCGTTATGCGTCATGCGTTATGCGTGATGCGTTATGCTTTATGCGTTATGCGTTATGAGTTATACGTTATGCGTTAAGCGTTATGCGTTATGCCTGATCCGTTATGCGTTAGGCGTTATGCGATTTGCGGTATTCGTTATGCATTGTGCTTTATGCGTTATGAGTTACGCGTAATGCGTTATGCGCTATGGGTCATGCGTTAAGCGTTATACGTTATGCGTTATGCGTTATGGGTTATGCGTTATGGGTTATGAGTAATGCGTGATCCGTTATGCGTTATGCGTTATGAGTAATGCGTGATCCGTTATGCGTTATGCGTTATGCGTTATGCGTTATGCGTTATGCGTTATGCGTTATGCGATATGGGTTATGCGTTATGTGTTATGCGTTATGCGTTATGCGTTATGCGTTATGCATTATGCGTTATGGGTTATGAGTAATGCGTGACCCGTTATGCATTATGCTTTATGCGTTATGAGTTACGCGTAATACGTTGTGCGCTATGGGTCATGCGTTAAGCGTTATGCGTTATGCGTTATGCGTTATGGGTTATGCGTTATGTGTTATGCGTTATGCGTTATGCGTTCTGCGTTATGCGTTATGCGTTATGGGTTATCCGTTATGCGTTATCCGTTATGCGTTATGCGTTATGCGTTATGCGTTATGCGTTATGCGTTATGCGATATGCGTTATGCGTTATGCGTTATGCGTTATGCGTTATGCGTTATGCGTTATGCGTTATGCGTTATGCGATATGCGTTATGCGTTATGCGTTATGCGTTATGCGTTATGCGTTATGCGTTATGCGTTATGCGTTATGCGTTATGCGTTATGAGTAATGCTTGATCCGTTATGCGTTATGCGTTATGCGTTATGTGTTATGCGTTGTGCGTTATCCGCTATGCGTTATGCGTTTTGCGTTATGCGTTATGCGTTATGCGTTATGCGTTATGAGAAATGCGTGATCCGTTATACGTTATGCGTTATGCGTTATGGGTTATCCGTTATGCGTTATCCGTTATGCGTTATGCGTTATGCGTTATGCGTTATGCGTTATGCTATATACGTTATGCGTTATGCGTTATGCGTTATGCGTTATGCGTTATGCGTTATGCGTTATGCGTTATGCGTTATGCGTGATCCGTTATGCGTTATGCGTTATGCGTTATGTTTTATGCGTTGTGCGTTATCCGCTATGCGTTATGCGTTTTGCGTTATGCGTTATGCGTTATGGGTTATGCGTTATGTGTTATGCGTTATGCGTTATGCGTTATGCGTTATGCGTTATGGGTTATCCGTTATGCGTTATCCGTTATGCGTTATGCGTTATGCGTTATGCGTTATGCGTTATGCGTTATGGGTTATCCGTTATGCGTTATCCGTTATGCGTTATGCGTTATGCGTTATGCGTTATGCGTTATGCGTTATGCGATATGCGTTATGCGTTATGCGGTATGCGTTATGCGTTATGCGTTATGCGTTATGCGTTATGCGTTATGCGATATGCGTTATGCGTTATGCGTTATGCGTTATGCGTTATGCGTTATGCGTTATGCGTTATGCGTTATGCGTTATGCGTTATGCGTTATGCGTTATGAGTAATGCTTGATCCGTTATGCGTTATGCGTTATGCGTTATGTGTTATGCGTTGTGCGTTATCCGCTATGCGTTATGCGTTTTGCGTTATGCGTTATGCGTTATGCGTTATGCGTTATGCGTTATGGGTTATGAGTAATGCGTGATCCGTTATGCGTTATGCGTTATGCGTTATGCGTTATGCGTTATGCGTTATGCGTTATGCGTTATGGGTTATGCGTTATGTGTTATGCGTTATGCGTTATGCGTTATGCGTTATGCGTTATGCGTTATGGGTTATGAGTAATGCGTGACCCGTTATGCATTATGCTTTATGCGTTATGAGTTACGCGTAATACGTTGTGCGCTATGGGTCATGCGTTAAGCGTTATGCGTTATGCGTTATGCGTTATGGGTTATGCGTTATGTGTTATGCGTTATGCGTTATGCGTTATGCGTTATGCGTTATGCGTTATGGGTTATCCGTTATGCGTTATCCGTTATGCGTTATGCGTTATGCGTTATGCGTTATGCGTTATGCGTTATGCGATATGCGTTATGCGTTATGCGTTATGCGTTATGCGTTATGCGTTATGCGTTATGCGTTATGCGTTATGCGATATGCGTTATGCGTTATGCGTTATGCGTTATGCGTTATGCGTTATGCGTTATGCGTTATGCGTTATGCGTTATGCGTTATGCGTTATGCGTTATGAGTAATGCTTGATCCGTTATGCGCTATGCGTTATGCGTTATGCGTTATGCGTTATGCGTTATGCGTTATGCGTTATGCGTTATGCGTTATGCGTTATGGGTTATGCGTTATGCGTTATGCGTTATGCGATATGCGTTATGCTTTATGCGTTATGTGTTATGCGTTATACGTTATACGGTATGCTTTATGCGTTATGCGTTATGCGTTATGTGTTATGCGTTATGCGTTATGCGTTCTGCGTTATGCGTTCTGCGTTATGCGTTATGCGTTATGCGTTATGCGTTATGCGTTATGCGTTATGCGTTATGCGTTATGCGTTATGCGTTATGCGTCATGCGTTATGCGTAATGCGTTATGCTTTATGCGTTATGCGTTATGAGTTATACGTTATGCGTTAAGCGTTATGCGTTATGCCTGATCCGTTATGCGTTAGGCGTTATGCGATTTGCGGTATTCGTTATGCATTGTGCTTTATGCGTTATGAGTTACGCGTAATGCGTTATGCGCTATGGGTCATGCGTTAAGCGTTATGCGTTATGCGTTATGCGTTATGGGTTATGCGTTATGGGTTATGAGTAATGCGTGATCCGTTATGCGTTATGCGTTATGAGTAATGCGTGATCCGTTATGCGTTATGCGTTATGCGTTATGCGTTATGCGTTATGCGTTATGCGTTATGCGATATGGGTTATGCGTTATGTGTTATGCGTTATGCGTTATGCGTTATGCGTTATGCATTATGCGTTATGGGTTATGAGTAATGCGTGACCCGTTATGCATTATGCTTTATGCGTTATGAGTTACGCGTAATACGTTGTGCGCTATGGGTCATGCGTTAAGCGTTATGCGTTATGCGTTATGCGTTATGGGTTATGCGTTATGTGTTATGCGTTATGCGTTATGCGTTATGCGTTATGCGTTATGGGTTATCCGTTATGCGTTATCCGTTATGCGTTATGCGTTATGCGTTATGCGTTATGCGTTATGCGTTATGCGATATGCGTTATGCGTTATGCGTTATGCGTTATGCGTTATGCGGTATGCGTTATGCGTTATGCGTTATGCGATATGCGTTATGCGTTATGCGTTATGCGTTATGCGTTATGCGTTATGCGTTATGCGTTATGCGTTATGCGTTATGCGTTATGCGTTATGAGTAATGCTTGATCCGTTATGCGTTATGCGTTATGCGTTATGTGTTATGCGTTGTGCGTTATCCGCTATGCGTTATGCGTTATGCGTTATGCGTTATGCGTTATGCGTTATGCGTTATGAGAAATGCGTGATCCGTTATACGTTATGCGTTATGCGTTATGGGTTATCCGATATGCGTTATCCGTTATGCGTTATGCGTTATGCGTTATGCGTTATGCGTTATGCTATATACGTTATGCGTTATGCGTTATGCGTTATGCGTTATGCGTTATGCGTTATGCGTTATGCGTTATGCGTTATGCGTTATGCGTGATCCGTTATGCGTTATGCGTTATGCGTTATGTTTTATGCGTTGTGCGTTATCCGCTATGCGTTATGCGTTTTGCGTTATGCGTTATGCGTTATGCGTTGTGCGTTATGCGTTATGCGTTATAGGTTATGCGTTATGTGTTATGCGTTATGCGTTATGCGTTATGCGTTATGCATTATGCGTTATGCGTTATGCCTTATGCGTTATGCGTTATGCGTTATGCGTTATGCGTTATGCGTTATGCGTTATGCGTTATGCGTTATGCGTTATGCGTTATGCGTTATGCGTTATGCGTTATGCGTTATGCGTTATGCGTTATGCGTTATGCGTTATGCGTTATGCGTTATGCGTTATGCGTTATGCGTTATGCGTTATGCGTTATGCGTTATGAGAAATGCGTGATCCGTTATGCGTTATGCGTTATGAGTAATGCGTGATCCGTTATGCGTTATGCGTTATGCGTTATGCGTTATGCGTTATGCGTTATGCGTTATGCGTTATGCGTAATGCGTTATGCGTTATGCGTTATGCGTTATGCGTTATGCGTTATGCGTTATGAGAAATGCGTGATCCGTTATGCGTTATGCGTTATGAGTAATGCGTGATCCGTTATGCGTTATGCGTTATGCGTTATGCGTTATGCGTTATGCGTTATGCGTTATGCGTGTTCGTTATGCGTTATGCGTTATGAGTAATGCGTGATCCGTTATGCGTTATGCGTTATGCGTTTTGCGTTATGCGTTATGCCTTATGCGTTATGCGTTATGCGTTATGCGTTATGCGTTATGCGTTATGCGTTATGCGTTATGCGTTATGCGTTATGCGTTATGCGTTATGCGTTATGCGTTATGCGTTATGCGTTATGCGTTATGCGTTATGCGCTATGCGTTATGCGTTATGCGTTATGCGTTATGCGTTATGCGTTATGCGTTATGCGTTATGCGTTATGCGTTATGCGTTATGAGTTATCCGCTATGCGATATGCGTTTTGCGTTATGCGTTATGCGTTATACGTTATGGGTAATGCGTTATGCGTTATGCTTTATGCGTTATGCGTTATGAGTAATGCGTGATCCGTTATGTGTTATGCGTTATGCGTTATGCGTTATGCGTTTTGCGTTATGCGTTATGCGTTATGCGTTATGCGTTATGCGTTATGCGTTATGCGTTATGCGTTCTGCGTTATGCGTTATGCGTTATGCGTTATGCGTTATGAGTAATGCGTGATCCGTTATGCGTTATGCGTTATGCGTTATGCGTTATGTGTTATGCGTTGTGCGTTATCCGCTATGCGTTATGCGTTTTGCGTTATGCGTTATGCGTTATGCGTTGTGCGTTATAGGTTATGCGTTATGTGTTATGCGTTATGCGTTATGCGTTATGCGTTATGCATTATGCGTTATGCGTTATGCTTTATGCGTTATGCGTTATACGTTATGCGTTATGAGTAATGCGTGATCCGTTATGTGTTATGCGTTATGCGTTATGCGTTATGCGTTTTGCGTTATGCGTTATGCCTTATGCGTTATGCGTTATGCGTTATGCGTTATGCGTTATGCGTTATGCGTTATGCGTTATGCGTTATGCGTTATGCGTTATGCGTTATGCGTTATGCGTTATGCGTTATGCGTTATGCGTTATGCGTTATGCGTTATCCGCTATGCGTTATGCGTTTTGCGTTATGCGTTATGCGTTATACGTTATGCGTAATGCGTTATGCGTTATGCGTTATGCGATTTGCGTTATGCGTTATGCGTTATGCGTTATGCGTTATGCGTTATGCGTTATGCGTTATGCGTTATGCGTTATGCGTTATGCGTTATGCGTTATGCGTTATGCGTTATGCGTTATGCGTTATGCGTTATGCGTTATGCGTTATGAGTGATGGGTGATCCGTTATGCGTTATGCGTTATGCGCTATGCGTTATGCGTGATCCGTTATGCGTTATGCGTTATGAGTAATGCGTGATCCGTTATGCGTTATGCGTTATGCGTTATGCGTTATGCGTTATGCGTTATGCGTTATGCATTATGGGTTATGCATTATGTGTTATGCGTTATGCGTTATGCGTTATGGGTTATGAGTAATGCGTGACCCGTTATGCGTTATGCTTTTTGCGTTATGAGTTACGCGTAATGCGTTATGCGCTATGGGTCATGCGTTAAGCGTTATGCGTTATGCGTTATGCGTTATGCGTTATGCGTTATGGGTTATGCGTTATGCGTTTTGCGTTATGCGTTATGCGTTATGCGTTATGCGTTGAGCGTTATGCGTTATGCGTTATAGGTTATGCGTTATGTGTTATGCGTTATGCGTTATGCGTTATGCGTTATGCATTATGCGTTATGCGTTATGCTTTATGCGTTATGCGTTATGAGTAATGCGTGATCCGTTATGTGTTATGCGTTATGCGTTATGCGTTATGCGTTTGCGTTATGCGTTATGCGTTATGCGTTATGCGTTATGAGAAATGCGTGATCCGTTATGCGTTATGCGTTATGAGTAATGCGTGATCCGTTATGCGTTATTCGTTATGCGTTATGCGTTATGCGTTATGCGTTATGCGTTATGCGATATGCGTTATGCGTTATGCGTTATGCCTTATGCGTTATGCGATTTGCGTTATGCGTTATGCGTTATGCGTTATGCGTTATGCGTTATGCGTTATGCGTTATGCGTTATGCGTTATGCGTTATGCGTTACGCAATATGCGTTATGCGTTATGCGTTATGCGTTATGCGTTATGCGTTATGCGTTATGGGTTATGCGTTATGCGTTATGCGTTATGCGTTATGCGTTATGCGTTATGTGTTATGCGTTGTGCGCTATCCGCTATGCGTTATGCGTTATGCGTTATGCGTTATGCGTTATGCGTTATGCGTTATGCGTTATGCTTTATGCGTTATGCGTTTTGAGTAATGCGTGATCCGTTATGTGTTATGCGTTATGCGTTATGCGTTATGCGTTTTGCGTTATGCGTTATGCGTTATGCGTTATGCGTTATGCGTTATGCGTTATGCGTTATGCGTTATGCGTTATGCGTTATGCGTTATGAGTAATGCGTGATCCGTTATGCGTTATGCGTTATGCGTTATGCGTTATGTGTTATGCTTTGTGCGTTATCCGCTATGCGTTATGCGTTTTGCGTTTTGCGTTATGCGTTATGCGTTATGCGTTGTGCGTTATAGGTTATGCGTTATGTGTTATGCGTTATGCGTTATGCGTTATGCGTTATGCATTATGCGTTATGCGTTATGCGTTATGCTTTATGCGTTATGCGTTATGAGTAATGCGTGATCCGTTATGTGTTATGCGTTATGCGTTATGCGTTATGCGTTATGCGTTATGCGTTATGCGTTATGCGTTATGTGTTATGCGTTGTGCGCTATCCGCTATGCGTTATGCGTTATGCGTTATGCGTTATGCGTTATGCGTTATGCGTTATGCTTTATGCGTTATGCGTTATGAGTAATGCGTGATCCGTTATGTGTTATGCGTTATGCGTTATGCGTTATGCGTTTTGCGTTATGCGTTATGCGTTATGCGTTATGCGTTATGCGTTATGCGTTCTGCGTTATGCGTTATGCGTTATGCGTTATGCGTTATGAGTAATGCGTGATCCGTTATGCGTTATGCGTTATGCGTTATGCGTTATGTGTTATGCGTTGTGCGTTATCCGCTATGCGTTATGCGTTTTGCGTTTTGCGTTATGCGTTATGCGTTATGCGTTGTGCGTTATAGGTTATGCGTTATGTGTTATGCGTTATGCGTTATGCGTTATGCGTTATGCGTTATGCGTTATGCGTTATGCGTTATGCTTTATGCGTTATGCGTTATGAGTAATGCGTGATCCGTTATGTGTTATGCGTTATGCGTTATGCGTTATGCGTTTTGCGTTATGCGTTATGCGTTATGGGTTATGCGTTATGCGTTATGCGTTATACGTTATGCGTTATGCGTTATGCGTTATGCGTTATGCGTTATGCGTTATGCGTTATGCGTTATGCGTTATGCGTTATGCGTTATGCGTTATGCGTTATGCGTTATGCGTTATGAGAAATGCGTGATCCGTTATGCGTTATGCGTTATGAGTAATGCGTGATCCGTTATGCGTTATGCGTTATGCGTTATGCGTTATGCGTTATGCGTTATGCGTTATGCGTTATGCGTTATGGGTTATGCGTTATTTGTTATGCGTTATGCGTTATGCGTTATGCGTTATGCGTTATGCGTTATGCGTTATGCGTTATGCGTTATGCGTTATGCGTTATGCGTTATGCGTTATGCGTTATGCGTTATGCGTTATGCGTTATGCGTTATGCGTTATGCGTTATGCGTTATGCGTTATGCGTTATGCGTTATGCGTTATGCGTTATGCGTTATGCGTTATGCGTTATGCGTTATGCGTTACGCAATATGCGTTATACGTTATGCGTTATGCGTTATGCGTTATGCGTTATGCGTTATGCGTGATCCGTTATGCGTTATGCGTTATGAGTAATGCGTGATCCGTTATGCGTTTTGCGTTATGCGTTATGCGTTATGCGTTATGCGTTATGCGTGATCCGTTATGCGTTATGCGTTCTGAGTAATGCGTGATCCGTTATGCGTTATGCGTTATGCGTTATGCGTTATGCGTTGTGCGTTATGGGTTATGCGTTATGTGTTATGCGTTATGCGTTATGCGTTATGTGTTATGCGTTGTGCGTTATCCGCTATGCGTTATGCGTTTTGCGTTATGCGTTATGCGTTATGCGTTATGCGTTGTGCGTTATAGGTTATGCGTTATGTGTTATGCGTTATGCGTTATGCGTTATGCGTTATGCATTATGCGTTATGCGTTATGCGTTATGCTTTATGCGTTATGCGTTATGAGTAATGCGTGATCCGTTATGTGTTATGCGTTATGCGTTATGCGTTATGCGTTTTGCGTTATGCGTTATGCGTTATGGGTTATGCGTTATGCGTTATGCGTTATGCGTTATGCGTTATGCGTTATGCGTTATGCGTTATGCGTTATGCGTTATGCGTTATGCGTTATGCGTTATGCGTTATGCGTTATGCGTTATGCGTTATGCGTTATGCGTTATGCGTTATGCGTTATGCGTTATGAGAAATGCGTGATCCGTTATGCGTTATGCGTTATGAGTAATGCGTGATCCGTTATGCGTTATGCGTTATGCGTTATGCGTTATGCGTTATGCGTTATGGGTTATGCGTTATTTGTTATGCGTTATGCGTTATGCGTTATGCGTTATGCGTTATGCGTTATGCGTTATGCGTTATGCGTTATGCGTTATGCGTTATGCGTTATGCGTTATGCGTTATGCGTTATGCGTTATGCGTTATGCGTTATGCGTTATGCGTTATGCGTTATGCGTTATGCGTTATGCGTTATGCGTTATGCGTTATGCGTTACGCAATATGCGTTATACGTTATGCGTTATGCGTTATGCGTTATGCGTTATGCGTTATGCGTTATGCGTGATCCGTTATGCGTTATGCGTTATGAGTAATGCGTGATCCGTTATGCGTTTTGCGTTATGCGTTATGCGTTATGCGTTTTGCGTTATGCGTGATCCGTTATGCGTTATGCGTTATGAGTAATGCGTGATCCGTTATGCGTTATGCGTTATGCGATATGCGTTATGCGTTATGCGTTATGCGTTATGCGTTATGGGTTATGCGTTATTTGTTATGCGTTATGCGTTATGCGTTATGCGTTATGCGTTATGCGTTATGCGTTATGCGTTATGCGTTATGCGTTATGCGTTATGCGTTATGCGTTATGCGTTATGCGTTATGCGTTATGCGTTATGCGTTATGCGTTATGCGTTATGCGTTATGCGTTATGCGTTATGCGTTATGCGTTATGCGTTACGCAATATGCGTTATACGTTATGCGTTATGCGTTATGCGTTATGCGTTATGCGTTATGCGTGATCCGTTATGCGTTATGCGTTATGAGTAATGCGTGATCCGTTATGCGTTTTGCGTTATGCGTTATGCGTTATGCGTTTTGCGTTATGCGTGATCCGTTATGCGTTATGCGTTATGAGTAATGCGTGATCCGTTATGCGTTATGCGTTATGCGTTATGCGTTATGCGTTATGCATTATGGGTTATGCGTTATGTGTTATGCGTTATGCGTTATGCGTTATGTGTTATGCGTTGTGCGTTATCCGCTATGCGTTATGCGTTTTGCGTTTTGCGTTATGCGTTATGCGTTATGCGTTGTGCGTTATAGGTTATGCGTTATGTGTTATGCGTTATGCGTTATGCGTTATGCGTTATGCATTATGCGTTATGCGTTATGCGTTATGCTTTATGCGTTATGCGTTATGAGTAATGCGTGATCCGTTATGTGTTATGCGTTATGCGTTATGCGTTATGCGTTTTGCGTTATGCGTTATGCGTTATGGGTTATGCGTTATGCGTTATGCGTTATGCGTTATGCGTTATGCGTTATGCGTTATGCGTTATGCGTTATGCGTTATGCGTTATGCGTTATGCGTTATGCGTTATGCGTTATGCGTTATGCGTTATGCGTTATGCATTATGCGTTATGCGTTATGCGTTATGCGTTATGCGTTATGAGAAATGCGTGATCCGTTATGCGTTATGCGTTATGAGTAATGCGTGATCCGTTATGCGTTATGCGTTATGCGTTATGCGTTATGCGTTATGCGTTATGGGTTATGCGTTATGTGTTATGCGTTATGCGTTATGCGTTATGCGTTATGCGTTATGCGTTATGCGTTATGCGTTATGCGTTATGCGTTATGCGTTATGCGTTATGCGTTATGCGTTATGCGTTATGCGTTATGCGTTATGCGTTATGCGTTATGCGTTATGCGTTATGCGTTATGCGTTATGCGTTATGCGTTATGCGTTACGCAATATGCGTTATACGTTATGCGTTATGCGTTATGCGTTATGCGTTATGCGTTATGCGTTATGCGTGATCCGTTATGCGTTATGCGTTATGAGTAATGCGTTATCCGTTATGCGTTTTGCGTTATGCGTTATGCGTTATGCGTTTTGCGTTATGCGTGATCCGTTATGCGTTATGCGTTATGAGTAATGCGTGATCCGTTATGCGTTATGCGTTATGCGTTATGCGTTATGCGTTATGCATTATGGGTTATGCGTTATGTGTTATGCGTTATGCGTTATGCGTTATGCGTTATGCGTTATGCGTTATGCCTTATGCGTTATGCGTTATGCGTTATGCGTTATGCGTTATGCGTTATGCGTTATGCGTTATGCGTTATGCGTTATGCATTATGCGTTATGCGTTATGCTTTATGCGTTATGCGTTATACGTTATGCGTTATGAGTAATGCGCGATCCGTTATGTGTTATGCGTTATGCGTTTTGCGTTATGCGTTATGCCTTATGCGTTATGCGTTATGCGTTATGCGTTATGCGTTATGCGTTATGCGTTATGCGTTATGCGTTATGCGTTATGCGTTATGCGTTATGCGTTATGCGTTATGCGTTATGCGTTATGCGTTATGCGTTATGCGTTATGCGTTATGCGTTATCCGCTATGCGTTATGCGTTTTGCGTTATGCGTTATGCGTTATACGTTATGCGTAATGCGTTATGCGTTATGCGTTATGCGATTTGCGTTATGCGTTATGCGTTATGCGTTATGCGTTATGCGTTATGCGTTATGCGTTATGCGTTATGCGTTATGCGTTATGCGTTATGCGTTATGCGTTATGCGTTATGCGTTATGCGTTATGCGTTATGCGTTATGCGTTATGAGTGATGCGTGATCCGTTATGCGTTATGCGTTATGCGCTATGCGTTATGCGTGATCCGTTATGCGTTATGCGTTATGAGTAATGCGTGATCCGTTATGCGTTATGCGTTATGCGTTATGCGTTATGCGTTATGCGTTATGCGTTATGCGTTATGCATTATGGGTTATGCATTATGTGTTATGCGTTATGCGTTATGCGTTATGGGTTATGAGTAATGCGTGACCCGTTATGCGTTATGCTTTTTGCGTTATGAGTTACGCGTAATGCGTTATGCGCTATGGGTCATGCGTTAAGCGTTATGCGTTATGCGTTATGCGTTATGCGTTATGGGTTATGCGTTATGCGTTATGCGTTATACGTTATGCGTTATGAGTAATGCGCGATCCGTTATGTGTTATGCGTTATGCGTTATGCGTTATGCGTTTTGCGTTATGCGTTATGCCTTATGCGTTATGCGTTATGCGTTATGCGTTATGCGTTATGCGTTATGCGTTATGCGTTATGCGTTATGCGTTATGCGTTATGCGTTATGCGTTATGCGTTATGCGTTATGCGTTATGCGTTATGCGTTATGCGTTATGCGTTATGCGTTATGCGTTATGCGTTATCCGCTATGCGATATGCGTTTTGCGTTATGCGTTATGCGTTATACGTTATGCGTAATGCGTTATGCGTTATGCGTTATGCGATTTGCGTTATGCGTTATGCGTTATGCGTTATGCGTTATGCGTTATGCGTTATGCGTTATGCGTTATGCGTTATGCGTTATGCGTTATGCGTTATGCGTTATGCGTTATGCGTTATGCGTTATGCGTTATGCGTTATGCGTTATGAGTGATGCGTGATCCGTTATGCGTTATGCGTTATGCGCTATGCGTTATGCGTGATCCGTTATGCGTTATGCGTTATGAGTAATGCGTGATCCGTTATGCGTTATGCGTTATGCGTTATGCGTTATGCGTTATGCGTTATGCGTTATGCGTTATGCATTATGGGTTATGCATTATGTGTTATGCGTTATGCGTTATGCGTTATGGGTTATGAGTAATGCGTGACCCGTTATGCGTTATGCTTTTTGCGTTATGAGTTACGCGTAATGCGTTATGCGCTATGGGTCATGCGTTAAGCGTTATGCGTTATGCGTTATGCGTTATGCGTTATGGGTTATGCGTTATGCGTTTTGCGTTATGCGTTATGCGTTATGCGTTATGCGTTGAGCGTTATGCGTTATGCGTTATAGGTTATGCGTTATGTGTTATGCGTTATGCGTTATGCGTTATGCGTTATGCGTTATGCGTTATGCGTTATGCTTTATGCGTTATGCGTTATGGGTAATGCGTGATCCGTTATGTGTTATGCGTTATGCGTTATGCGTTATGCGTTTTGCGTTATGCGTTATGCGTTATGCGTTATGCGTTATGCGTTATGAGAAATGCGTGATCCGTTATGCGTTATGCGTTATGAGTAATGCGTGATCCGTTATGCGTTATGCGTTATGCGTTATGCGTTATGCGTTATGCGTTATGCGATATGCGTTATGCGTTATGCGTTATGCCTTATGCGTTATGCGATTTGCGTTATGCGTTATGCGTTATGCGTTATGCGTTATGCGTTATGCGTTATGCGTTATGCGTTATGCGTTATGCGTTATGCGTTATGCGTTATGCGTTATGCGTTACGCAATATGCGTTATGCGTTATGCGTTATGCGTTATGCGTTATGCGTTATGCGTTATGCGTTATGCGTTATGGGTTATGCGTTATGCGTTATGCGTTATGCGTTATGCGTTATGCGTTATGTGTTATGCGTTGTGCGTTATCCGCTATGCGTTATGCGTTATGCGTTATGCGTTATGCGTTATGCGTTATGCGTTATGCTTTATGCGTTATGCGTTATGAGTAATGCGTGATCCGTTATGTGTTATGCGTTATGCGTTATGCGTTATGCGTTTTGCGTTATGCGTTATGCGTTATGGGTTATGCGTTATGCGTTATGCGTTATGCGTTATGCGTTATGCGTTATGCGTTATGCGTTATGCGTTATGCGTTATGCGTTATGCGTTATGCGTTATGCGTTATGCGTTATGCGTTATGCGTTATGCGTTACGCAATATGCGTTATGCGTTATGCGTTATGCGTTATGCGTTATGCGTTATGCGTTATGCGTTATGCGTTATGGGTTATGCGTTATGCGTTATGCGTTATGCGTTATGCGTTATGCGTTATGTGTTATGCGTTGTGCGTTATCCGCTATGCGTTATGCGTTATGCGTTATGCGTTATGCGTTATGCGTTATGCGTTATGCTTTATGCGTTATGCGTTATGAGTAATGCGTGATCCGTTATGTGTTATGCGTTATGCGTTATGCGTTATGCGTTTTGCGTTATGCGTTATGCGTTATGGGTTATGCGTTATGCGTTATGCGTTATGCGTTATGCGTTATGCGTTATGCGTTATGCGTTATGCGTTATGCGTTATGCGTTATGCGTTATGAGAAATGCGTGATCCGTTATGCGTTATGCGTTATGAGTAATGCGTGATCCGTTATGCGTTATGCGTCATGCGTTATGCGTTATGCGTTATGCGTTATGCGTTATGCGTTATGGGTTATGCGTTATTTGTTATGCGTTATGCGTTATGCGTTATGCGTTATGCGTTATGCGTTATGCGTTATGCGTTATGCGTTATGCGTTATGCGTTATGCGTTATGCGTTATGCGTTATGCGTTATGCGTTATGCGTTATGCGTTATGCGTTATGCGTTATGCGTTATGCGTTATGCGTTATGCGTTATGCGTTATGCGTTATGCGTTATGCGTTATGCGTTATGCGTTATGCGTTATGCGTTATGCGTTATGCGTTACGCAATATGCGTTATACGTTATGCGTTATGCGTTATGCGTTATGCGTTATGCGTGATCCGTTATGCGTTATGCGTTATGAGTAATGCGTGATCCGTTATGCGTTTTGCGTTATGCGTTATGCGTTATGCGTTTTGCGTTATGCGTTATGCGTTATGGGTTATGCGTTATGTTTTATGCGTTATGCGTTATGCGTTATGCGTTATGCGTTATGCGTTATGCGTTATGCGTTATGCGTTATGCGTTATGCGTTATGCGTTATGGGTTATCCGTTATGCGTTATCCGTTATGCGTTATGCGTTATGCGTTTTGCGTTATGCGTTATGCGTTATGGGTTATGCGTTATGCGTTATGCGTTATGCGTTATGCATTATGCGTCATGCGTTATGCGTTATGCGTTATGCGTTATGCGTTATGCGTTATGCGTTATGCGTTATGCGTTATGCGTTATGCGTTATGCGTTATGCGTTATGCGTTATGGGTTATACGTTATTTGTTATGCGTGATCCGTTATGCGTTATGCGTTATGAGTAATGCGATATGCGTTATGCGTTATGCGTTATGCGTTATGCGTTATGCGTTATGCGTTATGCGTTATGCGTTATGGGTTATACGTTATTTGTTATGCGTTATGCGTTATGCGTTATGCGTTATGCGTTATGCGTTATGGGTTATCCGTTATGCGTTATCCGTTATGCGTTATGCGTTATGCGTTATGCGTTATGCGTTATGCGTTATGCGTTATGCGATATGCGTTATGCGTTATGCATTATGCGTTATGCGTTATGCTTTATGCGTTATGCGTTATGAGTAATGCGTGATCCGTTATGTGTTATGCGTTATGCGTTATGCGTTATGCGTTGCGTTATGCCTTATGCGTTATGCGTTATGCGTTATGCGTTATGCGTTATGGGTTATGCGTTATTTGTTATGCGTTATGCGTTATGCGTTATGCGTTATGCGTTATGCGTTCTGCGTTATGCGTTATGCGTTATGCGTTATGCGTTATGCGTTATGCGTTATGCGTTATGCGTTATGCGTTATGCGTTATGCGTTATGCGTTATGCGTTATGCGTTATGCGTTATGCGTTATGCGTTATGCGTTATGCGTTATGAGAAATGCGTGATCCGTTATGCGTTATGCGTTATGAGTAATGCGTGATCCGTTATGCGTTATGCGTTATGCGTTATGCGTTATGCGTTATGCGATATGCGTTATGCGTTATGCGTTATGCCTTATGCGTTATGCGATTTGCGTTATGCGTTATGCGTTATGCGTTATGCGTTATGCGTTATGCGTTATGCGTTATGCGTTATGCGTTATGCGTTATGCGTTATGCGTTATGCGTTATGCGTTATGCGTTATGCGTTATGCGTTATGCGTTATGCGTTATGCGTTATGCGTTATGTGTTATGGGTTATGCGTTATGCGTTATGCGTTATGCGTTATGCGTTATGCGTTATGCGTTATGCGTTATGCGTTATACGTTATGCGTTATGCGTTATGCGTTATGCGTTATGCGTTATGCGTTATGCGTTATGCGTTATGCGTTATGCGTTACGCAATATGCGTTATGCGTTATGCGTTATGCGTTATGCGTTATGCGTTATGCGTTATGCGTTATGCGTTATGCGTTATGCGTTATGCGTTATGCGTTATGCGTTATGTGTTATGCGTTGTGCGTTATCGGCTATGCGTTATGCGTTTTGCGTTATGCGTTATGCGTTATGCGTTGTGCGTTATGAGTAATGCGTGATCCGTTATGCGTTATGCGTTATGCGTTATGCGTTATGCGTTATGCGTTATGCGTTATGGGTTATGCGTTATTTGTTATGCGTTATGCGTTATGCGTTATGCGTTTTGCGTTATGCGTTATGCGTTATGCGTTATGCGTTATGCGTTATGCGTTATGCGTTCTGCGTTATGCGTTACGCGTTATGCGTTATGCGTTATGCGTTATGCGTTATGCGTTATGCGTTATGCGTTATGCGTTATGCGTTATGCGTTATGCGTTATGCGTTATGCGTTATGCGTTATGCGTAATGGGTTATGAGTAATGCGTTATGCTTTATGCGTTATGAGTTACGCGTAATGCGTTATGCGTTATGCGTTATGGGTTATGCGTTATGTGTTATGAGTTATGCGTTATGCGTTATGCGTTATGGGTTATGCGTTATGTGTTATGCGTTATGCGTTATGCGTTATGCCTTATGCGTTATGCGATTTGCGTTATGCGTTATGCGTTATGCGTTATGCGTTATGTGTTATGCGTTATGCGTTATGCGTTATGCGTTATGCGTTATGCGTTATGCGGTATGCGTTATGCGTTATGCGTTATGCGTTATGTGTTATGGGTTATGCGTTATGCGTTATGCGTTATGCGTTATGCGTTATGCGTCATGCGTTATGCGTTATGCGTTATGCGTTATGCGTTATGCGTTATGCGTTACGCGTGATCCGTTATGCGTTATGCGTTATGAGTAATGCGTGAACCGTTATGCGTTATGCGTTATGCGTTATGCGTTATGCGTTATGCGTTATGGGTTATGCGTTATGTGTTATGCGTTATGCGTTATGCGTTATGCGTTATGAGTTGTGCGTTATGCGTTATGCGTTATGCGTTATGCGTTATGCGTTATGCGTTATGCGTTATGCGTTATGCGTTATGCGTTATGCGTTATGCGTTATGCGTTATGCGTTATGCGTTATGCGTTATGCGTTATGCGTTATGCGTTATGCGTTATGCGTTATGCGTTATGCGTTATGCGCTACGCGTTATGCGTTACGCGTTATGCGTTATGCGTTATGCGTTATGCGTTATGCGTTATGCGTTATGCGTTATGCGTTATGCGTTATGCGTTATGCGTTATGCGTTATGCGTTATGCGTTATGCGTTATGCGTTATGCGTTATGCGTTATGCGTTATGCGTTATGTGTTATGGGTTATGCGTTATGCGTTATGCGTTATGCGTTATGCGTTATGCGTCATGCGTCATGCGTTATGCGTTATGCGTTATGCGTTATGCGTTATGCGTTATGCGTTATGCGTTATGCGTTATGAGTTGTGCGTTATGCGTTATGCGTTATGCGTTATGCGTTATGTGTTATGCGTTATGCGTTATGCGTTATGCGTTATGCGTTATGCGTTATGCGTTATGCGTTATGCGTTATGCGTTATGCGTTATGCGTTATGCGTTATGCGTTATGCGTTATGCGTTATGCGTTATGCGTTATGCGTTATGCGTTATGCGTTATGCGTTATGCGTTATGCGTTATGCGTTATGCGTTATGCGTTATGCGTTATGCGTTATGCGTTATGCGTTATGCGTTATGCGTTATGAGTAATGCGTGATCCGTTATGCGTTATGCGTTATGCGTTATGCGTTATGCGGTATGCGTTATGTGTTATGCGTTGTGAGTTATCCGCTATGCGTTATGCGTTATGCGTTATGTGTTATCCGTTATGAGTTATGAGTAATGCGTGATCCGTTATGCGTTATGCGTTATGAGTAATGCGTGATCCGTTATGCGTTATGCGTTATGAGTAATGCTTGATCCGTTACGCGTTATGCGTTATGCGTTATGCGTTATGCGTTATGGGTTATGCGTTATGTGTTATGAGTTATGCGTTATGCGTTATGCGTTATGCGTTATGCGTTATGCGTTATGGGTTATGAGTAATGCGTGATCCGTTATGCGTTATGCTTTATGCGTTATGAGTTACGCGTAATGCGTTATGCGTTATGCGTTATGGGTTATGCGTTATGTGTTATGAGTTATGCGTTATGCGTTATGCGTTATGCGTTATGCGTTATGCGTTATGGGTTATGAGTAATGCGTGATCCGTTATGCGTTATGCTTTATGCGTTATGAGTTACGCGTAATGCGTTATGCGTTATGCGTTATGGGTTATGCGTTATGTGTTATGAGTTATGCGTTATGCGTTATGCGTTATGCGTTATGCGTTATGCGTTATGGGTTATCCGTTATGCGTTATCCGTTATGAGTTTTGCGTTATGCGTTATGCGTTATGAGTTGTGCGTTATGCGTTATGCGTTATGCGTTATGCGTTATGCGTTATGGGTTATCCGTTATGCGTTATCCGTTATGCGTTATGCGTTATGCGTTATGTGTTATGCGTTATGCGATATGCGTTATGCGTTATGCGTTATGCGTTATGCGTTATGCGTTATGCGTTATGCGTTATGCGTTATGCGTTATGCGTTATGCGTTATGCGTTATGCGTTATGCGTTATGCGTTATGCGTTATGCGTTATGCGTTATGCGTTATGCGTTATGCGTTATGCGTTATGCGTTATGCGTTATGCGTTATGCGTTATGCGTTATGCGTTATGCGTTATGCGTTATGCGTTATGCGTTATGCGTTATGCGTTATGCGTTATGCGTTATGCGTTATGCGTTATGCGTTATGCGTTATGCGTTATGCGTTATGCGTTATGTGTTATGGGTTATGCGTTATGCGTTATGCGTTATGCGTTATGCGTTATGCGTCATGCGTCATGCGTTATGCGTTATGCGTTATGCGTTATGCGTTATGCGTTATGCGTTATGAGTTGTGCGTTATGCGTTATGCGTTATGCGTTATGCGTTATGCGTTATGCGTTATGCGTTATGCGTTATGCGTTATGCGTTATGCGTTATGCGTTATGCGTTATGCGTTATGCGTTATGCGTTATGCGTTATGCGTTATGCGTTATGCGTTATGCGTTATGCGTTATGCGTTATGCGTTATGCGTTATGCGTTATGCGTTATGCGTTATGCGTTATGCGTTATGCGTTATGCGTTATGCGTTATGAGTAATGCGTGATCCGTTATGCGTTATGCGTTATGCGTTATGCGTTATGCGGTATGCGTTATGTGTTATGCGTTGTGAGTTATCCGCTATGCGTTATGCGTTTTGCGTTATGCGTTATGCGTTATGCGTTATGCGTTATGCGTTATGCGTTATGCGTTATGCGTTATGCGTTATGCGTTATGCGTTATGCGTTATGCGTTATGCGTTATGCGTTATGCGTTATGCGTTATGCGTTATGCGTTATGCGTTATGCGTTATGCGTTATGCGTTATGCGTTATGTGTTATCCGTTATGAGTTATGAGTAATGCGTGATCCGTTATGCGTTATGCGTTATGAGTAATGCGTGATCCGTTATGCGTTATGCGTTATGAGTAATGCTTGATCCGTTACGCGTTATGCGTTATGCGTTATGCGTTATGGGTTATGCGTTATGTGTTATGAGTTATGCGTTATGCGTTATGCGTTATGCGTTATGCGTTATGGGTTATGAGTAATGCGTGATCCGTTATGCGTTATGCTTTATGCGTTATGAGTTACGCGTAATGCGTTATGCGTTATGCGTTATGCGTTATGGGTTATGCGTTATGTGTTATGAGTTATGCGTTATGCGTTATGCGTTATGCGTTATGCGTTATGCGTTATGGGTTATGAGTAATGCGTGATCCGTTATGCGTTATGCTTTATGCGTTATGAGTTACGCGTAATGCGTTATGCGTTATGCGTTATGGGTTATGCGTTATGTGTTATGAGTTATGCGTTATGCGTTATGCGTTATGCGTTATGCGTTATGCGTTATGGGTTATCCGTTATGCGTTATCCGTTATGAGTTTTGCGTTATGCGTTATGCGTTATGCGTTATGAGTTGTGCGTTATGCGTTATGCGTTATGCGTTATGCGTTATGCGTTATGGGTTATCCGTTATGCGTTATCCGTTATGCGTTATGCGTTATGCGTTATGTGTTATGCGTTATGCGATATGCGTTATGCGTTATGCGTTATGCGTTATGCGTTATGCGTTATGCGTTATGCGTTATGCGTTATGCGTTATGCGTTATGCGTTATGCGTTATGCGTTATGCGTTATGCGTTATGCGTTATGCGTTATGCGTTATGCGTTATGCGTTATGCGTTATGCGTTATGCGTTATGCGTTATGCGTTATGCGTTATGCGTTATGCGTTATGCGTTATGCGTTATGCGTTATGCGTTATGCGTTATGCGTTATGCGTTATGCGTTATGCGTTATGCGTTATGCGTTATGCGTTTTGTGTTATCCGTTATGAGTTATGAGTAATGCGTGATCCGTTATGCGTTATGCGTTATGAGTAATGCGCGATCCGTTATGCGTTATGCGTTATGAGTAATGCTTGATCCGTTACGCGTTATGCGTTATGCGTTATGCGTTATGGGTTATGCGTTATGTGTTATGAGTTATGCGTTATGCGTTATGCGTTATGCGTTATGCGTTATGCGTTATGGGTTATGAGTAATGCGTGATCCGTTATGCGTTATGCTTTATGCGTTATGAGTTACGCGTAATGCGTTATGCGTTATGCGTTATGGGTTATGCGTTATGTGTTATGAGTTATGCGTTATGCGTTATGCGTTATGCGTTATGCGTTATGCGTTATGGGTTATGAGTAATGCGTGATCCGTTATGCGTTATGCTTTATGCGTTATGAGTTACGCGTAATGCGTTATGCGTTATGCGTTATGGGTTATGCGTTATGTGTTATGAGTTATGCGTAATGCGTTATGCGTTATGCGTTATGCGTTATGCGTTATGGGTTATCCGTTTTGCGTTATCCGTTATGAGTTTTGCGTTATGCGTTATGCGTTATGAGTTGTGCGTTATGCGTTATGCGTTATGCGTTATGCGTTATGCGTTATGCGTTATGCGTTATGCGTTATGCGTTATGCGTTATGCGTTATGGGTTATCCGTTATGCGTTATCCGTTATGCGTTATGCGTTATGCGTTATGCGTTATGCGTTATGCGTTATGCGATATGCCTTATGCGTTATGCGTTATGCGTTATGCGTTATGCGTTATGCGTTATGCGTTATGCGATATGCGTTATGCGTTATGCGTTATGCGTTATGCGTTATGCGTTATGCGTTATGCGTTATGCGTTATGCGTTATGCGTTATGCGTTATGCGTTATGCGTTATGCGTTATGCGTTATGCGTTATGCGTTATGCGTTATGCGTTATGCGTTATGCGTTAGTAGTAATGCGTGATCCGTTATGCGTTATGCGTTATGCGTTATGCGTTATGTGTTATGCGTTGTGAGTTATCCGCTATGCGTTATGCGTTTTGCGTTATGCGTTATGCGTTATGCGTTGTGCGTTGTGCGTTATGCGTTATGCGTTATGCGTTATGCGTTATGCATTATGCGTTATGCGTTATGCTTTATGCGTTAGGCGTTATAAGTAATGCGTGATCCGTTATGTGTTATGCGTTATGCGTTATGCGTTATGTGTTATGCGTTGTGCGTTATCCGCTATGCGTTATGCGTTTTGCGTTATGCGTTATGCGTTATGCGTTGTGCGTTATGCGTTATGCGTTATAGGTTATGCGTTATGTGTCATGCGTTATGCGTTATGCGTTATGCGTTATGCGGTATGCGTTATGCGTTATGCGTTATGCGTTATGCGTTATGCGTTATGCGTTATGCGTTATGCGTTATGCGTTATGGGTTATGAGTAATGCGTGATCCGTTATGCGTTATGCTTTATGCGTTATGAGTTACGCGTAATGCGTTATGCGTTATGCGTTATGGGTTATGCGTTATGTGTTATGAGTTATGCGTTATGCGTTATGCGTTATGCGTTATGCGTTATGGGTTATCCGTTATGCGTTATCCGTTAAGAGTTTTGCGTTATGCGTTATGCGTTATGAGTTGTGCGTTATGCGTTACGCGTTATGCGTTATGCGTTATGCGTTATGCGTTATGCGTTATGCGTTATGCGTTATGCGTTATGTGTTATCCGTTATGAGTTATGAGTAATGCTTGATCCGTTATGGGTTATGCGTTATGCGTTATGCGTTATGGGTTATGCGTTATGTGTTATGAGTTATGCGTTATGCGTTATGCGTTATGCGTTATGCGTTATGCGTTATGCGTTATGCGTTATGTGTTATGGGTTATGCGTTATGCGTTATGCGTTATGCGTTATGCGTTATGCGTTATGCGTTATGCGTTATGCGTTATGCGTTATGCGTTATGCGTTATGCGTTATGCGTTATGCGTTATGCGTTATGCGTTATGCGTTATGCGTTATGCGTTATGCGTTATGCGTTATGCGTTATGCGTTATGCGTTATGCGTTATGCGTTATGCGTTATGCGTTATGCGTTATGCGTTATGCGTTATGCGTTATGCGTTATGCGTTATGAGAAATGCGTGATCCGTTATGCGTTATGCGTTATGAGTAATGCATGATCCGTTATGCGTTATGCGTTATGCGTTATGCGTTATGCGTTATGCGTTATGCGTTATGCGTTATGCGTTATGCGTTATGCGTTATGGGTTATGCGTTATTTGTTATGCGTTATGCGTTATGCGTTATGCGTTATGCGTTATGCGTTATGCGTTATGCGTTATGCGTTATGCGTTATGCGTTATGCGTTATGCGTTATGCGTTATGCGTTATGCGTTATGTGTTATCCGTTATGAGTTATCCGTTATGCGTTTTGCGTTATGCGTTATGCGTTATGCGTTATGCGTTATGCGTTATGCGTTATGCGATATGCGTTATGCGTTATGCGTTATGCGTTATGCGTTATGCGATTTGCGTTATGCGTTATGCGTTATGCGTTATGCGTTATGTGTTATGGGTTATGCGTTATGCGTTATGCGTTATGCGTTATGCGTTATGCGTTATGCGTTATGCGTTATGCGTTATGCGTTATGCGTTATGTGTTATGGGTTATGCGTTATGCGTTATGCGTTATGCGTTATGCGTTATGCGTTATGCGTTATGCGTTATGCGTTATGCGTTATGCGTTATGCGTTATGCGTTATGCGTTATGCGTTATGCGTTATGCGTTATGCGTTATGCGTTACGCAATATGCGTTATGCGTTATGCGTTATGCGTTATGCGTTATGCGTTATGCGTTATGCGTTATGCGTTATGCGTGATCCGTTATGCGTTATGCGTTATGAGTAATGCGTGATCCGTTATGCGTTATGCGTTATGCGTTATGCGTTATGCGTTATGCGTTATGCGTTATGGGTTATGCGTTATGTGTTATGCGTTATGCGTTATGCGTTATGCGTTATGCGTTATGGGTTATGAGTAATGCGTGACCCGTTATGCGTTATGCGTTATGCGTTATGCGTTATGCGTTATGCGTTATGCGTTATGCGTTATGCGTTATGCGTTATGCGTTATGCGTTATGCGTTATGCGTTATGCGTTATGCGTTATGCGTTACGCAATATGCGTTATGCGTTATGCGTTATGCGTTATGCGTTATGCGTTATGCGTTATGCGTTATGCGTGATCCGTTATGCGTTATGCGTTATGAGTAATGCGTGATCCGTTATGCGTTATGCGTTATGCGTTATGCGTTATGCGTTATGCGTTATGCGTTATGCGTTATGGGTTATTCGTTATGTGTTATGCGTTATGCGTTATGCGTTATGCGTTATGCGTTATGGGTTATGAGTAATGCGTGACCCGTTATGCGTTATGCTTTATGCGTTATGAGTTACGCGTAATGCGTTATGCGCTATGGGTCATGCGTTAAGCGTTATGCGTTATGCGTTATGCGTTATGGGTTATGCGTTATGTGTTATGCGTTATGCGTTATGCGTTATGCGTTATGCGTTATGGGTTATCCGTTATGCGTTATCCGATATGCGTTATGCGTTATGCGTTATGCGTTATGCGATATGCGTTATGCGTTATGCGTTATGCCTTATGCGTTATGCGATTTGCGTTATGCGTTATGCGTTATGCGTTATGCGTTATGCGTTATGTGTTATGGGTTATGCGTTATGCGTTATGCGTTATGCGTTAAGCGTTATGCGTTATGCGTTATGCGTTATGTGTTATGGGTTATGCGTTATGCGTTATGCGTTATGCGTTATGCGTTATGCGTTATGCGTTATGCGTTATGCGTTATGCGTTATGCGTTATGCGTTATGCGTTATGCGTTATGCGTTATGCGTTATGCGTTATGCGTTATGCGTTATGCGTTACGCAATATGCGTTATGCGTTATGCGTTATGCGTTATGCGTTATGCGTTATGCGTTGTGCGTTATGCGTTATGCGTGATCCGTTATGCGTTATGCGTTATGGGTTATGCGTTATGCGTTATGCGTTATGCGTTATGCGTTATGCGTTATGCGTTATGCGTTATGCGTTATGCGTTATGCGTTATGCGTTATGCGTTATGCGTTATGCGTTATGCGTTATGCGTTATGCGTTACGCAATATGCGTTATGCGTTATGCGTTATGCGTTATGCGTTATGCGTTATGCGTTATGCGTTATGCGTGATCCGTTATGCGTTATGCGTTATGAGTAATGCGTGATCCGTTATGCGTTATGCGTTATGCGTTATGCGTTATGCGTTATGGGTTATGCGTTATGTGTTATGCGTTATGCGTTATGCGTTATGCGTTATGCGTTATGGGTTATGAGTAATGCGTGACCCGTTATGCGTTATGCTTTATGCGTTATGAGTTACGCGTAATGCGTTATGCGCTATGGGTCATGCGTTAAGCGTTATGCGTTATGCGTTATGCGTTACGCAATATGCGTTATGCGTTATGCGTTATGCGTTATGCGTTATGCGTTATGCGTTATGCGTTATGCGTTATGCGTGATCCGTTATGCGTTATGCGTTATGGGTTATGCGTTATGCGTTATGCGTTATGCGTTATGCGTTATGCGTTATGCGTTATGCGTTATGCGATATGCGTTATGCGTTATGCGTTATGCGTTATGCGTTATGCGTTATGCGTTACGCAATATGCGTTATGCGTTATGCGTTATGCGTTATGCGTTATGCGTTATGCGTTATGCGTTATGCGTGATCCGTTATGCGTTATGCGTTATGAGTAATGCGTGATCCGTTATGCGTTATGCGTTATGCGTTATGCGCTATGCGTTATGGGTTATGCGTTATGTGTTATGCGTTATGCGTTATGCGTTATGCGTTATGCGTTGTGCGTTATGCGTTATGCGTTATAGGTTATGCGTTATGTGTCATGCGTTATGCGTTATGCGTTATGCGTTATGCGTTATGCGTTATGCGGTATGCGTTATGCTTTATGCGTTATGCGTTATAAGTAATGCGTGATCCGTTATGGGTTATGCGTTATGCGTTATGCGTTTTGCGTTATGCGTTATGCCTTATGCGTTATGCGTTATGCGTTATGCGTTATGCGTTATGCGTTATGCGTTATGCGTTATGCGTAATGCGTTATGCGTTATGCGTTATGCGTTATGCGTTATGCGTTATGCGTTATGCGTTATGCGTTATGCGTTATGCGTTATGCGTTATGCGTTATGCGTTATGCGTTATGCGTTATGAGAAATGCGTGATCCGTTATGCGTTATGCGTTATGCGTTATGCGTTATGCGTTATGCGTTATGGGTTATGCGTTATGCGTTATGTGTTATGCGTTATGCGTTATGCGTTATGCGTTATGCGTTATGCGTTATGCGTTATGCGTTATGCGTTATGCGTTATGCGTTATGCGTTATAAGTTATGCGTTATGCGTTATGCGTTATGCGTTATGCGTTATGCGTTATGCGTTATGCGTTATGCGTTATGCGTTATGCGTTATGCGTTATGCGTTATGCGTTATGCGTTATGCGTTATGCGTTATGCGTTATGCGTTATGCGTTATGCGTTATGCGTTATGCGTTATGCGTTATGCGTTATGCGTTACGCAATATGCGTTATGCGTTATGCGTTATGCGTTATGCGTTATGCGTTATGCGTTATGCGTGATCCGTTATGCGTTATGCGTTATGAGTAATGCGTGATCCGTTATGCGTTATGCGTTATGCGTTATGCGTTATGCGTTATGCGTTATGCGTTATGCGTTATGGGTTATGCGTTATGTGTTATGCGTTATGCGTTATGCGTTATGCGTTATGCGTTATGGGTTATGAGTAATGCGTGACCCGTTATGCGTTATGCTTTATGCGTTATGAGTTACGCGTAATGCGTTATGCGCTATGGGTCATGCGTTAAGCGTTATGCGTTATGCGTTATGCGTTATGGGTTATGCGTTATGTGTTATGCGTTATGCGTTATGCGTTATGCGTTATGCGTTATGGGTTATCCGTTATGCGTCATCCGATATGCGTTATGCGTTATGCGTTATGCGTTATGCGTTATGCGTTATGCGTTATGTGTTATCCGTTATGAGTTATCCGTTATGCGTTTTGCGTTATGCGTTATGCGTTATGCGTTATGCGTTATGCGTTATGCGTTATGCGATATGCGTTATGCGTTATGCGTTATGCCTTATGCGTTATGCGATTTGCGTTATGCGTTATGCGTTATGCGTTATGCGTTATGCGTTATGCGTTATGCGTTATGCGTTATGCGTTATGCGTTATGCGTTATGCGTTATGCGTTATGCGTTATGCGTTATGCGTTATGCGTTATGCGTTATGCGTTATGCGTTACGCAATATGCGTTATGCGTTATGCGTTATGCGTTATGCGTTATGCGTTATGCGTTATGCGTGATTCGTTATGCGTTTTGCGTTATGCGTTATGCGTTATGCGTTATGCGTTATGGGTAAGCGTTATGTGTTATGCGTTATGCGTTATGCGTTATGCGTTTTGCGTTATGCGTTATAAGTAATGCGTGATCCGTTATGGGTTATGCGTTATGCGTTATGCGTTTTGCGTTATGCGTTATGCCTTATGCGTTATGCGTTATGCGTTATGCGTTATGCGTTATGCGTTATGCGTTATGCGTTATGCGTTATGCGTTATGCGTTATGCGTAATGCGTTATGCGTTATGCGTTATGCGTTATGCGTTATGCGTTATGCGTTATGCGTTATGCGTTATGCGTTATGCGTTATGCGTTATGAGAAATGCGTGATCCGTTATGCGTTATGCGTTATGCGTTATGCGTTATGCGTTATGCGTTATGCGTTATGGGTTATGCGTTATGTGTTATGCGTTATGCGTTATGCGTTATGCGTTATGCGTTATGCGTTATGCGTTATGCGTTATGCGTTATGCGTTATGCGTTATGCGTTATGCGTTATGCGTTATGCGTTATGCGTTATGCGTTACGCGTTATGCGTTATGCGTTATGCGATATGTGTTATCCGTTATGAGTTATGAGTAATGCGTGATCCGTTATGTGTTATGCGTTATGAGTAATGCGTGATCCGTTATGCGTTATGCGTTATGAGTAATGCTTGATCCGTTACGCGTTATGCGTTATGCGTTATGGGTTATGCGTTATGTGTTATGAGTTATGCGTTATGCGTTATGCGTTATGCGTTATGCGATATGGGTTATGAGTAATGCGTGATCCGTTATGCGTTATGCTTTATGCGTTATGAGTTACGCGTAATGCGTTATGCGTTATGCGTTATGGGTTATGCGTTATGTGTTATGAGTTATGCGTTATGCGTTATGCGTTATGCGTTATGCGTTATGCGTTATGCGTTATGCGTTATGCGTTATGCGATATGCGTTATGCGTTGTGCGTTATGCGTTATGCGTTATGCGTTATGCGTTATGCGTTATGCGTTATGCGATATGCGTTATGCGTTATGCGTTATGCGTTATGCGTTATGCGTTATGCGTTATGCGTTATGGGTTATGCGTTATGCGTTATGCGTTATGCGTTATGCGTTATGCGTTATGCGTTATGCGTTATGCGTTATGCGTTATGCGTTATGCGTTATGCGTTATGCGTTATGCGTTATGCGTTATGCGTTATGCGTTATGCGTTATGCGTTACGCAATATGCGTTATGCGTTATGCGTTATGCGTTATGCGTTATGCGTTATGCGTTATGCGTGATCCGTTATGCGTTATGCGTTATGAGTAATGCGTGATCCGTTATGCGTTATGCGTTATGCGTTATGCGTTATGCGTTATGCGTTATGCGTTATGGGTTATGCGTTATGCGTTATGCGTTATGCGTTATGCGTTATGCGTTATGCGTTATGCGTTATGCGTTATGAGTAATGCGTGATCCGTTATGCGTTATGCGTTATGCGTTATGCGTTATGTGTTATGCGTTGTGAGTTATCCGCTATGCGTTATGCGTTTTGCGTTATGCATTATGCGTTATGCGTTGTGCTTTATGCGTTATGCGTTATGCGTTATAGGTTATGCGTTATGTGTCATGCGTTATGCGTTATGCGTTATGCGTTATGCGTTATGCGTTATGCATTATGCGTTATGCGTTATGCTTTATGCGTTATGCGTTATAAGTAATGCGTGATCCGTTATGTGTTATGCGTTATGCGTTATGCGTTATGTGTTATGCGTTGTGCGTTATCCGCTATGCGTTATTCGTTTTGCGATATGCGTTATGCGTTATGCGTTGTGCGTTATGCGTTATGCGTTATAGGTTATGCGTTATGTGTCATGCGTTATGCGTTATGCGTTATGCGTTATGCGGTATGCGTTATGCGTTATGCGTTATGCGTTATGCGTTATGCGTTATGCGTTATGGGTTATGCGTTATGCGTTATGCGTTATGCGTTATGATTTATGCGTTATGCGATATGCGTTATGCGTTATGCGTTATGCGTTATGCGTTATGCGTTATGCGTTATGCGTTATGCGTTATGCGTTATGCGTTATGCGTTATGCGTTATGCGTTATGCGTTATGCGTTATGCGTTATGCGTTATGCGTTATGCGTTATGCGTTATGCGTTATGCATTATGCGTTATGCGTTATGCGTTATGTGTTATCCGTTATGAGTTATGAGTAATGCGTGATCCGTTATGCGTTATGCGTTATGAGTAATGCGTGATCCGTTATGCGTTATGCGTTATGAGTAATGCTTGATCCGTTACGCGTTATGCGTTATGCGTTATGCGTTTTGCTTCATGCGTTATGCGTTATGCGTTATGCGTTATGCGTTATGCGTTATGCGTTATGCGTTATGCGTTATGCGTTATGCGTTATGCGTTATGCGTTATGCGTGATCCGTTATGCGTTATGCTTTATGCGTTACGCGTTATGCGTTATGCGTTATGCGTTATGCGTTATGCGTTATGCGTTATGCGTTATGCGTTATGCGTTATGAGTTGTGCGTTATGCGTTATGCGTTATGCGTTATGCGTTATGCGTCATGCGTTATGCGTTATGCGTTATGCGTTATGCGTTATGCGTTATGCGTTATGCGTTATGCGTTATGCGTTATGCGTTATGCGTTATGCGTTATGCGTTATGTGTTATGGGATATGCGTTATGCGTCATGCGTTATGCGTTATGCGTTATGCGTTATGCGTTATGCGTTATGCGTTATGCGTTATGCGTTATGCGTTATGAGTAATCCGTGATCCGTTATGCGTTATGCGTTATGCGTTATGCGTTATGAGTAATGCGTGATCCGTTATGCGTTATGCGTTATGCGTTATGCGTTATGCGTTATGCGATATGCGTTATGAGTAATGCGTGATCCGTTATGCGTTATGCGTTATGCGCTATGAGTAATGCGTGATCCGTTATGCGTTATGAGTAATGCTTGATCCGTTACGCGTTATGCGTTATGCATTAAGCGTTATGCGTTATACGTTAGGCGTTATGCGTTATGCGTTATGCGTTATGCGTTATGCGTTATGCTTTATGCATTATGCGTTATGCGTTATGCGATTTGCGTTATGCGTTATGCGTTGTGGGTTGTGCGTTATGAGTCATGCGTTATGCGTTATGCGTTTTGCTCTATGCGTTATGCGTTATGGGTTATGCGTTATGCGTTATGCGTTATGGGTTATGAGTAATGCGTGATCCGTTATGCGTTATGCTTTATGCGTTATGAGTTACGCGTTATGCTTTATGCATTATGCGTTATGCGTTATGCGTTATGCGTTATGGGTAGTGCGTTATGAGTCATGCGTAATGCGTTATGCGTTTAGCTTCATGCGTTATGCGTTATGGGTTATGCGTTATGCGTTATGCGTTATGCGTTATGCGTTATGCGTTATGCGTTATGCGTTATGCGTTATGCGTTATGCGTTATGCGTTATGCGTTATGCGTTATGCGTTATGCGTTATGCGTTATGGGTTATCCGTTATGCGTTATCCGTTTAGAGTTTTGCGTTATGCGTTATGCGTTATGAGTTGTGCGTTATGCGTTATGTGTTATGCGTAAGCGTTATGCGTTATGCGTTATGCGTTATGCGTTATGCTTTATGCGTTATGCGTTATGCGATTTGCGTTATGCGTTATGCGTTATGCGTTATGCGTTATGCGTTATGCGTTATGCGTTATGCTTTATGCATTATGCGTTATGCGTTATGCGTTATGCGTTATGCGTTATGCGTTATGCGTTATGCGTTATGCGTTATGAGTAATGCGTGATCCGTTATGCGTTATGCGTTATGCGCTATGAGTAATGCGTGATCCGTTATGCGTTATGCGTTATGAGTAATGCTTGATCCGTTACGCGATATGCGTTATGCATTAAGCGTTATGCGTTATACGTTATGCGTTATGCGTTATGCGTTATGCGTTATGCGTTATGCATTATGCATTATGCGTTATGCGTTATGCGATTTGCGTTATGCGTTATGCGTTATGGGTTATGCGTTATGCGTTATGCGTTATGCGTTATGCTTTATGGGTTATGAGTAATGCGTGATCCGTTATGCGTTATGCTTTATGCGTTATGAGTTACGCGTTATGCTTTATGCATTATGCGTTATGCGTTATGCGTTATGCGTTATGGGTTGTGCGTTATGAGTCATGCGTAATGCGTTATGCGTTTAGCTTCATGCGTTATGCGTTATGGGTTATGCGTTATGCGTTATGCGTTATGCGTTATGCGTTATGCGTTATGCGTTATGCGTTATGCGTTATGCGTTATGCGTTATGCGTTATGCGTTATGCGTTATGCGTTATGCGTTATGGGTTATCCGTTATGCGTTATCCGTTTAGAGTTTTGCGTTATGCGTTATGCGTTATGAGTTGTGCGTTATGCGTTATGTGTTATGCGTAAGCGTTATGCGTTATGCGTTATGCGTTATGCGTTATGCATTATGCGTTATGCGTTATGCGATTTGCGTTATGCGTTATGCGTTATGGGTTATGCGTTATGCGTTATGCGTTATGCGTTATGCTTTATGCATTATGCGTTATGCGTTATGCGTTATGCGTTATGCGTTATGCGTTATGCGTTATGCGTTATGAGTTATGCGTGATCCGTTATGCGTTATGCGTTATGCGCTATGAGTAATGCGTGATCCGTTATGCGTTATGCGTTATGAGTAATGCTTGATCCGTTACGCGTTATGCGTTATGCATTAAGCGTTATGCGTTATACGTTATGCGTTATGCGTTATGCGTTATGCGTTATGCGTTATGCATTATGCATTATGCGTTATGCGTTATGCGATTTGCGTTATGCGTTATGCGTTATGGGTTATGCGTTATGCGTTATGCGTTATGCGTTATGCTTTATGCATTATGCGTTATGCGTTATGCGTTATGCGTTATGCGTTATGCGTTATGCGTTATACGTTATGCGTAATGCGTTATGCGTTATGCGTTATGCGTTATGCGTTATGCGTTATGCGTTATGTGTTATGCGTTGTGCGTTATCCGCTATGCGTTATGCGTTTTGCGTTATGCGTTATGCGTTATACGTTATGCGTAATGCGTTATGCGTTATGCGTTATGAGTAATGCGTGATCCGTTATGCGTTATGCGTTATGAGTAATGCTTGATCCGTTACGCGTTATGCGTTATGCATTAAGCGTTATGCGTTATGCGTTATACGTTATGCGTTATGCGTTATGCGTTATGCGTTATGCGTTATGCGTTATGCGTTATGCGTTATGCGTTATGCGTTATGCGTTATGCGTTATGCGTTATGCGTTATGCGTTATGTGTTATGCGTTGTGCGTTATCCGCTATGCGTTATGCGTTTTGCGTTATGCGTTATGCGTTATACGTTATGCGTAATGCGTTATGCGTTATGCGTTATGCGTTGTGCGTTATGCGTTATGCGTTATGCGTTATGGGTTATGTGTTATGCGTTATGCGTTATGCGTTATGTGTTATGGGTTATGCGTTATGCGTTATGCGTTATGCGTTATGCGTTATGCGTTATGCGTTATGCGTTATGCGTTATGCGTTATGCGTTATGCGTTATGCGTTATGCGTAATGCGTTATGCGCTATGGGTCATGCGTTAAGCGTTATGCGTTATGCGTTATGCGTTATGGGTTATGCGTTATGGGTTCTGCGTTATGTGTTATGCGTTGTGCGTTATCCGCTATGCGTTATGCGTTATACGTTATGCGTAATGCGTTATGCGTTATGCGTTATGCGATTTGCGTTATGCGTTATGCGTTATGCGTTATGCGTTATGCGTTATGCGTTATGCGTTATGTGTTATGGGTTATGCGTTATGCGTTATGCGTTATGCGTTATGCGTTATGCGTTATGCGTTATGCGTTATGCGTTATGCGTTATGCGTTATGCGTTATGCGTTATGCGTTATGCGTTATGCGTTATGCGTTATGCGTTATGCGTTATGCGTTATGCGTTATGCGTTATGCGTTATGCGTTATGCGTTATGCGTTATGAGTAATCCGTGATCCGTTATGCGTTATGCGTTATGCGTTATGCGTTATGAGTAATGCGTAATCCGTTATGCGTTATGCGTTATGCGTTATGCGTTATGCGTTATGAGTAATGCGTGATCCGTTATGCGTTATGCGTTATGCGCTATAAGTAATGCGTGATCCGTTATGCGTTATGCGTTATGAGTAATGCTTGATCCGTTACGCGTTATGCGTTATGCATTAAGCGTTATGCGTTATACTTTATGCGTTATGCGTTATGCGTTATGCGTTATGCGTTATGCTTTATGCATTATGCGTTATGCGTTATGCGATTTGCGTTATGCGTTATGCGTTATGGGTTATCCGTTATGCGTTATGCGTTATGCGTTATGCTTTATGCATTATGCGTTATGCGTTATGCGATTTGCGTTATTCGTTATGCGTTGTGGGTTGTGCGTTATGAGTCATGCGTTATGCGTTATGCGTTTTGCTTTATGCGTTATGCGTTATGGGTTATGCGTTATGCGTTATGCGTTGAGCGTTATGGGTTATGAGTAATGCGTGATCCGTTATGCGTTATGCGTTATGAGTAATGCGTGATCCGTTATGCGTTATGCGTTATGCATTAAGCGTTATGCGTTATGCGTTATGCGTTATGCGTTATGCGTTATGCGTTATGCTTTATGCATTATGCGTTATGCGTTATGATATTTATGTTATGCGTTATGCGTTATGGGTTGTGCGTTATGAGTCACGCGTAATGCGTTATGCGTTTTGCTTTATGCGTTATGCGTTATGGGTTATGCGTTATGCGTTATGCGTTATGCGTTATGCGTTATGCGTTATGCGTTATGCGTTATGCGTTATGCGTTATGCGTTTGCGTTATGCGTTATGCGTTATGCGTTATGCGTTATGCGTTATGCGTTATGCGTAATGCGTTATGCGTTATGGGTTATCCGTTATGCGTTATCCGTTTAGAGTTTTGCGTTATGCGTTATGCGTTATGAGTTGTGCGTTATGCGTTATGCGTTATGCGATTTGCGTTATGCGTTATGCGTTATGCGTTATGGGTTATGCGTTATGCGTTATGCGTTATGCGTTATGCTTTATGCATTATGCGTTATGCGTTATGCGTTATGCGTTATGCGTTATGCGTTATGCGTTATGCGTTATGCGTTGTGAGTAATGCGTGATCCGTTATGCGTTATGCGTTATGCGCTATGAGTAATGCGTGATCCGTTATGCGTTATGCGTTATGAGTAATGCTTGATCCGTTACGCGTTATGCGTTATGCATTAAGCGTTATGCGTTATACGTTATGCGTTATGCGTTATGCGTTATGCGTTATGCGTTATGCGTTATGCTTTATGCATTATGCGTTATGCGTTATGCGATTTGCGTTATGCGTTATGCGTTATGGGTTATGCGTTATGCGTTATGCGTTATGCGTTATGCGTTATGCGTTATGCGTTATGCGTTATGCGTTATGCGTTATGCGTTATGCGTTATGCGTTATGCGTTATGCGTTATGCGTTATGCGTTATGTGTTATGCGTTGTGCGTTATCCGCTATGCGTTATGCGTTTTGCGTTATGCGTTATGCGTTATACGTTATGCGTAATGCGTTATGCGTTATGCGTTATGCGATTTGCGTTATGCGTTATGCGTTATGTGTTATGCGTTATGCGTTATGCGTTATGTGTTATGGGTTATGCGTTGTGCGTTATGCGTTATGCGTTATGCGTTATGCGTTATGCCTTATGCGTTATGCGTTATGCGTTATGCGTTATGCGTTATGCGTTATGCGTTATGCGTTATGCGTTATGCGTTATGCGTTATGCGTTATGCGTTATGCGTTATGCGTTATGCGTTATGCGTTATGCGTTATGCGTTATGAGAAATGCGTGATCCGTTATGCGTTATGCGTTATGAGTAATGCTTGATCCGTTACGCGTTATGCGTTATGCATTAAGCGTTATGCGTTATACGTTATGCGTTATGCGTTATGCGTTATACGTTATGGGTTATGCGTTATGCTTTATGCATTATGCGTTATGCGTTATGCGATTTGCGTTATGCGTTATGCGTTATGGGTTGTGCGTTATGAGTCATGCGTTATGCGTTATGCGTTTTGCTTTATGCGTTATGCGTTATGGGTTATGCGTTATGCTTTATGCGTTATGAGTTACGCGTAATGCGTTATGCGCTATGGGTCATGCGTTAAGCGTTATGCGTTATGCGTTGCATTATGCGTTATGCGTTATGCGATTTGCGTTATGCGTTATGCGTTATGGGTTGTGCGTTATGAGTCATGCGTTATGCGTTATGCGTTTTGCTTTATGCGTTATGCGTTATGGGTTATGCGTTATGCGTTATGCGTTATGCGTTATGGGTTATGAGTAATTCGTGATCCGTTATGCGTTATGCTTTATGCGTTATGAGTTACGCGTAATGCGTTATGCGCTATGGGTCATGCGTTAAGCGTTATGCGTTATGCGTTATGCGTTATGAGTAATGCGTGATCCGTTATGCGTTATGCGTTATGCGTTATGCGTTATGCGTTATGCGTTATGCGTTATGAGTAATGCGTGATCCGTTATGCGTTATGCGCTATGAGTAATGCGCGATCCGTTATGCGTTATGCGTTATGAGAAATGCTTGATCCGTTACGCGTTATGCGTTATGCATTAAGCGTTATGCGTTATACGTTATGCGTTATGCGTTATGCGTTATGCGTTATGGGTTATGCGTTATGGGTTATGCGTTATGGGTTATGAGTAATGCGTGATCCGTTATGCGTTATGCGTTACGCGTAATGCGTTATGCGCTATGGGTCATGCGTTATGCGTTATGCGTTATGCGTTATGCGTTATGCGTTATGCGTTATGCGTTATGCGTTATACGTTATGCGTTATGCGTTATGCGTTATGCGTTATGCGTTATGCGTTATGCGTTATGCTTTATGCATTATGCGTTATGCGTTATGCGATTTGCGTTATGCGTTATGCGTTATGGGTTATGCGTTATGCGTTATGCGTTATGCGTTATGCTTTATGCATTATGCGTTATGCGTTATGCGATTTGCGTTATGCGTTATGCGTTATGGGTTGTGCGTTATGAGTCATGCGTTATGCGTTTTGCTTTATGCGTTATGCGTTATGGGTTATGCGTTATGCGTTATGCGTTATGCGTTATGGGTTATGAATAATGCGTGATCCGTTATGCGTTATGCTTTATGCGTTATGAGTTACGCGTAATGCGTTATGCGCTATGGGTCATGCGTTAAGCGTTATGCGTTATGCGTTATGCGTTATGCGTTATGCGTTATGGGTTATGAGTAATGCGTGATCCGTTATGCGTTATGCTTTATGCGTTATGAGTTACGCGTAATGCGTTATGCGCTATGGGTCATGCGTTAAGCGTTATGCGTTATGCGTTATGCGTTATGGGTTATGCGTTATGGGTTAGGAGTAATGCGTGATCCGTTATACGTTATGCTTCATGCGTTATGAGTTACGCGTAATGCGTTATGCGTTATGCGTTATGCGTTATGCTTTATGCATTATGCGTTATGCGTTATGCGTTATGCGTTATGCGTTATGCGTTATGCGTTATGCGTTATGCGTTATGCGTTATGCGTTATGCGTTATGCGTTATGCGTTATGCGTTATGCGTTATGCGTTATGCGTTATGCGTTATGCGTTATGCGTTATGTGTTATGCGTTGTGCGTTATCCGCTATGCGTTATGCGTTTTGCGTTATGCGTTATGCGTTATACCTTATACGTAATGCGTTATGCGTTATGCGTTATGCGTTATGCGATTTGCGTTATGCGTTATGCGTTATGCGTTATGCGTTATGCGTTATGCGTTATGCGTTATGTGTTATGGGTTATGCGTTATGCGTTATGCGTTATGCGTTATGCGTTATGCGTTATGCGTTATGCGTTATGCGTTATGCGTTATGCGTTATGCGTTATGCGTTATGCGTTATGCGTTATGCGTTATGCGTTATGCGTTATGCGTTATGCGTTATGCGTTATGCGTTATGCGTTATGCGTTATGCGTTATGCTTTATGCGTTATGTGTTATGCGTTGTGCGTTATCCGCTATGCGTTATGCGTTTTGCGTTATGCGTTATGCGTTATACGTTATGCGTAATGCGTTATGCGTTATGCGTTATGCGTTATGCGATTTGCGTTATGCGTTATGCGTTATGCGTTATGCGTTATGCGTTATGCGTTATGCGTTATGCGTTATGCGTTATGTGTTATGGGTTATGCGTTATGCGTTATGCGTTATGCGTTATGCGTTATGCGTTATGCGTTATGCGTTATGCGTTATGCGTTATGCGTTATGCGTTATGCGTTATGCGTTATGCGTTATGCGTTATGCGTTATGCGTTATGCGTTATGCGTTATGCGTTATGCGTTATGCGTTATGCGTTATGCGTTATGCGTTATGCGTTATGCGTTATGCGTTATGCGTTATGCGTTATGCGTTATGCGTTATGCGTTATGGGTTATGAGTAATGCGTGATCCGTTATGCGTTATGCTTTATGCGTTATGAGTTACGCGTAATGCGTTATGCGCTATGGGTCATGCGTTAAGCGTTATGCGTTATGCGTTATGCGTTATGGGTTATGCGTTATGGGTTATGAGTAATGCGTGATCCGTTATACGTTATGCTTCATGCGTTATGAGTTACGCGTAATGCGTTATGCGTTATGCATTATGCGTTATGCTTTATGCATTATGCGTTATGCGTTATGCGTTATGCGTTATGCGTTATGCGTTATGCGTTATGCGTTATGCGTTATGCGTTATGCGTTATGCGTTATGCGTTATGCGTTATGCGTTATGCGTTATGTGTTATGCGTTGTGCGTTATCCGCTATGCGTTATGCGTTTTGCGTTATGCGTTATGCGTTATACGTTATGCGTAATGCGTTATGCGTTATGCGTTATGCGTTATGCGATTTGCGTTATGCGTTATGCGTTATGCGTTATGCGTTATGCGTTATGCGTTATACGTTATGCGTTATGCGTTATGCGTTATGCGTTATGCGTTATGCGTTATGCGTTATGCGTTATGCGTTATGCGTTATGCGTTATGCGTTATGCGTTATGCGTTATGCGTTATGCGTTATGCGTTATGCGTTATGCGTTATGCGTTATGCGTTATGCGTTATGCGTTATGCGTTATGCGTTATGCTTTATGCGTTATGTGTTATGCGTTGTGCGTTATCCGCTATGCGTTATGCGTTATGCGTTATGCGTTATGCGTTATGCGTTATGCGTTATGCGTTATGCGTTATGCGTTATGCGTTATGCGTTATGCGTTATGCGTTATGCGTTATGCGTTATGCGTTATGCGTTATGCGTTATGCGTTATGCGTTATGCGTTATGCGTTATGCGTTATGCGTTATGCGTTATGCGTTATGCGTTATGCGTTATGCGTTATGCGTTATGCGTTATGGGTTATGAGTAATGCGTGATCCGTTATGCGTTATGCTTTATGCGTTATGAGTTACGCGTAATGCGTTATGCGCTATGGGTCATGCGTTAAGCGTTATGCGTTATGCGTTATGCGTTATGGGTTATGCGTTATGGGTTATGAGTAATGCGTGATCCGTTATACGTTATGCTTCATGCGTTATGAGTTACGCGTAATGCGTTATGCGTTATGCATTATGCGTTATGCTTTATGCATTATGCGTTATGCGTTATGCGTTATGCGTTATGCGTTATGCGTTATGCGTTATGCGTTATGCGTTATGCGTTATGCGTTATGCGTTATGCGTTATGCGTTATGCGTTATGCGTTATGCGTTATGCGTTATGCGTTATGCGTTATGCGTTATGCGTTATGAGTAATGCGTGATCCGTTATGCGTTATGCGTTATGCGTTATGCGTTATGAGTAATGCGTGATCCGTTATGCGTTATGCGTTATGCGTTATGCGTTATGCGTTATGAGTAATGCGTGATCCGTTTTGCGTTATCCGTTACGCGTTATGCGTTATGCATTAAGCGTTATGCGTTATACGTTATGCGTTATGCGTTATGCGTTATGCGTTATGGGTTATGCGTTATGGGTTATGCGTTATGGGTTATGAGTAATGCGTGATCCGTTATGCGTTATGCGTTACGCGTAATGCGTTATGCGCTATGGGTCATGCGTTATGCGTTATGCGTTATGCGTTATGCGTTATGCGTTATGCGTTATGCGTTATGCGTTATGCGTTATGCGTTATGCGTTATGCGTTATGCGTTATGCGTTATGCGTTATGCGTTATGCGTTATGCGTTATGTGTTATGCATTGTGCGTTATACGTTATGCGATATGCGTTATGCGTTATGCGTTATGCGTTATGCGTTATGCGTTATGCGTTATGCGATTTGCGTTATGCGTTATGCGTTATGCGTTATGCGTTATGCGTTATGCGTTATGCGTTATGTGTTATGGGTTATGCGTTATGCGTTATGCGTTATGCGTTATGAGTAATGCGTGATCCGTTATGCGTTATGCGTTATGCGCTATCAGTAATGCGTGATCCGTTATGCGTTATGCGTTATGAGAAATGCTTGATCCGTTACGCGATATGCGTTATGCGTTATGCGTTATGCGTTATGAGTAATGCGTGATCCGTTATGCGTTATGCGTTATGCGTTATGCGTTATGAGTAATGCGTGATCCGTTATGCGTTATGCGTTATGAGTAATGCTTGATCCGTTACGCGTTATGCGTTATGCATTAAGCGTTATGCGTTATGCGTTATGCGTTATGCGTTATGCGTTATGCGTTATGCGTTATGCGTTATGCGTTATGCGTTATGCGTTATGCGTTATGCGTTATGCGTTATGCGTTATGCGTTATGCGTTATGCGTTATGTGTTATGCGTTGTGCGTTATCCGCTATGCGTTATGCGTTTTGCGTTATGCGTTATGCGTTATACGTTATGCGTAATGCGTTATGCGTTATGCGTTATGCGATTTGCGTTATGCGTTATGCGTTATGCGTTATGCGTTATGAGAAATGCGTGATCCGTTATGCGTTATGCGTTATGAGTAATGCTTGATCCGTTACGCGTTATGCGTTATGCATTAAGCGTTATGCGTTATGCGTTATGCGTTATGTGTTATGCGTTATGGGTTATGCGTTATGCTTTATGCATTATGCGTTATGCGTTTTGCGATTTGCGTTATGCGTTATGCGTTATGGGTTATGCGTTATGAGTCATGCGTTATGCGTTATGGGTTTTGCTTTATGCGTTATGCGTTATGGGTTATGCGTTATGCGTTATGCGTTATACGTTATGGGTTATGAGTAATGCGTGATCCGTTATGCGTTATGCTTTATGCGTTATGAGTTACGCGTAATGCGTTATGCGCTATGGGTCATGCGTTAAGCGTTATGCGTTATGCGTTATGCGTTATGCGTTATGGGTTATGCGTTATGGGTTATGCGTTATGTGTTATGCGTTGTGCGTTATCCGCTATGCGTTATGCGTTATACGTTATGCGTTATGCGATTTGCGTTATGCGTTATGCGTTATGCGTTATGCGTTATGCGTTATGCGTTATGCGTTATGTGTTATGGGTTATGCGTTATGCGTTATGCGTTATGCGTTATGCGTTATGCGTTATGCGTTATGAGTAATGCGTGATCCGTTATGCGTTATGCGTTATGGGTAATGCTTGATCCGTTACGCGTTATGCGTTATGCATTAAGCGTTATGCGTTATGCGTTATACGTTATGCGTTATGCGTTATGCGTTATGCGTTATGCGTTATGCGTTATGCGTTATGCGTTATGCGTTATGCGTTATGCGTTATGCGTTATGCGTTATGTGTTATGCGTTGTGCGTTATCCGCTATGCGTTATGCGTTTTGCGTTATGCGTTATGCGTTATACGTTATGCGTAATGCGTTATGCGTTATGCGTTATGCGATTTGCGTTATGCGTTATGCGTTATGGGTTATGTGTTATGCGTTATGCGTTATGCGTTATGTGTTATGGGTTATGCGTTATGCGTTATGCGTTATGCGTTATGCGTTATGCGTTATGCGTTATGCGTTATGCGTTATGCGTTATGCGTTATGCATTATGCGTTATGCGTTATGCGTTATGCGTTATGCGTTATGCGTTATGCGTAATGCGTTATGCGCTATGGGTCATGCGTTATGCGTTATGCGTTATGCGTTATGCGTTATGGGTTATGCGTTATGGGTTATGCGTTATGTGTTATGCGTTGTGCGTTATCCGCTATGCGTTATGCGTTATACGTTATGCGTAATGCGTTATGCGTTATGCGTTATGCGATTTGCGTTATGCGTTATGCGTTATGCGTTATGCGTTATGCGTTATGTGTTATGGGTTATGCGTTATGCGTTATGCGTTATGCGTTATGCGTTATGCGTTATGCGTTATGCGTTATGCGTTATGCGTTATGCGTTATGCGTTATGCGTTATGCGTTATGCGTTATGCGTTATGCGTTATGCGTTATGCGTTATGCGTTATGCGTTATGCGTTATGCGTTATGCGTTATGCGTTATGCGTTATGCGTTATGCGTTATGCGTTATGCGTTATGCGTTATGAGTAATGCGTGATCCGTTATGCGTTATGCGTTATGCGTTATGCGTTATGAGTAATGCGTAATCCGTTATGCGTTATGCGTTATGCGTTATGCGTTATGCGTTATGAGTAATGCGTGATCCGTTATTCGTTATGCGCTATAAGTAATGCGTGATCCGTTATGCGTTATGCGTTATGAGTAATGCTTGATCCGTTACGCGTTATGCGTTATGCATTAAGCGTTATGACTTATACTTTATGCGTTATGCGTTATGCGTTATGCGTTATGCGTTATGCTTTATGCATTATGCGTTATGCGTTATGCGATTTGCGTTATGCGTTATGCGTTATGGGTTATCCGTTTTGCGTTATGCGTTATGCGTTATGCTTTATGCATTATGCGTTATGCGTTATGCGATTTGCGTTATTCGTTATGCGTTGTGGGTTGTGCGTTATGAGTCATGCGTTATGCGTTATGCGTTTTGCTTTATGCGTTATGCGTTATGGGTTATGCGTTATGCGTTATGCGTTGAGCGTCATGGGTTATGAGTAATGCGTGATCCGTTATGCGTTATGCGTTATGAGTAATGCGTGATCCGTTATGCGTTATGCGTTATGCATTAAGCGTTATGCGTTATGCGTTATGCGTTATGCGTTATGCGTTATGCGTTATGCTTTATGCATTATGCGTTATGCGTTATGCGATTTATGTTATGCGTTATGCGTTATGGGTTGTGCGTTATGAGTCATGCGTAATGCGTTATGCGTTTTGCTTTATGCGTTATGCGTTATGGGTTATGCGTTATGCGTTATGCGTTAAGCGTTATGCGTTATGCGTTATGCGTTATGCGTTATGCGTTATGCGTTATGCGTTTGCGTTATGCGTTATGCGTTATGCGTTATGCGTTATACGTTATGCGTTATGCGTTATGCGTTATGCGTTATGCGTTATGGGTTATCCGTTATGCGTTATCCGTTTAGAGTTTTGCGTTATGCGTTATGCGTTATGAGTTGTGCGTTATGCGTTATGCGTTATGCGTTATGCGTTATGCGTTATGCGTTATGCGTTATGCGTTATGCGTTATGCATTATGCGTTATGCGTTATGCGATTTGCGTTATGCGTTATGCGTTATGCGTTATGCGTTATGCGTTATGCGTTATGCGTTATGCGTTATGCGTTATGCGTTATGCGTTATGCGTTATGCGTTATGCGTTATGCGTTATGCGTTATGCGTTATGCGTTATGCGTTATGCGTTATGCGTTATGCGTTATGCGTTATGCGTTATGCGTTATGCGTTATGCGTTATGCGTTATGCGTTATGCGTTATGCGTTATGCGTTATGCGTTATGCGTTATGCGTTATGAGTAATGCGTGATCCGTTATGCGTTATGCGTTATGCGTTATGCGTTATGAGTAATGCGTAATCCGTTATGCGTTATGCGTTATGCGTTATGCGTTATGCGTTATGAGTAATGCGTGATCCGTTATTCGTTATGCGCTATAAGTAATGCGTGATCCGTTATGCGTTATGCGTTATGAGTAATGCTTGATCCGTTACGCGTTATGCGTTATGCATTAAGCGTTATGACTTATACTTTATGCGTTATGCGTTATGCGTTATGCGTTATGCGTTATGCGTTATGCGTTATGCGTTATGCGTTATGCGATTTGCGTTATGCGTTATGCGTTATGGGTTATCCGTTATGCGTTATGCGTTATGCGTTATGCTTTATGCATTATGCGTTATGCGTTATGCGATTTGCGTTATTCGTTATGCGTTGTGGGTTGTGCGTTATGAGTCATGCGTTATGCGTTATGCGTTTTGCTTTATGCGTTATGCGTTATGGGTTATGCGTTATGCGTTATGCGTTGAGCGTTATGGGTTATGAGTAATGCGTGATCCGTTATGCGTTATGCGTTATGAGTAATGCGTGATCCGTTATGCGTTATGCGTTATGCATTAAGCGTTATGCGTTATGCGTTATGCGTTATGCGTTATGCGTTATGCGTTATGCTTTATGCATTATGCGTTATGCGTTATGCGATTTATGTTATGCGTTATGCGTTATGGGTTGTGCGTTATGAGTCATGCGTAATGCGTTATGCGTTTTGCTTTATGCGTTATGCGTTATGGGTTATGCGTTATGCGTTATGCGTTAAGCGTTATGCGTTATGCGTTATGCGTTATGCGTTATGCGTTATGCGTTATGCGTTTGCGTTATGCGTTATGCGTTATGCGTTATGCGTTATACGTTATGCGTTATGCGTTATGCGTTATGCGTTATGCGTTATGGGTTATCCGTTATGCGTTATCCGTTTAGAGTTTTGCGTTATGCGTTATGCGTTATGAGTTGTGCGTTATGCGTTATGCGTTATGCGTTATGCGTTGTGCGTTATGCGTTATGCGTTATGCGTTATGCGTTATGCATTATGCGTTATGCGTTATGCGATTTGCGTTATGCGTTATGCGTTATGGGTTATGCGTTATGCGTTATGCGTTATGCGTTATGCTTTATGCATTATGCGTTATGCGTTATGCGTTATGCGTTATGCGTTATGCGTTATGCGTTATGCGTTATGCGTTATGCGTTATGAGTAATGCGTGATCCGTTATGCGTTATGCGTTATGCGCTATGAGTAATGCGTGATCCGTTATGCGTTATGCGTTATGAGTAATGCTTGATCCGTTACGCGTTATGCGTTATGCATTAAGCGTTATGCGTTATACGTTATGCGTTATGCGTTATGCGTTATGCGTTATGCGTTATGCTTTATGCATTATGCGTTATGCGTTATGCGATTTGCGTTATGCGTTATGCGTTATGGGTTATGCGTTATGCGTTATGCGTTATGCTTTATGCTTTATGCATTATGCGTTATGCGTTATGCGTTATGCGTTATGCGTTATGCGTTATGAGTAATGCGTGATCCGTTATGCGTTATGCGTTATGCGTTATGCGTTATGCGTTATGAGTAATACGTGATCCGTTATGCGTTATGCGTTATGCGTTATGCGTTATGCGTTATGAGTAATGCGTGATCCGTTATGCGTTATGCGTTATGAGTAATGCTTGATCCGTTACGCGTTATGCGTTATGCATTAAGCGTTATGTGTTATACGTTATGCGTTATGCGTTATGCGTTATGCGTTATGGGTTATGCGTTATGCGTTATGCGTTATGCTTTATGCTTTATGCATTATGCGTTATGCGTTATGCGTTATGCGTTATGCGTTATGCGTTATGAGTAATGCGTGATCCGTTATGCGTTATGCGTTATGCGTTATGCGTTATGCGTTATGAGTAATACGTGATCCGTTATGCGTTATGCGTTATGCGTTATGCGTTATGAGTAATGCGTGATCCGTTATGCGTTATGCGTTATGAGTAATGCGTGATCCGTTACGCGTTATGCGTTATGCATTAAGCGTTATGCGTTATACGTTATGCGTTATGCGTTATGCGTTATGCGTTATGCGTTATGCGTTATGTGTTATGCGTTGTGCGTTATCCGCTATGCGTTATGCGTTTTGCGTTATGCGTTATACGTTATGCGTAATGCGTTATGCGTTATGCGTTATGCGATTTGCGTTATGCGTTATGCGTTATGTGTTATGCGTTATGCGTTATGCGTTATGTGTTATGGGTTATGCGTTATGCGTTATGCGTTATGCGTTATGCGTTATGCGTTATGCGTTATGCGTTATGCGTTATGCGTTATGCGTTATGCGTTATGCGTTATGCGTTATGCGTTATGCGTTATGCGTTATGCGTTATGCGTTATGCGTTATGCGTTATGCGTTATGCGTTATGAGAAATGCGTGATCCGTTATGCGTTATGCGTTATGAGTAATGCTTGATCCGTTACGCGTTATGCGTTATGCATTAAGCGTTATGCGTTATACGTTATGCGTTATGCGTTATGCGTTATGCGTTATGCGTTATGCGTTATGCGTTATGCTTTATGCATTATGCGTTATGCGTTATGCGATTTGCGTTATGCGTTATGCGTTATGGGTTATGCGTTATGCGTTATGCGTTATGCTTTATGCTTTATGCATTATGCGTTATGCGTTATGCGTTATGCGTTATGCGTTATGCGTTATGAGTAATGCGTGATCCGTTATGCGTTATGCGTTATGCATTAAGCGTTATGCGTTATACGTTATGCGTTATGCGTTATGCGTTATGCGTTATGCGTTATGCGTTATGCGTTATGCTTTATGCATTATGCGTTATGCGTTATGCGATTTGCGTTATGCGTTATGCGTTATGCGTTATGCGTTATGGGTTATGCGTTATGCGTTATGCGTTATGCTTTATGCTTTATGCATTATGCGTTATGCGTTATGCGTTATGCGTTATGCGATATGCGTTATGCGTTATGAGTAATGCGTGATCCGTTATGCGTTATGCGTTATGCGTTATGCGTTATGAGTAATACGTGATCCGTTATGCGTTATGCGTTATGCGTTATGCGTTATGCGTTATGAGTAATGCGTGATCCGTTATGCGTTATGCGTTATGAGTAATGCTTGATCCGTTACGCGTTATGCGTTATGCATTAAGCGTTATGCGTTATACGTTATGCGTTATGCGTTATGCGTTATGCGTTATGCGTTATGCGTTATGCGTTATGCGTTATGCGTTATGCGTTATGCGTTATGCGTTATGCGTTATACGTTATGCGTAATGCGTTATGCGTTATGCGTTATGCGATTTGCGTTATGCGTTATGCGTTATGTGTTATGCGTTATGCGTTATGCGTTATGTGTTATGGGTTATGCGTTATGCGTTATGCGTTATGCGTTATGCGTTATGCGTTATGCGTTATGCGTTATGCGTTATGTGTTATGCGTTATGCGTTATGCGTTATGCGTTATGCGCTATGAGTAATGCGTGATCCGTTATGCGTTATGCGTTATGAGTAATGCTTGATCCGTTACGCGTTATGCGTTATGCATTAAGCGTTATGCGTTATACGTTATGCGTTATGCGTTATGCGTTATGCGTTATGCGTTATGCGTTATGCTTTATGCATTATGCGTTATGCGTTATGCGATTTGCGTTATGCGTTATGCGTTATGGGTTATGCGTTATGCGTTATGCGTTATGCTTTATGCTTTATGCATTATGCGTTATGCGTTATGCGTTATGCGTTATGCGTTATGCGTTATGCGTTATGAGTAATGCGTGATCCGTTATGCGTTATGCGTTATGCGTTATGCGTTATGCGTTATGAGTAATACGTGATCCGTTATGCGTTATGCGTTATGCGTTATGCGTTATGCGTTATGCGTTATGAGTAATGCGTGATCCGTTATGCGTTATGCGTTATGAGTAATGCTTGATCCGTTACGCGTTATGCGTTATGCATTAAGCGTTATGCGTTATACGTTATGCGTTATGCGTTATGCGTTATGCGTTATGCGTTATGCGTTATGCGTTATGCGTTATGTGTTATGCGTTGTGCGTTATCCGCTATGCGTTATGCGTTTTGCGTTATGCGTTATACGTTATGCGTAATGCGTTATGCGTTATGCGTTATGCGATTTGCGTTATGCGTTATGCGTTATGTGTTATGCGTTATGCGTTATGCGTTATGTGTTATGAGTTATGAGTTATGCGTTATGCGTTATGCGTTATGCGTTATGCGTTATGCGTTATGCGTTATGCGTTATGCGTTATGCGTTATGCGTTATGCGTTATGCGTTATGCGTTATGCGTTATGCGTTATGCGTTATGCGTTATGCGTTATGCGTTATGCGTTATGCGTTATGCGTTATGCGTTATGCGTTATGCGTTATGCGTTATGAGAAATGCGTGATCCGTTATGCGTTATGCGTTATGAGTAATGCTTGATCCGTTACGCGTTATGCGTTATGCATTAAGCGTTATGCGTTATACGTTATGCGTTATGCGTTATGCGTTATGCGTTATACGTTATGGGTTATGCGTTATGCTTTATGCATTATGCGTTATGCGTTATGCGATTTGCGTTATGCGTTATGCGTTATGGGTTGTGCGTTATGAGTCATGCGTTATGCGTTATGCGTTTTGCTTTATGCGTTATGCGTTATGGGTTATGCGTTATGCGTTATGCGTTATGCGTTATGGGTTATGAGTAATTCGTGATCCGTTATGCGTTATGCTTTATGCGTTATGAGTTACGCGTAATGCGTTATGCGCTATGGGTCATGCGTTAAGCGTTATGCGTTATGCGTTATGCGTTATGCGTTATGCGTTATGGGTTCATGCGTTATGGGTTATGCGTTATGCGTTATGCGTTATGCGTTATGCGTTATGCGTTATGCGTTATGCGTTATGAGTAATGCGTGATCCGTTATGCGTTATGCGTTATGAGTAATGCTTGATCCGTTACGCGTTATGCGTTATACGTTATGGGTTATGCGTTATGCTTTATGCATTATGCGTTATGCGTTATGCGATTTGCGTTATGCGTTATGCGTTATGGGTTGTGCGTTATGAGTCATGCGTTATGCGTTATGCGTTTTGCTTTATGCGTTATGCGTTATGGGTTATGCGTTATGCGTTATGCGTTATGCGTTATGGGTTATGAGTAATTCGTGATCCGTTATGCGTTATGCTTTATGCGTTATGAGTTACGCGTAATGCGTTATGCGCTATGGGTCATGCGTTAAGCGTTATGCGTTATGCGTTATGCGTTATGCGTTATGCGTTATGCGTTATGCGTTATGGGTTCATGCGTTATGCGTTATGGGTTATGCGTTATGCGTTATGCTTTATGCTTTATGCATTATGCGTTATGCGTTATGCGTTATGCGTTATGCGTTATGCGTTATGCGTTATGAGTAATGCGTGATCCGTTATGCGTTATGCGTTATGCGTTATGCGTTATGCGTTATGAGTAATACGTGATCCGTTATGCGTTATGCGTTATGCGTTATGCGTTATGCGTTATGCGTTATGAGTAATGCGTGATCCGTTATGCGTTATGCGTTATGAGTAATGCTTGATCCGTTACGCGTTATGCGTTATGCATTAAGCGTTATGCGTTATACGTTATGCGTTATGCGTTATGCGTTATGCGTTATGCGTTATGCGTTATGTGTTATGCGTTGTGCGTTATCCGCTATGCGTTATGCGTTTTGCGTTATGCGTTATACGTTATGCGTAATGCGTTATGCGTTATGCGTTAAGCGATTTGCGTTATGCGTTATGCGTTATGTGTTATGCGTTATGCGTTATGCGTTATGTGTTATGAGTTATGCGTTATGCGTTATGCGTTATGCGTTATGCGTTATGCGTTATGCGTTATGCGTTATGCGTTATGCGTTATGCGTTATGCGTTATGCGTTATGCGTTATGCGTTATGCGTTATGCGTTATGCGTTATGCGTTATGCGTTATGCGTTATGCGTTATGCGTTATGCGTTATGCGTTATGCGTTATGCGTTATGCGTTATGCGTTATGCGTTATGCGTTATGCGTTATGAGTAATGCGTGATCCGTTATGCGTTATGCGTTATGAGTAATGCTTGATCCGTTACGCGTTATGCGTTATGCATTAAGCCTTATGCGTTATACGTTATGCGTTATGCGTTATGCGTTATACGTTATGGGTTATGCGTTATGCTTTATGCATTATGCGTTATGCGTTATGCGATTTGCGTTATGCGTTATGCGTTATGGGTTGTGCGTTATGAGTCATGCGTTATGCGTTATGCGTTTTGCTTTATGCGTTATGCGTTATGGGTTATGCGTTATGCGTTATGCGTTATGCGTTATGGGTTATGAGTAATTCGTGATCCGTTATGCGTTATGCTTTATGCGTTATGAGTTACGCGTAATGCGTTATGCGCTATGGGTCATGCGTTAAGCGTTATGCGTTATGCGTTATGCGTTATGCGTTATGCGTTATGGGTTCATGCGTTATGGGTTATGCGTTATGCGTTATGCGTTATGCGTTATGCGTTATGCGTTATGCGTTATGCGTTATGCGTTATGCGTTATGCGTTATGTGTTATGCGTTGTGCGTTATCCGCTATGCGTTATGCGTTTTGCGTTATGCGTTATGCGTTATACGTTATGCGTAATGCGTTATGCGTTATGCGTTATGCGATTTGCGTTATGCGTTATGCGTTATGTGTTATGCGTTATGCGTTATGCGTTATGTGTTATGGGTTATGCGTTATGCGTTATGCGTTATGCGTTATGCGTTATGCGTTATGCGTTATGCGTTATGCGTTATGCGTTATGCGTTATGCGTTATGCGTTATGCGTTATGCGTTATGCGTTATGCGTTATGAGAAATGCGTGATCCGTTATGCGTTATGCGTTATGAGTAATGCTTGATCCGTTACGCGTTATGCGTTATGCATTAAGCGTTATGCGTTATACGTTATGCGTTATGCGTTATGCGTTATACGTTATGGGTTATGCGTTATGCTTTATGCATTATGCGTTATGCGTTATGCGATTTGCGTTATGCGTTATGCGTTATGGGTTGTGCGTTATGAGTCATGCGTTATGCGTTATGCGTTTTGCTTTATGCGTTATGCGTTATGGGTTATGCGTTATGCGTTATGCGTTATGGGTTATGAGTAATTCGTGATCCGTTATGCGTTATGCTTTATGCGTTATGAGTTACGCGTAATGCGTTATGCGCTATGGGTCATGCGTTAAGCGTTATGCGTTATGCGTTATGCGTTATGCGTTATGCGTTATGGGTTATGCGTTATGGGTTATGCGTTATGTGTTATGCGTTGTGCGTTATCCGCTATGCGTTATGCGTTATACGATATGCGTAATGCGTTATGCGTTATGCGTTATGCGATTTGCGTTATGCGTTATGCGTTATGCGTTATGCGTTATGCGTTATGCGTTATGCGTTATGTGTTAGGGGTTATGCGTTATGGGTTATGCGTTATGTGTTATGCGTTTTGCGTTATCCGCTATGCGTTATGCGTTATACGTTAGGCGTAATGCGTTATGCGTTATGCGTTATGCGATTTGCGTTATGCGTTATGCGTTATGCGTTATGCGTTATGCATTATGCGTTAGGCGTTGTTCGTTATGCGTTATGCATTGTGCGTTATACGTTTGCGTTATGCGTTATGCGTTATGCTTCATGCGTTATGCGTTATGGGTGATGCGTTGTGCTTTATGCATTATGCGTTATGCGTTGTTCGTTATGCGTTATGCGATGTGCGTTATACGTTTGCGTTATGCGTTATGCGTTATGCGTTATGCTTTATGCTTTATGCGTTATGCGTTATGCGTTATGCGTTATGCTTTATGCGTGATGCGTTATGCGTTATGAGTAATCCGTGATCCGTTATGCGTTATGCGTTATGCGTTATGCGTTAGGAGTAATGCGTGATCTGTTATGCGTTATGCGTTATGCGTTATGCGTTATGCGTTATGCGTTATGCGTTATGAGTAATGCGTGATCCGTTATGCGTTATGCGCTATGAGTAATGCGTGATCCGTTATGCGTTATGCGTTATGAGAAATGCTTGATCCGTTACGCGTTATGCGTTATGCATTAAGCGTTATGCGTTATACGTTATGCGTTATGCGTTATGCGTTATGCGTTATGGGTTATGCGTTATGGGTTATGCGTATGGGTTATGAGTAATGCGTGATCCGTTATGCGTTATGCGTTACGCGTAATGCGTTATGCGCTATGGGTCATGCGTTATGCGTTATGCGTTATGCGTTATGCGTTATGCGTTATGCGTTATGCGTTATGCGTTATGCGTTATGCGTTATGCGTTATGCGTTATGCGTTATGCGTTATGCGTTATGCTTTATGCATTATGCGTTATGCGTTATGCGATTTGCGTTATGCGTTATGCGTTATGGGTTGTGCGTTATGAGTCATGCGTTATGCGTTTTGCTTTATGCGTTATGCGTTATGGGTTATGCGTTATGCGTTATGCGTTATGCGTTATGGGTTATGAATAATGCGTGATCCGTTATGCGTTATGCTTTATGCGTTATGAGTTACGCGTAATGCGTTATGCGCTATGGGTCATGCGTTAAGCGTTATGCGTTATGCGTTATGGGTTATGAGTAATGCGTGATCCGTTATGCGTTATGCTTTATGCGTTATGAGTTACGCGTAATGCGTTATGCGCTATGGGTCATGCGTTAAGCGTTATGCGTTATGCGTTATGCGTTATGCGTTATGGGTTATGAGTAATGCGTGATCCGTTATACGTTATGCTTCATGCGTTATGAGTTACGCGTAATGCGTTATGCGTTATGCGTTATGCGTTATGCGTTATGCTTTATGCATTATGCGTTATGCGTTATGCGTTATGCGTTATGCGTTATGCGTTATGCGTTATGCGTTATGCGTTATGCGTTATGCGTTATGCGTTATGCGTTATGCGTTATGCGTTATGCGTTATGCGTTATGCGTTATGCGTTATGCGTTATGCGTTATGCGTTATGCGTTATGCGTTATGCGTTATGCGTTATGCGTTATGCGTTATGCGTTATGCGTTATGCGTTATGGGTTATGCGTTATGCGTTATGCGTTATGCGTTATGCGTTATGCGTTATGCGTTATGCGTTATGCGTTATGCGTTATGCGTTATGCGTTATGCGTTATGCGTTATGCGTTATGCGTTATGCGTTATGCGTTATGCGTTATGCGTTATGCGTTATGCGTTATGCGTTATGCGTTATGCGTTATGCGTTATGCGTTATGCGTTATGCGTTATGCGTTATGCGTTATGCGTTATGCGTTATGCGTTATGCGTTATGCGTTATGCGTTATGCGTTATGCGTTATGGGTTATGCGTTATGCGTTATGCGTTATGCGTTATGCGTTATGCGTTATGCGTTATGCGTTATGCGTTATGCGTTATGCGTTATGCGTTATGCGTTATGCGTTATGCGTTATGCGTTATGCGTTATGCGTTATGCGTTATGCGTTATGCGTTATGCGTTATGCGTTATGCGTTATGCGTTATGCGTTATGCGTTATGCGTTATGCGTTATGCGTTATGGGTTATGCGTTATGCGTTATGCGTTATGCGTTATGCGTTATGCGTTATGCGTTATGCGTTATGCGTTATGCGTTATGCGTTATGCGTTATGCGTTATGCGTTATGCGTTATGCGTTATGCGTTATGCGTTATGCGTTATGCGTTATGCGTTATGCGTTATGCGTTATGAGTAATGCGTGATCCGTTATGCGTTATGCGTTATGCGTTATGAGTAATGCGTGATCCGTTATGCGTTATGCGTTATGCGTTATGCGTTATGCGTTATGAGTAATGCGTGATCCGTTATGCGTTATCCGTTATGAGTAATGCTTGATCCGTTACGCGTTATGCGTTATGCATTAAGCGTTATGCGTTATACGTTATGCGTTATGCGTTATGCGTTATGCGTTATGGGTTATGCGTTATGGGTTATGCGTTATGGGTTATGCGTAATGCGTGATCCGTTATGCGTTATGCGTTACGCGTAATGCGTTATGCGCTATGGGTCATGCGTTATGCGTTATGCGTTATGCGTTATGCGTTATGCGTTATGCGTTATGCGCTATGCGTTATGCGTTATGCGTTATGCGTTATGTGTTATGCGTTGTGCGTTATGCGTTATGCGTTATGCGTTATGCGTTATGCGTTATGCGATTTGCGTTATGCGTTATGCGTTATGCGTTATGCGTTATACGTTATGCGTAATGCGTTATGCGTTATGCGTTATGCGATTTGCGTTATGCGTTATGCGTTATGCGTTATGCGTTATGCGTTATGAGTAATGCGTGATCCGTTATGCGTTATGCGTTATGAGTAATGCTTGATCCGTTACGCGTTATGCGTTATGCATTAAGCGTTATGCGTTATACGTTATGCGTTATGCGTTATGCGTTATGCGATTTGCGTTATGCGTTATGCGTTATGCGTTATGCGTTATGCGTTATGCGTTATGCGTTATGCGTTATGCGTTATGCGTTATGCGTTATGCGTTATGCGTTATGCGTTATGCGTTATGCGTTATGCGTTATGCGTTATGGGTTATGCGTTATGCGTTATGCGTTATGCGTTATGCGTTATGCGTTATGCGTTATGCGTTATGCGTTATGCGTTATGCGTTATGCGTTATGCGTTATGCGTTATGCGTTATGCGTTATGCGTTATGCGTTATGCGTTATGGGTTATGCGTTATGCGTTATGCGTTATGCGTTATGCGTTATGCGTTATGCGTTATGCGTTATGCGTTATGCGTTATGCGTTATGCGTTATGCGTTATGCGTTTTGCGTTATGCGTTATGCGTTATGCGTTATGCGTTATGCGTTATGCGTTATGCGTTATGCGTTATGCGTTATGCGTTATGCGTTATGCGTTATGCGTTATGCGTTATGCGTTATGCGTTATGCGTTATGCGTTATGCGTTATGCGTTATGCGTTATGCGTTATGCGTTATGCGTTATGCGTTATGCGTTATGCGTTATGCGTTATGCGTTATGCGTTATGCGTTATGCGTTATGCGTTATGCGTTATGCGTTATGCGTTATGCGTTATGCGTTATGCGTTATGCGTTATGCGTTATGCGTTATGCGTTATGCGTTATGCGTTATGCGTTATGCGTTATGCGTTATGCGTTATGCGTTATGCGTTATGCGTTATGCGTTATGCGTTATGCGTTATGCGTTATGCGTTATGCGTTATGGGTTATGCGTTATGCGTTATGCGTTATGCGTTATGCGTTATGCGTTATGCGTTATGCGTTATGCGTTATGCGTTATGCGTTATGCGTTATGCGTTATGCGTTATGCGTTATGCGTTATGCGTTATGCGTTATGCGTTATGCGTTATGAGTAATGCGTGATCCGTTATGCGTTATCCGTTATGAGTAATGCTTGATCCGTTACGCGTTATGCGTTATGCATTAAGCGTTATGCGTTATACGTTATGCGTTATGCGTTATGCGTTATGCGTTATGGGTTATGCGTTATGGGTTATGCGTTATGGGTTATGAGTAATGCGTGATCCGTTATGCGTTATGCGTTACGCGTAATGCGTTATGCGCTATGGGTCATGCGTTATGCGTTATGCGTTATGCGTTATGCGTTATGCGTTATGCGTTATGCGTTATGCGTTATGCGTTATGCGTTATGCGTTATGTGTTATGCGTTGTGCGTTATGCGTTATGCGTTATGCGTTATGCGTTATGCGTTATGCGATTTGCGTTATGCGTTATGCGTTATGCGTTATGCGTTATGCGTTATGTGTTATGGGATATGCGTTATGCGTTATGCGTTATGCGTTATGAGTAATGCGTGATCCGTTATGCGTTATGCGTTATGCGCTATCAGTAATGCGTGATCCGTTATGCGTTATGCGTTATGAGAAATGCTTGATCCGTTACGCGATATGCGTTATGCGTTATGCGTTATGCGTTATGAGTAATGCGTGATCCGTTATGCGTTATGCGTTATGCGTTATGCGTTATGAGTAATGCGTGATCCGTTATGCGTTATGCGTTATGAGTAATGCTTGATCCGTTACGCGTTATGCGTTATGCATTAAGCGTTATGCGTTATACGTTATGCGTTATGCGTTATGCGTTATGCGTTATGCGTTATGCGTTATGCGTTATGTGTTATGCGTTGTGCGTTATCCGCTATGCGTTATGCGTTTTGCGTTATGCGTTATACGTTATGCGTAATGCGTTATGCGTTATGCGTTATGCGATTTGCGTTATGCGTTATGCGTTATGTGTTAAGCGTTATGCGTTATGCGTTATGTGTTATGGGTTATGCGTTATGCGTTATGCGTTATGCGTTATGCGTTATGCGTTATGCGTTATGCGTTATGCGTTATGCGTTATGCGTTATGCGTTATGCGTTATGCGTTATGCGTTATGCGTTATGCGTTATGTGTTATGCGTTGTGCGATATGCGTTATGCGTTATGCGTTATGCGTTATGCGTTATGCGTTATGCGATTTGCGTTATGCGTTATGCGTTATGCGTTATGCGTTATGCGTTATGTGTTATGGGATATGCGTTATGCGTTATGCGTTATGCGTTATGAGTAATGCGTGATCCGTTATGCGTTATGCGTTATGCGCTATCAGTAATGCGTGATCCGTTATGCGTTATGCGTTATGAGAAATGCTTGATCCGTTACGCGATATGCGTTATGCGTTATGCGTTATGCGTTATGAGTAATGCGTGATCCGTTATGCGTTATGCGTTATGCGTTATGCGTTATGAGTAATGCGTGATCCGTTATGCGTTATGCGTTATGAGTAATGCTTGATCCGTTACGCGTTATGCGTTATGCATTAAGCGTTATGCGTTATACGTTATGCGTTATGCGTTATGCGTTATGCGTTATGCGTTATGCGTTATGCGTTATGTGTTATGCGTTGTGCGTTATCCGCTATGCGTTATGCGTTTTGCGTTATGCGTTATACGTTATGCGTAATGCGTTATGCATTATGCGTTATGCGTTATGCGATTTGCGTTATGCGTTATGCGTTATGGGTTGTGCGTTATGAGTCATGCGTTATGCGTTATGCGTTTTGCTTTATGCGTTATGCGTTATGGGTTATGCGTTATGCGTTATGCGTTATGCGTTATGGGTTATGAGTAATTCGTGATCCGTTATGCGTTATGCTTTATGCGTTATGAGTTACGCGTAATGCGTTATGCGCTATGGGTCATGCGTTAAGCGTTATGCGTTATGCGTTATGCGTTATGCGTTATGGGTTATGCGTTATGGGTTATGCGTTATGCGTTATGCGTTATGCGTTATGCGTTATGCGTTATGCGTTATGCGTTATGCGTTATGTGTTATGCGTTGTGCGTTATCCGCTATGCGTTATGCGTTTTGCGTTATGCGTTATGCGTTTTGCGTTATGCGTTATGCGTTATGCGTTATGCGTTATGCGTTATGAGTTACGCGTAATGCGTTATGCGCTATGGGTCATGCGTTAAGCGTTATGCGTTATGCGTTATGCGTTATGCGTTATGGGTTATGCGTTATGGGTTATGCGTTATGCGTTATGCGTTATGCGTTATGCGTTATGCGTTATGCGTTATGCGTTATGCGTTATGTGTTATGCGTTGTGCGTTATCCGCTATGCGTTATGCGTTATGCGTTATGCGTTATGCGTTATGCGTTATGCGTTATGCGTTATGCGTTATGCGTTATGCGTTATGCGTTATGCGTTATGCGTTATGCGTTATGCGTTATGCGTTATGCGTTATGCGTTATGCGTTATGCGTTATGCGTTATGCGTTATGAGAAATGCGTGATCCGTTATGCGTTATGCGTTATGAGTAATGCTTGATCCGTTACGCGTTATGCGTTATGCATTAAGCGTTATGCGTTATACGTTATGCGTTATGCGTTATGCGTTATACGTTATGGGTTATGCGTTATGCTTTATGCATTATGCGTTATGCGTTATGCGATTTGCGTTATGCGTTATGCGTTATGGGTTGTGCGTTATGAGTCATGCGTTATGCGTTATGCGTTTTGCTTTATGCGTTATGCGTTATGGGTTATGCGTTATGCGTTATGCGTTATGCGTTATGGGTTATGAGTAATTCGTGATCCGTTATGCGTTATGCTTTATGCGTTATGAGTTACGCGTAATGCGTTATGCGCTATGGGTCATGCGTTAAGCGTTATGCGTTATGCGTTATGCGTTATGCGTTATGCGTTATGCGTTATGCGTTATGCGTTATGCGTTATGCGTTATGCGTTATGCGTTATGCGTTATGCGTTATGCGTTATGCGTTATGCGTTATGCGTTATGCGTTATGCGTTATGCGTTATGCGTTATGCGTTATGCGTTATGCGTTATGCGTTATGCGTTATGGGTTATGCGTTATGCGTTATGCGTTATGCGTTATGCGTTATGCGTTATGCGTTATGCGTTATGCGTTATGCGTTATGCGTTATGCGTTATGCGTTATGCGTTATGCGTTATGCGTTATGCGTTATGCGTTATGCGTTATGCGTTATGCGTTATGCGTTATGCGTTATGCGTTATGCGTTATGCGTTATGCGTTATGGGTTATGCGTTATGCGTTATGCGTTATGCGTTATGCGTTATGCGTTATGCGTTATGCGTTATGCGTTATGCGTTATGCGTTATGCGTTATGCGTTATGCGTTATGCGTTATGCGTTATGCGTTATGCGTTATGCGTTATGCGTTATGCGTTATGCGTTATGCGTTATGCGTTATGCGTTATGCGTTATGCGTTATGCGTTATGCGTTATGCGTTATGCGTTATGCGTTATGCGTTATGCGTTATGCGTTATGAGTAATGCGTGATCCGTTATGCGTTATGCGTTATGCGTTATGCGTTATGAGTAATGCGTGATCCGTTATGCGTTATGCGTTATGCGTTATGCGTTATGCGTTATGCGTTATGCGTTATGCGTTATGCGTTATGCGTTATGGGTTATGCGTTATGCGTTATGCGTTATGCGTTATGCGTTATGCGTTATGCGTTATGCGTTATGCGTTATGCGTTATGCGTTATGCGTTATGCGTTATGCGTTATGCGTTATGCGTTATGCGTTATGCGTTATGCGTTATGCGTTATGAGTAATGCGTGATCCGTTATGCGTTATCCGTTATGAGTAATGCTTGATCCGTTACGCGTTATGCGTTATGCATTAAGCGTTATGCGTTATACGTTATGCGTTATGCGTTATGCGTTATGCGTTATGGGTTATGCGTTATGGGTTATGCGTTATGGGTTATGAGTAATGCGTGATCCGTTATGCGTTATGCGTTACGCGTAATGCGTTATGCGCTATGGGTCATGCGTTATGCGTTATGCGTTATGCGTTATGCGTTATGCGTTATGCGTTATGCGTTATGCGTTATGCGTTATGCGTTATGCGTTATGCGTTATGTGTTATGCGTTGTGCGTTATGCGTTATGCGTTATGCGTTATGCGTTATGCGTTATGCGATTTGCGTTATGCGTTATGCGTTATGCGTTATGCGTTATGCGTTATGTGTTATGGGATATGCGTTATGCGTTATGCGTTATGCGTTATGAGTAATGCGTGATCCGTTATGCGTTATGCGTTATGCGCTATCAGTAATGCGTGATCCGTTATGCGTTATGCGTTATGAGAAATGCTTGATCCGTTACGCGATATGCGTTATGCGTTATGCGTTATGCGTTATGAGTAATGCGTGATCCGTTATGCGTTATGCGTTATGCGTTATGCGTTATGAGTAATGCGTGATCCGTTATGCGTTATGCGTTATGAGTAATGCTTGATCCGTTACGCGTTATGCGTTATGCATTAAGCGTTATGCGTTATACGTTATGCGTTATGCGTTATGCGTTATGCGTTATGCGTTATGCGTTATGCGTTATGTGTTATGCGTTGTGCGTTATCCGCTATGCGTTATGCGTTTTGCGTTATGCGTTATACGTTATGCGTAATGCGTTATGCGTTATGCGTTATGCGATTTGCGTTATGCGTTATGCGTTATGTGTTAAGCGTTATGCGTTATGCGTTATGTGTTATGGGTTATGCGTTATGCGTTATGCGTTATGCGTTATGCGTTATGCGTTATGCGTTATGCGTTATGCGTTATGCGTTATGCGTTATGCGTTATGCGTTATGCGTTATGCGTTATGCGTTATGCGTTATGCGTTATGTGTTATGCGTTGTGCGATATGCGTTATGCGTTATGCGTTATGCGTTATGCGTTATGCGATTTGCGTTATGCGTTATGCGTTATGCGTTATGCGTTATGCGTTATGTGTTATGGGATATGCGTTATGCGTTATGCGTTATGCGTTATGAGTAATGCGTGATCCGTTATGCGTTATGCGTTATGCGCTATCAGTAATGCGTGATCCGTTATGCGTTATGCGTTATGAGAAATGCTTGATCCGTTACGCGATATGCGTTATGCGTTATGCGTTATGCGTTATGAGTAATGCGTGATCCGTTATGCGTTATGCGTTATGCGTTATGCGTTATGAGTAATGCGTGATCCGTTATGCGTTATGCGTTATGAGTAATGCTTGATCCGTTACGCGTTATGCGTTATGCATTAAGCGTTATGCGTTATACGTTATGCGTTATGCGTTATGCGTTATGCGTTATGCGTTATGCGTTATGCGTTATGCGTTATGCGTTGTGCGTTATCCGCTATGCGTTATGCGTTTTGCGTTATGCGTTATACGTTATGCGTAATGCGTTATGCATTATGCGTTATGCGTTATGCGATTTGCGTTATGCGTTATGCGTTATGGGTTGTGCGTTATGAGTCATGCGTTATGCGTTATGCGTTTTGCTTTATGCGTTATGCGTTATGGGTTATGCGTTATGCGTTATGCGTTATGCGTTATGGGTTATGAGTAATTCGTGATCCGTTATGCGTTATGCTTTATGCGTTATGAGTTACGCGTAATGCGTTATGCGCTATGGGTCATGCGTTAAGCGTTATGCGTTATGCGTTATGCGTTATGCGTTATGGGTTATGCGTTATGGGTTATGCGTTATGCGTTATGCGTTATGCGTTATGCGTTATGCGTTATGCGTTATGCGTTATGCGTTATGTGTTATGCGTTGTGCGTTATCCGCTATGCGTTATGCGTTTTGCGTTATGCGTTATGCGTTTTGCGTTATGCGTTATGCGTTATGCGTTATGCGTTATGCGTTATGAGTTACGCGTAATGCGTTATGCGCTATGGGTCATGCGTTAAGCGTTATGCGTTATGCGTTATGCGTTATGCGTTATGGGTTATGCGTTATGGGTTATGCGTTATGCGTTATGCGTTATGCGTTATGCGTTATGCGTTATGCGTTATGCGTTATGCGTTATGCGTTATGTGTTATGCGTTGTGCGTTATCCGCTATGCGTTATGCGTTATGCGTTATGCGTTATGCGTTATGCGTTATGCGTTATGCGTTATGCGTTATGCGTTATGCGTTATGCGTTATGCGTTATGCGTTATGCGTTATGCGTTATGCGTTATGCGTTATGCGTTATGCGTTATGCGTTATGCGTTATGCGTTATGCGTTATGAGAAATGCGTGATCCGTTATGCGTTATGCGTTATGAGTAATGCTTGATCCGTTACGCGTTATGCGTTATGCATTAAGCGTTATGCGTTATGCGTTATGCGTTATGCGTTATGCGTTATACGTTATGCGTTATGCGTTATGCTTTATGCATTATGCGTTATGCGTTATGCGATTTGCGTTATGCGTTATGCGTTATGGGTTGTGCGTTATGAGTCATGCGTTATGCGTTATGCGTTTTGCTTTATGCGTTATGCGTTATGGGTTATGCGTTATGCGTTATGCGTTATGCGTTATGGGTTATGAGTAATTCGTGATCCGTTATGCGTTATGCTTTATGCGTTATGAGTTACGCGTAATGCGTTATGCGCTATGGGTCATGCGTTAAGCGTTATGCGTTATGCGTTATGCGTTATGCGTTATGCGTTATGCGTTATGCGTTATGCGTTATGCGTTATGCGTTATGCGTTATGCGTTATGCGTTATGCGTTATGCGTTATGCGTTATGCGTTATGCGTTATGCGTTATGCGTTATGCGTTATGCGTTATGCGTTATGGGTTATGCGTTATGCGTTATGCGTTATGCGTTATGCGTTATGCGTTATGCGTTATGCGTTATGCGTTATGCGTTATGCGTTATGCGTTATGCGTTATGCGTTATGCGTTATGCGTTATGCGTTATGCGTTATGCGTTATGCGTTATGCGTTATGCGTTATGCGTTATGCGTTATGGGTTATGCGTTATGCGTTATTCGTTATGCGTTATGCGTTATGCGTTATGCGTTATGCGTTATGCGTTATGAGTAATGCGTGATCCGTTATGCGTTATCCGTTATGAGTAATGCTTGATCCGTTACGCGTTATGCGTTATGCATTAAGCGTTATGCGTTATACGTTATGCGTTATGCGTTATGCGTTGTGTGTTATGCGTTGTGCGTTATGGGTTATGCGTTATGGGTTATGAGTAATGCGTGATCCGTTATGCGTTATGCGTTACGCGTAATGCGTTATGCGCTATGGGTCATGCGTTATGCGTTATGCGTTATGCGTTATGCGTTATGCGTTATGCGTTATGCGTTATGCGTTATGCGTTATGCGTTATGCGTTATGCGTTATGCGTTATGTGTTATGCGTTGTGCGTTATGCGTTATGCGTTATGCGTTATGCGTTATGCGATATGCGATTTGCGTTATGCGTTATGCGTTATGCGTTATGCGTTATGCGTTATGTGTTATGGGATATGCGTTATGCGTTATGCGTTATGAGTAATGCGTGATCCGTTATGCGTTATGCGTTATGCGCTATCAGTAATGCGTGATCCGTTATGCGTTATGCGTTATGAGAAATGCTTGATCCGTTACGCGATATGTGTTATGCGTTATGCGTTATGCGTTATGAGTAATGCGTGATCCGTTATGCGTTATGCGTTATGCGTTATGCGTTATGAGTAATGCGTGATCCGTTATGCGTTATGCGTTATGAGTAATGCTTGATCCGTTACGCGTTATGCGTTATGCATTAAGCGTTATGCGTTATACGTTATGCGTTATGCGTTATGCGTTATGCGTTATGCGTTATGCGTTATGTGTTATGCGTTGTGCGTTATCCGCTATGCGTTATGCGTTTTGCGTTATGCGTTATACGTTATGCGTAATGCGTTATGCGTTATGCGTTATGCGATTTGCGTTATGCGTTATGCGTTATGTGTTAAGCGTTATGCGTTATGCGTTATGTGTTATGGGTTATGCGTTATGCGTTATGCGTTATGCGTTATGCGTTATGCGTTATGCGTTATGCGTTATGCGTTATGCGTTATGCGTTATGCGTTATGCGTTATGAGAAATGCGTGATCCGTTATGCGTTATGCGTTATGAGTAATGCTTGATCCGTTACGCGTTATGCGTTATGCATTAAGCGTTATGCGTTATACGTTATGCGTTATGCGTTATGCGTTATACGTTATGGGTTATGCGTTATGCTTTATGCATTATGCGTTATGCGTTATGCGATTTGCGTTATGCGTTATGCGTTATGGGTTGTGCGTTATGAGTCATGCGTTATGCGTTATGCGTTTTGCTTTATGCGTTATGCGTTATGGGTTATGCGTTATGCGTTATGCGTTATGCGTTATGGGTTATGAGTAATTCGTGATGCGTTATGCGTTATGCTTTATGCGTTATGAGTTACGCGTAATGCGTTATGCGCTATGGGTCATGCGTTAAGCGTTATGCGTTATGCGTTATGCGTTATGCGTTATGCGTTATGGGTTATGCGTTATGGGTTATGCGTTATGCGTTATGCGTTATGCGTTATGCGTTATGCGTTATGCGTTATGCGTTATGCGTTATGCGTTATGCGTTATGCGTTATGCGTTATGCGTTATGCGTTATGTGTTATGCGTTGTGCGTTATCCGCTATGCGTTATGCGTTTTGCGTTATGCGTTATGCGTTATACGTTATGCGTAATGCGTTATGCGTTATGCGTTATGCGTTATGAGTAATGCGTGATCCGTTATGCGTTATGCGTTATGCGTTATGCGTTATGAGTAATGCGTGATCCGTTATGCGTTATGCGTTACGAGTAATGCTTGATCCGTTACGCGTTATGCGTTATGCATTAAGCGTTATGCGTTATAAGTTATGCGTTATGCGTTATGCGTTATGCGATTTGCGTTATGCGTTATGCGTTATGTGTTAAGCGTTATGCGTTATGCGTTATGTGTTATGGGTTATGCGTTATGCGTTATGCGTTATGCGTTATGCGTTATGCGTTATGCGTTATGCGTTATGCGTTATGCGTTATGCGTTATGCGTTATGCGTTATGCGTTATGCGTTATGCGTTATGCGTTATGCGTTATGCGTTATGCGTTATGCGTTATGCGTTATGCGTTATGCGTTATGAGAAATGCGTGATCCGTTATGCGTTATGCGTTATGAGTAATGCTTGATCCGTTACGCGTTATGCGTTATGCATTAAGCGTTATGCGTTATACGTTATGCGTTATGCGTTATGCGTTATACGTTATGGGTTATGCGTTATGCTTTATGCATTATGCGTTATGCGTTATGCGATTTGCGTTATGCGTTATGCGTTATGGGTTGTGCGTTATGAGTCATGCGTTATGCGTTATGCGTTTTGCTTTATGCGTTATGCGTTATGGGTTATGCGTTATGCGTTATGCGTTATGCGTTATGGGTTATGAGTAATTCGTGATCCGTTATGCGTTATGCTTTATGCGTTATGAGTTACGCGTAATGCGTTATGCTTTATGCGTTATGAGTTACGCGTAATGCGTTATGCGCTATGGGTCATGCGTTAAGCGTTATGCGTTATGCGTTATGCGTTATGCGTTATGCGTTATGGGTTATGCGTTATGGGTTATGCGTTATGCGTTATGCGTTATGCGTTATGCGTTATGCGTTATGCGTTATGCGTTATGCGTTATGCGTTATGCGTTATGCGTTATGCGTTATGCGTTATGTGTTATGCGTTGTGCGTTATCCGCTATGCGTTATGCGTTTTGCGTTATGCGTTATGCGTTATACGTTATGCGTAATGCGTTATGCGTTATGCGTTATGCGATTTGCGTTATGCGTTATGCGTTATGTGTTATGCGTTATGCGTTATGCGTTATGTGTTATGGGTTATGCGTTATGCGTTATGCGTTATGCGTTATGCGTTATGCGTTATGCGTTATGCGTTATGCGTTATGCGTTATGCGTTATGCGTTATGCGTTATGCGTTATGCGTTATGCGTTATGCGTTATGCGTTATGCGTTATGCGTTATGCGTTATGAGAAATGCGTGATCCGTTATGCGTTATGCGTTATGAGTAATGCTTGATCCGTTACGCGTTATGCGTTATGCATTAAGCGTTATGCGTTATACGTTATGCGTTATGCGTTATGCGTTATACGTTATGGGTTATGCGTTATGCTTTATGCATTATGCGTTATACGTTATGCGATTTGCGTTATGCGTTATGCGTTATGGGTTGTGCGTTATGAGTCATGCGTTATGCGTTATGCGTTTTGCTTTATGCGTTATGCGTTATGGGTTATGCGTTATGCGTTATGCGTTATGGGTTATGAGTAATTCGTGATCCGTTATGCGTTATGCTTTATGCGTTATGAGTTACGCGTAATGCGTTATGCGCTATGGGTCATGCGTTAAGCGTTATGCGTTATGCGTTATGCGTTATGCGTTATGCGTTATGCGTTATGCGTTATGGGTTATGCGTTATAGGTTATGCGTTATGTGTTATGCGTTGTGCGTTATCCGCTATGCGTTATGCGTTATACGTTATGCGTAATGCGTTATGCGTTATGCGTTATGCGATTTGCGTTATGCGTTATGCGTTATGCGTTATGCGTTATGCGTTATGCGTTATGTGTTATGGGTTATGCGTTATGGGTTATGCGTTATGTGTTATGCGTTGTGCGTTATCCGCTATGCGTTATGCGTTATACGTTATGCGTAATGCGTTATGCGTTATGCGTTATGCGATTTGCGTTATGCGTTATGCATTATGCGTTAGGCGTTGTTCGTTATGCGTTATGCATTGTGCGTTATACGTTTGCGTTATGCGTTATGCGTTATGCTTTATGCGTTATGCGTTATGGGTGATGCGTTGTGCTTTATGCATTATGCGTTATGCGTTGTTCGTTATGCGTTATGCGATGTGCGTTATACGTTTGCGTTATGCGTTATGCGTTATGCGTTATGCTTTATGCTTTATGCGTTATGCGTTATGCGTTATGCGTTATGCGTTATGCGTTATGCGTTATGCGTTATGAGTAATCCGTGATCCGTTATGCGTTATGCGTTATGCGTTATGCGTTATGAGTAATGCGTGATCTGTTATGCGTTATGCGTTATGCGTTATGCGTTATGCGTTATGAGTAATGCGTGATCCGTTATGCGTTATGCGCTATGAGTAATGCGTGATCCGTTATGCGTTATGCGTTATGAGAAATGCTTGATCCGTTACGCGTTATGCGTTATGCATTAAGCGTTATGCGTTATACGTTATGCGTTATGCGTTATGCGTTATGCGTTATGGGTTATGCGTTATGGGTTATGCGTATGGGTTATGAGTAATGCGTGATCCGTTATTCGTTATGCGTTATGCGTTATGCGTTATGCGTTATGCGTTATGCGTTATGGGTTATGCGTTATGCGTTATGCGTTATGCGTTATGCGTTATGCGTTATGCGTTATGCGTTATGCGTTATGCGTTATGCGTTATGCGTTATGCGTTATGCGTTATGCGTTATGCGTTATGCGTTATGCGTTATGCGTTATACGTTATGCGTTATGCGTTATGCGTTATGCGTTATGCGTTATGCGTTATGCGTTATGCTTTATGCATTATGCGTTATGCGTTATGCGATTTGCGTTATGCGTTATGCGTTATGGGTTATGCGTTATGCGTTATGCGTTATGCGTTATGCGTTATGCGTTATGCGTTATGCGTTATGCGTTATGCGTTATGCGTTATGCGTTATGCGTTATGCGTTATGTGTTATGCGTTGTGCGTTATCCGCTATGCGTTATGCGTTTTGCGTTATGCGTTATGCGTTATACGTTATGCGTAATGCGTTATGCGTTATGCGTTATGCGTTATGAGTAATGCGTGATCCGTTATGCGTTATGCGTTATGCGTTATGCGTTATGAGTAATGCGTGATCCGTTATGCGTTATGCGTTATGAGTAATGCTTGATCCGTTACGCGTTATGCGTTATGCATTAAGCGTTATGCGTTATACGTTATGCGTTATGCGTTATGCGTTATGCGATTTGCGTTATGCGTTATGCGTTATGTGTTAAGCGTTATGCGTTATGCGTTATGTGTTATGGGTTATGCGTTATGCGTTATGCGTTATGCGTTATGCGTTATGCGTTATGCGTTATGCGTTATGCGTTATGCGTTATGCGTTATGCGTTATGCGTTATGCGTTATGCGTTATGCGTTATGCGTTATGCGTTATGCGTTATGCGTTATGCGTTATGCGTTATGCGTTATGCGTTATGCGTTATGCGTTATGAGAAATGCGTGATCCGTTATGCGTTATGCGTTATGAGTAATGCTTGATCCGTTACGCGTTATGCGTTATGCATTAAGCGTTATGCGTTATACGTTATGCGTTATGCGTTATGCGTTATACGTTATGGGTTATGCGTTATGCTTTATGCATTATGCGTTATGCGTTATGCGATTTGCGTTATGCGTTATGCGTTATGGGTTGTGCGTTATGATTCATGCGTTATGCGTTATGCGTTTTGCTTTATGCGTTATGCGTTATGGGTTATGCGTTATGCGTTATGCGTTATGCGTTATGGGTTATGAGTAATTCGTGATCCGTTATGCGTTATGCTTTATGCGTTATGAGTTACGCGTAATGCGTTATGCGCTATGGGTCATGCGTTAAGCGTTATGCGTTATGCGTTATGCATTATGCGTTATGCGTTATGCGATTTGCGTTATGCGTTATGCGTTATGGGTTATGCGTTATGCGTTATGCGTTATGCGTTATGCGTTATGCGTTATGCGTTATGCGTTATGCGTTATGCGTTATGCGTTATGCGTTATGCGTTATGTGTTATGCGTTGTGCGTTATCCGCTATGCGTTATGCGTTTTGCGTTATGCGTTATGCGTTATACGTTATGCGTAATGCGTTATGCGTTATGCGTTATGCGTTATGAGTAATGCGTGATCCGTTATGCGTTATGCGTTATGCGTTATGCGTTATGAGTAATGCGTGATCCGTTATGCGTTATGCGTTATGAGTAATGCTTGATCCGTTACGCGTTATGCGTTATGCATTAAGCGTTATGCGTTATACGTTATGCGTTATGCGTTATGCGTTATGAGATTTGCGTTATGCGTTATGCGTTATGCGTTATGCGTTATGCGTTATGCGTTATGTGTTATGTTATGCGTTATGCGTTATGCGTTATGCGTTATGCGTTATGCGTTATGCGTTATGCGTTATGCGTTATGCGTTATGCGTTATGCGTTATGCGTTATGCGTTATGCGTTATGCGTTATGCGTTATGCGTTATGCGTTATGCGTTATGCGTTATGCGTTATGCGTTATTCGTTATGCGTTATGCGTTATGCGTTATGCGTTATGCGTTATGCGTTATGCGTTATGAGAAATGCGTGATCCGTTATGCGTTATGCGTTATGAGTAATGCTTGATCCGTTACGCGTTATGCGTTATGCATTAAGCGTTATGCGTTATACGTTATGCGTTATGCGTTATGCGTTATACGTTATGGGTTATGCGTTATGCTTTATGCATTATGCGTTATGCGTTATGCGATTTGCGTTATGCGTTATGCGTTATGGGTTGTGCGTTATGAGTCATGCGTTATGCGTTATGCGTTTTGCTTTATGCGTTATGCGTTATGGGTTATGCGTTATGCGTTATGCGTTATGCGTTATGGGTTATGAGTAATTCGTGATCCGTTATGCGTTATGCTTTATGCGTTATGAGTTACGCGTAATGCGTTATGCGCTATGGGTCATGCGTTAAGCGTTATGCGTTATGCGTTATGCGTTATGCGTTATGCGTTATGCGTTATGCGTTATGCGTTATGCGTTATGCGTTATGCGTTATGCGTTATGCGTTATGCGTTATGCGTTATGCGTTATGCGTTATGCGTTATTCGTTATGCGTTATGCGTTATGCGTTATGCGTTATGCGTTATGCGTTATGGGTTATGCGTTATGCGTTATGCGTTATGCGTTATGCGTTATGCGTTATGCGTTATGCGTTATGCGTTATGCGTTATGCGTTATGCGTTATGCGTTATGCGTTATGCGTTATGCGTTATGCGTTATGCGTTATGCGTTATGCGTTATGCGTTATGCGTTATGCGTTATGCGTTATGCGTTATGCGTTATGCGTTATGCGTTATGCGTTATGCGTTATGCGTTATGGGTTATGCGTTATGCGTTATGCGTTATGCGTTATGCGTTATGCGTTATGCGTTATGCGTTATGCGTTATGCGTTATGCGTTATGCGTTATGCGTTATGCGTTATGCGTTATGCGTTATGCGTTATGCGTTATGCGTTATGCGTTATGCGTTATGCGTTATGCGTTATGCGTTATGCGTTATGCGTTATGCGTTATGCGTTATGCGTTATGCGTTATGCGTTATGCGTTATGCGTTATGCGTTATGCGTTATGCGTTATGCGTTATGCGTTATGCGTTATGCGTTATGCGTTATGCGTTATGCGTTATGCGTTATGCGTTATGAGAAATGCGTGATCCGTTATGCGTTATGCGTTATGAGTAATGCTTGATCCGTTACGCGTTATGCGTTATGCATTAAGCGTTATGCGTTATACGTTATGCGTTATGCGTTATGCGTTATACGTTATGGGTTATGCGTTATGCTTTATGCATTATGCGTTATGCGTTATGCGATTTGCGTTATGCGTTATGCGTTATGGGTTGTGCGTTATGAGTCATGCGTTATGCGTTATGCGTTTTGCTTTATGCGTTATGCGTTATGGGTTATGCGTTATGCGTTATGCGTTATGCGTTATGGGTTATGAGTAATTCGTGATCCGTTATGCGTTACGCTTTATGCGTTATGAGTTACGCGTAATGCGTTATGCGCTATGGGTCATGCGTTAAGCGTTATGCGTTATGCGTTATGCGTTATGCGTTATGCGTTATGCGTTATGCGTTATGCGTTATGCGTTATGCGTTATGCGTTATGCGTTATGCGTTATGCGTTATGCGTTATGCGTTATGCGTTATGCGTTATGCGTTATGCGTTATTCGTTATGCGTTATGCGTTATGCGTTATGCGTTATGCGTTATGCGTTATGGGTTATGCGTTATGCGTTATGCGTTATGCGTTATGCGTTATGCGTTATGCGTTATGCGTTATGCGTTATGCGTTATGCGTTATGCGTTATGCGTTATGCGTTATGCGTTATGCGTTATGCGTTATGCGTTATGCGTTATGCGTTATGCGTTATGCGTTATGCGTTATGCGTTATGCGTTATGCGTTATGCGTTTTGCGTTATGCGTTATGCGTTATGGGTTATGCGTTATGCGTTATGCGTTATGCGTTATGCGTTATGCGTTATGCGTTATGCGTTATGCGTTATGCGTTATGCGTTATGCGTTATGCGTTATGCGTTATGCGTTATGCGTTATGCGTTATGGGTTATGCGTTATGCGTTATGCGTTATGCGTTATGCGTTATGCGTTATGCGTTATGCGTTATGCGTTATGCGTTATGCGTTATGCGTTATGCGTTATGCGTTATGCGTTATGCGTTATGCGTTATGCGTTATGCGTTATGCGTTATGGGTTATGCGTTATGCGTTATGCGTTATGCGTTATGCGTTATGCGTTATGCGTTATGCGTTATGCGTTATGCGTTATGCGTTATGCGTTATGCGTTATGCGTTATGCGTTATGCGTTATGCGTTATGCGTTATGCGTTATGCGTTATGCGTTATGCGTTATGCGTTATGCGTTATGCGTTATGCGTTATGCGTTATGCGTTATGCGTTATGCGTTATGCGTTATGCGTTATGCGTTATGAGTAATGCGTGATCCGTTATGCGTTATGCGTTATGCGTTATGCGTTATGAGTAATGCGTGATCCGTTATGCGTTATGCGTTATGCGTTATGCGTTATGCGTTATGAGTAATGCGTGATCCGTTATGCGTTATCCGTTATGAGTAATGCTTGATCCGTTACGCGTTATGCGTTATGCATTAAGCGTTATGCGTTATACGTTATGCGTTATGCGTTATGGGTTATGCGTTATGGGTTATGCGTATGGGTTATGAGTAATGCGTGATCCGTTATGCGTTATGCGTTACGCGTAATGCGTTATGCGCTATGGGTCATGCGTTATGCGTTATGCGTTATGCAATATGCGTTATGCGTTATGCGTTATGCGTTATGCGTTATGCGTTATACGTTATGCGTTATGCGTTATGCGTTATGCGTTATGCGTTATGCGTTATGCGTTATGCTTTATGCATTATGCGTTATGCGTTATGCGATTTGCGTTATGCGTTATGCGTTATGGGTTATGCGTTATGCGTTATGCGTTATGCGTTATGCGTTATGCGTTATGCGTTATGCGTTATGCGTTATGCGTTATGCGTTATGCGTTATGTGTTATGCGTTGTGCGTTATCCGCTATGCGTTATGCGTTTTGCGTTATGCGTTATGCGTTATTCGTTATGCGTAATGCGTTATGCGTTATGCGTTATGCGTTATGAGTAATGCGTGATCCGTTATGCGTTATGCGTTATGCGTTATGCGTTATGAGTAATGCGTGATCCGTTATGCGTTATGCGTGATGAGTAATGCTTGATCCGTTACGCGTTATGCGTTATGCATTAAGCGTTATGCGTTATACGTTATGCGTTATGCGTTATGCGTTACGCGATTTGCGTTATGCGTTATGCGTTATGTGTTAAGCGTTATGCGTTATGCGTTATGTGTTATGCGTTATGCGTTATGCGTTATGCGTTACGCAATATGCGTTATGCGTTATGCGTTATGCGTTATGCGTTATGCGTTATGCGTTATGCGTTATGCGTTATGCGTTATGCGTTATGCGTTATGCGTTATGCGTTATGCGTTATGCGTTATGCGTTATGCGTTATGCGTTATGCGTTATGCGTTATGCGTTATGCGTTATGCGTTATGCGTTATGCGTTATGAGAAATGCGTGATCCGTTATGCGTTATGCGTTATGAGTAATGCTTGATCCGTTACGCGTTATGCGTTATGCATTAAGCGTTATGCGTTATACGTTATGCGTTCTGCGTTATGCGTTATACGTTATGGGTTATGCGTTATGCTTTATGCATTATGCGTTATGCGTTATGCGATTTGCGTTATGCGTTATGCGTTATGGGTTGTGCGTTATGAGTCATGCGTTATGCGTTATGCGTTTTGCTTTATGCGTTATGCGTTATGGGTTATGCGTTATGCGTTATGCGTTATGCGTTATGGGTTATGAGTAATTCGTGATCCGTTATGCGTTATGCTTTATGCGTTATGAGTTACGCGTAATGCGTTATGCGCTATGGGTCATGCGTTAAGCGTTATGCGTTATGCGTTATGCGTTATGCGTTATGCGTTATGCGTTATGCGTTATGCGTTATGCGTTATGCGTTATGCGTTATGCGTTATGCGTTATACGTTATGCGTTATGCGTTATGCGTTATGCGTTATGCGTTATGCGTTATTCGTTATGCGTTATGCGTTATGCGTTATGCGTTATGCGTTATGCGTTATGGGTTATGCGTTATGCGTTATGCGTTATGCGTTATGCGTTATGCGTTATGCGTTATGCGTTATGCGTTATGCGTTATGCGTTATGCGTTATGCGTTATGCGTTATGCGTTATGCGTTATGCGTTATGCGTTATGCGTTATGCGTTATGCGTTATGCGTTATGCGTTATGCGTTATGCGTTATGCGTTATGGGTTATGCGTTATGCGTTATGCGTTATGCGTTATGCGTTATGCGTTATGCGTTATGCGTTATGCGTTATGCGTTATGCGTTATGCGTTATGCGTTATGCGTTATGCGTTATGCGTTATGCGTTATGCGTTATGCGTTATGCGATTTGCGTTATGCGTTATGCGTTATGTGTTAAGCGTTATGCGTTATGCGTTATGTGTTATGGGTTATGCGTTATGCGTTATGCGTTATGCGTTATGCGTTATGCGTTATGCGTTATGCGTTATGCGTTATGCGTTATGCGTTATGCGTTATGCGTTATGCGTTATGCGTTATGCGTTATGCGTTATGCGTTATGCGTTATGCGTTATGCGTTATGCGTTATGCGTTATGCGTTATGCGTTATGCGTTATGCGTTATGCGTTATGCGTTATGCGTTGTGCGTTATGCGTTATGCGTTATGCGTTATGCGTTATGCGTTATGCGTTATGCGTTATGCGTTATGCGTTATGCGTTATGCGTTATGCGTTATGCGTTATGCGTTATGCGTTATGCGTTATGCGTTATGTGTTATGCGTTATGCGTTATGCGTTATGCGTTATGCGTTATGCGTTATGAGTAATGCGTGATCCGTTATGCGTTATGCGTTATGCGTTATGCGTTATGAGTAATGCGTGATCCGTTAGGCGTTATGCGTTATGCGTTATGCGTTATGCGTTATGAGTAATGCGTGATCCGTTATGCGTTATCCGTTATGAGTAATGCTTGATCCGTTACGCGTTATGCGTTATGCATTAAGCGTTATGCGTTATACGTTATGCGTTATGCGTTATGCGTTATGCGTTATGGGTTATGCGTTATGGGTTATGCGTTATGGGTTATGAGTAATGCGTGATCCGTTATGCGTTATGCGTTACGCGTAATGCGTTATGCGCTATGGGTCATGCGTTATGCGTTATGCGTTATGCGTTATGCGTTATGCGTTATGCTTTATGCGTTATGTGTTATGCGTTGTGCGTTATGCGTTATGCGTTATGCGTTATGCGTTATGCGTTATGCGATTTGCGTTATGCGTTATGCGTTATGCGTTATGCGTTATGCGTTATGCGTTATGCGTTATGCGTTATGTGTTATGGGATATGCGTTATGCGTTATGCGTTATGAGTAATGCGTGATCCGTTATGCGTTATGCGTTATGCGCTATCAGTAATGCGTGATCCGTTATGCGTTATGCGTTATGAGAAATGCTTGATCCGTTACGCGATATGCGTTATGCGTTATGCGTTATGCGTTATGAGTAATGCGTGATCCGTTATGCGTTATGCGTTATGCGTTATGCGTTATGAGTAATGCGTGATCCGTTATGCGTTATGCGTTATGAGTAATGCTTGATCCGTTACGCGTTATGCGTTATGCATTAAGCGTTATGCGTTATACGTTATGCGTTATGCGTTATGCGTTATGCGATTTGCGTTATGCGTTATGCGTTATGTGTTATGCGTTATGCGTTATGCGTTATGTGTTATGGGTTATGCGTTATGCGTTATGCGTTATGCGTTATGCGTTATGCGTTATGCGTTATGCGTTATGCGTTATGCGTTATGCGTTATGCGTTATGCGTTATGCGTTATGCGTTATGCGTTATGCGTTATGCGTTATGCGTTATGCGTTATGCGTTATGCGTTATGAGAAATGCGTGATCCGTTATGCGTTATGCGTTATGAGTAATGCTTGATCCGTTACGCGTTATGCGTTATGCATTAAGCGTTATGCGTTATACGTTATGCGTTATGCGTTATGCGTTATACGTTATGGGTTATGCGTTATGCTTTATGCATTATGCGTTATGCGTTATGCGATTTGCGTTATGCGTTATGCGTTATGGGTTGTGCGTTATGAGTCATGCGTTATGCGTTATGCGTTTTGCTTTATGCGTTATGCGTTATGGGTTATGCGTTATGCGTTATGCGTTATGCGTTATGGGTTATGAGTAATTCGTGATCCGTTATGCGTTATGCTTTATGCGTTATGAGTTACGCGTAATGCGTTATGCGCTATGGGTCATGCGTTAAGCGTTATGCGTTATGCGTTATGCGTTATGCGTTATGCGTTATGCGTTATGCGTTATGCGTTATGCGTTATGCGTTATGCGTTATGCGTTATGCGTTATGCGTTATGCGTTATGCGTTATGCGTTATGCGTTATGCGTTATGCGTTATGCGTTATGGGTTATGCGTTATGCGTTATGCGTTATGCGTTATGCGTTATGCGTTATGCGTTATGCGTAATGCGTTATGCGTTATGCGTTATGCGTTATGCGTTATGCGTTATGCGTTATGCGTTATGCGTTATGCGTTATGCGTTATGCGTTATGCGTTATGCGTTATGCGTTATGCGTTATGCGTTATGGGTTATGCGTTATGCGTTATGCGTTATGCGTTATGCGTTATGCGTTATGCGTTATGCGTTATGCGTTATGCGTTATGCGTTATGTGTTATGCGTTATGCGTTATGCGTTATGCGTTATGCGTTATGCGTTATGCGTTATGCGTTATGCGTTATGCGTTATGCGTTATGCGTTATGCGTTATGCGTTATGCGTTATGCGTTATGCGTTATGCGTTATGCGTTATGAGTAATGCGTGATCCGTTATGCGTTATGCGTTATGCGTTATGCGTTATGAGTAATGCGTGATCCGTTATGCGTTATGCGTTATGCGTTATGCGTTATGCGTTATGAGTAATGCGTGATCCGTTATGCGTTATGCGTTATGAGTAATGCTTGATCCGTTACGCGTTATGCGTTATGCATTAAGCGTTATGCGTTATACGTTATGCGTTATGCGTTATGCGTTATGCGTTATGGGTTATGCGTTATGGGTTATGCGTTATGGGTTATGAGTAATGCGTGATCCGTTATGCGTTATGCGTTACGCGTAATGCGTTATGCGCTATGGGTCATGCGTTATGCGTTATGCGTTATGCGTTATGCGTTATGCGTTATGCGTTATGCGTTATGCTTTATGCGTTATGCGTTATGTGTTATGCGTTGTGCGTTATGCGTTATGCGTTATGCGTTATGCGTTATGCGTTATGCGATTTGCGTTATGCGTTATGCGTTATGCGTTATGCGTTATGCGTTATGTGTTATGGGATATGCGTTATGCGTTATGCGTTATGAGTAATGCGTGATCCGTTATGCGTTATGCGTTATGCGCTATCAGTAATGCGTGATCCGTTATGCGTTATGCGTTATGAGAAATGCTTGATCCGTTACGCGATATGCGTTATGCGTTATGCGTTATGCGTTATGAGTAATGCGTGATCCGTTATGCGTTATGCGTTATGCGTTATGCGTTATGCGTTATGGGTTATGCGTTATGGGTTATGCGTTATGGGTTATGAGTAATGCGTGATCCGTTATGCGTTATGCGTTACGCGTAATGCGTTATGCGCTATGGGTCATGCGTTATGCGTTATGCGTTACGCGTAATGCGTTATGCGCTATGGGTCATGCGTTATGCGTTATGCGTTATGCGTTATGCGTTATGCGTTATGCGTTATGCGTTATGCGTTATGCGTTATGCGTTATGCGTTATGCGTTATGAGAAATGCGTGATCCGTTATGCGTTATGCGTTATGAGTAATGCTTGATCCGTTACGCGTTATGCGTTATGCATTAAGCGTTATGCGTTATACGTTATGCGTTATGCGTTATGCGTTATACGTTATGGGTTATGCGTTATGCTTTATGCATTATGCGTTATGCGTTATGCGATTTGCGTTATGCGTTATGCGTTATGGGTTGTGCGTTATGAGTCATGCGTTATGCGTTATGCGTTTTGCTTTATGCGTTATGCGTTATGGGTTATGCGTTATGCGTTATGCGTTATGCGTTATGGGTTATGAGTAATTCGTGATCCGTTATGCGTTATGCTTTATGCGTTATGAGTTACGCGTAATGCGTTATGCGCTATGGGTCATGCGTTAAGCGTTATGCGTTATGCGTTATGCGTTATGCGTTATGCGTTATGCGTTATGGGTTATGCGTTATGGGTTATGCGTTATGCGTTATGCGTTATGCGTTATGAGTTATGCGTTATGCGTTATGCGTTATGCGTTATGCGTTATGCGTTATGCGTTATGCGTTATGTATTATGCGTTGTGCGTTATCCGCTATGCGTTATGCGTTTTGCGTTATGCGTTATGCGTTATACGTTATGCGTAATGCGTTATGCGTTATGCGTTATGCGTTATGAGTAATGCGTGATCCGTTATGCGTTATGCGTTATGCGTTATGCGTTATGAGTAATGCGTGATCCGTTATGCGTTATGCGTTATGAGTAATGCTTGATCCGTTACGCGTTATGCGTTATGCATTAAGCGTTATGCGTTATACGTTATGCGTTATGCGTTATGCGTTATGCGATATGCGTTATGCGTTATGCGTTATGTGTTAAGCGTTATGCGTTATGCGTTATGTGTTATGGGTTATGCGTTATGCGTTATGCGTTATGCGTTATGCGTTATGCGTTATGCGTTATGCGTTATGCGTTATGCGTTATGCGTTATGCGTTATGCGTTATGCGTTATGCGTTATGCGTTATGCGTTATGCGTTATGCGTTATGCGTTATGCGTTATGAGAAATGCGTGATCCGTTATGCGTTATGCGTTATGAGTAATGCTTGATCCGTTACGCGTTATGCGTTATGCATTAAGCGTTATGCGTTATACGTTATGCGTTATGCGTTATGCGTTATACGTTATGGGTTATGCGTTATGCTTTATGCATTATGCGTTATGCGTTATGCGATTTGCGTTATGCGTTATGCGTTATGGGTTGTGCGTTATGAGTCATGCGTTATGCGTTATGCGTTTTGCTTTATGCGTTATGCGTTATGGGTTATGCGTTATGCGTTATGCGTTATGCGTTATGGGTTATGAGTAATTCGTGATCCGTTATGCGTTATGCTTTATGCGTTATGAGTTACGCGTAATGCGTTATGCGCTATGGGTCATGCGTTAAGCGTTATGCGTTATGCGTTATGCGTTATGCGTTACGCGTTATGGGTTATGCGTTATGGGTTATGCGTTATGCGTTATGCGTTATGCGTTATGCGTTATGCGTTATGCGTTATGCGTTATGCGTTATGCGTTATGCGTTATGCGTTATGCGTTATGCGTTATGCGTTATGTGTTATGCGTTGTGCGTTATCCGCTATGCGTTATGCGTTTTGCGTTATGCGTTATGCGTTATACGTTATGCGTAATGCGTTATGCGTTATGCGTTATGCGTTATACGTTATGGGTTATGCGTTATGCTTTATGCATTATGCGTTATGCGTTATGCGTTATGGGTTGTGCGTTATGAGTCATGCGTTATGCGTTATGCGTTTTGCTTTATGCGTTATGCGTTATGGGTTATGCGTTATGCGTTATGCGTTATGCGTTATGGGTTATGAGTAATTCGTGATCCGTTATGCGTTATGCTTTATGCGTTATGAGTTACGCGTAATGCGTTATGCGCTATGGGTCATGCGTTAAGCGTTATGCGTTATGCGTTATGCGTTATGCGTTATGCGTTATGGGTTATGCGTTATGGGTTATGCGTTATGCGTTATGCGTTATGCGTTATGCGTTATGCGTTATGCGTTATGCGTTATGCGTTATGCGTTATGCGTTATGCGTTATGCGTTATGCGTTATGTGTTATGCGTTGTGCGTTATCCGCTATGCGTTATGCGTTTTGCGTTATGCGTTATGCGTTATACGTTATGCGTAATGCGTTATGCGTTATGCGTTATGCGATTTGCGTTATGCGTTATGCGTTATGTGTTATGCGTTATGCGTTATGCGTTATGTGTTATGGGTTATGCGTTATGCGTTATGCGTTATGCGTTATGCGTTATGCGTTATGCGTTATGCGTTATGCGTTATGCGTTATGCGTTATGCGTTATGCGTTATGCGTTATGCGTTATGCGTTATGCGTTATGCGTTATGCGTTATGCGTTATGCGTTATGAGAAATGCGTGATCCGTTATGCGTTATGCGTTATGAGTAATGCTTGATCCGTTACGCGTTATGCGTTATGCATTAAGCGTTATGCGTTATACGTTATGCGTTATGCGTTATGCGTTATACGTTATGGGTTATGCGTTATGCTTTATGCATTATGCGTTATGCGTTATGCGATTTGCGTTATGCGTTATGCGTTATGGGTTGTGCGTTATGAGTCATGCGTTATGCGTTATGCGTTTTGCTTTATGCGTTATGCGTTATGGGTTATGCGTTATGCGTTATGCGTTATGGGTTATGAGTAATTCGTGATCCGTTATGCGTTATGCTTTATGCGTTATGAGTTACGCGTAATGCGTTATGCGCTATGGGTCATGCGTTAAGCGTTATGCGTTATGCGTTATGCGTTATGCGTTATGGGTTATGCGTTATGGGTTATGCGTTATGTGTTATGCGTTGTGCGTTATCCGCTATGCGTTATGCGTTATACGTTATGCGTAATACGTTATGCGTTATGCGTTATGCGATTTGCGTTATGCGTTATGCGTTATGCGTTATGCGTTATGCGTTATGTGTTATGGGTTATGCGTTATGGGTTATGCGTTATGTGTTATGCGTTGTGCGTTATCCGCTATGCGTTATGCGTTATACGTTATGCGTAATGCGTTATGCGTTATGCGTTATGCGATTTGCGTTATGCGTTATGCATTATGCGTTAGGCGTTGTTCGTTATGCGTTATGCATTGTGCGTTATACGTTTGCGTTATGCGTTATGCGTTATGCTTTATGCGTTATGCGTTATGGGTGATGCGTAGTGCTTTATGCATTATGCGTTATGCGTTGTTCGTTATGCGTTATGCGATGTGCGTTATACGTTTGCGTTATGCGTTATGCGTTATGCGTTATGCTTTATGCTTTATGCGTTATGCGTTATGCGTTATGCGTTATGCTTTAGGCGTGATGCGTTATGCGTTATGAGTAATCCGTGATCCGTTATGCGTTATGCGTTATGCGTTATGCGTTTTGCTTTATGCGTTATGCGTTATGGGTTATGCGTTATGCGTTATGCGTTATGCGTTATGGGTTATGAGTAATTCGTGATCCGTTATGCGTTATGCTTTATGCGTTATGAGTTACGCGTAATGCGTTATGCGCTATGGGTCATGCGCTATGGGTCATGCGTTATGCGTTATGCGTTATGCGTTATGCGTTATGCGTTATGCGTTATGCGTTATGCGTTATGCGTTATGCGTTATGCGTTATGCGTTATGCGTTATGCGTTATGCGTTATGCGTTATGCGTTATGCGTTATGCGTTATGCGTTATGCGTTATGCGTTATTCGTTATGCGTTATGCGTTATGCGTTATGCGTTATGCGTTATGCGTTATGGGTTATGCGTTATGCGTTATGCGTTATGCGTTATGCGTTATGCGTTATGCGTTATGCGTTATGCGTTATGCGTTATGCGTTATGCGTTATGCGTTATGCGTTATGCGTTATGCGTTATGCGTTATGCGTTATGCGTTATGCGTTATGCGTTATGCGTTATGTGTTATGGGTTATGCGTTATGCGTTATGCGTTATGCGTTATGCGTTATGCGTTATGCGTTATGCGTTATGCGTTATGCGTTATGCGTTATGCGTTATGCGTTATGCGTTATGCGTTATGCGTTATGCGTTATGCGTTATGCGTTATGCGTTATGCGTTATGCGTTATGCGTTATGCGTTATGCGTTATGCGTTATGCGTTATGCGTTATGCGTTATGCGTTATGCGTTATGCGTTATGCGTTATGCGTTATGCGTTATGCGTTATGCGTTATGCGTTATGCGTTATGCGTTATGCGTTATGCGATTTGCGTTATGCGTTATGCGTTATGTGTTAAGCGTTATGCGTTATGCGTTATGCGTTATGGGTTATGCGTTATGCGTTATGCGTTATGCGTTATGCGTTATGCGTTATGCGTTATGCGTTATGCGTTATGCGTTATGCGTTATGCGTTATGCGTTATGCGTTATGCGTTATGCGTTATGCGTTATGCGTTATGCGTTATGCGTTATGCGTTATGCGTTATGCGTTATGCGTTATGCGTTATGCGTTATGCGTTATGCGTTATGCGTTATGCGTTATGCGTTATGCGTTATGCGTTATGCGTTATGCGTTATGCGTTATGCGTTATGCGTTATGCGTTATGCGTTATGCGTTATGCGTTATGCGTTATGCGTTATGCGTTATGCGTTATGCGTTATGCGTTATGCGTTATGCGTTATGCGTTATGTGTTATGCGTTATGCGTTATGCGTTATGCGTTATGCGTTATGCGTTATGCGTTATGAGTAATGCGTGATCCGTTATGCGTTATGCGTTATGCGTTATGCGTTATGAGTAATGCGTGATCCGTTAGGCGTTATGCGTTATGCGTTATGCGTTATGCGTTATGAGTAATGCGTGATCCGTTATGCGTTATCCGTTATGAGTAATGCTTGATCCGTTACGCGTTATGCGTTATGCATTAAGCGTTATGCGTTATACGTTATGCGTTATGCGTTATGCGTTATGCGTTATGGGTTATGCGTTATGGGTTATGCGTTATGGGTTATGAGTAATGCGTGATCCGTTATGCGTTATGCGTTACGCGTAATGCGTTATGCGCTATGGGTCATGCGTTATGCGTTATGCGTTATGCGTTATGCGTTATGCGTTATGCTTTATGCGTTATGTGTTATGCGTTGTGCGTTATGCGTTATGCGTTATGCGTTATGCGTTATGCGATTTGCGTTATGCGTTATGCGTTATGCGTTATGCGTTATGCGTTATGCGTTATGTGTTATGGGATATGCGTTATGCGTTATGCGTTATGAGTAATGCGTGATCCGTTATGCGTTATGCGTTATGCGCTATCAGTAATGCGTGATCCGTTATGCGTTATGCGTTATGAGAAATGCTTGATCCGTTACGCGATATGCGTTATGCGTTATGCGTTATGCGTTATGAGTAATGCGTGATCCGTTATGCGTTATGCGTTATGCGTTATGCGTTATGAGTAATGCGTGATCCGTTATGCGTTATGCGTTATGAGTAATGCTTGATCCGTTACGCGTTATGCGTTATGCATTAAGCGTTATGCGTTATTCGTTATGCGTTATGCGTTATGCGTTATGCGATTTGCGTTATGCGTTATGCGTTATGTGTTAAGCGTTATGCGTTATGCGTTATGTGTTATGGGTTATGCGTTATGCGTTATGCGTTATGCGTTATGCGTTATGCGTTATGCGTTATGCGTTATGCGTTATGCGTTATGCGTTATGCGTTATGCGTTATGCGTTATGCGTTATGCGTTATGCGTTATGCGTTATGCGTTATGCGTTATGCGTTATGCGTTATGCGTTATGCGTTATGAGAAATGCGTGATCCGTTATGCGTTATGCGTTATGAGTAATGCTTGATCCGTTACGCGTTATGCGTTATGCATTAAGCGTTATGCGTTATACGTTATGCGTTATGCGTTATGCGTTATACGTTATGGGTTATGCGTTATGCTTTATGCATTATGCGTTATGCGTTATGCGATTTGCGTTATGCGTTATGCGTTATGGGTTGTGCGTTATGAGTCATGCGTTATGCGTTATGCGTTTTGCTTTATGCGTTATGCGTTATGGGTTATGCGTTATGCGTTATGCGTTATGCGTTATGGGTTATGAGTAATTCGTGATCCGTTATGCGTTATGCTTTATGCGTTATGAGTTACGCGTAATGCGTTATGCGCTATGGGTCATGCGTTAAGCGTTATGCGTTATGCGTTATGCGTTATGCGTTATGCGTTATGCGTTATGCGTTATGCGTTATGCGTTATGCGTTATGCGTTATGCGTTATGCGTTATGCGTTATGCGTTATGCGTTATGCGTTATGCGTTATGCGTTATGCGTTATGCGTTATGGGTTATGCGTTATGCGTTATGCGTTATGCGTTATGCGTTATGCGTTATGCGTTATGGGTTATGCGTTATGCGTTATGCGTTATGCGTTATGCGTTATGCGTTATGCGTTATGCGTTATGCGTTATGCGTTATGCGTTATGCGTTATGCGTTATGCGTTATGCGTTATGCGTTATGCGTTATGCGTTATGCGTTATGCGTTATGCGTTATGCGTTATGCGTTATGCGTTATGCGTTATGCGTTATGCGTTATGCGTTATGCGTTATGCGTTATGCGTTATGCGTTATGCGTTATGCGTTATGCGTTATGCGTTATGCGTTATGCGTTATGCGTTATGCGTTATGCGTTATGCGTTATGCGTTATGCGTTATGCGTTATGCGTTATGCGTTATGCGTTATGCGTTATGCGTTATGCGTTATGCGTTATGCGTTATGAGTAATGCGTGATCCGTTATGCGTTATGCGTTATGCGTTATGCGTTATGAGTAATGCGTGATCCGTTATGCGTTATGCGTTATGCGTTATGCGTTATGCGTTATGAGTAATGCGTGATCCGTTATGCGTTATCCGTTATGAGTAATGCTTGATCCGTTACGCGTTATGCGTTATGCATTAAGCGTTATGCGTTATACGTTATGCGTTATGCGTTATGCGTTATGCGTTATGGGTTATGCGTTATGGGTTATGCGTTATGGGTTATGAGTAATGCGTGATCCGTTATGCGTTATGCGTTACGCGTAATGCGTTATGCGCTATGGGTCATGCGTTATGCGTTATGCGTTATGCGTTATGCGTTATGCGTTATGCGTTATGCGTTATGCGTTATGCGTTATGCGTTATGTGTTATGCGTTGTGCGTTATGCGTTATGCGTTATGCGTTATGCGTTATGCGTTATGCGATTTGCGTTATGCGTTATGCGTTATGCGTTATGCGTTATGCGTTATGTGTTATGGGATATGCGTTATGCGTTATGCGTTATGAGTAATGCGTGATTCGTTATGCGTTATGCGTTATGCGCTATCAGTAATGCGTGATCCGTTATGCGTTATGCGTTATGAGAAATGCTTGATCCGTTACGCGATATGCGTTATGCGTTATGCGTTATGCGTTATGAGTAATGCGTGATCCGTTATGCGTTATGCGTTATGCGTTATGCGTTATGCGTTATGGGTTATGCGTTATGGGTTATGCGTTATGGGTTATGAGTAATGCGTGATCCGTTATGCGTTATGCGTTACGCGTAATGCGTTATGCGCTATGGGTCATGCGTTATGCGTTATGCGTTATGCGTTATGCGTTATGCGTTATGCGTTATGCGTTATGCGTTATGCGTTATGCGTTATGTGTTATGCGTTGTGCGTTATGCGTTATGCGTTATGCGTTATGCGTTATGCGTTATGCGATTTGCGTTATGCGTTATGCGTTATGCGTTATGCGTTATGCGTTATGTGTTATGGGATATGCGTTATGCGTTATGCGTTATGAGTAATGCGTGATCCGTTATGCGTTATGCGTTATGCGCTATCAGTAATGCGTGATCCGTTATGCGTTATGCGTTATGAGAAATGCTTGATCCGTTACGCGATATGCGTTATGCGTTATGCGTTATGCGTTATGAGTAATGCGTGATCCGTTATGCGTTATGCGTTATGCGTTATGCGTTATGAGTAATGCGTGATCCGCTATGCGTTATGCGTTATGAGTAATGCTTGATCCGTTACGCGTTATGCGTTATGCATTAAGCGTTATGCGTTATACGTTATGCGTTATGCGTTATGCGTTATGCGTTATGCGTTATGCGTTATGCGTTATGTGTTATGCGTTGTGCGTTATCCGCTATGCGTTATGCGTTTTGCGTTATGCGTTATATGTTATGCGTAATGCGTTATGCGTTATGCGTTATGCGATTTGCGTTATGCGTTATGCGTTATGTGTTAAGCGTTATGCGTTATGCGTTATGTGTTATGGGTTATGCGTTATGCGTTATGCGTTATGCGTTATGCGTTATGCGTTATGCGTTATGCGTTATGCGTTATGCGTTATGCGTTATGCGTTATGCGTTATGCGTTATGCGTTATGCGTTATGCGTTATGCGTTATGCGTTATGCGTTATGCGTTATGCGTTATGCGTTATGCGTTATGAGAAATGCGTGATCCGTTATGCGTTATGCGTTATGAGTAATGCTTGATCCGTTACGCGTTATGCGTTATGCATTAAGCGTTATGCGTTATACGTTATGCGTTATGCGTTATGCGTTATACGTTATGGGTTATGCGTTATGCTTTATGCATTATGCGTTATGCGTTATGCGATTTGCGTTATGCGTTATGCGTTATGGGTTGTGCGTTATGAGTCATGCGTTATGCGTTATGCGTTTTGCTTTATGCGTTATGCGTTATGGGTTATGCGTTATGCGTTATGCGTTATGCGTTATGGGTTATGAGTAATTCGTGATCCGTTATGCGTTATGCTTTATGCGTTATGAGTTACGCGTAATGCGTTATGCGCTATGGGTCATGCGTTAAGCGTTATGCGTTATGCGTTATGCGTTATGCGTTATGCGTTATGGGTTATGCGTTATGGGTTATGCGTTATGCGTTATGCGTTATGCGTTATGCGTTATGCGTTATGCGTTATGCGTTATGCGTTATGCGTTATGCGTTATGCGTTATGCGTTATGTATTATGCGTTGTGCGTTATCCGCTATGCGTTATGCGTTTTGCGTTATGCGTTATGCGTTATACGTTATGCGTAATGCGTTATGCGTTATGCGTTATGCGTTATGAGTAATGCGTGATCCGTTATGCGTTATGCGTTATGCGTTATGAGTAATGCGTGATCCGTTATGCGTTATGCGTTATGCGTTATGCGTTATGCGTTATGCGTTATGCGTTATGCGTTATGCGTTATGCGTTATGCGTTATGCGTTATGTGTTAAGCGTTATGCGTTATGCGTTATGCGTTATGCGTTATGCGTTATGCGTTATGCGTTATGCGTTATGCGTTATGCGTTATGCGTTATGCGTTATGCGTTATGCGTTATGCGTTATGCGTTATGCGTTATGCGTTATGCGTTATGCGTTATGCGTTATGCGTTATGCGTTATGCGTTATGTGTTATGCGTTGTGCGTTATCCGCTATGCGTTATGCGTTTTGCGTTATGCGTTATGCGTTATACGTTATGCGTAATGCGTTATGCGTTATGCGTTATGCGTTATGAGTAATGCGTGATCCGTTATGCGTTATGCGTTATGCGTTATGCGTTATGAGTAATGCGTGATCCGTTATGCGTTATGCGTTATGAGTAATGCTTGATCCGTTACGCGTTATGCGTTATGCATTAAGCGTTATGCGTTATACGTTATGGGTTATGCGTTATGCGTTATGCGATTTGCGTTATGCGTTATGCGTTATGTGTTAAGCGTTATGCGTTATGCGTTATGTGTTATGGGTTATGCGTTATGCGTTATGCGTTATGCGTTATGCGTTATGCGTTATGCGTTATGCGTTATGCGTTATGCGTTATGCGTTATGCGTTATGCGTTATGCGTTATGCGTTATGCGTTATGCGTTATGCGTTATGCGTTATGCGTTATGCGTTATGCGTTATGCGTTATGCGTTATGCGTTATGCGTTATGAGAAATGCGTGATCCGTTATGCGTTATGCGTTATGAGTAATGCTTGATCCGTTACGCGTTATGCGTTATGCATTAAGCGTTATGCGTTATACGTTATGCGTTATGCGTTATGCGTTATACGTTATGGGTTATGCGTTATGCTTTATGCATTATGCGTTATGCGTTATGCGATTTGCGTTATGCGTTATGCGTTATGGGTTGTGCGTTATGAGTCATGCGTTATGCGTTATGCGTTTTGCTTTATGCGTTATGCGTTATGGGTTATGCGTTATGCGTTATGCGTTATGCGTTATGGGTTATGAGTAATTCGTGATCCGTTATGCGTTATGCTTTATGCGTTATGAGTTACGCGTAATGCGTTATGCGCTATGGGTCATGCGTTAAGCGTTATGCGTTATGCGTTATGAGTTATGCGTTATGCGTTATGCGTTATGCGTTATGCGTTATGCGTTATGCGTTATCCGTTATGTGTTATGGGTTATGCGTTATGCGTTATGCGTTATGCGTTATGCGTTATGCGTTATGCGTTATGCGTTATGCGTTATGCGTTATGCGTTATGCGTTATGCGTTATGCGTTATGCGTTATGCGTTATGCGTTATGCGTTATGCGTTATGCGTTATGCGTTATGCGTTATGCGTTATGCGTTATGCGTTATGCGTTATGCGTTATGCGTTATGAGTAATGCGTGATCCGTTATGCGTTAGGCGTTATGCGTTATGCGTTATGAGTAATGCGTGATCCGTTATGCGTTATGCGTTATGCGTTATGCGTTATGCGTTATGAGTAATGCGTGATCCGTTATGCGTTATCCGTTATGAGTAATGCTTGATCCGTTACGCGTTATGCGTTATGCATTAAGCGTTATGCGTTATACGTTATGCGTTATGCGTTATGCGTTATGCGTTATGGGTTATGCGTTATGGGTTATGCGTTATGGGTTATGAGTAATGCGTGATCCGTTATGCGTTATGCGTTACGCGTAATGCGTTATGCGCTATGGGTCATGCGTTATGCGTTATGCGTTATGCGTAATGCGTTATGCGTTATGCGTTATGCGTTATGTGTTATGCGTTGTGCGTTATGCGTTATGCGTTATGCGTTATGCGTTATGCGTTATGCGTTATGCGATTTGCGTTATGCGTTATGCGTTATGCGTTATGCGTTATGCGTTATGTGTTATGGGATATGCGTTATGCGTTATGCGTTATGAGTAATGCGTGATCCGTTATGCGTTATGCGTTATGCGCTATCAGTAATGCGTGATCCGTTATGCGTTATGCGTTATGAGAAATGCTTGATCCGTTACGCGATATGCGTTATGCGTTATGCGTTATGCGTTATGAGTAATGCGTGATCCGTTATGCGTTATGCGTTATGCGTTATGCGTTATGAGTAATGCGTGATCCGTTATGCGTTATGCGTTATGAGTAATGCTTGATCCGTTACGCGTTATGCGTTATGCATTAAGCGTTATGCGTTATACGTTATGCGTTATGCGTTATGCGTTATGCGTTATGCGTTATGCGTTATGCGTTATGTGTTATGCGTTGTGCGTTATCCGCTATGCGTTATGCGTTTTGCGTTATGCGTTATACGTTATGCGTAATGCGTTATGCGTTATGCGTTATGCGATTTGCGTTATGCGTTATGCGTTATGTGTTAAGCGTTATGCGTTATGCGTTATGTGTTATGGGTTATGCGTTATGCGTTATGCGTTATGCGTTATGCGTTATGCGTTATGCGTTATGCGTTATGCGTTATGCGTTATGCGTTATGCGTTATGCGTTATGCGTTATGCGTTATGCGTTATGCGTTATGCGTTATGCGTTATGCGTTATGCGTTATGCGTTATGCGTTATGCGTTATGCGTTATGCGTTATGAGAAATGCGTGATCCGTTATGCGTTATGCGTTATGAGTAATGCTTGATCCGTTACGCGTTATGCGTTATGCATTAAGCGTTATGCGTTATACGTTATGCGTTATGCGTTATGCGTTATACGTTATGGGTTATGCGTTATGCTTTATGCATTATGCGTTATGCGTTATGCGATTTGCGTTATGCGTTATGCGTTATGGGTTGTGCGTTATGAGTCATGCGTTATGCGTTATGCGTTTTGCTTTATGCGTTATGCGTTATGGGTTATGCGTTATGCGTTATGCGTTATGCGTTATGGGTTATGAGTAATTCGTGATCCGTTATGCGTTATGCTTTATGCGTTATGAGTTACGCGTAATGCGTTATGCGCTATGGGTCATGCGTTAAGCGTTATGCGTTATGCGTTATGCGTTATGCGTTATGCGTTATGGGTTATGCGTTATGGGTTATGCGTTATGCGTTATGCGTTATGCGTTATGCGTTATGCGTTATGCGTTATGCGTTATGCGTTATGCGTTATGCGTTATGCGTTATGCGTTATGCGTTATGTGTTATGCGTTGTGCGTTATCCGCTATGCGTTATGCGTTTTGCGTTATGCGTTATGCGTTATACGTTATGCGTAATGCGTTATGCGTTATGCGTTATGCGTTATGAGTAATGGGTGATCCGTTATGCGTTATGCGTTATGCGTTATGCGTTATGAGTAATGCGTGATCCGTTATGCGTTATGCGTTATGAGTAATGCTTGATCCGTTACGCGTTATGCGTTATGCATTAAGCGTTATGCGTTATACGTTATGCGTTATGCGTTATGCGTTATGCGTTATGCGTTATGCGTTATGCGTTATGCGTTATGCGTTATGCGTTATGCGTTATGCGTTATGCGTTATGCGTTATGCGTTATGCGTTATGCGTTATGCGTTATGCGTTATGCGTTATGCGTTATGAGAAATGCGTGATCCGTTATGCGTTATGCGTTATGAGTAATGCTTGATCCGTTACGCTTTATGCGTTATGCATTAAGCGTTATGCGTTATACGTTATGCGTTATGCGTTATGCGTTATACGTTATGGGTTATGCGTTATGCTTTATGCATTATGCGTTATGCGTTATGCGATTTGCGTTATGCGTTATGCGTTATGGGTTGTGCGTTATGAGTCATGCGTTATGCGTTATGCGTTTTGCTTTATGCGTTATGCGTTATGGGTTATGCGTTATGCGTTATGCGTTATGCGTTATGGGTTATGAGTAATTCGTGATCCGTTATGCGTTATGCTTTATGCGTTATGAGTTACGCGTAATGCGTTATGCGCTATGGGTCATGCGTTAAGCGTTATGCGTTATGCGTTATGCGTTATGCGTTATGCGTTATGGGTTATGCGTTATGGGTTATGCGTTATGCGTTATGCGTTATGCGTTATGCGTTATGCGTTATGCGTTATGCGTTATGCGTTATGCGTTATGCGTTATGCGTTATGCGTTATGCGTTATGCGTTATGCGTTATGTGTTATGCGTTGTGCGTTATCCGCTATGCGTTATGCGTTTTGCGTTATGCGTTATGCGTTATCCGTTATGCGTAATGCGTTATGCGTTATGCGTTATGCGATTTGCGTTATGCGTTATGCGTTATGTGTTATGCGTTATGCGTTATGCGTTATGTGTTATGGGTTATGCGTTATGCGTTATGCGTTATGCGTTATGCGTTATGCGTTATGCGTTATGCGTTATGCGTTATGCGTTATGCGTTATGCGTTATGCGTTATGCGTTATGCGTTATGCGTTATGCGTTATGCGTTATGCGTTATGCGTTATGGGTTATGCGTTATGCGTTATGCGTTATGCGTTATGCGTGATCCGTTATGTGTTATGCGTTATGAGTAATGCTTGATCCGTTACGCGTTATGCGCTATGCATTAAGCGTTATGCGTTATACGTTATGCGTTATGCGTTATGCGTTATACGTTATGGGTTATGCGTTATGCTTTATGCATTATGCGTTATGCGTTATGCGATTTGCGTTATGCGTTATGCGTTATGGGTTGTGCGTTATGAGTCATGCGTTATGCGTTATGCGTTTTGCTTTATGCGTTATGCGTTATGGGTTATGCGTTATGCGTTATGCGTTATGGGTTATGAGTAATTCGTGATCCGTTATGCGTTATGCTTTATGCGTTATGAGTTACGCGTAATGCGTTATGCGCTATGGGTCATGCGTTAAGCGTTATGCGTTATGCGTTATGCGTTATGCGTTATGCGTTATGGGTTATGCGTTATGGGTTATGCGTTATGTGTTATGCGTTGTGCGTTATCCGCTATGCGTTATGCGTTATACGTTATGCGTAATGCGTTATGCGTTATGCGTTATGCGATTTGCGTTATGCGTTATGCGTTATGCGTTATGCGTTATGCGTTATGCGTTATGTGTTATGGGTTATGCGTTATGGGTTATGCGTTATGTGTTATGCGTTGTGCGTTATCCGCTATGCGTTATGCGTTATACGTTATGCGTAATGCGTTATGCGTTATGCGTTATGCGATTTGCGTTATGCGTTATGCATTATGCGTTAGGCGTTGTTCGTTATGCGTTATGCATTGTGCGTTATACGTTTGCGTTATGCGTTATGCGTTATGCTTTATGCGTTATGCGTTATGGGTGATGCGTTGTGCTTTATGCATTATGCGTTATGCGTTGTTCGTTATGCGTTATGCGATGTGCGTTATACGTTTGCGTTATGCGTTATGCGTTATGCTTTATGCTTTATGCGTTATGCGTTATGCGTTATGCGTTATGCTTTATGCGTGATGCGTTATGCGTTATGAGTAATCCGTGATCCGTTATGCGTTATGCGTTATGCGTTATGCGTTATGAGTAATGCGTGATCTGTTATGCGTTATGCGTTATGCGTTATGCGTTATGCGTTATGCGTTATGAGTAATGCGTGATCCGTTATGCGTTATGCGCTATGAGTAATGCGTGATCCGTTATGCGTTATGCGTTATGAGAAATGCTTGATCCGTTACGCGTTATGCGTTATGCATTAAGCGTTATGCGTTATACGTTATGCGTTATGCGTTATGCGTTATGCGTTATGCGTTATGGGTTATGCGTTATGGGTTATGCGTATGGGTTATGAGTAATGCGTGATCCGTTATGCGTTATGCGTTACGCGTAATGCGTTATGCGCTATGGGTCATGCGTTATGCGTTATGCGTTATGCGTTATGCGTTATGCGTTATGCGTTATGCGTTATGCGTTATGCGTTATACGTTATGCGTTATGCGTTATGCGTTATGCGTTATGCGTTATGCGTTATGCGTTATGCTTTATGCATTATGCGTTATGCGTTATGCGATTTGCGTTATGCGTTATGCGTTATGGGTTATGCGTTATGCGTTATGCGTTATGCGTTATGCTTTATGCATTATGCGTTATGCGTTATGCGATTTGCGTTATGCGTTATGCGTTATGGGTTGTGCGTTATGCGTTATGCGTTATGCGTTATGGGTTATGAGTAATGCGTGATCCGTTATGCGTTATGCTTTATGCGTTATGAGTTACGCGTAATGCGTTATGCGCTATGGGTCATGCGTTAAGCGTTATGCGTTATGCGTTATGCGTTATGCGTTATGCGTTATGGGTTATGCGTTATGGGTTATGCGTTATGCGTTATGCGTTATGCGTTATGCGTTATGCGTTATGCGTTATGCGTTATGCGTTATGCGTTATGCGTTATGCGTTATGTGTTATGCGTTGTGCGTTATCCGCTATGCGTTATGCGTTTTGCGTTATGCGTTATGCGTTATACGTTATGCGTAATGCGTTATGCGTTATGCGTTATGCGATTTGCGTTATGCGTTATGCGTTATGTGTTATGCGTTATGCGTTATGCGTTATGTGTTATGGGTTATGCGTTATGCGTTATGCGTTATGCGTTATGCGTTATGCGTTATGCGTTATGCGTTATGCGTTATGCGTTATGCGTTATGCGTTATGCGTTATGCGTTATGCGTTATGCGTTATGCGTTATGCGTTATGCGTTATGAGAAATGCGTGATCCGTTATGCGTTATGCGTTATGAGTAATGCTTGATCCGTTACGCGTTATGCGTTATGAATTAAGCGTTATGCGTTATACGTTATGCGTTATGCGTTATGCGTTATACGTTATGGGTTATGCGTTATGCTTTATGCATTATGCGTTATGCGTTATGCGATTTGCGTTATGCGTTATGCGTTATGGGTTGTGCGTTATGAGTCATGCGTTATGCGTTATGCGTTTTGCTTTATGCGTTATGCGTTATGGGTTATGCGTTATGCGTTATGCGTTATGGGTTATGAGTAATTCGTGATCCGTTATGCGTTATGCTTTATGCGTTATGAGTTACGCGTAATGCGTTATGCGCTATGGGTCATGCGTTAAGCGTTATGCGTTATGCGTTATGCGTTATGCGTTATGCGTTATGGGTTATGCGTTATGGGTTATGCGTTATGTGTTATGCGTTGTGCGTTATCCGCTATGCGTTATGCGTTATACGTTATGCGTAATGCGTTATGCGTTATGCGTTATGCGATTTGCGTTATGCGTTATGCGTTATACGTTATGCGTTATACGTTATGCGTAATGCGTTATGCGTTATGCGTTATGGGTTATGCGTTATGTGTTATGCGTTGTGCGTTATCCGCTATGCGTTATGCGTTATACGTTATGCGTAATGCGTTATGCGTTATGCGTTATGCGATTTGCGTTATGCGTTATGCATTATGCGTTAGGCGTTGTTCGTTATGCGTTATGCATTGTGCGTTATACGTTTGCGTCATGCGTTATGCGTTATGCTTTATGCGTTATGCGTTATGGGTGATGCGTTGTGCTTTATGCATTATGCGTTATGCGTTTTTCCGTATGCGTTATGCGATGTGCGTTATACGTTTGCGTTATGCGTTATGCGTTATGCGTTATGCTTTATGCTTTATGCGTTATGCGTTATGCGTTATGCGTTATGCTTTATGCGTGATGCGTTATGCGTTATGAGTAATCCGTGATCCGTTATGCGTTATGCGTTATGCGTTATGCGTTATGAGTAATGCGTGATCTGTTATGCGTTATGCGTTATGCGTTATGCGTTATGCGTTATGCGTTATGAGTAATGCGTGATCCGTTATGCGTTATGCGCTATGAGTAATGCGTGATCCGTTATGCGTTATGCGTTATGAGAAATGCTTGATCCGTTACGCGTTATGCGTTATGCATTAAGCGTTATGCGTTATGCGTTATGCGTTATGGGTTATGCGTTATGGGTTATGCGTTATGTGTTATGCGTTGTGCGTTATCCGCTATGCGTTATGCGTTATACGTTATGCGTAATGCGTTATGCGTTATGCGTTATGCGATTTGCGTTATGCGTTATGCGTTATGCGTTATGCGTTATGCGTTATGCGTTATGTGTTATGGGTTATGCGTTATGGGTTATGCGTTATGTGTTATGCGTTGTGCGTTATCCGCTATGCGTTATGCGTTATACGTTATGCGTAATGCGTTATGCGTTATGCGTTATGCGATTTGCGTTATGCGTTATGCATTATGCGTTAGGCGTTGTTCGTTATGCGTTATGCATTGTGCGTTATACGTTTGCGTTATGCGTTATGCGTTATGCTTTATGCGTTATGCGTTATGGGTGATGCGTTGTGCTTTATGCATTATGCGTTATGCGTTGTTCGTTATGCGTTATGCGATGTGCGTTATACGTTTGCGTTATGCGTTATGCGTTATGCTTTATGCTTTATGCGTTATGCGTTATGCGTTATGCGTTATGCTTTATGCGTTATGCGTTATGCGTTATGAGTAATCCGTGATCCGTTATGCGTTATGCGTTATGCGTTATGCGTTATGAGTAATGCGTGATCTGTTATGCGTTATGCGTTATGCGTTATGCGTTATGCGTTATGCGTTATGAGTAATGCGTGATCCGTTATGCGTTATGCGCTATGAGTAATGCGTTATCCGTTATGCGTTATGCGTTATGAGAAATGCTTGATCCGTTACGCGTTATGCGTTATGCATTAAGCGTTATGCGTTATACGTTATGCGTTATGCGTTATGCGTTATGCGTTATGGGTTATGCGTTATGGGTTATGCGTATGGGTTATGAGTAATGCGTGATCCGTTATGCGTTATGCGTTACGCGTAATGCGTTATGCGCTATGGGTCATGCGTTATGCGTTATGCGTTATGCGTTATGCGTTATGCGTTATGCGTTATGCGTTATGCGTTATACGTTATGCGTTATGCGTTATGCGTTATGCGTTATGCGTTATGCGTTATGCGTTATGCTTTATGCATTATGCGTTATGCGTTATGCGATTTGCGTTATGCGTTATGCGTTATGGGTTATGCGTTATGCGTTATGCGTTATGCGTTATGCGTTATGCTTTATGCATTATGCGTTATGCGTTATGCGATTTGCGTTATGCGTTATGCGTTATGGGTTGTGCGTTATGCGTTATGCGTTATGCGTTATGGGTTATGAGTAATGCGTGATCCGTTATGCGTTATGCTTTATGCGTTATGAGTTACGCGTAATGCGTTATGCGCTATGGGTCATGCGTTAAGCGTTATGCGTTATGCGTTATGCGTTATGCGTTATGCGTTATGGGTTATGCGTTATGGGTTATGCGTTATGCGTTATGCGTTATGCGTTATGCGTTATGCGTTATGCGTTATGCGTTATGCGTTATGCGTTATGCGTTATGCGTTATGCGTTATGTGTTATGCGTTGTGCGTTATCCGCTATGCGTTATGCGTTTTGCGTTATGCGTTATGCGTTATAAGTTATGCGTAATGCGTTATGCGTTATGCGTTATGCGATTTGCGTTATGCGTTATGCGTTATGCGTTATGTGTTATGGGTTATGCGTTATGCGTTATGCGTTATGCGTTATGCGTTATGCGTTATGCGTTATGCGTTATGCGTTATGCGTTATGCGTTATGCGTTATGCGTTATGCGTTATGCGTTATGCGTTATGCGTTATGCGTTATGCGTTATGCGTTATGCGTTATGCGTTATGCGTTATGAGAAATGCGTGATCCGTTATGCGTTATGCGTTATGAGTAATGCTTGATCCGTTACGCGTTATGCGTTATGCATTAAGCGTTATGCGTTATACGTTATGCGTTATGCGTTATGCGTTATACGTTATGGGTTATGCGTTATGCTTTATGCATTATGCGTTATGCGTTATGCGATTTGCGTTATGCGTTATGCGTTATGGGTTGTGCGTTATGAGTAATGCGTTATGCGTTATGCGTTTTGCTTTATGCGTTATGCGTTATGGGTTATGCGTTATGCGTTATGCGTTATGGGTTATGAGTAATTCGTGATCCGTTATGCGTTATGCTTTATGCGTTATGAGTTACGCGTAATGCGTTATGCGCTATGGGTCATGCGTTAAGCGTTATGCGTTATGTGTTATGCGTTATGCGTTATGGGTTATGCGTTATGGGTTATGCGTTATGTGTTATGCGTTGTGCGTTATCCGCTATGCGTTATGCGTTATACGTTATGCGTAATGCGTTATGCGTTATGCGTTATGCGATTTGCGTTATGCGTTATGCGTTATGGGTGATGCGTTGTGCTTTATGCATTATGCGTTATGCGTTGTTCGTTATGCGTTATGCGATGTGCGTTATACGTTTGCGTTATGCGTTATGCGTTATGCTTTATGCTTTATGCGTTATGCGTTATGCGTTATGCGTTATGCTTTATGCGTGATGCGTTATGCGTTATGAGTAATCCGTGATCCGTTATGCGTTATGCGTTATGCGTTATGCGTTATGAGTAATGCGTGATCTGTTATGCGTTATGCGTTATGCGTTATGCGTTATGCGTTATGAGTAATGCGTGATCCGTTATGCGTTATGCGCTATGAGTAATGCGTGATCCGTTATGCGTTATGCGTTATGAGAAATGCTTGATCCGTTACGCGTTATGCGTTATGCATTAAGCGTTATGCGTTATGCGTTATGCGTTATGCGTTATGGGTTATGCGTTATGGGTTATGCGTATGGGTTATGAGTAATGCGTGATCCGTTATGCGTTATGCGTTACGCGTAATGCGTTATGCGCTATGGGTCATGCGTTATGCGTTATGCGTTATGCGTTATGCGTTATGCGTTATGCGTTATGCGTTATGCGTTATGCGTTATACGTTATGCGTTATGCGTTATGCGTTATGCGTTATGCGTTATGCTTTATGCATTATGCGTTATGCGTTATGCGATTTGCGTTATGCGTTATGCGTTATGCGTTATGGGTTATGCGTTATGCGTTATGCGTTATGCGTTATGCGTTATGCGTTATGCTTTATGCATTATGCGTCATGCGTTATGCGATTTGCGTTATGCGTTATGCGTTATGGGTTGTGCGTTATGAGTCATGCGTTATGCGTTTTGCTTTATGCGTTATGCGTTATGGGTTATGCGTTATGCGTTATGCGTTATGCGTTATGGGTTATGAATAATGCGTGATCCGTTATGCGTTATGCTTTATGCGTTATGAGTTACGCGTAATGCGTTATGCGCTATGGGTCATGCGTTAAGCGTTATGCGTTATGCGTTATGCGTTATGCGTTATGCGTTATGGGTTATGAGTAATGCGTGATCCGTTATGCGTTATGCTTTATGCGTTATGAGTTACGCGTAATGCGTTATGCGCTATGGGTCATGCGTTAAGCGTTATGCGTTATGCGTTATGCGTTATGCGTTATGGGTTATGCGTTATGGGTTATGAGTAATGCGTGATCCGTTATACGTTATGCTTCATGCGTTATGAGTTACGCGTAATGCGTTATGCGTTATGCGTTATGCGTTATGCGTTATGCTTTATGCATTATGCGTTATGCGTTATGCGTTATGCGTTATGCGTTATGCGTTATGCGTTATGCGTTATGCGTTATGTGTTATGCGTTATGCGTTATGCGTTATGCGTTATGCGTTATGCGTTATGCGTTATGCGTTATGCGTTATGCGTTATGCGTTATGCGTTATGCGTTATGCGTTATGCGTTATGCGTTATGTGTTATGGGTTATGCGTTATGCGTTATGCGTTATGCGTTATGCGTTATGCGTTATGCGTTATGCGTTATGCGTTATGCGTTACGCGTTATGCGTTATGCGTTATGCGTTATGCGTTATGCGTTATGCGTTATGCGTTATGCGTTATGCGTTATGCGTTATGCGTTATGCGTTATGAGTAATGCGTGATCCGTTATGCGTTATGCGTTATGCGTTATGCGTTATGAGTAATGCGTGATCCGTTATGCGTTATGCGTTATGCGTTATGCGTTATGCGTTATGAGTAATGCGTGATCCGTTATGCGTTATCCGTTATGAGTAATGCTTGATCCGTTACGCGTTATGCGTTATGCTTTAAGCGTTATGCGTTATACGTTATGCGTTATGCGTTATGCGTTATGCGTTATGGGTTATGCGTTATGGGTTATGCGTTATGGGTTATGAGTAATGCGTGATCCGTTATGCGTTATGCGTTACGCGTAATGCGTTATGCGCTATGGGTCATGCGTTATGCGTTATGCGTTATGCGTTATGCGTTATGCGTTATGCGTTATGCGTTATGCGTTATGCGTTATGCGTTATGCGTTATGCGTTATGCGTTATGCGTTGTGCGTTATACGTTATGCGATATGCGTTATGCGTTATGCGTTATGCGTTATGCGTTATGCGTTATGCGTTATGCGTTATGCGTTATGCGTTATGCGATTTGCGTTATGCGTTATGCGTTATGCGTTATGCGTTATGTGTTATGGGATATGCGTTATGCGTTATGCGTTATGCGTTATGAGTAATGCGTGATCCGTTATGCGTTATGCGTTATGCGCTATCAGTAATGCGTGATCCGTTATGCGTTATGCGTTATGAGAAATGCTTGATCCGTTACGCGATATGCGTTATGCGTTATGCGTTATGCGTTATGAGTAATGCGTGATCCGTTATGCGTTATGCGTTATGCGTTATGCGTTATGAGTAATGCGTGATCCGTTATGCGTTATGCGTTATGAGTAATGCTTGATCCGTTACGCGTTATGCGTTATGCATTAAGCGTTATGCGTTATACGTTATGCGTTATGCGTTATGCGTTATGCGTTATGCGTTATGCGTTATGCGTTATGCGTTATGCGTTATGCGTTATGCGTTATGCGTTATGCGTTATGTGTTATGCGTTGTGCGTTATCCGCTATGCGTTATGCGTTTTGCGTTATGCGTTATGCGTTATACGTTATGCGTAATGCGTTATGCGTTATGCGTTATGCGATATGCGTTATGCGTTATGCGTTATGCGTTATGTGTTATGCGTTATGCGTTATGCGTTATGTGTTATGGGTTATGCGTTATGCGTTATGCGTTATGCGTTATGCGTTATGCGTTATGCGTTATGCGTTATGCGTTATGCGTTATGCGTTATGCGTTATGCGTTATGCGTTATGCGTTATGCGTTATGCGTTATGCGTTATGCGTTATGCGTTATGCGTTATGCGTTATGCGTTATGCGTTATGCGTTATGCGTTATGCGTTATGCGTTATGAGAAATGCGTGATCCGTTATGCGTTATGCGTTATGAGTAATGCTTGATCCGTTACGCGTTATGCGTTATGCATTAAGCGTTATGCGTTATGCGTTATGCGTTATGTGTTATGCGTTATGGGTTATGCGTTATGCTTTATGCATTATGCGTTATGCGTTTTGCGATTTGCGTTATGCGTTATGCGTTATGGGTTGTGCGTTATGAGTCATGCGTTATGCGTTATGGGTTTTGCTTTATGCGTTATGCGTTATGGGTTGTGCGTTATGCGTTATGCGTTATGCGTTATGGGTTATGAGTAATGCGTGATCCGTTATGCGTTATGCTTTATGCGTTATGAGTTACGCGTAATGCGTTATGCGCTATGGGTCATGCGTTAAGCGTTATGCGTTATGCGTTATGCGTTATGCGTTATGGGTTATGCGATTTGCGTTATGCGTTATGCGTTATGCGTTATGCGTTATGCGTTATGCGTTATGTGTTATGGGTTATGCGTTATGCGTTATGCGTTATGCGTTATGCGTTATGCGTTATGAGTAATGCGTGATCCGTTATGCGTTATGCGTTACGCGTTATGCGTTATGAGTAATGCGTGATCCGTTATGCGTTATGCGTTATGCGTTATGAGTAATGCTTGATCCGTTACGCGTTATGCGTTATGCATTAAGCGTTATGCGTTATGCGTTATGCGTTATGCGTTATGCGTTATGGGTTATGCGTTATGGGTTATGCGTATGGGTTATGAGTAATGCGTGATCCGTTATGCGTTATGCGTTACGCGTAATGCGTGATCCGTTATGCGTTATGCGCTATGAGTAATGCGTGATCCGTTATGCGTTATGCGTTATGAGAAATGCTTGATCCGTTACGCGTTATGCGTTATGCATTAAGCGTTATGCGTTATGCGTTATGCGTTATGCGTTATGCGTTATGGGTTATGCGTTATGGGTTATGCGTATGGGTTATGAGTAATGCGTGATCCGTTATGCGTTATGCGTTACGCGTAATGCGTTATGCGCTATGGGTCATGCGTTATGCGTTATGCGTTATGCGTTATGCGTTATGCGTTATGCGTTATGCGTTATGCGTTATGCGTTATGCGTTATGCGTTATACGTTATGCGTTATGCGTTATGCGTTATGCGTTATGCGTTATGCTTTATGCATTATGCGTTATGCGTTATGCGATTTGCGTTATGCGTTATGCGTTATGGGTTATGCGTTATGCGTTATGCGTTATGCGTTATGCGTTATGCGTTATGCTTTATGCATTATGCGTTATGCGTTATGCGATTTGCGTTATGCGTTATGCGTTATGGGTTGTGCGTTATGAGTCATGCGTTATGCGTTTTGCTTTATGCGTTATGCGTTATGGGTTATGCGTTATGCGTTATGCGTTATGCGTTATGGGTTATGAATAATGCGTGATCCGTTATGCGTTATGCTTTATGCGTTATGAGTTACGCGTAATGCGTTATGCGCTATGGGTCATGCGTTAAGCGTTATGCGTTATGCGTTATGCGTTATGCGTTATGCGTTATGGGTTATGAGTAATGCGTGATCCGTTATGCGTTATGCTTTATGCGTTATGAGTTACGCGTAATGCGTTATGCGCTATGGGTCATGCGTTAAGCGTTATGCGTTATGCGTTAGGCGTTATGGGTTATGCGTTATGGGTTATGAGTAATGCGTGATCCGTTATACGTTATGCTTCATGCGTTATGAGTTACGCGTAATGCGTTATGCGTTATGCGTTATGCGTTATGCGTTATGCGTTATGCGTTATGCGTTATGCGTTATGCGTTATGCGTTATGCGTTATGCGTTATGCGTTATGCGTTATGCGTTATGCGTTATGCGTTATGCGTTATGCGTTATGCGTTATGCGTTATGCGTTATGCGTTATGCGTTATGCGTTATGCGTTATGCGTTATGAGTAATGCGTGATCCGTTATGCGTTATGCGTTATGCGTTATGCGTTATGAGTAATGCGTGATCCGTTATGCGTTATGCGTTATGCGTTATGCGTTATGCGTTATGAGTAATGCGTGATCCGTTATGCGTTATCCGTTATGAGTAATGCTTGATCCGTTACGCGTTATGCGTTATGCATTAAGCGTTATGCGTTATGCGTTATGCGTTATGCGTTATGCGTTATGCGTTATGGGTTATGCGTTATGGGTTATGCGTTATGGGTTATGAGTAATGCGTGATCCGTTATGCGTTATGCGTTACGCGTAATGCGTTATGCGCTATGGGTCATGCGTTATGCGTTATGCGTTATGCGTTATGCGTTATGCGTTATGCGTTATGCGTTATGCGTTATGCGTTATGCGTTATGCGTTATGCGTTATGTGTTATGCGTTGTGCGTTATACGTTATGCGATATGCGTTATGCGTTATGCGTTATGCGTTATGCGTTATGCGTTATGCGTTATGCGTTATGCGTTATGCGATTTGCGTTATGCGTTATGCGTTATGCGTTATGCGTTATGCGTTATGCGTTATGCGTTATGCGCTATCAGTAATGCGTGATCCGTTATGCGTTATGCGTTATGAGAAATGCTTGATCCGTTACGCGATATGCGTTATGCGTTATGCGTTATGCGTTATGAGTAATGCGTGATCCGTTATGCGTTATGCGTTATGCGTTATGCGTTATGAGTAATGCGTGATCCGTTATGCGTTATGCGTTATGAGTAATGCTTGATCCGTTACGCGTTATGCGTTATGCATTAAGCGTTATGCGTTATACGTTATGCGTTATGTGTTATGCGTTGTGCGTTATCCGCTATGCGTTATGCGTTTTGCGTTATGCGTTATGCGTTATACGTTATGCGTAATGCGTTATGCGTTATGCGTTATGCGATATGCGTTATGCGTTATGCGTTATGCGTTATGTGTTATGCGTTATGCGTTATGCGTTATGTGTTATGGGTTATGCGTTATGCGTTATGCGTTATGCGTTATGCGTTATGCGTTATGCGTTATGCGTTATGCGTTATGCGTTATGTGTTATGCGTTGTGCGTTATCCGCTATGCGTTATGCGTTTTGCGTTATGCGTTATGCGTTATACGTTATGCGTAATGCGTTATGCGTTATGCGTTATGCGATATGCGTTATGCGTTATGCGTTATGCGTTATGTGTTATGCGTTATGCGATATGCGTTATGCGTTATGCGTTATGCGTTATGTGTTATGCGTTATGCGTTATGCGTTATGTGTTATGGGTTATGCGTTATGCGTTATGCGTTATGCGTTATGCGTTATGCGTTATGCGTTATGCGTTATGCGTTATGCGTTATGCGTTATGCGTTATGCGTTATGCGTTATGCGTTATGCGTTATGCGTTATGCGTTATACGTTATGCGTTATGCGTTATGCGTTATGCGTTATGCGTTATGCGTTATGCGTTATGCGTTATGCGTTATGCGTTATGCGTTATGCGTTATGCGTTATGTGTTATGCGTTGTGCGTTATCCGCTATGCGTTATGCGTTTTGCGTTATGCGTTATGCGTTATACGTTATGCGTAATGCGTTATGCGTTATGCGTTATGCGATATGCGTTATGCGTTATGCGTTATGCGTTATGTGTTATGCGTTATGCGTTATGCGTTATGTGTTATGGGTTATGCGTTATGCGTTATGCGTTATGCGTTATGCGTTATGCGTTATGCGTTATGCGTTATGCGTTATGCGTTATGCGTTATGCGTTATGCGTTATGCGTTATGCGTTATGCGTTATGCGTTATGCGTTATGCGTTATGCGTTATGCGTTATGCGTTATGCGTTATGCGTTATGCGTTATGCGTTATGCGTTATGCGTTATGCGTTATGCGTTATGCGTTATGCGTTATGCGTTATGCGTTATGAGAAATGCGTGATCCGTTATGCGTTATGCGTTATGAGTAATGCTTGATCCGTTACGCGTTATGCGTTATGCATTAAGCGTTATGCGTTATGCGTTATGCGTTATGTGTTATGCGTTATGGGTTATGCGTTATGCTTTATGCATTATGCGTTATGCGTTTTGCGATTTGCGTTATGCGTTATGCGTTATGGGTTGTGCGTTATGAGTCATGCGTTATGCGTTATGGGTTTTGCTTTATGCGTTATGCGTTATGGTTTATGCGTTATGCGTTATGCGTTATGCGTTATGGGTTATGAGTAATGCGTGATCCGTTATGCGTTATGCTTTATGCGTTATGAGTTACGCGTAATGCGTTATGCGCTATGGGTCATGCGTTAAGCGTTATGCGTTATGCGTTATGCGTTATGCGTTATGGGTTATGCGATTTGCGTTATGCGTTATGCGTTATGCGTTATGCGTTATGCGTTATGCGTTATGTGTTATGGGTTATGCGTTATGCGTTATGCGTTATGCGTTATGCGTTATGCGTTATGAGTAATGCGTGATCCGTTATGCGTTATGCGTTACGCGTTATGCGTTATGAGTAATGCGTGATCCGTTATGCGTTATGCGTTATGCGTTATGAGTAATGCTTGATCCGTTACGCGTTATGCGTTATGCATTAAGCGTTATGCGTTATGCGTTATGCGTTATGCGTTATGCGTTATGGGTTATGCGTTATGGGTTATGCGTATGGGTTATGAGTAATGCGTGATCCGTTATGCGTTATGCGTTACGCGTAATGCGTGATCCGTTATGCGTTATGCGCTATGAGTAATGCGTGATCCGTTATGCGTTATGCGTTATGAGAAATGCTTGATCCGTTACGCGTTATGCGTTATGCATTAAGCGTTATGCGTTATGCGTTATGCGTTATGCGTTATGCGTTATGCGTTATGGGTTATGCGTTATGGGTTATGCGTATGGGTTATGAGTAATGCGTGATCCGTTATGCGTTATGCGTTACGCGTAATGCGTTATGCGCTATGGGTCATGCGTTATGCGTTATGCGTTATGCGTTATGCGTTATGCGTTATGCGTTATGCGTTATGCGTTATGCGTTATACGTTATGCGTTATGCGTTATGCGTTATGCGTTATGCGTTATGCTTTATGCATTATGCGTTATGCGTTATGCGATTTGCGTTATGCGTTATGCGTTATGGGTTATGCGTTATGCGTTATGCGTTATGCGTTATGCGTTATGGGTTATGCTTTATGCATTATGCGTTATGCGTTATGCGATTTGCGTTATGCGTTATGCGTTATGGGTTGTGCGTTATGAGTCATGCGTTATGCGTTTTGCTTTATGCGTTATGCGTTATGGGTTATGCGTTATGCGTTATGCGTTATGCGTTATGGGTTATGAATAATGCGTGATCCGTTATGCGTTATGCTTTATGCGTTATGAGTTACGCGTAATGCGTTATGCGCTATGGGTCATGCGTTAAGCGTTATGCGTTATGCGTTATGCGTTATGCGTTATGCGTTATGGGTTATGAGTAATGCGTGATCCGTTATGCGTTATGCTTTATGCGTTATGAGTTACGCGTAATGCGTTATGCGCTATGGGTCATGCGTTAAGCGTTATGCGTTATGCGTTATGCGTTATGCGTTATGGGTTATGCGTTATGGGTTATGAGTAAAGCGTGATCCGTTATACGTTATGCTTCATGCGTTATGAGTTACGCGTAATGCGTTATGCGTTATGCGTTATGCGTTATGCTTTATGCATTATGCGTTATGCGTTATGCGTTATGCGTTATGCGTTATGCGTTATGCGTTATGCGTTATGCGTTATGCGTTATGCGTTATGCGTTATGCGTTATGCGTTATGCGTTATGCGATATGCGTTATGCGTTATGCGTTATGCGTTATGCGTTATGCGTTATGCGTTATGCGTTATGCGTTATGCGTTATGCGTTATGTGTTATGGGTTATGCGTTATGCGTTATGCGTTATGCGTTATGCGTTATGCGTTATGCGTTATGCGTTATGCGTTATGCGTTATGCGTTATGCGTTATGCGTTATGCGTTATGCGTTATGCGTTATGCGTTATGCGTTATGCGTTATGCGTTATGCGTTGTGCGTTATGCGTTATGCGTTATGCGTTATGAGTAATGCGTGATCCGTTATGCGTTATGCGTTATGCGTTATGCGTTATGAGTAATGCGTGATCCGTTATGCGTTATGCGTTATGCGTTATGCGTTATGCGTTATGAGTAATGCGTGATCCGTTATGCGTTATCCGTTATGAGTAATGCTTGATCCGTTACGCGTTATGCGTTATGCATTAAGCGTTATGCGTTATACGTTATGCGTTATGCGTTATGCGTTATGCGTTATGGGTTATGCGTTATGGGTTATGCGTTATGGGTTATGAGTAATGCGTGATCCGTTATGCGTTATGCGTTACGCGTAATGCGTTATGCGCTATGGGTCATGCGTTATGCGTTATGCGTTATGCGTTATGCGTTATGCGTTATGCGTTATGCGTTATGCGTTATGCGTTATGCGTTATGCGTTATGCGTTATGCGTTATGCGTTGTGCGTTATACGTTATGCGATATGCGTTATGCGTTATGCGTTATGCGTTATGCGTTATGCGTTATGCGTTATGCGTTATGCGTTATGCGTTATGCGTTATGCGATTTGCGTTATGCGTTATGCGTTATGCGTTATGCGTTATGCGTTATGTGTTATGGGATATGCGTTATGCGTTATGCGTTATGCGTTATGAGTAATGCGTGATCCGTTATGCGTTATGCGTTATGAGTAATGCGTGATCCGTTATGCGTTATGCGTTATGAGAAATGCTTGATCCGTTACGCGATATGCGTTATGCGTTATGCGTTATGCGTTATGAGTAATGCGTGATCCGTTATGCGTTATGCGTTATGCGTTATGCGTTATGAGTAATGCGTGATCCGTTATGCGTTATGCGTTATGAGTAATGCTTGATCCGTTACGCGTTATGCGTTATGCATTAAGCGTTATGCGTTATACGTTATGCGTTATGCGTTATGCGTTATGCGTTATGCGTTATGCGTTATGCGTTATGCGTTATGCGTTATGCGTTATGCGTTATGTGTTATGCGTTGTGCGTTATCCGCTATGCGTTATGCGTTTTGCGTTATGCGTTATGCGTTATACGTTATGCGTAATGCGTTATGCGTTATGCGTTATGCGATATGCGTTATGCGTTATGCGTTATGCGTTATGTGTTATGCGTTATGCGTTATGCGTTATGTGTTATGGGTTATGCGTTATGCGTTATGCGTTATGCGTTATGCGTTATGCGTTATGCGTTATGCGTTATGCGTTATGCGTTATGCGTTATGCGTTATGCGTTATGCGTTATGCGTTATGCGTTATGCGTTATGCGTTATGCGTTATGCGTTATGCGTTATGCGTTATGCGTTATGCGTTATGCGTTATGCGTTATGCGTTACGCGTTATGCGTTATGCGTTATGAGAAATGCGTGATCCGTTATGCGTTATGCGTTATGAGTAATGCTTGATCCGTTACGCGTTATGCGTTATGCATTAAGCGTTATGCGTTATGCGTTATGCGTTATGTGTTATGCGTTATGGGTTATGCGTTATGCTTTATGCATTATGCGTTATGCGTTTTGCGATTTGCGTTATGCGTTATGCGTTATGGGTTGTGCGTTATGAGTCATGCGTTATGCGTTATGGGTTTTGCTTTATGCGTTATGCGTTATGGGTTATGCGTTATGCGTTATGCGTTATGCGTTATGGGTTATGATTAATGCGTGATCCGTTATGCGTTATGCTTTATGCGTTATGAGTTACGCGTAATGCGTTATGCGCTATGGGTCATGCGTTAAGCGTTATGCGTTATGCGTTATGCGTTATGCGTTATGGGTTATGCGATTTGCGTTATGCGTTATGCGTTATGCGTTATGCGTTATGCGTTATGCGTTATGTGTTATGGGTTATGCGTTATGCGTTATGCGTTATGCGTTATGCGTTATGCGTTATGAGTAATGCGTGATCCGTTATGCGTTATGCGTTACGCGTTATGCGTTATGAGTAATGCGTGATCCGTTATGCGTTATGCGTTATGCGTTATGAGTAATGCTTGATCCGTTACGCGTTATGCGTTATGCATTAAGCGTTATGCGTTATACGTTATGCGTTATGCGTTATGCGTTATGCGTTATGCGTTATGCGTTATGCTTTATGCATTATGCGTTATGCGTTATGCGATTTGCGTTATGCGTTATGCGTTTTGGGTTGTGCGTTATGAGTCATGCGTTATGCGTTATGCGTTTTGCTTTATGCGTTATGCTTTATGCTTTATGCGTTATGAGTTACGCGTAATGCGTTATGCGCTATGGGTAATGCGTTAAGCGTTATGCATTATGCGTTATGCGTTATGCGATTTGCGTTATGCGTTATGCGTTTTGGGTTGTGCGTTATGAGTCATGCGTTATGCGTTATGCGTTTTGCTTTATGCGTTATGCTTTATGCTTTATGCGTTATGAGTTACGCGTAATGCGTTATGCGCTATGGGTAATGCGTTAAGCGTTATGCGTTATGCGTTATGCGTTATGGGTTATGTGTTATGTGTTATGCGTTATGCGTTATGCGTTATGCGTTATGCGTTATGCGTTATGCGTTATGGGTTATCCGTTATGCGTTATCCGTTATGAGTTTTGCGTTATGCGTTATGAGTTGTGCGTTATGCGTTATGCGTTATGCGTTATGCGTTATGCGTTATGCGTTATGCGTTATGCAATATGCGTTATGCGTTATGCGTTATGCGTTATGCGTTATGCGTTATGCGTTATGCCTTATGCGTTATGCGTTATGCGTTATGCGTTATGCGTTATGCGTTATGCGGTATGCGTTATGCGTTATGCGTTATGCGTTATGCGTTATGCGTTATGCGTTATGCGTTATGCGTTATGCGTTATGCGTTATGCGTTATGCGTTATGCGTTATGCGTTATGCGTTATGCGTTATGCGTTATGCGTTATGCGTTATGCGTTATGCGTTATGCGTTATGCGTTATGCGTTATGCGTTATGCGTTATGCGTTATGCGTTATGCGTTATGCGTTATGCGTTATGCGTTATGCGTTATGCGTTATGCGTTATGCGTTATGCGTTATGCGTTATGCGTTATGCGTTATGCGTTATGAGAAATGCGTGATCCGTTATGCGTTATGCGTTATGAGTAATGCGTGATCCGTTATGCGTTATGCGTTATGCGCTATGAGTAATGCGTTATGCGTTATGCGTTATGCGTTATGCGTTATGCGTTATGAGTAATGCGTGATCCGTTATGCGTTATGCTTTATGCATTATGCGTTATGCGTTATGCGATTTGCGTTATGCGTTATGCGTTATGGGTTGTGCGTTATGAGTCATGCGTTATGCGTTATGCGTTTTGCTTTATGCGTTATGCTTTATGCATTATGCGTTATGCGTTATGCGATTTGCGTTATGCGTTATGCGTTATGGGTTGTGCGTTATGAGTCATGCGTTATGCGTTATGCGTTTTGCTTTATGCGTTATGCTTTATGCTTTATGCGTTATGAGTTACGCGTAATGCGTTATGCGCTATGGGTAATGCGTTAAGCGTTATGCGTTATGCGTTATGGGTTATGTGTTATGTGTTATGCGTTATGCGTTATGCGTTATGCGTTATGCGTTATGCGTTATGCGTTATGCGTTATGTGTTATGGGTTATGCTTTATGCATTATGCGTTATGCGTTATGCGATTTGCGTTATGCGTTATGCGTTATGGGTTATGCGTTATGCGTTATGCGTTATGCGTTATGCGTTATGGGTTATGCTTTATGCATTATGCGTTATGCGTTATGCGATTTGCGTTATGCGTTATGCGTTATGGGTTGTGCGTTATGAGTCATGCGTTATGCGTTTTGCTTTATGCGTTATGCGTTATGCGTTATGCGTTATGAGTAATGCGTGATCCGTTATGCGTTATGCGTTATGCGCTATCAGTAATGCGTGATCCGTTATGCGTTATGCGTTATGAGAAATGCTTGATCCGTTACGCGATATGCGTTATGCGTTATGCGTTATGCGTTATGAGTAATGCGTGATCCGTTATGCGTTATGCGTTATGCGTTATGCGTTATGAGTAATGCGTGATCCGTTATGCGTTATGCGTTATGAGTAATGCTTGATCCGTTACGCGTTATGCGTTATGCATTAAGCGTTATGCGTTATACGTTATGCGTTATGCGTTATGCGTTATGCGTTATGCGTTATGCGTTATGCGTTATGCGTTATGCGTTATGCGTTATGCGTTATGCGTTATGTGTTATGCGTTGTGCGTTATCCGCTATGCGTTATGCGTTTTGCGTTATGCGTTATGCGTTATACGTTATGCGTAATGCGTTATGCGTTATGCGTTATGCGATATGCGTTATGCGTTATGCGTTATGCGTTATGTGTTATGCGTTATGCGTTATGCGTTATGTGTTATGGGTTATGCGTTATGCGTTATGCGTTATGCGTTATGCGTTATGCGTTATGCGTTATGCGTTATGCGTTATGCGTTATGCGTTATGCGTTATGCGTTATGCGTTATGCGTTATGCGTTATGCGTTATGCGTTATGCGTTATGCGTTATGCGTTATGCGTTATGCGTTATGCGTTATGCGTTATGCGTTATGCGTTATGAGAAATGCGTGATCCGTTATGCGTTATGCGTTATGAGTAATGCTTGATCCGTTACGCGTTATGCGTTATGCATTAAGCGTTATGCGTTATGCGTTATGCGTTATGCGTTATGCGTTATGGGTTATGCGTTATGCTTTATGCATTATGCGTTATGCGTTTTGCGATTTGCGTTATGCGTTATGCGTTATGGGTTGTGCGTTATGAGTCATGCGTTATGCGTTATGGGTTTTGCTTTATGCGTTATGCGTTATGGGTTATGCGTTATGCGTTATGCGTTATGCGTTATGGGTTATGAGTAATGCGTGATCCGTTATGCGTTATGCTTTATGCGTTATGAGTTACGCGTAATGCGTTATGCGCTATGGGTCATGCGTTAAGCGTTATGCGTTATGCGTTATGCGTTATGCGTTATGGGTTATGCGATTTGCGTTATGCGTTATGCGTTATGCGTTATGCGTTATGCGTTATGTGTTATGGGTTATGCGTTATGCGTTATGCGTTATGCGTTATGCGTTATGCGTTATGAGTAATGCGTGATCCGTTATGCGTTATGCGTTATGCGTTATGCGTTATGAGTAATGCGTGATCCGTTATGCGTTATGCGTTATGCGTTATGAGTAATGCTTGATCCGTTACGCGTTATGCGTTATGCATTAAGCGTTATGCGTTATACGTTATGCGTTATGCGTTATGCGTTATGCGTTATGCGTTATGCGTTATGCTTTATGCATTATGCGTTATGCGTTATGCGATTTGCGTTATGCGTTATGCGTTTTGGGTTGTGCGTTATGAGTCATGCGTTATGCGTTATGCGTTTTGCTTTATGCGTTATGCTTTATGCTTTATGCGTTATGAGTTACGCGTAATGCGTTATGCGCTATGGGTAATGCGTTAAGCGTTATGCGTTATGCGTTATGCGTTATGGGTTATGTGTTATGTGTTATGCGTTATGCGTTATGCGTTATGCGTTATGCGTTATGCGTTATGCGTTATGCGTTATGGGTTATCCGTTATGCGTTATCCGTTATGAGTTTTGCGTTATGCGTTATGAGTTGTGCGTTATGCGTTATGCGTTATGCGTTATGCGTTATGCGTTATGCGTTATGCAATATGCGTTATGCGTTATGCGTTATGCGTTATGCGTTATGCGTTATGCGTTATGCCTTATGCGTTATGCGTTATGCGTTATGCGTTATGCGTTATGCGTTATGCGTTATGCGTTATGCGGTATGCGTTATGCGTTATGCGTTATGCGTTATGCGTTATGCGTTATGCGTTATGCGTTATGCGTTATGCGTTATGCGTTATGCGTTATGCGTTATGCGTTATGCGTTATGCGTTATGCGTTATGCGTTATGCGTTATGCGTTATGCGTTATGCGTTATGCGTTATGCGATTTGCGTTATGCGTTATGCGTTATGCGTTATGCGTTATGGGTTATGCGATTTGCGTTATGCGTTATGCGTTATGCGTTATGCGTTATGCGTTATGTGTTATGGGTTATGCGTTATGCGTTATGAGTTACGCGTAATGCGTTATGCGCTATGGGTAATGCGTTAAGCGTTATGCGTTATGCGTTATGCGTTATGGGTTATGTGTTATGTGTTATGCGTTATGCGTTATGCGTTATGCGTTATGCGTTATGCGTTATGCGTTATGCGTTATGGGTTATCCGTTATGCGTTATCCGTTATGAGTTTTGCGTTATGCGTTATGAGTTGTGCGTTATGCGTTATGCGTTATGCGTTATGCGTTATGCGTTATGCGTTATGCAATATGCGTTATGCGTTATGCGTTATGCGTTATGCGTTATGCGTTATGCGTTATGCCTTATGCGTTATGCGTTATGCGTTATGCGTTATGCGTTATGCGTTATGCGTTATGCGTTATGCGGTATGCGTTATGCGTTATGCGTTATGCGTTATGCGTTATGCGTTATGCGTTATGCGTTATGCGTTATGCGTTATGCGTTATGCGTTATGCGTTATGCGTTATGCGTTATGCGTTATGCGTTATGCGTTATGCGTTATGCGTTATGCGTTATGCGTTATGCGTTATGCGTTATGCGTTATGCGTTATGCGTTATGCGTTATGCGTTATGCGTTATGCGTTATGCGTTATGCGTTATGCGTTATGCGTTATGCGTTATGCGTTATGCGTTATGCGTTATGCGTTATGCGTTATGCGTTATGCGTTATGCGTTATGCGTTATGCGTTATGCGTTATGAGAAATGCGTGATCCGTTATGCGTTATGCGTTATGAGTAATGCGTGATCCGTTATGCGTTATGCGTTATGCGCTATGAGTAATGCGTTATGCGTTATGCGTTATGCGTTATGCGTTATGCGTTATGAGTAATGCGTGATCCGTTATGCGTTATGCTTTATGCATTATGCGTTATGCGTTATGCGATTTGCGTTATGCGTTATGCGTTATGGGTTGTGCGTTATGAGTCATGCGTTATGCGTTATGCGTTTTGCTTTATGCGTTATGCTTTATGCATTATGCGTTATGCGTTATGCGATTTGCGTTATGCGTTATGCGTTATGGGTTGTGCGTTATGAGTCATGCGTTATGCGTTATGCGTTTTGCTTTATGCGTTATGCTTTATGCTTTATGCGTTATAGGTTACGCGTAATGCGTTATGCGCTATGGGTAATGCGTTAAGCGTTATGCGTTATGCGTTATGCGTTATGGGTTATGTGTTATGTGTTATGCGTTATGCGTTATGCGTTATGCGTTATGCGTTATACGTTATGGGTTATCCGTTATGCGTTATCCGTTATGAGTTTTGCGTTATGCGTTATGCGTTATGAGTAGTGCGTTATGCGTTATGCGTTATGCGTTATGCGTTATGCGTTATGCGTTATGCGTTATGCAATATGCGTTATGCGTTATGCGTTATGCGTTATGCGTTATGCGTTATGCGTTATGCGTTATGCGTTATGCGTTATGCGTTATGCGTTATGCGTTATGCGTTATGCGTTATGTGTTATGCGTTGTGCGTTATACGTTATGCGATTTGCGTTATGCGTTATGCGTTATGCGTTATGCGTTATGCGTTATGAGTTGTGCGTTATGCGTTATGCGTTATACGTTATGCGTTATGCGTTATGCGTTATGAGTAATGCGTGATCCGTTATGCGTTATGCGTTATGCGCTATGAGTAATGCGTGATCCGTTATGCGTTATGGGTTATGAGTAATGCTTGATCCGTTACGCGTTATGCGTTATGCATTGAGCGTTATGCGTTATACGCTATGCGTTATGCGTCATGCGTTATGCGTTATGCTTTATGCATTATGCGTTATGCGTTATGCGATTTGCGTTATGAGTTTTGCGTTATGCGTTATGCGTTATGCGTTATGAGTTGTGCGTTATGCGTTATGCGTTATGCGTTATGCGTTATGCCTTATGCGTTATGCGTTATGCGTTATGCGTTATGCAATATGCGTTGTGCGCTATGCGTTATGCGTTATGCGTTATGCGTTATGCGTTATGTGTTATGCGTTGTGCGTTATACGTTATGCGATTTGCGTTATGCGTTATGCGTTATGCGTTATGCGTTATGCGTTCTGGGTTATGCGTTATGCGTTATGCGTTATGCGTTATGCAATATGCGTTATGGGTTGTGCATTATGAGTCATGCGTTATGCGTTATGCGTTATGTGTTATGCGTTGTGCGTTATCCGCTATGCGTTATGCGTTTTGCGTTATGCGTTATGCGTTATACGTTATGCGTTATGCGTTATGCGTTATGCGTTATGCGATTTGCGTTATGCGTTATGCGTTATGCGTTATGCGTTATGCGTTATGCGTTATGCGTTATGCGTTATGCGTTATGCGTTATGTGTTATGGGTTATGCGTTATGCGTTATGCGTTATGCGTTATGCGTTATACGTTATGCGTTATGCGTTATGCGTTATGCGTTATGCGTTATGCGTTATGCGTTATGCCTTATGCGTTATGAGTAATGCGTGATCCGTTATGCGTTATGCGTTATGCGTTATGCGTTATGCGTTATGTGTTATGCGTTGTGCGTTATCCGCTATGCGTTATGCGTTTTGCGTTATGCGTTATGCGTTATGCGTTGTGCGTTATGCGTTATGCGTTATAGGTTATGCGTTATGTGTCATGCGTTATGCGTTATGCGTTATGCGTTATGCGTTATGCGTTATGCATTATGCGTTATGCGTTATGCTTTATGCGTTATGCGTTATGAGTAATGCGTGATCCGTTATGTGTTATGCGTTATTCGTTATGCGTTATGCGTTATGCGTTATGCGTTATGCGTTATGCGTTATGCGTTATGCGTTATGCGTTATGCGTTATGCGTTATGCGTTATGCGTTATGCGTTATGCGTTATGCGTTATGAGAAATGCGTGATCCGTTATGCGTTATGAGTAATGCGTGATCCGTTATGCGTTATGCGTTATGCGTTATGCGTTATGCGTTATGCGTTATGCGTTATGCGTTATGGGTTATGCGTTATGTGTTATGCGTTATGCGTTATGCGTTATGCGTTATGCGTTATGCGTTATGCGTTATGCGTTATGCGTTATGCGTTATGCGTTATGCGTTATTCGTTATGCGTTATGCGTTATGCGTTATGCGTTATGCGTTATGCGTTATGCGTTATGCGTTATGCGTTATGCGTTATGTGTTATCCGTTATGAGTTATGAGTAATGCGTTGTCCGTTATGCGTTATGCGTTATGTGTTATGCGTTATGCGTTATGCGATATGCGATATGCGTTATGCGTTATGCGTTATGCGTTATGCGATATGCGTTATGCGTTATGCGTTATGCGTTATGCGTTATGCGTTATGCGTTATGCGTTATGCGTTATGCATTATGCGTTATGCGTTATGCGTTATGAGTAATGCGTTATGCGTTATGCGTTATGCGTTATGCGTTATGCGTTATGCGTTATGCGTTATGAGCAATGCGTGATCCGTTATGCGTTATGCGTTATGCGCTATCAGTAATGCGTGATCCGTTATGCGTTATGCGTTATGTGTTATGCGTTATGCGTTATGCGTTATGCGTTATGCGTTATGCGTTATGCGTTATGCGTTATGCGTTATGCGTTATGCGTTATGCGTTATGCGTTATGCGTTATGCGTTATGCGTTATGCGTTATGCGTTATGCGTTATGCGTTATGCGTTATGCGTTATGCGTTATGAGAAATGCGTGATCCGTTATGCGTTATGAGTAATGCGTGATCCGTTATGCGTTATGCGTTATGCGTTATGCGTTATGCGTTATGCGTTATCGTTATGCGTTATGCGTTATGGGTTATGCGTTATGTGTTATGCGTTATGCGTTATGCGTTATGCGTTATGCGTTATGCGTTATGCGTTATGCGTTATGCGTTATGCGTTATGCGTTATGCGTTATGCGTTATGCGTTATGCGTTATGCGTTATGCGTTATGCGTTATGCGTTATGTGTTATCCGTTATGAGTTATGCGTTATGCGTTATGCGTTATGCGTTTTGCGTTATGCGTTATGCCTTATGCGTTATGCGTTATGCGTTATGCGTTATGCGTTATGCGTTATGCGTTATGCGTTATGCGTTATGCGTTATGCGTTATGCGTTATGCGTTATGCGGTATGCGTTATGCGTTATGCGTTATGCGTTATGCGTTATGCGTTATGAGTAATGCGTGATCCGTTATGCGTTATGCGTTATGCGTTATGAGTAATGCGTGATCCGTTATGCGTTATGCGTTATGCGTTATGCGTTATGCGTTATGCGTTATGCGTTATGCGTTATGAGTAATGCGTGATCCGTTATGCGTTATGCGTTATGCGCTATGAGTAATGCGTGATCCGTTATGCGTTATGCGTTATGCGCTATGAGTAATGCGTGATCCGTTATGCGTTATGCGTTATGAGTAATGCTTGATCCGTTACGCGTTATGCGTTATGCATTAAGCGTTATGCGTTATACGTTATGCGTTATGCGTTATGCGTTATGCGTTTTGCGTTATGTGTAATCCGTGATCCGTTATGCGTTATGCGTTATGCGTTATGCGTTATGCGTTATGAGCAATGCGTGATCCGTTATGCGTTATGCGTTATGCGCTATCAGTAATGCGTGATCCGTTATGCGTTATGCGTTATGAGAAATGCTTGATCCGTTACGCGTTATGCGTTATGCATTAAGCGTTATGCGTTATACGTTATGCGTTATGCGTTATGCGTTATGCGTTATGCGTTATGCGTTATGCTTTATGCATTATGCGTTATGCGTTATGCGATTTGCGTTATGCGTTATGCGTTATGGGTTATGCGTTATGCGTTATGCGTTATGCGTTATGCTTTATGCATTATGCGTTATGCGTTATGCATTATGTGTTATCCGTTATGCGTTATCCGTTATGCGTTTTGCGTTATGCGTTATGCGTTATGAGTTGTGCGTTATGCGTTATGCGTTATGCGTTATGAGTAATGCGTGATCCGTTATGCGTTATGCGTTATGCGCTATGAGTAATGCGTGATCCGTTATGCGTTATGGGTTATGAGTAATGCTTGATCCGTTACGCGTTATGCGTTATGCATTAAGCGTTATGCGTTATACGCTATGCGTTATACGCTATGCGTTATGCGTTATGCGTTATGCGTTATGCGCTATCAGTAATGCGTGATCCGTTATGCGTTATGCGTTATGTGTTATGCGTTATGCGTTATGCGTTATGCGTTATGCGTTATGCGTTATGCGTTATGCGTTATGCGTTATGCGTTATGCGTTATGCGTTATGCGTTATGCGTTATGCGTTATGCGTTATGCGTTATGCGTTATGCGTTATGCGTTATGCGTTATGAGAAATGCGTGATCCGTTATGCGTTATGAGTAATGCGTGATCCGTTATGCGTTATGCGTTATGCGTTATGCGTTATGCGTTATGCGTTATGCGTTATGCGTTATGCGTTATGCGTTATGGGTTATGCGTTATGTGTTATGCGTTATGCGTTATGCGTTATGCGTTATGCGTTAAGCGTTATGCGTTATGCGTTTTGCGTTATGCGTTATGCCTTATGCGTTATGCGTTATGCGTTATGCGTTATGCGTTATGCGTTATGCGTTATGCGTTATGCGTTATGCGTTATGCGTTATGCGTTATGCGTTATGCGTTATGCGGTATGCGTTATGCGTTATGCGTTATGCGTTATGCGTTATGCGTTATGAGTAATGCGTGATCCGTTATGCGTTATGCGTTATGCGTTATGAGTAATGCGTGATCCGTTATGCGTTATGCGTTATGCGCTATGAGTAATGCGTGATCCGTTATGCGTTATGCGTTATGAGTAATGCTTGATCCGTTACGCGTTATGCGTTATGCATTAAGCGTTATGCGTTATACGTTATGCGTTATGCGTTATCCGTTATGCGTTTTGCGTTATGTGTAATCCGTGATCCGTTATGCGTTATGCGTTATGCGTTATGCGTTATGCGTTATGAGCAATGCGTGATCCGTTATGCGTTATGCGTTATGCGCTATCAGTAATGCGTGATCCGTTATGCGTTATGCGTTATGAGAAATGCTTGATCCGTTACGCGTTATGCGTTATGCATTAAGCGTTATGCGTTATACGTTATGCGTTATGCGTTATGCGTTATGCGTTATGCGTTATGCGTTATGCTTTATGCATTATGCGTTATGCGTTATGCGATTTGCGTTATGCGTTATGCGTTATGGTTATGCGTTATGCGTTATGCGTTATGCTTTATGCATTATGCGTTATGCGTTATGCATTATGTGTTATCCGTTATGCGTTATCCGTTATGCGTTTTGCGTTATGCGTTATGCGTTATGCGTTATGAGTTGTGCGTTATGCGTTATGCGTTATGCGTTATGCGTTATGAGTAATGCGTGATCCGTTATGCGTTATGCGTTATGCGCTATGAGTAATGCGTGATCCGTTATGCGTTATGGGTTATGAGTAATGCTTGATCCGTTACGCGTTATGCGTTATGCATTAAGCGTTATGCGTTATACGCTATGCGTTATACGCTATGCGTTATGCGTTATGCGTTATGCGTTATGCTTTATGCATTATGCGTTATGCGTTATGCGATTTGCGTTATGAGTTTTGCGTTATGCGTTATGCGTTATGCGTTATGAGTTTTGCGTTATGCGTTATGCGTTATGCGTTATGCGTTATGCGTTATGCGTTATGCGTTATGCGCTATGCGTTATGCGTTATGCAATATGCGTTATGCGTTATGCGTTATGCGTTAAGCGTTATGTGTTATGCGTTGTGCGTTATACGTTATGTGTTATGCGTTGTACGTTATACGTTATGCGATTTGCGTTATGCGTTATGCGTTATGCGTTATGCGTTATGCGTTATGCGTTATGCGTTATGGGTTATGCGTTATGCGTTATGCGTTATGCGTTATGCAATATGCGTTATGGGTTGTGCGTTATGAGTCATGCGTTATGCTTTATGCGTTATGTGTTATGCGTTGTGCGTTATCCGCTATGCGTTATGCGTTTTGCGTTATGCGTTATGCGTTATACGTTATGCGTAATGCGTTATGCGTTATGCGTTATGCGTTATGCGATTTGCGTTATGCGTTATGCGTTATGCGTTATGCGTTATGCGTTATGCGTTACGCGTTATGCGTTATGCGTTATGTGTTATGGGTTATGCGTTATGCGTTATGCGTTATGCGTTATGCGTTATGCGTTATACGTTATGTGTTATGCGTTATGCATTATGTGTTATCCGTTATGCGTTATCCGTTATGCGTTTTGCGTTATGCGTTATGCGTTATGCGTTATGAGTTATGCGTTATGCGTTATGCGTTATGCGTTATGCGTTATGAGTAATGCGTGATCCGTTATGCGTTATGCGTTATGCGCTATGAGTAATGCGTGATCCGTTATGCGTTATGGGTTATGAGTAATGCTTGATCCGTTACGCGTTATGCGTTATGCATTAAGCGTTATGCGTTATACGCTATGCGTTATACGCTATGCGTTATGCGTTATGCGTTATGCGTTATGCTTTATGCATTATGCGTTATGCGTTATGCGTTTTGCGTTATGAGTTTTGCGTTATGCGTTATGCGTTATGCGTTATGAGTTATGCGTTATGCGTTATGCGTTATGCGTTATGCGTTATGCGTTATGCGTTATGCGCTATGCGTTATGCGTTATGCAATATGCGTTATGCGTTATGCGTTATGCGTTAAGCGTTATGCGTTATGCGTTATGCGTTATGCGTTATGCGTTATGCGTTATGCGTTATGCGTTATGCGTTATGTGTTATGGGTTATGCGTTATGCGTTATGCGTTATGCGTTATGCGTTATGCGTTATACGTTATGTGTTATGCGTTATGCGTTATGCGTTATGCGTTATGCGTTATGCGTTATGCGTTATGCGTTATGCGTTATGCGTTATGCGTTATGCGTTATGCGTTATGCGTTATGCGTTATGCGTTATGCGTTATGCGTTATGCGTTATGCGTTATGCGTTATGCGTTATGCGTTATGCGTTATGCGTTATGCGTTATGCGTTATGCGTTATGCGTTATGCGTTATGCGTTATGCGCTATGGGTCATGCGTTAAGCGTTATGCGTTATGCGTTATGCGTTATGGGTTATGCGTTATGGGTTATGAGTAATGCGTGATCCGTTATGCGTTATGCTTTATGCGTTATGAGTTACGCGTAATGCGTTATGCGCTATGGGTCATGCGTTAAGCGTTATGCGTTATGCGTTATGCGTTATGGGTTATGTGTTATGCGTTATGCGTTATGCGTTATGCGTTATGCGTTACGCGTTATGGGTTATCCGTTATGCGTTATCCGTTATGCGTTATGCGTTATGCGTTATGCGTTATGCGTTATGCGTTATGCGTTATGAGTAATGCGTGATCCGTTATGCGTTATGCGTTATGCGTTATGCGTTATGCGTTATGCGTTATGCATTTGCGTTATGCGTTATGCTTTATGCGTTATGCGTTATGAGTAATGCGTGATCCGTTATGTGTTATGCGTTATGCGTTATGCGTTATGCGTTTTGCGTTATGTGTTATGCGGTATGCGTTATGCGTTATGCGTTATGCGTTATGCGTTATGCGTTATGGGTTATCCGTTATGCGTTATCCGTTATGCGTTATGCGTTATGCGTTATGCGTTATGCGATATGCGTTATGCGTTATGCGTTATGCGTTATGCGTTATGCGTTATGCGTTATGCGTTATGCGATATGCGTTATGCGTTATGCGTTATGCGTTATGCGTTATGCGTTATGCGTTATGCGTTATGCGTTATGCGTTATGCCTTATGCGTTATGAGTAATGCGTGATCCGTTATGCGTTATGCGTTATGCGTTATGCGTTATGTGTTATGCGTTGTGCGTTATCCGCTATGCGTTATGCGTTTTGCGTTATGCGTTATGCGTTATGCGTTGTGCGTTATGCGTTATGCGTTATAGGTTATGCGTTATGTGTCATGCGTTATGCGTTATGCGTTATGCGTTATGCGTAATGCGTTATGCGTTATGCGTTATGCTTTATGCGTTATGCGTTATGAGTAATGCGTGATCCGTTATGTGTTATGCGTTATGCGTTATGCGTTTTGCGTTATGCGTTATGCCTTATGCGTTATGCTTTATGCGTTATGAGTTATGCGTAATGCGTTATGCGTTATGCGTTATGCGTTATGGGTTATGTGTAATGCGTGATCCGTTATGCGTTATGCTTTATGCGATATGAGTTACGCGTAATGCGTTATGCGCTATGGGTCATGCGTTAAGCGTTATGCGTTATGCGTTATGCGTTATGGGTTATGAGTAATGCGTGATCCGTTGTGCGTTATGCTTTATGCGTTATGAGTTACGCGTAATGCGTTATGCGCTATGGGTCATGCGTTATGCGTTATGCGTTATGCGTTATGCGTTATGGGTTATGTGTTATGCGTTATGCGTTATGCGTTATGCGTTATGCGTTATGGGTTATCCGTTATGCGTTATCCGTTATGCGTTATGCGTTATGCGTTATGCGTTATGCGTTATGCGTTATGCGTTATGCGACATGCGTTATGCGTTATGCGTTATGCGTTATGCGTTATGCGTTATGCGTTATGCGACATGCGTTATGCGTTATGCGTTATGCGTTATGCGTTATGCGTTATGCGTTATGCGATATGCGTTATGCGTTATGCGTTATGCGTTATGCGTTATGCGTTATGCGTTATGCGTTATGCGTTATGCGTTATGCGTTATGCGTTATGCGTTATGCGTTATGCGTTATGCGTTATGCGTTATGTGTTATGCGTTGTGCGTTATCCGCTATGCGTTATGCGTTTTGTGTTATGCGTTATGCGTTATGCGTTGTGCGTTATGCGTTATGCGTTATAGGTTATGCGTTATGTGTCATGCGTTATGCGTTATGCGTTATGCGTTATGCGTTATGCGTTATGCGTTATGAGTAATGCGTGATCCGTTATGCGTTATGCGTTATGCGTTATGCGTTATGCGTTATGCGTTATGCGTTATGCGTTATGCGTTATGGGTTATCCGTTATGCGTTATCCGTTATGCGTTATGCGTTATGCGTTATGCGTTATGCGTTATGCGTTATGCGACATGCGTTATGCGTTATGCGTTATGCGTTATGCGTTATGCGTTATGCGTTATGCGTTATGCGTTATGCGTTATGCGTTATGCGTTATGCGTTATGCGTTATGCGTTATGCGTAATGCTTTATGCGTTATGCGTTATGTGTTATGCGTTATACGTTATGCGCTATGGGTCATCCGTTAAGCGTTATGCGTTATGCGTTATGCGTTATGGGTTATGCGTTATGGGTTATGAGTAATGCGTGATCCGTTATGCGTTATGCTTTATGCGTTATGAGTTACGCGTAATGCGTTATGCGCTATGGGTCATGCGTTAAGCGTTATGCGTTATGCGTTATGCGTTATGGGTTATGTGTTCTGCGTTATGCGTTATGCGTTATGCGTTATGCGTTATGGGTTATCCGTTATGCGTTATCCGTTATGCGTTATGCGTTATGCGTTATGCGTTATGCGTTATGCGTTATGCGTTATGAGTAATGCGTGATCCGTTATGCGTTATGCGTTATGCGTTATGCGTTATGCATTTGCGTTATGCGTTATGCTTTATGCGTTATGCGTTATGAGTAATGCGTGATCCGTTATGTGTTATGCGTTATGCGTTATGCGTTTTGCGTTATGTGTTATGCGTTATGCGTTATGCGTTATGCGTTATGCGTTATGCGTTATGCGTTATGGGTTATCCGTTATGCGTTATCCGTTATGCGTTATGCGTTATGCGTTATGCGTTATGCGATATGCGTTATGCGTTATGCGTTATGCGTTATGCGTTATGCGTTATGCGATATGCGTTATGCGTTATGCGTTATGCGTTATGCGTTATGCGTTATGCGTTATGCGTTATGCGTTATGCGTTATGCGTTATGCGTTATGCCTTATGCGTTATGAGTAATGCGTGATCCGTTATGCGTTATGCGTTATGCGTTATGCGTTATGCGTTATGTGTTATGCGTTGTGCGTTATCCGCTATGCGTTATGCGTTTTGCGTTATGCGTTATGCGTTATGCGTTGTGCGTTATGCGTTATGCGTTATAGGTTATGCGTTATGTGTCATGCGTTATGCGTTATGCGTTATGCGTTATGCGTTATGCGTTATGCATTATGCGTTATGCGTTATGCTTTATGCGTTATGCGTTATGAGTAATACGTGATCCGTTATGTGTTATGCGTTATGCGTTATGCGTTTTTCGTTATGCGTTATGCCTTATGCGTTATGCTTTATGCCTTATGAGTTATGCGTAATGCGTTATGCGTTATGCGTTATGCGTTATGGGTTATGTGTAATGCGTGATCCGTTATGCGTTATGCTTTATGCGTTATGAGTTACGCGTATTGCGTTATGCGCTATGGGTCATGCGTTATGCGTTATGCGTTATGCGTTATGCGTTATGGGTTATGAGTAATGCGTGATCCGTTGTGCGTTATGCTTTATGCGTTATGAGTTACGCGTAATGCGTTATGCGCTATGGGTCATGCGTTATGCGTTATGCGTTATGCGTTATGCGTTATGGGTTATGTGTTATGCGTTATGCGTTATGCGTTATGCGTTATGCGTTATGCGTTATGGGTTATCCGTTATGCGTTATGCGTTATGCGTTATGCGTTATGCGTTATGCGTTATGCGTTATGCGTTATGCGACATGCGTTATGCGTTATGCGTTATGCGTTATGCGTTATGCGTTATGCGTTATGCGTTATGCGTTATGCGTTATGAGTAATGCGTGATCCGTTATGCGTTATGCGTTATGCGTTATGCGTTATGCGTTATGCGTTATGCGTTATGCGTTATGGGTTATCCGTTATGCGTTATCCGTTATGCGTTATGCGTTATGCGTTATGCGTTATGCGTTATGCGTTATGCGACATGCGTTATGCGTTATGCGTTATGCGTTATGCGTTATGCGTTATGCGTTATGCGATATGCGTTATGCGTTATGCGTTATGCGTTATGCGTTATGCGTTATGCGTTATGCGTAATGCTTTATGCGTTATGCGTTATGCGTTATGCCTTATGCGTTATGCGCTATGGGTCATGCGTTAAGCGTTATGCGTTATGCGTTATGCGTTATGGGTTATGCGTTATGGGTTATGAGTAATGCGTGATCCGTTATGCGTTATGCTTTATGCGTTATGAGTTACGCGTAATGCGTTATGCGCTATGGGTCATGCGTTAAGCGTTATGCGTTATGCGTTATGCGTTATGGGTTATGTGTTATGCGTTATGCGTTATGCGTTATGCGTTATGCGTTATGGGTTATCCGTTATGCGTTATCCGTTATGCGTTATGCGTTATGCGTTATGCGTTATGCGTTATGAGTAATGCGTGATCCGTTATGCGTTATGCGTTATGCGTTATGCGTTATGCATTTGCGTTATGCGTTATGCTTTATGCGTTATGCGTTATGAGTAATGCGTGATCCGTTATGTGTTATGCGTTATGCGTTATGCGTTTTGCGTTATGTGTTATGCGTTATGCGTTATGCGTTATGCGTTATGCGTTATGCGTTATGCGTTATGCGTTATGGGTTATCCGTTATGCGTTATCCGTTATGCGTTATGCGTTATGCGTTATGCGTTATGCGATATGCGTTATGCGTTATGCGTTATGCGTTATGCGTTATGCGTTATGCGTTATGCGTTATGCGTTATGCGATATGCGTTATGCGTTATGCGTTATGCGTTATGCGTTATGCGTTATGCGTTATGCGTTATGCGTTATGCGTTATGCGTTATGCGTTATGCGTTATGCGTTATGCGTTATGCCTTATGCGTTATGAGTAATGCGTGATCCGTTATGCGTTATGCGTTATGCGTTATGCGTTATGCGTTATGTGTTATGCGTTGTGCGTTATCCGCTATGCGTTATGCGTTTTGCGTTATGCGTTATGCGTTATGCGTTGTGCGTTATGCGTTATGCGTTATAGGTTATGCGTTATGTGTCATGCGTTATGCGTTATGCGTTATGCGTTATGCGTTATGCGTTATGCGTTATGCGTTATGCGTTATGCTTTATGCGTTATGCGTTATGAGTAATACGTGATCCGTTATGTGTTATGCGTTATGCGTTATGCGTTTTTCGTTATGCGTTATGCCTTATGCGTTATGCTTTATGCCTTATGAGTTATGCGTAATGCGTTATGCGTTATGCGTTATGCGTTATGGGTTATGTGTAATGCGTGATCCGTTATGCGTTATGCTTTATGCGTTATGAGTTACGCGTATTGCGTTATGCGCTATGGGTCATGCGTTAAGCGTTATGCGTTATGCGTTATGCGTTATGGGTTATGAGTAATGCGTGATCCGTTGTGCGTTATGCTTTATGCGTTATGAGTTACGCGTAATGCGTTATGCGCTATGGGTCATGCGTTAAGCGTTATGCGTTATGCGTTATGCGTTATGGGTTATGTGTTATGCGTTATGCGTTATGCGTTATGCGTTATGCGTTATGCGTTATGGGTTATCCGTTATGCGTTATGCGTTATGCGTTATGCGTTATGCGTTATGCGTTATGCGTTATGCGACATGCGTTATGCGTTATGCGTTATGCGTTATGCGTTATGCGTTATGCGTTATGCGTTATGCGATATGCGTTATGCGTTATGCGTTATGCGTTATGCGTTATGCGTTATGCGTTATGCGTTATGCGCTATGCGTTATGCGTTATGCGTAATGCTTTATGCGTTATGGGTTATGCGTTATGTGTTACGCGTTATGCGTTATGCGTTATGCGTTATGCGTTATGCGTTATGGGTTATGAGTAATGCGTGATCCGTTATGCGTTATGCTTTATGCGTTATGAGTTACGCGTAATGCGTTATGCGCTATGGGTCATGCGTTATGCGTTCTGCGTGATCCGTTATGCGTTATGCGTTATACGTTATGCGTTGTGCGTTATGCGTTATGGGTTATGAGTAATGCGTGATCCGTTGTGCGTTATGCTTTATGCGTTATGAGTTACGCGTAATGCGTTATGCGCTATGGGTCATGCGTTAAGCGTTATGCGTTATACGCTATGGGTCATGCGTTATGCGTTATGTGTTATGCGTTATGCGTTATGCGTTATACGTTATGCGTTGTGCGTTATGCGTTATGGGTTATGCGTTATGGGTTAACCGTTATGCGTTATCCGTTATGCGTTATGCGTTATGTGTTATGCGTTATGCGTTATGCGATATGCGATATGCGTTATGCGTTATGCGTTATGCGTTATGCGATATGCGTTATGCGTTATGCGTTATGCGTTATGCGTTATGCGTTATGCGTTATGCGTTATGCGTTATGCGTTATGCGTTATGCGTTATGCGTTATGAGTAATGCGTGATCCGTTATGTGTTATGCGTTATGCGTTATGCGTTATGTGTTATGCGTTGTGCGTTATCCGCTATGCGTTATGCGTTATGCGTTGTGCGTTATGCGTTATGCGTTATAGGTTATGCGTTATGTGTTATGCGTTATGCGTTATGCGTTATGCGTTATGCGTTATGCATTATGCGTTATGCGTTATGCGTTATGAGTAATGCGTTATGCGTTATGCGTTATGCGTTATGCGTTATGCGTTATGCGTTATGCGTTATGCGTTATGCGTTATGCGTTATGCGTTATGCGTTATGCGTTATGCGTTATGCGTTATGCGTTATGCGTTATGCGTTATGCGTTATGCGTTATGCGTTATGCGTTATGCGTTATGCGTTATGCGTTATGCGTTATGCGATATGCGTTATGCGTTATGCGTTATGCGTTATGCGTTATGCGTTATGCGTTATGCGTTATGCGTTATGCGTTATGCGTTATGCGTTATGCGTTATGCGTTATGAGTAATGCGTGATCCGTTATGCGTTATGCGTTATGCGTTATGCGTTATGCGACATGCGTTATGCGTTATGCGTTATGCGTTATGCGTTATGCGTTATGCGATATGCGTTATGCGTTATGCGTTATGCGTTATGCGTTATGCGTTATGCGTTATGCGTTATGCGTTATGCGTTATGCGTTATGCGTTATGCGTTATGCGTTATGCGTTATGCGTTATGCGTTATGCGTTATGAGAAATGCGTGATCCGTTATGCGTTATGCGTTATGAGTAATGCGTGATCCGTTATGCGTTATGCGTTATGCGTTATGCGTTATGCGTTATGCGTTGTGCGTTATGCGTTATGCGTTATGCGTTATGCGTTATGCGTTATGCGTTATGCGTTATGAGTAATGCGTGATCCGTTATGTGTTATGCGTTATGCGTTATGCGTTATGTGTTATGCGTTGTGCGTTATCCGCTATGCGTTATGCGTTATGCGTTGTGCGTTATGCGTTATGCGTTATAGGTTATGCGTTATGTGTTATGCGTTATGCGTTATGCGTTATGCGTTATGCGTTATGCGTTATGCGTTATGCGTTATGCGTTATGAGTAATGCGTTATGCGTTATGCGTTATGCGTTATGCGTTATGCGTTATGCGTTATGCGTTATGCGTTATGCGTTATGCGTTATGCGTTATGCGTTATGCGTTATGCGTTATGCGTTATGCGTTATGCGTTATGCGTTATGCGTTATGCGTTATGCGTTATGCGTTATGCGTTATGCGATATGCGTTATGCGTTATGCGTTATGCGTTATGCGTTATGCGTTATGCGTTATGCGTTATGCGTTATGCGTTATGCGTTATGCGTTATGCGTTATGCGTTATGCCTTATGCGTTATGAGTAATGCGTGATCCGTTATGCGTTATGCGTTATGCGTTATGCGTTATGCGACATGCGTTATGCGTTATGCGATATGCGTTATGCGTTATGCGTTATGCGTTATGCGTTATGCGTTATGCGTTATGCGTTATGCGTTATGCGTTATGCGTTATGCGTTATGCGTTATGCGTTATGCGTTATGCGTTATGCGTTATGCGTTATGCGTTATGCGTTATGCGTTATGCGTTATGCGTTATGCGTTATGAGAAATGCGTGATCCGTGATGCGTTATGCGTTATGAGTAATGCGTGATCCGTTATGCGTTATGCGTTATGCGTTATGCGTTATGCGTTATGCGTTATGCGTTATGCGCTATGGGTCATGCGTTAAGCGTTATGCGTTATGCGTTATGCGTTATGGGTTATGCGTTATGGGTTATGAGTAATGCGTGATCCGTTATGCGTTATGCTTTATGCGTTATGAGTTACGCGTAATGCGTTATGCGCTATGGGTCATGCGTTAAGCGTTATGCGTTATGCGTTATGCGTTATGTGTTATGCGTTATGCGTTATGCGTTATACGTTATGCGTTATGCGTTATGCGTTATGGGTTAACCGTTATGCGTTATCCGTTATGCGTTATGCGTTATGTGTTATGCGTTATGCGTTATGCGATATGCGATATGCGTTATGCGTTATGCGTTATGCGTTATGCGATATGCGTTATGCGTTATGCGTTATGCGTTATGCGTTATGCGTTATGCGTTATGCGTTATGCGTTATGCGTTATGCGTTATGCGTTATGCGTTATGAGTAATGCGTGATCCGTTATGTGTTATGCGTTATGCGTTATGCGTTATGTGTTATGCGTTGTGCGTTATCCGCTATGCGTTATGCGTTATGCGTTGTGCGTTATGCGTTATGCGTTATAGGTTATGCGTTATGTGTTATGCGTTATGCGTTATGCGTTATGCGTTATGCGTTATGCGTTATGCGTTATGCGTTATGCGTTATGAGTAATGCGTTATGCGTTATGCGTTATGCGTTATGCGTTATGCGTTATGCGTTATGCGTTATGCGTTATGCGTTATGCGTTATGCGTTATGCGTTATGCGTTATGCGTTATGCGTTATGCGTTATGCGTTATGCGTTATGCGTTATGCGTTATGCGTTATGCGTTATGCGTTATGCGTTATGCGTTATGCGTTATGCGTTATGCGTTATGCGTTATGCGTTATGCGTTATGCGTTATGCGTTATGCGTTATGCGTTATGCGTTATGCGTTATGCGTTATGCGTTATGCGTTATGCGTTATGCGTTATGCGTTATGCGTTATGCGTTATGCGTTATGCGTTATGCGTTATGCGTTATGCGTTATGCGTTATGCGTTATGCGTTATGCGTTATGCGTTATGCGTTATGCGTTATGCGTTATGCGTTATGCGTTATACGTTATGCGTTATGAGTAATGCGTTATGAGTAATGCGTGATCCGTTATGCGTTATGCGTTATGAGTAATGCGTGATCCGTTATGCGTTATGCGTTATGAGTAATGCTTGATCCCTTACGCGTTATGCGTTATGCGTTATGCGTTATGGGTTATGCGTTATGTGTTATGAGTTATGCGTTATGCGTTATGCGTTATGCGTTATGCGTTATGCGTTATGCGTTATGCGTTATGCGTTATGCGTTATGCGTTATGCGTTATGCGTTATGCGTTATGCGTTATGCGTTATGCGTTATGCGTTATGCGTTATGCGTTATGCGTTATGCGTTATGCGTTATGCGTTATGCGTTATGCGTTATGCGTTATGCGTTATGCGTTATGCGTTATGCGTTATGCGTTATGCGTTATGCGTTATGCGTTATGCGTTATGCGTTATGAGTAATGCTTGATCCGTTACGCGTTATGCGTTATGCGTTATGCGTTATGGGTTATGCGTTATGTGTTATGAGTTATGCGTTATGCGTTATGCGTTATGCGTTATGCGTTATGCGTTATGCGTTATGCGTTATGCGTTATGCGTTATGCGTTATGCGTTATGCGTTATGGGTTATGAGTAATGCGTGATCCGTTATGCGTTATGCTTTATGCGTTATGAGTTACGCGTAATGCGTTATGCGTTATGCGTTATGGGTTATGAGTAATGCGTGATCCGTTATGCGTTATGCTTTATGTGTTATGCGTTATGCGTTATGCGATATGCGATATGCGTTATGCGTTATGCGTTATGCGTTATGCGATATGCGTTATGCGTTATGCGTTATGCGTTATGGGTTATGAGTAATGCGTGATCCGTTGTGCGTTATGCTTTATGCGTTATGAGTTACGCGTAATGCGTTATGCGCTATGGGTCATGCGTTAAGCGTTATGCGTTATGCGTTATGCGTTATGGGTTATGTGTTATGCGTTATGCGTTATGCGTTATGTGTTATGCGTTGTGCGTTATCCGCTATGCGTTATGCGTTTTGCGTTATGCGTTATGCGTTATGCGTTGTGCGTTATGCGTTATGCGTTATAGGTTATGCGTTATGTGTCATGCGTTATGCGTTATGCGTTATGCGTTATGCGTTATGCGTTATGCATTATGCGTTATGCGTTATGCTTTATGCGTTATGCGTTATGAGTAATGCGTGATCCGTTATGTGTTATGCGTTATGCGTTATGCGTTATGCGTTTTGCGTTATGCGTTATGACTTATGCGTTATCCGTTATGCGTTATGCGTTATGCGTTATGCGTTATGCGTTATGCGTTATGCGTTATGCGTTATGCGTTATGCGTTATGCGTTATGCGTTATGCGTTATGCGTTATGCGTTATGCGTTATGCGTTATGCGTTATGCGTTATGCGTTATGAGAAATGCGTGATCCGTTATGCGTTATGAGTAACGCGTGATCCGTTATGCGTTATGCGTTATGCGTTATGCGTTATGCGTTATGCGTTATGCGTTATGCGTTATGCGTTATGGGTTATGCGTTATGTGTTATGCGTTATGCGTTATGCGTTATGCGTTATGCGTTATGCGTTATGCGTTATGCGTTATGCGTTATGCGTTATGCGTTATGCGTTATGCGTTATGCATTATGCGTTATGCGATATGCGTTATGCGTTATGCGTTATGCGTTATGCGTTATGCGATATGCGTTATGCGTTATGCGTTATGCGTTATGCGTTATGCGTTATGCATTATGCGTTATGCGTTATGCGTTATGTGTTATGCGTTGTGCGTTATCCGCTATGCGTTATGCGTTATGCGTTGTGCGTTATGCGTTATGCGTTATAGGTTATGCGTTATGTGTTATGCGTTATGCGTTATGCGTTATGCGTTATGCGTTATGCATTATGCGTTATGCGTTATGCGTTATGAGTAATGCGTTATGCGTTATGCGTTATGCGTTATGCGTTATGCGTTATGCGTTATGCGTTATGCGTTATGCGTTATGCGTTATGCGTTATGCGTTATGCGTTATGCGTTATGCGTTATGCGTTATGCGTTATGCGTTATGCGTTATGCGTTATGCGTTATGCGTTATGCGATATGCGTTATGCGTTATGCGTTATGCGTTATGCGTTATGCGTTATGCGTTATGCGTTATGCGTTATGCGTTATGCGTTATGCGTTATGCGTTATGCGTTTTGCGTTATGCGTTATGCGTTATGCGTTGTGCGTTATGCGTTATGGGTTATAGGTTATGCGTTATGTGTCATGCGTTATGCGTTATGCGTTATGCGTTATGCGTTATGCATTATGCGTTATGCGATATGCGTTATGCGTTATGCGTTATGCGTTATGCGTTATGCGTTATGCGTTATGCGTTATGCGTTATGCGATATGCGTTATGCGTTATGCGTTATGCGTTATGCGTTATGCGTTATGCGTTATGCGTTTTGCGTTATGTGTTATGCGTTATGCGTTATGCGTTATGCGTTATGCGTTATGCGTTATGCGTTATGCGTTATGCGTTATGGGTTATCCGTTATGCGTTATCCGTTATGCGTTATGCGTTATGCGTTATGCGTTATGCGTTATGCGATATGCGTTATGCGTTATGCGTTATGCGTTATGCGTTATGCGTTATGCGTTATGCGTTATGCGTTATGCGATATGCGTTATGCGTTATGCGTTATGCGTTATGCGTTATGCGTTATGCGTTATGCGTTATGCGTTATGCGTTATGCGTTATGCGTTATGCGTTATGCCTTATGCGTTATGAGTAATGCGTGATCCGTTATGCGTTATGCGTTATGCGTTATGCGTTATGCGTTATGCGTTATGTGTTATGCGTTGTGCGTTATCCGCTATGCGTTATGCGTTTTGCGTTATGCGTTATGCGTTATGCGTTGTGCGTTATGCGTTATGCGTTATGCGTTATGCGTTATGAGTAATGCGTGATCCGTTATGCGTTATGCGTTATGCGTTATGCGTTATGCGTTATGTGTTATGCGTTGTGCGTTATCCGCTATGCGTTATGCGTTTTGCGTTATGCGTTATGCATTATGCGTTATGCGTTATGCGTTATGCGTTATGCGTTATGCGTTATGCGTTATGCGTTATGCGTTATGCGTTATGCGTTATGCGATATGCGTTATGCGTTATGCGTTATGCGTTATGCGTTATGCGTTATGCGTTATGCGTTATGCGTTATGCGTTATGCGTTATGCGTTATGCGTTATGCGTTATGCGTTATGCGTTATGCGTTATGCGTTATGCGTTATGCGTTATGCGTTGTGCGTTATGCGTTATGCGTTATGCGTTATGCGTTATGCGTTATGCGTTATGCGTTATGCGTTATGCGTTACGCGTTATGCGTTATGCGTTATGCGTTATACGTTATGCGTTATGAGTAATGCGTTATGAGTAATGCGTGATCCGTTATGCGTTATGCGTTATGAGTAATGCGTGATCCGTTATGCGTTATGCGTTATGAGTAATGCTTGATCCCTTACGCGTTATGCGTTATGCGTTATGCGTTATGGGTTATGCGTTATGTGTTATGAGTTATCCGTTATGCGTTATGCGTTATGCGTTATGCGTTATGCGTTATGCGTTATGCGTTATGCGTTATGCGTTATGCGTTATGCGTTATGCGTTATGCGTTATGCGTTATGCGTTATGCGTTATGCGTTATGCGTTATGCGTTATGCGTTATGCGTTATGCGTTATGCGTTATGCGTTATGCGTTATGCGTTATGCGTTATGCGTTATGCGTTATGCGTTATGCGTTATGCGTTATGCCTTATGCGTTATGAGTAATGCGTGATCCGTTATGCGTTATGCGTTATGCGTTATGCGTTATGCGTTATGCGTTATGTGTTATGCGTTGTGCGTTATCCGCTATGCGTTATGCGTTTTGCGTTATGCGTTATGCGTTATGCGTTATGCGTTGTGCGTTATGCGTTATGCGTTATGCCTTATGCGTTATGAGTAATGCGTGATCCGTTATGCGTTATGCGTTATGCGTTATGCGTTATGCGTTATGCGTTATGTGTTATGCGTTGTGCGTTATCCGCTATGCGTTATGCGTTTTGCGTTATGCGTTATGCATTATGCGTTGTGCGTTATGCGTTATGCGTTATAGGTTATGCGTTATGTGTCATGCGTTATGCGTTATGCGTTATGCGTTATGCGTTATGCGTTATGCGTTATGCATTATGCGTTATGCGTTATGCTTTATGCGTTATGCGTTATGAGTAATGCGTGATCCGTTATGTGTTATGCGTTATGCGTTATGCGTTTTGCGTTATGCGTTATGCCTTATGCGTTATGCTTTATGCGTTATGAGTTATGCGTAATGCGTTGTGCGTTATGCGTTATGGGTTATAGGTTATGCGTTATGTGTCATGCGTTATGCGTTATGCATTATGCGTTATGCGTTATGCATTATGCGTTATGCGTTATGCTTTATGCGTTATGCGTTATGAGTAATGCGTGATCCGTTATGTGTTATGCGTTATGCGTTATGCGTTTTGCGTTATGTGTTATGCGTTATGCGTTATGCGTTATGCGTTATGCGTTATGCGTTATGCGTTATGCGTTATGCGTTATGCGTTATGCGTTATGGGTTTTCCGTTATGCGTTATGCGTTATGCATTATGCGTTATGCGTTATGCGTTATGCGTTATGCGTTATGCGTTATGCGATATGCGATATGCGTTATGCGTTATGCGTTATGCGTTATGCGTTATGCGTTATGCGTTATGCGTTATGCGATATGCGTTATGCGTTATGCGTTATGCGTTATGCGTTATGCGTTATGCGTTATGCGTTATGCGTTATGCGTTATGCCTTATGCGTTATGAGTAATGCGTGATCCGTTATGCGTTATGCGTTATGCGTTATGCGTTATGCGACATGCGTTATGCGTTATGCGTTATGCGTTATGCGTTTTGCGTTATGTGTTATGCGTTATGCGTTATGCGTTATGCGTTATGCGTTATGCGTTATGCGTTATGCGTTATGCGTTATGCGTTATGCGTTATGCGTTATGGGTTTTCCGTTATGCGTTATCCGTTATGCATTATGCGTTATGCGTTATGCGTTATGCGTTATGCGTTATGCGATATGCGTTATGCGTTATGCGTTATGCGTTATGCGTTATGCGTTATGCGTTATGCGTTATGCGTTATGCGATATGCGTTATGCGTTATGCGTTATGCGTTATGCGTTATGCGTTATGCGTTATGCGTTATGCGTTATGCGTTATGCGTTATGCGTTATGCCTTATGCGTTATGAGTAATGCGTGATCCGTTATGCGTTATGCGTTATGCGTTATGCGTTATGCGACATGCGTTATGCGTTATGCGTTATGCGTTATGCGTTATGCGTTATGCGTTGTGCGTTATGCGATATGCGTTATGCGTTATGCGTTATGCGTTATGCGTTATGCGTTATGCGTTATGCGTTATGCGTTATGCGTTATGCGTTATGCGTTTTGCGTTATGCGTTATGCGTTATGCGTTATGCGTTATGCGTTATGCGTTATGCGTTATGCGTTATGCGTTATGCGTTATGAGAAATGCGTGATCCGTTATGCGTTATGCGTTATGAGTAATGCGTGATCCGTTATGCGTTATGCGTTATGCGTTATGCGTTATGCGTTATGCGTTATGCGTTATGCGTTATGCGCTATGGGTCATGCGTTAAGCGTTATGCGTTATGCGTTATGCGTTATGGGTTATGCGTTATGGGTTATGAGTAATGCGTGATCCGTTATGCGTTATGCTTTATGCGTTATGAGTTGCGCGTAATGCGTTATGCGCTATGGGTCATGCGTTAAGCGTTATGCGTTATGCGTTATGCGTTATGCGTTATGTGTTATGCGTTATGCGTTATGCGTTATGCGTTATGCGTTATGCGTTATGCGTTATGGGTTATCCGTTATGCGTTGTCCGTTATGCGTTATGCGTTATGCGTTATGCGTTATGCGTTATGCGTTATGAGTAATGCGTGATCCGTTATGCGTTATGCGTTATGCGTTATGCGTTATGCGTTATGTGTTATGCGTTGTGCGTTATCCGCTATGCGTTATGCGTTTTGCGTTTTGCGTTATGCGTTATGCGTTGTGCGTTATGCGTTATGGGTTATAGGTTATGCGTTATGTGTCATGCGTTATGCGTTATGCGTTATTCGTTATGCGTTATGCGTTATGCATTTGCGTTATGCGTTATGCTTTATGCGTTATGCGTTATGAGTAATGCGTGATCCGTTATGTGTTATGCGTTATGCGTTATGCGTTATGCGTTTTGCGTTATGTGTTATGCGTTATGCGTTATGCGTTATGCGTTATGCGTTATGCGTTATGGGTTATCCGTTATGCGTTATCCGTTATGCGTTATGCGTTATGCGTTATGCGTTATGCGATATGCGTTATGCGTTATGCGTTATGCGTTATGCGTTATGCGTTATGCGTTATGCGTTATGCGATATGCGTTATGCGTTATGCGTTATGCGTTATGCGTTATGCGTTATGCGTTATGCGTTATGCGTTATGCGTTATGCGTTATGCGTTATGCGTTATGCGTTATGCGTTATGCGTTATGCGTTATGCGTTATGCGTTATGCGTTATGCGTTATGCCTTATGCGTTATGAGTAATGCGTGATCCGTTATGCGTTATGCGTTATGCGTTATGCGTTATGCGTTATGTGTTATGCGTTGTGCGTTATCCGCTATGCGTTATGCGTTTTGCGTTATGCGTTATGCGTTATGCGTTGTGCGTTATGCGTTATGCGTTATAGGTTATGCGTTATGTGTCATGCGTTATGCGTTATGCGTTATGCGTTATGCGTTATGCGTTATGCGATATGCGTTATGCGTTATGCGTTATGCGTTATGCGTTATGCGTTATGCGTTATGCGTTATGCGTTATGCGATATGCGTTATGCGTTATGCGTTATGCGTTATGCGTTATGCGTTATGCGTTATGCGTTATGCGTTATGCGTTATGCGTTATGCCTTATGCGTTATGAGTAATGCGTGATCCGTTATGCGTTATGCGTTATGCGTTATGCGTTATGCGATATGCGTTATGCGTTATGCGTTATGCGTTATGCGTTATGCGTTATGCGTTGTGCGTTATGCGATATGCGTTATGCGTTATGCGTTATGCGTTATGCGTTATGCGTTATGCGTTATGCGTTATGCGTTATGCGTTATGCGTTATGCGTTATGCGTTATGCGTTATGCGTTATGCGTTATGCGTTATGCGTTATGCGTTATGCGTTATGCGTTATGCGTTATGCGTTATGCGTTATGCGTTATGCGTTATGCGTTATGCGTTATGCGTTATGCGTTATGAGAAATGCGTGATCCGTTATGCGTTATGCGTTATGAGTAATGCGTGATCCGTTATGCGTTATGCGTTATGCGTTATGGGTTATGCGTTATGGGTTATGAGTAATGCGTGATCCGTTATGCGTTATGCTTTATGCGTTATGAGTTGCGCGTAATGCGTTATGCGCTATGGGTCATGCGTTAAGCGTTATGCGTTATGCGTTATGCGTTATGGGTTATGTGTTATGCGTTATGCGTTATGCGTTATGCGTTATGCGTTATGCGTTATGGGTTATCCGTTATGCGTTGTCCGTTATGCGTTATGCGTTATGCGTTATGCGTTATGCGTTATGCGTTATGAGTAATGCGTGATCCGTTATGCGTTATGCGTTATACGTTATGCGTTATGCGTTATGTGTTATGCGTTGTGCGTTATCCGCTATGCGTTATGCGTTTTGCGTTTTGCGTTATGCGTTATGCGTTGTGCGTTATGCGTTATGGGTTATAGGTTATGCGTTATGTGTCATGCGTTATGCGTTATGCGTTATGCGTTATGCGTTATGCGTTATGCGTTTGCGTTATGCGTTATGCTTTATGCGTTATGCGTTATGAGTAATGCGTGATCCGTTATGTGTTATGCGTTATGCGTTATGCGTTATGCGTTTTGCGTTATGTGTTATGCGTTATGCGTTATGCGTTATGCGTTATGCGTTATGCGTTATGGGTTATCCGTTATGCGTTATCCGTTATGCGTTATGCGTTATGCGTTATGCGTTATGCGATATGCGTTATGCGTTATGCGTTATGCGTTATGCGTTATGCGTTATGCGTTATGCGTTATGCGATATGCGTTATGCGTTATGCGTTATGCGTTATGCGTTATGCGTTATGCGTTATGCGTTATGCGTTATGCGTTATGCGTTATGCGTTATGCGTTATGCGTTATGCGTTATGCGTTATGCGTTATGCGTTATGCCTTATGCGTTATGAGTAATGCGTGATCCGTTATGCGTTATGCGTTATGCGTTATGCGTTATGCGTTATGCGTTATGTGTTATGCGTTGTGCGTTATCCGCTATGCGTTATGCGTTTTGCGTTATGCGTTATGCGTTATGCGTTGTGCGTTATGCGTTATGCGTTATAGGTTATGCGTTATGTGTCATGCGTTATGCGTTATGCGTTATGCGTTATGCGTTATGCGTTATGCATTATGCGTTATGCGTTATGCTTTATGCGTTATGCGTTATGCGTTATGGGTTACGCGTAATGCGTTATGCGCTATGGGTCATGCGTTAAGCGTTATGCGTTATGCGTTATGCGTTATGGGTTATGAGTAATGCGTGATCTGTTGTGCGTTATGCTTTATGCGTTATGAGTTACGCGTAATGCGTTATGCGCTATGGGTCATGCGTTAAGCGTTATGCGTTATGCGTTATGCGTTATGGGTTATGTGTTATGCGTTATGCGTTATGCGTTATGCGTTATGCGTTATGCGTTATGCGTTATGCGTTATGGGTTATCCGTTATGCGTTATCCGTTATGCGTTATGCGTCATGCGTTATGCGTTATGCGTTATGCGTTATGCGACATGCGTTATGCGTTATGCGTTATGCGTTATGCGTTGTGCGTTATGCGTTATGCGTTATGCGTTATGGGTTATCCGTTATGCGTTATCCGTTATGCGTTATGCGTTATGCGTTATGCGTTATGCGTTATGCGTTATGCGACATGCGTTATGCGTTATGCGTTATGCGTTATGCGTTGTGCGTTATGCGTTATGCGATATGCGTTATGGGTTATGCGTTATGCGTTATGCGTTATGCGTTATGCGTTATGCGTAATGCTTTATGCGTTATGCGTTATGCGTTATGCCTTATGCGTTATGAGTAATGCGTGATCCGTTATGCGTTATGCGTTATGCGTTATGCGTTATGCGTTATGCGTTATGCGTTATGCGTTATGCGTTATGCGTTATGCGTTATGCGTTATGGGTTATCCGTTATGCGTTATCCGTTATGCGTTATGCGTTATGCGTTATGCGTTATGCGTTATGCGATATGCGTTATGCGTTATGCGTTATGCGTTATGCGTTATGCGTTATGCGTTATGCGTTATGCGTTATGCGTTATGCGTTATGCGTTATGCGTTATGCGTTATGCGTTATGCGATATGCGTTATGCGTTATGCGTTATGCGTTATGCGTTATGCGTTATGCGTCATGCGTTATGCGTTATGCGTTATGCGTTATGCGTTATGCGTTATGCGTTATGCGTTATGCGTTATGCGTTATGCGTTATGCGTTATGCGTTATGCGTTATGCGTTATGCGTTATGCGTTATGCGTTATGCGTTATGCGTTATGAGAAATGCGTGATCCGTTATGCGTTATGCGTTATGAGTAATGCGTGATCCGTTATGCGTTATGCGTTATGCGTTATGCGTTATGCGTTATGCGTTATGCGTTATGCGTTATGCGTTATGCGCTATGGGTCATGCGTTAAGCGTTATGCGTTATGCGTTATGCGTTATGGGTTATGCGTTATGGGTTATGAGTAATGCGTGATCCGTTATGCGTTATGCTTTATGCGTTATGAGTTACGCGTAATCCGTTATGCGCTATGGGTCATGCGTTAAGCGTTATGCGTTATGCGTTATGCGTTATGGGTTATGTGTTATGCGTCATGCGTTATGCGTTATGCGTTATGCGTTATGCGTTATGCGTTATGCGTTATGGGTTATCCGTTATGCGTTGTCCGTTATGCGTTATGCGTTATGCGTTATGCGTTATGCGTTATGCGTTATGCGTTATGCGTTATGCGTTATGCGTTATGAGTAATGCGTGATCCGTTATGCGTTATGCGTTATGCGTTATACGTTATGCGTTATGCGTTATGTGTTATGCGTTGTGCGTTATCCGCTATGCGTTATGCGTTTTGCGTTTTGCGTTTTGCGTTATGCGTTATGCGTTGTGCGTTATGCGTTATGGGTTATAGGTTATGCGTTATGTGTCATGCGTTATGCGTTATGCGTTATGCGTTATGCGTTATGCGTTATGCATTTGCGTTATGCGTTATGCTTTATGCGTTATGCGTTATGAGTAATGCGTGATCCGTTATGTGTTATGCGTTATGCGTTTTGCGTTATGTGTTATGCGTTATGCGTTATGCGTTATGCGTTATGCGTTATGCGTTATGGGTTATCCGTTATGCGTTATCCGTTATGCGTTATGCGTTATGCGTTATGCGTTATGCGATATGCGTTATGCGTTATGCGTTATGCGTTATGCGTTATGCGTTATGCGTTATGCGTTATGCGTTATGCGATATGCTTTATGCGTTATGCGTTATGCGTTATGCGTTATGCATTATGCGTTATGCGTTATGCGATTTGCGTTATGCGTTATGCGTTATGGGTTGTGCGTTATGTGTCATGCGTTATGCGTTTTGCTTTATGCGTTATGCGTTATGCGTTATGCGTTATGCGTTATGTGTTATGCGTTGTGCGTTATCCGCTATGCGTTATGCGTTTTGCGTTATGCGTTATGCGTTATGCGTTGTGCGTTATGCGTTATGCGTTATAGGTTATGCGTTATGTGTCATGCGTTATGCGTTATGCGTTATGCGTTATGCGTTATGCGTTATGCATTATGCGTTATGCGTTATGCTTTATGCGTTATGCGTTATGAGTAATGCGTGATCCGTTATGTGTTATGCGTTATGCGTTATGCGTTTTGCGTTATGCGTTATACCTTATGCGTTATGCTTTATGCGTTATGAGTTATGCGTTATGCGTTATGCGTTATGCGTTATGCGTTATGCGTTATAGGTTATGCGTTATGTGTCATGCGTTATGCGTTATGCGTTATGCGTTATGCGTTATGCATTATGCGTTATGCGTTATGCTTTATGCGTTATGCGTTATGAGTAATGCGTGATCCGTTATGTGTTATGCGTTATGCGTTATGCGTTTTGCGTTATGCGTTATGCCTTATGCGTTATGCTTTATGCGTTATGAGTTATGCGTAATGCGTTGTGCGTTATGCGTTATGGGTTATAGGTTATGCGTTATGTGTCATGCGTTATGCGTTATGCATTATGCGTTATGCGTTATGCATTATGCGTTATGCGTTATGCTTTATGCGTTATGCGTTATGAGTAATGCGTGATCCGTTATGTGTTATGCGTTATGCGTTATGCGTTTTGCGTTATGTGTTATGCGTTATGCGTTATGCGTTATGCGTTATGCGTTATGCGTTATGCGTTATGCGTTATGGGTTATCCGTTATGCGTTATCCGTTATGCGTTATGCGTTATGCGTTATGCGTTATGCGTTATGCGTTATGCGATATGCGTTATGCGTTATGCGTTATGCGTTATGCGTTATGCGTTATGCGTTATGCGTTATGCGTTATGCGATATGCGTTATGCGTTATGCGTTATGCGTTATGCGTTATGCGTTATGCGTTATGCGTTATGCGTTATGCGTTATGCGTTATGCGTTATGCGTTATGCGTTATGCGTTATGCGTTATGCCTTATGCGTTATGAGTAATGCGTGATCCGTTATGCGTTATGCGTTATGCGTTATGCGTTATGCGACATGCGTTATGCGTTATGCGTTATGCGTTATGCGTTATGCGTTATGCGTTATGCGATATGCGTTATGCGTTATGCGTTATGCGTTATGCGTTATGCGTTATGCGTTATGCGTTATGCGTTATGCGTTATGCGTTATGCGTTATGCGTTATGCGTTATGCGTTATGCGTTATGCGTTATGCGTTATGCGTTATGCGTTATGCGTTATGAGAAATGCGTGATCCGTTATGCGTTATGCGTTATGAGTAATGCGTGATCCGTTATGCGTTATGCGTTATGCGTTATGCGTTATGCGTTATGCGTTATGCGTTATGCGCTATGGGTCATGCGTTAAGCGTTATGCGTTATGCGTTATGCGTTATGGGTTATGCGTTATGGGTTATGAGTAATGCGTGATCCGTTATGCGTTATGCTTTATGCGTTATGAGTTACGCGTAATGCGTTATGCGCTATGGGTCATGCGTTAAGCGTTATGCGTTATGCGTTATGCGTTATGGGTTATGTGTTATGCGTTATGCGTTATGCGTTATGCGTTATGCGTTATGCGTTATGCGTTATGCGTTATGCGTTATGCGTTATGCGTTATGCCTTATGCGTTATGAGTAATGCGTGATCCGTTATGCGTTATGCGTTATGCGTTATGCGTTATGCGTTATGCGTTATGAGTAATGCGTGATCCGTTATGCGTTATGCGTTATGCGTTATACGTTATGCGTTATGCGTTATGTGTTATGCGTTATGCGTTATGAGTAATGCGTGATCCGTTATGCGTTGTGCGTTATGCGTTATACGTTATGCGTTATGCGTTATGTGTTATGCGTTGTGCGTTATCCGCTATGCGTTATGCGTTTTGCGTTTTGCGTTATGCGTTATGCGTTATGCGTTATGCGTTATGCGTTATGCGTTATGCGTTATGCGTTATGGGGTATCCGTTATGCGTTATCCGTTATGCGTTATGCGTTATGCGTTATGCGTTATGCGATATGCGTTATGCGTTATGCGTTATGCGTTATGCGTTATGCGTTATGCGTTATGCGTTATGCGATATGCGTTATGCGTTATGCGTTATGCGTTATGCGTTATGCGTTATGCGTTATGCGTTATGCGTTATGCCTTATGCGTTATGAGTAATGCGTGATCCGTTATGCGTTATGCGTTATGCGTTATGCGTGATCCGTTATGTGTTATGCGTTATGCGTTATGCGTTTTGCGTTATGCGTTATACCTTATGCGTTATGCTTTATGCGTTATGAGTTATGCGTTATGCGTTATGCGTTATGCGTTATGGGTTACGCGTAATGCGTTATGCGCTATGGGTCATGCGTTAAGCGTTATGCGTTATGCGTTATGCGTTATGGGTTATGAGTAATGCGTGATCCGTTATGCGTTATGCTTTATGCGTTATGAGTTACGCGTAATGCGTTATGCGCTATGGGTCATGCGTTAAGCGTTATGCGTTATGCGTTATGCGCTATGGGTCATGCGTTAAGCGTTATGCGTTATGCGTTATGCGTTATGGGTTATGTGTTATGCGTTATGCGTTATGCGTTATGCGTTATGCGTTATGCGTTATGCGTTATGCGTTATGCGTTATGCGTTATGCGTTATGCGTTATGGGTTATCCGTTATGCGTTATCCGTTATGCGTTATGCGTCATGCGTTATGCGTTATGCGTTATGCGTTATGCGACATGCGTTATGCGTTATGCGTTATGCGTTATGCGTTGTGCGTTATGCGTTATGCGATATGCGTTATGCGTTATGCGTTATGCGTTATGCGTTATGCGTTATGCGTTATGCGTTATGCGTTATGCGTAATGCTTTATGCGTTATGCGTTATGCGTTATGCGTTATGCCTTATGCGTTATGAGTAATGCGTGATCCGTTATGCGTTATGCGTTATGCGTTATGCGTTATGCGTTATGCGTTATGCGTTATGCGTTATGCGTTATGCGTTATGCGTTATGCGTTATGCGTTATGCGTTATGCGTTATGCGTTATGCGTTATGCGTTATGCGTTATGCGTTATGCGTTATGCGTTATGCGTTATGCGTTATGCGTTATGCGTTATGCGTTATGCGTTATGCGTTATGCGTTATGCGTTATGCGTTATGCGTTATGCGTTATGCGCTATGGGTCATGCGTTAAGCGTTATGCGTTATGCGTTATGCGTTATGGGTTATGCGTTATGCGTTATGAGTAATGCGTGATCCGTTATGCGTTATGCTTTATGCGTTATGAGTTACGCGTAATGCGTTATGCGCTATGGGTCATGCGTTAAGCGTTATGCGTTATGCGTTATGCGTTATGGGTTATGTGTTATGCGTTATGCGTTATGCGTTATGCGTTATGCGTTATGCGTTATGCGTTATGCGTTATGGGTTATCCGTTATGCGTTATCCGTTATGCGTTATGCGTTATGCGTTATGCGTTATGCGTTATGCGTTATGCGTTATGCATTATGAGTAATGCGTGATCCGTTATGCGTTATGCGTTATGCGTTATACGTTATGCGTTATGCGTTATGTGTTATGCGTTGTGCGTTATCCGCTATGCGTTATGCGTTTTGCGTTTTGCGTTTTGCGTTATGCGTTATGCGTTGTGCGTTATGCGTTATGGGTTATAGGTTATGCGTTATGTGTCATGCGTTATGCGTTATGCGTTATGCGTTATGCGTTATGCGTTATGCGTTATGCGTTATGCATTTGCTTTATGCGTTATGCTTTATGCGTTATGCGTTATGAGTAATGCGTGATCCGTTATGTGTTATGCGTTATGCGGTATGCGTTATGCGTTATGCGTTTTGCGTTATGTGTTATGCGTTATGCGTTATGCGTTATGCGTTATGCGTTATGCGTTATGCGTTATGCGTTATGCGTTATGGGTTATCCGTTATGCGTTTGCCGTTATGCGTTATGCGTTATGCGTTATGCGATATGCGTTATGCGTTATGCGTTATGCGTTATGCGTTATGCGTTATGCGTTATGCGTTATGCGTTATGCGTTATGCGTTATGCGTTATGCGTTATGCCTTATGCGTTATGAGTAATGCGTGATCCGTTATGCGTTATGCGTTATGCGTTATGCGTTATGCGTTATGTGTTATGCGTTGTGCGTTATCCGCTATGCGTTATGCGTTTTGCGTTATGCGTTATGCGTTATGCGTTGTGCGTTATGCGTTATGCGTTATAGGTTATGCGGTATGTGTCATGCGTTATGCGTTATGCGTTATGCGTTATGCGTTATGCGTTATGCGTTATGCGTTATGCTTTATGCGTTATGCGTTATGAGTAATGCGTGATCCGTTATGTGTTATGCGTTATGCGTTATGCGTTTTGCGTTATGCGTTATACCTTATGCGTTATGCTTTATGCGTTATGAGTTAAGCGTAATGCGTTATGCGTTATGCGTTATGGGTTATGTGTAATGCGTGATCCGTTATGCGTTATGCTTTATGCGTTATGAGTTACGCGTAATGCGTTATGCGCTATGGGTCATGCGTTAAGCGTTATGCGTTATGCGTTATGCGTTATGGGTTATGAGTAATGCGTGATCCGTTGTGCGTTATGCTTTATGCGTTATCAGTTACGCGTAATGCGTTATGCGCTATGGTTCATGCGTTAAGCGTTATGCGTTATGCGTTATGCGTTATGCGTTATGGGTTATGTGTTATGCGTTATGCGTTATGCGTTATGCGTTATGCGTTATGCGTTATGCGTTATGCGTTATGGGTTATCCGTTATGCGTTATCCGTTATGCGTTATGCGTTATGCGTTATGCGTTATGCGTTATGCGTTATGCGACATGCGTTATGCGTTATGCGTTATGCGTTATGCGTTATGCGTTATGCGTTATGCGATATGCGTTATGCGTTATGCGTTATGCGTTATGCGTTATGCGTTATGCGTTATGCGTAATGCTTTATGCGTTATGCGTTATGCGTTATGCCTTATGCGTTATGAGTAATGCGTGATCCGTTATGCGTTATGCGTTATGCGTTATGCGTTATGTGTTATGCGTTGTGCGTTATCCGCTATGCGTTATGCGTTTTGCGTTATGCGTTATGCGTTATGCGTTGTGCGTTATGCGTTATGCGTTATAGGTTATGCGTTATGTGTCATGCGTTATGCGTTATGCGTTATGCGTTATGCGTTATGCATTATATGTTATGCGTTATGCTTTATGCGTTATGCGTTATGAGTAATGCGTGATCCGTTATGCGTTATGCGTTATGAGTAATGCGTGATCCGTTATGCGTTATGCGTTATGCGTTATGCGTTATGCGTTATGCGTTATGCGTTATGGGTTATGCGTTATGTGTTATGCGTTATGCGTTATGCGTTATGCGTTTTGCGTTATGCGTTATGCCTTATGCGTTATGCGTTATGCGTTATGCGTTATGCGTTATGCGTTATGCGTTATGCGTTATGCGTTATGCGTTATGCGTTATGCGTTATGCGTTATGCCTTATGCGTTACGCGTTATGCGTTATGCGTTATGCGTTATGCGTTATGCGTTATGCGTTATGCGTTATGCGTTATGCGTTATGCGTTATGCGTTATGCGTTATGCGTTATGCGTTATGCGTTATGCGTTATGCGTTATGAGAAATGCGTGATCCGTAATGCGTTATGCGTTATGAGTAATGCGTGATCCGTTATGCGTTATGCGGTATGCGTTATGCGTTATGCGTTATGCGTTATGCGTTATGCGTTATGCGTTATGCGTTATGGGTTATGCGTTATGTGTTATGCGTTATGCGTTATGCGTTATGCGTTATGCGTTATGCGTTATGCGTTATGCGTTATGCGTTATGCGTTATGCGTTATGCGTTATGCGTTATGCGTTATGCGTTATGCGTTATGCGTTATGCGTTATGTGTTATCCGTTATGAGTTATGAGTAATGCGTGATCCGTTATGCGTTATGCGTTATGAGTAATGCGTGATCCGTTATGCGTTATGCGTTATGAGTAATGCTTGATCCGTTACGCGTTATGCGTTATGCGTTATGCGTTATGGGTTATGCGTTATGTGTTATGAGTTATGCGTTATGCGTTATGCGTTATGCGTTATGCGTTATGGGTTATGAGTAATGCGTGATTCGTTATGCGTTATGCTTTATGCGTTATGAGTTACGCGTAATGCGTTATGCGTTATGCGTTATGGGTTATGCGTTATGTGTTATGAGTTATGCGTTATGCATTATGCGTTATGCGTTATGGGTTATGAGTAATGCGTGATCCGTTATGCGTTATGCGTTATGCGTTATGCGTTATGCGTTATGCGTTATGTGTTATGCGTTGTGCGTTATCCGCTATGCGTTATGCGTTTTGCGTTATGCGTTATGCGTTATGCGTTGTGCGTTATGCGTTATGCGTTATGCGTTATGCGTTATGCGTTATGCGTTATGCGTTATGCGTTATGCGTTATGCGTTATGCGTTATGCGTTATGCGTTATGCGTTATGCGTTATGCGTTATGCGTTATGCGTTATGCGTTATGCGTTATGCGTTATGCGTTATGCGTTATGCGTTATGAGAAATGCGTGATCCGTTATGCGTTATGCGTTATGAGTAATGCGTGATCCGTTATGCGTTATGCGTTATGCGTTATGCGTTATGCGTTGTGCGTTATGCGTTATGCGTTATGCGTTATGCGTTATGCGTTATGGGTTATGCGTTATGTGTTATGCGTTATGCGTTATGCGTTATGCGTTATGCGTTATGCGTTATGCGTTATGCGTTATGCGTTATGCGTTATGCGTTATGCGTTATGCGTTATGCGTTATGCGTTATGCGTTATGCGTTATGTGTTATCCGTTATGAGTTATGAGTAATGCGTGATCCGTTATGCGTTATGCGTTATGAGTAATGCTTGATCCGTTACGCGTTATGCGTTATGCGTTATGCGTTATGGGTTATGCGTTATGCGTTATGCGTTATGCGTTATGCGTTATGAGTAATGCTTGATCCGTTACCCGTTATGCGTTATGCGTTATGGGTTATGCGTTATGTGTTATGAGTTATGCGTTATGCGTTATGTGTTATGCGTTATGCGTTATGCGATATGCGATATGCGTTATGCGTTATGCGTTATGCGTTATGCGATATGCGTTATGCGTTATGCGTTATGCGTTATGCGTTATGCGTTATGCGTTATGCGTTATGCGTTATGCGTTATGCGTTATGCGTTATGCGTTATGAGTAATGCGTGATCCGTTATGCGTTATGCGTTATGAGTAATGCTAGATCTGTTACGCGTTATGCGTTATGCGTTATGCGTTATGGGTTATGCGTTATGTGTTATGAGTTATGCGTTATGCGTTATGCGTTATGCGTTATGCGTTATGGGTTATGAGTAATGCGTGATCCGTTATGCGTTATGCTTTATGCGTTATGAGTTATGCGTTTTGCGTTATGCGTTATGCCTTATGCGTTATGCGTTATGCGTTATGCGTTATGCGTTATGCGTTATGCGTTATGAGTAATGCGTGATCCGTTATGCGTTATGCGTTATGAGTAATGCTTGATCCGTTACGCGTTATGCGTTATGCGTTATGCGTTATGGGTTATGCGTTATGTGTTATGAGTTATGCGTTATGCGTTATGCGTTATGCGTTATGCGTTATGCGTTATGCGTTATGCGTTATGCGTTATGCGTTCTGCGTTATGCGTTATGCGTTATGCGTTATGCGTTATGCGTTATGCGTTATGCGTTATGCGTTATGCGTTATGCGTTATGCGTTATGCGTTATGCGTTATGCGTTATGCGTTATGCGTTATGCGTTATGCGTTATGCGTTATGCGTTATGAGAAATGCGTGATCCGTTATGCGTTATGCGTTATGCGTTATGCGTTATGCGTTATGCGTTATGCGTTATGCGTTATGCGTTATGCGTTATGCGTTACGCGTTATGCGTTATGCGTTATGAGAAATGCGTGATCCGTTATGCGTTATGCGTTATGAGTAATGCGTGATCCGTTATGCGTTATGCGTTATGCGTTATGCGTTATGCGTTATGCGTTATGCGTTATGCATAATATGTTAAGCGTTATGTGTTATGCGTTATGCGTTATGCGTTATGCGTTATGCGTTATGCGTTATGCGTTATGCGTTATGCGTTATGCGTTATGCGTTATGCGTTATGCGTTATGCGTTATGCGTTATGCGTTATGCGTTATGCGTTATGCGTTATGCGTTATGCGTTATGCGTTATGCGTTATGCGCTATGGGTCATGCGTTAAGCGTTATGCGTTATGCGTTATGCGTTATGGGTTATGCGTTATGGGTTATGAGTAATGCGTGATCCGTTATGCGTTATGCTTTATGCGTTATGAGTTACGCGTAATGCGTTATGCGCTATGGGTCATGCGTTAAGCGTTATGCGTTATGCGTTATGCGTTATGGGTTATGTGTTATGCGTTATGCGTTATGCGTTATGCGTTATGCGTTATGCGTTATGGGTTATCCGTTATGCGTTATCCGTTATACGTTATGCGTTATGCGTTATGCGTTATGCGTTATGCGTTATGCGTTATGCGTTATGAGTAATGCGTGATCCGTTATGCGTTATGCGTTATGCGTTATACGTTATGCGTTATGCGTTATGTGTTATGCGTTGTGCGTAATCCGCTATGCGTCATGCGTTTTGCGTTTTGCGTTATGCGTTATGCGTTGTGCGTTATGCGTTATGGGTTATAGGTTATGCGTTATGTGTCATGCGATATGCGTTATGCGTTATGCGTTATGCGTTATGCGTTATGCATTTGCGTTATGCGTTATGCTTTATGCGTTATGCGTTATGAGTAATGCGTGATCCGTTATGTGTTATGCGTTATGCGTTATGCGTTTTGCGTTATGTGTTATGCGTTATGCGTTATGCGTTATGGGTTATCCGTTATGCGTTATCCGTTATGCGTTATGCGTTATGCGTTATGCGTTATGCGTTATGCGTTATGCGTTATGCGTTATGCGTTATGCGTTATGCGTTATGCGTTATGCGTTATGCGTTATGCGATATGCGTTATGCGTTATGCGTTATGCGTTATGCGTTATGCGTTATGCGTTATGCGTTATGCGTTATGCGTTATGCGTTATGCGTTATGCGTTATGCGTTATGAGTAATGCGTGATCCGGTATGCGTTATGCGTTATGCGTTATGCGTTATGCGTTATGTGTAATGCGTTGTGCGTTATCCGCTATGCGTTATGCGTTTTGCGTTATGCGTTATGCGTTATGAGTTGTGCGTTATGCGTTATGCGTTATAGGTTATGCGTTTTGCGTTATGCGTTATGCGTTATGCGTTATGCGTTATGCGTTATGCGTTATGCGTTATGCGTTATGCGTTATGCGTTATGCTTTATGCGTTATGCGTTATGAGTAATGCGTGATCCGTTATGTGTCATGCGTTATGCGTTATGCGTTTTGCGTTATGCGTTATGCCTTATGCGTTATGCTTTATGCGTTATGAGTTATGCGTAATGCGTTATGCGTTATGCGTTATGCGTTATGGGTTATGTGTAATGCGTGATCCGTTATGCGTTATGCTTTATGCGTTATGAGTTACGCGTAATGCGTTATGCGCTATGGGTCATGCGTTAAGCGTTATGCGTTATGCGTTATGCGTTATGCGTTATGGGTTATGAGTAATGAGTGATCCGTTGTGCGTTATGCTTTATGCGTTATGAGTTACGCGTAATGCGTTATGCGCTATGGGTCATGCGTTAAGCGTTATGCGTTATGCGTTATGCGTTATGGGTTATGTGTTATGCGTTATGCGTTATGCGTTATGCGTTATGCGATATGCGTTATGCGTTATGGGTTATCCGTTATGCGTTATCCGTTATGCGTTATGCGTTATGCGTTATGCGTTATGCGACATGCGTTATGCGTTATGCGTTATGCGTGATGCGTTATGCGTTATGCGTTATGCGATATGCGTTATGCGTTATGCGTTATGCGTTATGCGTTATGCGTTATGCGTTATGCGTTATGCGTTATGCGTTATGCGTAATGCTTTATGCGTTATGCGTTATGCGTTATGCCTTATGCGTTATGAGTAATGCGTGATCCGTTATGCGTTATGCGTTATGCGTTATGCGTTATGCGTTATGCGTTATGTGTTATGCGTTGTGCGTTATCCGCTATGCGTTATGCGTTTTGCGTTATGCGTTATGCGTTATGCGTTATGCGTTATGCGTTATGCGTTATGCGTTATGTGTTATGCGTTGTGCGTTATCCGCTATCCGTTATGCGTTATGCGTTATGAGTTGTGCGTTATGCGTTATGCGTTATGCGTTATGCGTTATGCGTTATGCGTTATGCGTTATGCGTTATGCGATATGCGTTATGCGTTATGCGTTATGCGTTATGCGTTATGCGTTATTCGTTATGCGTTATGCGTTATGCGTTATGCGTTATGGGTTATGCGTTATGTGTTATGCGCTATGCGTTATGCGTTATGCGTTATGCGTTATGCGTTATGCGTTATGGGTTATGAGTAATGCGTGACCCGTTATGCGTTATGCTTTATGCGTTATGAGTTACGCGTAATGCGTTATGCGCTATGGGTCATGCGTTAAGCGTTATGCGTTATGCGTTATGCGTTATGCGTTATGCGTTATGCGTTATGCGTTATGAGAAATGCGTGATCCGTTATGCGTTATGCGTTATGAGTAATGCGTGATCCGTTATGCGTTATGCGTTATGCGTTATGCGTTATGCGTTATGGGTTATGCGTTATGTGTTACGCGTTATGCGTTATGCGTTATGCGTTATGCGTTATGCGTTATGCGTTATGCGTTATGGGTTATGAGTAATGCGTGATCCGTTATGCGTTATGCTTTATGCGTTATGAGTTACGCGTAATGCGTTATGCGCTATGGGTCATGCGTTATGCGTTATGTGTTATGCGTTATGCGTTATGCGTTATGCGTTATGCGTTATACGTTATGCGTTGTGCGTTATGCGTTATGGGTTAACCGTTATGCGTTATCCGTTATGCGTTATGCGTTATGTGTTATGCGTTATGCGTTATGCGATATGCGATATGCGTTATGCGTTATGCGTTATGCGTTATGCGATATGCGTTATGCGTTATGCGTTATGCGTTATGCGTTATGCGTTATGCGTTATGCGTTATGCGTTATGCGTTATGCGTTATGCGTTATGCGTTATGCGTTATGCGTTATGCGTTATGCGTAATGCGTTATGCGTGATCCGTTATGTGTTATGTGTTATGCGTTATGCGTTATGTGTTATGCGTTGTGCGTTATCCGCTATGCGTTATGCGTTATGCGTTATGCGTTGTGCGTTATGCGTTATGCGTTATAGGTTATGCGTTATGTGTTATGCGTTATGCGTTATGCGTTATGCGTTATGCGTTATGCATTATGCGTTATGCGTTATGCGTTATGAGTAATGCGTTATGCGTTATGCGTTATGCGTTATGCGTTATGCGTTATGCGTTATGCGTTATGCGTTATGCGTTATGCGTTATGCGTTATGCGTTATGCGTTATGCGTTATGCGTTATGCGTTATGCGTTATGCGTTATGCGTTATGCGTTATGCGTTATGCGTTATGCGTTATGCGATATGCGTTATGCGTTATGCGTTATGCGTTATGCGTTATGCGTTATGCGTTATGCGTTATGCGTTATGCGTTATGCGTTATGCGTTATGCGTTATGCGTTATGCGTTATGCGTTATGCGTTATGCGTTATGCGTTATGCGTTATGCGTTATGCGTTATGCGTTATGCGTTATGCGTTATGCGTTATGCGTTATGCGTTATGCGTTATGCGTTATGCGTTATGCGTTATGCGTTATGCGTTATGCGTTATGCGTTATACGTTATGCGTTATGAGTAATGCGTTATGAGTAATGCGTGATCCGTTATGCGTTATGCGTTATGAGTAATGCGTGATCCGTTATGCGTTATGCGTTATGAGTAATGCTTGATCCCTTACGCGTTATGCGTTATGCGTTATGCGTTATGCGTTATGGGTTATGCGTTATGTGTTATGAGTTATGCGTTATGCGTTTTGCGTTATGCGTTATGCGTTATGGGTTATGAGTAATGCGTGATCCTTTATGCGTTATGCTTTATGCGTTATGAGTTACGCGTAATGCGTTATGCGTTATGCGTTATGGGTTATGCGTTATGTGTTATGAGTTATGCGTTATGCGTTATGCGTTATGCGTTATGCGTTATGGGTTATCCGTTATGCGTTATCCGTTATGAGTTTTGCGTTATGCGTTATGAGTTGTGCGTTATGCGTTATGCGTTATGCGTTATGCGTTATGCGTTATGCGTTATGAGTAATGCTTGATCCGTTACGCGTTATGCGTTATGCGTTATGCGTTATGGGTTATGCGTTATGTGTTATGAGTTATGCGTTATGCGTTATGCGTTATGCGTTATGCGTTATGCGTTATGCGTTATGCGTTATGCGTTATGCGTTATGCGTTATGCGTTATGCGTTATGCGTTATGCGTTATGCGTTATGGGTTATGAGTAATGCGTGATCCGTTGTGCGTTATGCTTTATGCGTTATGAGTTACGCGTAATGCGTTATGCGCTATGGGTCATGCGTTAAGCGTTATGCGTTATGCGTTATGCGTTATGGGTTATGTGTTATGCGTTATGCGTTATGCGTTATGCGTTATGCGTTATGCGATATGGGTTATCCGTTATGTGTCATGCGTTATGCGTTATGCGTTTTGCATTATGCGTTATGCCTTATGCGTTATGCTTTATGCGTTATGAGTTATGCGTAATGCGTTATGCGTTATGCGTTATGCGTTATGGGTTATGTTAATGCGTGATCCGTTATGCGTTATGCTTTATGCGTTTTGAGTTACGCGTAATGCGTTATGCGCTATGGGTCATGCGTTAAGCGTTATGCGTTATGCGTTATGCGTTATGGGTTATGAGTAATGCGTGATCCGTTGTGCGTTATGCTTTATGCGTTATGAGTTACGCGTAATGCGTTATGCGCTATGGGTCATGCGTTAAGCGTTATGCGTTATGCGTTATGCGTTATGGGTTATGTGTTATGCGTTATGCGTTATGCGTTATGCGTTATGCGATATGCGTTATGCGTTATGGGTTATCCGTTATGCGTTATCCGTTATGCGTTATGCGTTATGCGTTATGCGTTATGCGTTATGCGACATGCGTTATGCGTTATGCGTTATGCGTTATGCGTTATGCGTTATGCGTTATGCGATATGCGTTATGCGTTATGCGTTATGCGTTATGCGTTATGCGTTATGCGTTATGCGTTATGCGTAATGCTTTATGCGTTATGCGTTATGCGTTATGCCTTATGCGTTATGAGTAATGCGTGATCCGTTATGCGTTATGCGTTATGCGTTATGCGTTATGCGTTATGCGTTATGTGTTATGCGTTGTGCGTTATCCGCTATGCGTTATGCGTTTTGCGTTATGCGTTATGCGTTATGCGTTATGCGTTATGCGTTATGCGTTATGCGTTATGCGTTATGCGTTATGCGTTATGTGTTATGCGTTGTGCGTTATCCGCTATCCGTTATGCGTTATGCGTTATGAGTTGTGCGTTATGCGTTATGCGTTATGCGTTATGCGTTATGCGTTATGCGTTATGCGATATGCGTTATGCGTTATGCGTTATGCGTTATGCGTTATGCGTTATGCGTTATTCGTTATGCGTTATGCGTTATGCGTTATGCGTTATGGGTTATGCGTTATGTGTTATGCGTTATGCGTTATGCGTTATGCGTTATGCGTTAAGCGTTATGGGTTATGAGTAATGCGTGACCCGTTATGCGTTATGCTTTATGCGTTATGAGTTACGCGTAATGCGTTATGCGCTATGGGTCATGCGTTAAGCGTTATGCGTTATGCGTTATGCGTTTTGCTTTATGCGTTATGCGTTATGAGTAATGCGTGATCCGTTATGTGTTATGCGTTATGCGTTATGCGTTATACGTTTTGCGTTATGCGTTATGCGTTAGGCGTTATGCGTTATGCGTTATGCGTTATGCGTTATGCGTGATCCGTTATGCGTTATGCGTTATGAGTAATGCGTGATCCGTTATGCGTTATGCGTTATGCGTTATGCGTTATGCGTTATGGGTTATGCGTTATGTGTTACGCGTTATGCGTTATGCGTTATGCGTTATGCGTTATGCGTTATGCGTTATGCGTTATGGGTTATGAGTAATGCGTGATCCGTTATGCGTTATGCTTTATGCGTTATGAGTTACGCGTAATGCGTTATGCGCTATGGGTCATGCGTTATGCGTTATGTGTTATGCGTTATGCGTTATGCGTTATGCGTTATACGTTATGCGTTGTGCGTTATGCGTTATGGGTTAACCGTTATGCGTTATCCGTTATGCGTTATGCGTTATGTGTTATGCGTTATGCGTTATGCGATATGCGATATGCGTTATGCGTTATGCGTTATGCGTTATGCGTTATGCGTTATGCGTTATGCGTTATGCGTTATGCGTTATGCGTTATGCGTTATGCGTTATGCGTTATGCGTTATGCGTTATGCGTTATGCGTTATGCGTTATGCGTTATGCGTTATGCGTTATGCGTTATGCGTTATGCGTTATGCGTTATGAGTAATGCGTGATCCGTTATGTGTTATGCGTTATGCGTTATGCGTTATGTGTTATGCGTTGTGCGTTATGCGTTATGCGATATGCGTTATGCGTTATGCGTTATGCGTTATGCGTTATGCGTTATGCGTTATGCGTTATGCGTTATGCGTTATGCGTTATGCGTTATGCGTTTTGCGTTATGCGTTATGCGTTATGCGTTATGCGTTATGCGTTATGCGTTATGCGTTATGCGTTATGCGTTATGCGTTATGCGTTATGCGTTATACGTTATGCGTTATGAGTAATGCGTTATGAGTAATGCGTGATCCGTTATGCGTTATGCGTTATGAGTAATGCGTGATCCGTTATGCGTTATGCGTTATGAGTAATGCTTGATCCCTTACGCGTTATGCGTTATGCGTTATGCGTTATGGGTTATGCGTTATGTGTTATGAGTTATGCGTTATGCGTTTTGCGTTATGCGTTATGCGTTATGGGTTATGAGTAATGCGTGATCCGTTATGCGTTATGCTTTATGCGTTATGAGTTACGCGTAATGCGTTATGCGTTATGCGTTATGGGTTATGCGTTATGTGTTATGAGTTATGCGTTATGCGTTATGCGTTATGCGTTATGCGTTATGCGTTATGGGTTATCCGTTATGCGTTATCCGTTATGAGTTTTGCGTTATGCGTTATGAGTTGTGCGTTATGCGTTATGCTTTATGCGTTATGCGTTATGCGTTATGCGTTATGCGTTATGCGTTATGCGTTATGCGTTATGCGTTATGCGTTATGCGTTATGCGTTATGCGTTATGCGTTATGCGTTATGCGTTATGCGTTATGCGTTATGCGTTATGCGTTATGCGTTATGCGTTATGCGTTATGCGTTATGCGTTATGCGTTATGCGTTATGCGTTATGCGTTATGCGTTATGCGTTATGCGTTATGGGTTATGAGTAATGCGTGATCCGTTGTGCGTTATGCTTTATGCGTTATGAGTTACGCGTAATGCGTTATGCGCTATGGGTCATGCGTTAAGCGTTATGCGTTATGCGTTATGCGTTATGGGTTATGTGTTATGCGTTATGCGTTATGCGTTATGCGTTATGCGATATGGGATATCCGTTATGTGTCATGCGTTATGCGTTATGAGTTTTGCGTTATGCGTTATGCCTTATGCGTTATGCTTTATGCGTTATGAGTTATGCGTAATGCGTTATGCGTTATGCGTTATGCGTTATGGGTTATGTGTAATGCGTGATCCGTTATGCGTTATGCTTTATGCGTTATGAGTTACGCGTAATGCGTTATGCGCTATGGGTCATGCGTTAAGCGTTATGCGTTATGCGTTATGCGTTATGGGTTATGAGTAATGCGTGATCCGTTGTGCGTTATGCTTTATGCGTTATGAGTTACGCGTAATGCGTTATGCGCTATGGGTCATGCGTTATGCGTTATGCGTTATGCGTTATGCGTTATGGGTTATGTGTTATGCGTTATGCGTTATGCGTTATGCGTTATGCGATATGCGTTATGCGTTATGCGTTATGCGTTATACGTTATGCGTTGTGCGTTATGCGATATGCGATATGCGTTATCCGCTATGCGTTATGCGTTATGCGTTATGCGTTGTGCGTTATGCGTTATGCGTTATAGGTTATGCGTTATGCGTTATGCGTTATGCGTTATGCATTATGCGTTATGCGTTATGCGTTATGAGTAATGCGTTACGCGTTACGCGTTATGCGTTATGCGTTATGCGTTATGCGTTATGCGTTATGCGTTATGCGTTATGCGTTATGCGTTATGCGTTATGCGTTATGCGTTATGCGTTATGCGTTATGCGTTATGCGTTATGCGTTATGCGTTATGCGTTATGCGATATGCGTTATGCGATATGCGTTATGCGTTATGCGTTATGCGTTATGCGTTATGCGTTATGCGTTATGCGTTATGCGTTATGCGTTATGCGTTATGCGTTATGCGTTATGCGTTATGCGTTATGCGTTATGCGTTATGCGTTATGCGTTATGCGTTATGCGTTATGCGTTATGCGTTATGCGTTATGCGTTATGCGTTATGCGTTATGCGTTATGCGTTATGCGTTATGCGTTATGCGTTATGAGTAATGCGTGATCCGTTATGTGTTATGCGTTATGCGTTATGCGTTATGCGTTATGTGTTATGCGTTGTGCGTTATCCGCTATGCGTTATGCGTTATGCGTTATGCGTTGTGCGTTATGCGTTATGCGTTATAGGTTATGCGTTATGTGTTATGCGTTATGCGTTATGCGTTATGCGTTATGCGTTATGCGTTATGCGTTATGCGTTATGCGTTATGCGTTATGAGTAATGCGTTACGCGTTATGCGTTATGCGTTATGCGTTATGCGTTATGCGTTATGCGTTATGCGTTATGCGTTATGCGTTATGCGTTATGCGTTATGCGTTATGCGTTATGCGTTATGCGTTATGCGTTATGCGTTATGCGTTATGCGTTATGCGTTATGCGTTATGCGTTATGCGATATGCGTTATGCGTTATGCGTTATGCGTTATGCGTTATGCGTTATGCGTTATGCGTTATGCGTTATGCGTTATGCGTTATGCGTTATGCGTTATGCGTTATGCGTTATGCGTTATGCGTTATGCGTTATGCGTTATGCGTTATGCGTTATGCGTTATGCGTTATGCGTTATGCGTTATGCGTTATGCGTTATGCGTTATGCGTTATGCGTTATGCGTTATACGTTATGCGTTATGAGTAATGCGTTATGAGTAATGCGTGATCCGTTATGCGTTATGCGTTATGAGTAATGCGTGATCCGTTATGCGTTATGCGTTATGAGTAATGCTTGATCCCTTACGCGTTATGCGTTATGCGTTATGCGTTATGGGTTATGCGTTATGTGTTATGAGTTATGCGTTATGCGTTTTGCGTTATGCGTTATGCGTTATGGGTTATGAGTAATGCGTGATCCGTTATGCGTTATGCTTTATGCGTTATGAGTTACGCGTAATGCGTTATGCGTTATGCGTTATGGGTTATGCGTTATGTGTTATGTGTTATGAGTTATGCGTTATGCGTTATGCGTTATGCGTTATGCGTTATGCGTTATGGGTTATCCGTTATGCGTTATCCGTTATGAGTTTTGCGTTATGCGTTATGAGTTGTGCGTTATGCGTTATACGTTATGCGTTATGCGTTATGCGTTATGCGTTATGCGTTATGCGTTATGCGTTATGCGTTATGAGTAATGCTTGATCCGTTACGCGTTATGCGTTATGCGTTATGCGTTATGGGTTATGCGTTATGTGTTATGAGTTATGCGTTATGCGTTATGCGTTATGCGTTATGCGTTATGCGTTATGCGTTATGCGTTATGCGTTATGCGTTATGCGTTATGCGTTATGCGTTATGCGTTATGAGTAATGCTTGATCCGTTACGCGTTATGCGTTATGCGTTATGCGTTATGGGTTATGCGTTATGTGTTATGAGTTATGCGTTATGCGTTATGCGTTATGCGTTATGCGTTATGCGTTATGCGTTATGGGTTATGAGTAATGCGTGATCCGTTATGCGTTATGCTTTATGCGTTATGAGTTACGCGTAATGCGTTATGCGTTATGCGTTATGGGTTATGAGTAATGCGTGATCCGTTATGCGTTATGCTTTATGCGTTATGAGTTACGCGTAATGCGTTATGCGCTATGGGTCATGCGTTAAGCGTTATGCGTTATGCGTTATGCGTTATGGGTTATGCGTTATGGGTTATGAGTAATGCGTGATCCGTTATGCGTTATGCTTTATGCGTTATGAGTTACGCGTAATGCGTTATGCGCTATGGGTCATGCGTTAAGCGTTATGCGTTATGCGTTATGCGTTATGGGTTATCCGTTATGCGTTATCCGTTATGCGTTATGCGTTATGCGTTATGCGTTATGCGTTATGCGTTATGCGTTATGCGATATGCGTTATGCGTTATGCGTTATGCGTTATGCGTTATGCGTTATGCGTTATGCGTTATGCGATATGCGTTATGCGTTATGCGTTATGCGTTATGCGTTATGCGTTATGCGTTATGCGTTATGCGTTATGCGTTATGCGTTATGCGTTATGCGTTATGCGTTATGCGTTATGCGTTATGCCTTATGCGTTATGAGTAATGCGTGATCCGTTATGCGTTATGCGTTATGCGTTATGCGTTATGCGTTATGTGTTATGCGTTGTGCGTTATCCGCTATGCGTTATGCGTTTTGCGTTATGCGTTATGCGTTATGCGTTATGCGTTATGCGATATGCGTTATGCGTTATGCGTTATGCGTTATGCGTTATGCGTTATGCGTTATGCGTTATGCGTTATGCGTTATGCGTTATGCGTTATGCGTTATGCGTTATGCGTTATGAGTAATGCGTGATCCGTTATGCGTTATGCGTTATGCGTTATGCGTTATGCGTTATGCGTTATGCGTTATGTGTTATGCGTTGTGCGTTATGCGTTATGCGTTATGCGTTATGCGTTATGCGTTATGCGTTATGAGAAATGCGTGATCCGTTATGCGTTATGCGTTATGAGTAATGCGTGATCCGTTATGCGTTATGCGTTATGCGTTATGCGTTATGCGTTATGCGTTATGCGTTATGCGTTATGCGTTATGCGTTATGCGTTTTGCGTTATGCGTTATGCGTTATGCGTTATGCGTTATGCGTTATGCGTTATGAGTAATGCTTGATCCGTTACGCGTTATGCGTTATGCGTTATGCGTTATGGGTTATGCGTTATGTGTTATGAGTTATGCGTTATGCGTTATGCGTTATGCGTTATGCGTTATGCGTTATGGGTTATGAGTAATGCGTGATCCGTTATGCGTTATGCTTTATGCGTTATGAGTTACGCGTTATGCGTTATGCGTTATGCGTTATGAGTTATGAGTAATGCGTGATCCGTTATGCGTTATGCTTTATGCGTTATGAGTTACGCGTAATGCGTTATGCGCTATGGGTCATGCGTTAAGCGTTATGCGTTATGCGTTATGCGTTATGGGTTATGCGTTATGGGTTATGAGTAATGCGTGATCCGTTATGCGTTATGGTTTATGAGTAATGAGTTACGCGTAATGCGTTATGCGTTATGCGTTATGGGTTATGAGTAATGCGTGATCCGTTATGCGTTATGCTTTATGCGTTATGAGTTACGCGTAATGCGTTATGCGCTATGGGTCATGCGTTAAGCGTTATGCGTTATGCGTTATGGGTTATGCGTTATGGGTTATGAGTAATGCGTGATCCGTTATGCGTTATGGTTTATGCGTTATGAGTTACGCGTAATGCGTTATGCGCTATGGGTCATGCGTTAAGCGTTATGCGTTATGCGTTATGCGTTATGGGTTATGTGTTATGCGTTATGCGTTATGCGATATGCGTTATGCGTTATGGGTTATGCGTTATGCGTTATGCGTTATGCGTTATGCGTTATGCGTTATGCGTTATGCGTTATGCGTTATGCGATATGCGTTATGCGTTAAGCGTTATGCGTTATGCGTTATGCGTTATGCGTTATGCGTTATGCGTTATGCGTTATGCCTTATGCGTTATGAGTAATGCGTGATCCGTTATGCGTTATGCGTTATGCGTTATGCGTTATGCGTTATGTGTTATGCGTTGTGCGGTATCCGCAATGCGTTATGCGTTTTGCGTTATGCGTTATGCGTTATGCGTTGTGCGTTATGCGTTATGCGTTATAGGTTATGCGTTATGTGTCATGCGTTATGCGTTATGCGTTATGCGTTATGCGTTATGCATTATGCGTTATGCGTTATGCTTTATGCGTTATGCGTTATGAGTAATGCGTGATCCGTTATGCGTTATGCGTTATGAGTAATGCGTGATCCGTTATGCGTTATGCGTTATGCGTTATGCGTTATGCGTTATGCGTTATGCGTTATGAGAAATGCGTGATCCGTTATGCGTTATGCGTTATGAGTAATGCGTGATCCGTTATGCGTTATGCGTTATGCGTTATGCGTTATGCGTTTTGCGTTATGCGTTATGCCTTATGCGTTATGCGTTATGCGTTATGCGTTATGCGTTATGCGTTATGCGTTATGCGTTATGCGTTATGCGTTATGCGTTATGCGTTATGCGTTATGCGATATGCGTTATGCGTTATGCGTTATGCGTTATGCGTTATGCGTTATGCGTTATGCGTTATGCGTTATGCGTAATGCTTTATGCGTTATGCGTTATGCGTTATGCCTTATGCGTTATGAGTAATGCGAGATCCGTTATGCGTTATGCGTTATGCGTTATGCGTTATGCGTTATGCGTTATGCGTTATGTGTTATGCGTTGTGCGTTATCCGCTATGCGTTATGCGTTTTGCGTTATGCGTTATGCGTTATGCGTTGTGCGTTATGCGTTATGCGTTATAGGTTATGCGTTATGTGTCATGCGTTATGCGTTATGCGTTATGCGTTATGCGTTATGCATTATGCGTTATGCGTTATGCGTTATGCGTTATGCGTTATGAGTAATGCGTGATCCGTTATGCGTTATGCGTTATGAGTAATGCGTGATCCGTTATGCGTTATGCGTTATGCGTTATGCGTTATGCGTTATGCGTTATGCGTTATGAGAAATGCGTGATCCGTTATGCGTTATGCGTTATGAGTAATGCGTGATCCGTTATGCGTTATGCGTTATGCGTTATGCGTTATGCGTTATGCGTTATGCGTTATGCGTTATGCGTTATGTGTTATCCGTTATGAGTTATGAGTAATGCGTGATCCGTTATGCGTTATGCGTTATGAGTAATGCTTGATCCGTTACGCGTTATGCGTTATGCGTTATGCGTTATGCGTTATGGGTTATGCGTTATGCGTTATGCGTTATGCGTTATGAGTAATGCTTGATCCGTTCGGCGTTATGCGTTATGCGTTATGCGTTATGGGTTATGCGTTATGTGTTATGAGTTATGCGTTATGCGTTATGCGTTATGCGTTATGCGTTATGGGTTATGAGTAATGCGTGATCCGTTATGCGTTATGCTTTATGCGTTATGAGTTACGCGTAATGCGTTATGCGTTATGCGTTATGGGTTATGAGTAATGCGTGATCCGTTATGCGTTATGCTTTATGCGTTATGAGTTACGCGTAATGCGTTATGCGCTATGGGTCATGCGTTAAGCGTTATGCGTTATGCGTTATGCGTTATGGGTTATGCGTTATGGGTTATGAGTAATGCGTGATCCGTTATGCGTTATGGTTTATGCGTAATGAGTTACGCGTAATGCGTTATGCGTTATGCGTTATGGGTTATGAGTAATGCGTGATCCGTTATGCGTTATGCTTTATGCGTTATGAGTTACGCGTAATGCGTTATGCGCTATGGGTCATGCGTTAAGCGTTATGCGTTATGCGTTATGGGTTATGCGTTATGGGTTATGAGTAATGCGTGATCCGTTATGCGTTATGGTTTATGCGTTATGAGTTACGCGTAATGCGTTATGCGCTATGGGTCATGCGTTAAGCGTTATGCGTTATGCGTTATGCGTTATGGGTTATGTGTTATGCGTTATGCGTTATGCGTTATGCGTTATGCGTTATGGGTTATCCGTTATGCGTTATCCGTTATGCGTTATGCGTTATGCGTTATGCGTTATGCGTTATGCGTTATGCGATATGCGTTATGCGTTAAGCGTTATGCGTTATGCGTTATGCGTTATGCGTTATGCGTTATGCGTTATGCGTTATGCCTTATGCGTTATGAGTAATGCGTGATCCGTTATGCGTTATGCGTTATGCGTTATGCGTTATGCGTTATGTGTTATGCGTTGTGCGTTATGCGTTATGCGTTATAGGTTATGCGTTATGTGTCATGCGTTATGCGTTATGCGTTATGCGTTATGCATTACGCGTTATGCGTTATGCTTTATGCGTTATGCGTTATAAGTAATGCGTGATCCGTTATGTGTTATGCGTTATGCGTTATGCGTTATGCGTTTTGCGTTATGCGTTATGCCTTATGCGTTATGCGTTATGCGTTATGCGTTATGCGTTATGCGTTATGCGTTATGCGTTATGCGTTATGCGTTATGCGTTATGCGTTATGCGTTATGCGATATGCGTTATGCGTTATGCGTTATGCGTTATGCGTTATGCGTTATGCGTTATGCGTTATGCGTTATGCGTAATGCTTTATGCGTTATGCGTTATGCGTTATGCCTTATGCGTTATGAGTAATGCGTGATCCGTTATGCGTTATGCGTTATGCGTTATGCGTTATGCGTTATGCGTTATGCGTTATGCGTTATGTGTTATGCGTTGTGCGTTATCCGCTATGCGTTATGCGTTTTGCGTTATGCGTTATGCGTTATGCGTTGTGCGTTATGCGTTATGCGTTATAGGTTATGCGTTATGTGTCATGCGTTATGCGTTATGCGTTATGCGTTATGCGTTATGCATTATGCGTTATGCGTTATGCTTTATGCGTTATGCGTTATGAGTAATGCGTGATCCGTTATGCGTTATGCGTTATGAGTAATGCGTGATCCGTTATGCGTTATGCGTTATGCGTTATGCGTTATGCGTTATGCGTTATGCGTTATGCGTTATGCGTTATGAGAAATGCGTGATCCGTTATGCGTTATGCGTTATGAGTAATGCGTGATCCGTTATGCGTTATGCGTTATGCGTTATGCGTTATGCGTTATGCGTTATGCGTTATGCGTTATGTGTTATCCGTTATGAGTTATGAGTAATGCGTGATCCGTTATGCGTTATGCGTTATGAGTAATGCTTGATCCGTTACGCGTTATGCGTTATGCGTTATGCGTTATGCGTTATGGGTTATGCGTTATGCGTTATGCGTTATGCGTTATGAGTAATGCTTGATCCGTTCGGCGTTATGCGTTATGCGTTATGCGTTATGGGTTATGCGTTATGTGTTATGAGTTATGCGTTATGCGTTATGCGTTATGCGTTATGCGTTATGGGTTATGAGTAATGCGTGATCCGTTATGCGTTATGCTTTATGCGTTATGAGTTACGCGTAATGCGTTATGCGTTATGCGTTATGGGTTATGAGTAATGCGTGATCCGTTATGCGTTATGCTTTATGCGTTATGAGTTACGCGTAATGCGTTATGCGCTATGGGTCATGCGTTAAGCGTTATGCGTTATGCGTTATGCGTTATGGGTTATGCGTTATGGGTTATGAGTAATGCGTGATCCGTTATGCGTTATGGTTTATGCGTTATGAGTTACGCGTAATGCGTTATGCGTTATGCGTTATGGGTTATGAGTAATGCGTGATCCGTTATGCGTTATGCTTTATGCGTTATGAGTTACGCGTAATGCGTTATGCGCTATGGGTCATGCGTTAAGCGTTATGCGTTATGCGTTATGCGTTATGGGTTATGCGTTATGGGTTATGAGTAATGCGTGATCCGTTATGCGTTATGCGTTATGCGTTATGCGTTATGCGTTATGCGTTATGCGTTATGCGTTATGCGATATGCGTTATGCGTTAAGCGTTATGCGTTATGCGTTATGCGTTATGCGTTATGCGTTATGCGTTATGCGTTATGCGTTATGCGTTATGCGTTATGCGTTATGCGTTATGCGTTATGCGTTATGCGTTATGCGTTATGCGTTATGCGTTATGCGTTATGCGTTATGCCTTATGCGTTATGAGTTATGCGTGATCCGTTATGCGTTATGCGTTATGCGTTATGCGTTATGCGTTATGTGTTATGCGTTGTGCGTTATCCGCTATGCGTTATGCGTTTTGCGTTATGCGTTATGCGTTATGCGTTGTGCGTTATGCGTTATGCGTTATAGGTTATGCGTTATGTGTCATGCGTTATGCGTTATGCGTTATGCGTTATGCGTTATGCGTTATGCATTACGCGTAATGCGTTATGCTTTATGCGTTATGCGTTATAAGTAATGCGTGATCCGTTATGTGTTATGCGTTATGCGTTATGCGTTTTGCGTTATGCGTTATGCCTTATGCGTTATGCGTTATGCGTTATGCGTTATGCGTTATTCGTTATGCGTTATGCGTTATGCGTTATGCGTTATGCGTTATGAGTAATGCGTGATCCGTTACGCGTTATGCGTTATGAGTAATGCTGGATCCGTTACGCGTTATGCGTTATGCGTTATTCGTTATGGGTTATGCGTTATGTGTTATGAGTTATGCGTTATGCGTTATGCGTTATGCGTTATGCGTTATGGGTTATGAGTAATGCGTGATCCGTTATGCGTTATGCTTTATGCGTTATGAGTTATGCGTTTTGCGTTATGCGTTATGCGTTATGCGTTATGCGTTATGCGTTATGCGTTATGCGTTATGCGTTATGCGTTATGCGTTATGCGTTATGCGTTATGCCTTATGCGTTATGAGTAATGCGTGATCCGTTATGCGTTATGCGTTATGCGTTATGCGTTATGCGTTATGTGTTATGCGTTATGCGTTATGCGTTATGCGTTATGCGTTATGCGTTATGGGTTATGCGTTATGTGTTATGCGTTATGCGTTATGCGTTATGCGTTATGCGTTATGCGTTATGCGTTATGCGTTATGCGTTATGCGGTATGCGTTATGCGTTATTCGTTATGCGTTATGCGTTATGCGTTATGCGTTATGCGTTATGCGTTATGCGTTATGCGTTATGCGTTATGCGTTATGCGTTATGCGTTATGCGTTATGCGTTATGCGTTATGCGTTATGCGTTATGCGTTATGCGTTATGCGTTATGCGTTATGCGTTATGCGTTATGCGTTATGCGTTATGCGTTATGCGTTATGCGTTATGAGTAATGCTTGATCCGTTACGCGTTATGCGTTATGCGTTATGCGTTATGGGTTATGCGTTATGCGTTATGCGTTATGCGTTATGCGTTATGCGTTATACGTTATGCGTTATGCGTTATGCCTTATGCGTTATGAGTAATGCGTGATCCGTTATGCGTTATGCGTTATGCGTTATGCGTTATGGGTTATGCGTTATGCGTTATGCGTTATGCGTTATGCGTTATGAGTAATGCTTGATCCGTTACGCGTTATGCGTTATGCGTTATGCGTTATGGGTTATGCGTTATGTGTTATGAGTTATGCGTTATGCGTTATGCGTTATGCGTTATGCGTAATGCGTTATGCGTTATGCGTTATGAGTTATGAGTAATGCGTGATCCGTTATGCGTTATGCGTTATGCGTTATGAGTTACGCGTAATGCGTTATGCGTTATGGGTTATGGGTTATGAGTAATGCGTGATCCGTTATGCGTTATGCGTTATGCGTTATGAGTTACGCGTAATGCGTTATGCGCTATGGGTCATGCGTTAAGCGTTATGCGTTATGCGTTATGCGTTATGCGTTATGGGTTATGCGTTATGGGTTATGAGTAATGCGTGATCCGTTATGCGTTATGGTTTATGCGTTATGAGTTACGCGTAATGCGTTATGCGCTATGGGTCATGCGTTAAGCGTTATGCGTAATGCGTTATGCGTTATGGGTTATGTGTTATGCGTTATGCGTTATGCGTTATGCGTTATGCGTTATGCGTTATGCGTTATGGGTTATCCGTTATGCGTTATCCGTTATGCGTTATGCGTTATGCGTTATGCGTTATGCGTTATGCGTTATGCGTTATGTGTTATGCGTTGTGCGTTATCCGCTATGCGTTATGCGTTATGCGTTATGCGTTATGCGTTATGCGTTATGCGTTATGCGTTATGCGTTATGCGTTATGCGTTATGCGTTATGCGTTATGCGTTATGCGTTATGCGTTATGGGTTATCCGTTATGCGTTATCCGTTATGCGTTTTGCGTTATGCGTTATGCGTTATGCGTTATGCGTTATGCGATATGCGTTATGCGTTATGCGTTATGCGTTATGCGTTATGCGTTATGCGTTATGCGTTATGCGATATGCGTTATGCGTTATGCGTTATGCGTTATGCGTTATGCGTTATGCGTTATGCGTTATGCGTTATGCGTTATGCGTTATGCGTTATGCGTTATGCGTTATGAGTAATGCGTGATCCGTTATGCGTTATGCGTTATGCGTTATGCGTTATGTGTTATGCGTTGTGCGTTATCCGCTATGCGTTATGCGTTTTGCGTTATGCGTTATGCGTTATGCGTTGTGCGTTATGCGTTATGCGTTATGCGTTATGCGTTATGCGTTATGCGTTATGCATTACGCGTTATGCGTTATGCTTTATGCGTTATGCGTTATGCCTTATGCGTTATGAGTAATGCGTGATCCGTTATGCGTTATGCGTTATGCGTTATGCGTTATGTGTTATGCGTTGTGCGTTATCCGCTATGCGTTATGCGTTTTGCGTTTTGCGTTATGCGTTATGCGTTGTGCGTTATGCGTTATGCGTTATAGGTTATGCGTTATGTGTCATGCGTTATGCGTTATGCGTTATGCGTTATGCGTTATGCGTTATGCATTACGCGTTATGCGTTATGCTTTATGCGTTATGCGTTATAAGTAATGCGTGATCCGTTATGTGTTATGCGTTATGCGTTATGCGTTTTGCGTTATGCGTTATGCCTTATGCGTTATGCGTTATGCGTTATGCGTTATGCGTTATGCGTTATGCGTTATGCGTTATGCGTTATGCGTTATGCGTTATGCGTTATGCGTTATGAGTAATGCGTGATCCGTTACGCGTTATGCGTTATGAGTAATGCTTGATCCGTTACGCGTTATGCGTTATGCGTTATTCGTTATGGGTTATGCGTTATGTGTTATGAGTTATGCGTTATGCGTTATGCGTTATGCGTTATGCGTTATGGGTTATGAGTAATGCGTGATCCGTTATGCGTTATGCTTTATGCGTTATGAGTTATGCGTTTTGCGTTATGCGTTATGCCTTATGCCTTATGCGTTATGCGTTATGCGTTATGCGTTATGCGTTATGCGTTATGCGTTATGCGTTATGCGTTATGCGTTATGCCTTATGCGTTATGAGTAATGCGTGATCCGTTATGCGTTATGCGTTATGCGTTATGCGTTATGCGTTATGTGTTATGCGTTATGCGTTATGCGTTATGCGTTATGGGTTATCCGTTATGCGTTATCCGTTATGCGTTATGCGTTATGCGTTATGCGTTATGCGTTATGCGTTATGCGTTATGCGATATGCGTTATGCGTTAAGCGTTATGCGTTATGCGTTATGCGTTATGCGTTATGCGATATGCGTTATGCGTTATGCGTTATGCGTTATGCGTTATGCGTTATGCGTTATGGGTTATGAGTAATGCGTGATCCGTTATGCGTTATGCGTTATGCGTTATGCGTTATGCGTTATGCGTTATGCGTTATGCGTTATGCGTTATGCGTTATGCGTTATGCGTTATGCGTTATGCGTTATGCGTTATGCGTTATGCGTTATGCGTTATGCGTTATGCGTTATGAGTAATGCTTGATCCGTTACGCGTTATGCGTTATGCGTTATGCGTTATGGGTTATGCGTTATGCGTTATGCGTTATGCGTTATGCGTTATGAGTAATGCTTGATCCGTTACGCGTTATGCGTTATGCGTTATGCGTTATGGGTTATGCGTTATGTGTTATGAGTTATGCGTTATGCGTTATGCGTTATGCGTTATGCGTAATGCGTTATGCGTTATGCGTTATGGGTTATGAGTAATGCGTGATCCGTTATGCGTTATGCTTTATGCGTTATGAGTTACGCGTAATGCGTTATGCGTTATGCGTTATGGGTTATGAGTAATGCGTGATCCGTTATGCGTTATGCTTTATGCGTTATGCGTTATGCGTTATGCGTTATGCGTTATGAGTAATGCTTGATCCGTTACGCGTTATGCGTTATGCGTTATGCGTTATGGGTTATGCGTTATGTGTTATGAGTTATGCGTTATGCGTTATGCGTTATGCGTTATGCGTAATGCGTTATGCGTTATGCGTTATGGGTTATGAGTAATGCGTGATCCGTTATGCGTTATGCTTTATGCGTTATGAGTTACGCGTAATGCGTTATGCGTTATGCGTTATGGGTTATGAGTAATGCGTGATCCGTTATGCGTTATGCTTTATGCGTTATGAGTTACGCGTAATGCGTTATGCGCTATGGGTCATGCGTTAAGCGTTATGGGTTATGCGTTATGCGTTATGCGTTATGCGTTATGCGTTATGAGTAATGCTTGATCCGTTACGCGTTATGCGTTATGCGTTATGCGTTATGGGTTATGCGTTATGTGTTATGAGTTATGCGTTATGCGTTATGCGTTATGCGTTATGCGTTATGCGTTATGCGTTATGCGTTATGGGTTATGAGTAATGCGTGATCCGTTATGCGTTATGCTTTATGCGTTATGAGTTACGCGTAATGCGTTATGCGTTATGCGTTATGGGTTATGAGTAATGCGTGATCCGTTATGCGTTATGCGTTATGCGTTATGTGTTATGCGTTATGCGTTATGCGTTATGCGTTATGCGTTATGCGTTATGGGTTATGCGTTATGTGTTATGCGTTATGCGTTATGCGTTATGCGTTATGCGTTATGCGTTATGCGTTATGCGTTATGCGTTATGCGGTATGCGTTATGCGTTATTCGTTATGCGTTATGCGTTATGCGTTATGCGTTATGCGTTATGCGTTATGCGTTATGCGTTATGCGTTATGCGTTATGCGTTATGCGTTATGCGTTATGCGTTATGCGTTATGCGTTATGCGTTATGCGTTATGCGTTATGCGTTATGCGTTATGCGTTATGCGTTATGCGTTATGCGTTATGCGTTATGCGTTATGAGTAATGCTTGATCCGTTACGCGTTATGCGTTATGCGTTATGCGTTATGGGTTATGCGTTATGCGTTATGCGTTATGCGTTATGCGTTATGCGTTATACGTTATGCGTTATGCGTTATGCGTTATGCGTTATGAGTAATGCGTGATCCGTTATGCGTTATGCGTTATGCGTTATGCGTTATGGGTTATGCGTTATGCGTTATGCGTTATGCGTTATGCGTTATGAGTAATGCTTGATCCGTTACGCGTTATGCGTTATGCGTTATGCGTTATGGGTTATGCGTTATGTGTTATGAGTTATGCGTTATGCGTTATGCGTTATGCGTTATGCGTAATGCGTTATGCGTTATGCGTTATGGGTTATGAGTAATGCGTGATCCGTTATGCGTTATGCTTTATGCGTTATGAGTTACGCGTAATGCGTTATGCGTTATGCGTTATGGGTTATGAGTAATGCGTGATCCGTTATGCGTTATGCTTTATGCGTTATGAGTTACGCGTAATGCGTTATGCGCTGTGGGTCATGCGTTAAGCGTTATGCGTTATGCGTTATGCGTTATGCGTTATGGGTTATGCGTTATGGGTTATGAGTAATGCGTGATCCGTTATGCGTTATGGTTTATGCGTTATGAGTTACGCGTAATGCGTTATGCGCTATGGGTCATGCGTTAAGCGTTATGCGTAATGCGTTATGCGTTATGGGTTATGTGTTATGCGTTATGCGTTATGCGTTATGCGTTATGCGTTATGCGTTATGCGTTATGGGTTATCCGTTATGCGTTATCCGTTATGCGTTATGCGTTATGCGTTATGCGTTATGCGTTATGCGATATGCGTTATGCGTTAAGCGTTATGCGTTATGCGTTATGCGTTATGCGTTATGCGATATGCGTTATGCGTTATGCGTTATGCGTTATGCGTTATGCGTTATGCGTTATGCGTTATGCGTTATGCGTTATGCGTTATGCGTTATGCGTTATGCCTTATGCGTTATGAGTAATGCGTGATCCGTTATGCGTTATGCGTTATGCGTTATGCGTTATGCGTTATGTGTTATGCGTTGTGCGTTATCCGCTATGCGTTATGCGTTATGCGTTATGCGTTATGCGTTATGCGTTATGCGTTATGCGTTATGCGTTATGCGTTATGCGTTATGCGTTATGCGTTATGCGTTATGCGTTATGCGTTATGGGTTATCCGTTATGCGTTATCCGTTATGCGTTTTGCGTTATGCGTTATGCGTTATGCGTTATGCGTTATGCGATATGCGTTATGCGTTATGCGTTATGCGTTATGCGTTATGCGTTATGCGTTATGCGTTATGCGATATGCGTTATGCGTTATGCGTTATGCGTTATGCGTTATGCGTTATGCGTTATGCGTTATGCGTTATGCGTTATGCGTTATGCGTTATGCGTTATGCGTTATGAGTAATGCGTGATCCGTTATGCGTTATGCGTTATGCGTTATGCGTTATGTGTTATGCGTTGTGCGTTATCCGCTATGCGTTATGCGTTTTGCGTTATGCGTTATGCGTTATGCGTTGTGCGTTATGCGTTATGCGTTATGCGTTATGCGTTATGCGTTATGCGTTATGCATTACGCGTTATGCGTTATGCTTTATGCGTTATGCGTTATGCCTTATGCGTTATGAGTAATGCGTGATCCGTTATGCGTTATGCGTTATGCGTTATGCGTTATGTGTTATGCGTTGTGCGTTATCCGCTATGCGTTATGCGTTTTGCGTTTTGCGTTATGCGTTATGCGTTGTGCGTTATGCGTTATGCGTTATAGGTTATGCGTTATGTGTCATGCGTTATGCGTTATGCGTTATGCGTTATGCGTTATGCGTTATGCATTACGCGTTATGCGTTATGCTTTATGCGTTATGCGTTATAAGTAATGCGTGATCCGTTATGTGTTATGCGTTATGCGTTATGCGTTTTGCGTTATGCGTTATGCCTTATGCGTTATGCGTTATGCGTTATGCGTTATGCGTTATGCGTTATGCGTTATGCGTTATGCGTTATGCGTTATGCGTTATGCGTTATGCGTTATGCGTTATGAGTAATGCGTGATCCGTTACGCGTTATGCGTTATGAGTAATGCTTGATCCGTTACGCGTTATGCGTTATGCGTTATTCGTTATGGGTTATGCGTTATGTGTTATGAGTTATGCGTTATGCGTTATGCGTTATGCGTTATGCGTTATGGGTTATGAGTAATGCGTGATCCGTTATGCGTTATGCTTTATGCGTTATGAGTTATGCGTTTTGCGTTATGCGTTATGCCTTATGCCTTATGCGTTATGCGTTATGCGTTATGCGTTATGCGTTATGCGTTATGCGTTATGCGTTATGCGTTATGCGTTATGCGTTATGAGTAATGCGTGATCCGTTATGCGTTATGCGTTATGCGTTATGCGTTATGCGTTATGTGTTATGCGTTATGCGTTATGCGTTATGCGTTATGGGTTATCCGTTATGCGTTATCCGTTATGCGTTATGCGTTATGCGTTATGCGTTATGCGTTATGCGTTATGCGATATGCGTTATGCGTTAAGCGTTATGCGTTATGCGTTATGCGTTATGCGTTATGCGATATGCGTTATGCGTTATGCGTTATGCGTTATGCGTTATGCGTTATGCGTTATGGGTTATGAGTAATGCGTGATCCGTTATGCGTTATGCGTTATGCGTTATGCGTTATGCGTTATGCGTTATGCGTTATGCGTTATGCGTTATGCGTTATGCGTTATGCGTTATGCGTTATGCGTTATGCGTTATGAGTAATGCTTGATCCGTTACGCGTTATGCGTTATGCGTTATGCGTTATGGGTTATGCGTTATGCGTTATGCGTTATGCGTTATGCGTTATGAGTAATGCTTGATCCGTTACGCGTTATGCGTTATGCGTTATGCGTTATGGGTTATGCGTTATGTGTTATGAGTTATGCGTTATGCGTTATGCGTTATGCGTTATGCGTAATGCGTTATGCGTTATGCGTTATGGGTTATGAGTAATGCGTGATCCGTTATGCGTTATGCTTTATGCGTTATGAGTTATGCGTTATGCGTTATGCGTTATGCGTTATGGGTTATGAGTAATGCGTGATCCGTTATGCGTTATGCTTTATGCGTTATGAGTTACGCGTAATGCGTTATGCGCTATGGGTCATGCGTTAAGCGTTATGCGTTATGCGTTATGCGTTATGCGTTATGGGTTATGCGTTATGGGTTATGAGTAATGCGTGATCCGTTATGCGTTATGGTTTATGCCTTATGAGTTACGCGTAATGCGTTATGCGCTATGGGTCATGCGTTAAGCGTTATGCGTAATGCGTTATGCGTTATGGGTTATGTGTTATGCGTTATGCGTTATGCGTTATGCGTTATGCGTTATGCGTTATGCGTTATGGGTTATCCGTTATGCGTTATCCGTTATGCGTTATGCGTTATGCGTTATGCGTTATGCGTTATGCGTTATGCGTTATGCGATATGCGTTATGCGTTAAGCGTTATGCGTTATGCGTTATGCGTTATGCGTTATGCGATATGCGTTATGCGTTATGCGTTATGCGTTATGCGTTATGCGTTATGCGTTATGCGTTATGCGTTATGCGTTATGAGTTATGCGTTATGCGTTATGCGTTATGCCTTATGCGTTATGAGTAATGCGTGATCCGTTATGCGTTATGCGTTATGCGTTATGCGTTATGCGTTATGTGTTATGCGTTGTGCGTTATCCGCTATGCGTTATGCGTTATGCGTTATGCGTTATGCGTTATGCGTTATGCGTTATGCGTTATGCGTTATGCGTTATGCGTTATGCGTTATGCGTTATGCGTTATGGGTTATCCGTTATGCGTTATCCGTTATGCGTTTTGCGTTATGCGTTATGCGTTATGCGTTATGCGTTATGCTTTATGCGTTATGCGTTATAAGTAATGCGTGATCCGTTATGCGTTATGCGTTATGCGTTATGCGTTATGCGTTATGCGTTATGCGTTATACGTTATGCGTTATGCGTTATGCGTTATGAGTAATGCGTGATCCGTTATGCGTTATGCGTTATGCGTTATGCGTTATGTGTTATGCGTTGTGCGTTATCCGCTATGCGTTATGCGTTTTGCGTTATGCGTTATGCGTTATGCGTCGTGCGTTATGCGTTATGCGTTATAGGTTATGCGTTATGTGTTATGCGTTATGCGTTATGCGTTATGCGTTATGCGTTATGCATTATGCGTTATGCGTTATGCTTTATGCGTTATGCGTTATGAGTAATGCGTGATCCGTTATGTGTTATGCGTTATGCGTTATGCGTTTTGCGTTATGCGTTATGCGTTATGCGTTATGCGTTATGCGTTATGCGTTATGCGTTATGCGTTATGCGTTATGCGTTATGCGTTATGCGTTATGCGTTATGCGTTATGCGTTATGCGTTATGAGAAATGCGTGATCCGTTATGCGTTATGCGTTATGAGTAATGCGTGATCCGTTATGCGTTATGCGTTATGCGTTATGCGTTATGCGTTATGCGTTATGCGTTATGCGTTATGCGTTATGCGTTATGCGTTATGCGTGATCCGTTATGCGTTATGCGTTATGAGTAATGCGTGATCCGTTATGCGTTATGCGTTATGCGTTATGCGTTATGCGTTATGCGTTATGCGTTATGAGTTATGCGTTATGCGTTATGCGTTATGCGTTATGCGTTATGCGTTATGCGTTATGCGTTATGCGTTATGCGTTATGCGTTATGCGTTATGCGTTATGCGTTATGCGTTATGCGTTATGAGTAATGCGTGATCCGTTATGCGTTATGCGTTATGCGTTATGCGTTATGTGTTATGCGTTGTGCGTTATCCGCTATGCGTTATGCGTTTTGCGTTATGCGTTATGCGTTATGCGTTATGGGTTATCCGGTATGCGTTATCCGTTATGCGTTATGCGTTATGCGTTATGCGATATGCGTTATGCGTTATGCGTTATGCGTTATGCGTTATGCGTTATGGGTTATCCGTTATGCGTTATCCGTTATGCGTTTTGCGTTATGCGTTATGCGTTATGCGTTATGCGTTATGCGATATGCGTTATGCGTTATGCGTTATGCGTTATGCGTTATGCGTTATGCGTTATGCGTTATGCGTTATGCGTTATGCGTTTTGCGTTATGCGTTATGCGTTATGCGTTGTGCGTTATGCGTTATGCGTTATAGGTTATGCGTTATGTGTTATGCGTTATGCGTTATGCGTTATGCAATATGCGTTATGCGTTATGCTTTATGCGTTATGCGTTATGAGTAATGCGTGATCCGTTATGTGTTATGCGTTATGCATTATGCGTTTTGCGTTATGCGTTATGCCTTATGCGTTATGCGTTATGCGTTATGCGTTATGCGTTATGCGTTATGCGTTATGCGTTATGCGTTATGCGTTATGCGTTATGCGTTATGCGTTATGCGTTATGCGTTATGCATTATGCCTTATGCGTTATGCGTTATGCGTTATGCGTTATGCGTTATGCGTTATTCGTTATGCGTGATCCGTTATGCGTTATGCGTTATGAGTAATGCGTTATGCGTTATGCGTTATGCGTTATGCGTTATGCGTTATGCGTTATGCGTTATGCGTTATGCGTTATGCGTTATGCGTTATGCGTGATCCGTTATGCGTTATGCGTTATGAGTAATGCGTGATCCGTTATTCGTTATGCGTTATGCGTTATGCGTTATGCGTTATGCGTTATGCATTATGGGTTATGCGTTATGTGTTATGCGTTATGCGTTATGCGTTATGCGTTATGCGTTATGCGTTATGGGTTATGAGTAATACGTGACCCGTTATGCGTTATGCGTTATGCGTTATGAGTAATGCGTGATCCGTTATGCGTTATGCGTTATGCGTTATGCGTTATGCGTTATGCGTTATGCGTTATGCGTTATGCGTTATGCGTTATGCGTTATGCGTTATGCGTGATCCGTTATGCGTTATGCGTTATGCGTTATGCGTTATGCGTTATGCGTTATGCGTTATGCGTTATGCGTTATGCGTTATGCGTTATGCGTTATGCGTTATGCGTTATGCGTTATGCGTTATGCGTTATGCGTTATGCGTTATGCGTTATGCGTTATGAGTTATGCGTTATGCGTTATGCGTTATGCGTTATGCGTTATGCGTTATGCGTTATGCGTTATGCGTTATGAGTAATGCGTGATCCGTTATGCGTTATGCGTTATGCGTTATGTTTTATGCGTTGTGCGTTATCCGCTATGCGTTATGCGTTTTGCGTTATGCGTTATGCGTTATGCGTTGTGCGTTATGCGTTATGCGTTATAGGTTATGCGTTATGTGTTATGCGTTATGCGTTATGCGTTATGCGTTATGCAATATGCGTTATGCGTTATGCTTTATGCGTTATGCGTTATGAGTAATGCGTGATCCGTTATGTGTTATGCGTTATGCATTATGCGTTTTGCGTTATGCGTTATGCCTTATGCGTTATGCGTTATGCGTTATGCGTTATGCGTTATGCGTTATGCGTTATGCGTTATGCGTTATGCGTTATGCGTTATGCGTTATGCGTTATGCGTTATGCGTTATGCGTTATGCGTTATGCGTTATGCGTTATGCGTGATCCGTTATGCGTTATGCGTTATGAGTAATGCGTGATCCGTTATTCGTTATGCGTTATGCGTTATGCGTTATGCGTTATGCGTTATGCGTTATGGGTTATGCGTTATGTGTTATGCGTTATGCGTTATGCGTTATGCGTTATGCGTTATGCGTTATGAGTAATACGTGACCCGTTATGCGTTATGCTTTTTGCGTTATGAGTTACGCGTAATGCGTTATGCGTTATGCGTTATGCGTTATGCGTTATGCGTTATGCGTTATGCGTTATGCGTTATGCGTTATGCGTTATGCGTTATGCGTTATGCGTTATGCGTTATGGGTTATGTGTTATGCGTTATGCGTTATGCGTTATGCGTTATGCGTTATGGGTTATCCGTTATGCGTTATCCGTTATGCGTTATGCGTTATGCGTTATGCGTTATGCGTTATGCGTTATGCGATATGCGTTATGCGTTAAGCGTTATGCGTTATGCGTTATGCGTTATGCGTTATGCGTTATGCGTTATGCGTTATGCGTTATGCGTTATGCGTTATGCGTTATGCGTTATGCGTTATGCGTTATGCGTTATGCGTTATGCGTTATGCGTTATGCCTTATGCGTTATGAGTAATGCGTGATCCGTTATGCGTTATGCGTTATGCGTTATGCGTTATGCGTTATGTGTTATGCGTTGTGCGTTATCCGCTATGCGTTATGCGTTTTGCGTTATGCGTTATGCGTTATGCGTTGTGCGTTATGCGTTATGCGTTATAGGTTATGCGTTATGTGTCATGCGTTATGCGTTATGCGTTATGCGTTATGCGTTATGCGTTATGCGTTATGCATTACGCGTTATGCGTTATGCTTTATGCGTTATGCGTTATAAGTAATGCGTGATCCGTTATGTGTTATGCGTTATGAGTTATGCGTTATGCGTTTTGCGTTATGCGTTATGCCTTATGCGTTATGCGTTATGCGTTATGCGTTATGCGTTATGCGTTATGCGTTATGCGTTATGCGTTATGCGTTATGCGTTATGCGTTATGAGTAATGCGTTATGCGTTATGGGTTATGAGTAATGCGTGATCCGTTATGCGTTATGCTTTATGCGTTATGAGTTACGCGTAATGCGTTATGCGTTATGCGTTATGCGTTATGCGTTATGCGTTATGCGTTATGCGTTATGCGTTATGCGTTATGCGTTATGCGTTATGCGTTATGCGTTATGCGTTATGCGTTATGCGTTATGAGTAATGCTTGATCCGTTACGCGTTATGCGTTATGCGTTATGCGTTATGGGTTATGCGTTATGCGTTATGCGTTATGCCTTATGCGTTATGAGTAATGCGTGATCCGTTATGCGTTATGCGTTATGCGTTATGGGTTATGCGTTATGCGTTATGCGTTATGCGTTATGCGTTATGAGTAATGCTTGATCCGTTACGCGTTATGCGTTATGCGTTATGCGTTATGGGTTATGCGTTATGTGTTATGAGTTATGCGTTATGCGTTATGCGTTATGCGTTATGCGTAATGCGTTATGCGTTATGCGTTATGGGTTATGAGTAATGCGTGATCCGTTATGCGTTATGCTTTATGCGTTATGAGTTACGCGTTATGCGTTATTCGATATGCGTTATGCGTTATGGGTTATGAGTAATGCGTGATCCGTTATGCGTTATGCTTTATGCGTTATGAGTTACGCGTAATGCGTTATGCGCTATGGGTCATGCGTTAAGCGTTATGCGTTATGCGTTATGCGTTATGGGTTATGCGTTATGGGTTATGAGTAATGCGTGATCCGTTATGCGTTATGGTTTATGCGTTATGAGTTACGCGTAATGCGTTATGCGCTATGGGTCATGCGTTAAGCGTTATGCGTAATGCGTTATGCGTTATGGGTTATGTGTTATGCGTTATGCGTTATGCGTTATGCGTTATGCGTTATGCGTTATGCGTTATGGGTTATCCGTTATGCGTTATCCGTTATGCGTTATGCGTTATGCGTTATGCGTTATGCGTTATACGTTATGCGATATGCGTTATGCGTTAAGCGTTATGCGTTATGCGTTATGCGTTATGCGTTATGCGTTATGCGTTATGCGTTATGCGTTATGCGTTATGCGTTATGCGTTATGCGTTATGCGTTATGCGTTATGCGTTATGCGTTATGCGTTATGCGTTATGCGTTATGCGTTATGCGTTATGCCTTATGCGTTATGAGTAATGCGTGATCCGTTATGCGTTATGCGTTATGCGTTATGCGTTATGCGTTATGTGTTATGCGTTGTGCGTTATCCGCTATGCGTTATGCGTTATGCGTTATGCGTTATGCGTTATGCGTTATGCGTTATGCGTTATGCGTTATGCGTTATGCGTTATGCGTTATGCGTTATGCGTTATGGGTTATCCGTTATGCGTTATCCGTTATGCGTTTTGCGTTATGCGTTATGCGTTATGCGTTATGCGTTATGCGATATGCGTTATGCGTTATGCGTTATGCGTTATGCGTTATGCGTTATGCGTTATGCGTTATGCGATATGCGTTATGCGTTATGCGTTATGCGTTATGCGTTATGCGTTATGCGTTATGCGTTATGCGTTATGCGTTATGCGTTATGCGTTATGCGTTATGCGTTATGCGTTATGCGTTATGAGTAATGCGTGATCCGTTATGCGTTATGCGTTATGCGTTATGTGTTATGCGTTGTGCGTTATCCGCTATGCGTTATGCGTTTTGCGTTATGCGTTATGCGTTATGCGTTGTGCGTTATGCGTTATGCGTTATGCGTTATGCGTTATGCGTTATGCGTTATGCTTTATGCGTTATGCGTTATAAGTAATGCGTGATCCGTTATGCGTTATGCGTTATGCGTTATGCGTTATGCGTTATGCGTTATGCGTTATACGTTATGCGTTATGCGTTATGCGTTATGAGTAATGCGTTATGCGTTATGGGTTATGTGTTATGCGTTATGCGTTATGCGTTATGCGTTATGCGTTATGGGTTATCCGTTATGCGTTATCCGTTATGCGTTATGCGTTATGCGTTATGCGTTATGCGTTATGCGTTATGCGTTATGCGTTATGCGTTATGCGTTATGCGTTATGCGTTATGCGTTATGCGTTATGCGTTATGCGTTATGCGTTATGCGTTATGAGTTATGCGTTATGCGTTATGCGTTATGCGTTATGCGTTATGCGTTATGCGTTATGCGTTATGCGTTATGAGTAATGCGTGATCCGTTATGCGTTATGCGTTATGCGTTATGTTTTATGCGTTGTGCGTTATCCGCTATGCGTTATGCGTTTTGCGTTATGCGTTATGCGTTATGCGTTGTGCGTTATGCGTTATGCGTTATAGGTTATGCGTTATGTGTTATGCGTTATGCGTTATGCGTTATGCGTTATGCAATATGCGTTATGCGTTATGCTTTATGCGTTATGCGTTATGAGTAATGCGTGATCCGTTATGTGTTATGCGTTATGCGTTATGCGTTTTGCGTTATGCGTTATGCCTTATGCGTTATGCGTTATGCGTTATGCGTTATGCGTTATGCGTTATGCGTTATGCGTTATGCGTTATGCGTTATGCATTATGGGTTATGCGTTATGTGTTATGCGTTATGCGTTATGCGTTATGCGTTATGCGTTATGCGTTATGAGTAATGCGTGACCCGTTATGCGTTATGCTTTTTGCGTTATGAGTTACGCGTAATGCGTTATGCGTTATGCGTTATGCGTTATGCGTTATGCGTTATGCGTTATGCGTTATGCGTTATGCGTTATGCGTTATGCGTTATGCGTTATGCGTTATGCGTTATGCGTTATGGGTTATGTGTTATGCGTTATGCGTTATGCGTTATGCGTTATGCGTTATGGGTTATCCATTATGCGTTATCCGTTATGCGTTATGCGTTATGCGTTATGCGTTATGCGTTATGCGTTATGCGATATGCGTTATGCGTTAAGCGTTATGCGTTATGCGTTATGCGTTATGCGTTATGCGTTATGCGTTATGCGTTATGCGTTATGCGTTATGCGTTATGCGTTATGCGTTATGCGTTATGCGTTATGCGTTATGCGTTATGCGTTATGCCTTATGCGTTATGAGTAATGCGTGATCCGTTATGCGTTATGCGTTATGCGTTATGCGTTATGCGTTATGTGTTATGCGTTGTGCGTTATCCGCTATGCGTTATGCGTTTTGCGTTATGCGTTATGCGTTATGCGTTGTGCGTTATGCGTTATGCGTTATAGGTTATGCGTTATGCGTCATGCGTTATGCGTTATGCGTTATGCGTTATGCGTTATGCGTTATGCGTTATGCATTACGCGTTATGCGTTATGCTTTATGCGTTATGCGTTATAAGTAATGCGTGATCCGTTATGTGTTATGCGTTATGCGTTATGCGTTATGCGTTTTGCGTTATGCGTTATGCCTTATGCGTTATGCGTTATGCGTTATGCGTTATGCGTTATGCGTTATGCGTTATGCGTTATGCGTTATGCGTTATGCGTTATGCGTTATGAGTAATGCGTTATGCGTTATGGGTTATGAGTAATGCGTGATCCGTTATGCGTTATGCTTTATGCGTTATGAGTTACGCGTAATGCGTTATGCGTTATGCGTTATGCGTTATGCGTTATGCGTTATGCGTTATGCGTTATGCGTTATGCGTTATGCGTTATGCGTTATGCGTTATGCGTTATGCGTTATGCGTTATGCGTTATGCGTTATGCGTTATGCGTTATGAGTAATGCTTGATCCGTTACGCGTTATGCGTTATGCGTTATGCGTTATGGGTTATGCGTTATGCGTTATGCGTTATGCGTTATGCGTTATGCGTTATGCGTTATGCGTTATGCGTTATGGGTTATGTGTTATGCGTTATGCGTTATGCGTTATGCGTTATGCGTTATGGGTTATCCGTTATGCGTTATCCGTTATGCGTTATGCGTTATGCGTTATGCGTTATGCGTTATGCGTTATGCGATATGCGTTATGCGTTAAGCGTTATGCGTTATGCGTTATGCGTTATGCGTTATGCGTTATGCGTTATGCGTTATGCGTTATGCGTTATGCGTTATGCGTTATGCGTTATGCGTTATGCGTTATGCGTTATGCGTTATGCGTTATGCCTTATGCGTTATGAGTAATGCGTGATCCGTTATGCGTTATGCGTTATGCGTTATGCGTTATGCGTTATGTGTTATGCGTTGTGCGTTATCCGCTATGCGTTATGCGTTTTGCGTTATGCGTTATGCGTTATGCGTTGTGCGTTATGCGTTATGCGTTATAGGTTATGCGTTATGTGTCATGCGTTATGCGTTATGCGTTATGCGTTATGCGTTATGCGTTATGCGTTATGCATTACGCGTTATGCGTTATGCTTTATGCGTTATGCGTTATAAGTAATGCGTGATCCGTTATGTGTTATGCGTTATGCGTTATGCGTTATGCGTTTTGCGTTATGCGTTATGCCTTATGCGTTATGCGTTATGCGTTATGCGTTATGCGTTATGCGTTATGCGTTATGCGTTATGCGTTATGCGTTATGCGTTATGCGTTATGAGTAATGCGTTATGCGTTATGGGTTATGAGTAATGCGTGATCCGTTATGCGTTATGCTTTATGCGTTATGAGTTACGCGTAATGCGTTATGCGTTATGCGTTATGCGTTATGCGTTATGCGTTATGCGTTATGCGTTATGCGTTATGCGTTATGCGTTATGCGTTATGCGTTATGCGTTATGCGTTATGCGTTATGCGTTATGCGTTATGCGTTATGCGTTATGAGTAATGCTTGATCCGTTACGCGTTATGCGTTATGCGTTATGCGTTATGGGTTATGCGTTATGCGTTATGCGTTATGCGTTATGCGTTATGAGTAATGCGTGATCCGTTATGCGTTATGCGTTATGCGTTATGGGTTATGCGTTATGCGTTATGCGTTATGCGTTATGAGTAATGCTTGATCCGTTACGCGTTATGCGTTATGCGTTATGCGTTATGGGTTATGCGTTATGTGTTATGAGTTATGCGTTATGCGTTATGCGTTATGCGTTATGCGTAATGCGTTATGCGTTATGCGTTATGGGTTATGAGTAATGCGTGATCCGTTATGCGTTATGCTTTATGCGTTATGAGTTACGCGTAATGCGTTATGCGTTATGCGTTATGGGTTATGAGTAATGCGTGATCCGTTATGCGTTATGCTTTATGCGTTATGAGTTACGCGTAATGCGTTATGCGCTATGGGTCATGCGTTAAGCGTTATGCGTTATGCGTTATGCGTTATGGGTTATGCGTTATGGGTTATGAGTAATGCGTGATCCGTTATGCGTTATGGTTTATGCGTTATGAGTTACGCGTAATGCGTTATGCGCTATGGGTCATGCGTTAAGCGTTATGCGTAATGCGTTATGCGTTATGGGTTATGTGTTATGCGTTATGCGTTATGCGTTATGCGTTATGCGTTATGCGTTATGCGTTATGGGTTATCCGTTATGCGTTATCCGTTATGCGTTATGCGTTATGCGTTATGCGTTATACGTTATGCGATATGCGTTATGCGTTAAGCGTTATGCGTTATGCGTTATGCGTTATGCGTTATGCGATATGCGTTATGCGTTATGCGTTATGCGTTATGCGTTATGCGTTATGCGTTATGCGTTATGCGTTATGCGTTATGCGTTATGCGTTATGCGTTATGCGTTATGCGTTATGCCTTATGCGTTATGAGTAATGCGTGATCCGTTATGCGTTATGCGTTATGCGTTATGCGTTATGCGTTATGTGTTATGCGTTGTGCGTTATCCGCTATGCGTTATGCGTTATGCGTTATGCGTTATGCGTTATGCGTTATGCGTTATGCGTTATGCGTTATGCGTTATGCGTTATGCGTTATGCGTTATGCGTTATGCGTTATGGGTTATCCGTTATGCGTTATCCGTTATGCGTTTTGCGTTATGCGTTATGCGTTATGCGTTATGCGTTATGCGATATGCGTTATGCGTTATGCGTTATGCGTTATGCGTTATGCGTTATGCGTTATGCGTTATGCGATATGCGTTATGCGTTATGCGTTATGCGTTATGCGTTATGCGTTATGCGTTATGCGTTATGCGTTATGCGTTATGCGTTATGCGTTATGCGTTATGCGTTATGCGTTATGAGTAATGCGTGATCCGTTATGCGTTATGCGTTATGCGTTATGCGTTATGTGTTATGCGTTGTGCGTTATCCGCTATGCGTTATGCGTTTTGCGTTATGCGTTATGCGTTATGCGTTGTGCGTTATGCGTTATGCGTTATGCGTTATGCGTTATGCGTTATGCGTTATGCTTTATGCGTTATGCGTTATAAGTAATGCGTGATCCGTTATGCGTTATGCGTTATGCGTTATGCGTTATGCGTTATGCGTTATGCGTTATGCGTTATGCGTTATGCGTTATGCGTTATGAGTAATGCGTGATCCGTTATGCGTTATGCGTTATGCGTTATGCGTTATGTGTTATGCGTTGTGCGTTATCCGCTATGCGTTATGCGTTTTGCGTTATGCGTTATGCGTTATGCGTCGTGCGTTATGCGTTATGCGTTATAGGTTATGCGTTATGTGTTATGCGTTATGCGTTATGCGTTATGCGTTATGCGTTATGCATTATGCGTTATGCGTTATGCTTTATGCGTTATGCGTTATGAGTAATGCGTGATCCGTTATGTGTTATGCGTTATGCGTTATGCGTTTTGCGTTATGCGTTATGCGTTATGCGTTATGCGTTATGCGTTATGCGTTATGCGTTATGCGTTATGCGTTATGCGTTATGCGTTATGCGTTATGCGTTATGCGTTATGCGTTATGAGAAATGCGTAGAATCCGTTATGCGTTATGCGTTATGAGTAATGCGTGATCCGTTATGCGTTATGCGTTATGCGTTATGCGTTATGCGTTATGCGTTATGCGTTATGCGTTATGCGTTATGCGTGATCCGTTATGCGTTATGCGTTATGAGTAATGCGTGATCCGTTATGCGTTATGCGTTATGCGTTATGCGTTATGCGTTATGCGTTATGCGTTATGAGTTATGCGTTATGCGTTATGCGTTATGCGTTATGCGTTATGCGTTATGCGTTATGCGTTATGCGTTATGCGTTATGCGTTATGCGTTATGCGTTATGAGTAATGCGTGATCCGTTATGCATTATGCGTTATGCGTTATGCGTTATGTGTTATGCGTTGTGCGTTATCCGCTATGCGTTATGCGTTTTGCGTTATGCGTTATGCGTTATGCGTTATGGGTTATCCGTTATGCGTTATCCGTTATGCGTTTTGCGTTATGCGTTATGCGATATGCGTTATGCGTTATGCGTTATGCGTTATGCGTTATGCGTTATGGGTTATCCGTTATGCGTTATCCGTTATGCGTTTTGCGTTATGCGTTATGCGTTATGCGTTATGCGTTATGCGATATGCGTTATGCGTTATGCGTTATGCGTTATGCGTTATGCGTTATGCGTTATGCGTTATGCGTTATGCGTTATGCGTTATGCGTTATGCGTTATGCGTTATGCGTTATGCGTGATCCGTTATGCGTTATGCGTTATGAGTAATGCGTGATCCGTTATGCGTTATGCGTAATGCGTTATGCGCTATGGGTCATGCGTTAAGCGTTATGCGTTATGCGTTATGGGTTATGCGTTATGTGTCATGCGTTATGCGTTATGCGTTATGCGTTATGCGTTATGCGTTATGCGTTATGGGTTATCCGTTATGCGTTATCCGTTATGCGTTATGCGTTATGCGTTATGCGTTATGCGTTATGCGATATGCGTTATGCGTTATGCGTTATGCGTTATGCGTTATGCGTTATGCGTTATGCGTTATGCGATATGCGTTATGCGTTATGCGTTATGCGTTATGCGTTATGCGTTATGCGTTATGCGTTATGCGTTATGCGTTATGCGTTATGAGTTATGCGTTATGCGTTATGCGTTATGCGTTATGCGTTATGCGTTATGCGTTATGCGTTATGAGTAATGCGTGATCCGTTATGCGTTATGCGTTATGCGTTATGTTTTATGCGTTGTGCGTTATCCGCTATGCGTTATGCGTTTTGCGTTATGCGTTATGCGTTATGCGTTATGCGTTATGCGTTATGGGTTATGAGTAATGCGTGACCCGTTATGCGTTATGCTTTTTGCGTTATGAGTTACGCGTAATGCGTTATGCGCTATGGGTCATGCGTTAAGCGTTATGCGTTATGCGTTATGCGTTATGGGTTATGCGTTATGTGTTATGCGTTATGCGTTATGCGTTATGCGTTATGCGTTATGCGTTATGCGTTATGCGTTATGCGTTATGCGTTATGCGTTATGCGTTATGCGTTATGCGTTATGCGTTATGCGTTATGCGTTATGCGTTATGCGTTATGCGTTATGCGTTATGAGTTATGCGTTATGCGTTATGCGTTATGCGTTATGCGTTATGCGTTATGCGTTATGCGTTATGCGTTATGCGTTATGCGTTATGAGTAATGCGTGATCCGTTATGCGTTATGCGTTATGCGTTATGTTTTATGCGTTGTGCGTTATCCGCTATGCGTTATGCGTTTTGCGTTATGCGTTATGCGTTATGCGTTATGCGTTATGCGTTATGCGTTATAGGTTATGCGTTATGTGTTATGCGTTATGCGTTATGCGTTATGCGTTATGCAATATGCGTTATGCGTTATGCTTTATGCGTTATGCGTTATGAGTAATGCGTGATCCGTTATGTGTTATGCGTTATGCATTATGCGTTTTGCGTTATGCGTTATGCCTTATGCGTTATGCGTTATGCGTTATGCGTTATGCGTTATGCGTTATGCGTTATGCGTTATGCGTTATGCGTTATGCGTTATGCGTTATGCGTTATGTGTTATGCGTTATGCGTTATGCGTTATGCGTTATGCGTTATGCGTTATGCGTTATGCGTTATGCGTTATGCGTTATGCGTGATCCGTTATGCGTTATGCGTTATGAGTAATGCGTGATCCGTTATTCGTTATGCGTTATGCGTTATGCGTTATGCGTTATGCGTTATGCGTTATGCATTATGGGTTATGCGTTATGTGTTATGCGTTATGCGTTATGCGTTATGCGTTATGCGTTATGCGTTATGGGTTATTAGTAATACGTGACCCGTTATGCGTTATGCTTTTTGCGTTATGAGTTACGCGTAATGCGTTATGCGCTATGGGTCATGCGTTAAGCGTTATGCGTTATGCGTTATGCGTTATGGGTTATGCGTTATGTGTTATGCGTTATGCGTTATGCGTTATGCGTTATGCGTTATGCGTTATGCGTTATGGGTTATGCGTTATGCGTTATCCGTTATGCGTTATGCGTTATGCGTTATGCGTTATGCGTTATGCGTTATGCGTTATGCGTTATGCGTTATGGGTTATGTGTTATGCGTTATGCGTTATGCGTTATGCGTTATGGGTTATCCGTTATGCGTTATCCGTTATGCGTTATGCGTTATGCGTTATGCGTTATGCGTTATGCGTTATGCGATATGCGTTATGCGTTAAGCGTTATGCGTTATGCGTTATGCGTTATGCGTTATGCGTTATGCGTTATGCGTTATGCGTTATGCGTTATGCGTTATGCGTTATGCGTTATGCGTTATGCGTTATGCGTTATGCGTTATGCGTTATGCCTTATGCGTTATGAGTAATGCGTGATCCGTTATGCGTTATGCGTTATGCGTTATGCGTTATGCGTTATGTGTTATGCGTTGTGCGTTATCCGCTATGCGTTATGCGTTTTGCGTTATGCGTTATGCGTTATGCGTTGTGCGTTATGCGTTATGCGTTATAGGTTATGCGTTATGTGTCATGCGTTATGCGTTATGCGTTATGCGTTATGCGTTATGCGTTATGCGTTATGCGTTATGCATTACGCGTTATGCGTTATGCTTTATGCGTTATGCGTTATAAGTAATGCGTGATCCGTTATGTGTTATGCGTTATGCGTTATGCGTTATGCGTTTTGCGTTATGCGTTATGCCTTATGCGTTATGCGTTATGCGTTATGCGTTATGCGTTATGCGTTATGCGTTATGCGTTATGCGTTATGCGTTATGCGTTATGCGTTATGAGTAATGCGTTATGCGTTATGGGTTATGAGTAATGCGTGATCCGTTATGCGTTATGCTTTATGCGTTATGAGTTACGCGTAATGCGTTATGCGTTATGCGTTATGGGTTATGAGTAATGCGTGATCCGTTATGCGTTATGCTTTATGCGTTATGAGTTACGCGTAATGCGTTATGCGCTATGGGTCATGCGTTAAGCGTTATGCGTTATGCGTTATGCGTTATGGGTTATGCGTTATGGGTTATGAGTAATGCGTGATCCGTTATGCGTTATGGTTTATGCGTTATGAGTTACGCGTAATGCGTTATGCGTTATGCGTTATGGGTTATGAGTAATGCGTGATCCGTTATGCGTTATGCGTTATGAGTAATGCTTGATCCGTTCCGCGTTATGCGTTATGCGTTATGCGTTATGCGTTATGCGTTATGCGTTATGCGTTATGCGTTATGCGTTATGCGTTATGTGTTATCCGTTATGAGTTATGAGTAATGCGTGATCCGTTATGCGTTATGCGTTATGAGTAATGCTTGATCCGTTCCGCGTTATGCGTTATGCGTTATGCGTTATGGGTTATGCGTTATGCGTTATGCGTTATGCGTTATGAGTAATGCTTGATCCGTTACGCGTTATGCGTTATGCGTTATGCGTTATGGGTTATGCGTTATGTGTTATGAGTTATGCGTTATGCGTTATGCGTTATGCGTTATGCGTTATGCGTTATGGGTTATGAGTAATGCGTGATCCGTTATGCGTTATGCTTTATGCGTTATGAGTTACGCGTAATGCGTTATGCGTTATGCGTTATGGGTTATGAGTAATGCGTGATCCGTTATGCGTTATGCTTTATGCGTTATGAGTTACGCGTAATGCGTTATGCGCTATGGGTCATGCGTTAAGCGTTATGCGTTATGCGTTATGCGTTATGGGTTATGCGTTATGGGTTATGAGTAATGCGTGATCCGTTATGCGTTATGGTTTATGCGTTATGAGTAAGGTTTAATGCGTTATGCGTTATGCGTTATGGGTTATGAGTAATGCGTGATCCGTTATGCGTTATGCTTTATGCGTTATGAGTTACGCGTAATGCGTTATGCGCTATGGGTCATGCGTTAAGCGTTATGCGTTATGCGTTATGCGTTATGGGTTATGCGTTATGGGTTATGAGTAATGCGTGATCCGTTATGCGTTATGGTTTATGCGTTATGAGTTACGCGTAATGCGTTATGCGCTATGGGTCATGCGTTAAGCGTTATGCGTTATGCGTTATGCGTTATGGGTTATGTGTTATGCGTTATGCGTTATGCGTTATGCGTTATGCGTTATGGGTTATCCGTTATGCGTTATCCGTTATGCGTTATGCGTTATGCGTTATGCGTTATGCGTTATGCGTTATGCGATATGCGTTATGCGTTAAGCGTTATGCGTTATGCGTTATGCGTTATGCGTTATGCGTTATGCGTTATGCGTTATGCGTTATGCGTTATGCGTTATGCGTTATGCGTTATGCGATATGCGTTATGCGTTATGCGTTATGCCTTATGCGTTATGAGTAATGCGTGATCCGTTATGCGTTATGCGTTATGCGTTATGCGTTATGCGTTATGTGTTATGCGTTGTGCGTTATCCGCTATGCGTTATGCGTTTTGCGTTATGCGTTATGCGTTATGCGTTGTGCGTTATGCGTTATGCGTTATAGGTTATGCGTTATGTGTCATGCGTTATGCGTTATGCGTTATGCGTTATGCGTTATGCGTTATGCGTTATGCATTACGCGTTATGCGTTATGCTTTATGCGTTATGCGTTATAAGTAATGCGTGATCCGTTATGTGTTATGCGTTATGCGTTATGCGTTATGCGTTTTGCGTTATGCGTTATGCCTTATGCGTTATGCGTTATGCGTTATGCGTTATGCGTTATGCGTTATGCGTTATGCGTTATGCGTTATGCGTTATGCGTTATGAGTAATGCGTGATCCGTTACGCGTTATGCGTTATGAGTAATGCTTGATCCGTTACGCGTTATGCGTTATGCGTTATGCGTTATGGGTTATGCGTTATGTGTTATGAGTTATGCGTTATGCGTTATGCGTTATGCGTTATGCGTTATGGGTTATGAGTAATGCGTGATCCGTTATGCGTTATGCTTTATGCGTTATGAGTTATGCGTTTTGCGTTATGCGTTATGCCTTATGCGTTATGCGTTATGCGTTATGCGTTATGCGTTATGCGTTATGCGTTATGCGTTATGCGTTATGCGTTATGCGTTATGCGTTATGCGTTATGCCTTATGCGTTATGAGTAATGCGTGATCCGTTATGCGTTATGCGTTATGCGTTATGCGTTATGCGTTATGTGTTATGCGTTATGCGTTATGCGTTATGCGTTATGCGTTATGCGTTATGCGTTATGGGTTATGCGTTATGTGTTATGCGTTATGCGTTATGCGTTATGCGTTATGCGTTATGCGTTATGCGTTATGCGTTATGCGTTATGCGTTATGCGTTATGCGTTATGCGTTATGCGTTATGCGTTATGCGTTATGCGTTATGCGTTATGCGTTATGCGTTATGCGTTATGCGTTATGCGTTATGCGTTATGCGTTATGCGTTATGCGTTATGCGTTATGCGTTATGCGTTATGCGTTATGCGTTATGCGTTATGCGTTATGCGTTATGCGTTATGCGTTATGCGTTATGAGTAATGCTTGATCCGTTACGCGTTATGCGTTATGCGTTATGCGTTATGGGTTATGCGTTATGCGTTATGCGTTATGCGTTATGCGTTATACGTTATGCGTTATGCGTTATGCCTTATGCGTTATGAGTAATGCGTGATCCGTTATGCGTTATGCGTTATGCGTTATGCGTTATGCGTTATGCGTTATGCGTTATGCGTTATGCGTTATGTGTTATGCGTTGTGCGTTATCCGCTATGCGTTATGCGTTTTGCGTTATGCGTTATGCGTTGTGCGTTATGCGTTATGGGTTATAGGTTATGCGTTATGTGTCATGCGTTATGCGTTATGCGTTATGCGTTATGCATTATGCGTTATGCGTTATGCTTTATGCGTTATGCGTTATGAGTAATGCGTGATCCGTTATGCGTTATGCGTTATGCGTTATGCGTTATGCGTTATGCGTTATGCGTTATGCGTTATGCGTTTTGCGTTATGCGTTATGCGTTATGCGTTATGCGTTATGCGTTATGCGTTATGCGTTATGCGTTATGCGTTATGCGTTATGCGTTATGCGTTATGCGTTATGCGTTATGCGTTATGCGTTATGCGTTATGCGTTATGCGTTATGCGTTATGAGAAATGCGTGATCCGTTATGCGTTATGCGTTATGAGTAATGCGTGATCCGTTATGCGTTATGCGTTATGCGTTATGCGTTATGCGTTATGCGTTATGCGTTATGCGTTATGCGTTATGCGTTATGCGTTATGCGTTATGGGTTATGCGTTATGTGTTATGCGTTATGCGTTATGCGTTATGCGTTATGCGTTATGCGTTATGCGTTATGCGTTATGCGTTATGCGTTATGCGTTATGCGTTATGCGTTATGCGTTATGCGTTATGCGTTATGCGTTATGCGTTATGTGTTATCCGTTATGAGTTATGAGTAATGCGTGATCCGTTATGCGTTATGCGTTATGAGTAATGCTTGATTCGTTACGCGTTATGCGTTATGCGTTATGCGTTATGGGTTATGCGTTATGCGTTATGCGTTATGCGTTATGCGTTATGAGTAATGCTTGATCCGTTACGCGTTATGCGTTATGCGTTATGCGTTATGGGTTATGCGTTATGTGTTATGAGTTATGCGTTATGCGTTATGCGTTATGCGTTATGCGTAATGCGTTATGCGTTATGCGTTATGGGTTATGAGTAATGCGTGATCCGTTATGCGTTATGCTTTATGCGTTATGAGTTACGCGTAATGCGTTATGCGTTATGCGTAATGGGTTATGAGTAATGCGTGATCCGTTATGCGTTATGCTTTATGCGTTATGAGTTACGCGTAATGCGTTATGCGCTATGGGTCATGCGTTAAGCGTTATGCGTTATGCGTTATGCGTTATGGGTTATGCGTTATGGTTTATGAGTAATGCGTGATCCGTTATGCGTTATGGTTTATGCGTTATGAGTTACGCGTAATGCGTTATGCGCTATGGGTCATGCGTTAAGCGTTATGCGTAATGCGTTATGCGTTATGGGTTATGTGTTATGCGTTATGCGTTATGCGTTATGCGTTATGCGTTATGCGTTATGGGTTATCCGTTATGCGTTATCCGTTATGCGTTATGCGTTATGCGTTATGCGTTATGCGTTATGCGTTATGCGTTATGCGATATGCGTTATGCGTTAAGCGTTATGCGTTATGCGTTATGCGTTATGCGTTATGCGATATGCGTTATGCGTTATGCGTTATGCGTTATGCGTTATGCGTTATGCGTTATGCGTTATGCGTTATGCGTTATGCGTTATGCGTTATGCGTTATGCCTTATGCGTTATGAGTAATGCGTGATCCGTTATGCGTTATGCGTTATGCGTTATGCGTTATGCGTTATGTGTTATGCGTTGTGCGTTATCCGCTATGCGTTATGCGTTATGCGTTATGCGTTATGCGTTATGCGTTATGCGTTATGCGTTATGCGTTATGCGTTATGCGTTATGCGTTATGCGTTATGCGTTATGGGTTATCCGTTATGCGTTATCCGTTATGCGTTTTGCGTTATGCGTTATGCGTTATGCGTTATGCGTTATGCGATATGCGTTATGCGTTATGCGTTATGCGTTATGCGTTATGCGTTATGCGTTATGCGTTATGCGATATGCGTTATGCGTTATGCGTTATGCGTTATGCGTTATGCGTTATGCGTTATGCGTTATGCGTTATGCGTTATGCGTTATGCGTTATGCGTTATGCGTTATGAGTAATGCGTGATCCGTTATGCGTTATGCGTTATGCGTTATGCGTTATGTGTTATGCGTTGTGCGTTATCCGCTATGCGTTATGCGTTTTGCGTTATGCGTTATGCGTTATGCGTTGTGCGTTATGCGTTATGCGTTATGCGTTATGCGTTATGCGTTATGCGTTATGCGTTATGCTTTATGCGTTATGCGTTATAAGTAATGCGTGATCCGTTATGTGTTATGCGTTATGCGTTATGCGTTATGCGTTATGCGTTATACGTTATGCGTTATGCGTTATGCGTTATGAGTAATGCGTGATCCGTTATGCGTTATGCGTTATGCGTTATGCGTTATGTGTTATGCGTTGTGCGTTATCCGCTATGCGTTATGCGTTTTGCGTTATGCGTTATGCGTTATGCGTCGTGCGTTATGCGTTATGCGTTATAGGTTATGCGTTATGTGTTATGCGTTATGCGTTATGCGTTATGCGTTATGCATTATGCGTTATGCGTTATGCTTTATGCGTTATGCGTTATGAGTAATGCGTGATCCGTTATGTGTTATGCGTTATGCGTTATGCGTTTTGCGTTATGCGTTATGCGTTATGCGTTATGCGTTATGCGTTATGCGTTATGCGTTATGCGTTATGCGTTATGCGTTATGCGTTATGCGTTATGCGTTATGCGTTATGCGTTATGCGTTATGCGTTATGCGTTATGAGAAATGCGTGATCCGTTATGCGTTATGCGTTATGAGTAATGCGTGATCCGTTATGCGTTATGCGTTATGCGTTATGCGTTATGCGTTATGCGTTATGCGTTATGCGTTATGCGTTATGCGTTATGCGTTATGCGTTATGCGTTATGCGTGATCCGTTATGCGTTATGCGTTATGAGTAATGCGTGATCCGTTATGCGTTATGCGTTATGCGTTATGCGTTATGCGTTATGGGTTATGCGTTATGTGTTATGCGTTATGAGTTATGCGTTATGCGTTATGCGTTATGGGTTATGAGTAATGCGTGACCCGTTATGCGTTATGCTTTTTGCGTTATGAGTTACGTGTAATGCGTTATGCGCTATGGGTCATGCGTTAAGCGTTATGCGTTATGCGTTATGGGTTATGCGTTATGTGTCATGCGTTATGCGTTATGCGTTATGCGTTATGCGTTATGCGTTATGCGTTATGCGTTATGGGTTATCCGTTATGCGTTATCCGTTATGCGTTATGCGTTATGCGTTATGCGTTATGCGTTATGCGATATGCGTTATGCGTTATGCGTTATGCGTTATGCGTTATGCGTTATGCGTTATGCGTTATGCGATATGCGTTATGCGTTATGCGTTATGCGTTATGCGTTATGCGTTATGCGTTATGCGTTATGCGTTATGAGTTATGCGTTATGCGTTATGCGTTATGCGTTATGCGTTATGCGTTATGCGTTATGCGTTATGAGTAATGCGTGATCCGTTATGCGTTATGCGTTATGTTTAGGATTAAGTGTAAAAATTAAATTAGTTTAAGCTGTCGATGTTGAGCGATACGGCCCTTGATGGCCCCCCGCGTATCACGGACTCAGGATATACGCTCCTGAGAATCCGCTGTTTTTGGCAATTCCCGGTAACGCGCTAGCGATGTGTAATCACGTGATTACCGAGAACCGCCGCTAATCGCGCTCAGCACATTACCGTTAGAATCGTTCGAACACTTCATCGATCAATACGTTACGCAATCGCGCCCTTTCTTCGTACGCAATCTTTACGCGTGCCGATCTGCATTACTTGTTTCACGCACTGTAGATCGTGCCAATACGTTTCGAGTGCATCCAGTTTCGTTTACGCGATTGTTTTAATAAACGCCATTTCTGCCGGATCAAGACACCGTTCTTTATTATCGTCCCTCTTTCGATACTTCGTCGCTCACACCTTCCACACAGTTTCCTTTTCCGAGCTCCCTTCGGTGTTCAAACCCGATCCTACATTAATCATCCATACAGTCCACTCTCAAACCCAAAATAATCCCGGGATCCTGAACATTTTGGTCCTTCGAGCCGGATTTTAAGTGAAAGTTGTGACAAAGTAACGTGAGCACGTGTTGAAAAACGAAAGAAAAGATGGCCGCCCAATTCGAAGAAGTGATGTTGGAACAGGAAGCCGCCATGAGATCTCTCGCTCGTGTCCTTCCCAATGTGAAGAAAATGGGACAGAACAATTTTACCGTGGCCAAACTCCAGCAACGTATGGAGTTCCTGAAGGACGCCTTCGCCCAATGTCGGGAAATTGATCGGCGCCTCCAATCCTTCCGACGACTCGAAGGAGCGGAGAAGATCTCCTACTTCAAGGACGAGCAGTTCAGCCTCTGCGAGGATGAATACCATCTCGCCGCGGATTTCCTTACCGACCACATGGAGAAGCTGAAGCCGTCCGGTCCAGCCTCGACGTCTCTAACCATGCCTGCCGCAGCCCAGTCACGCAGCGATCTCCCCCGCATCGGTCTGCCTACGTTCTCCGGAGAACCCACCAAATGGGAAAGCTTCCGAGATAAGTTCAAGTCCCTTATTATTAATGATGAATCGTTGTCCGACGTTAAACGACTGCATCACCTTAATTCGTGCGTGAAAGGCGACGCGGAAAGCCTTATCTGTAACCTCCCGGTTACGGACTCCAATTTTAAGATCGCGTGGGATACACTTGTTGAGCGTTACGACAATAATCGAGATTTAATTCATGAGCATTTGAAAACGCTTTATTCTCTTCCGCCCGTTTCGGACGCTAGCGAGCTAAGCTCCCTTCGAGACAAAGTCCACCACACGCTTCAAGCTTTACGGAACTTGAAACGCCCAGTCGACACGTGGGACGACATGATCGTGTATTTGTTAGTCTCGCGATTAGATAGATCATCTCGAAAGGCATGGGAATTAACGTTGGGCGACTCCACCGACTATCCGACATATGCCACTCTTGATAAATTCATCTCGGCGCGAATTCGCGCGCTCGGCGCTCTCCAGTCGATTCCAAAACAAACGAAGCGAGTCGTTCAAACTCATGTCGCGACCTCCAACCGTTTATCGCGTCCTCGCGACGCGCCCTTGGTGTGTTCGTTGTGCAAGACCGAACATTTATTAAACGCGTGTCCGCAGTTCAAATCCAAAACATCTTCGCAACGGTTTGAATTCGTGAAGGGTGAGCGACGCTGTGTAAACTGTCTGAGTCAAAAACATACCGTGACTGCTTGCCCCAGCAAGTATGCCTGTCAAAACTGCGGACGCCGACATCACACCCTCTTGCATTTCGACTCACCGCCTTCTAATTCCGCTGGACAGGCTGTAATATCGACGCCTGATTCACGTTCTTCGGCGAGTAACCAGATTGCGTCTCATTGCGCGTCTCATACGTCGGTCGCGACTCCCCGTATTCTGCTTGCCACGGCATGGGTCATCGTGACCTCCGTTGCCGGTCGGGAGGAATGTGTACGAGCCCTGCTCGACCAAGGTTCCGCCACCACCTTGATGACGGAATCGCTCGCGCACCGATTACGCGTACCCCGTCGCCGCGTCTCCATCGCTATTACCGGCATTGGAAATCGCGACATTAATACACGTCATGCGGCGACTATAAATATAAAGTCAAAACGTGGAACCGGTCCTACACTTTCGACCACCGCATTGATTTTAACGTCATTAACGCGATACGTCCCGGAGCGAACGAACCAGACAATATCCTGGATTCATACACGCGATCTCGATCTAGCCGATGAAAATCCAACGAGCTCCGATCCTATCGACATTATCATAGGAGCGGACCTTTACGGTTTCATATTATTAGATGGACTCCGTGCGGGATCGATGCACGAGCCGACAGCGCAAAATTCAATATTCGGATGGTTTTTGTCTGGTCCCGCCGGCTCGAACGAGCTCACTTCTTGTCCAGTCGTTCCGACCTATCACTGCTCCCCGTCCGATCCGCTTGATCTCGATCTTCGTCGTTTCTGGGAGATTGAGGAGATCCCGACTATATCGCATTTCACGGACGAGGAACAACAATGCGAGAATCATTTTCGCAGCACGCATACGCGTGACTCGTCCGGTCGTTATGTCGTTCGTTTACCCTTCAAACAAAACCCTCCAATTCAAATCGGGTACTCGTATCGAATTGCCGAACGAATGCTCACCAAATTAGAAATTCGGTTACAACCGAAACCCACACTCTATACCGAGTACGATGATTTCTTACGCGAGTACCTGCAGCTTGGGCATATGCGTAAGCTCCCTCCGTCGAGTATCGACGCCCCCCATGCCGTGTATATTCCGCATCACGCGGTGATACGCGATAGCAGCACAACGACACACCTTCGTGTTGTATTTAATGCGTCAAGCCTCACTAGCAACGGAACATCGTTGAATGACCATTTGTTGATCGGACGCAAACTCCAAACAGATCTTCCGACCATAATTCTTCGGTGCCGACAATTTCGGTACGTATTAACGTCCGATATCACCAAAATGTACCGCCAAATACTGGTGGACCCACAAGACGTTGATTATCAGCGTATTCTCTGGCGATCGTCCCCGTCGGAGCCCATTGGCCATTATCAGCTGCTGACCGTGACATACGGTACAGCTCCGGCCCCCTTTCTCGCTCTTCGAGTCCTACAGCAACTTATAGAGGACGAAGGGTCCCAATTCCCATTAGCCACGCGCGTTCTTCAACACAACCTTTACGTGGATGATTGTGTCTTTGGTGCGTCCGATGAAGCCACGTTAATTGAGACTAGAAATCAATTGATTGCACTGCTCAGCAGAGCACATTTCCGCTTGCACAAGTGGTCGAGCAATGCTTCGCATTTGCTGACGGATATCAGTCCTCATGATTGTGGATCCGTCCAGGAGAAAGTGTTGCACTGCGATGACACTGTAAAGGTCCTTGGTGTCGCGTGGAGTCCCGAAGTCGACGCGTTCCGCTTCAAAGTCACACTTCCTCCTGATACCGCGTGCACCAAACGCACGGTCCTTTCAAACATTGCTCGCCTGTTCGACCCATTAGGATGGGTCACTCCCACTACAGTGTATGCAAAAATTCTCATGCAACAGCTGTGGTTGGAGAAATGCAGTTGGGATTCCCCACTTCCTCCGGTTCTTTTCGAACGCTGGGAGAATTACCGTTTAGAATTGCCACTGCTGAATTCTCTCTCAATTTCTCGCTGGACGCATCAGGACGTAAACAGCGGCTCCTGTGAGTTGCATGGTTTCGCTGATGCGTCCACCTTGGCGTACGCTGCTGTCGTATACTTGCGCATCGTGACTTCCTCCGGTCAAATCATCATTTCGCTACTCGCCGCCAAATCGAGAGTAGCTCCAGTCAAACAATTGACTGTTCCACGGCTCGAACTTTCGGCCGCCCTTCTCCTTACGCATCTCATCGTCTTCGTGCGACAATCACTGCACGAACTGCCGCACAACATCCCGTGTTATTGTTGGACAGATTCGACCATCACACTGTGTTGGTTACGGCAACCAGCGTCAAAATGGAAAACGTTCGTTGCGAATCGGGTGGCTCAGATCGAGACCACTCTGCCCGATGCCACTTGGCGCCACGTACCGACCGACGAGAATCCCGCCGATTGTGCATCTCGCGGCCTCCTTCCGTCGCAATTATTGCTGCACGACCTTTGGTGGACAGGCCCTTCGTGGCTGCAACAGTCAACCGACCAATGGCCCCCCAATCTTCCCGTTTCGCCAGCTGACGGGCTCACCGAGGAACGTCCGACCATTCCGGTCAACATTTCCCACCCTCGTACGCCATGGGAGTTAAGAGATCGATTCTCGTCATGGGCAAAACTACTAAGGGTCAGCGCGTACATTTTTCGATTCGTTGCACGCACTCGAAAACAGCCCGGGGTGACCTCGAACTTTGCAACTCAAGCCCTCGAGGCGTCGGAGATTCTAGCAGCCAAAACCTTTTGGCTCCGAGAAATGCAACGCGAGCTTTTCCCGGAAGAGGTGCATGCCCTTCGTCACCAACGTCCGCTCAACAAAACCAGCCCTATCCTCTCCCTTAATCCGTATCTGGACGAGGATAACTTGATTCGAGTTGGCGGACGCTTAAAAAACGCCAAATTATCGGAACAAGAAAAGCATCCGATTATATTAAAAGCACACCCGACCTTAACGCTTATCATTGTTCACGCTCACCTGCGTGCCCTTCACGCAGGATCGCAGCTGACAACCAGCATCCTCCGCCAAGAATATTGGATTTTGCGAGCGCGTCCCACAGTCCGAAATATTCTTCATAAATGCGTCAAATGCGCACGCGAAAGGGCCGCACTGCCAAATGCATTGATGGGAGAATTACCGGACTTTCGAGTTACGCGTTCGGCTCGAGCGTTTTTACATTGCGGTCTCGATTATGCCGGTCCAATTCAAACCCGCACGGCACCCGGCCGCGGGCATCGTTCTCGCAAGTCTTATATTGCTTTGTTTATATGTATGGTCGTAAAGGCCATTCACTTGGAACTCGTTAGCGATTATTCGTCGGATGCGTTTCTGGCAGCATATAATAGGTTTTGTTCGCGCCGCGGCATTCCTAATGCCCTTTATTCCGATAACGGAACAACATTTACAGGCGCGGACAGCGAGCTCACGAGCGCGTTTCGTGCAGCTACTCGCGATCCTGCGACACTCAATCGGTTAGCTGTCGATCATGTCACGTGGCACTTCACTCCACCTTCCGCCCCTCATTTTGGAGGATTGTGGGAAGCCGGCGTGCGTAGCGTGAAGTACCACCTTAAACGAGTTGTTGGAGCCCACACGTTGACCTTCGAAGAATTAACGACGGTGCTATGCCAAATCGAAGCATGTTTGAATTCGCGTCCACTTGCAGCAGTCTCCGATAACTTTGAAGACTATTGTGCCCTGACACCAGGACATTTCCTGATTGGGTCAGCCCTTACAGCAGTTCCTACTCCATCTTTGCTCGATGTAAAAGAATCCCGTCTCTCGCGTTGGCAATTGTTGCAACAAATGATGGAAAGTTTTTGGCAACGATGGTCGCAAGATTACATGCAAGGTCTCCAACAACGCGTTAAGTGGAAAACTCAAAAGCCCAATATTGTCGTCGGGCAATTAGTTTTATTACGGCAGTCTAATCTCCCCCCATGCAAATGGGAACTCGGCCGCGTCGTCGCGTGTCATCCCGGCGATGATGGCATCGTGCGTGTTGTGACGGTGAAAACCGCGCAATCCGAATACAAGCGACCCATCGTCAAACTGTGTATCCTGCCGATTGACCTCCCGTCCGAGCAGCCTTGTCCGCTGCTCGACAATGCGCAACCCATCGATACCGTCTCGTAAACCGTACCGCGAGTCGATGGTAAACAGATCGACATATGTATATAGTGTATATAAATAGATATAAGTAATGACACGTCTGTTTAGCCTGCGTCTCGCAAGACTCCTGTTGTATATAGATTCCGTTTGTCCCGCCACTCATGCATGGCGGGCGGCATTGGACCTCTAAAGCCGCAGCACTTGTTCATTTTTTTTGTTATTTCGGATTTCTCACGAAATCCAAGGCGGGCGGTATGTTTAGGATTAAGTGTAAAAATTAAATTAGTTTAAGCTGTCGATGTTGAGCGATACGGCCCTTGATGGCCCCCCGCGTATCACGGACTCAGGATATACGCTCCTGAGAATCCGCTGTTTTTGGCAATTCCCGGTAACGCGCTAGCGATGTGTAATCACGTGATTACCGAGAACCGCCGCTAATCGCGCTCAGCACATTACCGTTAGAATCGTTCGAACACTTCATCGATCAATACGTTACGCAATCGCGCCCTTTCTTCGTACGCAATCTTTACGCGTGCCGATCTGCATTACTTGTTTCACGCACTGTAGATCGTGCCAATACGTTTCGAGTGCATCCAGTTTCGTTTACGCGATTGTTTTAATAAACGCCATTTCTGCCGGATCAAGACACCGTTCTTTATTATCGTCCCTCTTTCGATACTTCGTCGCTCACACCTTCCACACAGTTTCCTTTTCCGAGCTCCCTTCGGTGTTCAAACCCGATCCTACATTAATCATCCATACAGTCCACTCTCAAACCCAAAATAATCCCGGGTTCCTGAACACGTTATGTTTTATGCGTTGTGCGTTATCCGCTATGCGTTATGCGTTTTGCGTTATGCGTTATGCGTTATGCGTTGTGCGTTATGCGTTATGCGTTATGCGTTATGCGTTATGCGTTATGCGTGATCCGTTATGCGTTATGCGTTATGAGTAATGCGTGATCCGTTATTCGTTATGCGTTATGCGTTATGCGTTATGCGTTATGCATTATGGGTTATGCGTTATGTGTTATGCGTTATGCGTTATGCGTTATGCGTTATGCGTTATGCGTTATGGGTTATGAGTAATACGTGACCCGTTATGCGTTATGCTTTTTGCGTTATGAGTTACGCGTAATGCGTTATGCGCTATGGGTCATGCGTTAAGCGTTATGCGTTATGCGTTATGCGTTATGGGTTATGCGTTATGTGTTATGCGTTATGCGTTATGCGTTATGCGTTATGCGTTATGCGTTATGCGTTATGGGTTATGCGTTATGCGTTATCCGTTATGCGTTATGCGTTATGCGTTATGCGTTATGCGTTATGCGTTATGCGATATGCGTTATGCGTTATGCGTTATGCGTTATGCGTTATGCGTTATGCGTTATGTGTTATGCGTTATGCGTTATGCGTTATGCGTTATGCGTTATGCGTTATGCGTTATGCGTTATGCGTTATGTGTTATGCGTTGTGCGTTATCCGCTATGCGTTATGCGTTTTGCGTTATGCGTTATGCGTTATGCGTTGTGCGTTATGCGTTATGCGTTATAGGTTATGCGTTATGTGTTATGCGTTATGCGTTATGCGTTATGCGTTATGCGTTATGCGTTATGCTTTATGCGTTATGCGTTATGAGTAATGCGTGATCCGTTATGTGTTATGCGTTATGCGTTATGCGTTATGCGTTTTGCGTTTTGCGTTATGCGTTATGCGTTATGCGTTATGCGTTATGCGTTATGCGTTATGCGTAATGCGTTATGCGTTATGCATTATGCGTTATGCGTTATGCGTTATGCGTTATGCGTTATGCGTTATGCGTTATGAGTAATGCGTGATCCGTTATGTGTTATGCGTTATGCATTATGCGTTTTGCGTTATGCGTTATGCCTTATGCGTTATGCGTTATGCGTTATGCGTTATGTGTTATGCGTTATGCGTTATGCGTTATGCGTTATGCGTTATGCGTTATGCGTTATGCGTTATGCGTTATGCGTTATGCGTAATGCTTTATGCATTATGCATTATGCGTTATGCGTTATGCGTTATGCGTTATGCGTTATGCGTTATGCGTTATGCGTGATCCGTTATGCGTTATGCGTTATGAGTAATGCGTTATGCGTTATGCGTTATGCGTTATGCGTTATGCGTTATGCGTTATGCGTTATGCGTGATCCGTTATGCGTTATGCGTTATGAGTAATGCGTGATCCGTTATTCGTTATGCGTTATGCGTTATGCGTTATGCGTTATGCGTTATGCGTTATGCATTATGGGTTATGCGTTATGTGTTATGCGTTATGCGTTATGCGTTATGCGTTATGCGTTATGCGTTATGGGTTATGAGTAATACGTGACCCGTTATGCGTTATGCTTTATGCGTTATGAGTTACGCGTAATGCGTTATGCGCTATGGGTCATGCGTTAAGCGTTATGCGTTATGCGTTATGCGTTATGGGTTATGCGTTATGTGTTATGCGTTATGCGTTATGCGTTATGCGTTATGCGTTATGGGTTATGCGTTATGCGTTATCCGTTATGCGTTATGCGTTATGCGTTATGCGTTATGCGTTATGCGATATGCGTTATGCGTTATGCGTTATGCGTTATGCGTTATGCGTTATGCGTTATGCGTTATGCGTTATGCGTTATGCGTTATGCGTTATGCGTTATGCGTTATGCGTTATGCGTTATGCGTTATGCGTTATGCGTTATGCGTTATGCGTTATGTGTTATGCGTTGTGCGTTATCCGCTATGCGTTATGCGTTTTGCGTTATGCGTTATGCGTTATGCGTTGTGCGTTATGCGTTATGCGTTATAGGTTATGCGTTATGTGTTATGCGTTATGCGTTATGCGTTATGCGTTATGCATTATGCGTTATGCGTTATGCTTTATGCGTTATGCGTTATGAGTAATGCGTGATCCGTTATGTGTTATGCGTTATGCGTTATGCGTTATGCGTTATGCGTTATGCGTTATGCGTTATGCGTTATGCGTTATGCGTTATGCGTTATGCGTTATGCGTTATGCGTTATGCGTTATGCGTTATGCGTTATGCGTTATGAGAAATGCGTGATCCGTTATGCGTTATGCGTTATGAGTAATGCGTGATCCGTTATGCGTTATGCGTTATGCGTTATGCGTTATGCGTTATGCGTTATGCGTTATGCGTTATGCGTTATGCGTTATGCGTTATGCGTTATGCGTTATGCGTTATGGGTTATGCGTTATTTGTTATGCGTTATGCGTTATAAGTAATGCATGATCCGTTATGTGTTATGCGTTATGCGTTATGCGTTATGCGTTTTGCGTTATGCGTTATGCCTTATGCGTTATGCGTTGTGCGTTATGCGTTATGCGTAATGCGTTATGCGTTTTGCGTTATGCGTTATGCGTTTTGCGTTATGCGTTATGCGTTATGCGTTATGCGTTATGCGTTATGCGTTATGCGTTATGCGTTATGCGTTATGCGTTATGCGTTATGCGTTATGCGTTATGCGTTATGCGTTATGCGTTATGCGTTATGCGTTATGCGTTATGCGTTATGCGTTATGCGTTATGCGTTATGCGTTATGCGTTATGCGTTATGCGTTATGAGAAATGCGTGATCCGTTATGCGTTATGCGTTATGCGTTATGCGTTATGCGTTATGCGTTATGCGTTATGCGTTATGCGTTATGCGTTATGGGTTATGCGTTATGTGTTATGCGTTATGCGTTATGCGTTATGCGTTATGCGTTATGGGTTGTGCGTTATGCGTTATGCGTTATAGGTTATGCGTTATGTGTCATGCGTTATGCGTTATGCGTTATGCGTTATGCGGTATGCGTTATGCGTTATGCTTTATGCGTTATGCGTTATAAGTAATGCGTGATCCGTTATGTGTTATGCGTTATGCGTTATGCGTTATGCGTTTTGCGTTATGCGTTATGCCTTATGCGTTATGCGTTATGCGTTATGCGTTATGCGTTATGCGTTATGCGTTATGCGTTATGCGTTTTGCGTTATGCGTTATGCGTTATGCGTTATGCGTTATGCGTTATGCGTTATGCGTTATGCGTTATGCGTTATGCGTTATGCGTTATGCGTTATGCGTTATGCGTTATGAGAAATGCGTGATCCGTTATGCGTTATGCGTTATGCGTTATGCGTTATGCGTTATGCGTTATGCGTTATGGGTTATGCGTTATGTGTTATGCGTTATGCGTTATGCGTTATGCGTTATGCGTTATGCGTTATGCGTTATCCGTTATGCGTTATGCGTTATGCGTTATGCGTTATGCGTTATGCGTTATGCGTTATGCGTTATGCGTTATGCGTTATGCGTTATGCGTTATGCGTTATGCGTTATGCGTTATGCGTTATGCGTTATGCGTTATGCGTTATGTGTTATCCGTTATGAGTTATGAGTAATGCGTGATCCGTTATGCGTTATGCGTTATGAGTAATGCGTGATCCGTTATGCGTTATGCGTTATGAGTAATGCTTGATCCGTTACGCGTTATGCGTTATGCGTTATGCGTTATGGGTTATGCGTTAAGTGTTATGAGTTATGCGTTATGCGTTATGCGTTATGCGTTATGCGTTATGGGTTATGAGTAATGCGTGATCCGTTATGCGTTATGCGTTATGCGTTGTGTTTTATGCGTTGTGCGTTATCCGCTATGCGTTATGCGTTTTGCGTTATGCGTTATGCGTTATGCGTTGTGCGTTATGCGTTATGCGTTATAGGTTATGCGTTATGTGTTATGCGTTATGCGTTATGCGTTATGCGTTATGCGTTATGCTTTATGCGTTATGCGTTATGAGTAATGCGTGATCCGTTATGTGTTATGCGTTATGCGTTATGCATTATGCGTTTTGCGTTATGCGTTATACCTTATGCGTTATGCGTTATGCGTTATGCGTTATGCGTTATGCGTTATGCGTTATGCGTTATGCGTTATGCGTTATGCGTTATGCGTTATGCGTTATGCGTTATGCGTTATGCGTTATGCGTTATGCGTTATGCGTTATGCGTTATGAGTAATGCGTGATCCGTTATGCGTTATGCGTTATGCGTTATGCGTTATGCGTTATGTGTTATGCGTTGTGCGTTATCCGCTATGCGTTATGCGTTTTGCGTTATGCGTTATGCGTTATGCGTTGCGCGTTATGCGTTATAGGTTATGCGTTATGTGTTATGCGTTATGCGTTATGCGTTATGCGTTATGCGTTATGCGTTATGCATTATGCGTTATGCGTTATGCTTTATGCGTTATGCGTTATGAGTAATGCGTGATCCGTTATGCGTTGTGCGTTATGCGTTATGCGTTTTGCGTTATGCGTTATGCGTTATGCGTTATGCGTTATCCGTTATGCGTTATGCGTTATGCGTTATGCGTTATGCGTTATGAGTAATGCGTGATCCGTTATGCGTTAAGCTTTATGCGTTATGCGTTATGCGTTATGCGTTATGCGTTATGCGTTATGCGTTATGCGTTATGCGTTATGCGTTATGTGTTATGCGTTGTGCGTTATCCGCTATGCGTTATGCGTTTTGCGTTATGCGTTATGCGTTATGAGTTGTGCGTTATACGTTATGCGTTATGCGTTATGCGTTATGCGTTATGCGTTATGCGTTATGCGTTATGCGTTATGCGTTATGCGTTATGCGTTATGCGTTATGCGTTATGCGTTATGCGTTATGCGTTATGCGTTATGCGTTATGCGTTATGCGTTATGAGTAATGCGTTATGCGTTATGCGTTATGCGTTATGCGTTATGCGTTATGCGTTATGCGTTATGCGTTATGGGTTATGCGTTATGCGTTATGCGTTCTGCGTTATGCGTTATGCGTTATGCGATATGGGTTATGCGTTATGCGTTATGCGTTATGCGTTATGCGTTATGCGTTATGCGTTATGCGTTATGCGTTATGCGTTATGCGTTATGCGTTATGCGTTATGCGTTATGCGTTATGCGTTATGCGTTATGCGTTATGCGTTATTTGTTATTCGTTATGTGTTATCCGTTATGAGTTATGAGTAATGCGTGATCCGTTATGCGTTATGCGTTATGAGTAATGCGTGATCCGATATGCGTTATGCGTTATGAGTAATGCTTGATCCGTTACGCGTTATGCGTTATGCGTTATGCGTTATGGGTTATGCGTTATGTGTTATGAGTTATGCGTTATGCGTTATGAGTAATGCGTGATCCGTTATGCGTTATGCGTTATGCGTTATGCGTTATGCATTATGCGTTATGCGTTATGCTTTATGCGTTATGCGTTATGAGTAATGCGTGATCCGTTATGTGTTATGCGTTATGCGTTATGCATTATGCGTTCTGCGTTATGCGTTATGCCTTATGCGTTATGCGTTATGCGTTATACGTTATGCGTTATGCGTTATGCGTTATGCGTTATGCGTTATGCGTTATGCGTTATGCGTTATGGGTTATGTGTTATGCGTTATGCGTTATGCGTTATGCGTTATGCGTTATGCGTTATGCGTTATGCGTTATGGGTTATGAGTAATACGTGACCCGTTATGCGTTATGCTTTTTGCGTTATGAGTTACGCGTAATGCGTTATGCGCTATGGGTCATGCGTTAAGCGTTATGCGTTATGCGTTATGCGTTATGGGTTATGCGTTATGTGTTATGCGTTATGCGTTATGCGTTATGCGTTATGCGTTATGCGTTATGCGTTATGGGTTATGCGTTATGCGTTATCCGTTATGCGTTATGCGTTATGCGTTATGCGTTATGCGTTATGCGTTATGCGATATGCGTTATGCGTTATGCGTTATGCGTTATGCGTTATGCGTTATGCGTTATGCGTTATGCGTTATGCGTTATGCGTTATGCGTTATGCGTTATGCGTTATGCGTTATGCGTTATGCGTTATGTGTTATGCGTTGTGCGTTATCCGCTATGCGTTATGCGTTTTGCGTTATGCGTTATGCGTTATGCGTTGTGCGTTATGCGTTATGCGTTATAGGTTATGCGTTATGTGTTATGCGTTATGCGTTATGCGTTATGCGTTATGCATTATGCGTTATGCGTTATGCTTTATGCGTTATGCGTTATGAGTAATGCGTGATCCGTTATGTGTTATGCGTTATGCGTTATGCGTTATGCGTTTTGCGTTTTGCGTTATGCGTTATGCGTTATGCGTTATGCGTTATGCGTTATGCGTTATGCGTAATGCGTTATGCGTTATGCATTATGCGTTATGCGTTATGCGTTATGCGTTATGCGTTATGCGTTATGCGTTATGCGTTATGCGTTATGAGTAATGCGTGATCCGTTATGTGTTATGCGTTATGCATTATGCGTTTTGCGTTATGCGTTATGCCTTATGCGTTATGCGTTATGCGTTATGCGTTATGTGTTATGCGTTATGCGTTATGCGTTATGCGTTATGCGTTATGCGTTATGCGTTATGCGTTATGCGTTATGCGTTATGCGTTATGCGTTATGCGTTATGCATTATGCATTATGCGTTATGCGTTATGCGTTATGCGTTATGCGTTATGCGTTATGCGTTATGCGTTATGCGTGATCCGTTATGCGTTATGCGTTATGAGTAATGCGTTATGCGTTATGCGTTATGCGTTATGCGTTATGCGTTATGCGTTATGTGTTATGCGTGATCCGTTATGCGTTATGCGTTATGAGTAATGCGTGATCCGTTATGCGTTATGCGTTATGCGTTATGCGTTATGCGTTATGCGTTATGCGTTATGCGTTATGGGTTATGCGTTATGCGTTATGCGTTATGCGTTATGCGTTATGCGTTATGCGTTATGCGTTATGGGTTATGAGTAATACGTGACCCGTTATGCGTTATGCTTTTTGCGTTATGAGTTACGCGTAATGCGTTATGCGCTATGGGTCATGCGTTAAGCGTTATGCGTTATGCGTTATGCGTTATGGGTTATGCGTTATGTGTTATGCGTTATGCGTTATGCGTTATGCGTTATGCGTTATGCGTTATGGGTTATGCGTTATGCGTTATCCGTTATGCGTTATGCGTTATGCGTTATGCGTTATGCGTTATGCGTTATGCGATATGCGTTATGCGTTATGCGTTATGCGTTATGCGTTATGCGTTATGCGTTATGTGTTATGCGTTATGCGTTATGCGTTATGCGTTATGCGTTATGCGTTATGCGTTATGCGTTATGCGTTATGCGTTATGCGTTATGCGTTATGCGTTATGCGTTATGCGTTATGCGTTATGCGTTATGCGTTATGGGTTATGCGTTATTTGTTATGCGTTATGCGTTATAAGTAATGCATGATCCGTTATGTGTTATGCGTTATGCGTTATGCGTTATGCGTTTTGCGTTATGCGTTATGCCTTATGCGTTATGCGTTGTGCGTTATGCGTTATGCGTTATGCGTTATGCGTTTTGCGTTATGCGTTATGCGTTTTGCGTTATGCGTTATGCGTTATGCGTTATGCGTTATGCGTTATGCGTTATGCGTTATGCGTTATGCGTTATGCGTTATGCGTTATGCGTTATGCGTTATGCGTTATGCGTTATGCGTTATGCGTTATGCGTTATGCGTTATGCGTTATGCGTTATGCGTTATGCGTTATGCGTTATGCGTTATGCGTTATGAGAAATGCGTGATCCGTTATGCGTTATGCGTTATGCGTTATGCGTTATGCGTTATGCGTTATGCGTTATGCGTTATGCGTTATGCGTTATGCGTTATGGGTTATGCGTTATGAGTTATGCGTTATGCGTTATGCGTTATGCGTTATGCGTTATGGGTTGTGCGTTATGCGTTATGCGTTATAGGTTATGCGTTATGTGTCATGCGTTATGCGTTATGCGTTATGCGTTATGCGGTATGCGTTATGCGTTATGCTTTATGCGTGATCCGTTATGTGTTATGCGTTATGCGTTATGCGTTATGCGTTTTGCGTTATGCGTTATGCCTTATGCGTTATGCGTTATGCGTTATGCGTTATGCGTTATGCGTTATGCGTTATGCGTTATGCGTTTTGCGTTATGCGTTATGCGTTATGCGTTATGCGTTATGCGTTATGCGTTATGCGTTATGCGTTATGCGTTATGCGTTATGCGTTATGCGTTATGCGTTATGAGAAATGCGTGATCCGTTATGCGTTATGCGTTATGCGTTATGCGTTATGCGTTATGCGTTATGCGTTATGCGTTATGCGTTATGGGTTATGCGTTATGTGTTATGCGTTATGCGTTATGCGTTATGCGTTATGCGTTATGCGTTATGCGTTATCCGTTATGCGTTATGCGTTATGCGTTATGCGTTATGCGTTATGCGTTATGCGTTATGCGTTATGCGTTATGCGTTATGCGTTATGCGTTATGCGTTATGCGTTATGCGTTATGCGTTATGCGTTATGCGTTATGCGTTATGTGTTATCCGTTATGAGTTATGAGTAATGCGTGATCCGTTATGCGTTATGCGTTATGAGTAATGCGTGATCCGTTATGCGTTATGCGTTATGAGTAATGCTTGATCCGTTACGCGTTATGCGTTATGCGTTATGCGTTATGGGTTATGCGTTAAGTGTTATGAGTTATGCGTTATGCGTTATGCGTTATGCGTTATGCGTTATGCGTTATGAGTAATGCGTGATCCGTTATGCGTTATGCGTTATGCGTTGTGTTTTATGCGTTGTGCGTTATCCGCTATGCGTTATGCGTTTTGCGTTATGCGTTATGCGTTATGCGTTGTGCGTTATGCGTTATGCGTTATAGGTTATGCGTTATGTGTTATGCGTTATGCGTTATGCGTTATGCGTTATGCATTATGCGTTATGCGTTATGCTTTATGCGTTATGCGTTATGAGTAATGCGTGATCCGTTATGTGTTATGCGTTATGCGTTATGCATTATGCGTTTTGCGTTATGCGTTATGCCTTATGCGTTATGCGTTATGCGTTATGCGTTATGCGTTATGCGTTATGCGTTATGCGTTATGCGTTATGCGTTATGCGTTATGCGTTATGCGTTATGCGTTATGCGTTATGCGTTATGCGTTATGCGTTATGCGTTATGCGTTATGCGTTATGCGTTATGAGTAATGCGTGATCCGTTATGCGTTATGCGTTATGCGTTATGCGTTATGCGTTATGTGTTATGCGTTGTGCGTTATCCGCTATGCGTTATGCGTTTTGCGTTATGCGTTATGCGTTATGCGTTGCGCGTTATGCGTTATAGGTTATGCGTTATGTGTTATGCGTTATGCGTTATGCGTTATGCGTTATGCGTTATGCGTTATGCATTATGCGTTATGCGTTATGCTTTATGCGTTATGCGTTATGAGTAATGCGTGATCCGTTATATGTTATGCGTTATGCGTTATGCATTATGCGTTTTGCGTTATGCGTTATGCCTTATGCGTTATGCGTTATGCGTTATGCGTTATGCGTTATGCGTTATGCGTTATGCGTTATGCGTTATGCGTTATGCGTTATGCGTTATGCGTTATGCGTTATGCGTTATGCGTTATGCGTTATGCGTTATGCGTTATGCGTTATGCGTTATGCGTTATGAGTAATGCGTGATCCGTTATGCGTTATGCGTTATGCGTTATGCGTTATGCGTTATGCGTTATGCGTTATGCGTTATGCGTTATGCGTTATGCGTTATGCGTTATGCGTTATGCGTTATGCGTTATGCGTTATGCGTTATGCGTTATGCGTTATGCGTTATGCGTTATGAGAAATGCGTGATCCGTTATGCGTTATGCGTTATGCGTTATGCGTTATGCGTTATGCGTTATGCGTTATGCGTTATGCGTTATGCGTTATGCGTTATGGGTTATGCGTTATGTGTTATGCGTTATGCGTTATGCGTTATGCGTTATGCGTTATGTGTTGTGCGTTATGCGTTATGCGTTATAGGTTATGCGTTATGTGTCATGCGTTATGCGTTATGCGTTATGCGTTATGCGGTATGCGTTATGCGTTATGCTTTATGCGTTATGCGTTATAAGTAATGCGTGATCCGTTATGTGTTATGCGTTATGCGTTATGCGTTATGCGTTTTGCGTTATGCGTTATGCCTTATGCGTTATGCGTTATGCGTTATGCGTTATGCGTTATGCGTTATGCGTTATGCGTTATGCGTTTTGCGTTATGCGTTATGCGTTATGCGTTATGCGTTATGCGTTATGCGTTATGCGTTATGCGTTATGCGTTATGCGTTATGCGTTATGCGTTATGCGTTATGAGAAATGCGTGATCCGTTATGCGTTATGCGTTATGCGTTATGCGTTATGCGTTATGCGTTATGCGTTATGCGTTATGCGTTATGGGTTATGCGTTATGTGTTATGCGTTATGCGTTATGCGTTATGCGTTATGCGTTATGCGTTATGCGTTATCCGTTATGCGTTATGCGTTATGCGTTATGCGTTATGCGTTATGCGTTATGCGTTATGCGTTATGCGTTATGCGTTATGCGTTATGCGTTATGCGTTATGCGTTATGCGTTATGCGTTATGCGTTATGCGTTATGCGTTATGTGTTATCCGTTATGAGTTATGAGTAATGCGTGATCCGTTATGCGTTATGCGTTATGAGTAATGCGTGATCCGTTATGCGTTATGCGTTATGAGTAATGCTTGATCCGTTACGCGTTATGCGTTATGCGTTATGCGTTATGGGTTATGCGTTAAGTGTTATGAGTTATGCGTTATGCGTTATGCGTTATGCGTTATGCGTTATGGGTTATGAGTAATGCGTGATCCGTTATGCGTTATGCGTTATGCGTTGTGTTTTATGCGTTGTGCGTTATCCGCTATGCGTTATGCGTTTTGCGTTATGCGTTATGCGTTATGCGTTGTGCGTTATGCGTTATGCGTTATAGGTTATGCGTTATGTGTTATGCGTTATGCGTTATGCGTTATGCGTTATGCGTTATGCGTTATGCGTTATGCGTTATGCGTTATGCGTTATGAGTAATGCGTGATCCGTTATGTGTTATGCGTTATGCGTTATGCATTATGCGTTTTGCGTTATGCGTTATGCCTTATGCGTTATGCGTTATGCGTTATGCGTTATGCGTTATGCGTTATGCGTTATGCGTTATGCGTTATGCGTTATGCGTTATGCGTTATGCGTTATGCGTTATGCGTTATGCGTTATGCGTTATGCGTTATGCGTTATGCGTTATGCGTTATGAGTAATGCGTGATCCGTTATGCGTTATGCGTTATGCGTTATGCGTTATGCGTTATGTGTTATGCGTTGTGCGTTATCCGCTATGCGTTATGCGTTTTGCGTTATGCGTTATGCGTTATGCGTTGCGCGTTATGCGTTATAGGTGATCCGTTACGCGTTATGCGTTATGCGTTATGCGTTATGCGTTATGCGTTATGCGTTATGCATTATGCGTTATGCGTTATGCTTTATGCGTTATGCGTTATGAGTAATGCGTGATCCGTTATATGTTATGCGTTATGCGTTATGCGTTTTGCGTTATGCGTTATGCGTTATGCGTTATGCGTTATGCGTTATGCGTTATGCGTTATGCGTTATGCGTTATGCGTTATGAGTAATGCGTGATCCGTTATGCGTTAAGCTTTATGCGTTACGCGTTATGCGTTATGCGTTATGCGTTATGCGTTATGCGTTATGCGTTATGCGTTATGTGTTATGCGTTGTGCGTTATCCGCTATGCGTTATGCGTTTTGCGTTATGCGTTATGCGTTATGAGTTGTGCGTTATACGTTATGCGTTATGCGTTATGCGTTATGCGTTATGCGTTATGCGTTATGCGTTATGCGTTATGCGTTATGCGTTATGCGTTATGCGTTATGCGTTATGCGTTATGCGTTATGCGTTATGAGTAATGCGTTATGCGTTATGCGTTATGCGTTATGCGTTATGCGTTATGCGTTATGCGTTATGCGTTATGCGTTCTGCGTTATGCGTTATGCGTTATGCGATATGGGTTATGCGTTATGCGTTATGCGTTATGCGTTGTGCGTTATGCGTTATGCGTTATGCGTTATGCGTTATGCGTTATGCGTTATGCGTTATGCGTTATGCGTTATGCGTTATGCGTTATGCGTTATGCGTTATGCGTTATTTGTTATTCGTTATGAGTTATCCGTTATGAGTTATGAGTAATGCGTGATCCGTTATGCGTTATGCGTTATGAGTAATGCGTGATCCGATATGCGTTATGCGTTATGAGTAATGCTTGATCCGTTACGCGTTATGCGTTATGCGTTATGCGTTATGGGTTATGCGTTATGTGTTATGAGTTATGCGTTATGCGTTATGAGTAATGCGTGATCCGTTATGCGTTATGCGTTATGCGTTATGCGTTATGCATTATGCGTTATGCGTTATGCTTTATGCGTTATGCGTTATGAGTAATGCGTGATCCGTTATGTGTTATGCGTTATGCGTTATGCATTATGCGTTTTGCGTTATGCGTTATGCGTTATGCCTTATGCGTTATGCGTTATGCGTTATACGTTATGCGTTATGCGTTATGCGTTATGCGTTATGCGTTATGCGTTATGCGTTATGCGTTATGGGTTATGTGTTATGCGTTATGCGTTATGCGTTATGCGTTATGCGTTATGCGTTATGGGTTATGCGTTATGCGTTATGCGTTATGCGTTATGCGTTATGCGTTATGCGTTATGCGTTATGCGTTATGCGTTATGCGTTATGCCTTATGCGTTATGAGTAATGCGTGATCCGTTATGCGTTATGCGTTATGCGTTATGCGTTATGCGTTATGTGTTATGCGTTGTGCGTTATCCGCTATGCGTTATGCGTTATGCGTTATGCGTTATGCCTTATGCGTTATGCGTTATGCGTTATGCGTTATGCGTTATGCGTTATGCGTTATGCGTTATGCGTTATGCGTTATGCGTTATGCGTTATGCGTTATGCGTTATGGGTTATCCGTTATGCGTTATCCGTTATGCGTTTTGCGTTATGCGTTATGCGTTATGCGTTATGCGTTATGCGATATGCGTTATGCGTTATGCGTTATGCGTTATGCGTTATGCGTTATGCGTTATGCGATATGCGTTATGCGTTATGCGTTATGCGTTATGCGTTATGCGTTATGCGTTATGCGTTATGCGTTATGCGTTATGCGTTATGCGTTATGCGTTATGCGTTATGCGTTATGCGTTATGAGTAATGCGTGATCCGTTATGCGTTATGCGTTATGCGTTATGCGTTATGTGTTATGCGTTGTGCGTTATCCGCTATGCGTTATGCGTTTTGCGTTATGCGTTATGCGTTATGCGTTGTGCGTTATGCGTTATGCGTTATGCGTTATGCGTTATGCGTTATGCGTTATGCGTTATGCTTTATGCGTTATGCGTTATAAGTAATGCGTGATCCGTTATGCGTTATGCGTTATGCGTTATGCGTTATGCGTTATACGTTATGCGTTATGCGTTATGCGTTATGAGTAATGCGTGATCCGTTATGCGTTATGCGTTATGCGTTATGCGTTATGTGTTATGCGTTGTGCGTTATCCGCTATGCGTTATGCGTTTTGCGTTATGCGTTATGCGTTATGCGTCGTGCGTTATGCGTTATGCGTTATAGGTTATGCGTTATGTGTTATGCGTTATGCGTTATGCGTTATGCGTTATGCGTTATGCGTTATGCGTTATGCGTTATGCTTTATGCGTTATGCGTTATGAGTAATGCGTGATCCGTTATGTGTTATGCGTTATGCGTTATGCGTTTTGCGTTATGCGTTATGCGTTATGCGTTATGCGTTATGCGTTATGCGTTATGCGTTATGCGTTATGCGTTATGCGTTATGCGTTATGCGTTATGCGTTATGCGTTATGCGTTATGCGTTATGCGTTATGCGTTATGCGTTATGAGAAATGCGTGATCCGTTATGCGTTATGCGTTATGCGTTATGAGTAATGCGTGATCCGTTATGCGTTATGCGTTATGCGTTATGCGTTATGCGTTATGCGTTATGCGTTATGCGTTATGCGTTATGCGTTATGCGTTATGCGTGATCCGTTATGCGTTATGCGTTATGAGTAATGCGTGATCCGTTATGCGTTATGCGTTATGCGTTATGCGTTATGCGTTATGCGTTATGCGTTATGCGTTATGCGTTATGAGTTATGCGTTATGCGTTATGCGTTATGGGTTATGAGTAATGCGTGACCCGTTATGCGTTATGCTTTTTGCGTTATGAGTTACGCGTAATGCGTTATGCGCTATGGGTCATGCGTTAAGCGTTATGCGTTATGCGTTATGGGTTATGCGTTATGTGTCATGCGTTATGCGTTATGCGTTATGCGTTATGCGTTATGCGTTATGCGTTATGCGTTATGCGTTATGCGTTATGGGTTATCCGTTATGCGTTATCCGTTATGCGTTATGCGTTATGCGTTATGCGTTATGCGTTATGCGATATGCGTTATGCGTTATGCGTTATGTGTTATGCGTTATGCGTTATGCGTTATGCGTTATGCGATATGCGTTATGCGTTATGCGTTATGCGTTATGCGTTATGCGTTATGCGTTATGCGTTATGCGTTATGCGTTATGCGTTATGCGTTATGAGTTATGCGTTATGCGTTATGCGTTATGCGTTATGCGTTATGCGTTATGCGTTATGCGTTATGAGTAATGCGTGATCCGTTATGCGTTATGCGTTATGCGTTATGTTTTATGCGTTGTGCGTTATCCGCTATGCGTTATGCGTTTTGCGTTATGCGTTATGCGTTATGCGTTGTGCGTTATGCGTTATGCGTTATGCGTTATGCGTTATGCGTTATGCGTGATCCGTTATGCGTTATGCGTTATGAGTAATGCGTGATCCGTTATTCGTTATGCGTTATGCGTTATGCGTTATGCGTTATGCGTTATGCGTTATGCATTATGGGTTATGCGTTATGCGTTATGCGTTATGCGTTATGCGTTATGCGTTATGCGTTATGCGTTATGGGTTATGAGTAATACGTGACCCGTTATGCGTTATGCTTTTTGCGTTATGAGTTACGCGTAATGCGTTATGCGCTATGGGTCATGCGTTAAGCGTTATGCGTTATGCGTTATGCGTTATGGGTTATGCGTTATGTGTTATGCGTTATGCGTTATGCGTTATGCGTTATGCGTTATGCGTTATGCGTTATGGGTTATGCGTTATGCGTTATCCGTTATGCGTTATGCGTTATGCGTTATGCGTTATGCGTTATGCGTTATGCGTTATGCGATATGCGTTATGCGTTATGCGTTATGCGTTATGCGTTATGCGTTATGCGTTATGCGTTATGCGTTATGCGTTATGCGTTATGCGTTATGCGTTATGCGTTATGCGTTATGCGTTATGCGTTATGTGTTATGCGTTGTGCGTTATCCGCTATGCGTTATGCGTTTTGCGTTATGCGTTATGCGTTGTGCGTTATGCGTTATGCGTTATAGGTTATGCGTTATGTGTTATGCGTTATGCGTTATGCGTTATGCGTTATGCATTATGCGTTATGCGTTATGCTTTATGCGTTATGCGTTATGAGAAATGCGTGATCCGTTATGTGTTATGCGTTATGCGTTATGCGTTATGCGTTTTGCGTTTTGCGTTATGCGTTATGCGTTATGCGTTATGCGTTATGCGTTATGCGTTATGCGTTATGCGTTATGCGTTATGCATTATGCGTTATGCGTTATGCGTTATGCGTTATGCGTTATGCGTTATGCGTTATGCGTTATGCGTTATGAGTAATGCGTGATCCGTTATGTGTTATGCGTTATGCATTATGCGTTTTGCGTTATGCGTTATGCCTTATGCGTTATGCGTTATGCGTTATGCGTTATGTGTTATGCGTTATGCGTTATGCGTTATGCGTTATGCGTTATGCGTTATGCGTTATGCGTTATGCGTTATGCGTTATGCGTTATGCGTTATGCATTATGCATTATGCGTTATGCGTTATGCGTTATGCGTTATGCGTTATGCGTTATGCGTTATGCGTGATCCGTTATGCGTTATGCGTTATGAGTAATGCGTTATGCGTTATGCGTTATGCGTTATGCGTTATGCGTTATGCGTTATGCGTTATGCGTTATGCGTTATGCGTTATGCGTGATCCGTTATGCGTTATGCGTTATGAGTAATGCGTGATCCGTTATTCGTTATGCGTTATGCGTTATGCGTTATGCGTTATGCGTTATGCGTTATGCATTATGGGTTATGCGTTATGTGTTATGCGTTATGCGTTATGCGTTATGCGTTATGCGTTATGCGTTATGGGTTATGAGTAATACGTGACCCGTTATGCGTTATGCTTTTTGCGTTATGAGTGACGCGTAATGCGTTATGCGCTATGGGTCATGCGTTAAGCGTTATGCGTTATGCGTTATGCGTTATGCGTTATGCGTTATGTGTTATGCGTTATGCGTTATGCGTTATGCGTTATGCGTTATGCGTTATGCGTTATGGGTTATGCGTTATGCGTTATCCGTTATGCGTTATGCGTTATGCGTTATGCGTTATGCGTTATGCGTTATGCGATATGCGTTATGCGTTATTCGTTATGCGTTATGCGTTATGCGTTATGCGTTATGCGTTATGCGTTATGCGTTATGCGTTATGCGTTATGCGTTATGCGTTATGCGTTATGCGTTATGCGTTATGCGTTATGCGTTATGTGTTATGCGTTGTGCGTTATCCGCTATGCGTTATGCGTTTTGCGTTATGCGTTATGCGTTATGCGTTGTGCGTTATGCGTTATGCGTTATAGGTTATGCGTTATGTGTTATGCGTTATGCGTTATGCGTTATGCGTTATGCATTATGCGTTATGCGTTATGCTTTATGCGTTATGCGTTATGAGTAATGCGTGATCCGTTATGTGTTATGCGTTATGCGTTATGCGTTATGCGTTTTGCGTTTTGCGTTATGCGTTATGCGTTATGCGTTATGCGTTATGCGTTATGCGTTATGCGTTATGCGTTATGCGTTATGCGTTATGCGTTATGCATTATGCGTTATGCGTTATGCGTTATGCGTTATGCGTTATGCGTTATGCGTTATGCGTTATGCGTTATGCGTTATGCGTTATGCGTTATGCGTTATGCGTTATGCGTTATGCGTTATGCGTTATGCGTTATGCGTTATGCGTTATGCGTTATGAGAAATGCGTGATCCGTTATGCGTTATGCGTTATGAGTAATGCGTGATCCGTTATGCGTAATGCGTTATGCGTTATGCGTTATGCGTTATGCGTTATGCGTTATGCGTTATGCGTTATGCGTTATGCGTTATGCGTTATGCGTTATGCGTTATGGGTTATGCGTTATTTGTTATGCGTTATGCGTTATAAGTAATGCGTGATCCGTTATGTGTAATGCGTTATGCGTTATGCGTTATGCGTTTTGCGTTATGCGTTATGCCTTATGCGTTATGCGTTGTGCGTTATGCGTTATGCGTAATGCGTTATGCGTTTTGCGTTATGCGTTATGCGTTATGCGTTATGCGTTATGCGTTATGCGTTATGCGTTATGCGTTATGCGTTATGCGTTATGCGTTATGCGTTATGCGTTATGCGTTATGCGTTATGCGTTATGCGTTATGCGTTATGCGTTATGCGTTATGCGTTATGCGTTATGCGTTATGAGAAATGCGTGATCCGTTATGCGTTATGCGTTATGCGTTATGCGTTATGCGTTATGCGTTATGCGTTATGCGTTATGCGTTATGCGTTATGCGTTATGCGTTATGCGTTATGGGTTATGCGTTATGTGTTATGCGTTATGCGTTATGCGTTATGCGTTATGCGTTATGGGTTATGCGTTATGCGTTATGCGTTATAGGTTATGCGTTATGTGTCATGCGTTATGCGTTATGCGTTATGCGTTATGCGGTATGCGTTATGCGTTATGCTTTATGCGTTATGCGTTATAAGTAATGCGTGATCCGTTATGTGTTATGCGTTATGCGTTATGCGTTATGCGTTTTGCGTTATGCATTATGCCTTATGCGTTATGCGTTATGCGTTATGCGTTATGCGTTATGCGTTATGCGTTATGCGTTATGCGTTATGCGTTATGCGTTATGCGTTATGCGTTATGCGTTATGCGTTATGCGTTATGCGTTATGCGTTATGCGTTATGCGTTATGCGTTATGCGTTATGAGAAATGCGTGATCCGTTATGCGTTATGCGTTATGCGTTATGCGTTATGCGTTATGCGTTATGCGTTATGCGTTATGCGTTATGGGTTATGCGTTATGTGTTATGCGTTATGCGTTATGCGTTATGCGTTATGCGTTATGCGTTATCCGTTATGCGTTATGCGTTATGCGTTATGCGTTATGCGTTATGCGTTATGCGTTATGCGTTATGCGTTATGCGTTATGCGTTATGCGTTATGCGTTATGCGTTATGCGTTATGCGTTATGCGTTATGCGTTATGTGTTATCCGTTATGAGTTATGAGTAATGCGTGATCCGTTATGCGTTATGCGTTATGAGTAATGCGTGATCCGTTATGCGTTATGCGTTATGAGTAATGCTTGATCCGTTACGCGTTATGCGTTATGCGTTATGCGTTATGGGTTATGCGTTAAGTGTTATGAGTTATGCGTTATGCGTTATGCGTTATGCGTTATGCGTTATGGGTTATGAGTAATGCGTGATCCGTTATGCGTTATGCGTTATGCGTTGTGTTTTATGCGTTGTGCGTTATCCGCTATGCGTTATGCGTTATGCGTTATGCGTTATGCGTTATGCGTTGTGCGTTATGCGTTATGCGTTATAGGTTATGCGTTATGTGTTATGCGTTATGCGTTATGCGTTATGCGTTATGCATTATGCGTTATGCGTTATGCTTTATGCGTTATGCGTTATGAGTAATGCGTGATCCGTTATGTGTTATGCGTTATGCGTTATGCATTATGCGTTTTGCGTTATGCGTTATGCCTTATGCGTTATGCGTTATGTGTTATGCGTTGTGCGTTATCCGCTATGCGTTATGCGTTTTGCGTTATGCGTTATGCGTTATGCGTTGCGCGTTATGCGTTATGGGTTATGCGTTATGTGTTATGCGTTATGCGTTATGCGTTATGCGTTATGCGTTATGCGTTATGCGTTATGCGTTATTCGTTATGCGTTATGCGTTATGCGTTATGCGTTATGCGATATGCGTTATGCGTTATGCGTTATGCGTTATGCGTTATGCGTTATGCGTTATGCGTTATGCGTTATGCGTTATGCGTTATGCGTGATGCGTTATGCTTTATGCGTTATGCGTTATGAGTTATACGTTATGCGTTATGCGTTATGCGTTGTGGGTGATGAGTTATGTGTTATGCGTTATGCGTTATGCGTTATGCGTTATGCGTTATGCGTTATGCGTTATGCGTTATGCGTTATGCGTTATGCGTTATGCGTTATGCGTTATGCGTTATGCGTTATGCGTTATGCGTTATGCGTTATGCGTTATGCGTTATGCGTTATGCGTTATGCGTTATGCGTTATGCGTTATGCGTTATGCGTTATGCGTTATGCGTTATGTGTTATGCGTTATGCGTTATGCTTTATGCGTTATGCGTGATCCGTTACGCGTGATCCGTTACGCGTTATGCGTTATGCGTTATGCGTTATGCGTTATGCGTTATGCGTTATGCGTTATGCGTAGTGCGTTATGCGTTATGCGTTATGCGTTATGCGTTATGCGTTATGCGTTATGCGTTATGCGTTATGCGTTATGCGTTATGCGTTATGCGTTATGCGTTATGCGTTATGCGTAATGCGTTATGCGTTATGCGTTATGCGTTATGCTTTATGCGTTATGCGTTATGCGTTATGCGTTATGCGTTATGCGTTATGCGTTATGCGTTATGCGTTATGCGTTATGCGTTATGCGTTATGCGTTATGAGTAATGCTTGATCCGTTACGCGTTATGCGTTATGCGTTATGCGTTATGGGTTATGCGTTATGTGTTATGAGTTATGCGTTATGCGTTATGAGTAATGCGTGATCCGTTATGCGTTATGCGTTATGCGTTATGCGTTATGCATTATGCGTTATGCGTTATGCTTTATGCGTTATGCGTTATGAGTAATGCGTGATCCGTTATGTGTTATGCGTTATGCGTTATGCATTATGCGTTTTGCGTTATGCGTTATGCCTTATGCGTTATGCGTTATGCGTTATACGTTATGCGTTATGCGTTATGCGTTATGCGTTATGCGTTATGCGTTATGCGTTATGCGTTATGCGTTATGCGTTATGCGTTATGCGTTATGCGTTATGCGTTATGCGTTATGCGTTATGCGTTATGCGTTATGCGTTATGCGTTATGCGTTATGTGTTATGCGTTGTGCGTTATCCGCTATGCGTTATGCGTTTTGCGTTATGCGTTATGCGTTATGAGTTGTGCGTTATACGTTATGCGTTATGCGTTATGCGTTAAGCGTTATGCGTTATGCGTTATGCGTTATGCGTTATGCGTTATGCGTTATGCGTTATGCGTTATGCGTTATGCGTTATGCGTTATGCGTTATGCGTTATGCGTTATGAGTAATGCGTTATGCGTTATGCGTTATGCGTTATGCGTTATGCGTTATGCGTTATGCGTTATGCGTTATGCGTTATGCGTTATGCGTTATGCGTTATGCGTTATGCGTTATGCGTTAAGGGTTATGCGTTATGCGTTATGCGTTATGCGTTATGCGTTATGCGTTATGCGTTATGCGTTATGCGTTATGCGTTATGCGTTATGCGTTATGCGTTATGCGTTATGCGTTATTTGTTATTCGTTATGTGTTATCCGTTATGAGTTATGAGTAATGCGTGATCCGTTATGCGTTATGCGTTATGAGTAATGCGTGATCCGATATGCGTTATGCGTTATGAGTAATGCTTGATCCGTTACGCGTTATGCGTTATGCGTTATGCGTTATGCGTTATGCGTTATGCGTTATGCGTTATGCGTTATGCGTTATGAGTAATGCGTGATCCGTTATGCGTTATGCGTTATGCGTTATGCGTTATGCATTATGCGTTATGCGTTATGCTTTATGCGTTATGCGTTATGAGTAATGCGTGATCCGTTATGTGTTATGCGTTATGCGTTATGCATTATGCGTTTTGCGTTATGCGTTATGCCTTATGCGTTATGCGTTATGCGTTATACGTTATGCGTTATGCGTTATGCGTTATGCGTTATGCGTTATGCGTTATGCGTTATGCGTTATGCGTTATGCGTTATGCGTTATGCGTTATGCGTTATGCGTTATGCGTTATGCGTTATGCGTTATGCGTTATGCGTTATGCGTTATGCGTTATGCGTTATGCGTGATCCGTTATGCGTTATGCGTTATGAGTAATGCGTGATCCGTTATGCGTTATGCGTTATGCGTTATGCGTTATGCGTTATGCGTTATGCGTTATGCGTTATGCGTTATGCGTGATCCGTTATGCGTTATGCGTTATGAGTAATGCGTGATCCGTTATGCGTTATGCGTTATGCGTTATGCGTTATGCGTTATGCGTTATGCGTTATGCATTATGGGTTATGCGTTATGTGTTATGCGTTATGCGTTATGCGTTATGCGTTATGCGTTATGCGTTATGCGTTATGCGTTATGCGTTATGCGTTATGGGTTATGAGTAATACGTGACCCGTTATGCGTTATGCTTTTTGCGTTATGAGTTACGCGTAATGCGTTATGCGCTATGGGTCATGCGTTAAGCGTTATGCGTTATGCGTTATGCGTTATGGGTTATGCGTTATGTGTTATGCGTTATGCGTTATGCGTTATGCGTTATGCGTTATGCGTTATGCGTTATGCGTTATGCGTTATGGGTTATGCGTTATGTGTTATGCGTTATGCGTTATGCGTTATGCGTTATGCGTTATGCGTTATGCGATATGCGTTATGCGTTATGCGTTATGCGTTATGCGTTATGCGTTATGCGTTATGCGTTATGCGTTATGCGTTATGCGTTATGCGTTATGCGTTATGCGTTATGCGTTATGCGTTATGTGTTATGCGTTGTGCGTTATCCGCTATGCGTTATGCGTTTTGCGTTATGCGTTATGCGTTATGCGTTGTGCGTTATGCGTTATGCGTTATAGGTTATGCGTTATGTGTTATGCGTTATGCGTTATGCGTTATGCGTTATGCATTATGCGTTATGCGTTATGCTTTATGCGTTATGCGTTATGAGTAATGCGTGATCCGTTATGTGTTATGCGTTATGCGTTATGCGTTATGCGTTTTGCGTTTTGCGTTATGCGTTATGCGTTATGCGTTATGCGTTATGCGTTATGCGTTATGCGTTATGCGTTATGCGTTATGCGTTATGCGTTATGCATTATGCGTTATGCGTTATGCGTTATGCGTTATGCGTTTTGCGTTATGCGTTATGCGTTATGCGTTATACGTTATGCGTTATGCGTTATGCGTTATGCGTTATGCGTTATGCGTTATGCGTTATGCGTTATGCGTTATGCGTTATGCGTTATGCGTTATGCGTTATGCGTTATGCGTTTTGCGTTATGCGTTATGCGTTATGGGTTGTGCGTTATGCGTTATGCGTTATAGGTTATGCGTTATGTGTCATGCGTTATGCGTTATGCGTTATGCGTTATGCGGTATGCGTTATGCGTTATGCTTTATGCGTTATGCGTTATAAGTAATGCGTGATCCGTTATGTGTTATGCGTTATGCGTTATGCGTTATGCGTTATGCGTTATGCGTTATGTGTTATCCGTTATGAGTTATGAGTAATGCGTGATCCGTTATGCGTTATGCGTTATGAGTAATGCGTGATCCGTTATGCGTTATGCGTTATGAGTAATGCTTGATCCGTTACGCGTTATGCGTTATGCGTTATGCGTTATGGGTTATGCGTTAAGTGTTATGAGTTATGCGTTATGCGTTATGCGTTATGCGTTATGCGTTATGGGTTATGAGTAATGCGTGATCCGTTATGCGTTATGCGTTATGCGTTGTGTTTTATGCGTTGTGCGTTATCCGCTATGCGTTATGCGTTTTGCGTTATGCGTTATGCGTTATGCGTTGTGCGTTATGCGTTATGCGTTATAGGTTATGCGTTATGTGTTATGCGTTATGCGTTATGCGTTATGCGTTATGCATTATGCGTTATGCGTTATGCTTTATGCGTTATGCGTTATGAGTAATGCGTGATCCGTTATGTGTTATGCGTTATGCGTTATGCGTTATGCGTTTTGCGTTATGCGTTATGCCTTATGCGTTATGCGTTATGTGTTATGCGTTGTGCGTTATCCGCTATGCGTTATGCGTTTTGCGTTATGCGTTATGCGTTATGCGTTGCGCGTTATGCGTTATAGGTTATGCGTTATGTGTTATGCGTTATGCGTTATGCGTTATGCGTTATGCGTTATGCGTTATGCGTTATGCGTTATTCGTTATGCGTTATGCGTTATGCGTTATGCGTTATGCGATATGCGTTATGCGTTATGCGTTATGCGTTATGCGTTATGCGTTATGCGTTATGCGTTATGCGTTATGCGTTATGCGTTATGCGTTATGCGTGATGCGTTATGCTTTATGCGTTATGCGTTATGAGTTATACGTTATGCGTTATGCGTTATGCGTTGTGGGTTATGAGTTATGTGTTATGCGTTATGCGTTATGCGTTATGCGTTATGCGTTATGCGTTATGCGTTATGCGTTATGCGTTATGCGTTATGCGTTATGCGTTATGCGTTATGCGTTATGCGTTATGCGTTATGCGTTATGCGTTATGCGTTATGCGTTATGCGTTATGCGTTATGCGTTATGCGTTATGCGTTATGCGTTATGCGTTATGTGTTATGCGTTATGCGTTATGCTTTATGCGTTATGCGTGATCCGTTACGCGTGATCCGTTACGCGTTACGCGTTATGCGTTATGCGTTATGCGTTATGCGTTATGCGTTGTGCGTTATGCGTAGTGCGTTATGCGTTATGCGTTATGCGTTATGCGTTATGCGTTATGCGTTATGCGTTATGCGTTATGCGTTATGCGTTATGCGTTATGCGTTATGCGTTATGCGTTATGCGTTATGCGTAATGCGTTATGCGTTATGCGTTATGCGTTATGCTTTATGCGTTATGCGTTATGCGTTATGCGTTATGCGTTATGCGTTATGCGTTATGCGTTATGCGTTATGCGTTATGCGTTATGCGTTATGAGTAATGCTTGATCCGTTACGCGTTATGCGTTAAGCGTTATGCGTTATGGGTTATGCGTTATGTGTTATGAGTTATGCGTTATGCGTTATGAGTAATGCGTGATCCGTTATGCGTTATGCGTTATGCGTTATGCGTTATGCATTATGCGTTATGCGTTATGCTTTATGCGTTATGCGTTATGAGTAATGCGTGATCCGTTATGTGTTATGCGTTATGCGTTATGCGTTATGCGTTTTGCGTTATGCGTTATGCCTTATGCGTTATGCGTTATGCGTTATACGTTATGCGTTATGCGTTATGCGTTATGCGTTATGCGTTATGCGTTATGCGTTATGCGTTATGCGTTATGCGTTATGCGTTATGCGTTATGCGTTATGCGTTATGCGTTATGCGTTATGCGTTATGCGTTATGCGTTATGCGTTATGTGTTATGCGTTGTGCGTTATCCGCTATGCGTTATGCGTTTTGCGTTATGCGTTATGCGTTATGAGTTGTGCGTTATACGTTATGCGTTATGCGTTATGCGTTAAGCGTTATGCGTTATGCGTTATGCGTTATGCGTTATGCGTTATGCGTTATGCGTTATGCGTTATGCGTTATGCGTTATGCGTTATGCGTTATGCGTTATGCGTTATGAGTAATGCGTTATGCGTTATGCGTTATGCGTTATGCGTTATGCGTTATGCGTTATGCGTTATGCGTTATGCGTTATGCGTTATGCGTTATGCGTTATGCGTTATGCGTTAAGGGTTATGCGTTATGCGTTATGCGTTATGCGTTATGCGTTATGCGTTATGCGTTATGCGTTATGCGTTATGCGTTATGCGTTATGCGTTATGCGTTATGCGTTATGCGTTATGCGTTTTGCGTTATGCGTTATGCGTTATGCGTTATGCGTTATGCGTTATTTGTTATTCGTTATGTGTTATCCGTTATGAGTTATGAGTAATGCGTGATCCGTTATGCGTTATGCGTTATGAGTAATGCGTGATCCGATATGCGTTATGCGTTATGAGTAATGCTTGATCCGTTACGCGTTATGCGTTATGCGTTATGCGTTATGGGTTATGCGTTATGTGTTATGAGTTATGCGTTATGCGTTATGAGTAATGCGTGATCCGTTATGCGTTATGCGTTATGCGTTATGCGTTATGCATTATGCGTTATGCGTTATGCGTTATGCGTTATGCGTTATGAGTAATGCGTGATCCGTTATGTGTTATGCGTTATGCGTTATGCATTATGCGTTTTGCGTTATGCGTTATGCCTTATGCGTTATGCGTTATGCGTTATACGTTATGCGTTATGCGTTATGCGTTATGCGTTATGCGTTATGCGTTATGCGTTATGCGTTATGCGTTATGCGTTATGCGTTATGCGTTATGCGTTATGCGTTATGCGTTATGCGTTATGCATTATGCGTTATGCGTTATGCGTTATGCGTTATGCGTTATGCGTTATGCGTGATCCGTTATGCGTTATGCGTTATGAGTAATGCGTGATCCGTTATGCGTTATGCGTTATGCGTTATGCGTTATGCGTTATGCGTTATGCGTTATGCGTTATGCGTTATGCGTTATGTGTTATGCGTTATGCGTTATGCGTTATGCGTTATGCGTTATGCGTTATGCGTTATGCGTTATGCGTTATGGGTTATGAGTAATACGTGACCCGTTATGCGTTATGCTTTTTGCGTTATGAGTTACGCGTAATGCGTTATGCGCTATGGGTCATGCGTTAAGCGTTATGCGTTATGCGTTATGCGTTATGGGTTATGCGTTATGTGTTATGCGTTATGCGTTATGCGTTATGCGTTATGCGTTATGCGTTATGCGTTATGCGTTATGGGTTATGCGTTATGCGTTATCCGTTATGCGTTATGCGTTATGCGTTATGCGTTATGCGTTATGCGTTATGCGGTATGCGTTATGCGTTATGCGTTATGCGTTATGCGTTATGCGTTATGCGTTATGCGTTATGCGTTATGCGTTATGCGTTATGCGTTATGCGTTATGCGTTATGCGTTATGCGTTATGTGTTATGCGTTGTGCGTTATCCGCTATGCGTTATGCGTTTTGCGTTATGCGTTATGCGTTATGCGTTGTGCGTTATGCGTTATGCGTTATAGGTTATGCGTTATGTGTTATGCGTTATGCGTTATGCGTTATGCGTTATGCATTATGCGTTATGCGTTATGCTTTATGCGTTATGCGTTATGATTAATGCGTGATCCGTTATGTGTTATGCGTTATGCGTTATGCGTTATGCGTTTTGCGTTTTGCGTTATGCGTTATGCGTTATGCGTTATGCGTTATGCGTTATGCGTTATGCGTTATGCGTTATGCGTTATGCGTTATGCATTATGCGTTATGCGTTATGCGTTATGCGTTATGCGTTTTGCGTTATGCGTTATGCGTTATGCGTTATACGTTATGCGTTATGCGTTATGCGTTATGCGTTATGCGTTATGCGTTATGCGTTATGCCTTATGCATTATGCGTTATGCGTTATGCGTTATGCGTTATGCGTTATGCGTTTTGCGTTATGCGTTATGCGTTATGCGTTATGCGTTATGCGTTATGCGTTATGCGTTATGCGTTATGCGTTATGCGTTATGCGTTATGCGTTATGCGTTATGCGTTATGCGTTATGCGTTATGCGTTATGCGTTATGCGTTATGCGTTATGCGTTATGCGTTATGCGTTATGCGTTATGAGAAATGCGTGATCCGTTATGCGTTATGCGTTATGCGTTATGCGTTATGCGTTATGCGTTATGCGTTATGCGTTATGCGTTATGGGTTATGCGTTATGTGTTATGCGTTATGCGTTATGCGTTATGCGTTATGCGTTATGCGTTATGCGTTGTGCGTTATGCGTTATGCGTTATAGGTTATGCGTTATGTGTCATGCGTTATGCGTTATGCGTTATGCGTTATGCGGTATGCGTTATGCGTTATGCTTTATGCGTTATGCGTTATAAGTAATGCGTGATCCGTTATGTGTTATGCGTTATGCGTTATGCGTTTTGCGTTATGCGTTATGCCTTATGCGTTATGCGTTATGCGTTATGCGTTATGCGTTATGCGTTATGCGTTATGCGTTATGCGTTATGCGTTATTTGTTATTCGTTATGTGTTATCCGTTATGAGTTATGAGTAATGCGTGATCCGTTATGCGTTATGCGTTATGAGTAATGCGTGATGCGTTATGCGTTATGCGTTATGAGTAATGCTTGATCCGTTACGCGTTATGCGTTATGCGTTATGCGTTATGGGTTATGCGTTATGTGTTATGAGTTATGCGTTATGCGTTATGAGTAATGCGTGATCCGTTATGCGTTATGCGTTATGCGTTATGCGTTATGCATTATGCGTTATGCGTTATGCTTTATGCGTTATGCGTTATGAGTAATGCGTGATCCGTTATGCGTTATGCGTTATGCGTTATGCATTATGCGTTTTGCGTTATGCGTTATGCCTTATGCGTTATGCGTTATGCGTTATACGTTATGCGTTATGCGTTATGCGTTATGCGTTATGCGTTATGCGTTATGCGTTATGCGTTATGCGTTATGCGTTATGCGTTATGCGTTATGCGTTATGCGTTATGCGTTATGCATTATGCGTTATGCGTTATGCGTTATGCGTTATGCGTTATGCGTTATGCGTTATGCGTGATCCGTTATGCGTTATGCGTTATGAGTAATGCGTGATCCGTTATGCGTTATGCGTTATGCGTTATGCGTTATGCGTTATGCGTTATGCGTTATGCGTTATGCGTTATGCGTGATCCGTTATGCGTTATGCGTTATGAGTAATGCGTGATCCGTTATGCGTTATGCGTTATGCGTTATGCGTTATGCGTTATGCGTTATGCGTTATGCGTTATGCATTATGGGTTATGCGTTATGTGTTATGAGTTATGCGTTATGCGTTATGCGTTATGCGTTATGCGTTATGCGTTATGGGTTATGAGTAATACGTGACCCGTTATGCGTTATTCTTTTTGCGTTATGAGTTACGCGTAATGCGTTATGCGCTATGGGTCATGCGTTAAGCGTTATGCGTTATGCGTTATGCGTTATGGGTTATGCGTTATGTGTTATGCGTTATGCGTTATGCGTTATGCGTTATGCGTTATGCGTTATGCGTTATGCGTTATGCGTTATGGGTTATGCGTTATGCGTTATCCGTTATGCGTTATGCGTTATGCGTTATGCGTTATGCGTTATGCGTTATGCGTTATGCGTTATGCGTTATGCGTTATGCGTTATGCGTTATGCGTTATGCGTTATGCGTTATGCGTTATGCGTTATGCGTTATGCGTTATGCGTTATGCGTTATGCGTTATGCGTTATGTGTTATGCGTTGTGCGTTATCCGCTATGCGTTATGCGTTTTGCGTTATGCGTTATGCGTTATGCGTTGTGCGTTATGCGTTATGCGTTATAGGTTATGCGTTATGTGTCATGCGTTATGCGTTATGCGTTATGCGTTATGCGGTATGCGTTATGCGTTATGCTTTATGCGTTATGCGTTATAAGTAATGCGTGATCCGTTATGTGTTATGCGTTATGCGTTTTGCGTTATGCGTTATGCCTTATGCGTTATGCGTTATGCGTTATGCGTTATGCGTTATGCGTTATGCGTTATGCGTTATGCGTTATTTGTTATTCGTTATGTGTTATCCGTTATGAGTTATGAGTAATGCGTGATCCGTTATGCGTTATGCGTTATGAGTAATGCGTGATCCGTTATGCGTTATGCGTTATGAGTAATGCTTGATCCGTTACGCGTTATGCGTTATGCGTTATGCGTTATGGGTTATGCGTTATGTGTTATGAGTTATGCGTTATGCGTTATGAGTAATGCGTGATCCGTTATGCGTTATGCGTTATGCGTTATGCGTTATGCATTATGCGTTATGCGTTATGCTTTATGCGTTATGCGTTATGAGTAATGCGTGATCCGTTATGTGTTATGCGTTATGCGTTATGCATTATGCGTTATGCGTTATGCGTTATGCCTTATGCGTTATGCGTTATGCGTTATACGTTATGCGTTATGCGTTATGCGTTATGCGTTATGCGTTATGCGTTATGCGTTATGCGTTATGCGTTATGCGTTATGCGTTATGCGTTATGCGTTATGCGTTATGCGTTATGCATTATGCGTTATGCGTTATGCGTTATGCGTTATGCGTTATGCGTTATGCGTTATGCGTGATCCGTTATGCGTTATGCGTTATGAGTAATGCGTGATCCGTTATGCGTTATGCTTTATGCGTTATGCGTTATGCGTTATGCGTTATGCGTTATGCGTTATGCGTTATGCGTGATCCGTTATGCGTTATGCGTTATGAGTAATGCGTGATCCGTTATGCGTTATGCGTTATGCGTTATGCGTTATGCGTTATGCGTTATGCGTTACGCGTTATGCATTATGGGTTATGCGTTATGTGTTATGCGTTATGCGTTATGCGTTATGCGTTATGCGTTATGCGTTATGCGTTATGGGTTATGAGTAATACGTGACCCGTTATGCGTTATTCTTTTTGCGTTATGATTTACGCGTAATGCGTTATGCGCTATGGGTCATGCGTTAAGCGTTATGCGTTATGCGTTATGCGTTATGGGTTATGCGTTATGTGTTATGCGTTATGCGTTATGCGTTATGCGTTATGCGTTATGCGTTATGCGTTATGCGTTATGCGTTATGCGTTATGGGTTATGCGTTATGCGTTATCCGTTATGCGTTATGCGTTATGCGTTATGCGTTATGCGTTATGCGTTATGCGATATGCGTTATGCGTTATGCGTTATGCGTTATGCGTTATGCGTTATGCGTTATGCGTTATGCGTTATGCATTATGCGTTATGCGTTATGCGTTATGCGTTATGCGTTATGCGTTATGCGTTATGCGTTATGCGTTTTGCGTTATGCGTTATGCGTTATGCGTTATGCGTTATGCGTTATACGTTATGCGTTATGCGTTATGCGTTATGCGTTATGCGTTATGCGTTATGCGTTATGCATTATGCGTTATGCGTTATGCGTTATGCGTTATGCGTTATGCGTTATGCGTTATGCGTTATGCGTTTTGCGTTATGCGTTATGCGTTATGCGTTATGCGTTATGCGTTATGCGTTATGCGTTATGCGTTATGCGTTATGCGTTATGCGTTATGCGTTATGCGTTATGCGTTATGCGTTATGCGTTATGCGTTATGAGAAATGCGTGATCCGTTATGCGTTATGCGTTATGCGTTGTGCGTTATGCGTTATGCGTTATGCGTTATGGGTTATGCGTTATGTGTTATGCGTTATGCGTTATGCGTTATGCGTTATGCGTTATGCGTTGTGCGTTATGCGTTATGCGTTATAGGTTATGCGTTATGTGTCATGCGTTATGCGTTATGCGTTATGCGGTATGCGTTATGCGTTATGCTTTATGCGTTATGCGTTATAAGTAATGCGTGATCCGTTATGTGTTATGCGTTATGCGTTTTGCGTTATGCGTTATGCGTTATGCGTTATGCGTTATGCGTTATACGTTATGCGTTATGCGTTATGCGTTATGCTTTATGCGTTATGCGTTATGAGTAATGCGTGATCCGTTATGTGTTATGCGTTATGCGTTATGCGTTATGCGTTTTGCGTTTTGCGTTATGCGTTATGCGTTATGCGTTATGCGTTATGCGTTATGCGTTATGCGTTATGCGTTATGCGTTATGCATTATGCGTTATGCGTTATGCGTTATGCGTTATGCGTTATGCGTTATGCGTTATGCGTTATGCGTTTTGCGTTATGCGTTATGCGTTATGCGTTATGCGTTATGCGTTATACGTTATGCGTTATGCGTTATGCGTTATGCGTTATGCGTTATGCGTTATGCGTTATGCATTATGCGTTATGCGTTATGCGTTATGCGTTATGCGTTATGCGTTATGCGTTATGCGTTTTGCGTTATGCGTTATGCGTTATGCGTTATGCGTTATGCGTTATGCGTTATGCGTTATGCTTTATGCGTTATGCGTTATGCGTTATGCGTTATGCGTTATGCGTTATGCGTTATGCGTTATGCGTTATGCGTTATGCGTTATGCGTTATGCGTTATGCGTTATGAGAAATGCGTGATCCGTTATGCGTTATGCGTTATGCGTTATGCGTTATGCGTTATGCGTTATGCGTTATGCGTTATGGGTTATGCGTTATGTGTTATGCGTTATGCGTTATGCGTTATGCGTTATGCGTTATGCGTTGTGCGTTATGCGTTATGCGTTATAGGTTATGCGTTATGTGTCATGCGTTATGCGTTATGCGTTATGCGGTATGCGTTATGCGTTATGCTTTATGCGTTATGCGTTATAAGTAATGCGTGATCCGTTATGTGTTATGCGTTATGCGTTATGCGTTATGCGTTTTGCGTTATGCGTTATGCCTTATGCGTTATGCGTTATGCGTTATGCGTTATGCGTTATGCGTTATGCGTTATGCGTTATGCGTTATGCGTTATGCGTTATGTGTTATCCGTTATGAGTTATGAGTAATGCGTGATCCGTTATGCGTTATGCGTTATGAGGAATGCGTGATCCGTTATGCGTTATGAGTAATGCTTGATCCGTTACGCGTTATGCGTTATGCGTTATGTGTTATGGGTTATGCGTTAAGTGTTATGAGTTATGCGTTATGCGTTATGCGTTATGGGTTATGAGTAATGCGTGATCCGTTATGCGTTATGCTTTATGCGTTATGAGTTACGCGTAATGCGTTATGCGTTATGCGTTATGGGTTATGCGGTATGTGTTATGAGTTATGCGTTATGCGTTATGCGTTATGCGTTATGCGTTATGCGTTATGGGTTATGAGTAATGCGTGATCCGTTATGCGTTATGCTTTATTCGTTATGCGTTATGCGTTATGCGTTATGCGTTATGCGTTATGAGTAATGCGTGATCCGTTATGCGTTATGCGTTATGCGTTATGCGTTATGTGTTATGCGTTGTGCGTTATCCGCTATGCGTTATGCGTTTTGCGTTATGCGTTATGCGTTATGCGTTGCGCGTTATGCGTTATAGGTTATGCGTTATGTGTTATGCGTTATGCGTTATGCGTTATGCGTTATGCATTATGCGTTATGCGTTATGCTTTATGCGTTATGCGTTATGAGTAATGCGTGATCCGTTATGTGTTATGCGTTATGCGTTATGCGTTTTGCGTTATGCGTTATGCGTTATGGGTTATGCGTTATGTGTTATGCGTTATGCGTTATGCGTTATGCGTTATGCGTTATGCGTTATGCGTTATGCGTTATGAGTAATGCGTGATCCGTTATGTGTTATGCGTTATGCGTTATGCGTTTTGCGTTATGCGTTATGCGTTATGCGTTATGCGTTATGCGTTATGCGTTATGCGTTATGCGTTATGCGTGATCTGTTATGCGTTATGCGATATGAGTAATGCGTGATCCGTTATGCGTTATGCGTTATACGTTATGCGTTATGCGTTATGCGTTATGCGTTATGCATTATGGGTTATGCGTTATGCGTAATGCGTTATGCGTTATGCGTTATGCGTTATGCTTTATGCGTTATGCGTTATGCGTTATGCGTTATGCGTTATGCGTTATGCGTTATGCGTTATGCGTTATGCGTTATGCGTTATGCGTTATGCGTTATGAGTAATGCTTGATCCGTTACGCGTTATGCGTTATGCGTTATGCGTTATGGGTTATGCGTTATGTGTTATGAGTTATGCGTTATGCGTTATGAGTAATGCGTGATCCGTTATGCGTTATGCGTTATGCGTTATGCGTTATGCGTTATGCGTTATGCGTTATGCTTTATGCGTTATGCGTTATGAGTAATGCGTGATCCGTTATGTGTTATGCGTTATGCGTTATGCATTATGCGTTTTGCGTTATGCGTTATGCCTTATGCGTTATGCGTTATGCGTTATACGTTATGCGTTATGCGTTATGCGTTATGCGTTATGCGTTATGCGTTATGCGTTATGCGTTATGCGTTATGCGTTATGCGTTATGCGTTATGCGTTATGCGTTATGCGTTATGCGTTATGCGTTATGCGTTATGTGTTATGCGTTGTGCGTTATCCGCTATGCGTTATGCGTTTTGCGTTATGCGTTATGCGTTATGAGTTGTGCGTTATACGTTATGCGTTATGCGTTATGCGTTAAGCGTTATGCGTTATGCGTTATGCGTTATGCGTTATGCGTTATGCGTTATGCGTTATGCGTTATGCGTTATGCGTTATGCGTTATGCGTTATGCGTTATGCGTTATGAGTAATGCGTTATGCGTTATGCGTTATGCGTTATGCGTTATGCGTTATGCGTTATGCGTTATGCGTTATGCGTTATGCGTTATGCGTTATGCGTTATGCGTTATGCGTTATGCGTTAAGGGTTATGCGTTATGCGTTATGCGTTATGCGTTATGCGTTATGCGTTATGCGTTATGCGTTATGCGTTATGCGTTATGCGTTATGCGTTATGCGTTATGCGTTATGCGTTATGCGTTATGCATTATGCGTTATGCGTTATGCGTTATGCGTTATGCGTTATGCGTTATGCGTGATCCGTTATGCGTTATGCGTTATGAGTAATGCGTGATCCGTTATGCGTTATGCGTTATGCGTTATGCGTTATGCGTTATGCGTTATGCGTTATGCGTTATGCGTTATGCGTGATCCGTTATGCGTTATGCGTTATGAGTAATGCGTGATCCGTTATGCGTTATGCGTTATGCGTTATGCGTTATGCGTTATGCGTTATGCGTTATGCATTATGGGTTATGCGTTATGTGTTATGCGTTATGCGTTATGCGTTATGCGTTATGCGTTATGCGTTATGCGTTATGCGTTATGCGTTATGGGTTATGAGTAATACGTGACCCGTTATGCGTTATGCTTTTTGCGTTATGAGTTACGCGTAATGCGTTATGCGCTATGGGTCATGCGTTAAGCGTTATGCGTTATGCGTTATGCGTTATGGGTTATGCGTTATGTGTTATGCGTTATGCGTTATGCGTTATGCGTTATGCGTTATGCGTTATGCGTTATGCGTTATGCGTTATGGGTTATGCGTTATGCGTTATCCGTTATGCGTTATGCGTTATGCGTTATGCGTTATGCGTTATGCGTTATGCGATATGCGTTATGCGTTATGCGTTATGCGTTATGCGTTATGCGTTATGCGTTATGCGTTATGCGTTATGCGTTATGCGTTATGCGTTATGCGTTATGCGTTATGCGTTATGCGTTATGTGTTATGCGTTGTGCGTTATCCGCTATGCGTTATGCGTTTTGCGTTATGCGTTATGCGTTATGCGTTGTGCGTTATGCGTTATGCGTTATAGGTTATGCGTTATGTGTTATGCGTTATGCGTTATGCGTTATGCGTTATGCGTTATGCGTTATGCGTTATGCTTTATGCGTTATGCGTTATGAGTAATGCGTGATCCGTTATGTGTTATGCGTTATGCGTTATGCGTTATGCGTTTTGCGTTTTGCGTTATGCGTTATGCGTTATGCGTTATGCGTTATGCGTTATGCGTTATGCGTTATGCGTTATGCGTTATGCGTTATGCGTTATGCGTTATGCATTATGCGTTATGCGTTATGCGTTATGCGTTATGCGTTTTGCGTTATGCGTTATGCGTTATGCGTTATACGTTATGCGTTATGCGTTATGCGTTATGCGTTATGCGTTATGCGTTATGCGTTATGCCTTATGCATTATGCGTTATGCGTTATGCGTTATGCGTTATGCGTTATGCGTTTTGCGTTATGCGTTATGCGTTATGCGTTATGCGTTATGCGTTATGCGTTATGCGTTATGCGTTATGCGTTATGCGTTATGCGTTATGCGTTATGCGTTATGCGTTATGCGTTATGCGTTATGCGTTATGCGTTATGCGTTATGAGAAATGCGTGATCCGTTATGCGTTATGCGTTATGCGTTATGCGTTATGCGTTATGCGTTATGCGTTATGCGTTATGCGTTATGGGTTATGCGTTATGTGTTATGCGTTATGCGTTATGCGTTATGCGTTATGCGTTATGCGTTATGCGTTATGCGTTGTGCGTTATGCGTTATGCGTTATAGGTTATGCGTTATGTGTCATGCGTTATGCGTTATGCGTTATGCGTTATGCGGTATGCGTTATGCGTTATGCTTTATGCGTTATGCGTTATAAGTAATGCGTGATCCGTTATGTGTTATGCGTTATGCGTTATGCGTTTTGCGTTATGCGTTATGCCTTATGCGTTATGCGTTATGCGTTATGCGTTATGCGTTATGCGTTATGCGTTATGCGTTATGCGTTATTTGTTATTCGTTATGTGTTATCCGTTATGAGTTATGAGTAATGCGTGATCCGTTATGCGTTATGCGTTATGAGTAATGCGTGATCCGTTATGCGTTATGCGTTATGAGTAATGCTTGATCCGTTACGCGTTATGCGTTATGCGTTATGCGTTATGGGTTATGCGTTATGTGTTATGAGTTATGCGTTATGCGTTATGAGTTATGCGTGATCCGTTATGCGTTATGCGTTATGCGTTATGCGTTATGCATTATGCGTTATGCGTTATGCTTTATGCGTTATGCGTTATGAGTAATGCGTGATCCGTTATGTGTTATGCGTTATGCGTTATGCATTATGCGTTTTGCGTTATGCGTTATGCCTTATGCGTTATGCGTTATGCGTTATACGTTATGCGTTATGCGTTATGCGTTATGCGTTATGCGTTATGCGTTATGCGTTATGCGTTATGCGTTATGCGTTATGCGTTATGCGTTATGCGTTATGCGTTATGCGTTATGCATTATGCGTTATGCGTTATGCGTTATGCGTTATGCGTTATGCGTTATGCGTTATGCGTGATCCGTTATGCGTTATGCGTTATGAGTAATGCGTGATCCGTTATGCGTTATGCGTTATGCGTTATGCGTTATGCGTTATGCGTTATGCGTTATGCGTTATGCGTTATGCGTGATCCGTTATGCGTTATGCGTTATGAGTAATGCGTGATCCGTTATGCGTTATGCGTTATGCGTTATGCGTTATGCGTTATGCGTTATGCGTTATGCGTTATGCATTATGGGTTATGCGTTATGTGTTATGCGTTATGCGTTATGCGTTATGCGTTATGCGTTATGCGTTATGCGTTATGCGTTATGAGTAATACGTGACCCGTTATGCGTTATTCTTTTTGCGTTATGAGTTACGCGTAATGCGTTATGCGCTATGGGTCATGCGTTAAGCGTTATGCGTTATGCGTTATGCGTTATGGGTTATGCGTTATGTGTTATGCGTTATGCGTTATGCGTTATGCGTTATGCGTTATGCGTTATGCGTTATGCGTTATGCGTTATGGGTTATGCGTTATGCGTTATCCGTTATGCGTTATGCGTTATGCGTTATGCGTTATGCGTTATGCGTTATGCGTTATGCGTTATGCGTTATGCGTTATGCGTTATGCGTTATGCGTTATGCGTTATGCGTTATGCGTTATGCGTTATGCGTTATGCGTTATGCGTTATGCGTTATGCGTTATGCGTTATGTGTTATGCGTTGTGCGTTATCCGCTATGCGTTATGCGTTTTGCGTTATGCGTTATGCGTTATGCGTTGTGCGTTATGCGTTATGCGTTATAGGTTATGCGTTATGTGTCATGCGTTATGCGTTATGCGTTATGCGGTATGCGTTATGCGTTATGCTTTATGCGTTATGCGTTATAAGTAATGCGTGATCCGTTATGTGTTATGCGTTATGCGTTATGCGTTTTGCGTTATGCGTTATGCCTTATGCGTTATGCGTTATGCGTTATGCGTTATGCGTTATGCGTTATGCGTTATGCGTTATGCGTTATTTGTTATTCGTTATGTGTTATCCGTTATGAGTTATGAGTAATGCGTGATCCGTTATGCGTTATGCGTTATGAGTAATGCGTGATCCGTTATGCGTTATGCGTTATGAGTAATGCTTGATCCGTTACGCGTTATGCGTTATGCGTTATGCGTTATGGGTTATGCGTTATGTGTTATGAGTTATGCGTTATGCGTTATGAGTAATGCGTGATCCGTTATGCGTTATGCGTTATGCATTATGCGTTATGCGTTATGCTTTATGCGTTATGCGTTATGAGTAATGCGTGATCCGTTATGTGTTATGCGTTATGCGTTATGCGTTATGCGTTTTGCGTTATGCGTTATGCCTTATGCGTTATGCGTTATGCGTTATACGTTATGCGTTATGCGTTATGCGTTATGCGTTATGCGTTATGCGTTATGCGTTATGCGTTATGCGTTATGCGTTATGCGTTATGCGTTATGCGTTATGCGTTATGCGTTATGCATTATGCGTTATGCGTTATGCGTTATGCGTTATGCGTTATGCGTTATGCGTTATGCGTGATCCGTTATGCGTTATGCGTTATGAGTAATGCGTGATCCGTTATGCGTTATGCGTTATGCGTTATGCGTTATGCGTTATGCGTTATGCGTTATGCGTTATGCGTTATGCGTGATCCGTTATGCGTTATGCGTTATGAGTAATGCGTGATCCGTTATGCGTTATGCGTTATGCGTTATGCGTTATGCGTTATGCGTTATGCGTTATGCGTTATGCATTATGGGTTATGCGTTATGCGTTATGCGTTATGCGTTATGCGTTATGCGTTATGCGTTATGCGTTATGCGTTATGGGTTATGAGTAATACGTGACCCGTTATGCGTTATTCTTTTTGCGTTATGAGTTACGCGTAATGCGTTATGCGCTATGGGTCATGCGTTAAGCGTTATGCGTTATGCGTTATGCGTTATGGGTTATGCGTTATGTGTTATGCGTTATGCGTTATGCGTTATGCGTTATGCGTTATGCGTTATGCGTTATGCGTTATGCGTTATGCGTTATGGGTTATGCGTTATGCGTTATCCGTTATGCGTTATGCGTTATGCGTTATGCGTTATGCGTTATGCGTTATGCGATATGCGTTATGCGTTATGCGTTATGCGTTATGCGTTATGCGTTATGCGTTATGCGTTATGCGTTATGCGTTATGCGTTATGCGTTATGCGTTATGCGTTATGCGTTATGCGTTATGCGTTATGCGTTATGCGTTTTGCGTTATGCGTTATGCGTTATGCGTTATGCGTTATGCGTTATACGTTATGCGTTATGCGTTATGCGTTATGCGTTATGCGTTATGCGTTATGCGTTATGCATTATGCGTTATGCGTTATGCGTTATGCGTTATGCGTTATGCGTTATGCGTTATGCGTTATGCGTTTTGCGTTATGCGTTATGCGTTATGCGTTATGCGTTATGCGTTATGCGTTATGCGTTATGCGTTATGCGTTATGCGTTATGCGTTATGCGTTATGCGTTATGCGTTATGCGTTATGCGTTATGCGTTATGCGTTATGCGTTATGCGTTATGCGTTATGCGTTATGAGAAATGCGTGATCCGTTATGCGTTATGCGTTATGCGTTATGCGTTATGCGTTATGCGTTATGCGTTATGCGTTATGGGTTATGCGTTATGTGTTATGCGTTATGCGTTATGCGTTATGCGTTATGCGTTATGCGTTATGCGTTATGCGTTATGCGTTATAGGTTATGCGTTATGTGTCATGCGTTATGCGTTATGCGTTATGCGGTATGCGTTATGCGTTATGCTTTATGCGTTATGCGTTATAAGTAATGCGTGATCCGTTATGTGTTATGCGTTATGCGTTTTGCGTTATGCGTTATGCGTTATGCGTTATGCGTTATGCGTTATACGTTATGCGTTATGCGTTATGCGTTATGCTTTATGCGTTATGCGTTATGAGTAATGCGTGATCCGTTATGTGTTATGCGTTATGCGTTATGCGTTATGCGTTTTGCGTTTTGCGTTATGCGTTATGCGTTATGCGTTATGCGTTATGCGTTATGCGTTATGCGTTATGCGTTATGCGTTATGCATTATGCGTTATGCGTTATGCGTTATGCGTTATGCGTTATGCGTTATGCGTTATGCGTTATGCGTTTTGCGTTATGCGTTATGCGTTATGCGTTATGCGTTATGCGTTATACGTTATGCGTTATGCGTTATGCGTTATGCGTTATGCGTTATGCGTTATGCGTTATGCATTATGCGTTATGCGTTATGCGTTATGCGTTATGCGTTATGCGTTATGCGTTATGCGTTATGCGTTTTGCGTTATGCGTTATGCGTTATGCGTTATGCGTTATGCGTTATGCGTTATGCGTTATGCTTTATGCGTTATGCGTTATGCGTTATGCGTTATGCGTTATGCGTTATGCGTTATGCGTTATGCGTTATGCGTTATGCGTTATGCGTTATGCGTTATGCGTTATGCGTTATGCGTTATGAGAAATGCGTGATCCGTTATGCGTTATGCGTTATGCGTTATGCGTTATGCGTTATGCGTTATGCGTTATGCGTTATGCGTTATGGGTTATGCGTTATGTGTTATGCGTTATGCGTTATGCGTTATGCGTTATGCGTTATGCGTTGTGCGTTATGCGTTATGCGTTATAGGTTATGCGTTATGTGTCATGCGTTATGCGTTATGCGTTATGCGGTATGCGTTATGCGTTATGCTTTATGCGTTATGCTTTATGCGTTATGCGTTATGAGTAATGCGTGATCCGTTATGTGTTATGCGTTATGCGTTATGCGTTTTGCGTTATGCGTTATGCGTTATGGGTTATGCGTTATGTGTTATGCGTTATGCGTTATGCGTTATGCGTTATGCGTTATGCGTTATGCGTTATGCGTTATGCGATATGAGTAATGCGTGATCCGTTATGTGTTATGCGTTATGCGTTATGCGTTTTGCGTTATGCGTTATGCGTTATGCGTTATGCGTTATGCGTTATGCGTTATGCGTTATGCGTGATCTGTTATGCGTTATGCGATATGAGTAATGCGTGATCCGCTATGCGTTATGCGTTATACGTTATGCGTTATGCGTTATGCGTTATGCGTTATGCATTATGGGTTATGCGTTATGTGTTATGCGTTATGCGTTATGCGTTATGCGTTATGCGTTATGGGTTATGAGTAATGCGTGACCCGTTATGCGTTATGCATTATGGGTTATGCGTTATGTGTTATGCGTTATGCGTTATGCGTTATGCGTTATGCGTTATGGGTTATGAGTAATGCGTGACCCGTTATGCGTTATGCGTTATGGGTTATGCGTTATGTGTTATGAGTTATGCGTTATGCGTTATGCGTTATGCGTTATGGGTTATGAGTAATGCGTGATCCGTTATGCGTTATGCTTTATGCGTTATGCGTTATGCGTTATGCGTTATGCGTTATGCGTTATGCGTTATGAGTAATGCGTGATCCGTTATGCGTTATGCGTTATGCGTTATGCGTTATGTGTTATGCGTTGTGCGTTATCCGCTATGCGTTATGCGTTTTGCGTTATGCGTTATGCGTTATGCGTTATGCGTTATGCGTTATGCGTTATGCGTTATGTGTTATGCGTTATGCGTTTTGCGTTATGCGTTATGCGTTATGCGTTATGCGTTATGCGTTATGCGTTATGCGTTATGCGTTATGCGTTATGCGTTATGCGTTATGCGTTATGCGTGATCCGTTATGCGTTATGCGTTATGAGTAATGCGTGATCCGTTATGCGTTATGCGTTATGCGTTATGCGTTATGCGTTATGCGTTATGCGTTATGCGTTATGCGTTATGCGTTATGGGTTATGCGTTATTTGTTATGCGTTATGCGTTATAAGTAATGCGTGATCCGTTATGTGTTATGCGTTATGCGTTATGCGTTTTGCGTTATGCGTTATGCCTTATGCGTTATGCGTTATGCGTTATGCGTTATGCGTTATGCGTTATGCGTTTTGCGTTATGCGTTATGCGTTATGCGTTATGCGTTATGCGTTATGCGTTATGCGTTATGCGTTATGCGATATGCGTTATGCGTTATGCGTTATGCGTTATGCGTTATCCGTTATGCGTTATGCGTTATGCGTTATGCGTTATGCGTTATGCGTTATGCGTTATGCGTTATGCGTTATGCGTTATGGGTTATGCGTTATGTGTTATGCGTTATGCGTTATGCGTTATGCGTTATGCGTTATGCGTTATGCGTTGTGCGTTATGCGTTATGCGTTATAGGTTATGCGTTATGTGTCATGCGTTATGCGTTATGCGTTATGCGTTATGCGGTATGCGTTATGCGTTATGCTTTATGCGTTATGCGTGATCCGTTATGTGTTATGCGTTATGCGTTATGCGTTATGCGTTATGCGTTATAAGTAATGCGTGATCCGTTATGCGTTATGCGTTATGCGTTATGCGTTATGCGTTATGCATTATGCGTTATGCGTTATGCGTTATGAGAAATGCGTTATGCGTTATGCGTTATGCGTTATGCGTTATCCGCTACGCGTTATGCGATTTGCGTTATGCGTTATGCGTTATGCGTTGTGCGTTATGCGTTATGCGTTATAGGTTATGCGTTATGTGTTATGCGTTATGCGTTATGCGTTATGCGTTATGCATTATGCGTTATGCGTTATGCTTTATGCGTTATGCGTTATGAGTAATGCGTGATCCGTTATGTGTTATGCGTTATGCGTTATGCGTTATGCGTTATGCGTTTTGCGTTATGCGTTATGCGTTATGCGTTATGCGTTATGCGTTATGCGTTATGCGTTATGCGTTATGCGTTATTCGTTATGGGTTATGCGTTTTGCGTTATGCGTTATGCGTTATGCGTGATCCGTTATGCGTTATGCGTTATGGGTTATGAGTTACGCGTAATGCGTTATGCGTTATGCGTTATGCGTTATGCGTTATGCGTTATGCGTTATGCGTTATGCGTTATGCGTTATGCGTTATGCGTTATGCGTTATGCGTTATGGGTTATGCGTTATGTGTTATGAGTTATGCGTTATGCGGTATGCGTTATGCGTTATGCGTTATGCGTTATGGGTTATCCGTTATGCGTTATCCGTTATGAGTTTTGCGTTATGCGTTATGCGTTATGCGTTATGCGTTATGCGTTATGCGTTATGCGTTATGCGTTATGAGAAATGCGTGATCCGTTATGCGTTATGCGTTATGAGTAATGCGTGATCCGTTATGCGTTATGCGTTATGCGTTATGCGTGATCCGTTATGCGTTATGCGTTATGAGTAATGCTTGATCCGTTACGCGTTATGCGTTATGCGTTATGGGTTATGCGTTATGTGTTATGAGTTATGCGTTATGCGTTATGCGTTATGCGTTATGCGTTATGGGTTATGAGTAATGCGTGATCCGTTATGCGTTATGCTTTATGCGTTATGAGTTACGCGTAATGCGTTATGCGTTATGCATTATGGGTTATGCGTTATGTGTTATGAGTTATGCGTTATGCGGTATGCGTTATGCGTTATGCGTTATGCGTTATGGGTTATCCGTTATGCGTTATCCGTTATGAGTTTTGCGTTATGCGTTATGGGTTATGAGTAATGCGTGATCCGTTATGCGTTATGCTTTATGCGTTATGAGTTACGCGTAATGCGTTATGCGTTATGCGTTATAGGTTATGCGTTATGTGTCATGCGTTATGCGTTATGCGTTATGCGTTATGCGGTATGCGTTATGCGTTATGCTTTATGCGTTATGCGTGATCCGTTATGTGTTATGCGTTATGCGTTATGCGTTATGCGTTATGCGTTATAAGTAATGCGTGATCCGTTATGCGTTATGCGTTATGCGTTATGCGTTATGCGTTATGCATTATGCGTTATGCGTTATGCGTTATGAGAAATGCGTTATGCGTTATGCGTTATGCGTTATGCGTTATCCGCTACGCGTTATGCGATTTGCGTTATGCGTTATGCGTTATGCGTTGTGCGTTATGCGTTATGCGTTATAGGTTATGCGTTATGTGTTATGCGTTATGCGTTATGCGTTATGCGTTATGCATTATGCGTTATGCGTTATGCTTTATGCGTTATGCGTTATGAGTAATGCGTGATCCGTTATGTGTTATGCGTTATGCGTTATGCGTTATGCGTTATGCGTTTTGCGTTATGCGTTATGCGTTATGCGTTATGCGTTATGCGTTATGCGTTATGCGTTATGCGTTATGCGTTATTCGTTATGGGTTATGCGTTATGCGTTATGCGTTATGCGTTATGCGTGATCCGTTATGCGTTATGCGTTATGGGTTATGAGTTACGCGTAATGCGTTATGCGTTATGCGTTATGCGTTATGCGTTATGCGTTATGCGTTATGCGTTATGCGTTATGCGATATGCGTTATGCGTTATGCGTTATGCGTTATGGGTTATGCGTTATGTGTTATGAGTTATGCGTTATGCGGTATGCGTTATGCGTTATGCGTTATGCGTTATGGGTTATCCGTTATGCGTTATCCGTTATGAGTTTTGCGTTATGCGTTATGCGTTATGCGTTATGCGTTATGCGTTATGCGTTATGCGTTATGCGTTATGAGAAATGCGTGATCCGTTATGCGTTATGCGTTATGAGTAATGCGTGATCCGTTATGCGTTATGCGTTATGCGTTATGCGTGATCCGTTATGCGTTATGCGTTATGAGTAATGCTTGATCCGTTACGCGTTATGCGTTATGCGTTATGGGTTATGCGTTATGTGTTATGAGTTATGCGTTATGCGTTATGCGTTATGCGTTATGCGTTATGGGTTATGAGTAATGCGTGATCCGTTATGCGTTATGCTTTATGCGTTATGAGTTACGCGTAATGCGTTATGCGTTATGCATTATGGGTTATGCGTTATGTGTTATGAGTTATGCGTTATGCGGTATGCGTTATGCGTTATGCGTTATGCGTTATGGGTTATCCGTTATGCGTTATCCGTTATGAGTTTTGCGTTATGCGTTATGCTTTATGAGAAATGCGTGATCCGTTATGCGTTATGCGTTATGAGTAATGCGTGATCCGTTATGCGTTATGCGTTATGCGTTATGCGTTATGGGTTATGAGTAATGCGTGATCCGTTATGCGTTATGCTTTATGCGTTATGAGTTACGCGTAATGCGTTATGCGTTATGCGTTATGCGTTATGCGTTATGCGTTATGCGTTATGCGTTATGCGTTATGCGTTATGCGTTATGCGTTATGCGTTATGGGTTATGCGTTATGTGTTATGAGTTATGCGTTATGCGGTATGCGTTATGCGTTATGCGTTATGCGTTATGGGTTATCCGTTATGCGTTATCCGTTATGAGTTTTGCGTTATGCGTTATGCGTTATGAGAAATGCGTGATCCGTTATGCGTTATGCGTTATGAGTAATGCGTGATCCGTTATGCGTTATGCGTTATGCGTTATGCGTTATGCGTTATGCGTTATGCGTTATGCGTTATGCGTTATGCGTTATGCGTTATGCGTTATGCGTTATGCGTTATGCGTTATGGGTTATCCGTTATGCGTTATCCGTTATGCGTTATGCGTTATGCGTTATGCGTTATGCGTTATGCGTTATGCGATATGCGTTATGCGTTATGCGTTATGCGTTATGCGTTATGCGTTATGCGTTATGCGTTATGCGTTATGCGATATGCGTTATGCGTTATGCGTTATGCGTTATGCGTTATGCGTTATGCGTTATGCGTTATGCGTTATGCGTTATGCGTTATGCGTTAGGCGTTATGCGTTATGCGTTATGCGTTATGCGTTATGCGTTATGCGTTATGCGTTATGCGTTATGCGCTATGCGTTATGAGAAATGCGTGATCCGTTATGCGTTATGCGTTATGCGTTATGCGTTATGCGTTATGCGTTATGCGTTATGGGTTATGAGTAATGCGTGACCCGTTATGCGTTGTGCGTTATGCGTTATGCGTTATAGGTTATGCGTTATGTGTTATGCGTTATGCGTTATGCGTTATGCGTTATGCATTATGCGTTATGCGTTATGCTTTATGCGTTATGCGTTATGAGTAATGCGTGATCCGTTATGTGTTATGCGTTATGCGTTATGCGTTATGCGTTTTGTGTTATGCGTTATGCCTTCTGCGTTATGCGTTATGCGTTATGCGTTATGCGTTATGCGTTATGAGAAATGCGTGATCCGTTATGCGTTATGCGTTATGAGTAATGCGTGATCCGTTATGCGTTATGCGTTATGCGTTATGCGTTATGGGTTATGCGTTATGTGTTATGAGTTATGCGTTATGCGGTATGCGTTATGCGTTATGCGTTATGCGTTATGGGTTATCCGTTATGCGTTATCCGTTATGAGTTTTGCGTTATGCGTTATGCGGTATGCGTTATGCGTTATGCGTTATGCGTTATGGGTTATCCGTTATGCGTTATCCGTTATGAGTTTTGCGTTATGCGTTATGCGTTATGAGAAATGCGTGATCCGTTATGCGTTATGCGTTATGAGTAATGCGTGATCCGTTATGCGTTATGCGTTATGCGTTATGCGTTATGGGTTATGAGTAATGCGTGATCCGTTATGCGTTATGCTTTATGCGTTATGAGTTACGCGTAATGCGTTATGCGTTATGCGTTATGCGTTATGCGTTATGCGTTATGCGTTATGCGTTATGCGTTATGCGATATGCGTTATGCGTTATGCGTTATGCGTTATGGGTTATGCGTTATGTGTTATGAGTTATGCGTTATGCGGTATGCGTTATGCGTTATGAGAAATGCGTGATCCGTTATGCGTTATGCGTTATGAGTAATGCGTGATCCGTTATGCGTTATGCGTTATGCGTTATGCGTTTTGCGTTATGCGTTATGCGTTATGCGTTGTGCGTTATGCGTTATGCGTTATAGGTTATGCGTTATGTGTTATGCGTTATGCGTTATGCGTTATGCGTTATGCATTATGCGTTATGCGTTATGCTTTATGCGTTATGCGTTATGAGTAATGCGTGATCCGTTATGTGTTATGCGTTATGCGTTATGCGTTATGCGTTTTGCGTTATGCGTTATGCGTTATGCGTTATGCGTTATGCGTTATGCGTTATGCGTTATGCGTTATGGGTTATGCGTTATGCGTTATGCGATATGCGTTATGCGTTATGCGTTATGCGTTATGGGTTATGCGTTATGTGTTATGAGTTATGCGTTATGCGGTATGCGTTATGCGTTATGCGTTATGCGTTATGGGTTATCCGTTATGCGTTATCCGTTATGAGTTTTGCGTTATGCGTTATGCGTTATGAGAAATGCGTGATCCGTTATGCGTTAGGCGTTATGAGTAATGCGTGATCCGTTATGCGTTATGCGTTATGAGTAATGCGTGATCCGTTATGCGTTATGCGTTATGCGTTATGCGTTATGCGTTATGCGTTATGCGTTATGCGTTATGCGTTATGCGTTATGCGTTATGCGTTATGGGTTATCCGTTATGCGTTATCCGTTATGCGTTATGCGTTATGCGTTATGCGTTATGCGTTATGCGATATGCGTTATGCGTTATGCGTTATGCGTTATGCGTTATGCGTTATGCGTTATGCGTTATGCGTTATGCGTTATGCGATATGCGTTATGCGTTATGCGTTATGCGTTATGCGTTATGCGTTATGCGTTATGCGTTATGCGTTATGCGTTATGCGTTATGCGTTAGGCGTTATGCGTTATGCGTTATGCGTTATGCGTTATGCGTTATGCGTTATGCGTTATGCGCTATGCGTTATGAGAAATGCGTGATCCGTTATGCGTTATGCGTTATGCGTTATGCGTTATGCGTTATGCGTTATGCGTTATGGGTTATGAGTAATGCGTGACCCGTTATGCGTTGTGCGTTATGCGTTATGCGTTATAGGTTATGCGTTATGTGTTATGCGTTATGCGTTATGCGTTATGCGTTATGCGTTATGCGTTATGCGTTATGCTTTATGCGTTATGCGTTATGAGTAATGCGTGATCCGTTATGTGTTATGCGTTATGCGTTATGCGTTATGCGTTTTGTGTTATGCGTTATGCCTTATGCGTTATGCGTTATGCGTTATGCGTTATGCGTTATGCGTTATGCGTTATGCGTTATGCGTTATGCGTTATGCGTTATGCGTTATGCGTTATGCGTTATGCGTTATGCGTTATGCGTTATGCGTTATGCGTTATGCGTTATGCGTTATGCGTTATGCGTTATGCGTTATGCGTTATGCGTTATGCGTTATGCGTTATGCGTTATGCGTTATGAGAAATGCGTGATCCGTTATGCGTTATGCGTTATGAGTAATGCGTGATCCGTTATGCGTTATGCGTTATGCGTTATGCGTTATGCGTTATGCGTTATGCGTTATGCGTTATGCGTTATCCGCTATGCGTTATGCGTTTTGCGTTATGCGTTATGCGTTATGCGTTGTGCGTTATGCGTTATGCGTTATAGGTTATGCGTTATGTGTTATGCGTTATGCGTTATGCGTTATGCGTTATGCGTTATGGGTTATGCGTTTTGCGTTATGCGTTGTGCGTTATCCGCTATGCGTTATGCGTTTTGCGTTATGCGTTATGCGTTGTGCGTTATGCGTTATGCGTTATAGGTTATGCGTTATGTGTTATGCGTTATGCGTTATGCGTTATGCGTTATGCATTATGCGTTATGCGTTATGCGTTATGCGTTATGCGTTATGCGTTATGCGTTATGCGTTATGCGTTATGCGTTATGCGTTATGCGTTATGCGTTATGCGTTATGCGTTATGCGTTATGCGTTATGCGTTATGCGTTATGAGAAATGCGTGATCCGTTATGCGTTATGCGTTATGAGTAATGCGTGATCCGTTATGCGTTATGCGTTATGCGTTATGCGTGATCCGTTATGCGTTATGCGTTATGAGTAATGCTTGATCCGTTACGCGTTATGCGTTATGCGTTATGGGTTATGCGTTATGTGTTATGAGTTATGCGTTATGCGTTATGCGTTATGCGTTATGCGTTATGGGTTATGAGTAATGCGTGATCCGTTATGCGTTATGCTTTATGCGTTATGAGTTACGCGTAATGCGTTATGCGTTATGCGTTATGGGTTATGCGTTATGTGTTATGAGTTATGCGTTATGCGGTATGCGTTATGCGTTATGCGTTATGCGTTATGGGTTATCCGTTATGCGTTATCCGTTATGAGTTTTGCGTTATGCGTTATGCGGTATGCGTTATGCGTTATGCGTTATGCGTTATGGGTTATCCGTTATGCGTTATCCGTTATGAGTTTTGCGTTATGCGTTATGCGTTATGAGAAATGCGTGATCCGTTATGCGTTATGCGTTATGAGTAATGCGTGATCCGTTATGCGTTATGCGTTATGCGTTATGCGTTATGGGTTATGAGTAATGCGTGATCCGTTATGCGTTATGCTTTATGCGTTATGAGTTACGCGTAATACGTTATGCGTTATGCGTTATGCGTTATGCGTTATGCGTTATGCGTTATGCGTTATGCGTTATGCGGTATGCGTTATGCGTTATGCGTTATGCGTTATGGGTTATGCGTTATGTGTTATGAGTTATGCGTTATGCGGTATGCGTTATGCGTTATGAGAAATGCGTGATCCGTTATGCGTTATGCGTTATGAGTAATGCGTGATCCGTTATGCGTTATGCGTTATGCGTTATGCGTTATGCGTTATGCGTTATGCGTTTTGCGTTATGCGTTATGCGTTATCCGCTATGCGTTATGCGTTTTGCGTTATGCGTTATGCGTTATGCGTTGTGCGTTATGCGTTATGCGTTATAGGTTATGCGTTATGTGTTATGCGTTATGCGTTATGCGTTATGCGTTATGCATTATGCGTTATGCGTTATGCTTTATGCGTTATGCGTTATGAGTAATGCGTGATCCGTTATGTGTTATGCGTTATGCGTTATGCGTTATGCGTTTTGCGTTATGCGTTATGCGTTATGCGTTATGCGTTATGCGTTATGCGTTATGCGTTATGGGTTATGCGTTTTGCGTTATGCGTTGTGCGTTATCCGCTATGCGTTATGCGTTTTGCGTTATGCGTTATGCGTTATGCGTTGTGCGTTATGCGTTATGCGTTATAGGTTATGCGTTATGTGTTATGCGTTATGCGTTATGCGTTATGCGTTATGCATTATGCGTTATGCGTTATGCGTTATGCGTTATGCGTTATGCGTTATGCGTTATGCGTTATGCGTTATGCGTTATGCGTTATGCGTTATGCGTTATGCGTTATGCGTTATGCGTTATGCGTTATGAGAAATGCGTGATCCGTTATGCGTTATGCGTTATGAGTAATGCGTGATCCGTTATGCGTTATGCGTTATGCGTTATGCGTGATCCGTTATGCGTTATGCGTTATGAGTAATGCTTGATCCGTTACGCGTTATGCGTTATGCGTTATGGGTTATGCGTTATGTGTTATGAGTTATGCGTTATGCGTTATGCGTTATGCGTTATGCGTTATGGGTTATGAGTAATGCGTGATCCGTTATGCGTTATGCTTTATGCGTTATGAGTTACGCGTAATGCGTTATGCGTTATGCGTTATGGGTTATGCGTTATGTGTTATGAGTTATGCGTTATGCGGTATGCGTTATGCGTTATGCGTTATGCGTTATGGGTTATCCGTTATGCGTTATCCGTTATGAGTTTTGCGTTATGCGTTATGCGGTATGCGTTATGCGTTATGCGTTAAGCGTTATGGGTTATCCGTTATGCGTTATCCGTTATGAGTTTTGCGTTATGCGTTATGCGTTATGAGTAATGCGTGATCCGTTATGCGTTATGCGTTATGAGTAATGCGTGATCCGTTATGCGTTATGCGTTATGCGTTATGCGTTATGGGTTATGAGTAATGCGTGATCCGTTATGCGTTATGCTTTATGCGTTATGAGTTACGCGTAATGCGTTATGCGTTATGCGTTATGCGTTATGCGTTATGCGTTATGCGTTATGCGTTATGCGTTATGCGTTATGCGATATGCGTTATGCGTTATGCGTTATGCGTTATGGGTTATGCGTTATGTGTTATGAGTTATGCGTTATGCGGTATGCGTTATGCGTTATGCGTTATGCGTTATGGGTTATCCGTTATGCGTTATCCGTTATGAGTTTTGCGTTATGCGTTATGCGTTATGAGAAATGCGTGATCCGTTATGCGTTATGCGTTATGAGTAATGCGTGATCCGTTATGCGTTATGCGTTATGCGTTATGCGTTATGCGTTATGCGTTATGCGTTATGCGTTATGCGTTATGCGTTATGCGTTATGCGTTATGCGTTATGGGTTATGCGTTTTGCGTTATGCGTTGTGCGTTATCCGCTATGCGTTATGCGTTTTGCGTTATGCGTTATGCGTTATGCGTTGTGCGTTATGCGTTATGCGTTATAGGTTATGCGTTATGTGTTATGCGTTATGCGTTATGCGTTATGCGTTATGCATTATGCGTTATGCGTTATGCGTTATGCGTTATGCGTTATGCGTTATGCGTTATGCGTTATGCGTTATGCGTTATGCGTTATGCGTTATGCGTTATGCGTTATGCGTTATGCGTTATGCGTTATGCGTTATGCGTTATGAGAAATGCGTGATCCGTTATGCGTTATGCGTTATGAGTAATGCGTGATCCGTTATGCGTTATGCGTTATGCGTTATGCGTGATCCGTTATGCGTTATGCGTTATGAGTAATGCTTGATCCGTTACGCGTTATGCGTTATGCGTTATGGGTTATGCGTTATGTGTTATGAGTTATGCGTTATGCGTTATGCGTTATGCGTTATGCGTTATGGGTTATGAGTAATGCGTGATCCGTTATGCGTTATGCTTTATGCGTTATGAGTTACGCGTAATGCGTTATGCGTTATGCGTTATGGGTTATGCGTTATGTGTTATGAGTTATGCGTTATGCGGTATGCGTTATGCGTTATGCGTTATGCGTTATGCGTTATGCGTTATGCGTTATGCGTTATGCGTTATGCGTTATGCGATATGCGTTATGCGTTATGCGTTATGCGTTATGCGTTATGGGTTATCCGTTATGCGTTATCCGTTATGAGTTTTGCGTTATGCGTTATGCGTTATGAGAAATGCGTGATCCGTTATGCGTTATGCGTTATGAGTAATGCGTGATCCGTTATGCGTTATGCGTTATGCGTTATGCGTTATGGGTTATGAGTAATGCGTGATCCGTTATGCGTTATGCTTTATGCGTTATGAGTTACGCGTAATGCGTTATGCGTTATGCGTTATGCGTTATGCGTTATGCGTTATGCGTTATGCGTTATGCGTTATGCGATATGCGTTATGCGTTATGCGTTATGCGTTATGGGTTATGCGTTATGTGTTATGAGTTATGCGTTATGCGGTATGCGTTATGCGTGATGCGTTATGCGTTATGGGTTATCCGTTATGCGTTATCCGTTATGAGTTTTGCGTTATGCGTTATGCGTTATGAGAAATGCGTGATCCGTTATGCGTTATGCGTTATGAGTAATGCGTGATCCGTTATGCGTTATGCGTTATGCGTTATGCGTTATGCGTTATGCGTTATGCGTTATGCGTTATGGGTTATCCGTTATGCGTTATCCGTTATGCGTTATGCGTTATGCGTTATGCGTTATGCGTTATGCGTTATGCGTTATGCGTTATGCGTTATGCGTTATGCGTTATGCGTTATGCGTTATGCGTTATGCGATATGCGTTATGCATTATGCGTTATGCGTTATGCGTTATGCGTTATGCGTTATGCGTTATGCGTTATGCGTTATGCGTTATGCGTTATGCGTTAGGCGTTATGCGTTATGCGTTATGCGTTATGCGTTATGCGTTATGCGTTATGCGTTATGCGCTATGCGTTATGAGAAATGCGTGATCCGTTATGCGTTATGCGTTATGCGTTATGCGTTATGCGTTATGCGTTATGCGTTATGGGTTATGAGTAATGCGTGACCCGTTATGCGTTGTGCGTTATGCGTTATGCGTTATAGGTTATGCGTTATGTGTTATGCGTTATGCGTTATGCGTTATGCGTTATGCATTATGCGTTATGCGTTATGCTTTATGCGTTATGCGTTATGAGTAATGCGTGATCCGTTATGTGTTATGCGTTATGCGTTATGCGTTATGCGTTTTGTGTTATGCGTTATGCCTTATGCGTTATGCGTTATGCGTTATGCGTTATGCGTTATGCGTTATGAGAAATGCGTGATCCGTTATGCGTTATGCGTTATGAGTAATGCGTGATCCGTTATGCGTTATGCGTTATGCGTTATGCGTTATGCGTTATGCGTTATGCGTTATGCGTTATCCGCTATGCGTTATGCGTTTTGCGTTATGCGTTATGCGTTATGCGTTGTGCGTTATGCGTTATGCGTTATAGGTTATGCGTTATGAGTTATGCGTTATGCGTTATGCGTTATGCGTTATGCATTATGCGTTATGCGTTATGCTTTATGCGTTATGCGTTATGAGTAATGCGTGATCCGTTATGTGTTATGCGTTATGCGTTATGCGTTTTGCGTTATGCGTTATGCGTTATGCGTTATGCGTTATGCGTTATGCGTTATGCGTTATGCGTTATGGGTTATGCGTTTTGCGTTATGCGTTATGCGTTATGCGTTATGCGTTATGCGTTATGCGTTATGCGTTATGGGTTATCCGTTATGCGTTATCCGTTATGCGTTATGCGTTATGCGTTATGCGTTATGCGTTATGCGTTATGCGTTATGCGTTATGCGTTATGCGTTATGCGTTATGCGTTATGCGTTATGCGTTATGCGTTATGCGTTATGCGTTATGCGTTATGCGTTATGCGTTATGCGTTATGCGTTATCCGTTATGCGTTATGCGTTATGCGTGATCCGTTATGCGTTATGCGTTATGAGTAATGCGTGATCCGTTATGCGTTATGCGTTATACGTAATGCGTTATGCGTTATGCGTTATGCATTATGGGTTATGCGTTATGTGTTATGCGTTATGCGTTATGCGTTATGAGTTATGCATTATGCGTTATGCGTTATGCTTTATGCGTTATGCGTTATGCGTTATGCGTTATGCGTTATGTGTTATGCGTTGTGCGTTATCCGCTATGCGTTATGCGTTTTGCGTTATGCGTTATGCGTTATGCGTTGTGCGTTATGCGTTATGCGTTATGAGTAATGCGTGATCCGTTATGCGTTATGCGTTATGCGTTATGCGTTATGTGTTATGCGTTGTGCGTTATGCGTTATGTGTTATGCGTTATGCGTTATGCGTTATGCGTTATGCGTTATGCGTTATGCGTTATGCGTTATGAGTAATGCGTGATCCGTTATGTGTTATGCGTTATGCGTTATGCGTTTTGCGTTATGCGTTATGCGTTATGCGTTATGCGTTATGCGTGATCCGTTATGCGTTATGCGTTATGAGTAATGCGTGATCCGTTATGCGTTATGCGTTATACGTTATGCGTTATGCGTTATGCGTTATGCATTATGGGTTATGCGTTATGTGTTATGCGTTATGCGTTATGCGTTATGCGTTATGCGTTATGGGTTATGAGTAATGCGTGACCCGTTATGCGTTATGCTTTTTGCGTTATGAGTTACGCGTAATGCGTTAAGCGCTATGGGTCATGCGTTAAGCGTTATGCGTTATGCGTTATGCGTTATGGGTTATGCGTTATGTGTTATGCGTTATGCGTTATGCGTTATGCGTTATGCGTTATGGGTTATGCGTTATGTGTTATGAGTTATGCGTTATGCGTTATGCGTTATGCGTTATGCGTTATGCGTTATGGGTTATGAGTAATGCGTGATCCGTTATGCGTTATGCTTTATGCGTTATGCGTTATGCGTTATGCGTTATGAGTAATGCGTGATCCGTTATGCGTTATGCGTTATGCGTTATGCGTTATGTGTTATGCGTTGTGCGTTATCCGCTATGCGTTATGCGTTTTGCGTTATGCGTTATGCGTTATGCGTTATCCGTTATGCGTTATGCGTTATGTGTTATGCGTTATGCGTTATGCGTTATGCGTTATGGGTTATGCGTTATGCGTTATCCGTTATGCGTTATGCGTTATGCGTTATGCGTTATGCGTTATGCGTTATGCGTTATGCGTTATGCGTTATGCGATATGCGTTATGCGTTATGCGTTATGCGTTATGCGTTATGCGTTATGCTTTATGCGTTATGCGTTATGCGTTATGCATTATGGGTTATGCGTTATGTGTTATGCGTTATGCGTTATGCGTTATGCGTTATGCGTTATGGGTTATGAGTAATGCGTGACCCGTTATGCGTTATGCTTTTTGCGTTATGAGTTACGCGTAATGCGTTAAGCGCTATGGGTCATGCGTTAAGCGTTATGCGTTATGCGTTATGCGTTATGGGTTATGCGTTATGTGTTATGCGTTATGCGTTATGCGTTATGCGTTATGCGTTATGCGTTATGCGTTATGGGTTATGCGTTATGCGTTATCCGTTATGCGTTATGCGTTATGCGTTATGCGTTATGCGTTATGCGTTATGCGTTATGCGTTATGCGTTATGCGTTATGCGATATGCGTTATGCGTTATGCGTTATGCGTTATGCGTTATGCGTTATGCGTTATGCGTTATGCGTTATGCGTTATGCGTTATGCGTTATGCGTTATGCGTTATGCGTTATGCGTTATGCGTTATGCGTTATGCGTTATGTGTTATGCGTTGTGCGTTATCCGCTATGCGTTATGCGTTTTGCGTTATGCGTTATGCGTTGTGCGTTATGCGTTATGCGTTATAGGTTATGCGTTATGTGTTATGCGTTATGCGTTATGCGTTATGCGTTATGCATTATGCGTTATGCGTTATGCTTTATGCGTTATGCGTTATGAGTAATGCGTGATCCGTTATGTGTTATGCGTTATGCGTTATGCGTTATGCGTTTTGCGTTTTGCGTTATGCGTTATGCGTTATGCGTTATGCGTTATGCGTTATGCGTTATGCGTTATCCGTTATGCGTTATCCGTTATGAGTTTTGCGTTATGCGTTATGCGTTATGAGAAATGCGTGATCCGTTATGCGTTATGCGTTATGAGTAATGCGTGATCCGTTATGCGTTATGCGTTATGCGTTATGCGTTATGGGTTATGAGTAATGCGTGATCCGTTATGCGTTATGCTTTATGCGTTATGAGTTACGCGTAATGCGTTATGCGTTATGCGTTATGCGTTATGCGTTATGCGTTATGCGTTATGCGTTATGCGATATGCGTTATGCGTTATGCGTTATGCGTTATGGGTTATGCGTTATGTGTTATGAGTTATGCGTTATGCGGTATGCGTTATGCGTTATGCGTTATGCGTTATGGGTTATCCGTTATGCGTTATCCGTTATGAGTTTTGCGTTATGCGTTATGCGTTATGAGAAATGCGTGATCCGTTATGCGTTATGCGTTATGAGTAATGCGTGATCCGTTATGCGTTATGCGTTATGCGTTATGCGTTATGCGTTATGCGTTATGCGTTATGGGTTATCCGTTATGCGTTATCCGTTATGCGTTATGCGTTATGCGTTATGCGTTATGCGTTATGCGATATGCGTTATGCGTTATGCGTTATGCGTTATGCGTTATGCGTTATGCGTTATGCGTTATGCGATATGCGTTATGCATTATGCGTTATGCGTTATGCGTTATGCGTTATGCGTTATGCGTTATGCGTTATGCGTTATGCGTTATGCGTTATGCGTTATGCGTTAGGCGTTATGCGTTATGCGTTATGCGTTATGCGTTATGCGTTATGCGTTATGCGTTATGCGCTATGCGTTATGAGAAATGCGTGATCCGTTATGCGTTATGCGTTATGCGTTATGCGTTATGCGTTATGCGTTATGGGTTATGAGTAATGCGTGACCCGTTATGCGTTGTGCGTTATGCGTTATGCGTTATAGGTTATGCGTTATGTGTTATGCGTTATGCGTTATGCGTTATGCGTTATGCATTATGCGTTATGCGTTATGCGTTATGCTTATGCGTTATGCGTTATGAGTAATGCGTGATCCGTTATGTGTTATGCGTTATGCGTTATGCGTTATGCGTTTTGTGTTATGCGTTATGCCTTATGCGTTATGCGTTATGCGTTATGCGTTATGCGTTATGCGTTATGCGTTATGCGTTATGCGTTATGCGTTATGCGTTATGCGTTATGCGTTATGCGTTATGCGTTATGAGAAATGCGTGATCCGTTATGCGTTATGCGTTATGAGTAATGCGTGATCCGTTATGCGTTATGCGTTATGCGTTATGCGTTATGCGTTATGCGTTATGCGTTATGCGTTATGCGTTATCCGCTATGCGTTATGCGTTTTGCGTTATGCGTTATGCGTTATGCGTTGTGCGTTATGCGTTATGCGTTATAGGTTATGCGTTATGTGTTATGCGTTATGCGTTATGCGTTATGCGTTATGCATTATGCGTTATGCGTTATGCTTTATGCGTTATGCGTTATGAGTAATGCGTGATCCGTTATGTGTTATGCGTTATGCGTTATGCGTTATGCGTTTTGCGTTATGCGTTATGCGTTATGCGTTATGCGTTATGCGTTATGCGTTATGCGTTATGCGTTATGGGTTATGCGTTTTGCGTTATGCGTTATGCGTTATGCGTTATGCGTTATGCGTTATGCGTTATGGGTTATCCGTTATGCGTTATCCGTTATGCGTTATGCGTTATGCGTTATGCGTTATGCGTTATGCGTTATGCGTTATGCGTTATGCGATATGCGTTATGCGTTATGCGTTATGCGTTATGCGTTATGCGTTATGCGTTATGCGTTATGCGTTATGCGTTATGCGTTATGCGTTATGCGTTATGCGTTATGCGTTATGCGTTATGCGTTATGCGTTATGCGTTATGCGTTATGCGTTATGCGTTATGCGTGATCCGTTATGCGTTATGCGTTATGAGTAATGCGTGATCCGTTATGCGTTATGCGTTATACGTTATGCGTTATGCGTTATGCGTTATGCATTATGGGTTATGCGTTATGTGTTATGCGTTATGCGTTATGCGTTATGCGTTATGCATTATGCGTTATGCGTTATGCTTTATGCGTTATGCGTTATGCGTTATGCGTTATGCGTTATGTGTTATGCGTTGTGCGTTATCCGCTATGCGTTATGCGTTTTGCGTTATGCGTTATGCGTTATGCGTTGTGCGTTATGCGTTATGCGTTATGAGTAATGCGTGATCCGTTATGCGTTATGCGTTATGCGTTATGCGTTATGTGTTATGCGTTGTGCGTTATGCGTTATGTGTTATGCGTTATGCGTTATGCGTTATGCGTTATGCGTTATGCGTTATGCGTTATGCGTTATGCGTTATGAGTAATGCGTGATCCGTTATGTGTTATGCGTTATGCGTTATGCGTTTTGCGTTATGCGTTATGCGTTATGCGTTATGCGTTATGCGTTATGCGTGATCCGTTATGCGTTATGCGTTATGAGTAATGCGTGATCCGTTATGCGTTATGCGTTATACGTTATGCGTTATGCGTTATGCGTTATGCATTATGGGTTATGCGTTATGTGTTATGCGTTATGCGTTATGCGTTATGCGTTATGCGTTATGCGTTATGGGTTATGAGTAATGCGTGACCCGTTATGCGTTATGCTTTTTGCGTTATGAGTTACGCGTAATGCGTTAAGCGCTATGGGTCATGCGTTAAGCGTTATGCGTTATGCGTTATGCGTTATGGGTTATGCGTTATGTGTTATGCGTTATGCGTTATGCGTTATGCGTTATGCGTTATGCGTTATGGGTTATGCGTTATGTGTTATGAGTTATGCGTTATGCGTTATGCGTTATGCGTTATGCGTTATGCGTTATGGGTTATGAGTAATGCGTGATCCGTTATGCGTTATGCTTTATGCGTTATGCGTTATGCGTTATGCGTTATGAGTAATGCGTGATCCGTTATACGTTATGCGTTATGCGTTATGCGTTATGTGTTATGCGTTGTGCGTTATCCGCTATGCGTTATGCGTTTTGCGTTATGCGTTATGCGTTATGCGTTATCCGTTATGCGTTATGCGTTATGTGTTATGCGTTATGCGTTATGCGTTATGCGTTATGCGTGATCCGTTATGCGTTATGCGTTATGCGTTATGTGTTATGCGTTGTGCGTTATCCGCTATGCGTTATGCGTTTTGCGTTATGCGTTATGCGTTATGCGTTATGCGTTATGCGTTATGCGTTATGCGTTATGCGTTATGCGTTATGCGTTATGCGTTATGCGTTATGCGTTATGCGTTATGCGTTATGCGTGATCCGTTATGCGTTATGCGTTATGAGTAATGCGTGATCCGTTATGCGTTATGCGTTATGCGTTATGCGTTATGCGTTATGCGTTATGCTTTATGCGTTATGCGTTATGCGTTATGCATTATGCGTTATGCGTTATGTGTTATGCGTTATGCGTTATGCGTTATGCGTTATGCGTTATGGGTTATGAGTAATGCGTGACCCGTTATGCGTTATGCTTTTGCGTTATGAGTTACGCGTAATGCGTTATGCGCTATGGGTCATGCGTTAAGCGTTATGCGTTATGCGTTATGCGTTATGGGTTATGCGTTATGTGTTATGCGTTATGCGTTATGCGTTATGCGTTATGCGTTATGCGTTATGGGTTATGCGTTATGCGTTATCCGTTATGCGTTATGCGTTATGCGTTATGCGTTATGCGTTATGCGTTATGCGTTATGCGTTATGCGTTATGCGTTATGCGTTATGCGTTATGCGTTATGCATTATGCGTTATGCGTTATGCGTTATGCGTTATGCGTTATGCGTTATGCATTATGCGTTATGCGTTATGCTTTATGCGTTATGCGTTATGAGTAATGCGTGATCCGTTATGTGTTATGCGTTATGCGTTATGCGTTATGCGTTTTGCGTTTTGCGTTATGCGTTATGCGTTATGCGTTATGCGTTATGCGTTATGCGTTATGCGTTATGCGTTATGTGTTATGCGTTATGCGTTATGCGTTATGCGTTATGCGTTATGCGTTATGCGTTATGCGTTATGCGTTATGAGTAATGCGTGATCCGTTATGTGTTATGCGTTATGCGTTATGCGTTTTGCGTTATGCGTTATGCGTTATGCGTTATGCGTTATGCGTTATGCGTGATCCGTTATGCGTTATGCGTTATGAGTAATGCGTGATCCGTTATGCGTTATGCGTTATACGTTATGCGTTATGCGTTATGCGTTATGCATTATGCGTTATGCGTTATGTGTTATGCGTTATGCGTTATGCGTTATGCGTTATGCGTTATGCGTTATGGGTTATGAGTAATGCGTGACCCGTTATGCGTTATGCTTTTTGCGTTATGAGTTACGCGTAATGCGTTAAGCGCTATGGGTCATGCGTTAAGCGTTATGCGTTATGCGTTATGCGTTATGGGTTATGCGTTATGTGTTATGCGTTATGCGTTATGCGTTATGCGTTATGCGTTATGGGTTATGCGTTATGTGTTATGAGTTATGCGTTATGCGTTATGCGTTATGCGTTATGCGTTATGGGTTATGAGTAATGCGTGATCCGTTATGCGTTATGCTTTATGCGTTATGCGTTATGAGTAATGCGTGATCCGTTATACGTTATGCGTTATGCGTTATGCGTTATGTGTTATGCGTTGTGCGTTATCCGCTATGCGTTATGCGTTTTGCGTTATGAGAAATGCGTTATGCGTTATGCGTTATGCGTTATGCGTTATGTGTTATGCGTTATGCGTTATGCGTTATGCGTTATGCGTGATCCGTTATGCGTTATGCGTTATGCGTTATGTGTTATGCGTTGTGCGTTATCCGCTATGCGTTATGCGTTTTGCGTTATGCGTTATGCGTTATGCGTTATGCGTTATGCGTTATGCGTTATGCGTTATGCGTTATGCGTTATGCGTTATGCGTTATGCGTTATGCGTTATGCGTTATGCGTTATGCGTGATCCGTTATGCGTTATGCGTTATGAGTAATGCGTGATCCGTTATGCGTTATGCGTTATGCGTTATGCGTTATGCGTTATGCGTTATGCTTTATGCGTTATGCGTTATGCGTTATGCATTATGGGTTATGCGTTATGTGTTATGCGTTATGCGTTATGCGTTATGCGTTATGCGTTATGGGTTATGAGTAATGCGTGACCCGTTATGCGTTATGCTTTTGCGTTATGAGTTACGCGTAATGCGTTAAGCGCTATGGGTCATGCGTTAAGCGTTATGCGTTATGCGTTATGCGTTATGGGTTATGCGTTATGTGTTATGCGTTATGCGTTATGCGTTATGCGTTATGCGTTATGCGTTATGGGTTATGCGTTATGCGTTATCCGTTATGCGTTATGCGTTATGCGTTATGCGTTATGCGTTATGCGTTATGCGTTATGCGTTATGCGTTATGCGTTATGCGTTATGCGTTATGCGTTATGCGTTATGCGTTATGCGTTATGCATTATGCGTTATGCGTTATGCGTTATGCGTTATGCGTTATGCGTTATGCATTATGCGTTATGCGTTATGCTTTATGCGTTATGCGTTATGAGTAATGCGTGATCCGTTATGTGTTATGCGTTATGCGTTATGCGTTATGCGTTTTGCGTTTTGCGTTATGCGTTATGCGTTATGCGTTATGCGTTATGCGTTATGCGTTATGCGTTATGCGTTATGCGTTATGCGTTATGCGTTATGCGTTATGCATTATGCGTTATGCGTTATGCGTTATGTGTTATGCGTTATGCGTTATGCGTTATGCGTTATGCGTTATGAGAAATGCGTGATCCGTTATGCGTTATGCGTTATGAGTAATGCGTGATCCGTTATGCGTTATGCGTTATGCGTTATGCGTTATGCGTTATGCGTTATGCGTTATGCGTTATGCGTTATGCGTTATGCGTTATGCGTTATGCGTTATGGGTTATGCGTTATTTGTTATGCGTTATGCGTTATAAGTAATGCGTGATCCGTTATGTGTTATGCGTTATGCGTTATGCGTTATGCGTTTTGCGTTATGCGTTATGCGTTATGCGTTATGCGTTATGCGTTATGCGTTATGCGTTATGAGTTATGCGTTATGCGTTATGCGTTATGCGTTATGCGTTATGCGTTATGCGTTATGCGTTATGCGTTATGCGTTATGCGTTATGCGTTATGCGTTATGCGTTATGCGTTATGCGTTATGCGTTATGCGTTATGCGTTATGCGTTATGCGTTATGAGAAATGCGTTATGCGTTATGCGTTATGCGTTATGCGTTACGCGTTATGCGTTATGGGTTATGCGTTATTTGTTATGCGTTATGCGTTATAAGTAATGCGTGATCCGTTATGTGTTATGCGTTATGCGTTATGCGTTATGCGTTATGCGTTATGCGTTATGCGTTATGCGTTATGCGTTATGCGTTATGTGTTATGCGTTGTGCGTTATCCGCTATGCGTTATGCGTTTTGCGTTATGCGTTATGCGTTGTGCGTTATGCGTTATGCGTTATAGGTTATGCGTTATGTGTTATGCGTTATGCGTTATGCGTTATGCGTTATGCATTATGCGTTATGCGTTAAGCTTTATGCGTTATGCGTTATGAGTAATGCGTGATCCGTTATGTGTTATGCGTTATGCGTTATGCGTTATGCGTTTTGCGTTTTGCGTTATGCGTTATGCGTTATGCGTTATGCGTTATGCGTTATGCGTTATGCATTATGCGTTATGCGTTATGCGTTATGCGTTATGCGTTATGCGTTATGCGTTATGCGTTATGCGTTATGCGTTATGCGTTATGCGTTATGCGTTATGAGAAATGCGTGATCCGTTATGCGTTATGCGTTATGAGTAATGCGTGATCCGTTATGCGTTATGCGTTATGCGTTATGCGTTATGCGTTATGCGTTATGCGTTATGCGTTATGCGTTATGCGTTATGCGTTATGCGTTATGCGTTATGCGTTATGCGTTATGGGTTATGCGTTATTTGTTATGCGTTATGCGTTATAAGTAATGCGTGATCCGTTATGTGTTATGCGTTATGCGTTATGCGTTATGCGTTTTGCGTTATGCGTTATGCCTTATGCGTTATGCGTTATGCGTTATGCGTTATGCGTTATGCGTTATGCGTTATGCGTTTTGCGTTATGCGTTATGCGTTATGCGTTATGCGTTATGCGTTATGCGTTATGCGTTATGCGATATGCGTTATGCGTTATGCGTTATGCGTTATGCGTTATCCGTTATGCGTTATGCGTTATGCGTTATGCGTTATGCGTTATGCGTTATGCGTTATGCGTTATGCGTCATGCGTTATGGGTTATGCGTTATGTGTTATGCGTTATGCGTTATGCGTTATGCGTTATGCGTTATGCGTTGTGCGTTATGCGTTATGCGTTATAGGTTATGCGTTATGTGTCATGCGTTATGCGTTATGCGTTATGCGTTATGCGTTATGCGGTATGCGTTATGCGTTATGCTTTATGCGTTATGCGTTATAAGTAATGCGTGATCCGTTATGTGTTATGCGTTATGCGTTATGCGTTATGCGTTATGCGTTATGCGTTATGCGTTATGCGTTATGCGTTATGCGTTATGCGTTATGCGTTATGCGTTATGCGTTATGCGTTATGCGTTATGCGTTATGCGTTATGCGTTATGCGTTATGCGTTATGCGTTATGCGTTATGAGAAATGCGTGATCCGTTATGCGTTATGCGTTATGAGTAATGCGTGATCCGTTATGCGTTATGCGTTATGCGTTATGCGTTATGCGTTATGCGTTATGCGTTATGCGTTATCCGCTACGCGTTATGCGATTTGCGTTATGCGTTATGCGTTATGCGTTGTGCGTTATGCGTTATGCGTTATAGGTTATGCGTTATGTGTTATGCGTTATGCGTTATGCGTTATGCGTTATGCGTTATGCATTATGCGTTATGCGTTATGCTTTATGCGTTATGCGTTATGAGTAATGCGTGATCCGTTATGTGTTATGCGTTATGCGTTATGCGTTATGCGTTTTGCGTTATGCGTTATGCGTTATGCGTTATGCGTTATGCGTTATGCGTTATGCGTTATGCGTTATGCGTTATTCGTTATGGGTTATGCGTTTTGCGTTATGCGTTATGCGTTATGCGTTATGCGTTATGCGTTATGGGTTATCCGTTATGCGTTATCCGTTATGCGTTATGCGTTATGCGTTATGCGTTATGCGTTATGCGTTATGCGTTATGCGTTATGCGTTATGCGTTATGCGTTATGCGTTATGCGTTATGCGTTATGCGTTATGCGTTATGCGTTATGCGTTATGCGTTATGCGTTATGCGTTATGCGTTATGCGTTATGCGTTATGCGTTATGCGTTATGCGTTATGCGTTATGCGTTATGTGTTATGCGTTGTGCGTTATCCGCTATGCGTTATGCGTTTTGCGTTATGCGTTATGCGTTATGCGTTGTGCGTTATGCGTTATGCGTTATAGGTTATGCGTTATGTGTTATGCGTTATGCGTTATGCGTTATGCGTTATGCATTATGCGTTATGCGTTATGCGTTATGCGTTATGCGTTATGCGTTATGCGTTATGCTTTATGCGTTATGCGTTATGCGTTATGCGTTATGCGTTATGCGTTATGCGTTATGCGTTATGCGTTATGAGAAATGCGTGATCCGTTATGCGTTATGCGTTATGAGTAATGCGTGATCCGTTATGCGTTATGCGTTATGCGTTATGCGTGATCCGTTATGCGTTATGCGTTGTGAGTAATGCTTGATCCGTTACGCGTTATGCGTTATGCGTTATGGGTTATGCGTTATGTGTTATGAGTAATGGATTATGCGTTATGCGTTATGCGTTATGCGTTATGGGTTATGAGTAATGCGTGATCCGTTATGCGTTATGCTTTATGCGTTATGAGTTACGCGTAATGCGTTATGCGTTATGCGTTATGGGTTATGCGTTATGTGTTATGAGTTATGCGTTATGCGGTATGCGTTATGCGTTATGCGTTATGCGTTATGCGTTATGGGTTATCCGTTATGCGTTATCCGTTATGAGTTTTGCGTTATGCGTTATGCGTTATGCGTTATGCGTTATGCGTTATGCGTTATGGGTTATCCGTTATGCGTTATCCGTTATGAGTTTTGCGTTATGCGTTATGCGTTATGAGAAATGCGTGATCCGTTATGCGTTATGCGTTATGAGTAATGCGTGATCCGTTATGCGTTATGCGTTATGCGTTATGCGTTATGGGTTATGAGTAATGCGTGATCCGTTATGCGTTATGCTTTATGCGTTATGAGTTACGCGTAATGCGTTATGCGTTATGCGTTATGCGTTATGCGTTATGCGTTATGCGTTATGCGTTATGCGTTATGCGATATGCGTTATGCGTTATGCGTTATGCGTTATGGGTTATGCGTTATGTGTTATGAGTTATGCGTTATGCGGTATGCATTATGCGTTATGCGTTATGCGTTATGGGTTATCCGTTATGCGTTATCCGTTATGAGTTTTGCGTTATGCGTTATGCGTTATGAGAAATGCGTGATCCGTTATGCGTTATGCGTTATGAGTAATGCGTGATCCGTTATGCGTTATGCGTTATGCGTTATGCGTTATGCGTTATGCGTTATGCGTTATGCGTTATGCGTTATGCGTTATGCGTTATGCGTTATGGGTTATCCGTTATGCGTTATCCGTTATGCGTTATGCGTTATGCGTTATGCGTTATGCGTTATGCGATATGCGTTATGCGTTATGCGTTATGCGTTATGCGTTATGCGTTATGCGTTATGCGTTATGCGTTATGCGTTATGCGATATGCGTTATGCATTATGCGTTATGCGTTATGCGTTATGCGTTATGCGTTATGCGTTATGCGTTATGCGTTATGCGTTATGCGTTATGCGTTAGGCGTTATGCGTTATGCGTTATGCGTTATGCGTTATGCGTTATGCGTTATGCGCTATGCGTTATGAGAAATGCGTGATCCGTTATGCGTTATGCGTTATGCGTTAGGCGTTATGCGTTATGCGTTATGCGTTATGGGTTATGAGTAATGCGTGACCCGTTATGCGTTGTGCGTTATGCGTTATGCGTTATAGGTTATGCGTTATGTGTTATGCGTTATGCGTTATGCGTTATGCGTTATGCATTATGCGTTATGCGTTATGCTTTATGCGTTATGCGTTATGAGTAATGCGTGATCCGTTATGTGTTATGCGTTATGCGTTATGCGTTATGCGTTTTGTGTTATGCGTTATGCCTTATGCGTTATGCGTTATGCGTTATGCGTTATGCGTTATGCGTTATGCGTTATGCGTTATGCGTTATGCGTTATGCGTTATGCGTTATGCGTTATGCGTTATGCGTTATGAGAAATGCGTGATCCGTTATGCGTTATGCGTTATGAGTAATGCGTGATCCGTTATGCGTTATGCGTTATGCGTTATGCGTTATGCGTTATGCGTTATGCGTTATGCGTTATGCGTTATGCGTTATCCGCTATGCGTTATGCGTTTTGCGTTATGCGTTATGCGTTATGCGTTGTGCGTTATGCGTTATGCGTTGTGCGTTATGCGTTATGCGTTATAGGTTATGCGTTATGTGTTATGCGTTATGCGTTATGCGTTATGCGTTATGCGTTATGCATTATGCGTTATGCGTTATGCTTTATGCGTTATGCGTTATGAGTAATGCGTGATCCGTTATGTGTTATGCGTTATGCGTTATGCGTTATGCGTTATGCGTTATGCGTTATGCGTTATGCGTTATGCGTTATGAGAAATGCGTGATCCGTTATGCGTTATGAGTAATGCGTGATCCGTTATGCGTTATGCGTTATGCGTTATGCGTTATGCGTTATGCGTTATGCGTTATGCGTTATGCGTTATGCATTATGGGTTATGCGTTATTTGTTATGCGTTATTTGTTATGCGTTATGCGTTATGCGTTATGCGTTATGCGTTATGCGTTATGCGTTATGCGATATGCGTTATGCGTTATGCGTTATGCGTTATGCGTTATGCGTTATGCGTTATGCGTTATGCGTTATGCGTTATGCGTTATGCGTTATGCGTTATGCGTTATGCGTTATGCGTTATGCGTTATGCGTTATGCGTTATGCGTTATGCGTTATGCGTTATGAGTAATGCTTGATCCGTTACGCGTTATGCGTTATGCGTTATGCGTTATGCGTTATGCGTCATGCGTTATGCGTTATGCGTTATGCGTTATGCGTTATGCGTTATGCGTTATGCGTTATGCGTTATGAGTAATGCGTGATCCGTTATGCGTTATGCGTTATGCGTTATGTGTTATGCGTTGTGCGTTATCCGCTATGCGTTATGCGTTGTGCGTTATGCGTTATGCGTTATGCGTTGCGCGTTATGCGTTATGCGTTATAGGTTATGCGTTATGTGTTATGCGTTATGGGTTATGCGTTATGCGTTATGCGTTATGCGTTATGCGTTATGCGTTATGCGTTATGCGTTATGCGTTATGCGTTATGCGTTATGCGTTATGCGTTATGCGTTATGCGTTATGCGTTATGCGTTATGCGTTATGCGTTATGAGAAATGCGTGATCCGTTATGCGTTATGCGTTATGAGTAATGCGTGATCCGTTATGCGTTATGCGTTATGCGTTATGCGTTATGCGTTATGCGTTATGCGTTATGCGTTATGCGTGATCCGTTATGCGTTATGCGTTATGCGTTATGCGTTATGCGTTATGCGTTATGCGTTGTGCGTTATGCGTTATGCGTTATGCGTTATGCGTTATGCGTTATGCGTTATGCGTTATGCGTTATGCGTTATGCGTTATGCGTTATGCGTTATGCGTTATGCGTTATGAGAAATGCGTTATGAGTAATGCGTGATCCGTTATGCGTTATGCGTTATGCGTTATGCGTTATGCGTTATGCGTTATGCGTTATGCGTTATGCGTTATGCGTTATGCGTTATGCGTTATGGGTTATCCGTTATGCGTTATCCGTTATGCGTTATGCGTTATGCGTTATGCGTTATGAGAAATGCGTGATCCGTTATGCGTTATGAGTAATGCGTGATCCGTTATGCGTTATGCGTTATGAGTTATGCGTTATGCGTTATGCGTTATGCGTTATGCGTTATGCATTATGGGTTATGCGTTATTTGTTATGCGTTATGCGTTATGCGTTATGCGTTATGCGTTATGCGTTATGCGTTATGCGATATGCGTTATGCGTTATGCGTTATGCGTTATGCGTTATGCGTTATGCGTTATGCGTTATGCGTTATGCGTTATGCGTTATGCGTTATGCGTTATGCGTTATGCGTTATGCGTTATGCGTTATGCGTTATGCGTTATGCGTTATGAGTAATGCTTGATCCGTTACGCGTTATGCGTTATGCGTTATGCGTTATGCGTTATGCGTCATGCGTTATGCGTTATGCGTTATGCGTTATGCGTTATGCGTTATGCGTTATGCGTTATGAGTAATGCGTGATCCGTTATGCGTTATGCGTTATGCGTTATGTGTTATGCGTTGTGCGTTATCCGCTATGCGTTATGCGTTGTGCGTTATGCGTTATGCGTTATGCGTTGCGTGTTATGCGTTATGCGTTATAGGTTATGCGTTATGTGTTATGCGTTATGCGTTATGCGTTATGCGTTATGCGTTATGCGTTATGCGTTATGCGTTGTGCGTTATGCGTTATGCGTTATGCGTTATGCGATATGCGTTATGCGTTATGCGTTATGCGTTATGCGTTATGCGTTATGCGTTATGCGTTATGCGTTATGCGTTATGAGAAATGCGTTATGAGTAATGCGTGATCCGTTATGCGTTATGCGTTATGCGTTAAGCGTTATGCGTTATGCGTTATGCGTTATGCGTTATGCGTTATGCGTTATGCGTTATGCGTTATGCGTTATGCGTTATGCGTTATGCGTTATGCGTTATGCGTTATGCGTTATGAGAAATGCGTGATCCGTTATGCGTTATGCGTTATGAGTAATGCGTGATCCGTTATGCGTTATGCGTTATGCGTTATGCGTTATGCGTTATGCGTTATGCGTTATGCGTTATGCGTTATGCGTTATGCGTGATCCGTTATGCGTTATGCGTTATGCGTTATGCGTTATGCGTTATGCGTTATGCGTTGTGCGTTATGCGTTATGCGTTATGCGTTATGCGTTATGCGTTATGCGTTATGCGTTATGCGTTATGCGTTATGCGTTATGCGTTATGCGTTATGCGTTATGCGTTATGCGTTATGCGTTATGCGTTATGCGTTATGAGAAATGCGTTATGAGTAATGCGTGATCCGTTATGCGTTATGCGTTATGCGTTATGCGTTATGCGTTATGCGTTATGCGTTATGGGTTATCCGTTATGCGTTATCCGTTATGCGTTATGCGTTATGCGTTATGCGTTATGAGAAATGCGTGATCCGTTATGCGTTATGAGTAATGCGTGATCCGTTATGCGTTATGCGTTATGCGTTATGCGTTATGCGTTATGCGTTATGCGTTATGCATTATGGGTTATGCGTTATTTGTTATGCGTTATGCGTTATGCGTTATGCGTTATGCGTTATGCGTTATGCGATATGCGTTATGCGTTATGCGTTATGCGTTATGCGTTATGCGTTATGCGTTATGCGTTATGCGTTATGCGTTATGCGTTATGCGTTATGCGTTATGCGTTATGCGTTATGCGTTATGCGTTATGCGTTATGCGTTATGCGTTATGCGTTATGCGTTATGCGTTATGAGTAATGCTAGATCCGTTACGCGTTATGCGTTATGCGTTATGCGTTATGCGTTATGCGTCATGCGTTATGCGTTATGCGTTATGCGTTATGCGTTATGCGTTATGCGTTATGAGTAATGCGTGATCCGTTATGCGTTATGCGTTATGCGTTATGCGTTATGTGTTATGCGTTGTGCGTTATCCGCTATGCGTTATGCGTTGTGCGTTATGCGTTATGCGTTATGCGTTGCGCGTTATGCGTTATGCGTTATAGGTTATGCGTTATGTGTTATGCGTTATGCGTTATGCGTTATGCGTTATGCGTTATGCGTTATGCGTTATGCGTTATGCGTTATGCGTTGTGCGTTATGCGTTATGCGTTATGCGTTATGCGTTATGCGTTATGCGTTATGCGTTATGCGTTATGCGTTATGCGTTATGCGTTATGCGTTATGAGAAATGCGTTATGAGTAATGCGTGATCCGTTATGCGTTATGCGTTATGCGTTATGCGTTATGCGTTATGCGTTATGCGTTATGAGTTATGCGTTATGCGTTATGCGTTATGCGTTATGCGTTATGCGTTATGCGTTATGCGTTATGCGTTATGCGTTATGCGTTATGCGTTATGAGAAATGCGTGATCCGTTATGCGTTATGAGTAATGCGTGATCCGTTATGCGTTATGCGTTATGCGTTATGCGTTATGCGTTATGCGTTATGCGTTATGCGTTATGCATTATGGGTTATGCGTTATTTGTTATGCGTTATGCGTTATGAGTTATGCGTTATGCGTTATGCGTTATGCGATATGCGTTATGCGTTATGCGTTATGCGTTATGCGTTATGCGTTATGCGTTATGCGTTATGCGTTATGCGTTATGCGTTATGCGTTATGCGTTATGCGTTATGCGTTATGCGTTATGCGTTATGCGTTATGCGTTATGCGTTATGCGTTATGCGTTATGCGTTATGCGTTATGAGTAATGCTTGATCCGTTACGCGTTATGCGTTATCCGTTATGCGTTATGCGTTATGCGTTATGCGTTATGCGTTATGCGTTATGCGTTATGCGTTATGAGTAATGCGTGATCCGTTATGTGTTATGCGTTATGCGTTATGCGTTATGCGTTTTGCGTTATGCGTTATGCGTTATGCGTTATGCGTTATGCGTTATGCGTTATGCGTTATGCGTTATGCGTTATGCGTTATGCGTTATGCGTTATGAGAAATGCGTGATCCGTTATGCGTTATGCGTCATGAGTAATGCGTGATCCGTTATGCGTTATGCGTTATGCGTTATGCGTTATGCATTATGCGTTATGCGTTATGCGTTATGCGATATGCGTGATCCGTTATGCGTTATGCGTTATGAGTAATGCGTGATCCGTTATGCGTTATGCGTTATGCGTTATGCGTTATGCGTTATGCGTTATGCGTTATGCATTATGGGTTATGCGTTATGTGTTATGCGTTATGCGTTATGCGTTATGCGTTATGGGTTATGAGTAATGCGTGACCCGTTATGCGTTATGCTTTTTGCGTTATGAGTTACGCGTAATGCGTTATGCGCTATGGGTCATGCGTTAAGCGTTATGCGTTATGCGTTATGCGTTATGCGTTATGGGTTATGCGTTATGTGTTATGCGTTATGCGTTATGCGTTATGCGTTATGCGTTATGCGTTATGCGTTATGCGTTATGCGTTATGCGTTATGCGTTATGCGTTATGCGTTATGCGTTATGCGTTATGCGTTATGCGTTATGCGTTATGCGTTATGTGTTATGCGTTGTGCGTTATCCGCTATGCGTTATGCGTTTTGCGTTATGCGTTATGCGTTATGCGTTGTGCGTTATGCGTTATGCGTTATAGGTTATGCGTTATGTGTTATGCGTTATGCGTTATGCGTTATGCGTTATGCTTTATGCGTTATTCGTTATGCTTTATGCGTTATGCGTTATGAGTAATGCGTGATCCGTTATGTGTTATGCGTTATGCGTTATGCGTTATGCGTTTTGCGTTATGCGTTATGCGTTATGCGTTATGCGTTATGCGTTATGCGTTATGCGTTATGCGTTATGCGTTATGCGTTATGCGTTATGCGTTATGCGTTATGCGTTATGCGTTATGCGTTATGAGTTATGCGTTATGCGTTATGCGTTATGCGTTATGCGTTATGCGTTATGCGTTATGCGTTATGCGTTATGCGTTATGAGAAATGCGTGATCCGTTATGCGTTATGAGTAATGCGTGATCCGTTATGCGTTATGCGTTATGCGTTATGCGTTATGCGTTATGCGTTATGCGTTATGCATTATGGGTTATGCGTTATTTGTTATGCGTTATGCGTTATGCGTTATGCGTTATGCGTTATGCGTTATGCGTTATGCGATATGCGTTATGCGTTATGCGTTATGCGTTATGCGTTATGCGTTATGCGTTATGCGTTATGCGTTATGCGTTATGCGTTATGCGTTATGCGTTATGCGTTATGCGTTATGCGTTATGCGTTATGCGTTATGCGTTATGCGTTATGCGTTATGCGTTATGCGTTATGCGTTATGCGTTATGCGTTATGAGTAATGCTTGATCCGTTACGCGTTATGCGTTATGCGTTATGCGTTATGCGTTATGCGTCATGCGTTATGCGTTATGCGTTATGCGTTATGCGTTATGCGTTATGCGTTATGCGTTATGCGTTATGAGTAATGCGTGATCCGTTATGCGTTATGCGTTATGCGTTATGCGTTATGTGTTATGCGTTGTGCGTTATCCGCTATGCGTTATGCGTTGTGCGTTATGCGTTATGCGTTATGCGTTGCGCGTTATGCGTTATGCGTTATAGGTTATGCGTTATGTGTTATGCGTTATGCGTTATGCGTTATGCGTTATGCGTTATGCGTTATGCGTTATGCGTTATGCGTTATGCGTTATGCGTTATGCGTTATGCGTTATGCGTTATGCGTTATGCGTTATGCGTTATGCGTTATGCGTTATGCGTTATGCGTTATGCGTTATGAGAAATGCGTGATCCGTTATGCGTTATGCGTTATGAGTAATGCGTGATCCGTTATGCGTTATGCGTTATGCATTATGCGTTATGCGTTATGCGTTATGCGTTATGCGTTATGCGTTATGCGTGATCCGTTATGCGTTATGCGTTATGCGTTATGCGTTATGCATTATGGGTTATGCGTTATTTGTTATGCGTTATGCGTTATGCGTTATGCGTTATGCGTTATGCGTTATGCGTTATGCGATATGCGTTATGCGTTATGCGTTATGCGTTATGCGTTATGCGTTATGCGTTATGCGTTATGCGTTATGCGTTATGCGTTATGCGTTATGCGTTATGCGTTATGCGTTATGCGTTATGCGTTATGCGTTATGAGTAATGCGTGATCCGTTATGCGTTATGCGTTATGCGTTATGCGTTATGTGTTATGCGTTGTGCGTTATCCGCTATGCGTTATGCGTTGTGCGTTATGCGTTATGCGTTATGCGTTGCGCGTTATGCGTTATGCGTTATAGGTTATGCGTTATGTGTTATGCGTTATGCGTTATGCGTTATGCGTTATGCGTTATGCGTTATGCGTTATGGGTTATGAGTAATGCGTGACCCGTTATGCGTTGTGCGTTATGCGTTATGCGTTATAGGTTATGCGTTATGCGTTATGCGTTATGCGTTATGCGTTATGAGAAATGCGTTATGAGTAATGCGTGATCCGTTATGCGTTATGCGTTATGCGTTATGCGTTATGCGTTATGCGTTATGCGTTATGCGTTATGCGTTATGCGTTATGAGTTATGCGTTATGCGTTATGCGTTATGCGTTATGCGTTATGCGTTATGCGTTATGCGTTATGCGTTATGCGTTATGAGAAATGCGTGATCCGTTATGCGTTATGAGTAATGCGTGATCCGTTATGCGTTATGCGTTATGCGTTATGCGTTATGCGTTATGCGTTATGCGTTATGCGTTATGCGTTATGCATTATGGGTTATGCGTTATGTGTTATGCGTTATGCGTTATGAGTTATGCGTTATGCGTTATGCGTTATGCGATATGCGTTATGCGTTATGCGTTATGCGTTATGCGTTATGCGTTATGCGTTATGCGTTATGCGTTATGCGTTATGCGTTATGCGTTATGCGTTATGCGTTATGCGTTATGCGTTATGCGTTATGCGTTATGCGTTATGAGTAATGCGTGATCCGTTACGCGTTATGCGTTATGCGTTATGCGTTATGCGTTATGCGTCATGCGTTATGCGTTATGCGTTATGCGTTATGCGTTATGCGTTATGCGTTATGCGTTATGAGTAATGCGTGATCCGTTATGCGTTATGCGTTATGCGTTATGCGTTATGTGTTATGCGTTGTGCGTTATCCGCTATGCGTTATGCGTTGTGCGTTATGCGTTATGCGTTATGCGTTGCGCGTTATGCGTTATGCGTTATAGGTTATGCGTTATGTGTTATGCGTTATGCGTTATGCGTTATGCGTTATGCGTTATGCGTTTTGCGTTATGCGTTATGCGTTATGCGTTATGCGTTATGCGTTATGCGTTATGCGTTATGCGTTATGCGTTATGCGTTATGCGTTATGCGTTATGCGTTATGCGTTATGCGTTATGCATTATGGGTTATGCGTTATTTGTTATGCGTTATGCGTTATGAGTTATGCGTTATGCGTTATGCGTTATGCGATATGCGTTATGCGTTATGCGTTATGCGTTATGCGTGATCCGTTATGCGTTATGCGTTATGCGTTATGCGTTGTGCGTTATGCGTTATGCGTTATGCGTTGCGCGTTATGCGTTATGCGTTATGCGTTATGCATTATGCGTTATGCGTTATGCGTTATGCGTTATGCGTTATGCGTTATGCGTTATGCGTTATGCGTTATGCGTTATGCGTTATGCGTTATGCGTTGTGCGTTATACGTTATGCGTTATGCGTTATGCGTTATGCGTTATGCGTTATGCGTTATGCGTTATGCGTTATGCGTTATGCGTTATGCGTTATGCGTTATGCGTTATGCGTTATGCGTTATGCGTTATGCGTTATGCGTTATGAGAAATGCGTTATGAGTAATGCGTGATCCGTTATGCGTTATGCGTTATGCGTTATGCGTTATGCGTTATGCGTTATGCGTTATGCGTTATGCGTTATGCGTTATGCGTTATGGGTTATCCGTTATGCGTTATCCGTTATGCGTTATGCGTTATGCGTTATGCGTTATGCGTTATGCGATATGCGTTATGCGTTATGCGTTATGCGTTATGCGTTATGCGTTATGCGTTATGCGTTATGCGTTATGCGTTATGCGTTATGCGTTATGCGTTATGCGTTATGCGTTATGCGTTATGCGTTATGCGTTATGCGTTATGGGTTATCCGTTATGCGTTATCCGTTATGCGTTATGCGTTATGCGTTATGCGTTATGCGTTATGCGTTATGCGTTATGCGTTATGCGATATGCGTTATGCGTTATGCGTTATGCGTTATGCGTTATGCGTTATGCGTTATGCGTTATGCGTTATGCGTTATGCGTTATGTGTTATGCGTTATGCGTTATGCGTTATGCGTTATGCGTTATGCGTTATGAGTAATGCTTGATCCGTTACGCGTTATGCGTTATGCGTTATGCGTTATGCGTTATGCGTCATGCGTTATGCGTTATGCGTTATGCGTTATGCGTTATGCGTTATGCGTTATGCGTTATGAGTAATGCGTGATCCGTTATGCGTTATGCGTTATGCGTTATGCGTTATGTGTTATGCGTTGTGCGTTATCCGCTATGCGTTATGCGTTGTGCGTTATGCGTTATGCGTTATGCGTTGCGCGTTATGCGTTATGCGTTATAGGTTATGCGTTATGTGTTATGCGTTATGCGTTATGCATTATGCGTTATGCGTTATGCGTTATGCGTTATGCGTTATGCGTTATGCGTTATGCGTTATGCGTTATGCGTTATGCGTTATGCGTTATGCGTTATGCGTTATGCGTTATGCGTTATGCGTTATGCGTTATGAGTTATGCGTTATGCGTTATGCGTTATGCGATATGCGTTATGCGTTATGCGTTATGCGTTATGCGTTATGCGTTATGCGTTATGCGTTATGCGTTATGCGTTGTGCGTTATGCGTTATGCGTTATGCGTTGCGCGTTATGCGTTATGCGTTATGCGTTATGCGTTATGCGTTATGCGTTATGCGTTATGCGTTATGCGTTATGCGTTATGCGTTATGCGTTATGCGTTATGCGTTATGCGTTATGCGTTGTGCGTTATGCGTTATGCGTTATGCGTTATGCGTTATGCGTTATGCGTTATGCGTTATGCGTTATGCGTTATGCGTTATGCGTTATGCGTTATGCGTTATGCGTTATGCGTTATGAGAAATGCGTTATGAGTAATGCGTTATGCGTTATGGGTTATCCGTTATGCGTTATCCGTTATGCGTTATGCGTTATGCGTTATGCGTTATGCGTTATGCGTTATGCGTTATGCGTTATGCGATATGCGTTATGCGTTATGCGTTATGCGTTATCCGTTATGCGTTATGCGTTATGCGTTATGCGTTATGCGTTATGCGTTATGCGTTATGCGTTATGCGTTATGCGTTATGCGTTATGCGTTATGCGTTATGCGTTGTGCGTTATGCGTTATGCGTTATGCGTTATGCGTTATGCGTTATGCGTTATGCGTTATGCGTTATGCGTTATGCGTTATGCGTTATGCGTTATGCGTTATGCGTTATGCGTTATGCGTTATGCGTTATGCGTTATGCGTTATGAGAAATGCGTGATCCGTTATGCGTTATGAGTAATGCGTGATCCGTTATGCGTTATGCGTTATGCGTTATGCGATATGCGTTATGCGTTATGCGTTATGCGTTATGCGTTATGCATTATGGGTTATGCGTTATTTGTTATGCGTTATGCGTTATGCGTTATGCGTTATGCGTTATGCGTTATGCGTTATGCGATATGCGTTATGCGTTATGCGTTATGCGTTATGCGTTATGCGTTATGCGTTATGCGTTATGCGTTATGCGTTATGCGTTATGCGTTATGCGTTATGCGTTATGCGTTATGCGTTATGCGTTATGCGTTATGAGTAATGCGTGATCCGTTATGCGTTATGCGTTATGCGTTATGCGTTATGTGTTATGCGTTGTGCGTTATCCGCTATGCGTTATGCGTTGTGCGTTATGCGTTATGTGTTATGCGTTGCGCGTTATGCGTTATGCGTTATAGGTTATGCGTTATGTGTTATGCGTTATGCGTTATGCGTTATGCGTTATGCGTTATGCGTTATGCGTTGTGCGTTATGCGTTATGCGCTATGCGTTATGCGTTATGCGTTATGCGTTATGCGTTATGCGTTATGAGAAATGCGTGATCCGTTATGCGTTATGAGTAATGCGTGATCCGTTATGCGTTATGCGTTATGCGTTATGCGTTATGCGTTATGCGTTATGCGTTATGCGTTATGCATTATGGGTTATGCGTTATTTGTTATGCGTTATGCGTTATGAGTTATGCGTTATGCGTTATGCGTTATGCGATATGCGTTATGCGTTATGCGTTATGCGTTATGCGTTATGCGTTATGCGTTATGCGTTATGCGTTATGCGTTATGCGTTATGCGTTATGCGTTATGCGTTATGCGTTATGCGTTATGCGTTATGCGTTATGCGTTATGCGTTATGCGTTATGAGTAATGCTTGATCCGTTACGCGTTATGCGTTATGCGTTATGCGTTATGCGTTATGCGTCATGCGTTATGCGTTATGCGTTATGCGTTATGCGTTATGCGTTATGAGAAATGCGTTATGAGTAATGCGTGATCCGTTATGCGTTATGCGTTATGCGTTATGCGTTATGTGTTATGCGTTGTGCGTTATCCGCTATGCGTTATGCGTTGTGCGTTATGCGTTATGCGTTATGCGTTGCGCGTTATGCGTTATGCGTTATAGGTTATGCGTTATGTGTTATGCGTTATGCGTTATGCATTATGCGTTATGCGTTATGCGTTTTGCGTTATGCGTTATGCGTTATGCGTTATGCGTTATGCGTTATGCGTTATGCGTTATGCGTTATGCGTTATGCGTTATGCGTTATGCGTTATGCGTTATGCGTTATGCGTTATGCATTATGGGTTATGCGTTATTTGTTATGCGTTATGCGTTATGAGTTATGCGTTATGCGTTATGCGTTATGCGATATGCGTTATGCGTTATGCGTTATGCGTTATGCGTTATGCGTTATGTGTTATGCGTTATGCGTTATGCGTTGTGCGTTATGCGTTATGCGTTATGCGTTGCGCGTTATGCGTTATGCGTTATGCGTTATGCGTTATGCGTTATGCGTTATGCGTTATGCGTTATGCGTTATGCGTTATGCGTTATGCGTTATGCGTTATGCGTTATGCGTTATGCGTTATGCGTTGTGCGTTATACGTTATGCGTTATGCGTTATGCGTTATGCGTTATGCGTTATGCGTTATGCGTTATGCGTTATGCGTTATGCGTTATGCGTTATGCGTTATGCGTTATGCGTTATGCGTTATGCGTTATGCGTTATGAGAAATGCGTTATGAGTAATGCGTGATCCGTTATGCGTTATGCGTTATGCGTTATGCGTTATGCGTTATGCGTTATGCGTTATGCGTTATGCGTTATGCGTTATGCGTTATGGGTTATCCGTTATGCGTTATCCGTTATGCGTTATGCGTTATGCGTTATGCGTTATGCGTTATGCGATATGCGTTATGCGTTATGCGTTATGCGTTATGCGTTATGCGTTATGCGTTATGCGTTATGCGTTATGCGTTATGCGTTATGCGTTATGCGTTATGCGTTATGCGTTATGCGTTATGCGTTATGGGTTATCCGTTATGCGTTATCCGTTATGCGTTATGCGTTATGCGTTATGCGTTATGCGTTATGCGTTATGCGTTATGCGTTATGCGATATGCGTTATGCGTTATGCGTTATGCGTTATGCGTTATGCGTTATGCGTTATGCGTTATGCGTTATGCGTTATGCGTTATGTGTTATGCGTTATGCGTTATGCGTTATGCGTTATGCGTTATGCGTTATGAGTAATGCTTGATCCGTTACGCGTTATGCGTTATGCGTTATGCGTTATGCGTTATGCGTTATGCGTTATGCGTTATGCGTTATGCGTTATGCGTTATGCGTTATGCGTTATGCGTTATGAGTAATGCGTGATCCGTTATGCGTTATGCGTTATGCGTTATGTGTTATGCGTTGTGCGTTATCCGCTATGCGTTATGCGTTGTGCGTTATGCGTTATGCGTTATGCGTTGCGCGTTATGCGTTATGCGTTATAGGTTATGCGTTATGTGTTATGCGTTATGCGTTATGCATTATGCGTTATGCGTTATGCGTTATGCGTTATGCGTTATGCGTTATGCGTTATGCGTTATGCGTTATGCGTTATGCGTTATGCGTTATGCGTTATGCGTTATGCGTTATGCGTTATGCGTTATGCGTTATGCGTTATGCGTTATGCGTTATGCGTTATGAGTTATGCGTTATGCGTTATGCGTTATGCGATATGCGTTATGCGTTATGCGTTATGCGTTATGCGTTATGCGTTATGCGTTATGCGTTATGCGTTATGCGTTGTGCGTTATGCGTTATGCGTTATGCGTTGCGCGTTATGCGTTATGCGTTATGCGTTATGCGTTATGCGTTATGCGTTATGCGTTATGCGTTATGCGTTATGCGTTATGCGTTATGCGTTATGCGTTATGCGTTATGCGTTATGCGTTATGCGTTATGCGTTGTGCGTTATGCGTTATGCGTTATGCGTTATGCGTTATGCGTTATGCGTTATGCGTTATGCGTTATGCGTTATGCGTTATGCGTTATGCGTTATGCGTTATGCGTTATGCGTTATGCGTTATGCGTTATGCGTTATGAGAAATGCGTTATGAGTAATGCGTTATGCGTTATGGGTTATCCGTTATGCGTTATCCGTTATGCGTTATGCGTTATGCGTTATGCGTTATGCGTTATGCGTTATGCGTTATGCGTTATGCGATATGCGTTATGCGTTATGCGTTATGCGTTATGCGTTATGCGTTATGCGTTATGCGTTATGCGTTATGCGTTATGCGTTATGCGTTATGCGTTATGCGTTATGCGTTATGCGTTATGCGTTATGCGTTATGCGTTATGCGTTATGCGTTATGCGTTATGCGTTATGTGTTATGCGTTGTGCGTTATCCGCTATGCGTTATGCGTTTTGCGTTATGCGTTATGCGTTATGCGTTATGCGTTGTGCGTTATGCGTTATGCGTTATAGGTTATGCGTTATGTGTTATGCGTTATGCGTTATGCGTTATGCGTTATGCATTATGCGTTATGCGTTATGCTTTATGCGTTATGCGTTATGCGTTATGCGTTATGCGTTATGCGTTATGCGTTATGCGTTATGCGTTATGCGTTATGCGTTATGCGTTATGAGAAATGCGTGATCCGTTATGCGTTATGCGTTATGAGTAATGCGTGATCCGTTATGCGTTATGCGTTATGCGTTATGCGTGATCCGTTATGCGTTATGCGTTATGAGTAATGCTTGATCCGTTACGCGTTATGCGTTATGCGTTATGGGTTATGCGTTATGTGTTATGAGTTATGCGTTATGCGTTATGCGTTATGCGTTATGCGTTATGGGTTATGAGTAATGCGTGATCCGTTATGCGTTATGCTTTATGCGTTATGAGTTACGCGTAATGCGTTATGCGTTATGCGTTATGGGTTATGCGTTATGTGTTATGAGTTATGCGTTATGCGGTATGCGTTATGCGTTATGCGTTATGCGTTATGGGTTATCCGTTATGCGTTATCCGTTATGAGTTTTGCGTTATGCGTTATGCGTTATGAGTTGTGCGTTATGCGTTATGCGTTATGCGTTATGCGTTATGCGTTATGCGTTATGCGTTATGCGTTATGCGTTATGCGTTATGCGTTATGCGTTATGCGTTATGCGTTATGCGTTATGCGTTATGCGTTATGCGTTATGCGTTATGCGTTATGCGTTATGCGTTATGCGTTATGCGTTATGCGTTATGCGTTATGCGTTATGCGTTATGCGTTATGCGTTATGAGAAATGCGTGATCCGTTATGCGTTATGCGTTATGAGTAATGCGTGATCCGTTATGCGTTATGCGTTATGCGTTATGCGTTATGCGTTATGCGTTATGCGTTATGCGTTATCCGCTACGCGTTATGCGATTTGCGTTATGCGTTATGCGTTATGCGTTGTGCGTTATGCGTTATGCGTTATAGGTTATGCGTTATGTGTTATGCGTTATGCGTTATGCGTTATGCATTATGCGTTATGCGTTATGCTTTATGCGTTATGCGTTATGAGTAATGCGTGATCCGTTATGTGTTATGCGTTATGCGTTATGCGTTATGCGTTTTGCGTTATGCGTTATGCGTTATGCGTTATGCGTTATGCGTTATGCGTTATGCGTTATGCGTTATGCGTTATGCGTTATGCGTTATTCGTTATGGGTTATGCGTTTTGCGTTATGCGTTATGCGTTATGCGTTATGCGTTATGCGTTATGGGTTATCCGTTATGCGTTATCCGTTATGCGTTATGCGTTATGCGTTATGCGTTATGCGTTATGCGTTATGCGTTATGCGTTATGCGATATGCGTTATGCGTTATGCGTTATGCGTTATGCGTTATGCGTTATGCGTTATGCGTTATGCGTTATGCGTTATGCGTTATGCGTTATGCGTTATGCGTTATGCGTTATGCGTTATGCGTTATGCGTTATGCGTTATGCGTTATGCGTTATGTGTTATGCGTTGTGCGTTATCCGCTATGCGTTATGCGTTTTGCGTTATGCGTTATGCGTTATGCGTTGTGCGTTATGCGTTATGCGTTATGCGTTATGCGTTATGAGTAATGCTTGATCCGTTACGCGTTATGCGTTATGCGTTATGCGTTGTGCGTTATACGTTATGCGTTATGCGTTATGCGTTATGCGTTATGCGTTATGCGTTATGAGTAATGCTTGATCCGTTACGCGTTATGCGTTATGCGTTATGCGTTATGCGTTATGCGTCATGCGTTATGCGTTATGCGTTATGCGTTATGCGTTATGCGTTATGCGTTATGCGTTATGAGTAATGCGTGATCCGTTATGCGTTATGCGTTATGCGTTATGCGTTATGTGTTATGCGTTGTGCGTTATCCGCTATGCGTTATGCGTTGTGCGTTATGCGTTATGCGTTATGCGTTGCGCGTTATGCGTTATGCGTTATAGGTTATGCGTTATGTGTTATGCGTTATGCGTTATGCGTTATGCGTTATGCGTTATGCGTTTTGCGTTATGCGTTATGCGTTATGCGTTATGCGTTATGCGTTATGCGTTATGCGTTATGCGTTATGCGTTATGCGTTATGCGTTATGCGTTATGCGTTATGCGTTATGCGTTATGCATTATGGGTTATGCGTTATTTGTTATGCGTTATGCGTTATGAGTTATGCGTTATGCGTTATGCGTTATGCGTTATGCGTTATGCGTTATGCGTTATGCGTTATGCGTTATGCGTTATGCGTTATGCGTTATGCGTTATGCGTTGTGCGTTATGCGTTATGCGTTATGCGTTGCGCGTTATGCGTTATGCGTTATGCGTTATGCGTTATGCGTTATGCGTTATGCGTTATGCGTTATGCGTTATGCGTTATGCGTTATGCGTTATGCGTTGTGCGTTATACGTTATGCGTTATGCGTTATGCGTTATGCGTTATGCGTTATGCGTTATGCGTTATGCGTTATGCGTTATGCGTTATGCGTTATGCGTTATGCGTTATGCGTTATGCGTTATGCGTTATGCGTTATGAGAAATGCGTTATGAGTAATGCGTGATCCGTTATGCGTTATGCGTTATGCGTTATGCGTTATGCGTTATGCGTTATGCGTTATGCGTTATGCGTTATGCGTTATGCGTTATGGGTTATCCGTTATGCGTTATCCGTTATGCGTTATGCGTTATGCGTTATGCGTTATGCGTTATGCGATATGCGTTATGCGTTATGCGTTATGCGTTATGCGTTATGCGTTATGCGTTATGCGTTATGCGTTATGCGTTATGCGTTATGCGTTATGCGTTATGCGTTATGCGTTATGCGTTATGCGTTATGCGTTATGCGTTATGGGTTATCCGTTATGCGTTATCCGTTATGCGTTATGCGTTATGCGTTATGCGTTATGCGTTATGCGTTATGCGTTATGCGTTATGCGATATGCGTTATGCGTTATGCGTTATGCGTTATGCGTTATGCGTTATGCGTTATGCGTTATGCGTTATGCGTTATGCGTTATGTGTTATGCGTTATGCGTTATGCGTTATGCGTTATGCGTTATGCGTTATGAGTAATGCTTGATCCGTTACGCGTTATGCGTTATGCGTTATGCGTTATGCGTTATGCGTCATGCGTTATGCGTTATGCGTTATGCGTTATGCGTTATGCGTTATGCGTTATGCGTTATGAGTAATGCGTGATCCGTTATGCGTTATGCGTTATGCGTTATGCGTTATGTGTTATGCGTTGTGCGTTATCCGCTATGCGTTATGCGTTGTGCGTTATGCGTTATGCGTTATGCGTTGCGCGTTATGCGTTATGCGTTATAGGTTATGCGTTATGTGTTATGCGTTATGCGTTATGCATTATGCGTTATGCGTTATGCGTTATGCGTTATGCGTTATGCGTTATGCGTTATGCGTTATGCGTTATGCGTTATGCGTTATGCGTTATGCGTTATGCGTTATGCGTTATGCGTTATGCGTTATGCGTTATGCGTTATGCGTTATGAGTTATGCGTTATGCGTTATGCGTTATGCGATATGCGTTATGCGTTATGCGTTATGCGTTATGCGTTATGCGTTATGCGTTATGCGTTATGCGTTATGCGTTGTGCGTTATGCGTTATGCGTTATGCGTTGCGCGTTATGCGTTATGCGTTATGCGTTATGCGTTATGCGTTATGCGTTATGCGTTATGCGTTATGCGTTATGCGTTATGCGTTATGCGTTATGCGTTATGCGTTATGCGTTATGCGTTGTGCGTTATGCGTTATGCGTTATGCGTTATGCGTTATGCGTTATGCGTTATGCGTTATGCGTTATGCGTTATGCGTTATGCGTTATGCGTTATGCGTTATGCGTTATGCGTTATGAGAAATGCGTTATGAGTAATGCGTTATGCGTTATGGGTTATCCGTTATGCGTTATCCGTTATGCGTTATGCGTTATGCGTTATGCGTTGTGCGTTATGCGTTATGCGTTATGCGTTGCGCGTTATGCGTTATGCGTTATAGGTTATGCGTTATGTGTTATGCGTTATGCGTTATGCGTTATGCGTTATGCGTTATGCGTTATGCGTTGTGCGTTATGCGTTATGCGCTATGCGTTATGCGTTATGCGTTATGCGTTATGCGTTATGCGTTATGAGAAATGCGTGATCCGTTATGCGTTATGAGTAATGCGTGATCCGTTATGCGTTATGCGTTATGCGTTATGCGTTATGCGTTATGCGTTATGCGTTATGCGTTATGCATTATGGGTTATGCGTTATGTGTTATGCGTTATGCGTTATGAGTTATGCGTTATGCGTTATGCGTTATGCGATATGCGTTATGCGTTATGCGTTATGCGTTATGCGTTATGCGTTATGCGTTATGCGTTATGCGTTATGCGTTATGCGTTATGCGTTATGCGTTATGCGTTATGCGTTATGCGTTATGCGTTATGCGTTATGCGTTATGCGTTATGCGTTATGCGTTATGAGTAATGCTTGATCCGTTACGCGTTATGCGTTATGCGTTATGCGTTATGCGTTATGCGTTATGCGTTATGCGTTATGCGTTATGCGTTATGCGTTATGCGTTATGCGTTATGAGTAATGCGTGATCCGTTATGCGTTATGCGTTACGCGTTATGCGTTATGTGTTATGCGTTGTGCGTTATCCGCTATGCGTTATGCGTTGTGCGTTATGCGTTATGCGTTATGCGTTGCGCGTTATGCGTTATGCGTTATAGGTTATGCGTTATGTGTTATGCGTTATGCGTTATGCGTTATGCGTTATGCGTTATGCGTTTTGCGTTATGCGTTATGCGTTATGCGTTATGCGTTATGCGTTATGCGTTATGCGTTATGCGTTATGCGTTATGCGTTATGCGTTATGCGTTATGCGTTATGCGTTATGCGTTATGCGTTATGCGTTATGCGTTATGCATTATGGGTTATGCGTTATTTGTTATGCGTTATGCGTTATGAGTTATGCGTTATGCGTTATGCGTTATGCGATATGCGTTATGCGTTATGCGTTATGCGTTATGCGTTATGCGTTATGCGTTATGCGTTATGCGTTATGCGTTGTGCGTTATGCGTTATGCGTTATGCGTTGCGCGTTATGCGTTATGCGTTATGCGTTATGCGTTATGCGTTATGCGTTATGCGTTATGCGTTATGCGTTATGCGTTATGCGTTATGCGTTATGCGTTATGCGTTATGCGTTATGCGTTGTGCGTTATACGTTATGCGTTATGCGTTATGCGTTATGCGTTATGCGTTATGCGTTATGCGTTATGCGTTATGCGTTATGCGTTATGCGTTATGCGTTATGCGTTATGCGTTATGCGTTATGCGTTATGCGTTATGAGAAATGCGTTATGAGTAATGCGTGATCCGTTATGCGTTATGCGTTATGCGTTATGCGTTATGCGTTATGCGTTATGCGTTATGCGTTATGCGTTATGCGTTATGCGTTATGCGTTATGGGTTATCCGTTATGCGTTATCCGTTATGCGTTATGCGTTATGCGTTATGCGTTATGCGTTATGCGATATGCGTTATGCGTTATGCGTTATGCGTTATGCGTTATGCGTTATGCGTTATGCGTTATGCGTTATGCGTTATGCGTTATGCGTTATGCGTTATGCGTTATGCGTTATGCGTTATGCGTTATGGGTTATCCGTTATGCGTTATCCGTTATGCGTTATGCGTTATGCGTTATGCGTTATGCGTTATGCGTTATGCGTTATGCGTTATGCGATATGCGTTATGCGTTATGCGTTATGCGTTATGCGTTATGCGTTATGCGTTATGCGTTATGCGTTATGCGTTATGCGTTATGTGTTATGCGTTATGCGTTATGCGTTATGCGTTATGCGTTATGCGTTATGAGTAATGCTTGATCCGTTACGCGTTATGCGTTATGCGTTATGCGTTATGCGTTATGCGTCATGCGTTATGCGTTATGCGTTATGCGTTATGCGTTATGCGTTATGCGTTATGCGTTATGAGTAATGCGTGGTCCGTTATGCGTTATGCGTTATGCGTTATGCGTTATGTGTTATGCGTTGTGCGTTATCCGCTATGCGTTATGCGTTGTGCGTTATGCGTTATGCGTTATGCGTTGCGCGTTATGCGTTATGCGTTATAGGTTATGCGTTATGTGTTATGCGTTATGCGTTATGCATTATGCGTTATGCGTTATGCGTTATGCGTTATGCGTTATGCGTTATGCGTTATGCGTTATGCGTTATGCGTTATGCGTTATGCGTTATGCGTTATGCGTTATGCGTTATGCGTTATGCGTTATGCGTTATGCGTTATGCGTTATGCGTTATGCGTTATGAGTTATGCGTTATGCGTTATGCGTTATGCGATATGCGTTATGCGTTATGCGTTATGCGTTATGCGTTATGCGTTATGCGTTATGCGTTATGCGTTGTGCGTTATGCGTTATGCGTTATGCGTTGCGCGTTATGCGTTATGCGTTATGCGTTATGCGTTATGCGTTATGCGTTATGCGTTATGCGTTATGCGTTATGCGTTATGCGTTATGCGTTATGCGTTATGCGTTATGCGTTATGCGTTATGCGTTGTGCGTTATGCGTTATGCGTTATGCGTTATGCGTTATGCGTTATGCGTTATGCGTTATGCGTTATGCGTTATGCGTTATGCGTTATGCGTTATGCGTTATGCGTTATGCGTTATGCGTTATGCGTTATGCGTTATGAGAAATGCGTTATGAGTAATGCGTTATGCGTTATGGGTTATCCGTTATGCGTTATCCGTTATGCGTTATGCGTTATGCGTTATGCGTTATGCGTTATGCGTTATGCGTTATGCGTTATGCGTTATGCGATATGCGTTATGCGTTATGCGTTATGCGTTATGCGTTATGCGTTATGCGTTATGCGTTATGCGTTATGCGTTATGCGTTATGCGTTATGCGTTATGCGTTATGCGTTATGCGTTATGCGTTATGCGTTATGCGTTATGCGTTATGCGTTATGCGTTATGCGTTATGCGTTATGTGTTATGCGTTGTGCGTTATCCGCTATGCGTTATGCGTTTTGCGTTATGCGTTATGCGTTATGCGTTATGCGTTATGCGTTATGCGTTATGCGTTATAGGTTATGCGTTATGTGTTATGCGTTATGCGTTATGCGTTATGCGTTATGCATTATGCGTTATGCGTTATGCTTTATGCGTTATGCGTTATGCGTTATGCGTTATGCGTTATGCGTTATGCGTTATGCGTTATGCGTTATGCGTTATGCGTTATGCGTTATGAGAAATGCGTGATCCGTTATGCGTTATGCGTTATGAGTAATGCGTGATCCGTTATGCGTTATGCGTTATGCGTTATGCGTGATCCGTTATGCGTTATGCGTTATGAGTAATGCTTGATCCGTTACGCGTTATGCGTTATGCGTTATGGGTTATGCGTTATGTGTTATGAGTTATGCGTTATGCGTTATGCGTTATGCGTTATGCGTTATGGGTTATGAGTAATGCGTGATCCGTTATGCGTTATGCTTTATGCGTTATGAGTTACGCGTAATGCGTTATGCGTTATGCGTTATGGGTTATGCGTTATGTGTTATGAGTTATGCGTTATGCGGTATGCGTTATGCGTTATGCGTTATGCGTTATGGGTTATCCGTTATGCGTTATCCGTTATGAGTTTTGCGTTATGCGTTATGCGTTATGAGTTGTGCGTTATGCGTTATGCGTTATGCGTTATGCGTTATGCGTTATGCGTTATGCGTTATGCGTTATGCGTTATGCGTTATGCGTTATGCGTTATGCGTTATGCGTTATGCGTTATGCGTTATGCGTTATGCGTTATGCGTTATGCGTTATGCGTTATGCGTTATGCGTTATGAGTTATGCGTTATGCGTTATGCGTTATGCGTTATGAGAAATGCGTGATCCGTTATGCGTTATGCGTTATGAGTAATGCGTGATCCGTTATGCGTTATGCGTTATGCGTTATGCGTTATGCGTTATGCGTTATGCGTTATCCGCTATGCGTTATGCGATTTGCGTTATGCGTTATGCGTTATGCGTTGTGCGTTATGCGTTATGCGTTATAGGTTATGCGTTATGTGTTATGCGTTATGCGTTATGCGTTATGCATTATGCGTTATGCGTTATGCTTTATGCGTTATGCGTTATGAGTTATGCGTGATCCGTTATGTGTTATGCGTTATGCGTTATGCGTTATGCGTTTTGCGTTATGCGTTATGCGTTATGCGTTATGCGTTATGCGTTATGCGTTATGCGTTATGCGTTATGCGTTATGCGTTATGCGTTATTCGTTATGGGTTATGCGTTTTGCGTTATGCGTTATGCGTTATGCGTTATGCGTTATGCGTTATGGGTTATCCGTTATGCGTTATCCGTTATGCGTTATGCGTTATGCGTTATGCGTTATGCGTTATGCGTTATGCGTTATGCGTTATGCGATATGCGTTATGCGTTATGCGTTATGCGTTATGCGTTATGCGTTATGCGTTATGCGTTATGCGTTATGCGTTATGCGTTATGCGTTATGCGTTATGCGTTATGCGTTATGCGTTATGCGTTATGCGTTATGCGTTATGCGTTATGCGTTATGTGTTATGCGTTGTGCGTTATCCGCTATGCGTTATGCGTTTTGCGTTATGCGTTATGCGTTATGCGTTGTGCGTTATGCGTTATGCGTTATAGGTTATGCGTTATGTGTTATGCGTTATGCGTTATGCGTTATGCGTTATGCATTATGCGTTATGCGTTATGCTTTATGCGTTATGCGTTATGAGTAATGCGTGATCCGTTATGTGTTATGCGTTATGCGTTATGCGTTATGCGTTTTGCGTTATGCGTTATGCGTTATGCGTTATGCGTTATGCGTTATGCGTTATGCGTTATGCGTTATGCGTTATGCGTTATGCGTTATGCGTTGTGCGTTATGCGTTATGCGTTATAGGTTATGCGTTGTGTGTTATGCGTTATGCGTTATGCGTTATGCGTTATGCATTATGCGTTATGCGTTATGCTTTATGCGTTATGCGTTATGAGTAATGCGTGATCCGTTATGTGTTATGCGTTATGCGTTATGCGTTTTGCGTTATGCGTTATGCGTTATGCGTTATGCGTTATGCGTTATTCGTTATGGGTTATGCGTTTTGCGTTATGCGTTATGCGTTATGCGTTATGCATTATGCGTTATGCGTTATGCTTTATGCGTTATGCGTTATGAGTAATGCGTGATCCGTTATGTGTTATGCGTTATGCGTTATGCGTTATGCGTTTTGCGTTATGCGTTATGCGTTATGCGTTATGCGTTATGCGTTATGCGTTATGCGTTATGCGTTATGCGTTATGCGTTATGCGTTATGCGTTATGCGTTATGCGTTATGCGTTATGCGTTATGCGTTATGAGAAATGCGTGATCCGTTATGCGTTATGCGTTATGAGTAATGCGTGATCCGTTATGCGTTATGCGTTATGCGTTATGCGTGATCCGTTATGCGTTATGCGTTATGAGTAATGCTTGATCCGTTACGCGTTATGCGTTATGCGTTATGGGTTATGCGTTATGTGTTATGAGTTATGCGTTATGCGTTATGCGTTATGCGTTATGGGTTATGAGTAATGCGTGATCCGTTATGCGTTATGCTTTATGCGTTATGAGTTACGCGTAATGCGTTATGCGTTATGCGTTATGGGTTATGCGTTATGTGTTATGAGTTATGCGTTATGCGGTATGCGTTATGCGTTATGCGTTATGCGTTATGGGTTATCCGTTATGCGTTATCCGTTATGAGTTTTGCGTTATGCGTTATGCGTTATGAGTTGTGCGTTATGCGTTATGCGTTATGCGTTATGCGTTATGCGTTATGCGTTATCCGTTATGCGTTATGCGTTATGCGTTATGAGTAATGCTTGATCCGTTACGCGTTATGCGTTATGCGTTATGCGTTATGCGTTATGCGTTATGCGTTATGCGTTATGCGTTATGCGTTATGCGTTATGCGTTATGCGTTATGCGTTATGCGTTATGCGTTATGCGTTATGCGTTATGAGTAATGCGTGATCCGTTATGCGTTATGCGTTATGCGTTATGCGTTATGCGTTATGCGTTATGCGTTATGCGTTATGAGAAATGCGTGATCCGTTATGCGTTATGCGTTATGAGTAATGCGTGATCCGTTATGCGTTATGCGTTATGCGTTATGCGTTATGCGTTATGCGTTATGCGTTATGCGTTATGCGTTATGCGTTATGCGTTATGCGTTATGCGTTATGCGTTATGGGTTATCCGTTATGCGTTATCCGTTATGCGTTATGCGTTATGCGTTATGCGTTATGCGTTATGCGATATGCGTTATGCGTTATGCGTTATGCGTTGTGCGTTATGCGTTATGCGTTATAGGTTATGCGTTATGTGTTATGCGTTATGCGTTATGCGTTATGCATTATGCGTTATGCGTTATGCTTTATGCGTTATGCGTTATGAGTAATGCGTGATCCGTTATGTGTTATGCGTTATGCGTTATGCGTTATGCGTTTTGCGTTATGCGTTATGCGTTATGCGTTATACGTTATGCGTTATGCGTTATGCGTTATGCGTTATGCGTTATGCGTTATTCGTTATGGGTTATGCGTTTTGCGTTATGCGTTATGCGTTATGCGTTATGCGTTATGCGTTATGCGTTATGGGTTATCCGTTATGCGTTATCCGTTATGCGTTATGCGTTATGCGTTATGCGTTATGCGTTATTCGTTATGCGTTATGCGATATGCGTTATGCGTTATGCGTTATGCGTTATGCGTTATGCGTTATGCGTTATGCGTTATGCGTTATGCGTTATGCGTTATGCGTTATGCGTTATGCGTTATGCGTTATGCGTTATGCGTTATGCGTTATGCGTTATGCGTTATGTGTTATGCGTTGTGCGTTATCCGCTATGCGTTATGCGTTTTGCGTTATGCGTTATGCGTTATGCGTTGTGCGTTATGCGTTATGCGTTATAGGTTATGCGTTATGTGTTATGCGTTATGCGTTATGCGTTATGCGTTATGCATTATGCGTTATGCGTTATGCTTTATGCGTTATGCGTTATGAGTAATGCGTGATCCGTTATGTGTTATGCGTTATGCGTTATGCGTTATGCGTTTTGCGTTATGCGTTATGCGTTATGCGTTATGCGTTATGCGTTATGCGTTATGCGTTATGCGTTATGCGTTATGCGTTATGCGTTATGCGTTATGCGTTATGCGTTATGCGTTGTGCGTTATGCGTTATGCGTTATAGGTTATGCGTTATGTGTTATGCGTTATGCGTTATGCGTTATGCATTATGCGTTATGCGTTATGCTTTATGCGTTATGCGTTATGAGTAATGCGTGATCCGTTATGTGTTATGCGTTATGCGTTATGCGTTATGCGTTTTGCGTTATGCGTTATGCGTTATGCGTTATGCGTTATGCGTTATGCGTTATCCGCTACGCGTTATGCGATTTGCGTTATGCGTTATGCGTTATGCGTTGTGCGTTATGCGTTATGCGTTATAGGTTATGCGTTATGTGTTATGCGTTATGCGTTATGCGTTATGCATTATGCGTTATGCGTTATGCTTTATGCGTTATGCGTTATGAGTAATGCGTGATCCGTTATGTGTTATGCGTTATGCGTTATGCGTTATGCGTTATGCGTTATGCGTTATGCGTTATGCGTTATGCGTTATGCGTTATGCGTTATGCGTTATGCGTTATGCGTTATGCGTTATGCGTTATTCGTTATGGGTTATGCGTTTTGCGTTATGCGTTATGCGTTACGCGTTATGCGTTATGCGTTATGCGTTATGGGTTATCCGTTATGCGTTATCCGTTATGCGTTATGCGTTATGCGTTATGCGTTATGCGTTATGCGTTATGCGTTATGCGTTATGCGTTATGTGTTATGCGTTGTGCGTTATCCGCTATGCGTTATGCGTTTTGCGTTATGCGTTATGCGTTATGCGTTGTGCGTTATGCGTTATGCGTTATAGGTTATGCGTTATGTGTTATGCGTTATGCGTTATGCGTTATGCGTTATGCATTATGCGTTATGCGTTATGCTTTATGCGTTATGCGTTATGAGTAATGCGTGATCCGTTATGTGTTATGCGTTATGCGTTATGCGTTATGCGTTTTGCGTTATGCGTTATGCGTTATGCGTTATGCGTTATGCGTTATGCGTTATGCGTTATGCGTTATGCGTTATGCGTTATGCGTTATGCGTTATGCGTTATGCGTTATGCGTTATGCGTTATGCGTTATGCGTTATGCGTTATGCGTTATGAGTAATGCGTGATCCGTTATGCGTTATGCGTTATGAGTAATGCGTGATCCGTTATGCGTTATGCGTTATGCGTTATGCGTGATCCGTTATGCGTTATGCGTTATGAGTAATGCTTGATCCGTTACGCGTTATGCGTTATGCGTTATGGGTTATGCGTTATGTGTTATGAGTTATGCGTTATGCGTTATGCGTTATGCGTTATGGGTTATGAGTAATGCGTGATCCGTTATGCGTTATGCTTTATGCGTTATGAGTTACGCGTAATGCGTTATGCGTTATGCGTTATGGGTTATGCGTTATGTGTTATGAGTTATGCGTTATGCGTTATGCGTTATGCGTTATGCGTTATGCGTTATGGGTTATCCGTTATGCGTTATCCGTTATGAGTTTTGCGTTATGCGTTATGCGTTATGAGTTGTGCGTTATGCGTTATGCGTTATGCGTTATGCGTTATGCGTTATGCGTTATGCGTTATGCGTTATGCGTTATGCGTTATGCGTTATGAGTAATGCTTGATCCGTTACGCGTTATGCGTTATGCGTTATGCGTTATGCGTTATGCGTTATGCGTTATGCGTTATGCGTTATGCGTTATGCGTTATGCGTTATGCGTTATGCGTTATGCGTTATGCGTTATGCGTTATGCGTTATGCGTTATGAGTAATGCGTGATCCGTTATGCGTTATGCGTTATGCGTTATGCGTTATGCGTTATGCGTTATGCGTTATGCGTTATGCGTTATGAGAAATGCGTGATCCGTTATGCGTTATGCGTTATGAGTAATGCGTGATCCGTTATGCGTTATGCGTTATGCGTTATGCGTTATGCGTTATGCGTTATGCGTTATGCGTGATCCGTTATGCGTTATGCGTTATGAGTAATGCTTGATCCGTTACGCGTTATGCGTTATGCGTTATGGGTTATGCGTTATGTGTTATGAGTTATGCGTTATGCGTTATGCGTTATGCGTTATGGGTTATGAGTAATGCGTGATCCGTTATGCGTTATGCTTTATGCGTTATGAGTTACGCGTAATGCGTTATGCGTTATGCGTTATGGGTTATCCGTTATGCGTTATCCGTTATGCGTTATGCGTTATGCGTTATGCGTTATGCGTTATGCGTTATGCGTTATGCGTTATGCGTTATGTGTTATGCGTTGTGCGTTATCCGCTATGCGTTATGCGTTTTGCGTTATGCGTTATGCGTTATGCGTTGTGCGTTATGCGTTATGCGTTATAGGTTATGCGTTATGTGTTATGCGTTATGCGTTATGCGTTATGCGTTATGCATTATGCGTTATGCGTTATGCTTTATGCGTTATGTGTTATGAGTAATGCGTGATCCGTTATGTGTTATGCGTTATGCGTTATGCGTTTTGCGTTATGCGTTATGCGTTATGCGTTATGCGTTATGCGTTATGCGTTATGCGTTATGCGTTATGCGTTATGCGTTATGCGTTATGCGTTATGCGTTATGCGTTATGCGTTATGCGTTATGCGTTATGCGTTATGCGTTATGCGTTATGCGTTATGCGTTATGCGTTATGAGAAATGCGTGATCCGTTATGCGTTATGCGTTATGAGTAATGCGTGATCCGTTATGCGTTATGCGTTATGCGTTATGCGTGATCCGTTATGCGTTATGCGTTATGAGTAATGCTTGATCCGTTACGCGTTATGCGTTATGCGTTATGGGTTATGCGTTATGTGTTATGAGTTATGCGTTATGCGTTATGCGTTATGCGTTATGGGTTATGAGTAATGCGTGATCCGTTATGCGTTATGCTTTATGCGTTATGAGTTACGCGTAATGCGTTATGCGTTATGCGTTATGGGTTATGCGTTATGTGTTATGAGTTATGCGTTATGCGGTATGCGTTATGCGTTATGCGTTATGCGTTATGGGTTATCCGTTATGCGTTATCCGTTATGAGTTTTGCGTTATGCGTTATGCGTTATGAGTTGTGCGTTATGCGTTATGCGTTATGCGTTATGCGTTATGCGTTATGCGTTATGCGTTATGCGTTATGCGTTATGCGTTATGCGTTATGCGTTATGAGTAATGCTTGATCCGTTACGCGTTATGCGTTATGCGTTATGCGTTATGCGTTATGCGTCATGCGTTATGCGTTATGCGTTATGCGTTATGCGTTATGCGTTATGCGTTATGCGTTATGCGTTATGCGTTATGCGTTATGCGTTATGCGTTATGCGTTATGAGTAATGCGTGATCCGTTATGCGTTATGCGTTATGCGTTATGCGTTATGCGTTATGCGTTATGCGTTATGCGTTATGCGTTATGAGAAATGCGTGATCCGTTATGCGTTATGCGTTATGAGTAATGCGTGATCCGTTATGCGTTATGCGTTATGCGTTATGCGTTATGCGTTATGCGTTATGCGTTATGCGTTATGCGTTATGCGTTATGCGTTATGCGTTATGGGTTATCCGTTATGCGTTATCCGTTATGCGTTATGCGTTATGCGTTATGCGTTATGCGTTATGCGATATGCGTTATGCGTTATGCGTTATGCGTTATGCGTTATGCGTTATGCGTTATGCGTTATGCGTTATGCGTTATGCGCTATGCGTTATGCATTATGCGTTATGCGTTATGCGTTATGCGTTATGCGTTATGCGTTATGCGTTATGCGTTATGCGTTAGGCGTTATGCGTTATGCGTTATGCGTTATGCGTTATGCGTTATGCGTTATGCGTTATGCGTTATGAGAAATGCGTGATCCGTTATGCGTTATGCGTTATGCGTTATGCGTTATGCGTTATGCGTTATGGGTTATGAGTAATGCGTGACCCGTTATGCGTTGTGCGTTATGCGTTATGCGTTATAGGTTATGCGTTATGTGTTATGCGTTATGCGTTATGCGTTATGCGTTATGCATTATGCGTTATGCTTTATGCGTTATGCGTTATGAGTAATGCGTGATCCGTTATGTGTTATGCGTTATGCGTTATGCGTTATGCGTTTTGTGTTATGCGTTATGCCTTATGCGTTATGCGTTATGCGTTATGCGTTATGCGTTATGCGTTATGCGTTATGCGTTATGCGTTATGCGTTATGCGTTATGCGTTATGCGTTATGCGTTATGCGTTATGCGTTATGCGTTATGCGTTATGCGTTATGCGTTATGCGTTATGCGTTATGCGTTATGCGTTATGCGTTATGAGTAATGCGTGATCCGTTATGCGTTATGCGTTATGAGTAATGCGTGATTCGTTATGCGTTATGCGTTATGCGTTATGCGTTATGCGTTATGCGTTATGCGTTATGCGCTATGCGTTATGCGTTTTGCGTTATGCGTTATGCGTTATGCGTTATGCGTTGTGCGTTATGCGTTATGCGTTATAGGTTATGCGTTATGTGTTATGCGTTATGCGTTATGCGTTATGCGTTATGCATTATGCGTTATGCGTTATGCTTTATGCGTTATGCGTTATGAGTAATGCGTGATCCGTTATGTGTTATGCGTTATGCGTTATGCGTTATGCGTTTTGCGTTATGCGTTATGCGTTATGCGTTATGCGTTATGCGTTATGCGTTATGCGTTATGCGTTATGGGTTATGCGTTTTGCGTTATGCGTTATGCGTTATGCGTTATGCGTTATGCGTTATGCGTTATGCGTTATGCGTTATGGGTTATCCGTTATGCGTTATCCGTTATGCGTTATGCGTTATGCGTTATGCGTTATGCGTTATGCGTTATGCGTTATGCGTTATGCGATATGCGTTATGCGTTATGCGTTATGCGTTATGCGTTATGAGTAATGCGTGATCCGTTATGTGTTATGCGTTATGCGTTATGCGTTATGCGTTTTGCGTTATGCGTTATGCGTTATGCGTTATGCGTTATGCGTTATGCGTTATGCGTTATGCGTTATGCGTTATGCGTTATGGGTTATGCGTTTTGCGTTATGCGTTATGCGTTATGCGTTATGCGTTATGCGTTATGCGTTATGCGTTATGCGTTATGCGTTATGGGTTATCCGTTATGCGTTATCCGTTATGCGTTATGCGTTATGCGTTATGCGTTATGTGTTATGCGTTATGCGTTATGCGTTATGCGTTATGCGTGATCCGTTATGCGTTATGCGTTATGCGTTATGCGTTATGCGTTATGCGTTATGCGTTATGCGTTATGCGTTATGCGTTGTGCGTTATGCGTTATGCGTTATGCGTTATGCGTTATGCGTTATGCGTTATGCGTTATGCGTTATGCGTTATGCGTTATGCGTTATGCGTTATGCGTTATGCGTTATGAGAAATGCGTGATCCGTTATGCGTTATGCGTTATGAGTAATGCGTGATCCGTTATGCGTGATCCGTTATGCGTTATGCGTTATGCGTTATGCGTTATGCGTTATGCGTTATGCGTTATGCGTTATGCGTTATGCGTTATGCGTTATGCGTTATGGGTTATCCGTTATGCGTTATCCGTTATGCGTTATGCGTTATGCGTTATGCGTTATGCGTTATGCGTTATGCGTTATGCGTTATGCGTTATGCGTTATGCGTTATGCGTTATGCGTTATGCGTTATGCGTTATGCGTTATGCGTTATGGGTTATCCGTTATGCGTTATCCGATATGCGTTATACGTTATGCGTTATGCGTTATGCGTTATGCGTTATGCGTTATGCGTTATGCGTGATCCGTTATGCGTTATGCGTTATGCGTTATGCGTTATGCGTTATGCGTTATGCGTTATGCGTTATGCGTTATGCGTTGTGCGTTATGCGTTATGCGTTATGCGTTATGCGTTATGCGTTATGCGTTATGCGTTATGCGTTATGCGTTATGCGTTATGCGTTATGCGTTATGCGTTATGCGTTATGCGTTATGCGTTATGAGAAATGCGTGATCCGTTATGCGTTATGCGTTATGAGTAATGCGTGATCCGTTATGCGTTATGCGTTATGCGTTATGCGTTATGCGTTATGCGTTATGCGTTATGCGTTATGCGTTATGCGTTATGGGTTATCCGTTATGCGTTATCCGTTATGCGTTATGCGTTATGCGTTATGCGTTATGCGTTATGCGTTATGCGTTATGCGTTATGCGTTATGCGTTATGCGTTATGCGTTATGCGTTATGCGTTATGCGTTATGCGTTATGCGTTATGCGTTATGAGTAATGCGTGATCCGTTATGCGTTATGCGTTATGAGTAATGCGTGATCCGTTATCCGTTATGCGTTATGCGTTATGCGTTATGCGTTATGCGTTATGCGTTATGCGTTATGCGTTATGCGTTATGCGTTATGAGAAATGCGTGATCCGTTATGCGTTATGCGTTATGAGTAATGCGTGATCCGTTATGCGTTATGCGTTATGCGTTATGCGTTATGCGTTATGCGTTATGCGTTATGCGTTATCCGCTATGCGTTATGCGTTTTGCGTTATGCGTTATGCGTTATGCGTTGTGCGTTATGCGTTATGCGTTATAGGTTATGCGTTATGTGTTATGCGTTATGCGTTATGCGTTATGCGTTATGCATTATGCGTTATGCGTTATGCTTTATGCGTTATGCGTTATGAGTAATGCGTGATCCGTTATGTGTTATGCGTTATGCGTTATGCGTTATGCGTTTTGCGTTATGCGTTATGCGTTATGCGTTATGCGTTATGCGTTATGCGTTATGCGTTATGCGTTATGCGTTATGCGTTATGCGTTTTGCGTTATGCGTTATGGGTTATGCGTTTTGCGTTATGCGTTATGCGTTATGCGTTATGCGTTATGCGTTATGCGTTATGTGTTATGCGTTATGGGTTATCCGTTATGCGTTATCCGTTATGCGTTATGCGTTATGCGTTATGCGTTATGCGTTATGCGATATGCGTTATGCGTTATGCGTTATGCGTTATGCGTTATGCGTTATGCGTTATGCGTTATGCGTTATGCGATATGCGTTATGCGTTATGCGTTATGCGTTTTGCGTTATGCGTTATGCCTTATGCGTTATGCGTTATGCGTTATGCGTTATGCGTTATGCGTTATGCGTTATGCGTTATGCGTTATGCGTTATGCGTTATGCGTTATGCGTTATGCGTTATGCGTTATGCGTTATGCGTTATGCGTTATGCGTTATGCGTTATGCGTTATGCGTTATGCGTTATGCGTTATGAGAAATGCGTGATCCGTTATGCGTTATGCGTTATGAGTAATGCGTGATCCGTTATGCGTTATGCGTTATGCGTTATGCGTTATGCGTTATGCGTTATGCGTTATGCGTTATGCGTTATGCGTTATGCGTGATCCGTTATGCATTATGCGTTATGAGTAATGCGTGATCCGTTATGCGTTATGCGTTATGCGTTATGCGTTATGCGTTATGCGTTATGCGTTATGCGTTATGCGTTATGCGTTATGCGTTATGAGTTATGCGTTATGTGTTATGCGTTATGCGTTATGCGTTATGCGTTATGCGTTTGGGTTATGAGTAATGCGTGACCCGTTATGCGTTATGCTTTATGCGTTATGAGTTACGCGTAATGCGTTATGCGTTATGCGTTATGGGTTATGCGTTATGTGTTATGAGTTATGCGTTATGCGTTATGCGTTATGCGTTATGCGTTATGGGTTATGAGTAATGCGTGATCCGTTATGCGTTATGCTTTATGCGTTATGAGTTACGCGTAATGCGTTATGCGTTATGCGTTATGGGTTATGCGTTATGTGTTATGAGTTATGCGTTATGCGTTATGCGTTATGCGTTATGCGTTATGCGTTATGCGTTATGCGTTATGCGTTATGCGTTATGCGTTATGCGTTATGCGTTATGCGTTATGCGTTATGCGTTATGCGTTATGCGTTATGAGAAATGCGTGATCCGTTATGCGTTATGCGTTATGAGTAATGCGTGATCCGTTATGCGTTATGCGTTATGCGTTATGCGTTATGCGTTATGCGTTATGCGTTATCCGCTATGCGTTATGCGTTTTGCGTTATGCGTTATGCGTTATGCGTTGTGCGTTATGCGTTATGCGTTATAGGTTATGCGTTATGTGTTATGCGTTATGCGTTATGCGTTATGCGTTATGCATTATGCGTTATGCGTTATGCTTTATGCGTTATGCGTTATGAGTAATGCGTGATCCGTTATGTGTTATGCGTTATGCGTTATGCGTTATGCGTTTTGCGTTATGCGTTATGCGTTATGCGTTATGCGTTATGCGTTATGCGTTATGCGTTATGCGTTATGCGTTATGCGTTATGCGTTTTGCGTTATGCGTTATGGGTTATGCGTTTTGCGTTATGCGTTATGCGTTATGCGTTATGCGTTATGCGTTATGCGTTATGCGTTATGTGTTATGCGTTATGGGTTATCCGTTATGCGTTATCCGTTATGCGTTATGCGTTATGCGTATGCGTTATGCGTTATGCGATATGCGTTATGCGTTATGCGTTATGCGTTATGCGTTATGCGTTATGCGTTATGCGTTATCCGTTATGCGATATGCGTTATGCGTTATGCGTCATGCGTTATGCGTTATGCGTTATGCGTTATGCGTTATGCGTTATGCGTTATGCGTTATGCGTTATGCGTTATGCGTTATGCGTTATGCGTTATGCGTTATGCGTTATGCGTTATGCGTTATGCGTTATGCGTTATGCGTTATGCGTTATGCGTTATGCGTTATGCGTTATGCGTTATGCGTTATGCGTTATGCGTTATGCGTTATGCGTTATGCGTTACGCAATATGCATTATGCGTTATGCGTTATGCGTTACGCAATATGCATTATGCGTTATGCGTTATGCGTTATGCGTTATGCGTTATGCGTTATGCGTGATCCGTTATGCATTATGCGTTATGAGTAATGCGTGATCCGTTATGCGTTATGCGTTATGCGTTATGCGTTATGCGTTATGCGTTATGCGTTATGCGTTATGCGTTATGCGTTATGCGTTATGCGTTATGCGTTATGAGTTATGCGTTATGTGTTATGCGTTATGCGTTATGCGTTATGCGTTATGCGTTTGGGTTATGAGTAATGCGTGACCCGTTATGCGTTATGCTTTAAGCGTTATGAGTTACGCGTAATGCGTTATGCGTTATGCGTTATGGGTTATGCGTTATGTGTTATGAGTTATGCGTTATGCGTTATGCGTTATGCGTTATGCGTTATGGGTTATGAGTAATGCGTGATCCGTTATGCGTTATGCTTTATGCGTTATGAGTTACGCGTAATGCGTTATGCGTTATGCGTTATGGGTTATGCGTTATGTGTTATGAGTTATGCGTTATGCGTTATGCGTTATGCGTTATGCGTTATGCGTTATGCGTTATGCGTTATGCGTTATGCGTTATGCGTTATGCGTTATGCGTTATGCCTTATGAGTAATGCTTGATCCGTTACGCGTTATGCGTTATGCGTTATGCGTTATGGGTTATGCGTTATGTGTTATGAGTTATGCGTTATGCGTTATGCGTTATGCGTTATGCGTTATGGGTTATGAGTAATGCGTGATCCGTTATGCGTTATGCTTTATGCGTTATGAGTTACGCGTAATGCGTTATGCGTTATGCGTTATGGGTTATGCGTTATGTGTTATGAGTTATGCGTTATGGGTTATCCGTTATGCGTTATCCGTTATGCGTTATGCGTTATGCGTTATGCGTTATGCGTTATGCGTTATGCGTTATGCGTTATGCGTTATGCGATATGCGTTATGAGTTATGAGTAATGCGTGATCCGTTATGCGTTATGCGTTATGAGTAATGCGTGATCCGTTATGCGTTATGCGTTATGAGTAATGCTTGATCCGTTACGCGTTATGCGTTATGCGTTATGCGTTATGGGTTATGCGTTATGTGTTATGAGTTATGCGTTATGCGTTATGCGTTATGCGTTATGCGTTATGGGTTATGAGTAATGCGTGATCCGTTATGCGTTATGCTTTATGCGTTATGAGTTACGCGTAATGCGTTATGCGTTATGCGTTATGGGTTATGCGTTATGTGTTATGAGTTATGCGTTATGCGTTATGCGTTATGCGTTATGCGTTATGCGTTATGGGTTATCCGTTATGCGTTATCCGTTATGCGTTATGCGTTATGCGTATGCGTTATGCGTTATGCGATATGCGTTATGCGTTATGCGTTATGCGTTATGCGTTATGCGTTATGCGTTATGCGTTATCCGTTATGCGATATGCGTTATGCGTTATGCGTTATGCGTTATGCGTTATGCGTTATGCGTTATGCGTTATGCGTTATGCGTTATGCGTTATGCGTTATGCGTTATGCGTTATGCGTTATGCGTTATGCGTTATGCGTTATGCGTTATGGGTTATGCGTTTTGCGTTATGCGTTATGCGTTATGCGTTATGCGTTATGCGTTATGCGTTATGCGTTATGTGTTATGCGTTATGGGTTATCCGTTATGCGTTATCCGTTATGCGTTATGCGTTATGCGTATGCGTTATGCGTTATGCGATATGCGTTATGCGTTATGCGTTATGCGTTATGCGTTATGCGTTATGCGTTATGCGTTATCCGTTATGCGATATGCGTTATGCGTTATGCGTCATGCGTTATGCGTTATGCGTTATGCGTTATGCGTTATGCGTTATGCGTTATGCGTTATGCGTTATGCGTTATGCGTTATGCGTTATGCGTTATGCGTTATGCGTTATGCGTTATGCGTTATGCGTTATGCGTTATGCGTTATGCGTTATGCGTTATGCGTTATGCGTTATGCGTTATGCGTTATGCGTTATGCGTTATGCGTTATGCGTTACGCAATATGCATTATGCGTTATGCGTTATGCGTTACGCAATATGCATTATGCGTTATGCGTTATGCGTTATGCGTTATGCGTTATGCGTTATGCGTGATCCGTTATGCATTATGCGTTATGAGTAATGCGTGATCCGTTATGCGTTATGCGTTATGCGTTATGCGTTATGCGTTATGCGTTATGCGTTATGCGTTATGCGTTATGCGTTATGCGTTATGCGTTATGCGTTATGCGTTATGCGTTATGAGTTATGCGTTATGTGTTATGCGTTATGCGTTATGCGTTATGCGTTATGCGTTTGGGTTATGAGTAATGCGTGACCCGTTATGCGTTATGCTTTATGCGTTATGAGTTACGCGTAATGCGTTATGCGTTATGCGTTATGGGTTATGCGTTATGTGTTATGAGTTATGCGTTATGCGTTATGCGTTATGCGTTATGCGTTATGCGTTATGCGTTATGGGTTATGAGTAATGCGTGATCCGTTATGCGTTATGCTTTATGCGTTATGAGTTACGCGTAATGCGTTATGCGTTATGCGTTATGGGTTATGCGTTATGTGTTATGAGTTATGCGTTATGCGTTATGCGTTATGCGTTATGCGTTATGCGTTATGCGTTATGCGTTATGCGTTATGCGTTATGCGTTATGCGTTATGCGTTATGCCTTATGAGTAATGCTTGATCCGTTACGCGTTATGCGTTATGCGTTATGCGTTATGGGTTATGCGTTATGTGTTATGAGTTATGCGTTATGCGTTATGCGTTATGCGTTATGCGTTATGGGTTATGAGTAATGCGTGATCCGTTATGCGTTATGCTTTATGCGTTATGAGTTACGCGTAATGCGTTATGCGTTATGCGTTATGGGTTATGCGTTATGTGTTATGAGTTATGCGTTATGGGTTATCCGTTATGCGTTATCCGTTATGCGTTATGCGTTATGCGTTATGCGTTATGCGTTATGCGTTATGCGTTATGCGTTATGCGTTATGCGATATGCGTTATGAGTTATGAGTAATGCGTGATCCGTTATGCGTTATGCGTTATGAGTAATGCGTGATCCGTTATGCGTTATGCGTTATGAGTAATGCTTGATCCGTTACGCGTTATGCGTTATGCGTTATGCGTTATGGGTTATGCGTTATGTGTTATGAGTTATGCGTTATGCGTTATGCGTTATGCGTTATGCGTTATGCGTTATGGGTTATGAGTAATGCGTGATCCGTTATGCGTTATGCTTTATGCGTTATGAGTTACGCGTAATGCGTTATGCGTTATGCGTTATGGTTTATGCGTTATGTGTTATGAGTTATGCGTTATGCGTTATGCGTTATGCGTTATGCGTTATGGGTTATGAGTAATGCGTGATCCGTTATGCGTTATGCTTTATGCGTTAAGAGTTACGCGTAATGCGTTATGCGTTATGCGTTATGGGTTATGCGTTATGTGTTATGAGTTATGCGTTATGCGTTATGCGTTATGCGTTATGCGTTATGCGTTATGCGTTATGGGTTATCCGTTATGCGTTATCCGTTATGAGTTTTGCGTTATGCGTTATGCGTTATGAGTTGTGCGTTATGCGTTATGCGTTATGCGTTATGAGTAATGCGTTATGCGTTATGCGTTATGCGTTATGGGTTATCCGTTATGCGTTATCCGTTATGCGTTATGCGTTATGCGTTATGCGTTATGCGTTATGCGTTATGCGATATGCGTTATGCGTTATGCGTTATGCGTTATGCGTTATGCGTTATGCGTTATGCGTTATGCGATATGCGTTATGCGTTATGCGTTATGCGTTATGCGTTATGCGTTATGCGTTATACGTTATGCGTTATGCGTTATGCGTTATGCGTTATGCGTTATGCGTTATGCGTTATGCGTTATGAGTATTGCGTGATCCGTTATGCGTTATGCGTTATGCGTTATGTGTTATGCGTTGTGCGTTATCCGCTATGCGTTATGCGTTATGCGTTATGCGTTATGCGGTATGCGTCATGCGTTATGCTTTACGCGTTATGCGTTATAAGTAATGCGTGATCCGTTATGTGTTATGCGTTATGCGTTATGCGTTATGCGTTTTGCGTTATGCGTTATGCCTTATGCGTTATGCGTTATGCGTTATGCGTTATGCGTTATGCGTTATGCGTTATGCGTTATGCGTTATGCGTTATGCGTTATGCGTTATGCGTTATGCGTTATGCGTTATGCGTTATGCGTTATGCGTTATGCGTTATGCGTTATGCGTTATGAGTAATGCTTGATCCGTTACGCGTTATGCGTTATGCGTTATGGGTTATGCGTTATGTGTTATGAGTTATGCGTTATGCGTTATGCGTTATGCGTTATGCGTTATGCGTTATGCGTTATGCGTTATGGGTTATGAGTAATGCGTGATCCGTTATGCGTTATGCTTTATGCCTTATGAGTTACGCGTAATGCGTTATGCGCTATGGGTCATGCGTTAAGCGTTATGCGTTATGCGTTATGGGTTATGAGTAATGCGTGATCCATTATGCGTTATGCTTTATGCGTTATGAGTTACGCGTAATGCGTTATGCGTTATGCGATATGGGTTATGAGTAATGCGTGATCCGTTATGCGTTATGCTTTATGCGTTATGAGTTACGCGTAATGCGTTATGCGCTATGGGTCATGCGTTAAGCGTTATGCGTTATGCGTTATGGGTTATGCTTTATGGGTTATGAGTAATGCGTGATCCGTTATGCGTTATGCTTTATGCGTTATGAGTTACGCGTAATGCGTTATGCGCTATGGGTCATGCGTTAAGCGTTATGCGTTATGCGTTATGCGTTATGGGTTATGCGTTATGTGTTATGAGTTATGCCTTATGCGTTATGCGTTATGCGTTATGCGTTATGGGTTATCCGTTATGTGTTATCCGTTATGAGTTTTGCGTTATGCGTTATGCGTTATGAGTTGTGCGTTATGCGTTATGCGTTATGCGTTATGCGTTATGCGTTATGCGTTATGCGTTATGCGTTACGCAATATGCGTTATGCGTTATGCGTTATGCGTTAAGCGTTTTGCGTTATGCGTTATGCGTTATGCGTTATGCGTGATCCGTTATGCGTTATGCGTTATGAGTAATGCGTGATCCGTTATGCGTTATGCGTTATGCGTTATGCGTTATGCGTTATGGGTTATGCGTTATGTGTTATGCGTTATGCGTTATGCGTTATGCGTTATGCGTTATGCGTTATGGGTTATGAGTAATGCGTGACCCGTTATGCATTATGCTTTATGCGTTATGAGTTACGCGTAATGCGTTGTGCGCTATGGGTCATGCGTTAAGCGTTATGCGTTATGCGTTATGCGTTATGCTTTATGCGTTATGCGTTATGTGTTATGCGTTATGCGTTATGCGTTATGCGTTATGCGTTATGGGTTATCCGTTATGCGTTATCCGTTATGCGTTATGCGTTATGCGTTATGCGTTATGCGTTATGCGATATGCGTTATGCGTTATGCGTTATGCGTTATGCGTTATGCGTTATGCGTTATGCGTTATGCGTTATGCGATATGCGTTATGCGTTATGCGTTATGCGTTATGCGTTATGCGTTATGCGTTATGCGTTATGCGTTATGCGTTATGCGTTATGCGTTATGCGTTATGCGTTATGCGTTATGCGTTATGCGTTATGAGTAATGCTTGATCCGTTATGCGTTATGCGTTATGCGTTATGCGTTATGTGTTATGCGTTGTGCGTTATCCGCTATGCGTTATGCGTTTTGCGTTATGCGTTATGCGTTATGCGTTGTGCGTTATGCGTTATGCGTTATAGGTTATGCGTTATGTGTTATGCGTTATGCGTTATGCGTTATGCGTTATGCATTATGCGTTATGCGTTATGCTTTATGCGTTATGCGTTATGAGTAATGCGTGATCCGTTATGTGTTATGCGTTATGCGTTATGCGTTTTGCGTTATGCGTTATGCGTTATGCGTTATGCGTTATGCGTTATGCGTTATGCGTTATGCGTTATGCGTTATGAGAAATGCGTGATTCGTTATGCGTTATGCGTCATGAGTAATGCGTGATCCGTTATGCGTTATGCGTTATGCGTTATGCGTTATGCGTTATGCGTTATGCGTTATGCGTTATGCGATATGCGTGATCCGTTATGCGTTATGCGTTATGAGTAATGCGTGATCCGTTATGCGTTATGCGTTATGCGTTATGCGTTATGCGTTTTGCGTTATGCGTTATGCATTATGGGTTATGCGTTATGTGTTATGCGTTATGCGTTATGCGTTATGCGTTATGGGTTATGAGTAATGCGTGACCCGTTATGCGTTATGCTTTTTGCGTTATGAGTTACGCGTAATGCGTTATGCGCTATGGGTAATGCGTTAAGCGTTATGCGTTATGCGTTATGCGTTATGCGTTATGGGTTATGCGTTATGTGTTATGCGTTATGCGTTATGCGTTATGCGTTATGCGTTATGCGTTATGCGTTATGCGTTATGCGTTATGTGTTATCCATTATGAGTTATGAGTAATGCGTGATCCGTTATGCGTTATGCGTTATGAGTAATGCGTGATCCGTTATGCGTTATGCGTTATGAGTAATGCTTGATCCGTTACGCGTTATGCGTTATGCGTTATGCGTTATGGGTTATGCGTTATGTGTTATGAGTTATGCGTTATGCGTTATGCGTTATGCGTTATGCGTTATGGGTTATGAGTAATGCGTGATCCGTTATGCGTTATGCTTTATGCGTTATGAGTTACGCGTAATGCGTTATGCGTTATGCGTTATGGGTTATGCGTTATGTGTTATGAGTTATGCGTTATGGGTTATCCGTTATGCGTTATCCGTTATGCGTTATGCGTTATGCGTTATGCGTTATGCGTTATGCGATATGCGTTATGAGTTATGAGTAATGCGTGATCCGTTATGCGTTATGCGTTATGAGTAATGCGTGATCCGTTATGCGTTATGCGTTATGAGTAATGCTTGATCCGTTACGCGTTATGCGTTATGCGTTATGGGTTATGCGTTATGTGTTATGAGTTATGCGTTATGCGTTATGCGTTATGCGTTATGCGTTATGGGTTATGAGTAATGCGTGATCCGTTATGCGTTATGCTTTATGCGTTATGAGTTACGCGTAATGCGTTATGCGTTATGCGTTATGGGTTATGCGTTATGTGTTATGAGTTATGCGTTATGCGTGATCCGTTATGCGTTATGCGTTATGAGTAATGCGTGATCCGTTATGCGTTATGCGTTATGCGTTATGCGTTATGCGTTTAGCGTTATGGGTTATGCGTTATGCGTTATGCGTTATGCGTTATGCGTTATGCGTTATGCGTTATGCGTTATGCGTTATGCGTTATGCGTTATGCGTTATGCGTTATGCGTTATGCGTTATGCGTTATGCGTTATGCGTTATGAGTAATGCGTGATCCGTTATGCGTTATGCTTTATGCCTTATGAGTTACGCGTAATGCGTTATGCGCTATGGGTCATGCGTTAAGCGTTATGCGTTATGCGTTATGGGTTATGAGTAATGCGTGATCCATTATGCGTTATGCTTTATGCGTTATGAGTTACGCGTAATGCGTTATGCGTTATGCGTTATGGGTTATGAGTAATGCGTGATCCGTTAAGCGTTATGCTTTATGCGTTATGAGTTACGCGTAATGCGTTATGCGCTATGGGTCATGCGTTAAGCGTTATGCGTTATGCGTTATGGGTTATGCGTTATGGGTTATGAGTAATGCGTGATCCGTTATGCGTTATGCTTTATGCGTTATGAGTTACGCGTAATGCGTTATGCGCTATGGGTCATGCGTTAAGCGTTATGCGTTATGCGTTATGCGTTATGGGTTATGCGTTATGTGTTATGAGTTATGCGTTATGCGTTATGCGTTATGCGTTATGCGTTATGGGTTATCCGTTATGCGTTATCCGTTATGAGTTTTGCGTTATGCGTTATGCGTTATGAGTTGTGCGTTATGCGTTATGCGTTATGCGTTATGCGTTATGCGTTATGCGTTATGATTTATGCGTTACGCAATATGCGTTATGCGTTATGCGTTATGCGTTAAGCGTTATGCGTTATGCGTTATGCGTTATGCGTTATGCGTGATCCGTTATGCGTTATGCGTTATGAGTAATGCGTGATCCGTTATGCGTTATGCGTTATGCGTTATGCGTTATGCGTTATGCGTTATGCGTTATGCGTTATGGGTTATGCGTTATGTGTTATGCGTTATGCGTTATGCGTTATGCGTTATGCGTTATGCGTTATGCGTTATGGGTTATGAGTAATGCGTGACCCGTTATGCATTATACTTTATGCGTTATGAGTTACGCGTAATGCGTTGTGCGCTATGGGTCATGCGTTAAGCGTTATGCGTTATGCGTTATGCGTTATGGGTTATGCGTTATGTGTTGTGCGTTATGCGTTATGCGTTATGCGTTATGCGTTATGGGTTATCCGTTATGCGTTATCCGTTATGCGTTATGCGTTATGCGTTATGCGTTATGCGTTATGCGATATGCGTTATGCGTTATGCGTTATGCGTTATGCGTTATGCGTTATGCGTTATGCGTTATGCGATATGCGTTATGCGTTATGCGTTATGCGTTATGCGTTATGCGTTATGCGTTATGCGTTATGCGTTATGCGTTATGCGTTATGCGTTATGCGTTATGAGTAATGCTTGATCCGTTACGCGTTATGCGTTATGCGTTATGCGTTATGTGTTATGCGTTGTGCGTTATCCGCTATGCGTTATGCGTTTTGCGTTATGCGTTATGCGTTATGCGTTGTGCGTTATGCGTTATGCGTTATAGGTTATGCGTTATGTGTTATGCGTTATGCGTTATGCGTTATGCGTTATGCATTATGCGTTATGCGTTATGCTTTATGCGTTATGCGTTATGAGTAATGCGTGATCCGTTATGTGTTATGCGTTATGCGTTATGCGTTTTGCGTTATGCGTTATGCGTTATGCGTTATGCGTTATGCGTTATGCGTTATGCGTTATGCGTTATGCGTTATGAGAAATGCGTGATCCGTTATACGTTATGCGTTATGAGTAATGCGTGATCCGTTATGCGTTATGCGTTATGCGTTATGCGTTATGCGTGATCCATTATGCGTTATGCGTTATGAGTAATGCGTGATCAGTTATGCGTTATGCGTTATGCGTTATGCGTTATGCGTTTAGCGTTATGCGTTATGCGTTATGTGTTATGCGTTATGCGTTATGCGTTATGCGTTATGGGTTATGAGTAATGCGTGACCCGTTATGCGTTATGCTTTTTGCGTTATGAGTTACGCGTAATGCGTTATGCGCTATGGGTCATGCGTTAAGCGTTATGCGTTATGCGTTATGGGTTACGCGTTATGTGTTATGCGTTATGCGTTATGCGTTATGCGTTATGCGTTATGCGTGATCCGTTATGCGTTATGCGTTATGAGTAATGCGTGATCCGTTATGCGTTATGCGTTATGCGTTATGCGTTATGCGTTATGCGTTTAGCGTTATGGGTTATGCGTTATGTGTTATGCGTTATGCGTTATGCGTTATGCGTTATGCGTTATGGGTTATGAGTAATGCGTGACCCGTTATGCGTTATGCTTTTTGCGTTATGAGTTACGCGTAATGCGTTATGCGCTATGGGTCATGCGTTAAGCGTTATGCGTTATGCGTTATGCGTTATGGGTTATGCGTTATGTGTTATGCGTTATGCGTTATGCGTTATGCGTTATGCGTTATGCGTTATGCGTTATGGGTTATCCGTTATGCGTTATCCGTTATGCGTTATGCGTTATGCGTTATGCGTTATGCGTTATGCTATATACGTTATGCGTTATGCGTTATGCGTTATGCGTTATGCGTTATGCGTTATGCGATATGCGTTATGCATTATGCGTTATGCGTTATGCGTTATGCGTTATGCGTTATGCGTTATGCGTTATGCGTTATGCGTTATGCTTTATGCGTTATGCGTGATCCGTTATGCGTTATGCGTTATGCGTTATGTTTTATGCGTTGTGCGTTATCCGCTATGCGTTATGCGTTTTGCGTTATGCGTTATGCGTTATGCGTTGTGCGTTATGCGTTATGCGTTATAGGTTATGCGTTATGTGTTATGCGTTATGCGTTATGCGTTATGCGTTATGCATTATGCGTTATGCGTTATGCGTTATGCGTTATGCGTTATGCGTTATGCGTTATGCGTTATGCGTTATGCGTTATGCGTTATGCGTTATGCGTTATGCGTTACGCAATATGCGTTATGCGTTATGCGTTATGCGTTATGCGTCATGAGTAATGCGTGATCCGTTATGCGTTATGCGTTATGCGTTATGCGTTATGCGTTATGCGTTATGCGTTATGCGTTATGCGTTATGCGTTATGCGTGATCCGTTATGCGTTATGCGTTATGAGTAATGCGTGATCCGTTATGCGTTATGCGTTATGCGTTATGCGTGATCCGTTATGCGTTATGCGTTATGAGTAATGCGTGATCCGTTATGCGTTATGCGTTATGCGTTATGCGTTATGCGTTATGCATTATGGGTTATGCGTTATGCGTTATGCGTTATGCGTTATGCGTTATGCGTTATGGGTTATGAGTAATGCGTGACCCGTTATGCGTTATGCTTTTTGCGTTATGAGTTACGCGTAATGCGTTATGCGCTATGGGTCATGCGTTAAGCGTTATGCGTTATGCGTTATGCGTTATGGGTTATGGGTTATGTGTTATGCGTTATGCGTTATGCGTTATGCGTTATGCGTTATGGGTTATCCGTTATGCGTTATCCGTTATGCGTTATGCGTTATGCGTTATGCGTTATGCGTTATGCTTTATGCGTTATGCGATATGCGTTATGCGTTATGCGTTATGCGTTTTGCGTTATGCGTTATGCGTTATGCGATATGCGTTATGCGTAATGCGTTATGCGTTATGCGTTATGCGTTATGCGTTATGCGTTATGTGTTATGCGTTGTGCGTTATCCGCTATGCGTTATGCGTTTTGCGTTATGCGTTATGCGTTATGCGTTATGCGTTGTGCGTTATGCGTTATGCGTTATAGGTTATGCGTTATGTGTTATGCGTTATGCGTTATGCGTTATGCGTTATGCGTTATGCGTTATGCGTTATGCGTTATGCGTTATGCGTTATGCGTTATGCGTTATGCGTTATGCGTTATGCGTTATGCGTTATGCGTTATGCGTTATGCGTTATGCGTTATGCGTTATGCGTTCTGCGTTATGCGTTATGCGTTATGCGTTATGCGTTATGCGTTATGCGTTATGCGTTATGCGTTATGCGTTATGCGTTATGCGTTATGGGTTATCCGTTATGCGTTATCCGTTATGCGTTATGCGTTATGCGTTATGCGTTATGCGTTATGCGATATGCGTTATGCGTTATGCGTTATGCGTTATGCGTTATGTGTTATCCGTTATGCGTTATGCGGTATGCGTTATGCGTTGTGCTTTACGCGTTGTGCGTTATAAGTAATGCGTGATCCGTTATGTGTTATGCGTTATGCGTTATGCGTTATGCGTTTTGCGTTATGCGTTATTCAATATGCGTTATGCGTTATGCGTTATGCGTTATGCGTTATGCGTTATGCGTTATGCCGTATGCGTTATGCGTTATGCGTTATGCGTTATGCGTTATGCGTTATGCGTTATGCGTTATGCGTTATGCGTTATGCGTTATGCGTTATGCGTTATGCGTTATGCGTTATGCGTTATGCGTTATGCGTTATGCGTTATGCGTTATGCGTTATGCGTTATGCGTTATGCGTTATGAGTTATGCGTTATGCGTTATGCGTTATGCGTTATGCGTTATGCGTTATGCGTTATGAGTAATGCTTGATCCGTTACGCGTTATGCGTTATGCGTTATGCGTTATGGGTTATGCGTTATGGGTTATGCGTTATGGGTTATGAGTAATGCGTGATCCGTTATGCGTTATGCGTTATGAGTAATGCGTGATCCGTTATGCGTTATGCGTTATGCGTTATGCGTTATGCGTTATGCGTTATGCGCTATGGGTCATGCGTTAAGCGTTATGCGTTATGCGTTATGCGTTATGCGTTATGCTTTATGCGTTATGAGTTACGCGTAATGCGTTATGCGCTATGGGTCATGCGTTATGTGTTATGCGTTGTGCGTTATCCGCTATGCGTTATGCGTTTTGCGTTATGCGTTATGCGTTATGCGTTATGCGTTATGAGTTGTGCGTTATGCGTTATGCGTTATGCGTTATGCGTTATGCGTTATGCGTTATGCGTTATGCGTTATGGGTTATCCGTTATGCGTTATCCGTTATGCGTTATGCGTTATGAGTTATGCGTTATGCGATATGCGTTATGCGTTATGCGTTATGCGTTATGCGTTATGCGTTATGCGTTATGCGTTATGCGATATGCGTTATGCGTTATGCGTTATGCGTTATGCGTTATGCGTTATGCGTTATGCGTTATGCGTTATGCGTTATGCGTTATGCGTTATGCGTTATGCGTTATGCGTTATGCGTTATGCGTTATGCGTTATGCGTTATGCGTTATGCGTTATGCGTTATGCGTTATGCGTTATGCGTTATGCGTTATGCGTTATGCGTTATGCGTTATGCGTTATGCGTTATGCGTTATGCGTTATGCGTTATGCTTTATGCGTTATGCGTTATAAGTAATGCGTGATCCGTTATGTGTTATGCGTTATGCGTTATGCGTTATGTGTTATGCGTTGTGCGTTATCCGCTATGCGTTATGCGTTTTGCGTTATGCGTTATGCGTTATGCGATGTGCGTTATGCGTTATGCGTTATGCGTTATGCGTTATGCGTTATGCGTTATGCGTTATGCGTTATGCGTAATGCGTTATGCGTTATGCGTTATGCGTTATGCGTTATGTGTTATGCGTTGTGCATTATCCGCTATGCGTTATGCGTTTTGCGTTATGCGTTATGCGTTATGCGTTATGCGTTATGCGTTATGAGTTGTGCGTTATGCGTTATGCGTTATGCGTTATGCGTTATGCGTTATGCGTTATGCGTTATGCGTTATGGGTTATCCGTTATGGGTTATCCGTTATGCGTTATGCGTTATGCGTTATGCGTTATGCGTTATGCGTTATGCGTTATGCGTTATGCGTTATGCGTTATGCGTTATGCGTTATGCGTTATGCGTTATGCGTTGTGCGTTATGCGTTATGCGTTATAGGTTATGCGTTATGTGTTATGCGTTATGCGTTATGCGTTATGCGTTATGCATTATGCGTTATGCGTTATGCTTTATGCGTTATGCGTTATGAGTAATGCGTGATCCGTTATGTGTTATGCGTTATGCGTTATGCGTTTTGCGTTATGCGTTATGCGTTATGCGTTATGCGTTATGCGTTATGCGTTCTGCGTTATGCGTTATGCGTTATGCGTTATGCGTTATGCGTTATGCGTTATGCGTTATGCGTTATGCGTTATGCGTTATGCGTTATGCGTTATGCGTTATGCGTTATGCGTTATGCGTTATGCGTTATGCGTTATGAGTAATGCGTGATCCGTTATGCGTTATGCGTTATGAGTAATGCGTGATCCGTTATGCGTTATGTGTTATGCGTTATGCGTTATGCGTTATGCGTTATGCGTTATGCGTTATGCGTTATGCGTTATGCGTTATCCGTTATGAGTTATCCGTTATGCGTTTTGCGTTATGCGTTATGCGTTATGCGTTATGCGTTATGCGTTATGCGTTATGCGTTATGCGTTATGCGATATGCGTTATGCGTTATGCGTTATGCCTTATGCGTTATGCGATTTGCGTTATGCGTTATGCGTTATGCGTTATGCATTATGCGTTATGTGTTATACGTTATGCGTTATGCGTTATGCGTTATGCGTTATGCGTTATGCGTTATGCGTTATGCGTTATGCGTTATGCGTTATGCGTTATGCGTTATGCGTTATGCGTTACGCAATATGCATTATGCGTTATGCGTTATGCGTTACGCAATATGCATTATGCGTTATGCGTTATGCGTTATGCGTTATGCGTTATGCGTGATCCGTTATGCATTATGCGTTATGAGTAATGCGTGATCCGTTATGCGTTATGCGTTATGCGTTATGCGTTATGCGTTATGCGTTATGCGTTATGCGTTATGCGTTATGCGTTATGCGTTATGCGTTATGCGTTATGCGTTATGCGTTATGAGTTATGCGTTATGTGTTATGCGTTATGCGTTATGCGTTATGCGTTATGCGTTTGGGTTATGAGTAATGCGTGACCCGTTATGCGTTATGCTTTATGCGTTATGAGTTACGGGTAATGCGTTATGCGTTATGCGTTATGGGTTATGCGTTATGTGTTATGAGTTATGCGTTATGCGTTATGCGTTATGCGTTATGCGTTATGGGTTATGAGTAATGCGTGATCCGTTATGCGTTATGCTTTATGCGTTATGAGTTACGCGTAATGCGTTATGCGTTATGCGTTATGGGTTATGCGTTATGTGTTATGAGTTATGCGTTATGCGTTATGCGTTATGCGTTATGCGTTATGCGTTATGCGTTATGCGTTATGCGTTATGCGTTATGCGTTATGCGTTATGCGTTATGCGTTATGCGTTATGCGTTATGCGTTATGCGTTATGCGTTATGCGTTATGCGTTATGAGTAATGCGTGATCCGTTATGCGTTATGCGTTATGCGTTATGCGTTATGCGTTATGTGTTATGCGTTGTGCGTTATCCGCTATGCGTTATGCGTTTTGCGTTATGCGTTGTGCGTTATGCGTTATGCGTTATAGGTTATGCGTGATGTGTCATGCGTTATGCGTTATGCGTTATGCGTTATGCGTTATGCGGTATGCGTTATGCGTTATGCTTTATGCGGTATGCGTTATAAGTAATGCGTGATCCGTTATGTGTTATGCGTTATGCGTTATGCGTTATGCGTTTTGCGTTATGCGTTATGCCTTATGCGTTATGCGTTATGCGTTTTGCGTTATGCGTTATGCGTTATGCGTTATGCGTTATGCGTTATGCGTTATGCGTTATGCGTTATGCGTTATGCGTTATGCGTTATGCGTTATGCGTTATGCGTTATGCGTTATGCGTTATGCGTTATGCGTTATGCGTTATGCGTTATGCGTTATGCGTTATGCGTTATGCGTTATGCGTTATGCGTTATGCGTTATGCGTTATGCGTTATGCGTTATGCGTTATGCGTTATGCGTTATGCGTTATGCGTTATGCGTTATGCGTTATGCGTTATGCGTTATGCGTTATGTGTTATCCGTTATGAGTTATGAGTAATGCGTGATCCGTTATGCGTTATGCGTTATGAGTAATGCGTTATGTGTCATGCGTTATGCGTTATGCGTTATGCGTTATGCGTTATGCGTTATGCGGTATGCGTTATGGGTTATCCGTTATGCGTTATCCGTTATGAGTTTTGCGTTATGCGTTATGCGTTATGAGTTGTGCGTTATGCGTTATGCGTTATGCGTTATGCGTTATGCGTTATGCGTTATGCGTTATGCGTTATGGGTTATCCGTTATGCGTTATCCGTTATGCGTTATGCGTTATGCGTTATGCGTTATGCGTTATGCGTTATGCGATATGCGTTATGCGTTATGCGTTATGCGTTATGCGTTATGCGTTATGCGTTATGCGTTATGCGTTATGCGTTATGCGTTATGCGTTATGCGTTATGCGTTATGCGTTATGCGTTATGAGTAATGCGTGATCCGTTATGCGTTATGCGTTATGCGTTATGTGTTATGCGTTGTGCGTTATCCGCTATGCGTTATGCGTTTTGCGTTATGCGTTATGCGTTATGCGTTGTGCGTTATGCGTTATGCGTTATGCGTTATAGGTTATGCGTTATGTGTCATGCGTTATGCGTTATGCGTTATGCGTTATGCGTTATGCGTTATGCATTATGCGTTATGCGTTATGCTTTATGCGTTATGCGTTATAAGTAATGCGTGATCCGTTATGTGTTATGCGTTATGCGTTATGCGTTATGTGTTATGCGTTGTGCGTTATCCGCTATGCGTTATGCGTTTTGCGTTATAGGTTATGCGTTATGTGTCATGCGTTATGCGTTATGCGTTATGCGTTATGCGGTATGCGTTATGCGTTATGCTTTACGCGTTTTGCGTTATAAGTAATGCGTGATCCGTTATGTGTTATGCGTTATGCGTTATGCGTTATGCGTTATGCGTTATGCGTTATGCGTTATGCGTTATGCGTTATGGGTTATCCGTTATGCGTTATCCGTTATGAGTTTTGCGTTATGCGTTATGCGTTATGCGTTATGCGTTATGCGTTATGCGATATGCGTTATGCGTTATGCGTTATGCGTTATGCGTTATGCGATATGCGTTATGCGTTATGCGTTATGCGTTATGCGTTATGCGTTATGCGTTATGCGTTATGCGGTATGCGTTATGCGTTATGCGTTATGCGTTATGCGTTATGCGTTATGCGTTATGAGTAATGCGTGATCCGTTATGCGTTATGCGTTATGCGTTATGTGTTATGCGTTGTGCGTTATCCGCTATGCGTTATGCGTTTTGCGTTATGCGTTATGCGTTATGCGTTATGCGTTGTGCGTTATGCGTTATGCGTTATGCGTTATAGGTTATGCGTTATGTGTCATGCGTTATGCGTTATGCGTTATGCGTTATGCGTTATGCGTTATGCATTATGCGTTATGCGTTATGCTTTATGCGTTATGCGTTATAAGTAATGCGTGATCCGTTATGTGTTATGCGTTATGCGTTATGCGTTATGTGTTATGCGTTGTGCGTTATCCGCTATGCGTTATGCGTTTTGCGTTATGCGTTATGCGTTATGCGTTGTGCGTTATGCGTTATGCGTTATAGGTTATGAGTTATGTGTCATGCGTTATGCGTTATGCGTTATGCGTTATGCGTTATGCGGTATGCGTTATGCGTTATGCTTTACGCGTTTTGCGTTATAAGTAATGCGTGATCCGTTATGTGTTATGCGTTATGCGTTATGCGTTATGCGTTATGCGTTATGCGTTATGCGTTATGCGTTATGCGTTATGAGTAATGCTTGATCCGTTACGCGTTATGCGTTATGCGTTATGCGTTATGGGTTATGCGTTATGTGTTATGAGTTATGCGTTATGCGTTATGCGTTATGCGTTATGCGTTATGCGTTATGCGTTATGCGTTATGCGTTATGGGTTATGAGTAATGCGTGATCCGTTATGCGTTATGCTTTATGCCTTATGAGTTACGCGTAATGCGTTATGCGCTATGGGTCATGCGTTAAGCGTTATGCGTTATGCGTTATGGGTTATGAGAAATGCGTGATCCATTATGCGTTATGCTTTATGCGTTATGAGTTACGCGTAATGCGTTATGCGTTATGCGATATGGGTTATGAGTAATGCGTGATCCGTTATGCGTTATGCTTTATGCGTTATGAGTTACGCGTAATGCGTTATGCGCTATGGGTCATGCGTTAAGCGTTATGCGTTATGCGTTATGGGTTATGCGTTATGGGTTATGAGTAATGCGTGATCCGTTATGCGTTATGCTTTATGCGTTATGAGTTACGCGTAATGCGTTATGCGCTATGGGTCATGCGTTAAGCGTTATGCGTTATGCGTTATGCGTTATGGGTTATGCGTTATGTGTTATGAGTTATGCCTTATGCGTTATGCGTTATGCGTTATGCGTTATGGGTTATCCGTTATGCGTTATCCGTTATGAGTTTTGCGTTATGCGTTATGCGTTATGAGTTGTGCGTTATGCGTTATGCGTTATGCGTTATGCGTTATGCGTTATGCGTTATGCGTTATGCGTTATGCGTTACGCAATATGCGTTATGCGTTATGCGTTATGCGTTAAGCGTTATGCGTTATGCGTTATGCGTTATGCGTTATGCGTGATCCGTTATGCGTTATGCGTTATGAGTAATGCGTGATCCGTTATGCGTTATGCGTTATGCGTTATGCGTTATGCGTTATGGGTTATGCGTTATGTGTTATGCGTTATGCGTTATGCGTTATGCGTTATGCGTTATGCGTTATGCGTTATGAGTAATGCGTGACCCGTTATGCATTATGCTTTATGCGTTATGAGTTACGCGTAATGCGTTGTGCGCTATGGGTCATGCGTTAAGCGTTATGCGTTATGCGTTATGCGTTATGCGTTATGCGATATGCGTTATGCGTTATGCGTTATGCGTTATGCGTTATGCGTTATGCGTTATGCGTTATGCGTTATGCGATATGCGTTATGCGTTATGCGTTATGCGTTATGCGTTATGCGTTATGCGGTATGCGTTATGCGTTATGCGTTATGCGTTATGCGTTATGCGTTATGAGTAATGCTTGATCCGTTATGCGTTATGCGTTATGCGTTATGCGTTATGTGTTATGCGTTGTGCGTTATCCGCTATGCGTTATGCGTTTTGCGTTATGCGTTATGCGTTATGCGTTGTGCGTTATGCGTTATGCGTTATAGGTTATGCGTTATGTGTTATGCGTTATGCGTTATGCGTTATGCATTATGCGTTATGCGTTATGCTTTATGCGTTATGCGTTATGAGTAATGCGTGATCCGTTATGTGTTATGCGTTATGCGTTATGCGTTTTGCGTTATGCGTTATGCGTTATGCGTTATGCGTTATGCGTTATGCGTTATGCGTTATGCGTTATGCGTTATGCGTTATGCGTTATGCGTTATGCGTTATGCGTTATGCGTTATGCGTTATGCGTTATGCGTTATGCGTTATGCGTTATGCGTTATGAGAAATGCGTGATCCGTTATACGTTATGCGTTATGAGTAATGCGTGATCCGTTATGAGTAATGCGTGATCCGTTATGCGTTATGCGTTATGCGTTATGCGTTATGCGTTTAGCGTTATGGGTTATGCGTTATGTGTTATGCGTTATGCGTTATGCGTTATGCGTTATGCGTTATGCGTTATGCGTTATGCGTTATGGGTTATGAGTAATGCGTGACCCGTTATGCGTTATGCTTTTTGCGTTATGAGTTACGCGTAATGCGTTATGCGCTATGGGTCATGCGTTAAGCGTTATGCGTTATGCGTTATGCGTTATGGGTTACGCGTTATGTGTTATGCGTTATGCGTTATGCGTGATCCGTTATGCGTTATGCGTTATGCGTTATGCGTTATGCGTTTAGCGTTATGGGTTATGCGTTATGTGTTATGCGTTATGCGCTATGCGTTATGCGTTATGCGTTATGCGTTATGCGTTATGCGTTATGCGTTATGGGTTATGAGTAATGCGTGACCCGTTATGCGTTATGCTTTTTGCGTTATGAGTTATGCGTTATGCGTTATGCGTTATGCGTTATGCGTTATGCGTTATGCGTTATGCGTTATGCGTTATGCGTTATGCGTTATGCGATATGCGTTATGCATTATGCGTTATGCGTTATGCGTTATGCGTTATGCGTTATGCGTTATGCTTTATGCGTTATGCGTTATGCGTTATGCGTTATGCGTTATGAGTAATGCGTGATCCGTTATGCGTTATGCATTATGCGTTATGTTTTATGCGTTGTGCGTTATCCGCTATGCGTTATGCGTTTTGCGTTATGCGTTATGCGTTATGCGTTGTGCGTTATGCGTTATGCGTTATAGGTTATGCGTTATGCATTATGCGTTATGTTTTATGCGTTGTGCGTTATCCGCTATGCGTTATGCGTTTTGCGTTATGCGTTATGCGTTATGCGTTGTGCGTTATGCGTTATGCGTTATAGGTTATGCGTTATGTGTTATGCGTTATGCGTTATGCGTTATGCGTTATGCATTATGCGTTATGCGTTATGCTTTATGCGTTATGCGTTATGCGTTATGCGTTATGAGTAATGCGTGATCCGTTATGTGTTATGCGTTATGCGTTATGCGTTATGCGTTTTGCGTTATGCGTTATGCCTTATGCGTTATGCGTTATGCGTTATGCGTTATGCGTTATGCGTTATGCGTTATGCGTTATGCGTTATGCGTTATGCGTTATGCGTTATGCGTTATGCGTTTTGCGTTATGCGTTATGCGTTATGCGTTATGCGTTATGCGTTATGCGTTATGCGTTATGCGTTATGCGTTATGAGAAATGCGTGATCCGTTATGCGTTATGCGTCATGAGTAATGCGTGATCCGTTATGCGTTATGCGTTATGCGTTATGCGTTATGCGTTATGCGTTATGCGTTATGCGATATGCGTGATCCGTTATGCGTTATGCGTTATGAGTAATGCGTGATCCGTTATGCGTTATGCGTTATGCGTTATGCGTTATGCGTTATGCGTTATGCGTTATGCGTTATGCATTATGGGTTATGCGTTATGTGTTATGCGTTATGCGTTATGCGTTATGCGTTATGGGTTATGAGTAATGCGTGACCCGTTATGCGTTATGCTTTTTGCGTTATGAGTTACGCGTAATGCGTTATGCGCTATGGGTCATGCGTTAAGCGTTATGCGTTATGCGTTATGCGTTATGGGTTATGCGTTATGTGTTATGCGTTATGCGTTATGCGTTATGCGTTATGCGTTATGCGTTATGCGTTATGCGTTATGCGTTATGCGTTATGCGTTATGCGTTATGCGTTATGTGTTATCCGTTATGAGTTATGAGTAATGCGTGATCCGTTATGCGTTATGCGTTATGAGTAATGCGTGATCCGTTATGCGTTATGCGTTATGAGTAATGCTTGATCCGTTACGCGTTATGCGTTATGCGTTATGCGTTATGGGTTATGCGTTATGTGTTATGAGTTATGCGTTATGCGTTATGCGTTATGCGTTATGCGTTATGGGTTATGAGTAATGCGTGATCCGTTATGCGTTATGCTTTATGCGTTATGAGTTACGCGTAATGCGTTATGCGTTATGCGTTTTGGGTTATGCGTTATGTGTTATGAGTTATGCGTTATGGGTTATCCGTTATGCGTTATCCGTTATGCGTTATGCGTTATGCGTTATGCGTTATGCGTTATGCGATATGCGTTATGAGTTATGAGTAATGCGTGATCCGTTATGCGTTATGCGTTATGAGTAATGCGTGATCCGTAATGCGTTATGCGTTATGAGTAATGCTTGATCCGTTACGCGTTATGCGTTATGCGTTATGGGTTATGCGTTATGTGTTATGAGTTATGCGTTATGCGTTATGCGTTATGCGTTATGCGTTATGGGTTATGAGTAATGCGTGATCCGTTATGCGTTATGCTTTATGCGTTATGAGTTACGCGTAATGCGTTATGCGTTATGCGTTATGGGTTATGCGTTATGTGTTATGAGTTATGCGATATGCGTGATCCGTTATGCGTTATGCGTTATGAGTAATGCGTGATCCGTTATGCGTTATGCGTTATGCGTTATGCGTTATGCGTTTAGCGTTATGGGTTATGCGTTATGCGTTATGCGTTATGCGTTATGCGTTATGCGTTATGCGTTATGCGTTATGCGTTATGCGTTATGCGTTATGCGTTATGCGTTATGCGTTATGCGTTATGCGTTATGCGTTATGCGTTATGCGTTATGCGTTATGCGTTATGCGTTATGCGTTATGCGTTATGCGTTATGCGTTATGAGTAATGCTTGATCCGTTACGCGTTATGCGTTATGCGTTATGCGTTATGGGTTATGCGTTATGTGTTATGAGTTATGCGTTATGAGTTATGCGTTATGCGTTATGCGTTATGCGTTATGCGTTATGCGTTATGGGTTATGAGTAATGCGTGATCCGTTATGCGTTATGCTTTATGCCTTATGAGTTACGCGTAATGCGTTATGCGCTATGGGTCATGCGTTAAGCGTTATGCGTTATGCGTTATGGGTTATGAGTAATGCGTGATCCATTATGCGTTATGCTTTATGCGTTATGAGTTACGCGTAATGCGTTATGCGTTATGCGTTATGGGTTATGAGTAATGCGTGATCCGTTAAGCGTTATGCTTTATGCGTTATGAGTTACGCGTAATGCGTTATGCGCTATGGGTCATGCGTTAAGCGTTATGCGTTATGCGTTATGGGTTATGAGTAATGCGTGATCCGTTATGCGTTATGCTTTATGCGTTATGGGTCATGCGTTAAGCGTTATGCGTTATGCGTTATGCGTTATGGGTTATGCGTTATGTGTTATGAGTTATGCGTTATGCGTTATGCGTTATGCGTTATGCGTTATGGGTTATCCGTTATGTGTTATCCGTTATGAGTTTTGCGTTATGCGTTATGCGTTATGAGTTGTGCGTTATGCGTTATGCGTTATGCGTTATGCGTTATGCGTTATGCGTTATGCGTTATGCGTTAAGCAATATGCGTTATGCGTTATGCGTTATGCGTTAAGCGTTATGCGTTATGCGTTATGCGTTATGCGTTATGCGTGATCCGTTATGCGTTATGCGTTATGAGTAATGCGTGATCCGTTATGCGTTATGCGTTATGCGTTATGCGTTATGCGTTATGCGTTATGCGTTATGCGTTATGCGTTATGCGTTATGGGTTATGCGTTATGTGTTATGCGTTATGCGTTATGCGTTATGCGTTATGCGTTATGCGTTATGCGTTATGGGTTATGAGTAATGCGTGACCCGTTATGCATTATGCTTTATGCGTTATGAGTTACGCGTAATGCGTTGTGCGCTATGGGTCATGCGTTAAGCGTTATGCGTTATGCGTTATGCGTTATGGGTTATGCGTTATGTGTTGTGCGTTATGCGTTATGCGTTATGCGTTATGCGTTATGGGTTATCCGTTATGCGTTATCCGTTATGCGTTATGCGTTATGCGTTATGCGTTATGCGTTATGCGATATGCGTTATGCGTTATGCGTTATGCGTTATGCGTTATGCGTTATGCGTTATGCGTTATGCGTTATGCGATATGCGTTATGCGTTATGCGTTATGCGTTATGCGTTATGCGTTATGCGTTATGCGTTATGCGTTATGCGTTATGCGTTATGCGTTATGCGTTATGCGTTATGCGTTATGAGTAATGCTTGATCCGTTATGCGTTATGCGTTATGCGTTATGCGTTATGCGTTATGTGTTATGCGTTGTGCGTTATCCGCTATGCGTTATGCGTTTTGCGTTATGCGTTATGCGTTATGCGTTGTGCGTTATGCGTTATGCGTTATAGGTTATGCGTTATGTGTTATGCGTTATGCGTTATGCGTTATGCATTATGCGTTATGCGTTATGCTTTATGCGTTATGCGTTATGAGTAATGCGTGATCCGTTATGTGTTATGCGTTATGCGTTATGCGTTTTGCGTTATGCGTTATGCGTTATGCGTTATGCGTTATGCGTTATGCGTTATGCGTTATGCGTTATGCGTTATGAGAAATGCGTGATCCGTTATACGTTATGCGTTATGAGTAATGCGTGATCCGTTATGCGTTATGCGTTATGCGTTATGCGTTATGCGTTATGCGTTATGCGTTATGCGTTATGCGTTATGCGTTATGCGTTATGCGTGATCCGTTATGCGTTATGCGTTATGAGTAATGCGTGATCCGTTATGCGTTATGCGTTATGCGTTATGCGTTATGCGTTATGCGTTATGCGTTATGCGTTATGGGTTATGCGTTATGTGTTATGCGTTATGCGTTATGCGTTATGCGTTATGCGTTATGCGTTATGCGTTATGCGTTATGCGTTATGGGTTATGAGTAATGCGTGACCCGTTATGCATTATGCTTTATGCGTTATGAGTTACGCGTAATGCGTTGTGCGCTATGGGTCATGCGTTATGCGTTATGCGTTATGGGTTATGCGTTATGTGTTGTGCGTTATGCGTTATGCGTTATGCGTTATGCGTTATGGGTTATCCGTTATGCGTTATCCGTTATGCGTTATGCGTTATGCGTTATGCGTTATGCGATATGCGTTATGCGTTATGCGTTATGCGATATGCGTTATGCGTTATGCGTTATGCGTTATGCGTTATGCGTTATGCGATATGCGTTATGCGTTATGCGTTATGCGTTATGCGTTATGCGTTATGCGTTATGCGTTATGCGTTATGCGTTATGCGTTATGCGTTATGCGTTATGCGTTATGCGTTATGAGTAATGCTTGATCCGTTATGCGTTATGCGTTATGCGTAATGCGTTATGTGTTATGCGTTGTGCGTTATCCGCTATGCGTTATGCGTTTTGCGTTATGCGTTATGCGTTATGCGTTGTGCGTTATGCGTTATGCGTTATAGGTTATGCGTTATGTGTTATGCGTTATGCGTTATGCGTTATGCGTTATGCATTATGCGTTATGCGTTATGCTTTATGCGTTATGCGTTATGAGTAATGCGTGATCCGTTATGTGTTATGCGTTATGCGTTATGCGTTTTGCGTTATGCGTTATGCGTTATGCGTTATGCGTTATGCGTTATGCGTTATGCTTTATGCGTTATGAGAAATGCGTGATCCGTTATACGTTATGCGTTATGAGTAATGCGTGATCCGTTATGCGTTATGCGTTATGCGTTATGCGTTATGCGTTATGCGTTATGCGTTATGCGTTATGCGTTATGCGTGATCCGTTATGCGTTATGCGTTATGAGTAATGCGTGATCCGTTATGCGTTATGCGTTATGAGTAATGCGTGATCCGTTATGCGTTATGCGTTATGCGTTATGCGTTATGCGTTTAGCGTTATGGGTTATGCGTTATGTGTTATGCGTTATGCGTTATGCGTTATGCGTTATGCGTTATGCGTTATGGGTTATGAGTAATGCGTGACCCGTTATGCGTTATGCTTTTTGCGTTATGAGTTACGCGTAATACGTTATGCGCTATGGGTCATGCGTTAAGCGTTATGCGTTATGCGTTATGCGTTATGGGTTATGCGTTATGTGTTATGCGTTATGCGTTATGCGCTATGCGTTATGCGTTATGCGTGATCCGTTATGCGTTATGCGTTATGAGTAATGCGTGATCCGTTATGCGTTATGCGTTATGCGTTATGCGTTATGCGTTATGCGTTTAGCGTTATGGGTTATGCGTTATGTGTTATGCGTTATGCGTTATGCGTTATGCGTTATGCGTTATGGGTTATGAGTAATGCGTGACCCGTTATGCGTTATGCTTTTTGCGTTATGAGTTACGCGTAATGCGTTATGCGCTATGGGTCATGCGTTAAGCGTTATGCGTTATGCGTTATGCGTTATGGGTTATGCGTTATGTGTTATGCGTTATGCGTTATGCGTTATGCGTTATGCGTTATGCGTTATGGGTTATCCGTTATGCGTTATCCGTTATGCGTTATGCGTTATGCGTTATGCGTTATGCGTTATGCGTTATGCGTTATGCGTTATGCGTTATGCGATATGCGTTATGCGTTATGCGTTATGCGTTATGCGTTATGCGTTATGCGTTATGCGTTATGCGTTATGCGTTATGCGTTATGCGTTATGCGTTATGCGTTATGCGTTATGCGTTATGCGTTATGAGTAATGCGTGATCCGTTATGCGTTATGCGTTATGCGTTATGCGTTATGCGTTATGTGTTATGCGTTGTGAGTTATCCGCTATGCGTTATGCGTTTTGCGTTATGCGTTATGCGTTATGCGTTGTGCGTTATGCGTTATGCGTTATGCGTTATAGGTTATGCGTTATGTGTCATGCGTTATGCGTTATGCGTTATGCGTTATGCGTTATGCGTTATGCATTATGCGTTATGCGTTATGCTTTATGCGTTATGCGTTATATGTAATGCGTGATCCGTTATGTGTTATGCGTTATGCGTTATGCGTTATGTGTTATGCGTTATGCGTTATGGGTTATGCGTTATGTGTTGTGCGTTATGCGTTATGCGTTATCCGTTATGCGTTATGCGTTATGCGTTATGCGTTATGCGTTATGCGTTATGCGTTATGCGTTATGCGATATGCGTTATGCGTTATGCGTTATGCGTTATGCGTTATGCGTTATGCGTTATGCGTTATGCGTTATGCGTTATGCGTTATGCGTTATGCGTTATGCGTTATGAGTAATGCGTGATCCGTTATGCGTTATGCGTTATGCGTTATGCGTTATGCGTTATGTGTTATGCGTTGTGAGTTATCCGCTATGCGTTATGCGTTTTGCGTTATGCGTTATGCGTTATGCGTTATGCGTTATGCGTTATGCGTTATGCGTGATCCGTTATGCGTTATGCGTTATGAGTAATGCGTGATCCGTTATGCGTTATGCGTTATGAGTAATGCGTGATCCGTTATGCGTTATGCGTTATGCGTTATGCGTTATGCGTTTAGCGTTATGGGTTATGCGTTATGTGTTATGCGTTATGCGTTATGCGTTATGCGTTATGCGTTATGCGTTATGGGTTATGAGTAATGCGTGACCCGTTATGCGTTATGCTTTTTGCGTTATGAGTTACGCGTAATCCGTTATGCGCTATGGGTCATGCGTTAAGCGTTATGCGTTATGCGTTATGCGTTATGGGTTATGCGTTATGTGTTATGCGTTATGCGTTATGCGCTATGCGTTATGCGTTATGCGTGATCCGTTATGCGTTATGCGTTATGAGTAATGCGTGATCCGTTATGCGTTATGCGTTATGCATTATGCGTTATGCGTTTAGCGTTATGGGTTATGCGTTATGTGTTATGCGTTATGCGTTATGCGTTATGCGTTATGCGTTATGGGTTATGAGTAATGCGTGACCCGTTATGCGTTATGCTTTTTGCGTTATGAGTTACGCGTAATGCGTTATGCGCTATGGGTCATGCGTTAAGCGTTATGCGTTATGCGTTATGCGTTATGGGTTATGCGTTATGTGTTATGCGTTATGCGTTATGCGTTATGCGTTATGCGTTATGGGTTATCCGTTATGCGTTATCCGTTATGCGTTATGCGTTATGCGTTATGCGTTATGCGTTATGCGTTATGCGTTATGCGTTATGCGTTATGCGATATGCGTTATGCGTTATGCGTTATGCGTTATGCGTTATGCGTTATGCGTTATGCGTTATGCGTTATGCGTTATGCGTTATGCGTTATGCGTTATGCGTTATGAGTAATGCGTGATCCGTTATGCGTTATGCGTTATGCGTTATGCGTTATGCGTTATGTGTTATGCGTTGTGAGTTATCCGCTATGCGTTATGCGTTTTGCGTTATGCGTTATGCGTTATGCGTTGTGCGTTATGCGTTATGCGTTATGCGTTATAGGTTATGCGTTATGTGTCATGCGTTATGCGTTATGCGTTATGCGTTATGCGTTATGCGTTATGCATTATGCGTTATGCGTTATGCTTTATGCGTTATGCGTTATAAGTAATGCGTGATCCGTTATGTGTTATGCGTTATGCGTTATGCGTTATGTGTTATGCGTTATGCGTTATGGGTTATGCGTTATGTGTTGTGCGTTATGCGTTATGCGTTATGCGTTATGCGTTATGCGTTATGCGTTATGCGTTATGCGTTATGCGTTATGCGTTATGCGTTATGCGTTATGCGATATGCGTTATGCGTTATGCGTTATGCGTTATGCGTTATGCGTTATGCGTTATGCGTTATGCGCTATGCGTTATGCGTTATGCGTGATCCGTTATGCGTTATGCGTTATGAGTAATGCGTGATCCGTTATGCGTTATGCGTTATGCGTTATGCGTTATGCGTTTAGCGTTATGGGTTATGCGTTATGTGTTATGCGTTATGCGTTATGCGTTATGCGTTATGCGTTATGGGTTATGAGTAATGCGTGACCCGTTATGCGTTATGCTTTTTGCGTTATGAGTTACGCGTAATGCGTTATGCGCTATGGGTCATGCGTTAAGCGTTATGCGTTATGCGTTATGCGTTATGGGTTATGCGTTATGTGTTATGCGTTATGCGTTATGCGTTATGCGTTATGCGTTATGCGTTATGCGTTATGCGTTATGGGTTATCCGTTATGCGTTATCCGTTATGCGTTATGCGTTATGCGTTATGCGTTATGCTATATACGTTATGCGTTATGCGTTATGCGTTATGCGTTATGCGTTATGCGTTATGCGATATGCGTTATGCATTATGCGTTATGCGTTATGCGTTATGCGTTATGCGTTATGCGTTATGCGTTATGCTTTATGCGTTATGCGTTATGCGTTATGCGTTATGCGTTATGAGTAATGCGTGATCCGTTATGCGTTATGCGTTATGCGTTATGTTTTATGCGTTGTGCGTTATCCGCTATGCGTTATGCGTTTTGCGTTATGCGTTATGCGTTATGCGTTGTGCGTTATGCGTTATGCGTTATAGGTTATGCGTTATGTGTTATGCGTTATGCGTTATGCGTTATGCGTTATGCATTATGCGTTATGCGTTATGCTTTATGCGTTATGCGTTATGCGTTATGCGTTATGAGTAATGCGTGATCCGTTATGTGTTATGCGTTATGCGTTATGCGTTATGCGTTATGCGTTTTGCGTTATGCGTTATGCCTTATGCGTTATGCGTTATGCGTTATGCGTTATGCGTTATGCGTTATGCGTTATGCGTTATGCGTTATGCGTTATGCGTTATGCGTTATGCGTTATGCGTTATGCGTTATGCGTTATGCGTTATGCGTTATGCGTTATGCGTTATGCGTTATGCGTTATGCGTTATGCGTTACGCAATATGCGTTATGCGTTATGCGTTATGCGTTATGCGTTATGAGTAATGCGTGATCCGTTATGCGTTATGCGTTATGCGTTATGCGTTATGCGTTATGCGTTATGCGTTATGCGTTATGCGTGATCCGTTATGCGTTATGCGTTATGAGTAATGCGTGATCCGTTATGCGTTATGCGTTATGCGTTATGCGTGATCCGTTATGCGTTATCCGTTATGCGTTATGCGTTATGCGTTATGCGTTATGCGTTATGCTTTATGCGTTATGCGATATGCGTTATGCGTTATGCGTTATGCGTTATGCGTTATGCGTTATGCGTTATGCGTTATGTTTTATGCGTTGTGCGTTATCCGCTATGCGTTATGCGTTTTGCGTTATGCGTTATGCGTTATGCGTTGTGCGTTATGCGTTATGCGTTATAGGTTATGCGTTATGTGTTATGCGTTATGCGTTATGCGTTATGCGTTATGCATTATGCGTTATGCGTTATGCTTTATGCGTTATGCGTTATGCGTTATGCGTTATGAGTAATGCGTGATCCGTTATGTGTTATGCGTTATGCGTTATGCGTTATGCGTTTTGCGTTATGCGTTATGCCTTATGCGTTATGCGTTATGCGTTATGCGTTATGCGTTATGCGTTATGCGTTATGCGTTATGCGTTATGCGTTATGCGTTATGCGTTATGCGTTATGCGTTATGCGTTATGCGTTATGCGTTATGCGTTATGCGTTATGCGTTATGCGTTATGCGTTATGCGTTATGCGTTACGCAATATGCGTTATGCGTTATGCGTTATGCGTTATGCGTCATGAGAAATGCGTGATCCGTTATGCGTTATGCGTTATGCGTTATGCGTTATGCGTTATGCGTTATGCGTTATGCGTTATGCGTGATCCGTTATGCTTTATGCGTTATGAGTAATGCGTGATCCGTTATGCGTTATACGTTATGCGTTATGCGTGATCCGTTATGCGTTATGCGTTATGAGTAATGCGTGATCCGTTATGTGTTATGCGTTATGCGTTATGCGTTATGCGTTATGCGTTATGCGTTATGCATTATGGGTAATGCGTTATGTGTTATGCGTTATGCGTTATGCGTTATGCGTTATGGGTTATGAGTAATGCGTGACCCGTTATGCGTTATGCTTTTTGCGTTATGAGTTACGCGTAATGCGTTATGCGCTATGGGTCATGCGTTAAGCGTTATGCGTTATGCGTTATGCGTTATGGGTTATGCGTTATGTGTTATGCGTTATGCGTTATGCGTTATGCGTTATGCGTTATGGGTTATCCGTTATGCGTTATCCGTTATGCGTTATGCGTTATGCGTTATGCGTTATGCGTTATGCGTTATGCGTTATGCGTAATGCGTTATGCGTTATGCGTTATGCGTTATGCGTTATGCGTTATGTGTTATGCGTTGTGCGTTATCCGCTATGCGTTATGCGTTTTGCGTTATGCGTTATGCGTTATGCGTTATGCGTTGTGCGTTATGCGTTATGCGTTATAGGTTATGCGTTATGTGTTATGCGTTATGCGTTATGCGTTATGCGTTATGCATTATGCGTTATGCGTTATGCTTTATGCGTTATGCGTTATGAGTAATGCGTGATCCGTTATGTGTTATGCGTTATGCGTTATGCGTTATGCGTTTTGCGTTATGCGTTATGCGTTATGCGTTATGCGTTATGCGTTATGCGTTCTGCGTTATGCGTTATGCGTTATGCGTTATGCGTTATGCGTTATGCGTTATGCGTTATGCGTTATGCGTTATGCGTTATGCGTTATGCGTTATGCGTTATGCGTTATGCGTTATGCGTTATGCGTTATGCGTTATGCGTTATGCGTTATGCGTTATGAGAAATGCGTGATCCGTTATGCGTTATCCGTTATGAGTAATGCGTGATCCGTTATGCGTTATGCGTTATGCGTTATGCGTTATGCGTTATGCGTTATGCGTTATGCGTTCTGCGTTATGCGTTATGCGTTATGCGTTATGCGTTATGCGTTATGCGTTATGCGTTATGCGTTATGCGTAATGCGTTATGCGTTATGCGTTATGCGTTATGCGTTATGCGTTATGTGTTATGCGTTGTGCGTTATCCGCTATGCGTTATGCGTTTTGCGTTATGCGTTATGCGTTATGCGTTATGAGTTGTGCGTTATGCGTTATGGGTTATGCGTTATGCGTTATGCGTTATGCGTTATGCGTTATGCGTTATGCGTTATGCGTTATGCGTTATGCGTAATGCGTTATGCGTTATGCGTTATGCGTTATGCGTTATGCGTTATGTGTTATGCGTTGTGCGTTATCCGCTATGCGTTATGCGTTTTGCGTTATGCGTTATGCGTTATGCGTTATGAGTTGTGCGTTATGCGTTATGCGTTATGCGTTATGCGTTATGCGTTATGCGTTATGCGTTATGCGTTATGCGTTATGGGTTATGCGTTATGCGTTATGCGTTATGCGTTATGCGTTATGCGATATGCGTTATGCGTTATGCGTTATGCGTTATGCGTTATGCGTTATGCGTTATGCGTTATGCGTTATGCGTTATGCGTTATGCGTTATGCGTTATGCGTTACGCAATATGCGTTATGCGTTATGCGTTATGCGTTATGCGTTATGCGTTATGCGTTATGCGTTATGCGTTATGCGTTATGCGTTATGCGTTATGCGTTATGCGTTATGCGTTATGCGTTATGCGTTATGCGTTATGCGTAATGCGTTATGCGTTATGCGTTATGCGTTATGCGTTATGTGTTATGCGTTGTGCGTTATCCGCTATGCGTTATGCGTTTTGCGTTATGCGTTATGCGTTATGCGTTATCCGTAATGCGTTATCCGTTATGCGTTATGCGTTATGCGTTATGCGTTATGCGTTATGCGTTATGCGATATGCGTTATGCGTTATGCGTTATGCGTTATGCGTTATGCGTATGCGTTATGCATTATGCGTTATGCGTTATGCGTTATGCGTTATGCGTTATGCGTTATGCTTTATGCGTTATGCGTTATGCGTTATGCGTTATGCGTTATGAGTAATGCGTGATTCGTTATGCGTTATGCGTTATGCGTTATGTTTTATGCGTTGTGCGTTATCCGCTATGCGTTATGCGTTTTGCGTTATGCGTTATGCGTTATGCGTTGTGCGTTATGCGTTATGCGTTATAGGTTATGCGTTATGTGTTATGCGTTATGCGTTATGCGTTATGCGTTATGCGTTATGCGTTATGCGTTATGCTTTATGCGTTATGCGTTATGCGTTATGCGTTATGAGTAATGCGTGATCCGTTATGTGTTATGCGTTATGCGTTATGCGTTATGCGTTTTGCGTTATACGTTATGCGTTATGCGTTATGCGTTACGCAATATGCGTTATGCGTTATGCGTTATGCGTTATGCGTCATGAGTAATGCGTGATCCGTTATGCGTTATGCGTTATGCGTTATGCGTTATGCGTTATGCGTTATGCGTTATGCGTTATGCGTGATCCGTTATGCTTTATGCGTTATGAGTAATGCGTGATCCGTTATGCGTTATGCGTTATGCGTTATGCGTGATCCGTTATGCGTTATGCGTTATGAGTAATGCGTGATCCGTTATGCGTTATGCGTTATGCGTTATGCGTTATGCGTTATGCATTATGGGTTATGCGTTATGTGTTATGCGTTATGCGTTATGCGTTATGCGTTATGGGTTATGAGTAATGCGTGACCCGTTATGCGTTATGCTTTTTGCGTTATGAGTTACGCGTAATGCGTTATGCGCTATGGGTCATGCGTTAAGCGTTATGCGTTATGCGTTATGCGTTATGGGTTATGCGTTATGTGTTATGCGTTATGCGTTATGCGTTATGCGTTATGCGTTATGGGTTATCCGTTATGCGTTATCCGTTATGCGTTATGCGTTATGCGTTATGCGTTATGCGTTATGCTTTATGCGTTATGCGATATGCGTTATGCGTTATGCGTTATGCGTTATGCGTTATGCGTTATGCGTTATGCGTTATGCGTTATGCGTAATGCGTTATGCGTTATGCGTTATGCGTTATGCGTTATGCGTTATGTGTTATGCGTTGTGCGTTATCCGCTATGCGTTATGCGTTTTGCGTTATGCGTTATGCGTTATGCGTTATGCGTTATGCGTTGTGCGTTATGCGTTATGCGTTATAGGTTATGCGTTATGTGTTATGCGTTATGCGTTATGCGTTATGCGTTATGCATTATGCGTTATGCGTTATGCTTTATGCGTTATGCGTTATGAGTAATGCGTGATCCGTTATGTGTTATGCGTTATGCGTTATGCGTTATGCGTTTTGCGTTATGCGTTATGCGTTATGCGTTATGCGTTATGCGTTATGCGTTCTGCGTTATGCGTTATGCGTTATGCGTTATGCGTTATGCGTTATGCGTTATGCGTTATGCGTTATGCGTTATGCGTTATGCGTTATGCGTTATGCGTTATGCGTTATGCGTTATGCGTTATGCGTTATGCGTTATGCGTTATGCGTTATGCGTTATGCGTTATGCGTTATGCGTTATGCGTTATGCGTTACGCAATATGCGTTATGCGTTATGCGTTATGCGTTATGCGTTATGCGTTATGCGTTATGCGTTATGCGTTATGCGTTATGCGTTATGCGTTATGCGTTATGCGTTATGCGTTATGCGTTATGCGTTATGCGTTATGCGTAATGCGTTATGCGTTATGCGTTATGCGTTATGCGTTATGTGTTATGCGTTGTGCGTTATCCGCTATGCGTTATGCGTTTTGCGTTATGCGTTATGCGTTATGGGTTATCCGTTATGCGTTATCCGTTATGCGTTATGCGTTATGCGTTATGCGTTATGCGTTATGCGTTATGCGATATGCGTTATGCGTTATGCGTTATGCGTTATGCGTTATGCGATATGCGTTATGCATTATGCGTTATGCGTTATGCGTTATGCGTTATGCGTTATGCGTTATGCTTTATGCGTTATGCGTTATGCGTTATGCGTTATGCGTTATGAGTAATGCGTGATTCGTTATGCGTTATGCGTTATGCGTTATGTTTTATGCGTTGTGCGTTATCCGGTATGCGTTATGCGTTTTGCGTTATGCGTTATGCGTTATGCGTTGTGCGTTATGCGTTATGCGTTATAGGTTATGCGTTATGTGTTATGCGTTATGCGTTATGCGTTATGCGTTATGCGTTATGCGTTATGCGTTATGCTTTATGCGTTATGCGTTATGCGTTATGCGTTATGAGTAATGCGTGATCCGTTATGTGTTATGCGTTATGCGTTATGCGTTATGCGTTTTGCGTTATACGTTATGCGTTATGCGTTATGCGTTACGCAATATGCGTTATGCGTTATGCGTTATGCGTTATGCGTCATGAGTAATGCGTGATCCGTTATGCGTTATGCGTTATGCGTTATGCGTTATGCGTTATGCGTTATGCGTTATGCGTTATGCGTTATCCGTTATGCTTTATGCGTTATGAGTAATGCGTGATCCGTTATGCGTTATGCGTTATGCGTTATGCGTGATCCGTTATGCGTTATGCGTTATGAGTAATGCGTGATCCGTTATGCGTTATGCGTTATGCGTTATGCGTTATGCGTTATGCATTATGGGTTATGCGTTATGTGTTATGCGTTATGCGTTATGCTTTATGCGTTATGGGTTATGAGTAATGCGTGACCCGTTATGCGTTATGCTTTTTGCGTTATGAGTTACGCGTAATGCGTTATGCGCTATGGGTCATGCGTTAAGCGTTATGCGTTATGCGTTATGCGTTATGGGTTATGCGTTATGTGTTATGCGTTATGCGTTATGCGTTATGCGTTATGCGTTATGGGTTATCCGTTATGCGTTATCCGTTATGCGTTATGCGTTATGCGTTATGCGTTATGCGTTATGCTTTATGCGTTATGCGATATGCGTTATGCGTTATGCGTTATGCGTTATGCGTTATGCGTTATGCGTTATGCGTTATGCGTTATGCGTAATGCGTTATGCGTTATGCGTTATGCGTTATGCGTTATGCGTTATGTGTTATGCGTTGTGCGTTATCCGCTATGCGTTATGCGTTTTGCGTTATGCGTTATGCGTTATGCGTTATGCGTTATGCGTTATGCGTTATGCGTTATGCGTTATAGGTTATGCGTTATGTGTTATGCGTTATGCGTTATGCGTTATGCGTTATGCATTATGCGTTATGCGTTATGCTTTATGCGTTATGCGTTATGAGTAATGCGTGATCCGTTATGTGTTATGCGTTATGCGTTATGCGTTATGCGTTTTGCGTTATGCGTTATGCGTTAGGCGTTATGCGTTATGCGTTATGCGTTCTGCGTTATGCGTTATGCGTTATGCGTTATGCGTTATGCGTTATGCGTTATGCGTTATGCGTTATGCGTTATGCGTTATGCGTTATGCGTTATGCGTTATGCGTTATGCGTTATGCGTTATGCGTTATGCGTTATGCGTTATGCGTTATGCGTTATGCGTTATGCGTTATGCGTTATGCGTTATGCGTTATGCGTTATGAGAAATGCGTGATCCGTTATGCGTTATGCGTTATGAGTAATGCGTGATCCGTTATGCGTTATGCGTTATGCGTTATGCGTTATGCGTTATGCGTTATGCGTTATGCGTTCTGCGTTATGCGTTATGCGTTATGCGTTATGCGTTATGCGTTATGCGTTATGCGTTATGCGTTATGCGTTATGCGTAATGCGTTATGCGTTATGCGTTATGCGTTATGCGTTATGCGTTATGTGTTATGCGTTGTGCGTTATCCGCTATGCGTTATGCGTTTTGCGTTATGCGTTATGCGTTATGCGTTATGAGTTGTGCGTTATGCGTTATGGGTTATGCGTTATGCGTTATGCGTTATGCGTTATGCGTTATGCGTTATGCGTTATGCGTTATGCGTTATGCGTTATGCGTAATGCGTTATGCGTTATGCGTTATGCGTTATGCGTTATGCGTTATGCGTTATGTGTTATGCGTTGTGCGTTATCCGCTATGCGTTATGCGTTTTGCGTTATGCGTTATGCGTTATGCGTTATGAGTTGTGCGTTATGCGTTATGCGTTATGCGTTATGCGTTATGCGTTATGCGTTATGCGTTATGCGTTATGCGTTATGGGTTATGCGTTATGCGTTATGCGTTATGCGTTATGCGTTATGCGATATGCGTTATGCGTTATGCGTTATGCGTTATGCGTTATGCGTTATGCGTTATGCGTTATGCGTTATGCGTTATGCGTTATGCGTTATGCGTTATGCGTTATGCGTTATGCGTTATGCGTTATGCGTTATGCGTTATGCGTTATGCGTTATGCGTTATGAGTAATGCTTGATCCGTTACGCGTTATGCGTTATGCGTTATGCGTTATGGGTTATGCGTTATGGGTTATGCGTTATGGGTTATGAGTAATGCGTGATCCGTTATGCGTTATGCGTTATGAGTAATGCGTGATCCGTTATGCGTTATGCGTTATGCGTTATGCGTTATGCGTTATGCGTTATGCGCTATGGGTCATGCGTTAAGCGTTATGCGTTATGCGTTATGCGTTATGCGTTATGGGTTATGCGTTATGCGTTATGCGCTATGGGTCATGCGTTATGTGTTATGCGTTGTGCGTTATCCGCTATGCGTTATGCGTTTTGCGTTATGCGTTATGCGTTATGCGTTATGCGTTATGCGTTATGCGTTATGCGTTATGCGTTATGGGTTATCCGTTATGCGTTATCCGTTATGCGTTATGCGTTATGCGTTATGCGTTATGCGATATGCGTTATGCGTTATGCGTTATGCGTTATGCGTTATGCGTTATGCGTTATGCGTTATGCGATATGCGTTATGCGTTATGCGTTATGCGTTATGAGTTGTGCGTTATGCGTTATGCGTTATGCGTTATGCGTTATGCGTTATGCGTTATGCGTTATGCGTTATGCGTTATGCGTTATGCGTTATGCGTTATGCGTAATGCGTTATGCGTTATGCGTTATGCGTTATGCGTTATGCGTTATGCGTTATGTGTTATGCGTTGTGCGTTATCCGCTATGCGTTATGCGTTTTGCGTTATGCGTTATGCGTTATGCGTTATGAGTTGTGCGTTATGCGTTATGCGTTATGCGTTATGCGTTATGCGTTATGCGTTATGCGTTATGCGTTATGCGTTATGGGTTATGCGTTATGCGTTATGCGTTATGCGTTATGCGTTATGCGATATGCGTTATGCGTTATGCGTTATGCGTTATGCGTTATGCGTTATGCGTTATGCGTTATGCGTTATGCGTTATGCGTTATGGGTTATGCGTTATGCGTTATGCGTTATGCGTTATGCTGTATGCGTTATGCGTTATGCGTTATGCGTTATGCGTTATGCGTTATGCGTTATGCGTTATGCGTTATGCGTTATGCGTTATGCGTTATGCGTTATGCGTTATGCGTTATGCGTTATGCGTTATGCGTTATGCGTTATGCGTTATGCGTTATGCGTTATGCGTTATGCGTTATGCGTCATGCGTTATGCGTTATGCGTTATGCGTTATGCGTTATGCGTTATGCGTTATGCGTTATGCGTTATGCGTTATGCGTAATGCGTTATGCGTTATGCGTTATGCGTTATGCGTTATGTGTTATGCGTTGTGCGTTATCCGCTATGCGTTATGCGTTTTGCGTTATGCGTTATGCGTTATGCGTGATCCGTTATGCGTTATCCGTTATGCGTTATGCGTTATGCGTTATGCATTATGCGTTATGCGTTATGCGTTATGCGATATGCGTTATGCGTTATGCGTTATGCGTTATGCGTTATGCGTTATGCGATATGCGATATGCGTAATGCGTTATGCGTTATGCGTTATGCGTTATGCGTTATGTGTTATGCGTTGTGCGTTATCCGCTATGCGTTATGCGTTTTGCGTTATGCGTTATGCGTTATGCGTTATGCGTTGTGCGTTATGCGTTATGCGTTATAGGTTATGCGTTATGTGTTATGCGTTTTGCGTTATGCGTTATGCGTTTTGCGTTATGCGTTTTGCATTATGCGTTATGCGTTATGCGTTATGCGTTATGCGTTATGCGTTATGCCGTATGCGTTATGCGTTATGCGTTATGCGTTATGCGTTATGCGTTATGCGTTATGCGTTATGCGTTATGCGTTATGCGTTATGCGTTATGCGTTATGCGTTATGCGTTATGCGTTATGCGTTATGCGTTATGCGTTATGCGTTATGAGTAATGCTTGATCCGTTACGCGTTATGCGTTATGCGTTATGCGTTATGGGTTATGCGTTATGGGTTATGCGTTATGGGTTATGAGTAATGCGTGATCCGTTATGCGTTATGCGTTATGAGTAATGCGTGATCCGTTATGCGTTATGCGTTATGCGTTATGCGTTATGCGTTATGCGCTATGGGTCATGCGTTAAGCGTTATGCGTTATGCGTTATGCGTTATGCGTTATGCTTTATGCGTTATGAGTTACGCGTAATGCGTTATGCGCTATGGGTCATGCGTTATGTGTTATGCGTTGTGCGTTATCCGCTATGCGTTATGCGTTTTGCGTTATGCGTTATGCGTTATGCGTTATGCGTTATGAGTTGTGCGTTATGCGTTATGCGTTATGCGTTATGCGTTATGCGTTATGCGTTATGCGTTATGCGTTATGGGTTATCCGTTATGCGTTATGCGTTATGCGTTATGCGTTATGCGTTGTGCTTTACGCGTTGTGCGTTATGCGTTATGCGTTATGCGTTATGTGTTATCCGTTATGCGTTATGCGTTATGCGGTATGCGTTATGCGTTGTGCTTTACGCGTTGTGCGTTATAAGTAATGCGTGATCCGTTATGTGTTATGCGTTATGCGTTATGCGTTATGCGTTTTGCGTTATGCGTTATGCAATATGCGTTATGCGTTATGCGTTATGCGTTATGCGTTATGCGTTATGCGTTATGCCGTATGCGTTATGCGTTATGCGTTATGCGTTATGCGTTATGCGTTATGCGTTATGCGTTATGCGTTATGCGTTATGCGTTATGCGTTATGCGTTATGCGTTATGCGTTATGCGTTATGCGTTATGCGTTATGCGTTATGCGTTATGCGTTATGCGTTATGCGTTATGCGTTATGCGTTATGAGTAATGCTTGATCCGTTACGCGTTATGCGTTATGCGTTATGCGTTATGGGTTATGCGTTATGGGTTATGCGTTATGGGTTATGAGTAATGCGTGATCCGTTATGCGTTATGCGTTATGAGTAATGCGTGATCCGTTATGCGTTATGCGTTATGCGTTATGCGTTATGCGTTATGCGTTATGCGCTATGGGTCATGCGTTAAGCGTTATGCGTTATGCGTTATGCGTTATGCGTTATGCGTTATGCGTTATGCGTTATGCGCTATGGGTCATGCGTTATGTGTTATGCGTTGTGCGTTATCCGGTATGCGTTATGCGTTTTGCGTTATGCGTTATGCGTTATGCGTTATGCGTTATGCGTTATGCGTTATGCGTTATGCGTTATGGGTTATCCGTTATGCGTTATCCGTTATGCGTTATGCGTTATGCGTTATGCGTTATGCGATATGCGTTATGCGTTATGCGTTATGCGTTATGCGTTATGCGTTATGCGTTATGCGTTATGCGATATGCGTTATGCGTTATGCGTTATGCGTTATGAGTTGTGCGTTATGCGTTATGCGTTATGCGTTATGCGTTATGCGTTATGCGTTATGCGTTATGCGTTATGGGTTATCCGTTATGCGTTATCCGTTATGCGTTATGCGTTATGCGTTATGCGTTATGCGTTATGCGTTATGCGTTATGCGTTATGCGTTATGCGTTATGCGTTATGCGTTATGCGTTATGCGTTATGCGTTATGCGTTATGCGTTATGCGTTATGCGTTATGCGTTATGCGTTATGCGTTATGCGTTATGCGTTATGCGTTATGCGTTATGCGTTATGCGTTATGCCTTATGCGTTATGCGTTATGCGTTATGCGTTATGCGTTATGCGTTATGCGTTATGCGTTATGCGTTATGCGTTATGCGTTATGCGTTATGCGTTATGCGTTATGCGTTATGCGTTATGCGTTATGCGTTATGTGTTATGCGTTATGCGTTATGCGTTATGCGTTATGCGTTATGCGTTATGCGTTATGGGTTATCCGTTATGCGTTATCCGTTATGCGTTATGCGTTATGCGTTATGCGTTATGCTATATACGTTATGCGTTATGCGTTATGCGTTATGCGTTATGCGTTATGCGATATGCGTTATGCATTATGCGTTATGCGTTATGCGTTATGCGTTATGCGTTATGCGTTATGCGTTATGCTTTATGCGTTATGCGTTATGCGTTATGCGTTATGCGTTATGAGTAATGCGTGATCCGTTATGCGTTATGCGTTATGCGTTATGTTTTATGCGTTGTGCGTTATCCGCTATGCGTTATGCGTTTTGCGTTATGCGTTATGCGTTATGCGTTGTGCGTTATGCGTTATGCGTTATAGGTTATGCGTTATGTGTTATGCGTTATGCGTTATGCGTTATGCGTTATGCATTATGCGTTATGCGTTATGCTTTATGCGTTATGCGTTATGCGTTATGCGTTATGAGTAATGCGTGATCCGTTATGTGTTATGCGTTATGCGTTATGCGTTATGCGTTATGCGTTTTGCGTTATGCGTTATGCCTTATGCGTTATGCGTTATGCGTTATGCGTTATGCGTTATGCCTTATGCGTTATGCGTTATGCGTTATGCGTTATGCGTTATGCGTTATGCGTTATGCGTTATGCGTTATGCGTTATGCGTTATGCGTTATGCGTTATGCGTTATGCGTTATGCGTTATGCGTTATGCGTTATGCGTTATGCGTTATGCGTTATGCGTTACGCAATATGCGTTATGCGTTATGCGTTATGCGTTATGCGTTATGAGTAATGCGTGATCCGTTATGCGTTATGCGTTATGCGTTATGCGTTATGCGTTATGCGTTATGCGTTATGCGTTATGCGTGATCCGTTATGCGTTATGCGTTATGAGTAATGCGTGATCCGTTATGCGTTATGCGTTATGCGTTATGCGTGATCCGTTATGCGTTATGCGTTATGAGTAATGCGTGATCCGTTATGCGTTATGCGTTATGCGTTATGCGTTATGCGTTATGCGTTATGCGTTATGCATTATGGGTTATGCGTTATGTGTTATGCGTTATGCGTTATGCGTTATGCGTTATGGGTTATGAGTAATGCGTGACCCGTTATGCGTTATGCTTTTTGCGTTATGAGTTACGCGTAATGCGTTATGCGCTATGGGTCATGCGTTAAGCGTTATGCGTTATGCGTTATGGGTTATCCGTTATGCGTTATCCGTTATGCGTTATGCGTTATGCGTTATGCGTTATGCGTTATGCGTTATGCGTTATGCGTTATGCGTTATGCGTTATGCGTTATGCGTTATGCGTTATGCGTTATGCGTTATGCGTTATGCGTTATGCGTTATGCGTTATGCGTTATGCGTTATGCGTTATGCGTTATGCGTTATGCGTTATGCGTTATGCGTTATGCGTTATGCGTTATGCGTTATGCCTTATGCGTTATGCGTTATGCGTTATGCGTTATGCGTTATGCGTTATGCGTTATGCGTTATGCGTTATGCGTTATGCGTTATGCGTTATGCGTTATGCGTTATGCGTTATGCGTTATGCGTTATGCGTTATGCGTTATGCGTTATGCGTTATGTGTTATGCGTTATGCGTTATGCGTTATGCGTTATGCGTTATGCGTTATGCGTTATGGGTTATCCGTTATGCGTTATCCGTTATGCGTTATGCGTTATGCGTTATGCGTTATGCTATATACGTTATGCGTTATGCGTTATGCGTTATGCGTTATGCGTTATGCGATATGCGTTATGCATTATGCGTTATGCGTTATGCGTTATGCGTTATGCGTTATGCGTTATGCGTTATGCGTTATGCGTTATGCGTTATGCGTTATGCGTTATGCGTTATGAGTAATGCGTGATCCGTTATGCGTTATGCGTTATGCGTTATGTTTTATACGTTGTGCGTTATCCGCTATGCGTTATGCGTTTTGCGTTATGCGTTATGCGTTATGCGTTGTGCGTTATGCGTTATGCGTTATAGGTTATGCGTTATGTGTTATGCGTTATGCGTTATGCGTTATGCGTTATGCATTATGCGTTATGCGTTATGCTTTATGCGTTATGCGTTATGCGTTATGCGTTATGAGTAATGCGTGATCCGTTATGTGTTATGCGTTATGCGTTATGCGTTATGCGTTTTGCGTTATGCGTTATGCCTTATGCGTTATGCGTTATGCGTTATGCGTTATGCGTTATGCGTTATGCGTTATGCGTTATGCGTTATGCGTTATGCGTTATGCGTTATGCGTTATGCGTTATGCGTTATGCGTTATGCGTTATGCGTTATGCGTTATGCGTTATGCGTTATGCGTTATGCGTTATGCGTTATGCGTTACGCAATATGCGTTATGCGTTATGCGTTATGCGTTATGCGTTATGAGTAATGCGTGATCCGTTATGCGTTATGCGTTATGCGTTATGCGTTATGCGTTATGCGTTATGCGTTATGCGTTATGCGTGATCCGTTATGCGTTATGCGTTATGAGTAATGCGTGATCCGTTATGCGTTATGCGTTATGCGTTATGCGTGATCCGTTATGCGTTATGCGTTATGAGTAATGCGTGATCCGTTATGCGTTATGCGTTATGCGTTATGCGTTATGCGTTATGCGTTATGCGTTATGCATTATGGGTTATGCGTTATGTGTTATGCGTTATGCGTTATGCGTTATGCGTTATGGGTTATGAGTAATGCGTGACCCGTTATGCGTTATGCTTTTTGCGTTATGAGTTACGCGTAATGCGTTATGCGCTATGGGTCATGCGTTAAGCGTTATGCGTTATGCGTTATGCGTTATGGGTTATGCGTTATGTGTTATGCGTTATGCGTTATGCGTTATGCGTTATGCGTTATGGGTTATCCGTTATGCGTTATCCGTTATGCGTTATGCGTTATGCGTTATGCGTTATGCTTTATGCGTTATGCGATATGCGTTATGCGTTATGCGTTATGCGTTATGCGTTATGCGTTATGCGTTATGCGTTATGTGTTATGCGTTGTGCGTTATCCGCTATGCGTTATGCGTTTTGCGTTATGCGTTATGCGTTATGCGTTATGCGTTGTGCGTTATGCGTTATGCGTTATAGGTTATGCGTTATGTGTTATGCGTTATGCGTTATGCGTTATGCGTTATGCATTATGCGTTATGCGTTATGCTTTATGCGTTATGCGTTATGAGTAATGCGTGATCCGTTATGTGTTATGCGTTATGCGTTATGCGTTATGCGTTTTGCGTTATGCGTTATGCGTTATGCGTTATGCGTTATGGGTTATGCGTTATGTGTTATGAGTTATGCGTTATGCGTTATGCGTTATGCGTTATGCGTTATGGGTTATCCGTTATGTGTTATCCGTTATGAGTTTTGCGTTATGCGTTATGCGTTATGTGTTGTGCGTTATGCGTTATGCGTTATGCGTTATGCGTTATGCGTTATGCGTTATGCGTTATGCGTTACGCAATATGCGTTATGCGTTATGCGTTATGCGTTAAGCGTTATGCGTTATGCGTTATGCGTTATGCGTGATCCGTTATGCGTTATGCGTTATGAGTAATGCGTGATCCGTTATGCGTTATGCGTTATGCGTTATGCGTTATGCGTTATGCGTTATGCGTTATGCGTTATGCGTTATGGGTTATGCGTTATGTGTTATGCGTTATGCGTTATGCGTTATGCGTTATGCGTTATGCGTTATGCGTTATGGGTTATGAGTAATGCGTGACCCGTTATGCATTATGCTTTATGCGTTATGAGTTACGCGTAATGCGTTGTGCGCTATGGGTCATGCGTTAAGCGTTATGCGTTATGCGTTATGCGTTATGGGTTATGCGTTATGTGTTGTGCGTTATGCGTTATGCGTTATGCGTTATGCGTTATGGGTTATCCGTTATGCGTTATGCGTTATGCGTTATGCGTTATGCGTTATGCGTTATGCGTTATGCGTTATGCGTTATGCGTTATGCGTTATGCGTTATGCGTTATGCGTTATGCGTTATGCGTTATGCGTTATGCGTTATGCGTTATGCGTTACGCAATATGCGTTATGCGTTATGCGTTATGCGTTATGCGTTATGCGTTATGCGTTATGCGTTATGCGTTATGCGTTATGCGTTATGCGTTATGCGTTATGCGTTATGCGTTATGCGTAATGCGTTATGCGTTATGCGTTATGCGTTATGCGTTATGTGTTATGCGTTGTGCGTTATCCGCTATGCGTTATGCGTTTTGCGTTATGCGTTATGCGTTATGCGTTATCCGTTATGCGTTATCCGTTATGCGTTATGCGTTATGCGTTATGCGTTATGCGTTATGCGTTATGCGATATGCGTTATGCGTTATGCGTTATGCGTTATGCGTTATGCGATATGCGTTATGCGTTATGCGTTATGCGTTATGCGTTATGCGTTATGCGTTATGCGTTATGCTTTATGCGTTATGCGTTATGCGTTATGCGTTATGCGTTATGAGTAATGCGTGATTCGTTATGCGTTATGCGTTATGCGTTATGTTTTATGCGTTGTGCGTTATCCGCTATGCGTTATGCGTTTTGCGTTATGCGTTATGCGTTATGCGTTGTGCGTTATGCGTTATGCGTTATAGGTTATGCGTTATGTGTTATGCGTTATGCGTTATGCGTTATGCGTTATGCATTATGCGTTATGCGTTATGCTTTATGCGTTATGCGTTATGCGTTATGCGTTATGAGTAATGCGTGATCAGTTATGTGTTATGCGTTATGCGTTATGCGTTATGCGTTTTGCGTTATGCGTTATGCGTTATGCGTTATGCGTTATGCGTTATGCGTTATGCGTTATGCGTTATGCGTTATGCGTTATGCGTTATGCGTTATGCGTTATGCGTTATGCGTTATGCGTTATGCGTTATGCGTTATGCGTTATGCGTTATGCGTTACGCAATATGCGTTATGCGTTATGCGTTATGCGTTATGCGTCATGAGTAATGCGTGATCCGTTATGCGTTATGCGTTATGCGTTATGCGTTATGCGTTATGCGTTATGCGTTATGCGTTATGCGTTATGCGTGATCCGTTATGCTTTATGCGTTATGCGTTATGCGTTATGCGTTATGCGTTATGCGTTATGCGTTATGCGTTATGCGTTATGCGTTATGCGTTATGCGTTATGTGTTATGCGTTGTGCGTTATCCGCTATGCGTTATGTGTTTTGCGTTATGCGTTATGCGTTATGCGTTATGAGTTGTGCGTTATGCGTTATGGGTTATGCGTTATGCGTTATGCGTTATGCGTTATGCGTTATGCGTTATGCGTTATGCGTTATGCGTTATGCGTTATGCGTTATGCGTTATGCGTTATGCGTTATGCGTTATGCGTTATGCGTTATGTGTTATGCGTTGTGCGTTATCCGCTATGCGTTATGCGTTTTGCGTTATGCGTTATGCGTTATGCGTTATGAGTTGTGCGTTATGCGTTATGCGTTATGCGTTATGCGTTATGCGTTATGCGTTATGCGTTATGCGTTATGCGTTATGCGTTATGGGTTATGCGTTATGCGTTATGCGTTATGCGTTATGCGTTATGCGATATGCGTTATGCGTTATGCGTTATGCGTTATGCGTTATGCGTTATGCATTATGCGTTATGCGTTATGCGTTATGCGTTATGGGTTATGCGTTATGCGTTATGCGTTATGCGTTATGCGTTATGCGTTATGCGTTATGCGTTATGCGTTATGCGTTATGCGTTATGCGTTATGCGTTATGCGTTATGCGTTATGCGTTATGCGTTATGCGTTATGCGTTATGCGTTATGCGTTATGCGTTATGCGTTATGCGTTATGCGTTATGCGTTATGCGTTATGCGTTATGCGTTATGCGTTATGCGTTATGCGTTATGCGTTATGCGTTATGCGTCGTGCGTTATGCGTTATGCGTTATGCGTTATGCGTTATGCGTTATGCGTTATGCGTAATGCGTTATGCGTTATGCGTTATGCGTTATGCGTTATGTGTTATGCGTTGTGCGTTATCCGCTATGCGTTATGCGTTTTGCGTTATGCGTTATGCGTTATGCGTTATCCGTTATGCGTTATCCGTTATGCGTTATGCGATATGCGTTATGCATTATGCGTTATGCGTTATGCGTTATGCGATATGCGTTATGCGTTATGCGTTATGCGTTATGCGTTATGCGTTATGCGTTATGCGATATGCGTAATGCGTTATGCGTTATGCGTTATGCGTTATGCGTTATGTGTTATGCGTTGTGCGTTATCCGCTATGCGTTATGCGTTATCCGCTATGCGTTATGCGTTTTGCGTTATGCGTTATGCGTTATGCGTTATGCGTTGTGCGTTATGCGTTATGCGTTATGCGTTATGCGTTATGCGTTATGCGTTATGCGTTATGCGTTATGCGTTTTGCGTTATGCGTTATGCAATATGCGTTATGCGTTATGCTTTATGCGTTATGCGTTATGCGTTATGCCGTATGCGTTATGCGTTATGCGTTAGGCGTTATGCGTTATGCGTTATGCGTTATGCGTTATGCGTTATGCGTTATGCGTTATGCGTTATGCGTTATGCGTTATGCGTTATGCGTTATGCGTTATGCGTTATGCGTTATGCGTTATGAGTAATGCTTGATCCGTTACGCGTTATGCGTTATGCGTTATGCGTTATGGGTTATGCGTTATGGGTTATGCGTTATGGGTTATGAGTAATGCGTGATCCGTTATGCGTTATGCGTTATGAGTAATGCGTGATCCGTTATGCGTTATGCGTTATGCGTTATGCGTTATGCGTTATGCGCTATGGGTCATGCGTTAAGCGTTATGCGTTATGCGTTATGCGTTATGCGTTATGCTTTATGCGTTATGAGTTAAGCGTAATGCGTTATGCGCTATGGGTCATGCGTTATGTGTTATGCGTTGTGCGTTATCCGCTATGCGTTATGCGTTTTGCGTTATGCGTTATGCGTTATGCGTTATGCGTTATGAGTTATGCGTTATGCGTTATGCGTTATGCGTTATGCGTTATGCGTTATGCGTTATGCGTTATGCGTTATGGGTTATCCGTTATGCGTTATCCGTTATGCGTTATGCGTTATGCGTTATGCGTTATGCGATATGCGTTATGCGTTATGCGTTATGCGTTATGTGTTATCCGTTATGCGTTATGGGTTATGCGTTATGGGTTATGCGTTATGGGTTATGAGTAATGCGTGATCCGTTATGCGTTATGCGTTATGAGTAATGCGTGATCCGTTATGCGTTATGCGTTATGCGTTATGCGTTATGCGTTATGCGTTATGCGCTATGGGTCATGCGTTAAGCGTTATGCGTTATGCGTTATGCGTTATGCGTTATGCGTTATGCGTTATGCGTTATGCGCTATGGGTCATGCGTTATGTGTTATGCGTTGTGCGTTATCCGCTATGCGTTATGCGTTTTGCGTTATGCGTTATGCGTTATGCGTTATGCGTTATGAGTTGTGAGTTATGCGTTATGCGTTATGCGTTATGCGTTATGCGTTATGCGTTATGGGTTATCCGTTATGCGTTATCCGTTATGCGTTATGCGTTATGCGTTATGCGATATGCGTTATGCGTTATGCGTTATGCGTTATGCGTTATGCGTTATGCGTTATGCGTTATGCGATATGCGTTATGCGTTATGCGTTATGCGTTATGCGTTATGCGTTATGCGTTATGCGTTATGCGTTATGCGTTATGCGTTATGCGTTATGCGTTATGCGTTATGCGTTATGCGTTATGCGTTATGCGTTATGCGTTATGCGTTATGCGTTATGCGTTATGCGTTATGCGTTATGCGTTATGCGTTATGCGTTATGCGTTATGCGTTATGCGTTATGCGTTATGCGTTATGCGTTATGCGTTATGCGTTATGCGTTATGCGTTATAAGTAATGCGTGATCCGTTATGTGTTATGCGTGATCCGTTATGTGTTATGCGTTATGCGTTATGCGTTATGTGTTATGCGTTGTGCGTTATCCGCTATGCGTTATGCGTTTTGCGTTATGCGTTATGCGTTATGCGTTATGAGTTGTGCGTTATGCGTTATGAGTTGTGCGTTATGCGTTATGCGTTATGCGTTATGCGTTATGCGTTATGCGTTATGCGTTATGCGTTATGCGTTATGCGTTATGCGTTATGCGTTATGCGTTATGCGTTATGCGTTATGCGTTATGGGTTACCCGTTATGCGTTATCCGTTATGCGTTATGCGTTATGCGTTATGCGTTATGCGTTATGCGTTATGCGTTATGCGTTATGCGTTATGCGTTATGCGTTATGCGTTATGCGTTATGCGATATGCGTTATGCGTTATGCGTTATGCGTTATGCGTTATGCGTTATGCGTTATGCGTTATGCGTTATGCGTTATGCGTTATGCGTTATGCGTTATGCGTTATGCGTTATGCGTTATGCGTTATGCGTTATGCGTTATGCGTTATGCGTTATGCGTTATGCGTTATGCGTTATGCGTTATGCGTTATGCGTTATGCGTTATGCGTTATGCGTTATGCGTTATGCGTTATGCGTTATGCTTTATGCGTTATGCGTTATAAGTAATGCGTGATCCGTTATGTGTTATGCGTTATGCGGTATGCGTTATGTGTTATGCGTTGTGCGTTATGCGTTATGCGTTATGAGTTGTGCGTTATGCGTTATGCGTTATGCGTTATGCGTTATGCGTTATGCGTTATGCGTTATGCGTTATGCGTTATGCGTTATGCGTTATGGGTTATCCGTTATGCGTTATCCGTTATGCGTTATGCGTTATGCGTTATGCGTTATGCGTTATGCGATATGCGTTATGCGTTATGCGTTATGCGTTATGCGTTATGCGTTATGCGATATGCGTTATGAGTAATGCTTGATCCGTTACGCGTTATGCGTTATGCGTTATGCGTTATGGGTTATGCGTTATGGGTTATGCGTTATGGGTTATGAGTAATGCGTGATCCGTTATGCGTTATGCGTTATGAGTAATGCGTGATCCGTTATGCGTTATGCGTTATGCGTTATGCGTTATGCGTTATGCGTTATGCGCTATGGGTCATGCGTTAAGCGTTATGCGTTATGCGTTATGCGTTATGCGTTATGCTTTATGCGTTATGAGTTACGCGTAATGCGTTATGCGCTATGGGTCATGCGTTATGTGTTATGCGTTGTGCGTTATCCGCTATGCGTTATGCGTTTTGCGTTATGCGTTATGCGTTATGCGTTATGCGTTATGAGTTGTGCGTTATGCGTTATGCGTTATGCGTTATGCGTTATGCGCTATGCGTTATGCGTTATGCGTTATGGGTTATCCGATATGCGTTATCCGTTATGCGTTATGCGTTATGCGTTATGCGTTATGCGATATGCGTTATGCGTTATGCGTTATGCGTTATGTGTTATCCGTTATGCGTTATGCGTTATGCGGTATGCGTTATGCGTTGTGCTTTACGCGTTGTGCGTTATAAGTAATGCGTGATCCGTTATGTGTTATGCGTTATGCGTTATGCGTTTTGCGTTATGCGTTATGCAATATGCGTTATGCGTTATGCGTTATGCGTTATGCGTTATGCGTTATGCGTTATGCCGTATGCGTTATGCGTTATGCGTTATGCGTTATGCGTTATGCGTTATGCGTTATGCGTTATGCGTTATGCGTTATGCGTTATGCGTTATGCGTTATGCGTTATGCGTTATGCGTTATGCGTTATGCGTTATGCGTTATGCGTTATGCGTTATGCGTTATGCGTTATGCGTTATGCGTTATGCGTTATGCGTTATGCGTTATGCGTTATGCGTTATGGGTTATGCGTTATGGGTTATGCGTTATGGGTTATGAGTAATGCGTGATCCGTTATGCGTTATGCGTTATGAGTAATGCGTGATCCGTTATGCGTTATGCGTTATGCGTTATGCGTTATGCTTTATGCGTTATGCGCTATGGGTCATGCGTTAAGCGTTATGCGTTATGCGTTATGCGTTATGCGTTATGCTTTATGCGTTATGAGTTACGCGTAATGCGTTATGCGCTATGGGTCATGCGTTATGTGTTATGCGTTGTGCGTTATCCGCTATGCGTTATGCGTTATGCGTTATGCGTTATGCTTTATGCGTTATGCGTTATGAGTTGTGAGTTATGCGTGATCCGTTATGCGTTATGCGTTATGCGTTATGCGTTATGCGTTATGTGTTATGCGTTGTGAGTTATCCGCTATGCGTTATGCGTTTTGCGTTATGCGTTATGCGTTGTGCGTTATGCGTTATGCGTTATGCGTTATAGGTTATGCGTTATGTGTCATGCGTTATGCGTTATGCGTTATGCGTTATGCGTTATGCGTTATGCATTATGCGTTATGCGTTATGCTTTATGCGTTATGCGTTATAAGTAATGTGTGATCCGTTATGTGTCATGCGTTATGCGTTATGCGTTATGTGTTATGCGTTGTGCGTTATCCGCTATGCGTTATGCGTTTTGCGTTATGCGTTATGCGTTATGCGTTGTGCGTTATGCGTTATGCGTTATAGGTTATGCGTTATGTGTCATGCGTTATGCGTTATGCGTTATGCGTTATGCGGTATGCGTTATGCGTTATGCGTTATGCGTTATGCGTTATGCGTTATGCGTTATGCGTTATGCGTTATGCGTTATGCCTTATGCGTTATGCGTTATGCGTTATGCGTTATGCGTTATGCGTTATGCGTTATGCGTTATGCGTTATGCGTTATGCGTTATGCGTTATGCGTTATGCGTTATGCGTTATGCGTTATGCGTTATGCGTTATGCGTTATGCGTTATGCGTTATGCGTTATGCGTTATGTGTTATCCGTTATGAGTTATGAGTAATGCGTGATCCGTTATGCGTTATGCGTTATGAGTAATGCTTGATCCGTTACGCGTTATGCGTTATGCGTTATGCGTTATGGGTTATGCGTTATGTGTTATGAGTTATGCGTTATGCGTTATGCGTTATGCGTTATGCGTTATGGGTTATGAATAATGCGTGATCCGTTATGCGTTATGCTTTATGCGTTATGAGTTACGCGTAATGCGTTATGCGTTATGCGTTATGGGTTATGCGTTATGTGTTATCCGTTATGCGTTATGCGTTATGCGGTATGCGTTATGCGTTATGCTTTACGCGTTGTGCGTTATAAGTAATGCGTGATCCGTTATGTGTTATGCGTTATGCGTTATGCGTTATGCGTTTTGCGTTATGCGTTATGCGTTATGCGTTATGCGTTATGCGTTATGCGTTATGCGTTATGCGTTATGCGTTATGCGTTATGCCGTATGCGTTATGCGTTATGCGTTATGCGTTATGCGTTATGCGTTATGCGTTATGCGTTATGCGTTATGCGTTATGCGTTATGCGTTATGCGTTATGCGTTATGCGTTATGCGTTATGCGTTATGCGTTATGCGTTATGCGTTATGAGTAATGCTTGATCCGTTACGCGTTATGCGTTATGCGTTATGCGTTATGGGTTATGCGTTATGGGTTATGCGTTATGGGTTATGAGTAATGCGTGATCCGTTATGCGTTATGCGTTATGAGTAATGCGTGATCCGTTATGCGTTATGCGTTATGCGTTATGCGTTATGCGTTATGCGTTATGCGTTATGCGCTATGGGTCATGCGTTAAGCGTTATGCGTTATGCGTTATGCGTTATGCGTTATGCGTTATGCGTTATGGGTTATCCGTTATGCGTTATCCGTTATGCGTTATGCGTTATGCGTTATGCGTTATGCGTTATGCGTTATGCGATATGCGTTATGCGTTATGCGTTATGCGTTATGCGTTATGCGTTATGCGTTATGCGTTATGCGATATGCGTTATGCGTTATGCGTTATGCGTTATGCGTTATGCGTTATGCGTTATGCGTTATGCGTTATGCGTTATGCGTTATGCGTTATGCGTTATGCGTTATGCGTTATGCGTTATGCGTTATGCGTTATGCGTTATGCGTTATGCGTTATGCGTTATGCGTTATGCGTTATGCGTTATGCGTTATGCGTTATGCGTTATGCGTTATGCGTTATGCGTTATGCGTTATGCGTTATGCGTTATGCGTTATGCGTTATGCGTTATGCGTTATGCTTTATGCGTTATGCGTTATAAGTAATGCGTGATCCGTTATGTGTTATGCGTTATGCGTTATGCGTTATGTGTTATGCGTTGTGCGTTATCCGCTATGCGTTATGCGTTTTGCGTTATGCGTTATGCGTTATGCGTTATGCGTTATGCGTTATGCGATATGCGTTATGCGTTATGCGTTATGCGTTATGCGTTATGCGTTATGCGTTATGCGTTATGCGATATGCGTTATGCGTTATGCGTTATGCGTTATGCGTTATGAGTAATGCTTGATCCGTTACGCGTTATGCGTTATGCGTTATGCGTTATGGGTTATGCGTTATGGGTTATGCGTTATGGGTTATGAGTAATGCGTGATCCGTTATGCGTTATGCGTTATGAGTAATGCGTGATCCGTTATGCGTTATGCGTTATGCGTTATGCGTTATGCGTTATGCGTTATGCGCTATGGGTCATGCGTTAAGCGTTATGCGTTATGCGTTATGCGTTATGCGTTATGCTTTATGCGTTATGAGTTACGCGTAATGCGTTATGCGCTATGGGTCATGCGTTATGTGTTATGCGTTGTGCGTTATCCGCTATGCGTTATGCGTTTTGCGTTATGCGTTATGCGTTATGCGTTATGCGTTATGAGTTGTGAGTTATGCGTGATCCGTTATGCGTTATGCGTTATGCGTTATGCGTTATGCGTTATGTGTTATGCGTTGTGAGTTATCCGCTATGCGTTATGCGTTTTGCGTTATGCGTTATGCGTTATGCGTTGTGCGTTATGCGTTATGCGTTATGCGTTATGCGTTATGCGTTATGCGTTATGCGTTATGCGTTATGCGTTATGCGATATGCGTTATGCGTTATGCGTTATGCGTTATGCGTTATGCGTTATGCGTTATGCGTTATGCGTTATGCGTTATGCGTTATGCGTTATGCGTTATGCGTTATGCGTTATGAGTAATGCGTGATCCGTTATGCGTTATGCGTTATGCGTTATGCGTTATGTGTTATGCGTTGTGAGTTATCCGCTATGCGTTATGCGTTTTGCGTTATGCGTTATGCGTTATGCGTTGTGCGTTATGCGTTATGCGTTATGCGTTATGGGTTATGCGTTATGTGTCATGCGTTATGCGTTATGCGTTATGCGTTATGCGTTATGCGTTATGCATTATGCGTTATGCGTTATGCTTTATGCGTTATGCGTTATAAGTAATGCGTGATCCGTTATGTGTTATGCGTTATGCGTTATGCGTTATGTGTTATGCGTTGTGCGTTATCCGCTATGCGTTATGCGTTTTGCGTTTTGCGTTATGCGTTATGCGTTGTGCGTTATGCGTTATGCGTTATAGGTTATGCGTTATGTGTCATGCGTTATGCGTTATGCGTTATGCGTTATGCGGTATGCGTTATGCGTTATGCGTTATGCGTTATGCGTTATGCGTTATGCGTTATGCGTTATGCGTTATGCGTTATGCGTTATGCCTTATGCGTTATGCGTTATGCGTTATGCGTTATGCGTTATGCGTTATGCGTTATGCGTTATGCGTTATGCGTTATGCGTTATGCGTTATGCGTTATGCGTTATGCGTTATGCGTTATGCGTTATGAGAAATGCGTGATCCGTTATACGTTATGCGTTATGCGTTATGGGTTATCCGTTATGCGTTATCCGTTATGCGTTATGCGTTATGCGTTATGCGTTATGCGTTATGCGTTATGCGATATGCGTTATGCGTTATGCGTTATGCGTTATGCGTTATGCGTTATGCGTTATGCGTTATGCGTTATGCGTTATGCGTTATGCGTTATGCGTTATGAGTAATGCGTGATCCGTTATGCGTTATGCGTTATGCGTTATGCGTTATGCGTTATGTGTTATGCGTTGTGAGTTATCCGCTATGCGTTATGCGTTTTGCGTTATGCGTTATGCGTTATGCGTTGTGCGTTATGCGTTATGCGTTATGCGTTATAGGTTATGCGTTATGTGTCATGCGTTATGCGTTATGCGTTATGCGTTATGCGTTATGCGTTATGCATTATGCGTTATGCGTTATGCTTTATGCGTTATGCGTTATAAGTAATGCGTGATCCGTTATGTGTTATGCGTTATGCGTTATGCGTTATGCGTTATGTGTTATGCGTTGTGCGTTATCCGCTATGCGTTATGCGTTTTGCGTTTTGCGTTATGCGTTATGCGTTGTGCGTTATGCGTTATGCGTTATAGGTTATGCGTTATGTGTCATGCGTTATGCGTTATGCGTTATGCGTTATGCGTTATGCGTTATGCGTTATGCGTTATGCGTTATGCGTTATGCGTTATGCGTTATGCGTTATGCGTTATGCGTTATGCCTTATGCGTTATGCGTTATGCGTTATGCGTTATGCGTTATGCGTTATGCGTTATGCGTTATGCGTTATGCGTTATGAGAAATGCGTGATCCGTTATACGTTATGCGTTATGCGTTATGGGTTATCCGTTATGCGTTATCCGTTATGCGTTATGCGTTATGCGTTATGCGTTATGCGTTATGCTATATACGTTATGCGTTATGCGTTATGCGTTATGCGTTATGCGTTATGCGTTATGCGTTATGCGTTATGCGTTATGCGTTATGCGTTATGTGTAATGCGTGATCCGTTATGCGTTATGCGTTATGCGTTATGTTTTATGCGTTGTGCGTTATCCGCTATGCGTTATGCGTTTTGCGTTATGCGTTATGCGTTATGCGTTGTGCGTTATGCGTTATGCGTTATAGGTTATGCGTTATGCGTTATGCGTTATGCGTTATGCGTTATGCGTTATGCAGTATGCGTTATGCGTTATGCTTTATGCGTTATGCGTTATACGTTATGCGTTATGAGTAATGCGTGATCCGTTATGTGTTATGCGTTATGCGTTATGCGTTATGCGTTTTGCGTTATGCGTTATGCCTTATGCGTTATGCGTTATGCGTTATGCGTTATGCGTTATGCGTTATGCGTTATGCGTTATGCGTTCTGCGTTATGCGTTATGCGTCATGCGTTATGCGTTATGCGTTATGCGTTATGCGTTATGCGTTATGCGTTATGCGTTATGCGTTATGCGTTATGCGTTATGCGTTATGCGTTATGCGTTATGCGTTATGCGTTATGCGTTATGCGTTATGCGTTATGCGTTATGCGTTATGCGTTATGCGTTATGCGTTATGCGTTATGCGTTATGCGTTATGTGTTATCCGTTATGAGTTATGAGTAATGCGTGATCCGTTATGCGTTATGCGTTATGAGTAATGCTTGATCCGTTACGCGTTATGCGTTATGCGTTATGCGTTATGGGTTATGCGTTATGTGTTATGCGTTATGCGTTATGCGTTATGCGTTATGCGTTATGCGTTATGCGTTATGGGTTATGAGTAATGCGTGATCCGTTATGCGTTATGCTTTATGCGTTATGAGTTACGCGTAATGCGTTATGCGTTATGCGTTATGGGTTATGCGTTATGTGTTATCCGTTATGCGTTATGCGTTATGCGTTATGCGTTATGCGTTATGCTTTACGCGTTGTGCGTTATAAGTAATGCGTGATCCGTTATGTGTTATGCGTTATGCGTTATGCGTTATGCGTTATGCGTTTTGCGTTATGCGTTATGCCTTATGCGTTATGCGTTATGCGTTATGCTTTATGCGTTATGCGTTATGCGTTATGCGTTATGCGTTATGCCGTATGCGTTATGCGTTATGCGTTATGCGTTATGCGTTATGCGTTATGCGTTATGCGTTATGCGTTATGCGTTATGCGTTATGCGTTATGCGTTATGAGTAATGCTTGATCCGTTACGCGTTATGCGTTATGCGTTATGCGTTATGGGTTATGCGTTATGTGTTATGAGTTATGCGTTATGCGTTATGCGTTATGCGTTATGCGTTATGCGTTATGCGTTATGGGTTATGAGTAATGCGTGATCCGTTATGCGTTATGCTTTATGCGTTATGAGTTACGCGTAATGCGTTATGCGCTATGGGTCATGCGTTAAGCGTTATGCGTTATGCGTTATGGGTTATGAGTAATGCGTGATCCGTTATGCGTTATGCTTTATGCGTTATGAGTTACGCGTAATGCGTTATGCGTTATGCGTTATGGGTTATGAGTAATGCGTGATCCGTTATGCGTTATGCTTTATGCGTTATGAGTTACGCGTAATGCGTTATGCGCTATGGGTCATGCGTTAAGCGTTATGCGTTATGCGTTATGCGTTATGGGTTATGCGTTATGGGTTATGAGTAATGCGTGATCCGTTATGCGTTATGCGTTATGAGTAATGCGTGATCCGTTATGCGTTATGCGTTATGCGTTATGCGTTATGCGTTATGCGTTATGCGTTATGCGTTATGCGTTATGGGTTATGCGTTATGCGTTATGCGTTATGCGTTATGCGTTATGCGTTATGCGTTATGCGTTATGCGTTATGGGTTATGAGTAATGCGTGACCCGTTATGCATTATGCTTTATGCGTTATGTGTTACGCGTAATACGTTGTGCGCTATGGGTCATGCGTTAAGCGTTATGCGTTATGCGTTATGCGTTATGGGTTATGCGTTATGTGTTATGCGTTATGCGTTATGCGTTATGCGTTATGCGTTATGGGTTATCCGTTATGCGTTATCCGTTATGCGTTATGCGTTATGCGTTATGCGTTATGCGTTATGCGATATGCGTTATGCGTTATGCGTTATGCGTTATGCGTTATGCGTTATGCGTTATGCGTTATGCGTTATGCGTTATGCGATATGCGTTATGCGTTATGCGTTATGCGTTATGCGTTATGCGTTATGCGTTATGCGTTATGCGTTATGCGTTATGCGTTATGCGTTATGCGTTATGCGTTATGCGTTATGCGTTATGCGTTATGTGTAATGCGTGATCCGTTATGCGTTATGCGTTATGCGTTATGTTTTATGCGTTGTGCGTTATCCGCTATGCGTTATGCGTTTTGCGTTATGCGTTATGCGTTATGCGTTGTGCGTTATGCGTTATGCGTTATAGGTTATGCGTTATGTGTTATGCGTTATGCGTTATGCGTTATGTGTTTTGCGTTATGCGTTATGCCTTATGCGTTATGCGTTATGCGTTATGCGTTATGCGTTATGCGTTATGCGTTATGCGTTATGCGTTATGCGTTATGCGTTATGCGTTATGCGTTATGCGTTATGCGTCATGCGTTATGCGTTATGCGTTATGCGTTATGCGTTATGCGTTATGCGTTATGCGTTATGCGTTATGCGTTATGCGTTATGCGTTATGCGTTATGCGTTATGCGTTATGCGTTATGCGTTATGCGTTATGCGTTATGCGTTATGCGTTATGCGTTATGCGTAATGCGTTATGCGTTATGCGTTATGTGTTATCCGTTATGAGTTATGAGTAATGCGTGATCCGTTATGCGTTATGCGTTATGAGTAATGCTTGATCCGTTACGCGTTATGCGTTATGCGTTATGCGTTATGGGTTATGCGTTATGTGTTATGCGTTATGCGTTATGCGTTATGCGTTATGCGTTATGCGTTATGGGTTATGAGTAATGCGTGATCCGTTATGCGTTATGCTTTATGCGTTATGAGTTACGCGTAATGCGTTATGCGTTATGCGTTATGCGTTATGCGTTATGCGTTATGCGTTATGCGTTATGCGTTATGCGTTATGCGTTATGCGTTATGCGTTATGCGTTATGCGTTATGCGTTATGCGTTATGCGTTATGCGTTATGCGTTATGCGTTATGCGTTATGCGTTATGCGTTATGTGTTATCCGTTATGAGTTATGAGTAATGCGTGATCCGTTATGCGTTATGCGTTATGAGTAATGCTTGATCCGTTACGCGTTATGCGTTATGCGTTATGGGTTATGCGTTATGTGTTATGAGTTATGCGTTGTGCGTTATGCGTTATGCGTTATAGGTTATGCGTTATGTGTTATGCGTTATGCGTTATGCGTTATGCGTTATGCATTATGCGTTATGCGTTATGCTTTATGCGTTATGCGTTATACGTTATGGGTTATGAGTAATGCGTGATCCGTTATGTGTTATGCGTTATGCGTTATGCGTTATGTGTTATGCGTTATGCGTTATGCGTTATGCGTTATGCATTATGCGTTATGCGTTATGCTTTATGCGTTATGAGAAATGCGTGATCCGTTATACGTTATGCGTTATGCGTTATGGGTTATCCGTTATGCGTTATCCGTTATGCGTTATGCGTTATGCGTTATGCGTTATGCGTTATGCTATATACGTTATGCGTTATGCGTTATGCGTTATGCGTTATGCGTTATGCGTTATGCGTTATGCGTTATGCTTTATGCGTTATGCGTTATGCGTTATGCGTTATGTGTAATGCGTGATCCGTTATGCGTTATGCGTTATGCGTTATCTTTTATGCATTGTGCGTTATCCGCTATGCGTTATGCGTTTTGCGTTATGCGTTATGCGTTATGCGTTGTGCGTTATGCGTTATGCGTTATAGGTTATGCGTTATGTGTTATGCGTTATGCGTTATGCGTTATGCGTTATGCATTATGCGTTATGCGTTATGCTTTATGCGTTATGCGTTATGCGTTATGGGTTATGAGTAATGCGTGATCCGTTATGTGTTATGCGTTATGCGTTATGCGTTATGCGTTTTGCGTTATGCGTTATGCCTTATGCGTTGTGCGTTATGCGTTATGCGTTATGGGTTATGCGTTATGTGTTATGCGTTATGCGTTATGCGTTATGCGTTATGCGTTATGCGTTATGCTTTATGCGTTATGCGTTATACGTTATGCGTTATGAGTAATGCGTGATCCGTTATGTGTTATGCGTTATGCGTTATGCGTTATGCGTTTTGCGTTATGCGTTATGCCTTATGCGTTATGCGTTATGCGTTATGCGTTATGCGTTATGCGTTATGCGTTATGCGTTATGCGTTATGCGTTATGCGTTATGCGTTATGCGTTATGCGTTATGCGTTATGTTTTATGCGTTATCCGCTATGCGTTATGCGTTATGCTTTATGCGTTATGCGTTATGCGTTATGCGTTATGCGTTATGCGTTATGCGTTATGCGTTATGCGTTATGCGTTATGCGTTATGCGTTATGCGTTATGCGTTATGCGTTATGCGTTATGCGTTATGAGTAATGCTTGATCCGTTACGCGTTATGCGTTATGCGTTATGCGTTATGGGTTATGCGTTATGTGTTATGAGTTATGCGTTATGCGTTATGCGTTATGCGTTATGCGTTATGCGTTATGCGTTATGCGTTATGGGTTATGAGTAATGCGTGATCCGTTATGCGTTATGCTTTACGCGTTATGAGTTACGCGTAATGCGTTATGCGCTATGGGTCATGCGTTAAGCGTTATGCGTTATGCGTTATGGGTTATGAGTAATGCGTGATCCGTTATGCGTTATGCTTTATGCGTTATGAGTTACGCGTAATGCGTTATGCGTTATGCGTTATGGGTTATGAGTAATGCGTGATCCGTTATGCGTTATGCTTTATGCGTTATGAGTTACGCGTAATGCGTTATGCGCTATGGGTCATGCGTTAAGCGTTATGCGTTATGCGTTATGCATAATGGGTTATGCGTTATGGGTTATGAGTAATGCGTGATCCGTTATGCGTTATGCGTTATGAGTAATGCGTGATCCGTTATGCGTTATGCGTTATGCGTTATGCGTTATGCGTTATGCGTTATGCGTTATGGGTTATGCGTTATGTGTTATGCGTTATGCGTTATGCGTTATGCGTTATGCGTTATGCGTTATGGGTTATGAGTAATGCGTGACCCGTTATGCATTATGCTTTATGCGTTATGAGTTACGCGTAATACGTTGTGCGCTATGGGTCATGCGTTAAGCATTATGCGTTATGCGTTATGCGTTATGGGTTATGCGTTATGTGTTATGCGTTATGCGTTAGGCGTTATGCGTTATGCGTTATGGGTTATCCGTTATGCGTTATCCGTTATGCGTTATTCGTTATGCGTTATGCGTTATGCGTTATGCGTTATGCGATATGCGTTATGCGTTATGCGTTATGCGTTATGCGTTATGCGTTATGCGTTATGCGTTATGCGTTATGCGATATGCGTTATGCGTTATGCGTTATGCGTTATGCGTTATGCGTTATGCGTTATGCGTTATGCGTTATGAGTTATGCGTTATGCGTTATGCGTTATGAGTAATGCTTGATCCGTTATGCGTTATGCGTTATGCGTTATGTGTTATGCGTTGTGCGTTATCCGCTATGCGTTATGCGTTTTGCGTTATGCGTTATGCGTTATGCGTTATGCGTTATGCGTTATGCGTTATGCGTTATGCGTTATGCGTTATGCGTTATGCGTTTTGCGTTATGCGTTATGAGAAATGCGTGATCCGTTATACGTTATGCGTTATGCGTTATGGGTTATCCGTTATGCGTTATCCGTTATGCGTTATGCGTTATGCGTTATGCGTTATGCGTTATGCTATATACGTTATGCGTTATGCGTTATGCGTTATGAATTATGCGTTATGCGTTATGCGTTATGCGTTATGCGTTATGCGTTATGCGTTATGTGTAATGCGTGATCCGTTATGCGTTATGCGTTATGCGTTATCTTTTATGCATTGTGCGTTATCCGCTATGCGTTATGCGTTTTGCGTTATGCGTTATGCGTTATGCGTTGTGCGTTATGCGTTATGCGTTATAGGTTATGCGTTATGTGTTATGCGTTATGCGTTATGCGTTATGCATTATGCGTTATGCGTTATGCTTTATGCGTTATGCGTTATACGTTATGCGTTATGAGTAATGCGTGATCCGTTATGTGTTATGCGTTATGCGTTATGCGTTATGCGTTATGCGTTTTGCGTTATGCGTTATGCCTTATGCGTTATGCGTTATGCGTTATGCGTTATGCGTTATGCGTTATGCGTTATGCGTTATGCGTTATGCGTTATGCGTTATGCGTTATGCGTTATGCGTTATGCGTTATGTTTTATGCGTTGTGCGTTATCCGCTATGCGTTATGCGTTATGCGTTATGCGTTTTGCGTTATGCGTTATGCGTTATGCGTTATGCGTTGTGCGTTATGCGTTATGCGTTATAGGTTATGCGTTATGTGTTATGCGTTATGCGTTATGCGTTATGCGTTATGCATTATGCGTTATGCGTTATGCTTTATGCGTTATGCGTTATACGTTATGCGTTATGAGTAATGCGTGATCCGTTATGTGTTATGCGTTATGCGTTATGCGTTATGCGTTTTGCGTTATGCGTTATGCCTTATGCGTTATGCGTTATGCGTTATGCGTTATGCGTTATGCGTTATGCGTTATGGATTATGCGTTATGCGTTATGCGTTATGCGTTATGCGTTATGCGTTATGCGTTATGCGTTATGCGTTATGCGTTATGCGTTATGCGTTATGCGTTATGCGTTATGCGTTATGCGTTATGCGTTATGCGTTATGCGTTATGCGTTATGCGTTATGCGTTATGCGTTATGCGTTATGCGTTATGCGTTATGTGTTATCCGTTATGAGTTATGAGTAATGCGTGATCCGTTATGCGTTATGCGTTATGAGTAATGCTTGATCCGTTACGCGTTATGCGTTATGCGTTATGCGTTATGGGTTATGCGTTATGTGTTATGAGTTATGCGTTATGCGTTATGCGTTATGCGTTATGCGTTATGGGTTATGAGTAATGCGTGATCCGTTATGCGTTATGCTTTATGCGTTATGAGTTACGCGTAATGCGTTATGCGTTATGCGTTATGCGTTATGCGTTATGCGTTATGCGTTATGCGTTATGCGTTATGCGTTATGCGTTATGCGTTATGCGTTATGCGTTATGCGTTATGCGTTATGCGTTATGTGTTATCCGTTATGAGTTATGAGTAATGCGTGATCCGTTATGCGTTATGCGTTATGAGTAATGCTTGATCCGTTACGCGTTATGCGTTATGCGTTATGGGTTATGCGTTATGTGTTATGAGTTATGCGTTATGCGTTATGCGTTATGCGTTATGCGTTATGGGTTATGAGTAATGCGTGATCCGTTATGCGTTATGCTTTATGCGTTATGCGTTATGCGTTATGCGTTATGCGTTATGCGTTATGCGTTATGCGTTATGCGTTATGCGTTATGCGTTATGCGTTATGCGTTATGCGTTTAGCGTTATGAGTAATGCTTGATCCGTTACGCGTTATGCGTTATGCGTTATGCGTTATGGGTTATGCGTTATGTGTTATGAGTTATGCGTTATGCGTTATGCGTTATGCGTTATGCGTTATGCGTTATGCGTTATGGGTTATGAGTAATGCGTGATCCGTTATGCGTTATGCTTTACGCGTTATGAGTTACGCGTAATGCGTTATGCGCTATGGGTCATGCGTTAAGCGTTATGCGTTATGCGTTATGGGTTATGAGTAATGCGTGATCCGTTATGCGTTATGCTTTATGCGTTATGAGTTACGCGTAATGCGTTATGCGTTATGCGTTATGGGTTATGAGTAATGCGTGATCCGTTATGCGTTATGCTTTATGCGTTATGAGTTACGCGTAATGCGTTATGCGCTATGGGTCATGCGTTAAGCGTTATGCGTTATGCGTTATGCGTTATGGGTTATGCGTTATGGGTTATGAGTAATGCGTGATCCGTTATGCGTTATGCGTTATGAGTAATGCGTGATCCGTTATGCGTTATGCGTTATGCGTTATGCGTTATGCGTTATGCGTTATGCGTTATGCGTTATGCGTTATGCGTTATGGGTTATGCGTTATGTGTTATGCGTTATGCGTTATGCGTTATGCGTTATGCGTTATGCGTTATGGGTTATGAGTAATGCGTGACCCGTTATGCATTATGCTTTATGCGTTATGAGTTACGCGTAATACGTTGTGCGCTATGGGTCATGCGTTAAGCGTTATGCGTTATGCGTTATGCGTTATGGGTTATGCGTTATGTGTTATGCGTTATGCGTTAGGCGTTATGCGTTATGCGTTATGGGTTATCCGTTATGCGTTATGCGTTATGCGTTATTCGTTATGCGTTATGCGTTATGCGTTATGCGTTATGCGATATGCGTTATGCGTTATGCGTTATGCGTTATGCGTTATGCGTTATGCGTTATGCGTTATGCGTTATGCGATATGCGTTATGCGTTATGCGTTATGCGTTATGCGTTATGCGTTATGCGTTATGCGTTATGCGTTATGCGTTATGCGTTATGCGTTATGCGTTATGCGTTATGCGTTATGCGTTATGCGTTATGCGTTATGAGTAATGCTTGATCCGTTATGCGTTATGCGTTATGCGTTATGTGTTATGCGTTGTGCGTTATCCGCTATGCGTTATGCGTTTTGCGTTATGCGTTATGCGTTATGCGTTATGCGTTATGCGTTATGCGTTATGCGTTATGCGTTATGCGTTATGCGTTATGCGTTTTGCGTTATGCGTTATGAGAAATGCGTGATCCGTTATACGTTATGCGTTATGCGTTATGGGTTATCCGTTATGCGTTATCCGTTATGCGTTATGCGTTATGCGTTATGCGTTATGCGTTATGCTATATACGTTATGCGTTATGCGTTATGCGTTATGCGTTATGAATTATGCGTTATGCGTTATGCGTTATGCGTTATGCGTTATGCGTTATGCGTTATGCGTTATGAGTAATGCGTGATCCGTTATGCGTTATGCGTTATGCGTTATCTTTTATGCATTGTGCGTTATCCGCTATGCGTTATGCGTTTTGCGTTATGCGTTATGCGTTATGCGTTGTGCGTTATGCGTTATGCGTTATGCGTTATGCGTTATGCGTTATGCGTTATGCGTTATGCGTTATGAGTAATGCTTGATCCGTTATGCGTTATGCGTTATGCGTTATGTGTTATGCGTTGTGCGTTATCCGCTATGCGTTATGCGTTTTGCGTTATGCGTTATGCGTTATGCGTTATGCGTTATGCGTTATGCGTTATGCGTTATGCGTTATGCGTTTTGCGTTATGCGTTATGAGAAATGCGTGATCCGTTATACGTTATGCGTTATGCGTTATGGGTTATCCGTTATGCGTTATCCGTTATGCGTTATGCGTTATGCGTTATGCGTTATGCGTTATGCTATATACGTTATGCGTTATGCGTTATGCGTTATGCGTTATGAATTATGCGTTATGCGTTATGCGTTATGCGTTATGCGTTATGCGTTATGTGTAATGCGTGATCCGTTATGCGTTATGCGTTATGCGTTATCTTTTATGCATTGTGCGTTATCCGCTATGCGTTATGCGTTTTGCGTTATGCGTTATGCGTTATGCGTTGTGCGTTATGCGTTATGCGTTATAGGTTATGCGTTATGTGTTATGCGTTATGCGTTATGCGTTATGCGTTATGCATTATGCGTTATGCGTTATGCTTTATGCGTTATGCGTTATACGTTATGCGTTATGAGTAATGCGTGATCCGTTATGTGTTATGCGTTATGCGTTATGCGTTATGCGTTTTGCGTTATGCGTTATGCATTATGCGTTATGCGTTATGCGTTATGCGTTATGCGTTATGCGTTATGCGTTATGCGTTATGCATAATGCGTTATGCGTTATGCGTTATGCGTTATGCGTTATGCGTTATGTTTTATGCGTTGTGCGTTATCCGCTATGCGTTATGCGTTTTGCGTTATGCGTTATGCGTTATGCGTTGTGCGTTATGCGTTATGCGTTATGCGTTATGCGTTATGCGTTATGCATAATGCGTTATGCATTATGCGTTATGCGTTATGCGTTATGCGTTATCTTTTATGCATTGTGCGTTATCCGCTATGCGTTATGCGTTTTGCGTTATGCGTTATGCGTTATGCGTTGTGCGTTATGCGTTATGCGTTATAGGTTATGCGTTATGTGTTATGCGTTATGCGTTATGCGTTATGCGTTATGCATTATGCGTTATGCGTTATGCTTTATGCGTTATGCGTTATACGTTATGCGTTATGAGTAATGCGTGATCCGTTATGTGTTATGCGTTATGCGTTATGCGTTATGCGTTTTGCGTTATGCGTTATGCGTTATGCGTTATGCGTTATGCGTTATGCGTTATGCGTTATGCGTTATGCGTTTTGCGTTATGCGTTATGAGAAATGCGTGATCCGTTATGCGTTATGCGTTATGCGTTATGGGTTATCCGTTATGCGTTATCCGTTATGCGTTATGCGTTATGCGTTATGCGTTATGCGTTATGCTATATACGTTATGCGTTATGCGTTATGCGTTATGCGTTATGAATTATGCGTTATGCGTTATGCGTTATGCGTTATGCGTTATGCGTTACGTGTAATGCGTGATCCGTTATGCGTTATGCGTTATGCGTTATCTTTTATGCATTGTGCGTTATCCGCTATGCGTTATGCGTTTTGCGTTATGCGTTATGCGTTATGCGTTGTGCGTTATGCGTTATGCGTTATAGGTTATGCGTTATGTGTTATGCGTTATGCGTTATGCGTTATGCGTTATGCATTATGCGTTATGCGTTATGCTTTATGCGTTATGCGTTATACGTTATGCGTTATGAGTAATGCGTGATCCGTTATGTGTTATGCGTTATGCGTTATGCGTTATGCGTTTTGCGTTATGCGTTATGCCTTATGCGTTATGCGTTATGCGTTATGCGTTATGCGTTATGCGTTATGCGTTATGCGTTATGCATAATGCGTTATGCGTTATGCGTTATGCGTTATGCGTTATGCGTTATGTTTTATGCGTTGTGCGTTATCCGCTATGCGTTATGCGTTTTGCGTTATGCGTTATGCGTTATGCGTTGTGCGTTATGCGTTATGCGTTATAGGTTATGCGTTATGTGTTATGCGTTATGCGTTATGCGTTATGCGTTATGCATTATGCGTTATGCGTTATGCTTTATGCGTTATGAGAAATGCGTGATCCGTTATACGTTATGCGTTATGCGTTATGGGTTATCCGTTATGCGTTATCCGTTATGCGTTATGCGTTATGCGTTATGCGTTATGCGTTATGCTATATGCGTTATGCGTTATGCGTTATGCGTTATGCGTTATGCGTTATGCGTTATGCGTTATGCGTTATGCGTTATGCGTTATGCGTTATGCGTTATGTGTAATGCGTGATCCGTTATGCGTTATGCGTTATGCGTTATCTTTTATGCATTGTGCGTTATCCGCTATGCGTTATGCGTTTTGCGTTATGCGTTATGCGTTATGCGTTGTGCGTTATGCGTTATGCGTTATAGGTTATGCGTTATGTGTTATGCGTTATGCGTTATGCGTTATGCGTTATGCATTATGCGTTATGCGTTATGCTTTATGCGTTATGCGTTATGCGTTATGGGTTATAAGTAATGCGTGATCCGTTATGTGTTATGCGTTATGCGTTATGCGTTATGCGTTTTGCGTTATGCGTTATGCCTTATGCGTTGTGCGTTATGCGTTATGCGTTATAGGTTATGCGTTATGTGTTATGCGTTATGCGTTATGCGTTATGCATTATGCGTTATGCGTTATGCTTTATGCGTTATGCGTTATACGTTATGCGTTATGAGTAATGCGTGATCCGTTATGTGTTATGCGTTATGCGTTATGCGTTATGCGTTTTGCGTTATGCGTTATGCCTTATGCGTTATGCGTTATGCGTTATGCGTTATGCGTTATGCGTTATGCGTTATGCGTTATGCGTTATGCGTTATGCGTTATGCGTTATGCGTTATGCGTTATGCGTTATGTTTTATGCGTTGTGCGTTATCCGCTATGCGTTATGCGTTATGCGTTATGCGTTTTGCGTTATGCGTTATGCGTTATGCGTTGTGCGTTATGCGTTATGCGTTATAGGTTATGCGTTATGTGTTATGCGTTATGCGTTATGCGTTATGCGTTATGCATTATGCGTTATGCGTTATGCTTTATGCGTTATGCGTTATACGTTATGCGTTATGAGTAATGCGTGATCCGTTATGTGTTATGCGTTATGCGTTATGCGTTATGCGTTTTGCGTTATGCGTTATGCCTTATGCGTTATGCGTTATGCGTTATGCGTTATGCGTTATGCGTTATGCGTTATGCGTTATGCATTATGCGTTATGCGTTATGCGTTATGCGTTATGCGTTATGCGTTATGCGTTATGCGTTATGCGTTATGCGTTATGCGTTATGCGTTATGCGTTATGCGTTATGCGTTATGCGTTATGCGTTATGCGTTATGCGTTATGCGTTATGCGTTATGCGTTATGCGTTATGCGTTATGCGTTATGCGTTATGCGTTATGCGTTATGCGTTATGTGTTATCCGTTATGAGTTATGAGTAATGCGTGATCCGTTATGCGTTATGCGTTATGAGTAATGCTTGATCCGTTACGCGTTATGCGTTATGCGTTATGCGTTATGGGTTATGCGTTATGTGTTATGAGTTATGCGTTATGCGTTATGCGTTATGCGTTATGCGTTATGGGTTATGAGTAATGCGTGATCCGTTATGCGTTATGCTTTATGCGTTATGAGTTACGCGTAATGCGTTATGCGTTATGCGTTATGCGTTATGCGTTATGCGTTATGCGTTATGCGTTATGCGTTATGCGTTATGCGTTATGCGTTATGCGTTATGCGTTATGCGTTATGCGTTATGCGTTATGCGTTATGCGTTATGCGTTATGCGTTATGCGTTATGCGTTATGCGTTATGCGTTATGTGTTATCCGTTATGAGTTATGAGTAATGCGTGATCCGTTATGCGTTATGCGTTATGAGTAATGCTTGATCCGTTACGCGTTATGCGTTATGCGTTATGGGTTATGCGTTATGTGTTATGAGTTATGCGTTATGCGTTATGCGTTATGCGTTATGCGTTATGGGTTATGAGTAATGCGTGATCCGTTATGCGTTATGCTTTATGCGTTATGCGTTATGCGTTATGCGTTATGCGTTATGCGTTATGCGTTATGCGTTATGCGTTATGCGTTATGCGTTATGCGTTATGCGTTATGCGTTATGCGTTATGAGTAATGCTTGATCCGTTACGCGTTATGCGTTATGCGTTATGCGTTATGGGTTATGCGTTATGTGTTATGAGTTATGCGTTATGCGTTATGCGTTATGCGTTATGCGTTATGCGTTATGCGTTATGGGTTATGAGTAATGCGTGATCCGTTATGCGTTATGCTTTACGCGTTATGAGTTACGCGTAATGCGTTATGCGCTATGGGTCATGCGTTAAGCGTTATGCGTTATGCGTTATGGGTTATGAGTAATGCGTGATCCGTTATGCGTTATGCTTTATGCGTTATGAGTTACGCGTAATGCGTTATGCGTTATGCGTTATGGGTTATGAGTAATGCGTGATCCGTTATGCGTTATGCTTTATGCGTTATGAGTTACGCGTAATGCGTTATGCGCTATGGGTCATGCGTTAAGCGTTATGCGTTATGCGTTATGCGTTATGGGTTATGCGTTATGGGTTATGAGTAATGCGTGATCCGTTATGCGTTATGCGTTATGAGTAATGCGTGATCCGTTATGCGTTATGCGTTATGCGTTATGCGTTATGCGTTATGCGTTATGAGTTATGCGTTATGCGTTATGCGTTATGGGTTATGCGTTATGTGTTATGCGTTATGCGTTATGCGTTATGCGTTATGCGTTATGCGTTATGGGTTATGAGTAATGCGTGACCCGTTATGCATTATGCTTTATGCGTTATGAGTTACGCGTAATACGTTGTGCGCTATGGGTCATGCGTTAAGCGTTATGCGTTATGCGTTATGCGTTATGGGTTATGCGTTATGTGTTATGCGTTATGCGTTAGGCGTTATGCGTTATGCGTTATGGGTTATCCGTTATGCGTTATCCGTTATGCGTTATTCGTTATGCGTTATGCGTTATGCGTTATGCGTTATGCGATATGCGTTATGCGTTATGCGTTATGCGTTATGCGTTATGCGTTATGCGTTATGCGTTATGCGTTATGCGATATGCGTTATGCGTTATGCGTTATGCGTTATGCGTTATGCGTTATGCGTTATGCGTTATGCGTTATGCGTTATGCGTTATGCGTTATGCGTTATGCGTTATGAGTAATGCTTGATCCGTTATGCGTTATGCGTTATGCGTTATGTGTTATGCGTTGTGCGTTATCCGCTATGCGTTATGCGTTATGCGTTATGCGTTATGCGTTATGCGTTATGCGTTATGCGTTATGCGTTATGCGTTATGCGTTATGCGTTATGCGTTATGCGTTTTGCGTTATGCGTTATGAGAAATGCGTGATCCGTTATACGTTATGCGTTATGCGTTATGGGTTATCCGTTATGCGTTATCCGTTATGCGTTATGCGTTATGCGTTATGCGTTATGCGTTATGCTATATACGTTATGCGTTATGCGTTATGCGTTATGCGTTATGAATTATGCGTTATGCGTTATGCGTTATGCGTTATGCGTTATGCGTTATGCGTTATGTGTAATGCGTGATCCGTTATGCGTTATGCGTTATGCGTTATCTTTTATGCATTGTGCGTTATCCGCTATGCGTTATGCGTTTTGCGTTATGCGTTATGCGTTATGCGTTGTGCGTTATGCGTTATGCGTTATGCGTTATGCGTTATGCGTTATGCGTTATGCGTTATGCGTTATGAGTAATGCTTGATCCGTTATGCGTTATGCGTTATGCGTTATGTGTTATGCGTTGTGCGTTATCCGCTATGCGTTATGCGTTTTGCGTTATGCGTTATGCGTTATGCGTTATGCGTTATGCGTTATGCGTTATGCGATATGCGTTATGCGTTATGCGTTATGCGTTATGCGTTATGCGTTATGCGTTATGCGTTATGCGTTATGCGTTATGCGTTATGCGTTATGCGTTATGCGTTATGCGTTATGAGTAATGCTTGATCCGTTATGCGTTATGCGTTATGCGTTATGTGTTATGCGTTGTGCGTTATCCGCTATGCGTTATGCGTTTTGCGTTATGCGTTATGCGTTATGCGTTATGCGTTATGCGTTATGCGTTATGCGTTATGCGTTATGCGTTATGCGTTATGCGTTTTGCGTTATGCGTTATGAGAAATGCGTGATCCGTTATACGTTATGCGTTATGCGTTATGGGTTATCCGTTATGCGTTATCCGTTATGCGTTATGCGTTATGCGTTATGCGTTATGCGTTATGCTATATACGTTATGCGTTATGCGTTATGCGTTATGCGTTATGAATTATGCGTTATGCGTTATGCGTTATGCGTTATGCGTTATGCGTTATGCGTTATGCGTTATGTGTAATGCGTGATCCGTTATGCGTTATGCGTTATGCGTTATCTTTTATGCATTGTGCGTTATCCGCTATGCGTTATGCGTTTTGCGTTATGCGTTATGCGTTGTGCGTTATGCGTTATGCGTTATAGGTTATGCGTTATGTGTTATGCGTTATGCGTTATGCGTTATGCGTTATGCTTTATGCGTTATGCGTTATACGTTATGCGTTATGGGTTATGAGTAATGCGTGACCCGTTATGCATTATGCTTTATGCGTTATGAGTTACGCGTAATACGTTGTGCGCTATGGGTCATGCGTTAAGCGTTATGCGTTATGCGTTATGCGTTATGGGTTATGCGTTATGTGTTATGCGTTATGCGTTAGGCGTTATGCGTTATGCGTTATGGGTTATCCGTTATGCGTTATCCGTTATGCGTTATTCGTTATGCGTTATGCGTTATGCGTTATGCGTTATGCGATATGCGTTATGCGTTATGCGTTATGCGTTATGCGTTATGCGTTATGCGTTATGCGTTATGCGTTATGCGATATGCGTTATGCGTTATGCGTTATGCGTTATGCGTTATGCGTTATGCGTTATGCGTTATGCGTTATGCGTTATGCGTTATGCGTTATGCGTTATGCGTTATGAGTAATGCTTGATCCGTTATGCGTTATGCGTTATGCGTTATGTGTTATGCGTTGTGCGTTATCCGCTATGCGTTATGCGTTTTGCGTTATGCGTTATGCGTTATGCGTTATGCGTTATGCGTTATGCGTTATGCGTTATGCGTTATGCGTTATGCGTTTTGCGTTATGCGTTATGAGAAATGCGTGATCCGTTATACGTTATGCGTTATGCGTTATGGGTTATCCGTTATGCGTTATCCGTTATGCGTTATGCGTTATGCGTTATGCGTTATGCGTTATGCTATATACGTTATGCGTTATGCGTTATGCGTTATGCGTTATGAATTATGCGTTATGCGTTATGCGTTATGCGTTATGCGTTATGCGTTATGCGTTATGTGTAATGCGTGATCCGTTATGCGTTATGCGTTATGCGTTATCTTTTATGCATTGTGCGTTATCCGCTATGCGTTATGCGTTTTGCGTTATGCGTTATGCGTTATGCGTTGTGCGTTATGCGTTATGCGTTATGCGTTATGCGTTATGCGTTATGCGTTATGCGTTATGCGTTATGAGTAATGCTTGATCCGTTATGCGTTATGCGTTATGCGTTATGTGTTATGCGTTGTGCGTTATCCGCTATGCGTTATGCGTTTTGCGTTATGCGTTATGCGTTATGCGTTATGCGTTATGCGTTATGCGTTATGCGATATGCGTTATGCGTTATGCGTTATGCGTTATGCGTTATGCGTTATGCGTTATGCGTTATGCGTTATGCGTTATGCGTTATGCGTTATGCGTTATGCGTTATGCGTTATGCGTTATGAGTAATGCTTGATCCGTTATGCGTTATGCGTTATGCGTTATGTGTTATGCGTTGTGCGTTATCCGCTATGCGTTATGCGTTTTGCGTTATGCGTTATGCGTTATGCGTTATGCGTTATGCGTTATGCGTTATGCGTTATGCGTTATGCGTTATGCGTTATGCGTTATGCGTTATGAGAAATGCGTGATCCGTTATACGTTATGCGTTATGCGTTATGGGTTATCCGTTATGCGTTATCCGTTATGCGTTATGCGTTATGCGTTATGCGTTATGCGTTATGCTATATACGTTATGCGTTATGCGTTATGCGTTATGCGTTATGAATTATGCGTTATGCGTTATGCGTTATGCGTTATGCGTTATGCGTTATGCGTTATGCGTTATGTGTAATGCGTGATCCGTTATGCGTTATGCGTTATGCGTTATCTTTTATGCATTGTGCGTTATCCGCTATGCGTTATGCGTTTTGCGTTATGCGTTATGCGTTGTGCGTTATGCGTTATGCGTTATAGGTTATGCGTTATGTGTTATGCGTTATGCGTTATGCGTTATGCGTTATGCTTTATGCGTTATGCGTTATACGTTATGCGTTATGAGTAATGCGTGATCCGTTATGTGTTATGCGTTATGCGTTATGCGTTATGCGTTTTGCGTTATGCGTTATGCCTTATGCGTTATGCGTTATGCGTTATGCGTTATGCGTTATGCGTTATGCGTTATGCGTTATGCGTTATGCATTATGCGTTATGCGTTATGCGTTATGCGTTATGCGTTATGCGTTATGTTTTATGCGTTGTGCGTTATCCGCTATGCGTTATGCGTTTTGCGTTATGCGTTATGCGTTATGCGTTGTGCGTTATGCGTTATGCGTTATAGGTTATGCGTTATGTGTTATGCGTTATGCGTTATGCGTTATGCGTTATGCATTATGCGTTATGCGTTATGCTTTATGCGTTATGAGAAATGCGTGATCCGTTATGCGTTATGCGTTATGCGTTATGGGTTATCCGTTATGCGTTATCCGTTATGCGTTATGCGTTATGCGTTATGCGTTATGCTATATACGTTATGCGTTATGCGTTATGCGTTATGCGTTATGCGTTATGCGTTATGCGTTATGCGTTATGCGTTATGCGTTATGCGTTATGCGTTATGCGTTATGCGTTATGTGTAATGCGTGATCCGTTATGCGTTATGCGTTATGCGTTATCTTTTATGCATTGTGCGTTATCCGCTATGCGTTATGCGTTTTGCGTTATGCGTTATGCGTTATGCGTTGTGCGTTATGCGTTATGCGTTATAGGTTATGCGTTATGTGTTATGCGTTATGCGTTATGCGTTATGCGTTATGCATTATGCGTTATGCGTTATGCTTTATGCGTTATGCGTTATACGTTATGGGTTATGAGTAATGCGTGATCCGTTATGTGTTATGCGTTATGCGTTATGCGTTATGCGTTTTGCGTTATGCGTTATGCCTTATGCGTTATGCATTATGCGTTATGCGTTATGCGTTATGCGTTATGCGTTATGCGTTATGCGTTATGCGTTATGCGTTATGCGTTATGCGTTATGCGTTATGCGTTATGCGTTATGCGTTATGCGTTATGCGTTATGCGTTATGCGTTATGCGTTATGCGTTATGCGTTATGCGTTATGCGTTATGCGTTATGCGTTATCCGCTATGCGATATGCGTTTTGCGTTATGCGTTATGCGTTATACGTTATGCGTAATGCGTTATGCGTTATGCGTTATGCGATTTGCGTTATGCGTTATGCGTTATGCGTTATGCGTTATGCGTTATGCGTTATGCGTTATGCGTTATGCGTTATGCGTTATGCGTTATGCGTTATGCGTTATGCGTTATGCGTTATGCGTTATGCGTTATGCGTTATGCGTTATGCGTTATGCGTTATGCGTTATGAGTGATGCGTGATGCGTTATGCGTTATGCGTTATGCGTTATGCGTTATGCGTGATCCGTTATGCGTTAGGCGTTATGAGTAATGCGTGATCCGTTATGCGTTATGCGTTATGCGTTATGCGTTATGCGTTATGCGTTATGCGTTATGCATTATGGGTTATGCATTATGTGTTATGCGTTATGCGTTATGCGTTATGGGTTATGAGTAATGCGTGACCCGTTATGCGTTATGCTTTTTGCGTTATGAGTTACGCGTAATGCGTTATGCGCTATGGGTCATGCGTTAAGCGTTATGCGTTATGCGTTATGCGTTATGCGTTATGCGTTATGCGTTATGTGTTATGCGTTATGCGTTATGCGTTATGCGTTATGCGTTATGCGTTATGGGTTATGCGTTATGCGTTATCCGTTATGCGTTAGGCGTTATGCGATATGCGTTATGCGTTATGCTTTATGCGTTATGCGATATGCGTTATGCGTTATGCGTTATGCGTTATGCGTTATGCGTTATGCGTTATGCGTTATGCGTTATGAGTTATGCGTTATGCGTTATGCGTTATGTGTTATGCGTTGTGCGTTATCCGCTATGCGTTATGCGTTTTGCGTTTTGCGTTATGCGTTATGCGTTATGCGTTGTGCGTTATGCGTTATGCGTTATAGGTTATGCGTTATGTGTTATGCGTTATGCGTTATGCGTTATGCGTTATGCATTATGCGTTATGCGTTATGCTTTATGCGTTATGCGTTATGAGTAATGCGTGATCCGTTATGTGTTATGCGTTATGCGTTTTGCGTTATGCGTTTTGCGTTATGCGTTATGCGTTATGCGTTATGCGTTATGCGTTATGCGTTATGCGTTATGCGTTATGCGTTATGCGTTATGCTATATACGTTATGCGTTATGCGTTATGCGTTATGCGTTATGCGTTATGCGTTATACGTTATGCGTTATGCGTTATGCGTTATGCGTTATGCGTTATGCGTTATGCGTTATGCGTTATGTGTAATGCGTGATCCGTTATGCGTTATGCGTTATGCGTTATGTTTTATGCGTTGTGCGTTATCCGCTATGCGTTATGCGTTTTGCGTTATGCGTTATGCGTTATGCGTTGTGCGTTATGCGTTATGCGTTATAGGTTATGCGTTATGTGTTATGCGTTATGCGTTATGCGTTATGCGTTATGCGTTATGCATTATGCGTTATGCGTTATGCTTTATGCGTTATGCGTTAGACGTTATGCGTTATGAGTAATGCGTGATCCGTTATGTGTTATGCGTTATGCGTTATGCGTTATGCGTTTTGCGTTATGCGTTATGCGTTATGCGTTATGCGTTATGCGTTATGCGTTATGCGTTATGCGTTATGCGTTATGCGTTATGCGTTATGCGTTATGCGTTATGCGTTATGCGTTATGCGTTATGCGTTATGCGTTATGCGTTATGCGTTATGCGTTATGCGTTATGAGAAATGCGTGATCCGTTATGCGTTATGCGTTATGAGTAATGCGTGATCCGTTATGCGTTATGCGTTATGCGTTATGCGTTATGCGTTATGCGTTATGCGTTATGCGTTATGCGTTATGCGTTATGCGTTATGAGAAATGCGTGATCCGTTATGCGTTATGCGTTATGAGTAATGCGTGATCCGTTATGCGTTATGCGTTATGCGTTATGCTTTATGCGTTATGCGTTATGCGTTATGCATTTTGCGTTATGCGTTATGCGTGTTCGTTATGCGTTATGCGTTATGAGTAATGCGTGATCCGTTATGCGTTATGCGTTATGCGTTATGCGTTATGCGTTATGCATTATGGGTTATGCGTTATGTGTTATGCGTTATGCGTTATGCGTTATGCGTTATGGGTTATGAGTAATGCGTGACCCGTTATGCGTTATGCTTTTTGCGTTATGAGTTACGCGTAATGCGTTATGCGCTATGGGTCATGCGTTAAGCGTTATGCGTTATGCGTTATGCGTTATGGGTTATGCGTTATGTGTTATGCGTTATGCGTTATGCGTTATGCGTTATGCGTTATGGGTTATGCGTTATGTGTTATGCGTTATGCGTTATGCGTTATGCGTTATGCGTTATGGGTTATCCGTTATGCGTTATCCGTAATGCGTTATGCGTTATGCGTTATGCGTTATGCGTTATGCGTTATGCGTTATGCGTTATGCGTTATGCGTTATGCGTTATGCGTTATGCGTTATGCGTTATGCGTTATCCGCTATGCGATATGCGTTTTGCGTTATGCGTTATGCGTTATACGTTATGCGTAATGCGTTATGAGTAATGCGTGATCCGTTATGCGTTATGCGTTATGCGTTATGCGTTATGCGTGATCCGTTATGCGTTATGCGTTATGAGTAATGCGTGATCCGTTATGCGTTATGCGTTATGCGTTATGCGTTATGCGTTATGCGTTATGCGTTATGCGTTATGCATTATGGGTTATGCATTATGTGTTATGCGTTATGCGTTATGCGTTATGGGTTATGAGTAATGCGTGACCCGTTATGCGTTATGCTTTTTGCGTTATGAGTTACGCGTAATCCGTTATGCGCTATGGGTCATGCGTTAAGCGTTATGCGTTATGCGTTATGCGTTATGGGTTATGCGTTATGTGTTATGCGTTATGCGTTATGCGTTATGCGTTATGCGTTATGCGATTTGCGTTATGCGTTATGCGTTATGCGTTATGCGTTATGCGTTATGCGTTATGCGTTATGCGTTATGCGTTATGCGTTATGCGTTATGCGTTATGCGTTATGCGTTATGCGTTATGCGTTATGCGTTATGCGTTATGCGTTATGCGTTATGAGTGATGCGTGATCCGTTATGCGTTATGCGTTATGCGTTATGCGTTATGCGTTATGCGTGATCCGTTATGCGTTATGCGTTATGAGTAATGCGTGATCCGTTATGCGTTATGCGTTATGCGTTATGCGTTATGCGTTATGCTTTATGCGTTATGCGTTATGCGTTATGCGTTATGCGTTATGCGTTATGCGTTATGCGTTATGCGTTATGCGTTATGCGTTATGCGTTATGCGTAATGCGTTATGCATTATGCGTTATGCGTTATGTGTTATGCGTTGTGCGTTATCCGCTATGCGTTATGCGTTTTGCGTTTTGCGTTATGCGTTATGCGTTGTGCGTTATGCGTTGTGCGTTATGCGTTATGCGTTATCGGTTATGCGTTATGTGTTATGCGTTATGCGTTATGCGTTATGCGTTATGCATTATGCGTTATGCGTTATGCTTTATGCGTTATGCGTTATGAGTAATGCGTGATCCGTTATGTGTTATGCGTTATGCGTTATGCGTTTTGCGTTATGCGTTATGCGTTATGCGTTATGCGTTATGAGTAATGCTTGATCCGTTACGCGTTATGCGTTATGCGTTATGCGTTATGGGTTATGCGTTATGTGTTATGAGTTATGCGTTATGCGTTATGCGTTATGCGTTATGCGTTATGGGTTATGAGTAATGCGTGATCCGTTATGCGTTATGCTTTATGCGTTATGAGTTACGCGTAATGCGTTATGCGTTATGCGTTATGGGTTATGCGTTATGTGTTATCCGTTATGCGTTATGCGTTATGCGGTATGCGTTATGCGTTATGCTTTACGCGTTGTGCGTTATAAGTAATGCGTGATCCGTTATGTGTTATGCGTTATGCGTTATGCGTTATGCGTTTTGCGTTATGCGTTATGCGTTATGCGTTATGCGTTATGCGTTATGCGTTATGCGTTATGCGTTATGCGTTATGCGTTATGCGTTATGCCGTATGCGTTATGCGTTATGCGATATGCGTTATGCGTTATGCGTTATGCGTTATGCGTTATGCGTTATGCGTTATGCGTTATGCGTTATGCGTTATGCGTTATGCGTTATGCGTTATGCGTTATGCGTTATGCGTTATGCGTTATGCGTTATGAGTTATGCTTGATCCGTTACGCGTTATGCGTTATGCGTTATGCGTTATGGGTTATGAGTAATGCGTGATCCGTTATGCGTTATGCTTTATGCGTTATGAGTTACGCGTAATGCGTTATGCGTTATGCGTTATGGGTTATGAGTAATGCGTGATCCGTTATGCGTTATGCTTTATGCGTTATGAGTTACGCGTAATGCGTTATGCGCTATGGGTCATGCGTTAAGCGTTATGCGTTATGCGTTATGCGTTATGGGTTATGCGTTATGGGTTATGAGTAATGCGTGATCCGTTATGCGTTATGCGTTATGAGTAATGCGTGATCCGTTATGGGTTATGCGTTATGCGTTATGCGTTATGCGTTATGCGTTATGCGTTATGCGTTATGCGTTATGGGTTATGCGTTATGTGTTATGCGTTATGCGTTATGCGTTATGCGTTATGCGTTATGCGTTATGCGTTATGGGTTATGCGTTATGTGTTATGCGTTATGCGTTATGCGTTATGCGTTATGCGTTATGGGTTATGAGTAATGCGTGACCCGTTATGCATTATGCTTTATGCGTTATGAGTTACGCGTAATACGTTGTGCGCTATGGGTCATGCGTTAAGCGTTATGCGTTATGCGTTATGCGTTATGGGTTATGCGTTATGTGTTATGCGTTATGCGTTATGCGTAATGCGTTATGCGTTATGGGTTATCCGTTATGCGTTATCCGTTATGCGTTATGCGTTATGCGTTATGCGTTATGCGTTATGCGATATGCGTTATGCGTTATGCGTTATGCGTTATGCGTTATGCGTTATGCGTTATGCGTTATGCGTTATGCGATATGCGTTATGCGTTATGCGTTATGCGTTATGCGTTATGCGTTATGCGTTATGAGTTATGCGTTATGCGTTATGCGTTATGCGTTATGAGTAATGCTTGATCCGTTATGCGTTATGCGTTATGCGTTATGTGTTATGCGTTGTGCGTTATCCGCTATGCGTTATGCGTTTTGCGTTATGCGTTATGCGTTATGCGTTGTGCGTTATGCGTTATGCGTTATAGGTTATGCGTTATGTGTTATGCGTTATGCGTTATGCGTTATGCGTTATGCATTATGCGTTATGCGTTATGCTTTATGCGTTATGCGTTATGAGTAATGCGTGATCCGTTATGCGTTATGCGTTATGCGTTATGCGTTATGGGTTATGAGTAATGCGTGACCCGTTATGCATTATGCTTTATGCGTTATGAGTTACGCGTAATACGTTGTGCGCTATGGGTCATGCGTTAAGCGTTATGCGTTATGCGTTATGCGTTATGGGTTATGCGTTATGTGTTATGCGTTATGCGTTATGCGTAATGCGTTATGCGTTATGGGTTATCCGTTATGCGTTATCCGTTATGCGTTATGCGTTATGCGTTATGCGTTATGCGTTATGCGATATGCGTTATGCGTTATGCGTTATGCGTTATGCGTTATGCGTTATGCGTTATGCGTTAAGCGTTATGCGTTATGCGTTATGAGAAATGCGTGATCCGTTATACGTTATGCGTTATGCGTTATGGGTTATCCGTTATGCGTTATCCCTTATGCGTTATGCGTTATGCGTTATGCGTTATGCGTTATGCTATATACGTTATGCGTTATGCGTTATGCGTTATGCGTTATGCGTTATGCGTTATGCGTTATGCGTTATGCGTTATGTGTAATGCGTGATCCGTTATGCGTTATGCGTTATGCGTTATGTTTTATGCGTTGTGCGTTATCCGCTATGCGTTATGCGTTTTGCGTTATGCGTTATGCGTTATGCGTTGTGCGTTATGCGTTATGCGTTATAGGTTATGCGTTATGTGTTATGCGTTATGCGTTATGCGTTATGCGTTATGCATTATGCGTTATGCGTTATGCTTTATGCGTTATGCGTTATACGTTATGCGTTATGAGTAATGCGTGATCCGTTATGTGTTATGCGTTATGCGTTATGCGTTATGCGTTATGCGTTATGCGTTATGCCTTATGCGTTATGCGTTATGCGTTATGGGTTATGAGTAATGCGTGACCCGTTATGCATTATGCTTTATGCGTTATGAGTTACGCGTAATACGTTGTGCGCTATGGGTCATGCGTTAAGCGTTATGCGTTATGCGTTATGCGTTATGGGTTATGCGTTATGTGTTATGCGTTATGCGTTATGCGTAATGCGTTATGCGTTATGGGTTATCCGTTATGCGTTATCCGTTATGCGTTATGCGTTATGCGTTATGCGTTATGCGATATGCGATATGCGTTATGCGTTATGCGTTATGCGTTATGCGTTATGCGTTATGCGTTATGCGTTATGCGTTATGCGATATGCGTTATGCGTTATGCGTTATGCGTTATGCGTTATGCGTTATGCGTTATGCGTTATGCGTTATGCGTTATGCGTTATGCGTTATGCGTTATGAGTAATGCTTGATCCGTTATGCGTTATGCGTTATGCGTTATGTGTTATGCGTTGTGCGTTATCCGCTATGCGTTATGCGTTTTGCGTTATGCGTTATGCGTTATGCGTTGTGCGTTATGCGTTATGCGTTATAGGTTATGCGTTATGTGTTATGCGTTATGCGTTATACGTTATGCGTTATGCGTTATGCGTTATGCGTTATGCTTTATGCGTTCTGCGTTATGAGTAATGCGTGATCCGTTATGTGTTATGCGTTATGCGTTATGCGTTTTGCGTTATGCGTTATGCGTTATGCGTTATGCGTTATGCGTTATGCGTTATGCGTTATGCGTTATGCGTTATGCGTTATGCGTTATGCGTTATGCGTTATGCGTTATGCGTTATGCGATATGCGTTATGCGTTATGCGTTATGCGTTATGCGTTATGCGTTATGCGTTATGCGTTATGCGTTATGCGTTATGCGTTATGCGTTATGCGTTATGCGTTATGCGTTATGCGTTATGCGTTATGCGTTATGCGTTATGCGTTATGCGTTATGCGTTATGCGTTATGCGTTATGCGTTATGCGTTATGCGTTATGCGTTATGCGTTATGCGTTATGCGTTATGCGTTATGCGTTATGCGTTATGCGTTATGAGTGATGCGTGATCCGTTATGCGTTATGCGTTATGCGTTATGCGTTATGCGTGATCCGTTATGCTTATGCGTTATGAGTAATGCGTGATCCGTTATGCGTTATGCGTTATGCGTTATGCGTTATGCGTTATGCGTTATGCGTTATGCATTATGGGTTATGCATTATGTGTTATGCGTTATGCGTTATGCGTTATGGGTTATGAGTAATGCGTGACCCGTTATGCGTTATGCTTTTTGCGTTATGAGTTACGCGTAATGCGTTATGCGCTATGGGTCATGCGTTAAGCGTTATGCGTTATGCGTTATGCGTTATGCGTTATGGGTTATGCGTTATGTGTTATGCGTTATGCGTTATGCGTTATGCGTTATGCGTTATGCGTTATGGGTTATCCGTTATGCGTTATCCGTTATGCGTTATGCGTTATGCGTTATGCGTTATGCGTTATGCGTTATGCGTTATGCGTTATGCTTTATGCGTAATGCGATATGCGTTATGCGTTATGCGTTATGCGTTATGCGTTATGCGTTATGCGTTATGCGTTATGCGTTATGCGTTATGCGTTATGCGTTATGCGTTATGCGTTATGCGTTATGTGTTATGCGTTGTGCGTTATCCGCTATGCGTTATGCGTTTTGCGTTATGCGTTATGCGTTATGCGTTATGCGTTGTGCGTTATGCGTTATGCGTTATAGGTTATGCGTTATGTGTTATGCGTTATGCGTTATGCGTTATGCGTTATGCATTATGCGTTATGCGTTATGCTTTATGCGTTATGCGTTATGAGTAATGCGTGATCCGTTATGTGTTATGCGTTATGCGTTATGCGTTATGCGTTTTGCGTTATGCATTATGCGTTATGCGTTATGCGTTATGAGAAATGCGTGATCCGTTATGCGTTATGCGTTATGAGTAATGCGTGATCCGTTATGCGTTATGCGTTATGCGTTATGCGTTATGCGTTATGCGTTATGCGATATGCGTTATGCGTTATGCGTTATGCGTTATGCGTTATGCGTTATGCGTTATGCGTTATGCGTTATGCGTTATGAGAAATGCGTGATCCGTTATACGTTATGCGTTATGCGTTATGGGTTATCCGTTATGCGTTATCCGTTATGCGTTATGCGTTATGCGTTATGCGTTATGCTGTATACGTTATGCGTTATGCGTTATGCGTTATGCGTTATGCGTTATGCGTTATGCGTTATGCGTTATGCGTTATGCGTTATGCGTTATGCGTTATGCGTTATGCGTTATGCGTTATGCGTTATGTGTAATGCGTGATCCGTTATGCGTTATGCGTTATGCGTTATGTTTTATGCGTTGTGCGTTATCCGCTATGCGTTATGCGTTTTGCGTTATGCGTTATGCGTTATGCGTTGTGCGTTATGCGTTATGCGTTATAGGTTATGCGTTATGTGTTATGCGTTATGCGTTATGCGTTATGCGTTATGAATTATGCGTTATGCGTTATGCTTTATGCGTTATGCGTTGTACGTTATGCGTTATGAGTAATGCGTGATCCGTTATGTGTTATGCGTTATGCGTTATGCGTTATGCGTTTTGCGTTATGCGTTATGCCTTATGCGTTATGCGTTATGCGTTATGCGTTATGCGTGTTCGTTATGCGTTATGCGTTATGAGTAATGCGTGATCCGTTATGCGTTATGCGTTATGCGTTATGCGTTATGCGTTATGCATTATGGGTTATGCGTTATGTGTTATGCGTTATGCGTTATGCGTTATGCGTTATGGGTTATGAGTAATGCGTGACCCGTTATGCGTTATGCTTTTTGCGTTATGAGTTACGCGTAATGCGTTATGCGCTATGGGTCATGCGTTATGCGTTATGCGTTATGCGTTATGCGTTATGGGTTATGCGTTATGTGTTATGCGTTATGCGTTATGCGTTATGCGTTATGCGTTATGCGTTATGGGTTATCCGTTATGCGTTATCCGTTATGCGTTATGCGTTATGCGTTATGCGTTATGCGTTATGCTTTATGCGTTATGCGATATGCGTTATGCGTTATGCGTTATGCGTTATGCGTTATGCGTTATGCGTTATGCGTTATGCGTTATGCGTTATGCGTTATGAGTAATGCGTGATCCGTTATGCGTTATGCGTTATGCGTTATGTTTTATGCGTTGTGCGTTATCCGCTATGCGTTATGCGTTTTGCGTTATGCGTTATGCGTTATGCGTTGTGCGTTATGCGTTATGCGTTATAGGTTATGCGTTATGTGTTATGCGTTATGCGTTATGCGTTATGCGTTATGCATTATGCGTTATGCGTTATGCTTTATGCGTTATGCGTTATACGTTATGCGTTATGCGTTATGGGTTATGAGTAATGCGTGATCCGTTATGCGTTATGCTTTTTGCGTTATGAGTTACGCGTAATGCGTTATGCGCTATGGGTCATGCGTTAAGCGTTATGCGTTATGCGTTATGCGTTATGGGTTATGCGTTATGTGTTATGCGTTATGCGTTATGCGTTATGCGTTATGCGTTATGCGTTATGGGTTATCCGTTATGCGTTATCCGTTATGCGTTATGCGTTATGCGTTATGCGTTATGCGTTATGCTTTATGCGTTATGCGATATGCGTTATGCGTTATGCGTTATGCGTTATGCGTTATGCGTTATGCGTTATGCGTTATGCGTTATGCGTTATGCGTTATGCGTTATGCGTTATGAGTAATGCGTGATCCGTTATGCGTTATGCGTTATGCGTTATGTTTTATGCGTTGTGCGTTATCCGCTATGCGTTATGCGTTTTGCGTTATGCGTTATGCGTTATGCGTTGTGCGTTATGCGTTATGCGTTATGCGTTATAGGTTATGCGTTATGTGTTATGCGTTATGCGTTATGCGTTATGCGTTATGCATTATGCGTTATGCGTTATGCTTTATGCGTTATGCGTTATACGTTATGCGTTATGAGTAATGCGTGATCCGTTATGTGTTATGCGTTATGCGTTATGCGTTATGCGTTTTGCGTTATGCGTTATGCCTTATGCGTTATGCGTTATGCGTTATGCTTTATGCGTTATGCGTTATGCGTTATGCGTTATGCGTTATGCCGTATGCGTTATGCGTTATGCGATATGCGTTATGCGTTATGCGTTATGCGTTATGCGTTATGCGTTATGCGTTATGCGTTATGCGTTATGCGTTATGGGTTATGCGTTATGTGTTATGAGTTATGCGTTATGCGTTATGCGTTATGCGTTATGCGTTATGCGTTATGCGTTATGGGTTATGAGTAATGCGTGATCCGTTATGCGTTATGCTTTATGCGTTATGAGTTACGCGTAATGCGTTATGCGCTATGGGTCATGCGTTAAGCGTTATGCGTTATGCGTTATGGGTTATGAGTAATGCGTGATCCGTTATGCGTTATGCTTTATGCGTTATGAGTTACGCGTAATGCGTTATGCGTTATGCGTTATGGGTTATGAGTAATGCGTGATCCGTTATGCGTTATGCTTTATGCGTTATGAGTTACGCGTAATGCGTTATGCGCTATGGGTCATGCGTTAAGCGTTATGCGTTATGCGTTATGCGTTATGGGTTATGCGTTATGGGTTATGAGTAATGCGTGATCCGTTATGCGTTATGCGTTATGAGTAATGCGTGATCCGTTATGCGTTATGCGTTATGCGTTATGCGTTATGCGTTATGCGTTATGCGTTATGCGTTATGGGTTATGCGTTATGTGTTATGCGTTATGTGTTATGCGTTATGCGTTATGCGTTATGGGTTATGAGTAATGCGTGACCCGTTATGCATTATGCTTTATGCGTTATGAGTTACGCGTAATACGTTGTGCGCTATGGGTCATGCGTTAATCGTTATGCGTTATGCGTTATGGGTTATGCGTTATGCGTTATGCGTTATGCGTTATGCGTTATGCGTTATGCGTTATGGGTTATCCGTTATGCGTTATCCGTTATGCGTTATGCGTTATGCGTTATGCGTTATGCGTTATGCCTTATGCGTTATGCGTTATGCGTTATGCGTTATGCGTTATGCGTTATGCGTTATGCGTTATGCGTTATGCGTTATGCGTTATGCGTTATGCGTTATGCGTTATGCGCTATGCGTTATGCGTTATGCGTTATGCGTTATGCGTTATGCGTTATGCGCTATGCGTTATGCGTTATGCGTTATGCGTTATGCGTTATGCGTTATGCGTTATGCGTTATGCGTTATCCGCTATGCGATATGCGTTATGCGTTATGCGTTATGCGTTATGCGTTATGCGTTATGCGTTATGAGTAATGCTTGATCCGTTACGCGTTATGCGTTATGCGTTATGCGTTATGGGTTATGCGTTATGTGTTATGAGTTATGCGTTATGCGTTATGCGTTATGCGATATGCGTTATGGATTATGAGTAATGCGTGATCCGTTATGCGTTATGCTTTATGCGTTATGAGTTACGCGTAATGCGTTATGCGTTATGCGTTATGGGTTATGAGTAATGCGTGATCCGTTATGCGTTATGCTTTATGCGTTATGAGTTACGCGTAATGCGTTATGCGCTATGGGTCATGCGTTAAGCGTTATGCGTTATGCGTTATGCGTTATGGGTTATGCGTTATGGGTTATGAGTAATGCGTGATCCGTTATGCGTTATGCGTTATGAGTAATGCGTGATCCGTTATGCGTTATGCGTTATGCGTTATGCGTTATGCGTTATGCGTTATGGGTTATGCGTTATGTGTTATGCGTTATGCGTTATGCGTTATGCGTTATGCGTTATGCGTTATGGGTTATGAGTAATGCGTGACCCGTTATGCATTATGCTTTATGCGTTATGAGGTACGCGTAATACGTTGTGCGCTATGGGTCATGCGTTAAGCGTTATGCGTTATGCGTTATGCGTTATGGGTTATGCGTTATGTGTTATGCGTTATGCGTTATGCGTTATGCGTTATGCGTTATGGGTTATCCGTTATGCGTTATCCGTTATGCGTTATGCGTTATGCGTTATGCGTTATGCGATATGCGTTATGCGTTATGCGTTATGCGTTATGCGTTATGCGTTATGCGTTATGCGTTATGCGTTATGCGTTATGCGTTATGCGTTTTGCGTTATGCGTTATGCGTTATGCGTTATGCGTTATGCGTTATGCGTTATGCGTTATGCGTTATGCGTTATGCGTTATGCGTTATGCGTTATGCGTTATGCGTTATGCGTTATGCGTTATGCGTTATGAGAAATGCGTGATCCGTTATACGTTATGCGTTATGCGTTATGGGTTATCCGTTATGCGTTATCCGTTATGCGTTATGCGTTATGCGTTATGCGTTATGCGTTATGCGTTATGCTATATACGTTATGCGTTATGCGTTATGCGTTATGCGTTATGCGTTATGCGTTATGCGTTATGCGTTATGGGTTATGAGTAATGCGTGATCCGTTATGCGTTATGCTTTATGCGTTATGAGTTACGCGTAATGCGTTATGCGTTATGCGTTATGGGTTATGCGTTATGTGTTATCCGTTATGCGTTATGCGTTATGCGGTATGCGTTATGCGTTATGCTTTACGCGTTGTGCGTTATAAGTAATGCGTGATCCGTTATGTGTTATGCGTTATGCGTTATGCGTTATGCGTTTTGCGTTATGCGTTATGCCTTATGCGTTATGCGTTATGCGTTATGCTTTATGCGTTATGCGTTATGCGTTATGCGTTATGCGTTATGCCGTATGCGTTATGCGTTATGCGATATGCGTTATGCGTTATGCGTTATGCGTTATGCGTTATGCGTTATGCGTTATGCGTTATGCGGTATGCGTTATGCGTTATGCGTTATGCGTTATGCGTTATGAGTAATGCTTGATCCGTTACGCGTTATGCGTTATGCGTTATGCGTTATGGGTTATGCGTTATGTGTTATGAGTTATGCGTTATGCGTTATGCGTTATGCGTTATGCGTTATGCGTTATGCGTTATGCGTTATGGGTTATGAGTAATGCGTGATCCGTTATGCGTTATGCTTTATGCGTTATGAGTTACGCGTAATGCGTTATGCGCTATGGGTCATGCGTTAAGCGTTATGCGTTATGCGTTATGCGTTATGGGTTATGCGTTATGGGTTATGAGTAATGCGTGATCCGTTATGCGTTATGCGTTATGAGTAATGCGTGATCCGTTATGCGTTATGCGTTATGCGTTATGCGTTATGCGTTATGCGTTATGCGTTATGGGTTATGCGTTATGCGTTATGCGTTATGCGTTATGCGTTATGCGTTATGCGTTATGCGTTATGGGTTATGAGTAATGCGTGACCCGTTATGCATTATGCTTTATGCGTTATGAGGTACGCGTAATACGTTGTGCGCTATGGGTCATGCGTTAAGCGTTATGCGTTATGCGTTATGCGTTATGCGTTATGCGTTATGCGTTATGCGTTATGCGTTATGCGTTATGCGTTATGCGTTATGGGTTATCCGTTATGCGTTATCCGTTATGCGTTATGCGTTATGCGTTATGCGTTATGCGTTATGCGTTATGCGATATGCGTTATGCGTTATGCGTTATGCGTTATGCGTTATGCGTTATGCGTTATGCGTTATGCGTTATGCGTTATGCGTTATGCGTTATGCGTTATGCGTTATGCGTTATGCGTTATGCGTTATGCGTTATGCGTTATGCGTTATGCGTTATGAGTAATGCTTGATCGGTTATGCGTTATGCGTTATGTGTTATGCGTTGTGCGTTATCCGCTATGCGTTATGCGTTTTGCGTTATGCGTTATGCGTTATGCGTTATGCGTTGTGCGTTATGCGTTATGCGTTATAGGTTATGCGTTATGCGTTATGCGTTATGCGTTATGCGTTATGCGTTATGCGTTATGCGTTATGCGTTATGCGTTATGAGAAATGCGTGATCCGTTATACGTTATGCGTTATGCGTTATGGGTTATCCGTTATGCGTTATCCCTTATGCGGTATGCGTTATGCGTTATGCGTTATGCGTTATGCGTTATGCTATATACGTTATGCTATATACGTTATGCGTTATGCGTTATGCGTTATGCGTTATGCGTTATGCGTTATGCGTTATGCGTTATGCGTTATGCGTTATGCGTTATGCGTTATGCGTTATGCGTTATGCGTTATGTGTAATGCGTGATCCGTTATGCGTTATGCGTTATGCGTTATGTTTTATGCGTTGTGCGTTATCCGCTATGCGTTATGCGTTTTGCGTTATGCGTTATGCGTTATGCGTTGTGCGTTATGCGTTATGCGTTATAGGTTATGCGTTATGTGTTATGCGTTATGCGTTATGCGTTATGCGTTATGCGTTATGCATTATGCGTTATGCGTTATGCTTTATGCGTTATGCGTTATACGTTATGCGTTATGAGTAATGCGTGATCCGTTATGTGTTATGCGTTATGCGTTATGCGTTATGCGTTCTGCGTTATGCGTTATGCCTTATGCGTTATGCGTTATGCGTTATGCGTTATGCGTTATGCGTTATGCGTTATGCGTTATGCGTTATGCGTTATGCGTTATGCGTTATGCGTTATGCGTTATGCGTTATGCGTTATGCGTTATGCGTTATGCGTTATGCGTTATGCGTTATGCGTTATGAGAAATGCGTGATCCGTTATGCGTTATGCGTTATGAGTAATGCGTGATTCGTTATGCGTTATGCGTTATGCGTTATGCGTTATGCGTTATGCGTTATGCGTTATGCGTTATGCGTTATGCGTTATGAGAAATGCGTGATCCGTTATGCGTTATGCGTTATGAGTAATGCGTGATCCGTTATGCGTTATGCGTTATGCGTTATGCGTTATGCGTTATGCGTTATGCGTTATGCGTGTTCGTTATGCGTTATGCGTTATGAGTAATGCGTGATCCGTTATGCGTTATGCGTTATGCGTTATGCGTTATGCGTTATGCATTATGGGTTATGCGTTATGTGTTATGCGTTATGCGTTATGCGTTATGCGTTATGGGTTATGAGTAATGCGTGACCCGTTATGCGTTATGCTTTTTGCGTTATGAGTTACACGTAATGCGTTATGCGCTATGGGTCATGCGTTAAGCGTTATGCGTTATGCGTTATGCGTTATGGGTTATGCGTTATGTGTTATGCGTTATGCGTTATGCGTTATGCGTTATGCGTTATGCGTTATGGGTTATCCGTTATGCGTTATGCGTTATGCGTTATGCGTTATGCGTTATGCGTTATGCGTTATGCTTTATGCGTTATGCGATATGCGTTATGCGTTATGCGTTATGCGTTATGCGTTATGCGTTATGCGTTATGCGTTATGCGTTATGCGTTATGCGTTATGCGTTATGAGTAATGCGTGATCCGTTATGCGTTATGCGTTATGCGTTATGTTTTATGCGTTGTGCGTTATCCGCTATGCGTTATGCGTTTTGCGTTATGCGTTATGCGTTATGCGTTGTGCGTTATGCGTTATGCGTTATAGGTTATGCGTTATGTGTTATGCGTTATGCGTTATGCGTTATGCGTTATGCATTATGCGTTATGCGTTATGCTTTATGCGTTATGCGTTATGAGTTATGCGTTATGCGTTATGGGTTATGAGTAATGCGTGACCCGTTATGCGTTATGCTTTTTGCGTTATGAGTTACGCGTAATGCGTTATGCGCTATGGGTCATGCGTTAAGCGTTATGCGTTATGCGTTATGCGTTATGGGTTATGCGTTATGTGTTATGCGTTATGCGTTATGCGTTATGCGTTATGCGTTATGCGTTATGGGTTATCCGTTATGCGTTATGCGTTATGCGTTATGCGTTATGCGTTATGCGTTATGCGTTATGCTTTATGCGTTATGCGATATGCGTTATGCGTTATGCGTTATGCGTTATGCGTTATGCGTTATGCGTTATGCGTTATGCGTTATGCGTTATGCGTTATGCGTTATGCGTTATGCGTTATGAGTAATGCGTGATCCGTTATGCGTTATGCGTTATGCGTTATGTTTTATGCGTTGTGCGTTATCCGCTATGCGTTATGCGTTTTGCGTTATGCGTTATGCGTTATGCGTTGTGCGTTATGCGTTATGCGTTATGCGTTATAGGTTATGCGTTATGTGTTATGCGTTATGCGTTATGCGTTATGCGTTATGCATTATGCGTTATGCGTTATGCTTTATGCGTTATGCGTTATACGTTATGCGTTATGAGTAATGCGTGATCCGTTATGTGTTATGCGTTATGCGTTATGCGTTATGCGTTATGCGTTATGCGTTATGCCTTATGCGTTATGCGTTATGCGTTATGCTTTATGCGTTATGCGTTATGCGTTATGCGTTATGCGTTATGCCGTATGCGTTATGCGTTATGCGATATGCGTTATGCGTTATGCGTTATGCGTTATGCGTTATGCGTTATGCGTTATGCGTTATGCGTTATGCGTTATGGGTTATGCGTTATGTGTTATGAGTTATGCGTTATGCGTTATGCGTTATGCGTTATGCGTTATGCGTTATGCGTTATGCGTTATGAGTAATGCGTGATCCGTTATGCGTTATGCTTTATGCGTTATGAGTTACGCGTAATGCGTTATGCGCTATGGGTCATGCGTTAAGCGTTATGCGTTATGCGTTATGGGTTATGAGTAATGCGTGATCCGTTATGCGTTATGCTTTATGCGTTATGAGTTACGCGTAATGCGTTATGCGTTATGCGTTATGGGTTATGAGTAATGCGTGATCCGTTATGCGTTATGCTTTATGCGTTATGAGTTACGCGTAATGCGTTATGCGCTATGGGTCATGCGTTAAGCGTTATGCGTTATGCGTTATGCGTTATGGGTTATGCGTTATGGGTTATGAGTAATGCGTGATCCGTTATGCGTTATGCGTTATGAGTAATGCGTGATCCGTTATGCGTTATGCGTTATGCGTTATGCGTTATGCGTTATGCGTTATGCGTTATGCGTTATGCGTTATGCGTTATGTGTTATGCGTTATGCGTTATGCGTTATGCGTTATGCGTTATGGGTTATGAGTAATGCGTGACCCGTTATGCATTATGCTTTATGCGTTATGAGTTACGCGTAATACGTTGTGCGCTATGGGTCATGCGTTAATCGTTATGCGTTATGCGTTATGGGTTATGCGTTATGTGTTATGCGTTATGCGTTATGCGTTATGCGTTATGCGTTATGGGTTATCCGTTATGCGTTATCCGTTATGCGTTATGCGTTATGCGTTATGCGTTATGCGTTATGCGTTATGCCTTATGCGTTATGCGTTATGCGTTATGCGTTATGCGTTATGCGTTATGCGTTATGCGTTATGCGTTATGCGTTATGCGTTATGCGTTATGCGTTATGCGTTATGCGCTATGCGTTATGCGTTATGCGTTATGCGTTATGCGTTATGCGTTATGCGCTATGCGTTATGCGTTATGCGTTATGCGTTATGCGTTATGCGTTATGCGTTATGCGTTATGCGTTATCCGCTATGCGATATGCGTTTTGCGTTATGCGTTATGCGTTATACGTTATGCGTAATGCGTTATGCGTTATGCGTTATGCGATTTGCGTTATGCGTTATGCGTTATGCGTTATGCGTTATGCGTTATGCGTTATGCGTTATGCGTTATGCGTTATGCGTTATGCGTTATGCGTTATGCGTTATGCGTTATGCGTTATGCGTTATGCGTTATGCGTTATGCGTTATGCGTTATGCGTTATGCGTTATGCGTTATGCGTTATGGGTTATGCGTTATGCGTTATGCGTTATGAGTGATGCGTGATCCGTTATGCGTTATGCGATATGCGTTATGCGTTATGCGTTATGCGTTATGCGTTATGCGGTATGCGTTATGCGTTATGCGTTATGCGTTATGCGTTATGCGTTATGAGTAATGCTTGATCCGTTACGCGTTATGCGTTATGCGTTATGCGTTATGGGTTATGCGTTATGTGTTATGAGTTATGCGTTATGCGTTATGCGTTATGCGTTATGCGTTATGCGTTATGGGTTATGAGTAATGCGTGATCCGTTATGCGTTATGCTTTATGCGTTATGAGTTACGCGTAATGCGTTATGCGCTATGGGTCATGCGTTAAGCGTTATGCGTTATGCGTTATGGGTTATGAGTAATACGTGATCCGTTATGCGTTATGCTTTATGCGTTATGAGTTACGCGTAATGCGTTATGCGTTATGCGTTATGGGTTATGAGTAATGCGTGATCCGTTATGCGTTATGCTTTATGCGTTATGAGTTACGCGTAATGCGTTATGCGCTATGGGTCATGCGTTAAGCGTTATGCGTCATGCGTTATGCGTTATGCGTTATGCGTTATGGGTTATGAGTAATGCGTGATCCGTTATGCGTTATGCGTTATGAGTAATGCGTGATCCGTCATGCGTTATGCGTTATGCGTTATGCGTTATGCGTTATGCGTTATGCGTTATGGGTTATGCGTTATGCGTTATGCGTTATGCGTTATGCGTTATGCGTTATGCGTTATGCGTTATGCGTTATGGGTTATGAGTAATGCGTGACCCGTTATGCATTATGCTTTATGCGTTATGAGTTACGCGTAATACGTTGTGCGTTATGGGTCATGCGTTAAGCGTTATGCGTTATGCGTTATGCGTTATGGGTTATGCGTTATGTGTTATGCGTTATGCGTTATGCGTTATGCGTTATGCGTTATGGGTTATCGGTTATGCGTTATCCATTATGCGTTATGCGTTATGCGTTATGCGTTATGCGTTCTGCGTTATGCGATATGCGTTATGCGTTATGCGTTATGCGTTATGCGTTATGCGTTATGCGTTATGCGATATGCGTTATGCGTTATGCGTTATGCGTTATGCGTTATGCGTTATGCGTTATGCGTTATGCGTTATGCGTTATGAGTAATGCTTGATCCGTTATGCGTTATGCGTTATTCGTTATGTGTTATGCGTTGTGCGTTATCCGCTATGCGTTATGCGTTTTGCGTTATGCGTTATGCGTTATGCGTTGTGCGTTATGCGTTATGCGTTATAGGTTATGCGTTATGTGTTATGCGTTATGCATTATGCGTTATGCGTTATGCTTTATGCGTTATGCGTTATGAGTAATGCGTGATCCGTTATGTGTTATGCGTTATGCGTTATGCGTTTTGCGTTATGCGTTATGCGTTATGCGGTATGCGTTATGCGTTATGCGTTATGCGTTATGCGTTATTCGTTATGCGTTATGCGTTATGCGTTATGCGTTATGCGTTATGCGTTATGCGTTATGCGTTATGCGTTATGCGTTATGCGTTATGCGTTATGCGTTATGCGTTATGCGTTATGCGTTATGAGAAATGCGTGATCCGTTATGCGTTATGCGTTATGAGTAATGCGTGATCCGTTATGCGTTATGCGTTATGCGTTATGCGTTATGCGTTATGCGTTATGCGTTATGCGTTATGCGTTATGCGTTATGCGTTATGCGTTATGCGTTATGCGTTATGCGTTATGAGAAATGCGTGATCCGTTATGCGTTATGCGTTATGAGTAATGCGTGATCCGTTATGCGTTATGCGTTATGCGTTATGCGTTATGCGTTATGCGTTATGCGTTATGCGTTATGCGTTATGCGTTATGCGTGTTCGTTATGCGTTATGCGTTATGAGTAATGCGTGATCGGTTATGCGTTATGCGTTATGCGTTATGCGTTATGCGTTATGCATTATGGGTTATGCGTTATGTGTTATGCGTTATGCGTTATGCGTTATGCGTTATGGGTTATGAGTAATGCGTGACCCGTTATGCGTTATGCTTTTTGCGTTATGAGTTACGCGTAATGCGTTATGCGCTATGGGTCATGCGTTAAGCGTTATGCGTTATGCGTTATGCGTTATGGGTTATGCGTTATGTGTTATGCGTTATGCGTTATGCGTTATGCGTTATGCGTTATGCGTTATGGGTTATCCGTTATGCGTTATCCGTTATGCGTTATGCGTTATGCGTTATGCGTTATGCTTTATGCGTTATGCGATATGCGTTATGCGTTATGCGTTATGCGTTATGCGTTATGCGTTATGCGTTATGCGTTATGCGTTATGCGTTATGCGTTATGAGTAATGCGTGATCCGTTATGCGTTATGCGTTATGCGTTATGTTTTATGCGTTGTGCGTTATCCGCTATGCGTTATGCGTTTTGCGTTATGCGTTATGCGTTAAGCGTTGTGCGTTATGCGTTATGCGTTATAGGTTATGCGTTATGTGTTATGCGTTATGCGTTATGCGTTATGCGTTATGCGTTATGCATTATGCGTTATGCGTTATGCTTTATGCGTTATGCGTTATACGTTATGCGTTATGAGTAATGCGTGATCCGTTATGTGTTATGCGTTATGCGTTATGCGTTATGCGTTTTGCGTTATGCGTTATGCGTTATGCGTTATGCGTTATGCGTTATGCGTTATGGGTTATGCGTTATGCGTTATGCGTTATGAGTAATGCGTGATCCGTTATGCGTTATGCGTTATGCGTTATGTTTTATGCGTTGTGCGTTATCCGCTATGCGTTATGCGTTTTGCGTTATGCGTTATGCGTTATGCGTTATGCGTTATGCGTTATGCGTTATGCGTTATGCGTTATGCGTTATGCGTTATGCGTTATGCGTTATGCGTTATGCGTTATGCTTTATGCGTTATGCGTTATACGTTATGCGTTATGAGTAATGCGTTTTGCGTTATGCGTTATGCGTTATGCGTTATGCGTTATGCGTTATGCGATATGCGTTATGCGTTATGCGTTATGCGTTATGCGTTATGCGTTATGCGTTATGCGTTATGCGTTATGCGTTATGCGTTATGAGAAATGCGTGATCCGTTATACGTTATGCGTTATGCGTTATGGGTTATCCGTTATGCGTTATCCGTTATGCGTTATGCGTTATGCGTTATGCGTTATGCGTTATGCTATATACGTTATGCGTTATGCGTTATGCGTTATGCGTTATGCGTTATGCGTTATGCGTTATGCGTTATGCGTTATGTGTAATGCGTGATCCGTTATGCGTTATGGGTTATGCGTTATGTTTTATGCGTTGTGCGTTATCCGCTATGCGTTATGCGTTTTGCGTTATGCGTTATGCATTATGCGTTATGCGTTATGCTTTATGCGTTATGCGTTATACGTTATGCGTTATGAGTAATGCGTGATCCGTTATGTGTTATGCGTTATGCGTTATGCGTTATGCGTTTTGCGTTATGCGTTATGCCTTATGCGTTATGCGTTATGCGTTATGCGTTATGCGTTATGCGTTATGCGTTATGCGTTATGCGTTATGCGTTATGCGTTATGCGTTATGCATTATGCGTTATGCGTTATGCTTTATGCGTTATGCGTTATACGTTATGCGTTATGCGTTATGCGTTATGCGTTATGCGTTATGCGTTATGCGTTATGCGTTATGCGTTATGCGTTATGCGTTATGCGTTATGCGTTATGCGTTATGCGTTATGCGTTATGCGTTATGCGTTATGCGTTTTGCGTTATGCATTATGCGTTATACGTTATGCGTAATGCGTTATGCGTTATGCGTTATGCGATTTGCGTTATGCGTTACGCGTTATGCGTTATGCGTTATGCGTTATGCGTTATGCGTTATGCGTTATGCGTTATGCGTTATGCGTTATGCGTTATGCGTTATGCGTTATGCGTTATGCGTTATGCGTTATGCGTTATGCGTTATGCGTTATGCGTTATGCGTTATGCGTTATGCGTTATGCGTTATGCGTTATGCGTTATGCGTTATGCGTTATGCGTTATGCGTTATGCGTTATGCGTTATGAGTGATGCGTGATCCGTTATGCGTTATGTGTTATGCGTTATGCGTTATGCGTGATCCGTTATGCGTTATGCGTTATGAGTAATGCGTGATCCGTTATGCGTTATGCGTTATGCGTTATGCGTTATGCGTTATGCGTTATGCGTTATGCGTTATGCGTTATGCATTATGGGTTATGCATTATGTGTTATGCGTTATGCGTTATGCGTTATGGGTTATGAGTAATGCGTGACCCGTTATGCGTTTTGCTTTTTGCGTTATGAGTTACGCGTAATGCGTTATGCGCTATGGGTCATGCGTTAAGCGTTATGCGTTATGCGTTATGCGTTATGCGTTATGGGTTATGCGTTATGTGTTGTGCGTTATGCGTTATGCGTTATGCGTTATGCGTTATGGGTTATCCGTTATGCGTTATCCGTTATGCGTTATGCGTTATGCGTTATGCGTTATGCGTTATGCTTTATGCGTAATGCGATATGCGTTATGCGTTATGCGTTATGCGTTTTGCGTTATGCGTTATGCGTTATGCGTTATGCGTTATGGGTTATCCGTTATGCGTTATCCGTTATGCGTTATGCGTTATGCGTTATGCGTTATGCTTTATGCGTTATGCGATATGCGTTATGCGTTATGCGTTATGCGTTATGCGTTATGCGTTATGCGTTATGCGTTATGCGTTATGCGTTATGCGTTATGAGTAATGCGTGATCCGTTATGCGTTATGCGTTATGCGTTATGTTTTATGCGTTGTGCGTTATCCGCTATGCGTTATGCGTTTTGCGTTATGCGTTATGCGTTATGCGTTGTGCGTTATGCGTTATGCGTTATAGGTTATGCGTTATGTGTTATGCGTTATGCGTTATGCGTTATGCGTTATGCGTTATGCGTTATGCTTTATGCGTTATGCGTTATACGTTATGCGTTATGAGTAATGCGTGATCCGTTATGTGTTATGCGTTATGCGTTATGCGTTATGCGTTTTGCGTTATGCGTTATGCCTTATGCGTTATGCGTTATGCGTTATGCGTTATGCGTTATGCGTTATGCGTTATGCGTTATGCGTTATGCGTTATGCGTTATGCGTTATGCGTTATGCGTTATGCGTTATGCGTTATGCGTTATGCGTTATGCGTTATGCGTTATGCGTTATGCGTTATGCGTTATGCGTTATGCGTTATGCGTTATGCGTTATGCGTTATGCGTTATGCGTTATCCGTTATGCGATATGCGTTTTGCGTTATAGGTTATGCGTTATGTGTTATGGGTTATGCGTTATGCGTTATGCGTTATGCATTATGCGTTATGCGTTATGCGTTATGCGTTATGAGTTGTGCGTTATGCGTTATGCGTTATGCGTTATGCGTTATGCGTTATGCGTTATGCGTTATGCGTTATGCGTTATGCGTTATGCGTTATGGGTTATCCGTTATGCGTTATCCGTTATGCGTTATGCGTTATGCGTTATGCGTTATGCGTTATGCGTTATGCGATATGCGTTATGCGTTATGCGTTATGCGTTATGCGTTATGCGTTATGCGTTATGCGTTATGCGATATGCGTTATGCGTTATGCGTTATGCGTTATGCGTTATGCGTTATGCGTTATGCGTTATGCGTTATGCGTTATGCGTTATGCGTTATGCGTTATGCGTTATGCGTTATGAGTAATGCGTGATCCGTTATGCGTTATGCGTTATGCGTTATGCGTTATGCGTTATGTGTTATGCGTTGTGAGTTATCCGCTATGCGTTATGCGTTTTGCGTTATGCGTTATGCGTTATGCGTTGTGCGTTATGCGTTATGCGTTATGCGTTATAGGTTATGCGTTATGTGTCATGCGTTATGCGTTATGCGTTATGCGTTATGCGATATGCGTTATGCGTTATGCGTTCTGCGTTATGCGTTATGCGTTATGCGTTATGCGTTATGCGTTATGCGATATGCGTTATGCGTTATGCGTTATGCGTTATGCGTTATGCGTTATGCGTTATGGGTTATCCGTTATGCGTTATCCGTTATGCGTTATGCGTTATGCGTTATGCGTTATGCTTTATGCGTTATGCGATATGCGTTATGCGTTATGCGTTATGCGTTATGCGTTATGCGTTATGCGTTATGCGTTATGCGTTATGCGTTATGCGTTATGCGTTATGCGCTATGCGTTATGCGTTATGCGTTATGCGTTATGCGTTATGCGTTATGCGTTATGCGTTATGCGTTATGCGTTATGCGTTATGCGTTATGCGTTATGCGTTATGCGTTATGCGTTATGCGTTATGCGTTATGCGTTATGCGTTATGCGTTATGCGTTATGCGTTATGCGTTATGCGTTATGCGTTATCCGCTATGCGATATGCGTTTTGCGTTATAGGTTATGCGTTATGTGTTATGGGTTATGTGTTATGCGTTATGCGTTATGCATTATGCGTTATGCGTTATGCGTTATGCGTTATGAGTTGTGCGTTATGCGTTATGCGTTATGCGTTATGCGTTATGCGTTATGCGTTATGCGTTATGCGTTATGCGTTATGCGTTATGCGTTATGCGTTATGGGTTATCCGTTATGCGTTATCCGTTATGCGTTATGCGTTATGCGTTATGCGTTATGCGTTATGCGATATGCGTTATGCGTTATGCGTTATGCGTTATGCGTAATGCGTTATGCGTTATGCGTTATGCGATATGCGTTATGCGTTATGCGTTATGCGTTATGCGTTATGCGTTATGCGTTATGCGTTATGCGTTATGCGTTATGCGTTATGCGTTATGCGTTATGAGTAATGCGTGATCCGTTATGCGTTATGCGTTATGCGTTATGCGTTATGCGTTATGTGTTATGCGTTGTGAGTTATCCGCTATGCGTTATGCGTTTTGCGTTATGCGTTATGCGTTATGCGTTGTGCGTTATGCGTTATGCGTTATGCGTTATAGGTTATGCGTTATGTGTCATGCGTTATGCGTTATGCGTTATGCGTTATGCGATATGCGTTATGCGTTATGCGTTATGCGTTATGCGTTATGCGTTATGCGTTATGCGTTATGCGTTATGCGATATGCGTTATGCGTTATGCGTTATGCGTTATGCGTTATGCGTTATGCGTTATGCGTTATGCGTTATGCGTTATGCGTTATGCGTTATGCGTTATGCGTTATGAGTAATGCGTGATCCGTTATGCGTTATGCGTTATGCGTTATGCGTTATGCGTTATGTGTTATGCGTTGTGAGTTATCCGCTATGCGTTATGCGTTTTGCGTTATGCGTTATGCGTTATGCGTTTTGCGTTATGCGTTATGCGTTATGCGTTATAGGTTATGCGTTATGTGTCATGCGTTATGCGTTATGCTTTATGCGTTATGAGTTACGCGTAATGCGTTATGCGTTATGCGTTATGGGTTATGCGTTATGTGTTATCAGTTATGCGTTATGCGTTATGCGTTATGCGTTATGCGTTATGGGTTATCCGTTATGCGTTATCCGTTATGAGTTTTGCGTTATGCGTTATGCGCTATGAGTTGTGCGTTATGCATTATGCGTTATGGGTTATGCGTTATGTGTTATGAGTTATGCGTTATGCGTTATGCGTTATGCGTTATGCGTTATGCGTTATGGGTTATGAGTTATGCGTTATGCGTTATGCGTTATGCGTTATGCGTTATGCGTTATGCGTTATTCGTTATGCGTTATGCGTTATGCGTTATGCGTTATGCGTTATGCGTTATGCGTTATGCGTTATGCGTTATGCGTTATGCGTTATGCGTTATGCGTTATGCGTTATGCGTTATGCGTTATGCGTTATGCGTTATGCGTTATGCGTTATGCGTTATGCGTTATGAGAAATGCGTGATCCGTTATGCGTTATGCGTTATGAGTAATGCGTGATCCGTTATGCGTTATGCGTTATGCGTTATGCGTTATGCGTTATGCGTTATGGGTTATGCGTTATGCGTTATGCGTTATGCGTTATGCGTTATGCGTTATGCGTTATGCGTTATGCGTTATGCGTTATGCGTTATGCGTTATGTGTTATCCGTTATGAGTTATCCGTTATGCGTTTTGCGTTATGCGTTATGCGTTATGCGTTATGCGTTATGCGTTATGCGTTATGCGTTATGCGTTATGCGTTATGCGTTATGCGTTATGCGTTATGCGTTATGCGATATTCGTTATGCGTTATGCGTTATGCGTTATGCGTTATGCGATTTGCGTTATGCGTTATGCGTTATGCGTTATGCGTTATGCGTTATTCGTTATGAGTAATGCGTGATCCGTTATGCGTTATGTGTCATGCGTTATGCGTTATGCGTTATGCGTTATGCGTTATGCGTTATGCATTATGCGTTATGCGTTATGCTTTATGCGTTATGCGTTATAAGTAATGCGTGATCCGTTATGTGTTATGCGTTATGCGTTATGCGTTATGTGTTATGCGTTGTGCGTTATCCGCTATGCGTTATGCGTTTTGCGTTATGCGTTATGCGTTATGCGTTATGCGTTGTGCGTGATGCGTTATGTGTTATAGGTTATGCGTTATGTGTCATGCGTTATGCGTTATGCGTTATGCGTTATGCGGTATGCGTTATGCGTTATGCGTTATGGGTTATGAGTAATGCGTGATCCGTTATGCGTTATGCTTTATGCGTTATGAGTTACGCGTAATGCGTTATGCGTTATGCGTTATGGGTTATGCGTTATGTGTTATGAGTTATGCGTTATGCGTTATGCGTTATGCGTTATGCGTTATGCGTTATGGGTTATGAGTTATGCGTTATGCGTTATGCGTTATGTGTTATGCGTTATGCGTTATGCGTTATGCGTTATGTGTTATGCGTTGTGCGTTATCCGCTATGCGTTATGCGTTTTGCGTTATGCGTTATGCGTTATGCGTTGTGCGTTATGCGTTATGCGTTATAGGTTATGCGTTATGTGCTATGCGTGATGCGTTATGCGTTATGCGTTATGCATTATGCGTTATGCGTTATGCTTTATGCGTTATGCGTTATGAGTAATGCGTGATCCGTTATGTGTTATGCGTTATGCGTTATGCGTTATGCGTTTTGCGTTATGCGTTATGCGTTATGCGTTATGCGTTATGCGTTATGCGTTATGCGTTATGCGTTATGCGTTATGCGTTATGCGTTATGCGTTATGCGTTATGCGTTATGCGTTATGCGTTATGCGTTATGCGTTATGCGTTATGCGTTATGCGTTATGCGTTATGCGTTATGCGTTATGCGTTATGCGTTATTCGTTATGAGTAATGCGTGATCCGTTATGCGTTATGCGTTATGCGTTATGCGTTATGTGTTATGCGTTGTGCGTTATCCGCTATGCGTTATGCGTTTTGCGTTATGCGTTATGCGTTATGCGTTGTGCGTTATGCGTTATGCGTTATGCGTTATAGGTTATGCGTTATGTGTTATGCGTTATGCGTTATGCGTTATGCGTTATGCGTTATGCGGTATGCGTTATGCGTTATGCTTTATGCTTTATGCGTTATGCGTTATGCGTTATGCGTTATGCGTTATGCGTTATGCGTTATGTGTTATCCGTTATGAGTTATGAGTAATGCGTGATCCGTTATGCGTTATGCGTTATGAGTAATGCGTGATCCGTTATGCGTTATGCGTTATTCGTTATGCGTTATGTGTCATGCGTTATGCGTTATGCGTTATGCGTTATGCGTTATGCATTATGCGTTATGCGTTATGCTTTATGCGTTATGCGTTATAAGTAATGCGTGATCCGTTATGTGTTATGCGTTATGCGTTATGCGTTATGTGTTATGCGTTGTGCGTTATCCGCTATGCGTTATGCGTTTTGCGTTATGCGTTATGCGTTATGCGTTATGCGTTGTGCGTTATGCGTTATGCGTTATAGGTTATGCGTTATGTGTCATGCGTTATGCGTTATGCGTTATGCGTTATGCGTTATGCGTTATGCGTTATGCGTTATGCGTTATGCGTTATGCGTTATGCGTTATGCGTTATGCGTTATGCGTTATGCGTTATGCGTTATGCGTTATGCGTTATGCGTTATGCGTTATGCGTTATGCGTTATTCGTTATGAGTAATGCGTGATCCGTTATGCGTTATGCGTTATGCGTTATGCGTTATGTGTTATGCGTTGTGCGTTATCCGCTATGCGTTATGCGTTTTGCGTTATACGTTATGCGTTATGCGTTGTGCGTTATGCGTTATGCGTTATGCGTTATAGGTTATGCGTTATGTGTCATGCGTTATGCGTTATGCGTTATGCGTTATGCGTTATGCGGTATGCGTTATGCGTTATGCTTTATGCTTTATGCGTTATGCGTTATGCGTTATGCGTTATGCGTTATGCGTTATGCGTTATGTGTTATCCGTTATGAGTTATGAGTAATGCGTGATCCGTTATGCGTTATGCGTTATGAGTAATGCGTGATCCGTTATGCGTTATGCGTTATTCGTTATGCGTTATGTGTCATGCGTTATGCGTTATGCGTTATGCGTTATGCGTTATGCATTATGCGTTATGCGTTATGCTTTATGCGTTATGCGTTATAAGTAATGCGTGATCCGTTATGTGTTATGCGTTATGCGTTATGCGTTATGTGTTATGCGTTGTGCGTTATCCGCTATGCGTTATGCGTTTTGCGTTATGCGTTATGCGTTATGCGTTATGCGTTGTGCGTTATGCGTTATGCGTTATAGGTTATGCGTTATGTGTCATGCGTTATGCGTTATGCGTTATGCGTTATGCGTTATGCGTTATGCGTTATGCTTTATGCTTTATGCGTTATGCGTTATGCGTTATGCGTTATGCGTTATGCGTTATGCGTTATGTGTTATCCGTTATGAGTTATGAGTAATGCGTGATCCGTTATGCGTTATGCGTTATGAGTAATGCGTGATCCGTTATGCGTTATGCGTTATGAGTAATGCTTGATCCGTTACGCGTTATGCGTTATGCGTTATGCGTTATGGGTTATGCGTTATGTGTTATGCGTTATGCGTTATGCGTTATGCGTTATGCGTTATGCGTTATGCGTTATGCGTTATGCGTTATGGGTTATGAGTAATGCGTGATCCGTTATGCGTTATGCTTTATGCGTTATGAGTTACGCGTAATGCGTTATGCGTTATGCGTTATGGGTTATGCGTTATGTGTTATGAGTTATGCGTTATGCGTTATGCGTTATGCGTTATGCGTTATGCGTTATGGGTTATGAGTTATTCGTTATGCGTTATGCGTTATGCGTTATGCGTTATGCGTTATACGTTATGCGTTATGTGTTATGCGTTGTGCGTTATCCGCTATGCGTTATGCGTTTTGCGTTATGCGTTATGCGTTATGCGTTATGCGTTGTGCGTTATGCGTTATGCGTTATGGGTTATGCGTTATGTGTTATGCGTTATGCGTTATGCGTTATGCGTTATGCGTTATGCATTATGCGTTATGCGTTATGCTTTATGCGTTATGCGTTATGAGTAATGCGTGATCCGTTATGTGTTATGCGTTATGCGTTATGCGTTATGCGTTATGCGTTATGAGTAATGCGTGATCCGTTATGTGTTATGCGTTATGCGTTATGCGTTATGCGTTTTGCGTTATGCGTTATGCGTTATGCGTTATGCGTTATGCGTTATGCGTTATGCGTTATGCGTTATGCGTTATGCGTTATGCGTTATGCGTTATGCGTTATGCGTTATGCGTTATGCTTTATGCGTTATGCGTTATGAGAAATGCGTGATCCGTTATGCGTTATGCGTTATGAGTAATGCGTGATCCGTTATGCGTTATGCGTTATGCGTTATGCGTTATGCGTTATGCGTTATGCGTTATGCGTTATGCGTTATGCGTTATGCTTTATGCTTTATGCGTTATGCGTTATGCGTTATGCGTTATGCGTTATGCGTTATGCGTTATGTGTTATCCGTTATGAGTTATGAGTAATGCGTGATCCGTTATGCGTTATGCGTTATGAGTACTGCGTGATCCGTTATGCGTTATGCGTTATGAGTAATGCTTGATCCGTTACGCGTTATGCGTTATGCGTTATGCGTTATGGGTTATGCGTTATGTGTTATGAGTTATGCGTTATGCGTTATGCGTTATGCGTTATGCGTTATGCGTTATGGGTTATGAGTAATGCGTGATCCGTTATGCGTTATGCTTTATGCGTTATGAGTTACGCGTAATGCGTTATGCGTTATGCGTTATGCGTTATGGGTTATGCGTTATGTGTTATGAGTTATGCGTTATGCGTTATGCGTTATGCGTTATGCGTTATGCGTTATGGGTTATGAGTTATGCGTTATGCGTTATGCGTTATGCGTTATGCGTTATGCGTTATGCGTTATGCGTTATGCGTTATGCGTTATGTGTTATGCGTTGTGCGTTATCCGCTATGCGTTATGCGTTTTGCGTTATGCGTTATGCGTAATGCGTTGTGCGTTATGCGTTATGCGTTATAGGTTATGCTTTATGTGTTATGCGTTATGCGTTATGCGTTATGCGTTATGCATTATGCGTTATGCGTTATGCTTTATGCGTTATGCGTTATGAGTAATGCGTGATCCGTTATGCGTTATGCGTTATGCGTTATGCGTTATGCGTTTTGCGTTATGCGTTATGCGTTATGCGTTATGCGTTATGCGTTATGCGTTATGCGTTATGCGTTATGCGTTATGCGTTATGCGTTATGCGTTATGCGTTATGCGTTATGCGTTATGCGTTATGCGTTATGCGTTATGCTTTATGCGTTATGGGTTATGAGAAATGCGTGATCCGTTATGCGTTATGCGTTATGAGTAATGCGTGATGCGTTATGCGTTATGCGTTATGCGTTATGCGTTATGCGTTATGCGTTATGCGTTATGCGTTATGCGTTATGCGTTATGCGTTATGCGTTATGCGTTATGGGTTATGCGTTATTTGTTATGCGTTATGCGTTACGCGTTATGCGTTATGCGTTATGCGTTATGCGTTATGCGTTATGCGTTATGCGTTATGCGTTATGCGTTATGCGTTATGCGTTACGCAATATGCGTTATGCGTTATGCGTTATGCGTTATGCGTTATGCGTTATGCGTTATGCGTTATGCGTTATGCGTGATCCGTTATGCGTTATGCGTTATGAGTAATGCGTGATGCGTTATGCGTTATGCGTTATGCGTTATGGGTTATGAGTTATGCGTTATGCGTTATGCGTTATGCGTTATGCGTTATGCGTTATGCGTTATGCGTTATGCGTTATGCGTTATGCGTTATGCGTTATGCGTTATGCGTTATGCGTTATAAGTAATGCGTGATCCGTTATGTGTTATGCGTTATGCGTTATGCGTTATGTGTTATGCGTTGTGCGTTATCCGCTATGCGTTATGCGTTTTGCGTTATGCGTTATGCGTTATGCGTTATGCGTTATGCGTTATGCGTTATGCGTTATAGGTTATGCGTTATGTGTCATGCGTTATGCGTTATGCGTTATGCGTTATGCGGTATGCGTTATGCGTTATGCTTTATGCTTTATGCGTTATGCGTTATGCGTTATGCGTTATGCGTTATGCGTTATGCGTTATGTGTTATCCGTTATGAGTTATGAGTAATGCGTGATCCGTTATGCGTTATGCGTTATGAGTAATGCGTGATCCGTTATGCGTTATGCGTTATGAGTAATGCTTGATCCGTTACGCGTTATGCGTTATGCGTTATGCGTTATGGGTTATGCGTTATGTGTTATGCGTTATGCGTTATGCGTTATGCGTTATGCGTTATGCGTTATGCGTTATGCGTTATGCGTTATGGGTTATGAGTAATGCGTGATCCGTTATGCGTTATGCTTTATGCGTTATGAGTTACGCGTAATGCGTTATGCGTTATGCGTTATGGGTTATGCGTTATGTGTTATGAGTTATGCGTTATGCGTTATGCGTTATGCGTTATGCGTTATGCGTTATGGGTTATGAGTTATGCGTTATGCGTTATGCGTTATGCGTTATGCGTTATGCGTTATGCGTTATGTGTTATGCGTTGTGCGTTATCCGCTATGCGTTATGCGTTTTGCGTTATGCGTTATGCGTTATGCGTTGTGCGTTATGCGTTATGCGTTATAGGTTATGCGTTATGCGTTATGCGTTATGCGTTATGCGTTATGCGTTATGCGTTATGCATTATGCGTTATGCGTTATGCTTTATGCGTTATGCGTTATGAGTAATGCGTGATCCGTTATGTGTTATGCGTTATGCGTTATGCGTTATGCGTTATGCGTTATGCGTTATGAGTAATGCGTGATCCGTTATGTGTTATGCGTTATGCGTTATGCGTTATGCGTTTTGCGTTATGCGTTATGCGTTATGCGTTATGCGTTATGCGTTATGCGTTATGCGTTATGCGTTATGCGTTATGCGTTATGCGTTATGCGTTATGCGTTATGCTTTATGCGTTATGCGTTATGAGAAATGCGTGATCCGTTATGCGTTATGCGTTATGAGTAATGCGTGATCCGTTATGCGTTATGCGTTATGCGTTATGCGTTATGCGTTATGCGTTATGCGTTATGCGTTATGCGTTATGCGTTATGCGTTATGGGTTATGCGTTATTTGTTATGCGTTATGCGTTATGCGTTATGCGTTATGCGTTATGCGTTATGCGTTATGCGTTATGCGTTATGCGTTATGCGTTATGCGTTATGCGTTATGCGTTATGCGTTATGCGTTATGCGTTATGCGTTATGCGTTATGCGTTATGCGTTATGCGTTATGCGTTATGCGTTATGCGTTATGCGTTATGTGTTATCCGTTATGAGTTATCCGTTATGCGTTTTGCGTTATGCTTTATGCGTTATGAGTTACGCGTAATGCGTTATGCGCTATGGGTCATGCGTTAAGCGTTATGCGTGATCCGTTATGCGTTATGCGTTATGAGTAATGCGTGATCCGTTATGCGTTATGCGTTATGCGTTATGCGTTATGCTTTATGCGTTATGGGTTATGAGAAATGCGTGATCCGTTATGCGTTATGGGTTATGAGTAATGCGTGATCCGTTATGCGTTATGCGTTATGCGTTATGCGTTATGCGTTATGCGTTATGCGTTATGCGTTATGCGTTATGCGTTATGCGTTATGCGTTATGCGTTATGCGTTATGCGTTATGCGTTATTTGTTATGCGTTATGCGTTACACGTTATGCTTTATGCGTTATGCGTTATGCGTTATGCGTTATGCGTTATGCGTTGTGCGTTATACGTTTGCGTTATGCGTTATGCGTTACGCAATATGCGTTATGCGTTATGCGTTATGCGTTATGCGTTATGCGTTATGCGTTATGCGTTATGCGTTATGCGTGATCCGTTATGCGTTATGCGTTATGAGTAATGCGTGATGCCTTATGCGTTATGCGTTATGCGTTATGGGTTATGAGTTATGCGTTATGCGTTATGCGTTATGCGTTATGCGTTATGCGTTATGCGTTATGCGTTATGCGTTATGCGTTATGCGTTATGCGTTATGCGTTATGCGTTATGCGTTATAAGTAATGCGTGATCCGTTATGTGTTATGCGTTATGCGTTATGCGTTATGTGTTATGCGTTGTGCGTTATCCGCTATGCGTTATGCGTTTTGCGTTATGCGTTATGCGTTATGCGTTATGCGTTGTGCGTTATGCGTTATGCGTTATAGGTTATGCGTTATGTGTCATGCGTTATGCGTTATGCGTTATGCGTTATGCGGTATGCGTTATGCGTTATGCTTTATGCTTTATGCGTTATGCGTTATGCGTTATGCGTTATGCGTTATGCGTTATGCGTTATGTGTTATCCGTTATGAGTTATGAGTAATGCGTGATCCGTTATGCGTTATGCGTTATGAGTAATGCGTGATCCGTTATGCGTTATGCGTTATGAGTAATGCTTGATCCGTTACGCGTTATGCGTTATGCGTTATGCGTTATGAGTTATGCGTTATGTGTTATGAGTTATGCGTTATGCGTTATGCGTTATGCGTTATGCGTTATGCGTTATGCGTTATGCGTTATGGGTTATGAGTAATGCGTGATCCGTTATGCGTTATGCTTTATGCGTTATGAGTTACGCGTAATGCGTTATGCGTTATGCGTTATGGGTTATGCGTTATGTGTTATGAGTTATGCGTTATGCGTTATGCGTTATGCGTTATGCGTTATGGGTTATGAGTTATGCGTTATGCGTTATGCGTTATGCGTTATGCGTTATGCGTTATGCGTTATGTGTTATGCGTTGTGCGTTATCCGCTATGCGTTATGCGTTTTGCGTTATGCGTTATGCGTTATGCGTTGTGCGTTATGCGTTATGCGTTATAGGTTATGCGTTATGTGTTATGCGTTATGCGTTATGCGTTATGCGTTATGCGTTATGCATTATGCGTTATGCGTTATGCTTTATGCGTTATGCGTTATGAGTAATGCGTGATCCGTTATGTGTTATGCGTTATGCGTTATGCGTTATGCGTTATGCGTTATGCGTTATGAGTAATGCGTGATCCGTTATGTGTTATGCGTTATGCGTTATGCGTTATGCGTTTTGCGTTATGCGTTATGCGTTATGCGTTATGCGTTATGCGTTATGCGTTATGCGTTATGCGTTATGCGTTATGCGTTATGCGTTATGCGTTATGCGTTATGCGTTATGCTTTATGCGTTATGCGTTATGAGAAATGCGTGATCCGTTATGCGTTATGCGTTATGAGTAATGCGTGATCCGTTATGCGTTATGCGTTATGCGTTATGCGTTATGCGTTATGCGTTATGCGTTATGCGTTATGCGTTATGCGTTATGCGTTATGCGTTATGGGTTATGCGTTATTTGTTATGCGTTATGCGTTATGCGTTATGCGTTATGCGTTATGCGTTATGCGTTATGCGTTATGCGTTATGCGTTATGCGTTATGCGTTATGCGTTATGCGTTATGCGTTATGCGTTATGCGTTATGCGTTATGCGTTATGCGTTATGCGTTATGCGTTATGCGTTATGCGTTATGCGTTATGTGTTATCCGTTATGAGTTATCCGTTATGCGTTTTGCGTTATGCTTTATGCGTTATGAGTTACGCGTAATGCGTTATGCGCTATGGGTCATGCGTTAAGCGTTATGCGTTATGCGTTATGCGTTATGCGTTATGCGTTATGCGTTATGGGTTATCCGTTATGCGTTATGCGTTATGCGTTATGCGTTATGCGTTATGCGTTATGCGTTATGCGTTATGGGTTATCCGTTATGCGTTATGCGTTATGCGTAATGCGTTATGCGTTATGCGTTATGCGATATGCGTTATGCGTTATGCGTTATGCGTTATGCGTTATGCGTTATGCGTTATGCGTTATGCGTTATGCGATATGCGTTATGCGTTATGCGTTATGCGTTATGCGTTATGCGTTATGCGTTATGCGTTATGTGTTATGCGTTATGCGTTATGCGTTATGCGTTATGCGTTATGGGTTATGAGTAATGCGTGATCCGTTATGCGTTATGCGTTATGCGTTATGCGTTATGCGTTATGGGTTATGAGTTATGCGTTATGCGTTATGCGTTATGCGTTATGCGTTATGCGTTATGCGTTATGCGTTATGCGTTATGCGTTATGTGTTATGCGTTGTGCGTTATCCGCTATGCGTTATGCGTTTTGCGTTATGCGTTATGCGTTATGCGTTGTGCGTTATGCGTTATACGTTATAGGTTATGCGTTATGTGCTATGCGTGATGCGTTATGCGTTATGCGTTATGCATTATGCGTTATGCGTTATGCTTTATGCGTTATGCGTTATGAGTAATGCGTGATCCGTTATGTGTTATGCGTTATGCGTTATGCGTTATGCGTTTTGCGTTATGCGTTATGCGTTATGCGTTATGCGTTATGCGTTATGCGTTATGCGTTATGCGTTATGCGTTATGCGTTATGCGTTATGCGTTATGCGTTATGCGTTATGCGTTATGCGTTATGCGTTATGCGTTATGCGTTATGCGTTATGCGTTATGCGTTATGCGTTATTCGTTATGAGTAATGCGTGATCCGTTATGCGTTATGCGTTATGCGTTATGCGTTATGTGTTATGCGTTGTGCGTTATCCGCTATGCGTTATGCGTTTTGCGTTATGCGTTATGCGTTATGCGTTATGCGTTATGCGTTATGCGTTATGCGTTATAGGTTATGCGTTATGTGTCATGCGTTATGCGTTATGCGTTATGCGTTATGCGTTATGCGGTATGCGTTATGCGTTATGCTTTATGCTTTATGCGTTATGCGTTATGCGTTATGCGTTATGCGTTATGCGTTATGCGTTATGTGTTATCCGTTATGAGTTATGAGTAATGCGTGATCCGTTATGCGTTATGCGTTATGAGTAATGCGTGATCCGTTATGCGTTATGCGTTATTCGTTATGCGTTATGTGTCATGCGTTATGCGTTATGCGTTATGCGTTATGCGTTATGCGTTATGCATTATGCGTTATGCGTTATGCTTTATGCGTTATGCGTTATAAGTAATGCGTGATCCGTTATGTGTTATGCGTTATGCGTTATGCGTTATGTGTTATGCGTTGTGCGTTATCCGCTATGCGTTATGCGTTTTGCGTTATGCGTTATGCGTTATGCATTATGCGTTGTGCGTTATGCGTTATGCGTTATAGGTTATGCGTTATGTGTCATGCGTTATGCGTTATACGTTATGCGTTATGCGGTATGCGTTATGCGTTATGCTTTATGCTTTATGCGTTATGCGTTATGCGTTATGCGTTATGCGTTATGCGTTATGCGTTATGTGTTATCCGTTATGAGTTATGAGTAATGCGTGATCCGTTATGCGTTATGCGTTATGAGTAATGCGTGATCCGTTATGCGTTATGCGTTATGAGTAATGCTTGATCCGTTACGCGTTATGCGTTATGCGTTATGCGTTATGGGTTATGCGTTATGTGTTATGAGTTATGCGTTATGCGTTATGCGTTATGCGTTATGCGTTATGCGTTATGGGTTATGAGTAATGCGTGATCCGTTATGCGTTATGCTTTATGCGTTATGAGTTACGCGTAATGCGTTATGCGTTATGCGTTATGGGTTATGCGTTATGTGTTATGAGTTATGCGTTATGCGTTATGCGTTATGCGTTATGCGTTATGGGTTATGAGTTATGCGTTATGCGTTATGCGTTATGCGTTATGCGTTATGCGTTATGCGTTATGCGTTGTGCGTTATGCGTTATGTGTTATGCGTTGTGCGTTATCCGCTATGCGTTATGCGTTTTGCGTTATGCGTTATGCGTTATGCGTTGTGCGTTATGCGTTATGCGTTATAGGTTATGCGTTATGTGTTATGCGTTATGCGTTATGCGTTATGCGTTATGCATTATGCGTTATGCGTTATACTTTATGCGTTATGCGTTATGAGTAATGCGTGATCCGTTATGTGTTATGCGTTATGCGTTATGCGTTATGCGTTTTGCGTTATGCGTTATGCGTTATGCGTTATGCGTTATGCGTTATGCGTTATGCGTTATGCGTTATGCGTTATGCGTTATGCGTTATGCGTTATGCGTTATGCGTTATGCGTTATGCGTTATGCGTTATGCGTTATGCGTTATGCGTTATGCTTTATGCGTTATGGGTTATGAGAAATGCGTGATCCGTTATGCGTTATGCGTTATGAGTAATGCGTGATCCGTTATGCGTTATGCGTTATGCGTTATGCGTTATGCGTTATGCGTTATGCGTTATGCGTTATGCGTTATGCGTTATGCGTTATGGGTTATGCGTTATGCGTTATGCGTTATGCGTTATGGGTTATGCGTTATTTGTTATGCGTTATGCGTTATGCGTTATGCGTTATGCGTTATGCGTTATGCGTTATGCGTTATGCGTTATGCGTTATGCGTTATGCGTTATGCGTTATGCGTTATGCGTTACGCAATATGCGTTATGCGTTATGCGTTATGCGTTATGCGTTATGCGTTATGCGTTATGCGTTATGCGTGATCCGTTATGCGTTATGCGTTATGAGTAATGCGTGATGCGTTATGCGTTATGCGTTATGCGTTATGGGTTATGAGTTATGCGTTATGCGTTATGCGTTATGCGTTATGCGTTATGCGTTATGCGTTATGCGTTATGCGTTATGCGTTATGCGTTATGCGTTATGCGTTATGCGTTATGCGTTATGCGTTATGCGTTATGCGTTATGCGTTATGCGTTATGCGTTATGCGTTATGCGTTATGCGTTATGCTTTATGCGTTATGCGTTATGAGAAATGCGTGATCCGTTATGCGTTATGCGTTATGAGTAATGCGTGATCCGTTATGCGTTATGCGTTATGCGTTATGCGTTATGCGTTATGCGTTATGCGTTATGCGTTATGCGTTATGCGTTATGCGTTATGGGTTATGCGTTATTTGTTATGCGTTATGCGTTACGCGTTATGCGTTATGCGTTATGCGTTATGCGTTATGCGTTATGCGTTATGCGTTATGCGTTATGCGTTATGCGTTATGCGTTATGCGTTACGCAATATGCGTTATGCGTTATGCGTTATGCGTTATGCGTTATGCGTTATGCGTGATCCGTTATGCGTTATGCGTTATGAGTAATGCGTGATGCGTTATGCGTTATGCGTTATGCGTTATGCGTTATGGGTTATGAGTTATGCGTTATGCGTTATGCGTTATGCGTTATGCGTTATGCGTTATGCGTTATGCGTTATGCGTTATGCGTTATGCGTTATGCGTTATGCGTTATGCGTTATGCGTTACGCAATATGCGTTATGCGTTATGCGTTATGCGTTATGCGTTATGCGTGATCCGTTATGCGTTATGCGTTATGAGTAATGCGTGATGCGTTATGCGTTATGCGTTATGCGTTATGGGTTATGAGTTATGCGTTATGCGTTATGCGTTATGCGTTATGCGTTATGCGTTATGCGTTATGCGTTATGCGTTATGTGTTATGCGTTGTGCGTTATCCGCTATGCGTTATGCGTTTTGCGTTATGCGTTATGCGTTATGCGTTGTGCGTTATGCGTTATGCGTGATCCGTTATGCGTTATGAGATATGCGTGATGCGTTATGCGTTATGCGTTATGCATTATGCGTTATGCGTTATGCTTTATGCGTTATGCGTTATGAGTAATGCGTGATCCGTTATGTGTTATGCGTTATGCGTTATGCGTTATGCGTTTTGCGTTATGCGTTATGCGTTATGCGTTATGCGTTATGCGTTATGCGTTATGCGTTATGCGTTATGCGTTATGCGTTATGCGTTATGCGTTATGCGTTATGCGTTATGCGTTATGCGTTATGCGTTATGCGTTATGCGTTATGCGTTATGCGTTATGCGTTATGCGTTATGCGTTATGCGTTATGCGTTATGCGTTATGCGTTATTCGTTATGAGTAATGCGTGATCCGTTATGCGTTATGCGTTATGCGTTATGCGTTATGTGTTATGCGTTGTGCGTTATCCGCTATGCGTTATGCGTTTTGCGTTATGCGTTATGCGTTATGCGTTGTGCGTTATGCGTTATGCGTTATGCGTTATAGGTTATGCGTTATGTGTCATGCGTTATGCGTTATGCGTTATGCGTTATGCGGTATGCGTTATGCGTTATGCTTTATGCTTTATGCGTTATGCGTTATGCGTTATGCGTTATGCGTTGTGCGTTATGCGTTATGCGTTATAGGTTATGCGTTATGTGTCATGCGTTATGCGTTATGCGTTATGCGTTATGCGGTATGCGTTATGCGTTATGCTTTATGCTTTATGCGTTATGCGTTATGCGTTATGCGTTATGCGTTATGCGTTATGCGTTATGCGTTATGTGTTATCCGTTATGAGTTATGAGTAATGCGTGATCCGTTATGCGTTATGCGTTATGAGTAATGCGTGATCCGTTATGCGTTATGCGTTATGAGTAATGCTTGATCCGTTACGCGTTATGCGTTATGCGTTATGCGTTATGGGTTATGCGTTATGTGTTATGAGTTATGCGTTATGCGTTATGCGTTATGCGTTATGCGTTATGCGTTATGGGTTATGAGTAATGCGTGATCCGTTATGCGTTATGCTTTATGCGTTATGAGTTACGCGTAATGCGTTATGCGTTATGCGTTATGGGTTATGCGTTATGTGTTATGAGTTATGCGTTATGAGAAATGCGTGATCCGTTATGCGTTATGCGTTATGAGTAATGCGTGATCCGTTATGCGTTATGCGTTATGCGTTATGCGTTATGCGTTATGCGTTATGCGTTATGCGTTATGCGTTATGTGTTATGCGTTGTGCGTTATCCGCTATGCGTTATGCGTTTTGCGTTATGCGTTATGCGTTATGCGTTGTGCGTTATGCGTTATGCGTTATAGGTTATGCGTTATGTGTTATGCGTTATGCGTTATGCGTTATGCGTTATGCATTATGCGTTATGCGTTATGCTTTATGCGTTATGCGTTATGAGTAATGCGTGATCCGTTATGTGTTATGCGTTATGCGTTATGCGTTATGCGTTTTGCGTTATGCGTTATGCGTTATGCGTTATGCGTTATGCGTTATGCGTTATGCGTTATGCGTTATGCGTTATGCGTTATGCGTTATGCGTTATGCGTTATGCGTTATGCGTTATGCGTTATGCGTTATGCGTTATGCTTTATGCGTTATGCGTTATGAGAAATGCGTGATCCGTTATGCGTTATGCGTTATGAGTAATGCGTGATCCGTTATGCGTTATGCGTTATGCGTTATGCGTTATGCGTTATGCGTTATGCGTTATGCGTTATGCGTTATGCGTTATGCGTTATGCGTTATGCGTTATGCGTTATGGGTTATGCGTTATTTGTTATGCGTTATGCGTTATGCGTTATGCGTTATGCGTTATGCGTTATGCGTTATGCGTTATGCGTTATGCGTTATGCGTTATGCGTTATGCGTTATGCGTTATGCGTTATGCGTTATGCGTTATGCGTTATGCGTTATGCGTTATGCGTTATGCGTTATGCGTTATACGTTATGTGTTATCCGTTATGAGTTATCCGTTATGCGTTTTGCGTTATGCGTTATGCGTTATGCGTTATGCGTTATGCGTTATGCGTTATGCGTTATGCGTTATGCGTTATGCGTTATACGGTTTGAGATATGCGTTATGCGTTATGCGTTATGCCTTATGCGTTATGCGATTTGCGTTATGCGTTATGCGTTATGCGTTATGCGTTATGCGTTATGTGTTATGCGTTATGCGTTATGCGTTATGCGTTATGCGTTATGCGTTATGCGTTATGCGTTATGCGTTATGCGTTATGCGTTATGGGTTATGCGTTATGCGTTATGCGTTATGCGTTATGCGTTATGCGTTATGCGTTATGCGTGATCCGTTATGCGTTATGCGTTATGAGTAATGCGTGATGCGTTATGCGTTATGCGTTATGCGTTATGCGTTATGCGTTATGCGTTATGCGTTATGCGTTATGGGTTATGAGTAATGCGTGACCCGTTATGCGTTATGCTTTATGCGTTATGAGTTACGCACAATGCGTTATGCGCTATGGGTCATGCGTTAAGCGTTATGCGTTATGCGTTATGCGTTATCTGTTATGCGTTATGTGTTATGCGTTATGCGTTATGCGTTATGCGTTATGCGTTATGGGTTATCCGTTATGCTTTATGCGTTATGCGTTATGCGTTATGCGTTATGCGTTATGCGATATGCGTTATGCGTTATGCGTTATGCGTTATGCGTTATGCGTTATGCGTTATGCGTTATGCGTTATGCGTTATGCGTTATGCGATATGCGTTATGCGTTATGCGTTATGAGTTATGCGTTATGCGTTATGCGTTATGCGTTATGCGTTATGCGTTATGCGTTATGCGTTATGCGTTATGCGTTATGCGTTATGCGTTATGCGTTATGCGTTATGAGTAATGCGTGATCCGTTATGCGTTATGCGTTATGCGTTATGCGTTATGTGTTATGCGTTGTGCGTTATCCGCTATGCGTTATGCGTTTTGCGTTATGCGTTATGCGTTATGCGTTATGCGTTGTGCGTTATGCGTTATGCGTTATGCGTTATAGGTTATGCGTTATGTGTTATGCGTTATGCGTTATGCGTTATGCGTTATGCGTTATGCGTTATGCGTTATGCGTTATGCATTATGCGTTATGCGTTATGCTTTATGCGTTATGCGTTATAAGTAATGCGTGATCCGTTATGTGTTATGCGTTATGCGTTATGCGTTATGCGTTATGTGTTATGCGTTGTGCGTTATCCGCTATGCGTTATGCGTTTTGCGTTATGCGTTATGCGTTATGCGTTGTGCGTTATGCGTTATGCGTTATAGGTTATGCGTTATGTGTCATGCGTTATGCGTTATGCGTTATGCGTTATGCGTCATGCGGTATGTGTTATGCGTTATGCTTTATGCGTTATGCGTTATAAGTAATGCGTGATCCGTTATGTGTTATGCGTTATGCGTTATGCGTTTTGCGTTATGCGTTATGCCTTATGCGTTATGCGTTATGCGTTATGCGTTATGCGTTATGCGTTATGCGTTATGCGTTATGCGTTATGCGTTATGCGTTATGCGTTATGCGTTATGCGTTATGCGTTATGCGTTATGCGTTATGCGTTATGCGTTATGCGTTATGCGTTATGCGTTATGCGTTATGCATTATGCGTTATGCGTTATGCGTTATGCGTTATGCGTTATGCGTTATGCGTTATGCGTTATGTGTTATCCGTTATGAGTTATGAGTAATGCGTGATCCGTTATGCGTTATGCGTTATGAGTAATGCGTGATCCGTTATGCGTTATGCGTTATGAGTAATGCTTGATCCGTTACGCGTTATGCGTTATGCGTTATGCGTTATGGGTTATGCGTTATGTGTTATGGGTTATGCGTTATGCGTTATGCGTTATGCGTTATGCGTTATGCGTTATGGGTTATGAGTAATGCGTGATCCGTTATGCGTTATGCTTTATGCGTTATGAGTTACGCGTAATGCGTTATGCGTTATGCGTTATGGGTTATGCGTTATGTGTTATGAGTTATGCGTTATGCGTTATGCGTTATGCGTTATGCGTTATGCGTTATGGGTTATCCGTTATGCGTTATCCGTTATGAGTTTTGCGTTATGCGTTATGCGTAATGCGTTATGCGTTATGCGTTATGGGTTATGCGTTATGCGTTATGCGTTATGCGTTATGCGTTATGCGTTATGCGTTATGCGTTATGGGTTATCCGTTATGCGATATGCGTTATCCGTTATGCGTTATGCGTTATGCGTTATGCGTTATGCGTTATGCGTTATGCGTTATGCGTTATGCGTTATGCGTTATGCGTTATGCGTTATGCGTTATGCGTTATGCGTTATGCGTTATGCGTTATGCGTTATGCGTTATGCGTTATGCGTTATGCGTTATGCGTTATGCGTTATGCGTTATGCGTTATGTGTTATCCGTTATGAGTTATGAGTAATGCGTGATCCGTTATGCGTTATGCGTTATGAGTAATGCGTGATCCGTTATGCGTTATGCGTTATGAGTAATGCTTGATCCGTTACGCGTTATGCGTTATGCGTTATGCGTTATGGGTTATGCGTTATGTGTTATGAGTTATGCGTTATGCGTTATGCGTTATGCGTTATGGGTTATGAGTAATGCGTGATCCGTTATGCGTTATGAGTTACGCGTAATGCGTTATGCGTTATGCGTTATGGGTTATGCGTTATGTGTTATGAGTTATGCGTTATGCGTTATGCGTTATGCGTTATGCGTTATGGGTTATGAGTAATGAGTGATCCGTTATGCGTTATGCTTTATGCGTTATGAGTTACGCGTTATGCGTTATGCGTTATGCGTTATGGGTTATGCGTTATGTGTTATGAGTTATGCGTGATGCGTTATGCGTTATGCGTTATGCGTTATGGGTTATCCGTTATGCGTTATCCGTTATGAGTTTTGCGTTATGCGTTATGCGTTATGCGTTATGCGTTATGCGTTATGCGTTATGCGTTATGCGTTATGCGTTATGCGTTATGCGTTATGGGTTATCCGTTATGCGTTATCCGTTATGCGTTATGCGTTATGCGTTATGCGTTATGCGTTATGCGTTATGCGATATGCCTTATGCGTTATGCGTTATGCGTTATGCGTTATGCGTTATGCGTTATGCGTTATGCGTTATGCGATATGCGTTATGCGTTATGCGTTATGCGTTATGCGTTATGCGTTATGCGTTATGCGTTATGCGTTATGCGTTATGCGTTATGCGTTATGCGTTATGCGTTATGCGTTATGCGTTATGCGTTAGTAGTAATGCGTGATCCGTTATGCGTTATGCGTTATGCGTTATGCGTTATGCGTTATGCGTTATGTGTTATGCGTTGTGAGTTATCCGCTATGCGTTATGCGTTTTGCGTTATGCGTTATGCGTTATGCGTTGTGCGTTATGCGTTATGCGTTATGCGTTATGGGTTATGCGTTATGTGTTATGCGTTGTGCGTTATGCGTTATGCGTTATAGGTTATGCGTTATGTGTCATGCGTTATGCGTTATGCGTTATGCGTTATGCGTTATGCGTTATGCGTTATGCGTTATGCGTTATGCGTTATGCGTTATGCGTTATGCGTTATGCGTTATGCGTTATGCGTTATGCGTTATGCGTTATGCGTTATGCGTTATGCGTTATGCGTTATGCGTTATGCGTTATGCGTTATGCGTTATGCGTTATGTGTTATCCGTTATGAGTTATGAGTAATGCGTGATCCGTTATGCGTTATGCGTTATGAGTAATGCGTGATCCGTTATGCGTTATGCGTTATGAGTAATGCTTGATCCGTTACGCGTTATGCGTTATGCGTTATGCGTTATGGGTTATGCGTTATGTGTTATGAGTTATGCGTTATGCGTTATGCGTTATGCGTTATGGGTTATGAGTAATGCGTGATCCGTTATGCGTTATGCTTTATGCGTTATGAGTTACGCGTAATGCGTTATGCGTTATGCGTTATGGGTTATGCGTTATGTGTTATGAGTTATGCGTTATGCGTTATGCGTTATGCGTTATGCGTTATGGGTTATGAGTAATGAGTGATCCGTTATGCGTTATGCTTTATGCGTTATGAGTTACGCGTAATGCGTTATGCGTTATGCGTTATGGGTTATGCGTTATGTGTTATGAGTTATGCGTGATGCGTTATGCGTTATGCGTTATGCGTTATGGGTTATCCGTTATGCGTTATCCGTTATGAGTTTTGCGTTATGCGTTATGCGTTATGAGTTGTGCGTTATGCGTTATGCGTTATGCGTTATGCGTTATGCGTTATGCGTTATGCGTTATGCGTTATGCGTTATGCGTTATGGGTTATCCGTTATGCGTTATCCGTTATGCATTATGCGTTATGCGTTATGCGTTATGCGTTATGCGTTATGCGATATGCCTTATGCGTTATGCGTTATGCGTTATGCGTTATGCGTTATGCGTTATGCGTTATGCGTTATGCGATATGCGTTATGCGTTATGCGTTATGCGTTATGCGTTATGCGTTATGCGTTATGCGTTATGCGTTATGCGTTATGCGTTATGCGTTATGCGTTATGCGTTATGCGTTATGCGTTATGCGTTATGCGTTAGTAGTACTGCGTGATCCGTTATGCGTTATGCGTTATGCGTTATGCGTTATGCGTTATGCGTTATGTGTTATGCGTTGTGAGTTATCCGCTATGCGTTATGCGTTTTGCGTTATGCGTTATGCGTTATGCGTTATGCGTTATGCGTTATGCGTTATGCGTTATAGGTTATGCGTTATGTGTTATGCGTTGTGCGTTATGCGTTATGCGTTATAGGTTATGCGTTATGTGTCATGCGTTATGCGTTATGCGTTATGCGTTATGCGTTATGCGTTATGCGTTATGCGTTATGCGTTATGCGTTATGCGTTATGCGTTATGCGTTATGCGTTATGCGCTATGGGTTATGAGTAATGCGTGATCCGTTATGCGTTATGCTTTATGCGTTATGAGTTACGCGTAATGCGTTATGCGTTATGCGTTATGGGTTATGCGTTATGTGTTATGAGTTATGCGTTATGCGTTATGCGTTATGCGTTATGGGTTATCCGTTATGCGTTATCCGTTAAGAGTTTTGCGTTATGCGTTATGCGTTATGAGTTGTGCGTTATGCGTTATGCGTTATGCGTTATGCGTTATGCGTTATGCGTTATGCGTTATGCGTTATGCGTTATGTGTTATCCGTTATGAGTTATGAGTAATGCGTGATCCGTTATGCGTTATGCGTTATGAGTAATGCGTGATCCGTTATGCGTTATGCGTTATGAGTAATGCTTGATCCGTTACGCGTTATGCGTTATGCGTTATGCGTTATGGGTTATGCGTTATGTGTTATGAGTTATGCGTTATGCGTTATGCGTTATGCGTTATGCGTTATGCGTTATGCGTTATGTGTTATGCGTTATGCGTTATGCGTTATGCGTTATGCGTTATCCGTTATGCGTTATGCGTTATGCGTTATGCGTTATGCGTTATGCGTTACGCGTAATGCGTTATGCGCTATGGGTCATGCGTTAAGAGTTATGCGTTATGGGTTATGCGTTATGTGTTATGAGTTATGCGTTATGCGTTATGCGTTATGCGTTATGCGTTATGCGTTATGGGTTATCCGTTATGCGTTATCCGTTATGAGTTTTGCGTTATGCGTTATGCGTAATGCGTTATGCGTTATGCGTTATGGGTTATGCGTTATGCGTTATGCGTTATGCGTTATGCGTTATGCGTTATGCGTTATGCGTTATGCGTTATGGGTTATCCGTTATGCGATATGCGTTATCCGTTATGCGTTATGCGTTATGCGTTATGCGTTATGAGTTATGCGTTATGCGTTATGCGTTATGCGTTATGCGTTATGCGTTATGCGTTGTGCGTTATGCGTTATGCGTTATGCGTTATGCGTTATGCGTTATGCGTTATGCGTTATGCGTTATGCGTTATGCGTTATGCGTTATGCGTTATGCGTTATGCGTTATGCATTATGCGTTATGTGTTATCCGTTATGAGTTATGAGTAATGCGTGATCCGTTATGCGTTATGCGTTATGAGTAATGCGTGATCCGTTATGCGTTATGCGTTATGAGTAATGCTTGATCCGTTACGCGTTATGCGTTATGCGTTATGCGTTATGCGTTATGCGTTATGCGTTATGGGTTATCCGTTATGCGTTATCCGTTATGAGTTTTGCGTTATGCGTTATGCGTTATGCGTTATGCGTTATGCGTTATGGGTTATGCGTTATGCGTTATGCGTTATGCGTTATGCGTTATGCGTTATGCGTTATGCGTTATGCGTTATGGGTTATCCGTTATGCGATATGCGTTATCCGTTATGCGTTATGCGTTATGCGTTATGCGTTATGCGTTATGCGTTATGCGTTATGCGTTATGCGTTATGCGTTATGCGTTATGCGTTATGCGTTATGCGTTATGCGTTATGCGTTATGCGTTATGCGTTATGCGTTATGCGTTATGCGTTATGCGTTATGCGTTATGCGTTATGCGTTATGCGTTATGCATTATGCGTTATGTGTTATCCGTTATGAGTTATGAGTAATGCGTGATCCGTTATGCGTTATGCGTTATGAGTAATGCGTGATCCGTTATGCGTTATGCGTTATGAGTAATGCTTGATCCGTTACGCGTTATGCGTTATGCGTTATGCGTTATGGGTTATGCGTTATGTGTTATGAGTTATGCGTTATGCGTTATGCGTTATGCGTTATGGGTTATGAGTAATGCGTGATCCGTTATGCGTTATGCTTTATGCGTTATGAGTTACGCGTAATGCGTTATGCGTTATGCGTTATGGGTTATGCGTTATGTGTTATGAGTTATGCGTTATGCGTTATGCGTTATGCGTTATGGGTTATGAGTAATGAGTGATCCGTTATGCGTTATGCTTTATGCGTTATGAGTTACGCGTAATGCGTTATGCGTTATGCGTTATGGGTTATGCGTTATGTGTTATGAGTTATGCGTGATGCGTTATGCGTTATGCGTTATGCGTTATGGGTTATCCGTTATGCGTTATCCGTTATGAGTTTTGCGTTATGCGTTATGCGTTATGAGTTGTGCGTTATGCGTTATGCGTTATGCGTTATGCGTTATGCGTTATGCGTTATGCGTTATGGGTTATCCGTTATGCGTTATCCGTTATGCGTTATGCGTTATGCGTTATGCGTTATGCGTTATGCGTTATGCGATATGCCTTATGCGTTATGCGTTATGCGTTATGCGTTATGCGTTATGCGTTATGCGTTATGCGTTATGCGATATGCGTTATGCGTTATGCGTTATGCGTTATGCGTTATGCGTTACGCGTTATGCGTTATGCGTTATGCGTTATGCGTTATGCGTTATGCGTTATGCGTTATGCGTTATGCGTTATGCGTTAGTAGTAATGCGTGATCCGTTATGCGTTATGCGTTATGCGTTATGCGTTATGCGTTATGCGTTATGCGTTATGCGTTGTGAGTTATCCGCTATGCGTTATGCGTTTTGCGTTATGCGTTATGCGTTATGCGTTGTGCGTTATGCGTTATGCGTTATGCGTTATAGGTTATGCGTTATGTGTTATGCGTTGTGCGTTATGCGTTATGCGTTATAGGTTATGCGTTATGTGTCATGCGTTATGCGTTATGCGTTATGCGTTATGCGTTATGCGTTATGAGTTATGCGTTATGCGTTATGCGTTATGCGTTATGCGTTATGGGTTATCCGTTATGCGTTATCCGTTAAGAGTTTTGCGTTATGCGTTATGCGTTATGAGTTGTGCGATATGCGTTATGCGTTATGCGTTATGCGTTATGCGTTATGCGTTATGCGTTATGCGTTATGCGTTATGCGTTATGCGTTATGCGTTATGTGTTATCCGTTATGAGTTATGAGTAATGCGTGATCCGTTATGCGTTATGCGTTATGAGTAATGCGTGATCCGTTATGCGTTATGCGTTATGAGTAATGCTTGATCCGTTACGCGTTATGCGTTATGCGTTATGCGTTATGGGTTATGCGTTATGTGTTATGAGTTATGCGTTATGCGTTATGCGTTATGCGTTATGCGTTATGCGTTATGCGTTATGCGTTATGTGTTATGCGTTATGCGTTATGCGTTATGCGTTATGCGTTATGCGTTATGCGTTATGCGTTATGCGTTATGCGTTATGCGTTATGCGTTATGCGTTATGCGTTATGCGTTATGCGTTATGCGTTATGCGTTATGCGTTATGCGTTATGCGTTATGCGTTATGCGTTATGCGTTATGCGTTATGCGTTATGCGTTATGCGTTATGCGTTATGCGTTATGGGTTATGCGTTATTTGTTATGCGTTATGCGTTATGCGTTATGCGTTATGCGTTATGCGTTATGCGTTATGCGTTATGCCTTATGCGTTATGCGATTTGCGTTATGCGTTATGCGTTATGCGTTATGCGTTATGCGTTATGTGTTATGGGTTATGCGTTATGCGTTATGCGTTATGCGTTATGCGTTATGCGTTATGCGTTATGCGTTATGCGTTATGCGTTATGTGTTATGGGTTATGCGTTATGCGTTATGCGTTATGCGTTATGCGTTATGCGTTATGCGTTATGCGTTATGCGTTATGCGTTATGCGTTATGCGTTATGCGTTATGCGTTATGCGTTATGCGTTATGCGTTATACGTTATGCGTTATGCGTTACGCAATATGCGTTATGCGTTCTGCGTTATGCGTTATGCGTTATGCGTTATGCGTTATGCGTGATCCGTTATGCGTTATGCGTTATGAGTAATGCGTGATCCGTTATGCGTTATGCGTTATGCGTTATGCGTTATGCGTTATGCGTTATGCGTTATGCGTTATGCGTTATGCGTTATGCGTTATGTGTTATGCGTTATGCGTTATGCGTTATGCGTTATGCGTTATGCGTTATGGGTTATGAGTAATGCGTGACCCGTTATGCGTTATGCTTTATGCGTTATGAGTTACGCGTAATGCGTTATGCGCTATGGGTCATGCGTTAAGCGTTATGCGTTATGGGTTATGCGTTATGTGTTATGCGTTATGCGTTATGCGTTATGCGTTATGCGTTATGGGTTATCCGTTATGCGTTATCCGATATGCGTTATGCGTTATGCGTTATGCGTTATGCGTTATGCGTTATGCGTTATGCGTTATGCGTTATGCGTTATGCGTTATGCGTTATGCGTTATGCGTTATGCGTTATGCGTTATGCGTTATGCGTTATGCGTTATGCGTTATGCGTTATGTGTTATCCGTTATGAGTTATCCGTTATGCGTTTTGCGTTATGCGTTATGCGTTATGCGTTATGCGTTATGCGTTATGCGTTATGCGATATGCGTTATGCGTTATGCGTTATGCCTTATGCGTTATGCGTTATGCGTTATGCGTTATGCGTTATGCGTTATGTGTTATGGGTTATGCGTTATGCGTTATGCGTTATGCGTTATGCGTTATGCGTTATGCGTTATGCGTTATGCGTTATGCGTTATGTGTTATGGGTTATGCGTTATGCGTTATGCGTTATGCGTTATGCGTTATGCGTTATGCGTTATGCGTTATGCGTTATGCGTTATGCGTTATGCGTTATGCGTTATGCGTTATGCGTTATGCGTTATGCGTTATGCGTTATGCGTTATGCGTTATGCGTTATGCGTTATGCGTTACGCAATATGCGTTATGCGTTATGCGTTATGCGTTATGCGTTATGCGTTATGCGTTATGCGTGATCCGTTATGCGTTATGCGTTATGAGTAATGCGTGATCCGTTATGCGTTATGCGTTATGCGTTATGCGTTATGCGTTATGCGTTATGGGTTATGCGTTATGTGTTATGCGTTATGCGTTATGCGTTATGCGTTATGCGTTATGGGTTATGAGTAATGCGTGACCCGTTATGCGTTATGCTTTATGCGTTATGAGTTACGCGTAATGCGTTATGCGCTATGGGTCATGCGTTAAGGGTTATGCGTTATGCGTTATGCGTTATGGGTTATGCGTTATGTGTTATGCGTTATGCGTTATGCGTTATGTGTTATGCGTTATGCGTTATGCGTTATGCGTTATGCGTTATGGGTTATGAGTAATGCGTGACCCGTTATGCGTTATGCTTTATGCGTTATGAGTTACGCGTAATGCGTTATGCGCTATGGGTTATGCGTTAAGCGTTATGCGTTATGCGTTATGAGTTATCCGTTATGCGTTATGCGTTATGCGTTATGCGTTATGCGTTATGCGTTATGCGTTATGCGATATGCGTTATGCGTTATGCGTTATGCGTTATGTGTTATGCGTTGTGCGTTATCCGCTATGCGTTATGCGTTTTGCGTTATGCGTTATGCGTTATGCGTTATGCGTTGTGCGTTATGCGTTATGCGTTATAGGTTATGCGTTATGTGTCATGCGTTATGCGTTATGCGTTATGCGTTATGCGGTATGCGTTATGCGTTATGCTTTATGCGTTATGCGTTATAAGTAATGCGTGATCCGTTATGGGTTATGCGTTATGCGTTTTGCGTTATGCGTTATGCCTTATGCGTTATGCGTTATGCGTTATGCGTTATGCGTAATGCGTTATGCGTTATGCGTTATGCGTTATGCGTTATGCGTTATGCGTTATGCGTTATGCGTTATGCGTTATGCGTTATGCGTTATGCGTTATGCGTTATGAGAAATGCGTGATCCGTTATGCGTTATGCGTTATGCGTTATGCGTTATGCGTTATGCGATATGGGTTATGCGTTATGTGTTATGCGTTATGCGTTATGCGTTATGCGTTATGCGTTATGCGTTATGCGTTATGCGTTATGCGTTATGCGTTATGCGTTATGCGTTATGCGTTATGCGTTATGCGTTATGCGTTATGCGTTATGCGTTATGTGTTATCCGTTATGAGTTATGAGTAATGCGTGATCCGTTATGCGTTATGCGTTATGAGTAATGCGTGATCCGTTATGCGTTATGCGTTATGAGTAATGCTTGATCCGTTACGCGTTATGCGTTATGCGTTATGGGTTATGCGTTATGTGTTATGAGTTATGCGTTATGCGTTATGCGTTATGCGTTATGCGTTATGCGTTATGGGTTATGAGTAATGCGTGATCCGTTATGCGTTATGCTTTATGCGTTATGAGTTACGCGTAATGCGTTATGCGTTATGCGTTATGGGTTATGCGTTATGTGTTATGAGTTATGCGTTATGCGTTATGCGTTATGCGTTATGCGTTATGGGTTATGAGTAATGCGTGATCCGTTATGCGTTATGCTTTATGCGTTATGAGTTACGCGTAATGCGTTATGCGTTATGCGTTATGGGTTATGCGTTATGTGTTATGAGTTTTGCGTTATGCGTTATGCGTTATGCGTTATGCGTTATGGGTTATCCGTTATGCGTTATCCGTTATGAGTTTTGCGTTATGCGTTATGCGTTATGAGTTGTGCGTTATGCGTTATGCGTTATGCGTTATGCGTTATGCGTTATGCGTTATGCGTTATGCGTTATGCGTTATGCGTTATGCGTTATGGGTTATCCGTTATGCGTTATACGTTATGCGTTATGCGTTATGCGTTATGCGTTATGCGTTATGCGTTATGCGTTATGCGTTATGCGTTATGCGTTATGCGTTATGCGTTATGCGTTATGCGTTATGCGTTATGCGTTATGCGTTATGCGTTATGCGTTATGCGTTATGCGTTATGAGTAATGCGTGATCCGTTATGCGTTATGCGTTATGCGTTATGCGTTATGCGTTATGTGTTATGCGTTGTGAGTTATCCGCTATGCGTTATGCGTTTTGCGTTATGCATTATGCGTTATGCGTTGTGCGTTATGCGTTATGCGTTATAGGTTATGCGTTATGTGTCATGCGTTATGCGTTATGCGTTATGCGTTATGCGTTATGCGGTATGCATTATGCGTTATGCGTTATGCTTTATGCGTTATGCGTTATTAGTAATGCGTGATCCGTTATGTGTTATGCGTTATGCGTTATGCGTTATGTGTTATGCGTTGTGCGTTATCCGCTATGCGTTATTCGTTTTGCGTTATGCGTTATACGTTATGCGTTGTGCGTTATGCGTTATGCGTTATAGGTTATGCGTTATGTGTTATGCGTTATGCGTTATGCGTTATGCGTTATGCGGTATGCGTTATGCGTTATGCGTTATGCGTTATGCGTTATGCGTTATGCGTTATGCGTTATGCGTTATGCGTTATGCGTTATGCGTTATGGGTTATGCGTTATGCGTTATGCGTTATGCGTTATGCGTTATGCGTTATGCGATATGCGTTATGCGTTATGCGTTATGCGTTATGCGTTATGCGTTATGCGTTATGCGTTATGCGTTATGCGTTATGCGTTATGCGTTATGCGTTATGCGTTATGCGTTATGCGTTATGCGTTATGTGTTATCCGTTATGAGTTATGAGTAATGCGTGATCCGTTATGCGTTATGCGTTATGAGTAATGCGTGATCCGTCATGCGTTATGCGTTATGAGTAATGCTTGATCCGATATGCGTTATGCGTTATGCGTTATGCGTTATGGGTTATGCGTTATGTGTTATGAGTTATGCGTTATGCGTTATGCGTTATGCGTTATGCGTTATGGGTTATGAGTAATGCGTGATCCGTTATGCGTTATGCTTTATGCGTTATGAGTTACGCGTAATGCGTTATGCGTTATGCGTTATGGGTTATGCGTTATGTGTTATGAGTTATGCGTTATGCGTTATGCGTTATGCGTTATGGGTTATGAATAATGCGTGATCCGTTATGCGTTATGCGTGATCCGTTATGCGTTATGCGTTATGAGTAATGCGTGATCCGTTATGCGTTATGCGTTATGCGTTATGCGTTATGCGTTATGGGTTATGCGTTATGTGTTATGCGTTATGCGTTATGCGTTATGCGTTATGCGTTATGGGTTATGAGTAATGCGTGACCCGTTATGCGTTATGCTTCTTGCGTTATGAGTTACGCGTAATGCGTATGCGCTATGGGTCATGCGTTAAGCGTTATGCGTTATGCGTTATGCGTTATGGGTTATGCGTTATGTGTTATGCGTTATGCGTTATGCGTTATGCGTTATGCGTTATGCGTTATGGGTTATCCGTTATGCGTTATCCGTTATGCGTTATGCGTTATGCGTTATGCGTTATGCGTTATGCGTTATGCGTTATGCGTTATGAGTAATGCGTGATCCGTTATGCGTTATGCGTTATGCGTTATGAGTAATGCGTGATCCGTTATGCGTTATGCGTTATGAGTAATGCGTGATCCGTTATGCGTTATGCGTTATGCGTTATGCGTTGTGCGTTATCCGCTATGCGTTATGCGTTTTGCGTTATGCGTTATGCGTTATGCGTTATGCGTTGTGCGTTATGCGTTATGCGTTATAGGTTATGCGTTATGTGTCATGCGTTATGCGTTATGCGTTATGCGTTATGCGGTATGCGTTATGCGTTATGCTTTATGCGTTATGCGTTATGAGTAATGCGTGATCCGTTATGCGTTATGCGTTATGCGTTATGCGTTATGCGTTATGGGTTATGAGTAATGCGTGATCCGTTATGCGTTATGCTTTATGCGTTATGCGTTATGCGTTATGCGTTATGCGTTATGCGTTATGCGTTATGCGTTATGGGTTATGCGTTATGAGTAATGCTTGATCCGTTACGCGTTATGCGTTATGCGTTATGCGTTATGGGTTATGCGTTATGTGTTATGAGTTATGCGTTATGCGTTATGCGTTATGCGTTATGCGTTATGGGTTATGAGTAATGCGTGATCCGTTATGCGTTATGCTTTATGCGTTATGCGTTATGCGTTATGCGTTATGCGTTATGGGTTATGCGTTATGTGTTATGCGTTATGCGTTATGCGTTATGCGTTATGCGTTATGCGTTATGCGTTATGCGTTATGCGTTATGCGTTATGCGTTATGCGTTATGCGTTATGCGTTATGCGTTATGAGTAATGCGTGATCCGTTATGCGTTATGCGTTATGCGTTATGCGTTATGCGTTATGCGTTGTGAGTTATCCGCTATGCGTTATGCGTTTTGCGTTATGCATTATGCGTTATGCGTTGTGCGTTATGCGTTATGCGTTATAGGTTTTGCGTTATGTGTCATGCGTTATGCGTTATGCGTTATGCGTTATGCGTTATGCGTTATGCGTTATGCGTTATGCTTTATGCGTTATGCGTTATAAGTAATGCGTGATCCGTTATGTGTTATGCGTTATGCGTTATGTGTTATGCGTTGTGCGTTATCCGCTATGCGTTATTCGTTTTGCGTTATGCGTTATGCGTTATGCGTTGTGCGTTATGCGTTATGCGTTATAGGTTATGCGTTATGTGTCATGCGTTATGCGTTATGCGTTATGCGTTATGCGGTATGCGTTATGCGTTATGCGTTATGCGTTATGCGTTATGCGTTATGCGTTATGCGTTATGCGTTATGCGTTATGCGTTATGGGTTATGCGTTATGCGTTATGCGTTATGCGTTATGCGTTATGCGTTATGCGATATGCGTTATGCGTTATGCGTTATGCGTTATGCGTTATGCGTTATGCGTTATGCGTTTTGCGTTATGCGTTATGCGTTATGCGTTATGCGTTATGCGTTATGCGTTATGCGTTATGCGTTATGCGTTATGCGTTATGCGTTATGCGTTATGCGTTATGTGTTATCCGTTATGAGTTATGAGTAATGCGTGATCCGTTATGCGTTATGCGTTATGAGTAATGCGTGATCCGTTATGCGTTATGCGTTATGAGTAATGCTTGATCCGTTACGCGTTATGCGTTATGCGTTATGCGTTATGGGTTATGCGTTATGTGTTATGAGTTATGCGTTATGCGTTATGCGTTATGCGTTATGCGTTATGGGTTATGAGTAATGCGTGATCCGTTATGCGTTATGCTTTATGCGTTATGCGTTATGCGTTATGCGTCTGCGTTATGCGTTATGCGTTATGCGTTATGCGTTATGGGTTATGCGTTATGTGTTATGCGTTATGCGTTATGAGTTATGCGTTATGCGTTATGCGTTATGCGTTATGCGTTATGGGTTATGAATAATGCGTGATCCGTTATGCGTTATGCGTGATCCGTTATGCGTTATGCGTTATGAGTAATGCGTGATCCGTTATGCGTTATGCGTTATGCGTTATGCGTTATGCGTTATGCGTTATGCGTGATGCGTTATGCGTTATGCGTTATGCGTTATGGGTTATGCGTTATGCGTTATGCGTTATGCGTTATGCGTTATGCGTTATGGGTTATGAGTAATGCGTGACCCGTTATGCGTTATGCTTTTTGCGTTATGAGTTACGCGTAATGCGTTATGCGCTATGGGTCATGCGTTAAGCGTTATGCGTTATGCGTTATGCGTTATGCGTTATGCGTTATGTGTTATGCGTTATGCGTTATGCGTTATGCGTTATGCGTTATGCGTTATGGGTTATCCGTTATGAGTTATCCGTTATGCGTTATGCGTTATGCGTTATGCGTTATGCGTTATGCGTTATGCGTTATGCGTTATGCGTTATGCGTTATGCGTTATGAGTAATGCGTGATCCGTTATGCGTTATGCGTTATGCGTTATGAGTAATGCGTGATCCGTTATGCGTTATGCGTTATGCGTTATGAGTAATCCTGGATCCGTTATGCGTTATGCGTTTTACGTTATTCGTTATGCGTTGTGCATTATGCGTTATGCGTTATGGATTATGCGTTATGCGATATTCGTTATGTGTTATGCGTTATGCGTTATGCGTTATGCGTTATGCGTTATGCGGTATGCGTTATGCGTTATGCGTTATGCGTTATGCGTTATGCGTTATGAGAAGTGCGTGATCCGTTATGCGTTATGCGTTATGAGTAATGCGTGATCGGTTACGCGTTATACGTTATGCGTTTTGCGTTATGGGTTATGCGTTATGTGTTATGAGTTATGCGTTATGCGTTATGCGTTATGCGTTATGCGTTATGGGTTATGAGTAATGCGTGATCCGTTATGCGTTATGCTTTATGCGATATGAGTTACGCGTAATGCGTTATGCGTTATGGGTCATGCGTTAAGCGTTATGCGTTATGCGTTATGGGTTATGAGTAATGCGTGATCCGTTATGCGTTATGCTTTATGCGTTATGAGTTACGCGTAATGCGTTATGCGTTATGCGTTATGGGTTATGAGTAATGCGTGATCCGTTATGCGTTATGCTTTATGCGTTATGAGTTACGCGTAATGCGTTATGCGCTATGGGTCATGCGTTAAGCGTTATGCGTTATGCGTTATGGGTTATGCGTTATGCGTTATGAGTAATGCGTGATCCTTTATGCGTTATGCTTTATGCGTTATGAGTTACGCGTAATGCGTTATGCGCTATGGGTAATGCGTTAAGCGTTATGCGTTATGCGTTATGCGTTATGGGTTATGCGTTATGTGTTATGCGTTATGCGTTATGCGTTATGCGTTATGCGTTATGCGTTATGCGTTATGGGTTATCCGTTATGCGTTATCCGTTATGAGTTTTGCGTTATGTGTTACGCGTTATGAGTTGTGCGTTATGCGTTATGCGTTATGCGTTATGCGTTATGCGTTATGCGTTATGCGTGATCCGTTATGCGTTATGCGTTATGAGTAATGCGTGATCCGTTATGCGTTATGCGTTATGCGTTATGCGTTATGGGTTATGCGTTATGTGTTATGCGTTATGCGTTATGCGTTATGCGTTATGGGTTATGAGTAATGCGTGACCCGTTATGCATTATGCTTTATGCGTTATGAGTTACGCGTAATGCGTTGTGCGCTATGGGTCATGCGTTAAGCGTTATGCGTTATGCGTTATGCGTTATGGGTTATGCGATATGTGTTATGCGTTATGCGTTATGCGTTATGCGTTATGCGTTATGGGTTATCCGTTATGCGTTATCCGTTATGCGTTATGCGTTATGCGTTATGCGTTATGCGTTATGCGATATGCGTTATGCGTTATGCGTTATGCGTTATGCGTTATGCGTTATGCGTTATGCGTTATGCGATATGCGTTATGCGTTATGCGTTATGCGTTATGCGTTATGCGTTATGCGTTATGCGTTATGCGTTATGCGTTATGCGTTATGCGTTATGCGTTATGCGTTATGCGTTATGCGTTATGCGTTATGCGTTATGCGTTATGCGTTATGAGTAATGCTTGATCCGTTATGCGTTATGCGTTATGCGTTATGCGTTATGCGTTATGTGTTATGCGTTGTGCGTTATCCGCTATGCGTTATGCGTTTTGCGTTATGCGTGATCCGTTATGCGTTATGCGTTATGAGTAATGCGTGATCCGTTATGCGTTATGCGTTATGCGTTATGCGTTATGCGTTATGCGTTATGCGTTATGCGTTATGCGTTATGCGTTATGCGTTATGCGTTATGGGTTATGCGTTATGTGTTATGCGTTATGCGTTATGCGTTATGCGTTATGCGTTATGCGTTATGGGTTATGAGTAATGCGTGACCCGTTATGCGTTATGCTTTTTGCGTTATGAGTTACGCGTAATGCGTTATGCGCTATGGGTCATGCGTTAAGCGTTATGCGTTATGCGTTATGCGTTATGGGTTATGCGTTATGTGTTATGCGTTATGCGTTATGCGTTATGCGTTATGCGTTATGCGTTATGGGTTATCCGTTATGCGTTATCCGTTATGCGTTATGCGTTATGCGTTATGCGTTATGCGTTATGCGTTATGCGTTATGCGTTATGCGTTATGAGTAATGCGTGATCCGGTATGCGTTATGCGTTATGCGTTATGAGTAATGCGTGATCCGTTATGCGTTATGCGTTATGCGTTATGAGTAATCCTGGATCCGTTATGCGTTATGCGTTTTGCGTTATTCGTTATGCGTTGTGCATTATGCGTTATGCGTTATGGATTATGCGTTATGCGATATTCGTTATGTGTTATGCGTTATGCGTTATGCGTTATGCGTTATGCGTTATGCGTTATGAGTAATGCGTGATCCGTTATGCGTTATGCGTTATGAGTAATGCGTGATCCGTTATGCGTTATGCGTTATGCGTTATGCGTTATGCGTTATGCGTTATGCGTGATCCGTTATGCGTTATGCGTTATGAGTAATGCGTGATCCGTTATGCGTTATGCGTTATGCGTTATGCGTTATGCGTTATGCGTTATGCGTTATGCATTATGGGTTATGCGTTATGTGTTATGCGTTATGCGTTATGCGTTATGCGTTATGGGTTATGAGTAATGCGTGACCCGTTATGCGTTATGCTTTTTGCGTTATGAGTTACGCGTAATGCGTTATGCGCTATGGGTCATGCGTTAAGCGTTATGCGTTATGCGTTATGCGTTATGCGTTATGGGTTATGCGTTATGTGTTATGCGTTATGCGTTATGCGTTATGCGTTATGCGTTATGCTTTATGCGTTATGCGTTATGAGTAATGCGTGATCCGTTATGTGTTATGCGTTATGCGTTTTGCGTTATGCGTTATGCGTTATGCGTTATGCGTTCTGCGTTATGCGTTATGCGTTATGCGTTATGCGTTATGCGTTATGCGTCATGCGTTATGCGTTATGCGTTATGCGTTATGCGTTATGCGTTATGCGTTATGCGTTATGCGTTATGCGTTATGCGTTATGCGTTATGCGTTATGCGTTATGCGTTATGCGTTATGAGAAATGCGTGATCCGTTATGCGTTATGCGTTATGAGTAATGCGTGATCGGTTACGCGTTATACGTTATGCGTTTTGCGTTATGGGTTATGCGTTATGTGTTATGAGTTATGCGTTATGCGTTATGCGTTATGCGTTATGCGTTATGGGTTATGAGTAATGCGTGATCCGTTATGCGTTATGCTTTATGCGTTATGAGTTACGCGTAATGCGTTATGCGCTATGGGTCATGCGTTAAGCGTTATGCGTTATGCGTTATGGGTTATGAGTAATGCGTTATGCGTTATGCGTTATGCGTTATGCGTTATGAGTTACGCGTAATGCGTTATGCGTTATGCGTTATGGGTTATGAGTAATGCGTGATCCGTTATGCGTTATGCTTTATGCGTTATGAGTTACGCGTAATGCGTTATGCGCTATGGGTCATGCGTTAAGCGTTATGCGTTATGCGTTATGGGTTATGCGTTATGGGTTATGAGTAATGCGTGATCCTTTATGCGTTATGCTTTATGCGTTATGAGTTACGCGTAATGCGTTATGCGCTATGGGTCATGCGTTAAGCGTTATGCGTTATGCGTTATGCGTTATGGGTTATGCGTTATGCGTTATGAGTTATGCGTTATGCGTTATGCGTTATGCGTTATGCGTTATGGGTTATCCGTTATCCGTTATGAGTTTTGCGTTATGCGTTATGCGTTATGCGTTATGCGTTATGCGTTATGGGTTATCCGTTATGCGTTATACGTTATGCGTTATGCGTTATGCGTTATGCGTTATGCGTTATGCGTTATGCGTTATGCGTTATGCGTTATGCGTTATGCGTTATGCGTTATGCGTTATGCGTTATGCGTTATGCGTTATGGGTTATGAGTAATGCGTGATCCGTTATGCGTTATGCGTTATGCGTTATGCGTTATGTGTTATGCGTTGTGAGTTATCCGCTATGCGTTATGCGTTTTGCGTTATGCATTATGCGTTATGCGTTGTGCGTTATGCGTTATGCGTTATAGGTTATGCGTTATGTGTCATGCGTTATGCGTTATGCGTTATGCGTTATGCGTTATGCGTTATGCATTATGCGTTATGCGTTATGCTTTATGCGTTATGCGTTATAAGTAATGCGTGATCCGTTATGTGTTATGCGTTATGCGTTATGCGTTATGTGTTATGCGTTGTGCGTTATCCGCTATGCGTTATTCGTTTTGCGTTATGCGTTATACGTTATGCGTTGTGCGTTATGCGTTATGCGTTATAGGTTATGCGTTATGTGTCATGCGTTATGCGTTATGCGTTATGCGTTATGCGGTATGCGTTATGCGTTATGCGTTATGCGTTATGCGTTATGCGTTATGCGTTATGCGTTATGCGTTATGCGTTATGGGTTATGCGTTATGCGTTATGCGTTATGCGTTATGCGTTATGCGTTATGCGATATGCGTTATGCGTTATGCGTTATGCGTTATGCGTTATGCGTTATGCGTTATGCGTTATGCGTTATGCGTTATGCGTTATGCGTTATGCGTTATGCGTTATGCGTTATGCGTTATGTGTTATCCGTTATGAGTTATGAGTAATGCGTGATCCGTTATGCGTTATGCGTTATGAGTAATGCGTGATCCGTCATGCGTTATGCGTTATGAGTTATGCGTTATGCGTTATGCGTTATGCGTTATGGGTTATGCGTTATGTGTTATGAGTTATGCGTTATGCGTTATGCGTTATGCGTTATGCGTTATGGGTTATGAGTAATGCGTGATCCGTTATGCGTTATGCTTTATGCGTTATGAGTTACGCGTAATGCGTTATGCGTTATGCGTTATGGGTTATGCGTTATGTGTTATGAGTTATGCGTTATGCGTTATGCGTTATGCGTTATGGGTTATGAGTAATGCGTGATCCGTTATGCGTTATGCGTGATCCGTTATGCGTTATGCGTTATGAGTAATGCGTGATCCGTTATGCGTTATGCGTTATGCGTTATGCGTTATGCGTTATGGGTTATGCGTTATGTGTTATGCGTTATGCGTTATGCGTTATGCGTTATGCGTTATGGGTTATGAGTAATGCGTGACCCGTTATGCGTTATGCTTCTTGCGTTATGAGTTACGCGTAATGCGTTATGCGCTATGGGTCATGCGTTAAGCGTTATGCGTTATGCGTTATGCGTTATGGGTTATGCGTTATGTGTTATGCGTTATGCGTTATGCGTTATGCGTTATGCGTTATGCGTTATGGGTTATCCGTTATGCGTTATCCGTTATGCGTTATGCGTTATGCGTTATGCGTTATGCGTTATGCGTTATGCGTTATGCGTTATGCGTTATGCGTTATGCGTTATGCGTTATGCGTTATGAGTAATGCGTGATCCGTTATGCGTTATGCGTTATGCGTTATGAGTAATGCGTGATCCGTTATGCGTTATGCGTTATGAGTAATGCGTGATCCGTTATGCGTTATGCTTTATGCGTTATGCGTTGTGCGTTATCCGCTATGCGTTATGCGTTTTGCGTTATGCGTTATGCGTTATGCGTTATGCGTTATGCGTTGTGCGTTATGCGTTATGCGTTATAGGTTATGCGTTATGTGTCATGCGTTATGCGTTATGCGTTATGCGTTATGCGGTATGCGTTATGCGTTATGCTTTATGCGTTATGCGTTATAAGTAATGCGTGATCCGTTATGGGTTATGCGTTATGCGTTATGCGTTTTGCGTTATGCGTTATGCTTTATGCGTTATGCGTTATGCGTTATGCGTTATGCGTTATGCGTTATGCGTTATGCGTTATGCGTTATGCGTTATGCGTAATGCGTTATGCGTTATGCGTTATGCGTTATGCGTTATGCGTTATGCGTTATGCGTTATGCGTTATGCGTTATGCGTTATGCGTTATGCGTTATGCGTTATGCGTTATGCGTTATGAGAAATGCGTGATCCGTTATGCGTTATGCGTTATGCGTTATGCGTTATGCGTTATGCGTTATGCGTTATGCGTTATACGTTATGCGTTATGGGTTATGCGTTATGCGTTATGCGTTATGCGTTATGCGTTATGCGTTATGAGTTATGCGTTATGCGTTATGCGTTATGCGTTATGCGTTATGCGTTATGCGTTATGCGTTATGCGTTATGCGTTATGCGTTATGCGTTATGCGTTATGCGTTATGCGTTATGTGTTATCCGTTATGCGTTATGTGTTATCCGTTATGAGTTATGAGTAATGCGTGATCCGTTATGCGTTATGCGTTATGAGTAATGCGTGATCCGTTATGCGTTATGCGTTATGAGTAATGCTTGATCCGTTAAGCGTTATGCGTTATGCGTTATGGGTTATGCGTTATGTGTTATGAGTTATGCGTTATGCGTTATGCGTTATGCGTTATGCGTTATGCGTTATGCGTTATGGGTTAAGAGTAATGCGTGATCCGTTATGCGTTATGCTTTATGCGTTATGAGTTACGCGTAATGCGTTATGCGTTATGCGTTATGCGTTATGGGTTATCCGTTATGCGTTATCCGTCATGAGTTTTGCGTTATGCGTTATGCGTTATGAGTTGTGCGTTATGCGTTATGCGTTATGCGTTATGCGTTATGCGTTATGCGTTATGCGTTATGGGTTATCCGTTATGCGTTATGCGTTATGCGTTATGCGTTATGCGTTATGCGTTATGCGTTATGCGTTATGCGTTATGCGTTATGCGTTATGCGTTATGCGTTATGCGTTATGCGTTATGCGTTATGCGTTATGCGTTATGCGTTATGCGTTATGCGTTATGCGTTATGCGTTATGAGTAATGCGTGATCCGTTATGCGTTATGCGTTATGCGTTATGCGTTATGTGTTATGCGTTGTGAGTTATCCGCTATGCGTTATGCGTTTTGCGTTATGCATTATGCGTTATGCGTTGTGCGTTATGCGTTATGCGTTATAGGTTATGCGTTATGTGTCATGCGTTATGCGTTATGCGTTATGCGTTATGCGTTATGCATTATGCGTTATGCGTTATGCTTTATGCGTTATGCGTTATAAGTAATGCGTGATCCGTTATGCGTTATGCGTTATGCGTTATGTGTTATGCGTTGTGCGTTATCCGCTATGCGTTATTCGTTTTGCGTTATGCGTTATGCGTTATGCGTTGTGCGTTATGCGTTATGCGTTATAGGTTATGCGTTATGTGTCATGCGTTATGCGTTATGCGTTATGCGTTATGCGGTATGCGTTATGCGTTATGCGTTATGCGTTATGCGTTATGCGTTATGCGTTATGCGTTATGCGTTATGCGTTATGGGTTATGCGTTATGCGTTATGCGTTATGCGTTATGCGTTATGCGTTATGCGATATGCGTCATGCGTTATGCGTTATGCGTTATGCGTTATGCGTTATGCGTTATGCGTTATGCGTTATGCGTTATGCGTTATGCGTTATGCGTTATGCGTTATGCGTTATGCGTTATGCGTTATGCGTTATGCGTTATGCGTTATGCGTTATGTGTTATCCGTTATGAGTTATGAGTAATGCGTGATCCGTTATGCGTTATGCGTTATGAGTAATGCGTGATCCGTTATGCGTTATGCGTTATGAGTAATGCTTGATCCGTTACGCGTTATGCGTTATGCGTTATGCGTTATGGGTTATGCGTTATGTGTTATGAGTTATGCGTTATGCGTTATGCGTTATGCGTTATGCGTTATGGGTTATGAGTAATGCGTGATCCGTTATGCGTTATGCTTTATGCGTTATGCGTTATGCGTTATGCGTTATGCGTTATGCGTTATGCGTTATGCGTTATGGGTTATGCGTTATGTGTTATGCGTTATGCGTTATGAGTTATGCGTTATGCGTTATGCGTTATGCGTTATGCGTTATGGGTTATGAATAATGCGTGATCCGTTATGCGTTATGCGTGATCCGTTATGCGTTATGCGTTATGAGTAATGCGTGATCCGTTATGCGTTATGCGTTATGCGTTATGCGTTATGCGTTATGCGTTATGCGTGATGCGTTATGCGTTATGAGTTATGCGTTATGCGTTATGCGTTATGCGTTATGCGTTATGCGTTATGCGTTATGCGTTATGGGTTATGAGTAATGCGTGACCCGTTATGCGTTATGCTTTTTGCGTTATGAGTTACGCGTAATGCGTTATGCGCTATGGGTCATGCGTTAAGCGTTATGCGTTATGCGTTATGCGTTATGGGTTATGCGTTATGTGTTATGCGTTATGCGTTATGCGTTATGCGTTATGCGTTATGCGTTATGGGTTATCCGTTATGAGTTATCCGTTATGCGTTATGCGTTATGCGTTATGCGTTATGCGTTATGCGTTATGCGTTATGCGTTATGCGTTAAGCGTTATGCGTTATGAGTAATGCGTGATCCGTTATGCGTTATGCGTTATGAGTAATGCGTGATCCGTTATGCGTTATGCGTTATGCGTTATGAGTAATCCTGGATCCGTTATGCGTTATGCGTTTTACGTTATTCGTTATGCGTTGTGCATTATGCGTTATGCGTTATGGATTATGCGTTATGCGATATTCGTTATGTGTTATGCGTTATGCGTTATGCGTTATGCGTTATGCGTTATGCGTTATGCGTTATGCGTTATGCGTTATGCGTTATGCGTTATGCGTTATGAGAAATGCGTGATCCGTTATGCGTTATGCGTTATGAGTAATGCGTGATCGGTTACGCGTTATACGTTATGCGTTTTGCGTTATGGGTTATGCGTTATGTGTTATGAGTTATGCGTTATGCGTTATGCGTTATGCGTTATGCGTTATGCGTTATGAGTAATGCGTGATCCGTTATGCGTTATGCGCTATGCGCTATGAGTAATGCGTGATCCGTTATGCGTTATGGGTCATGCGTTAAGCGTTATGCGTTATGCGTTATGGGTTATGAGTAATGCGTGACACGTTATGCGTTATGCTTTATGCGTTATGAGTTACGCGTAATGCGTTATGCGTTATGCGTTATGGGTTATGAGTAATGCGTGATCCGTTATGCGTTATGCTTTATGCGTTATGAGTTACGCGTAATGCGTTATGCGCTATGGGTCATGCGTTAAGCGTTATGCGTTATACGTTATGTGTTATGCGTTATGGGTTATGAGTAATGCGTGATCCTTTATGCGTTATGCTTTATGCGTTATGAGTTACGCGTAATGCGTTATGCGCTATGGGTTATGCGTTAAGCGTTATGCGTTATGCGTTATGCGTTATGGGTTATGCGTTATGTGTTATGCGTTATGCGTTATGCGTTATGCGTTATGCGTTATGGGTTATCCGTTATGCGTTATCCGTTATGAGTTTTGCGTTATGTGTTACGCGTTATGAGTTGTGCGTTATGCGTTATGCGTTATGCGTTATGCGTTATGCGTTATGCGTGATCCGTTATGCGTTATGCGTTATGAGTAATGCGTGATCCGTTATGCGTTATGCGTTATGCGATATGCGTTATGCGTTATGCGTTATGCGTTATGCGTTATGCGTTATGCGTTATGCGTTATGCGATATGCGTTATGCGTTATGCGTTATGCGTTATGCGTTATGCGTTATGCGTTATGCGTTATGCGTTATGCGTTATGCGTTATGCGTTATGCGTTATGCGTTATGCGTTATGCGTTATGAGTAATGCTTGATCCGTTATGCGTTATGCGTTATGCGTTATGCGTTATGCGTTATGTGTTATGCGTTGTGCGTTATCCGCTATGCGTTATGCGTTTTGCGTTATGCGTGATCCGTTATGCGTTATGCGTTATGAGTAATGCGTGATCCGTTATGCGTTATGCGTTATGCGTTATGCGTTATGCGTTATGCGTTATGCGTTATGCGTTATGCGTTATGCGTTATGGGTTATGCGTTATGTGTTATGCGTTATGCGTTATGCGTTATGCGTTATGCGTTATGCGTTATGGGTTATGAGTAATGCGTGACCCGTTATGCGTTATGCTTTTTGCGTTATGAGTTACGCGTAATGCGTTATGCGCTATGGGTCATGCGTTAAGCGTTATGCGTTATGCGTTATGCGTTATGGGTTATGCGTTATGTGTTATGCGTTATGCGTTATGCGTTATGCGTTATGCGTTATGCGTTATGGGTTATCCGTTATGCGTTATCCGTTATGCGTTATGCGTTATGCGTTATGCGTTATGCGTTATGCGTTATGCGTTATGCGTTATGCGTTATGAGTAATGCGTGATCCGGTATGCGTTATGCGTTATGCGTTATGAGTAATGCGTTATGCGTTATGGGTTATGCGTTATGTGTTATGCGTTATGCGTTATGCGTTATGCGTTATGCGTTATGCGTTATGGGTTATGAGTAATGCGTGACCCGTTATGCGTTATGCTTTTTGCGTTATGAGTTACGCGTAATGCGTTATGCGCTATGGGTCATGCGTTAAGCGTTATGCGTTATGCGTTATGCGTTATGGGTTATGCGTTATGTGTTATGCGTTATGCGTTATGCGTTATGCGTTATGCGTTATGCGTTATGGGTTATCCGTTATGCGTTATCCGTTATGCGTTATGCGTTATGCGTTACGCGTTATGCGTTATGCGTTATGCGTTATGCGTTATGCGTTATGAGTAATGCGTGATCCGGTATGCGTTATGCGTTATGCGTTATGAGTAATGCGTGATCCGTTATGCGTTATGCGTTATGCGTTATGAGTAATCCTGGATCCGTTATGCGTTATGCGTTTTGCGTTATTCGTTATGCGTTGTGCATTATGCGTTATGCGTTATGGATTATGCGTTATGCGATATTCGTTATGTGTTCTGCGTTATGCGTTATGCGTTATGCGTTATGCGTTATGAGAAATGCGTGATCCGTTATGCGTTATGCGTTATGAGTAATGCGTGATCCGTTATGCGTTATGCGTTATGCGTTATGCGTTATGCGTTATGCGTTATGCGTGATCCGTTATGCGTTATGCGTTATGAGTAATGCGTGATCCGTTATGCGTTATGCGTTATGCGTTATGCGTTATGCGTTATGCGTTATGCGTTATGCATTATGGGTTATGCGTTATGTGTTATGCGTTATGCGTTATGCGTTATGCGTTATGGGTTATGAGTAATGCGTGACCCGTTATGCGTTATGCTTTTTGCGTTATGAGTTACGCGTAATGCGTTATGCGCTATGGGTCATGCGTTAAGCGTTATGCGTTATGCGTTATGCGTTGTGCGTTATGGGTTATGCGTTATGTGTTATGCGTTATGCGTTATGCGTTATGCGTTATGCGTTATGCTTTATGCGTTATGCGTTATGAGTAATGCGTGATCCGTTATGCGTTATGCGTTATGCGTTTTGCGTTATGCGTTATGCGTTATGCGTTATGCGTTCTGCGTTATGCGTTATGCGTTATGCGTTATGCGTTATGCGTTATGCGTTATGCGTTATGCGTTATGCGTTATGCGTTATGCGTTATGCGTTATGCGTTATGCGTTATGCGTTATGCGTTATGCGTTATGCGTTATGCGTTATGCGTTATGCGTTATGCGTTATGCGTTATGCGTTATGAGAAATGCGTGATCCGTTATGCGTTATGCGTTATGAGTAATGCGTGATCGGTTACGCGTTATACGTTATGCGTTTTGCGTTATGGGTTATGCGTTATGTGTTATGAGTTATGCGTTATGCGTTATGCGTTATGCGTTATGCGTTATGGGTTATGAGTAATGCGTGATCCGTTATGCGTTATGCTTTATGCGATATGAGTTACGCGTAATGCGTTATGCGCTATGGGTCATGCGTTAAGCGTTATGCGTTATGCGTTATGGGTTATGAGTAATGCGTGATCCGTTATGCGTTATGCTTTATGCGTTATGAGTTACGCGTAATGCGTTATGCGTTATGCGTTATGGGTTATGAGTAATGCGTGATCCGTTATGCGTTATGCTTTATGCGTTATGAGTTACGCGTAATGCGTTATGCGCTATGGGTCATGCGTTAAGCGTTATGCGTTATGCGTTATGGGTTATGCGTTATGGGTTATGAGTAATGCGTGATCCTTTATGCGTTATGCTTTATGCGTTTTGAGTTACGCGTAATGCGTTATGCGCTATGGGTCATGCGTTAAGCGTTATGCGTTATGCGTTATGCGTTATGGGTTATGCGTTATGTGTTATGAGTTATGCGTTATGCGTTATGCGTTATGCGTTATGCGTTATGCGTTATGGGTTATCCGTTATGCGTTATCCGTTATGAGTTTTGCGTTATGTGTTACGCGTTATGAGTTGTGCGTTATGCGTTATGCGTTATGCGTTATGCGTTATGCGTTATGCGTTATGCGTGATCCGTTATGCGTTATGCGTTATGAGTAATGCGTGATCCGTTATGCGTTATGCGTTATGCGTTATGCGTTATGGGTTATGCGTTATGTGTTATGCGTTATGCGTTATGCGTTATGCGTTATGGGTTATGAGTAATGCGTGACCCGTTATGCATTATGCTTTATGCGTTATGAGTTACGCGTAATACGTTGTGCGCTATGGGTCATGCGTTAAGCGTTATGCGTTATGCGTTATGCGTTATGGGTTATGCGATATGTGTTATGCGTTATGCGTTATGCGTTATGCGTTATGCGTTATGGGTTATCCGTTATGCGTTATCCGTTATGCGTTATGCGTTATGCGTTTTGCGTTATGCGTTATGCGATATGCGTTATGCGTTATGCGTTATGCGTTATGCGTTATGCGTTATGCGTTATGCGTTATGCGTTATGCGATATGCGTTATGCGTTATGCGTTATGCGTTATGCGTTATGCGTTATGCGTTATGCGTTATGCGTTATGCGTTATGCGTTATGCGTTATGCGTTATGCGTTATGAGTAATGCTTGATCCGTTATGCGTTATGCGTTATGCGTTATGCGTTATGTGTTATGCGTTGTGCGTTATCCGCTATGCGTTATGCGTTTTGCGTTATGCGTGATCCGTTATGCGTTATGCGTTATGAGTAATGCGTGATCCGTTATGCGTTATGCGTTATGCGTTATGCGTTATGCGTTATGCGTTATGCGTTATGCGTTATGCGTTATGGGTTATGCGTTATGTGTTATGCGTTATGCGTTATGCGTTATGCGTTATGCGTTATGCGTTATGGGTTATGAGTAATGCGTGACCCGTTATGCGTTATGCTTTTTGCGTTATGAGTTACGCGTAATGCGTTATGCGCTATGGGTCATGCGTTAAGCGTTATGCGTTATGCGTTATGCGTTATGGGTTATGCGTTATGTGTTATGCGTTATGCGTTATGCGTTATGCGTTATGCGTTATGCGTTATGGGTTATCCGTTATGCGTTATCCGTTATGCGTTATGCGTTATGCGTTACGCGTTATGCGTTATGCGTTATGCGTTATGCGTTATGAGTAATGCGTGATCCGGTATGCGTTATGCGTTATGCGTTATGAGTAATGCGTGATCCGTTATGCGTTATGCGTTATGCGTTATGAGTAATCCTGGATCCGTTATGCGTTATGCGTTTTGCGTTATTCGTTATGCGTTGTGCATTATGCGTTATGCGTTATGGATTATGCGTTATGCGATATTCGTTATGTGTTATGCGTTATGCGTTATGCGTTATGCGTTATGCGTTATGCGTTATGAGAAATGCGTGATCCGTTATGCGTTATGCGTTATGAGTAATGCGTGATCCGTTATGCGTTATGCGTTATGCGTTATGCGTTATGCGTTATGCGTTATGCGTGATCCGTTATGCGTTATGCGTTATGAGTAATGCGTGATCCGTTATGCGTTATGCGTTATGCGTTATGCGTTATGCGTTATGCGTTATGCGTTATGCATTATGGGTTATGCGTTATGTGTTATGCGTTATGCGTTATGCGTTATGCGTTATGGGTTATGAGTAATGCGTGACCCGTTATGCGTTATGCTTTTTGCGTTATGAGTTACGCGTAATGCGTTATGCGCTATGGGTCATGCGTTAAGCGTTATGCGTTATGCGTTATGCGTGATCCGTTATGCGTTATGCGTTATGAGTAATGCGTGATCCGTTATGCGTTATGCGTTATGCGTTATGCGTTATGGGTTATGCGTTATGTGTTATGCGTTATGCGTTATGCGTTATGCGTTATGGGTTATGAGTAATGCGTGACCCGTTATGCATTATGCTTTATGCGTTATGAGTTACGCGTAATGCGTTGTGCGCTATGGGTCATGCGTTAAGCGTTATGCGTTATGCGTTATGCGTTATGGGTTATGCGATATGTGTTATGCGTTATGCGTTATGCGTTATGCGTTATGCGTTATGGGTTATCCGTTATGCGTTATGCGTTATGCGTTATGCGTTATGCGTTATGCGTTATGCGTTATGCGTTATGCGTTATGCGTTAAGCGTTATGCGTTATGAGTAATGCGTGATCCGTTATGCGTTATGCGTTATGCGTTATGAGTAATGCGTGATCCGTTATGCGTTATGCGTTATGCGTTATGAGTAATCCTGGATCCGTTATGCGTTATGCGTTTTACGTTATTCGTTATGCGTTGTGCATTATGCGTTATGCGTTATGGATTATGCGTTATGCGATATTCGTTATGTGTTATGCGTTATGCGTTATGCGTTATGCGTTATGCGTTATGCGGTATGCGTTATGCGTTATGCGTTATGCGTTATGCGTTATGCGTTATGAGAAATGCGTGATCCGTTATGCGTTATGCGTTATGAGTAATGCGTGATCGGTTACGCGTTATACGTTATGCGTTTTGCGTTATGGGTTATGCGTTATGTGTTATGAGTTATGCGTTATGCGTTATGCGTTATGCGTTATGCGTTATGGGTTATGAGTAATGCGTGATCCGTTATGCGTTATGCGTTATTCGATATGAGTTACGCGTAATGCGTTATGCGTTATGGGTCATGCGTTAAGCGTTATGCGTTATGCGTTATGGGTTATGAGTAATGCGTGACACGTTATGCGTTATGCTTTATGCGTTATGAGTTACGCGTAATGCGTTATGCGTTATGCGTTATGGGTTATGAGTAATGCGTGATCCGTTATGCGTTATGCTTTATGCGTTATGAGTTACGCGTAATGCGTTATGCGCTATGGGTCATGCGTTAAGCGTTATGCGTTATACGTTATGGGTTATGCGTTATGGGTTATGAGTAATGCGTGATCCTTTATGCGTTATGCTTTATGCGTTATGAGTTACGCGTAATGCGTTATGCGCTATGGGTTATGCGTTATGCGTTATGGTTATGCGTTATGCGTTATGGGTTATGCGTTATGTGTTATGAGTTATGCGTTATGCGTTATGCGTTATGCGTTATGGGTTATCCGTTATGCGTTATCCGTTATGAGTTTTGCGTTATGTGTTACGCGTTATGCGTTGTGCGTTATGCGTTATGCGTTATGCGTTATGCGTTATGCGTTATGCGTGATCCGTTATGCGTTATGCGTTATGAGTAATGCGTGATCCGTTATGCGTTATGCGTTATGCGATATGCGTTATGCGTTATGCGTTATGCGTTATGCGTTATGCGTTATGCGTTATGCGTTATGCGATATGCGTTATGCGTTATGCGTTATGCGTTATGCGTTATGCGTTATGCGTTATGCGTTATGCGTTATGCGTTATGCGTTATGCGTTATGCGTTATGCGTTATGCGTTATGCGTTATGAGTAATGCTTGATCCGTTATGCGTTATGCGTTATGCGTTATGCGTTATGCGTTATGTGTTATGCGTTGTGCGTTATCCGCTATGCGTTATGCGTTTTGCGTTATGCGTGATCCGTTATGCGTTATGCGTTATGAGTAATGCGTGATCCGTTATGCGTTATGCGTTATGCGTTATGCGTTATGCGTTATGCGTTATGCGTTATGCGTTATGCGTTATGCGTTATGGGTTATGCGTTATGTGTTATGCGTTATGCGTTATGCGTTATGCGTTATGCGTTATGCGTTATGGGTTATGAGTAATGCGTGACCCGTTATGCGTTATGCTTTTTGCGTTATGAGTTACGCGTAATGCGTTATGCGCTATGGGTCATGCGTTAAGCGTTATGCGTTATGCGTTATGCGTTATGGGTTATGCGTTATGTGTTATGAGTTATGCGTTATGCGTTATGCGTTATGCGTTATGCGTTATGGGTTATCCGTTATGCGTTATGCGTTATGCGTTATGCGTTATGCGTTATGCGTTATGCGTTATGCGTTATGCGTTATGCGTTATGCGTTATGAGTAATGCGTGATCCGGTATGCGTTATGCGTTATGCGTTATGAGTAATGCGTTATGCGTTATGGGTTATGCGTTATGCGTTATGCGTTATGCGTTATGCGTTATGCGTTATGCGTTATGCGTTATGGGTTATGAGTAATGCGTGACCCGTTATGCGTTATGCTTTTTGCGTTATGAGTTACGCGTAATGCGTTATGCGCTATGGGTCATGCGTTAAGCGTTATGCGTTATGCGTTATGCGTTATGGGTTATGCGTTATGTGTTATGCGTTATGCGTTATGCGTTATGCGTTATGCGTTATGCGTTATGGGTTATCCGTTATGCGTTATCCGTTATGCGTTATGCGTTATGCGTTACGCGTTATGCGTTATGCGTTATGCGTTATGCGTTATGCGTTATGAGTAATGCGTGATCCGGTATGCGTTATGCGTTATGCGTTATGAGTAATGCGTGATCCGTTATGCGTTATGCGTTATGCGTTATGAGTAATCCTGGATCCGTTATGCGTTATGCGTTTTGCGTTATTCGTTATGCGTTGTGCATTATGCGTTATGCGTTATGGATTATGCGTTATGCGATATTCGTTATGTGTTATGCGTTATGCGTTATGCGTTATGCGTTATGCGTTATGAGAAATGCGTGATCCGTTATGCGTTATGCGTTATGAGTAATGCGTGATCCGTTATGCGTTATGCGTTATGCGTTATGCGTTATGCGTTATGCGTTATGCGTGATCCGTTATGCGTTATGCGTTATGAGTAATGCGTGATCCGTTATGCGTTATGCGTTATGCGTTATGCGTTATGCGTTATGCGTTATGCGTTATGCATTATGGGTTATGCGTTATGTGTTATGCGTTATGCGTTATGCGTTATGCGTTATGGGTTATGAGTAATGCGTGACCCGTTATGCGTTATGCTTTTTGCGTTATGAGTTACGCGTAATGCGTTATGCGCTATGGGTCATGCGTTAAGCGTTATGCGTTATGCGTTATGCGTTGTGCGTTATGGGTTATGCGTTATGTGTTATGCGTTATGCGTTATGCGTTATGCGTTATGCGTTATGCTTTATGCGTTATGCGTTATGAGTAATGCGTGATCCGTTATGTGTTATGCGTTATGCGTTTTGCGTTATGCGTTATGCGTTATGCGTTATGCGTTCTGCGTTATGCGTTATGCGTTATGCGTTATGCGTTATGCGTTATGCGTTATGCGTTATGCGTTATGCGTTATGCGTTATGCGTTATGCGTTATGCGTTATGCGTTATGCGTTATGCGTTATGCGTTATGCGTTATGCGTTATGCGTTATGCGTTATGCGTTATGCGTTATGCGTTATGAGAAATGCGTGATCCGTTATGCGTTATGCGTTATGAGTAATGCGTGATCGGTTACGCGTTATACGTTATGCGTTTTGCGTTATGGGTTATGCGTTATGTGTTATGAGTTATGCGTTATGCGTTATGCGTTATGCGTTATGCGTTATGGGTTATGAGTAATGCGTGATCCGTTATGCGTTATGCTTTATGCGATATGAGTTACGCGTAATGCGTTATGCGCTATGGGTCATGCGTTAAGCGTTATGCGTTATGCGTTATGGGTTATGAGTAATGCGTGATCCGTTATGCGTTATGCTTTATGCGTTATGAGTTACGCGTAATGCGTTATGCGTTATGCGTTATGGGTTATGAGTAATGCGTGATCCGTTATGCGTTATGCTTTATGCGTTATGAGTTACGCGTAATGCGTTATGCGCTATGGGTCATGCGTTAAGCGTTATGCGTTATGCGTTATGGGTTATGCGTTATGGGTTATGAGTAATGCGTGATCCTTTATGCGTTATGCTTTATGCGTTATGAGTTACGCGTTATGCGTTATGCGCTATGGGTCATGCGTTAAGCGTTATGCGTTATGCGTTATGCGTTATGGGTTATGCGTTATGTGTTATGAGTTATGCGTTATGCGTTATGCGTTATGCGTTATGCGTTATGCGTTATGGGTTATCCGTTATGCGTTATCCGTTATGAGTTTTGCGTTATGTGTTACGCGTTATGAGTTGTGCGTTATGCGTTATGCGTTATGCGTTATGCGTTATGCGTTATGCGTTATGCGTGATCCGTTATGCGTTATGCGTTATGAGTAATGCGTGATCCGTTATGCGTTATGCGTTATGCGTTATGCGTTATGGGTTATGCGTTATGTGTTATGCGTTATGCGTTATGCGTTATGCGTTATGGGTTATGAGTAATGCGTGACCCGTTATGCATTATGCTTTATGCGTTATGAGTTACGCGTAATGCGTTGTGCGCTATGGGTCATGCGTTAAGCGTTATGCGTTATGCGTTATGCGTTATGGGTTATGCGATATGTGTTATGCGTTATGCGTTATGCGTTATGCGTTATGCGTTATGGGTTATCCGTTATGCGTTATCCGTTATGCGTTATGCGTTATGCGTTTTGCGTTATGCGTTATGCGATATGCGTTATGCGTTATGCGTTATGCGTTATGCGTTATGCGTTATGCGTTATGCGTTATGCGTTATGCGATATGCGTTATGCGTTATGCGTTATGCGTTATGCGTTATGCGTTATGCGTTATGCGTTATGCGTTATGCGTTATGCGTTATGCGTTATGCGTTATGCGTTATGCGTTATGCGTTATGAGTAATGCTTGATCCGTTATGCGTTATGCGTTATGCGTTATGCGTTATGTGTTATGCGTTGTGCGTTATCCGCTATGCGTTATGCGTTATGCGTTATGCGTGATCCGTTATGCGTTATGCGTTATGAGTAATGCGTGATCCGTTATGCGTTATGCGTTATGCGTTATGCGTTATGCGTTATGCGTTATGCGTTATGCGTTATGCGTTATGGGTTATGCGTTATGTGTTATGCGTTATGCGTTATGCGTTATGCGTTATGCGTTATGCGTTATGGGTTATGAGTAATGCGTGACCCGTTATGCGTTATGCTTTTTGCGTTATGAGTTACGCGTAATGCGTTATGCGCTATGGGTCATGCGTTAAGCGTTATGCGTTATGCGTTATGCGTTATGGGTTATGCGTTATGTGTTATGCGTTATGCGTTATGCGTTATGCGTTATGCGTTATGCGTTATGGGTTATCCGTTATGCGTTATCCGTTATGCGTTATGCGTTATGCGTTACGCGTTATGCGTTATGCGTTATGCGTTATGCGTTATGAGTAATGCGTGATCCGGTATGCGTTATGCGTTATGCGTTATGAGTAATGCGTGATCCGTTATGCGTTATGCGTTATGCGTTATGAGTAATCCTGGATCCGTTATGCGTTATGCGTTTTGCGTTATTCGTTATGCGTTGTGCATTATGCGTTATGCGTTATGGATTATGCGTTATGCGATATTCGTTATGTGTTATGCGTTATGCGTTATGCGTTATGCGTTATGCGTTATGCGTTATGAGAAATGCGTGATCCGTTATGCGTTATGCGTTATGAGTAATGCGTGATCCGTTATGCGTTATGCGTTATGCGTTATGCGTTATGCGTTATGCATTATGCGTGATCCGTTATGCGTTATGCGTTATGAGTAATGCGTGATCCGTTATGCGTTATGCGTTATGCGTTATGCGTTATGCGTTATGCGTTATGCGTTATGCATTATGGGTTATGCGTTATGTGTTATGCGTTATGCGTTATGCGTTATGCGTTATGGGTTATGAGTAATGCGTGACCCGTTATGCGTTATGCTTTTTGCGTTATGAGTTACGCGTAATGCGTTATGCGCTATGGGTCATGCGTTAAGCGTTATGCGTTATGCGTTATGCGTGATCCGTTATGCGTTATGCGTTATGAGTAATGCGTGATCCGTTATGCGTTATGCGTTATGCGTTATGCGTTATGGGTTATGCGTTATGTGTTATGCGTTATGCGTTATGCGTTATGCGTTATGGGTTATGAGTAATGCGTGACCCGTTATGCATTATGCTTTATGCGTTATGAGTTACGCGTAATGCGTTGTGCGCTATGGGTCATGCGTTAAGCGTTATGCGTTATGCGTTATGCGTTATGGGTTATGCGATATGTGTTATGCGTTATGCGTTATGCGTTATGCGTTATGCGTTATGGGTTATCCGTTATGCGTTATCCGTTATGCGTTATGCGTTATGCGTTATGCGTTATGCGTTATGCGATATGCGTTATGCGTTATGCGTTATGCGTTATGCGTTATGCGTTATGCGTTATGCGTTATGCGTTATGCGATATGCGTTATGCGTTATGCGTTATGCGTTATGCGTTATGCGTTATGCGTTATGCGTTATGCGTTATGCGTTATGCGTTATGCGTTATGCGTTATGCGTTATGCGTTATGCGTTATGCGTTATGCGTTATGCGTTATGCGTTATGCGTTATGAGTAATGCTTGATCCGTTATGCGTTATGCGTTATGCGTTATGCGTTATGTGTTATGCGTTGTGCGTTATCCGCTATGCGTTATGCGTTTTGCGTTATGCGTGATCCGTTATGCGTTATGCGTTATGAGTAATGCGTGATCCGTTATGCGTTATGCGTTATGCGTTATGCGTTATGCGTTATGCGTTATGCGTTATGCGTTATGCGTTATGGGTTATGCGTTATGTGTTATGCGTTATGCGTTATGCGTTATGCGTTATGCGTTATGCGTTATGGGTTATGAGTAATGCGTGACCCGTTATGCGTTATGCTTTTTGCGTTATGAGTTACGCGTAATGCGTTATGCGCTATGGGTCATGCGTTAAGCGTTATGCGTTATGCGTTATGCGTTATGGGTTATGCGTTATGTGTTATGCGTTATGCGTTATGCGTTATGCGTTATGCGTTATGCGTTATGGGTTATCCGTTATGCGTTATCCGTTATGCGTTATGCGTTATGCGTTACGCGTTATGCGTTATGCGTTATGCGTTATGCGTTATGCGTTATGAGTAATGCGTGATCCGGTATGCGTTATGCGTTATGCGTTATGAGTAATGCTTGATCCGTTATGCGTTATGCGTTATGCGTTATGAGTAATCCTGGATCCGTTATGCGTTATGCGTTTTGCGTTATTCGTTATGCGTTGTGCATTATGCGTTATGCGTTATGGATTATGCGTTATGCGATATTCGTTATGTGTTATGCGTTATGCGTTATGCGTTATGCGTTATGCGTTATGCGTTATGAGAAATGCGTGATCCGTTATGCGTTATGCGTTATGAGTAATGCGTGATCCGTTATGCGTTATGCGTTATGCGTTATGCGTTATGCGTTATGCGTTATGCGTGATCCGTTATGCGTTATGCGTTATGAGTAATGCGTGATCCGTTATGCGTTATGCGTTATGCGTTATGCGTTATGCGTTATGCGTTATGCGTTATGCATTATGGGTTATGCGTTATGTGTTATGCGTTATGCGTTATGCGTTATGCGTTATGGGTTATGAGTAATGCGTGACCCGTTATGCGTTATGCTTTTTGCGTTATGAGTTACGCGTAATGCGTTATGCGCTATGGGTCATGCGTTAAGCGTTATGCGTTATGCGTTATGCGTTATGCGTTATGGGTTATGCGTTATGTGTTATGCGTTATGCGTTATGCGTTATGCGTTATGCGTTATGCTTTATGCGTTATGCGTTATGAGTAATGCGTGATCCGTTATGTGTTATGCGTTATGCGTTTTGCGTTATGCGTTATGCGTTATGCGTTATGCGTTCTGCGTTATGCGTTATGCGTTATGCGTTATGCGTTATGCGTTATGCGTTATGCGTTATGCGTTATGCGTTATGCGTTATGCGTTATGCGTTATGCGTTATGCGTTATGCGTTATGCGTTATGCGTTATGCGTTATGCGTTATGCGTTATGCGTTATGCGTTATGCGTTATGCGTTATGAGAAATGCGTGATCCGTTATGCGTTATGCGTTATGAGTAATGCGTGATCCGTTATGCGTTATGCGTTATGCGTTATGCGTTATGCGTTACGCAATATGCGTTATGCGTTATGCGTTATGCGTTAAGCGTTATGCGTTATGCGTTATGCGTTATGCGTTATGCGTGATCCGTTATGCGTTATGCGTTATGAGTAATGCGTGATCCGTTATGCGTTATGCGTTATGCGTTATGCGTTATGCGTTATGCGTTATGCGTTATGGGTTATGCGTTATGTGTTATGCGTTATGCGTTATGCGTTATGCGTTATGGGTTATGAGTAATGCGTGACCCGTTATGCATTATGCTTTATGCGTTATGAGTTACGCGTAATGCGTTGTGCGCTATGGGTCATGCGTTAAGCGTTATGCGTTATGCGTTATGCGTTATGGGTTATGCGTTATGTGTTATGCGTTATGCGTTATGCGTTATGCGTTATGCGTTATGGGTTATCCGTTATGCGTTATCCGTTATGCGTTATGCGTTATGCGTTATGCGTTATGCGTTATGCGTTATGCGTTATGCGTTATGCGATATGCGTTATGCGTTATGCGTTATGCGTGATCCGTTATGCGTTATGAGTAATGCGTGATCCGTTATGCGTTATGCGTTATGCGTTATGCGTTATGCGTTATGCGTTACGCAATATGCGTTATGCGTTATGCGTTAAGCGTTATGCGTTATGCGTTATGCGTTATGCGTTATGCGTGATCCGTTATGCGTTATGCGTTATGAGTAATGCGTGATCCGTTATGCGTTATGCGTTATGCGTTATGCGTTATGCGTTATGCGTTATGCGTTATGGGTTATGCGTTATGAGTTATGCGTTATGCGTTATGCGTTATGCGTTATGGGTTATGAGTAATGCGTGACCCGTTATGCATTATGCTTTATGCGTTATGAGTTACGCGTAATGCGTTGTGCGCTATGGGTCATGCGTTAAGCGTTATGCGTTATGCGTTATGCGTTATGGGTTATGCGTTATGTGTTATGCGTTATGCGTTATGCGTTATGCGTTATGCGTTATGCGTTATGGGTTATCCGTTATGCGTTATCCGTTATGCGTTATGCGTTATGCGTTATGCGTTATGCGTTATGCGTTATGCGATATGCGTTATGCGTTATGCGTTATGCGTTATGCGTTATGCGTTATGCGTTATGCGTTATGCGTTATGCGTTATGCGTTATGCGTTATGCGTTATGCGTTATGCGTTATGCGTTATGCGTTATGCGTTATGCGTGATCCGTTATGCGTTATGCGTTATGAGTAATGCGTGGTCCGTTATGCGTTATGCGTTATGCGTTATGCGTTATGCGTTATGCGTTATGCATTATGGGTCATGCGTTATGTGTTATGCGTTATGCGTTATGCGTTATGCGTTATGCGTTATGGGTAATGAGTAATGCGTGACCCGTCATGCGTTATGCTTTTTGCGTTATGCGTTATGCGTTATGCGTTATGCGTGATCCGTTATGCGTTATGCGTTATGAGTAATGCGTTATGAGTAATGCGTGATCCGGTATGCGTTATGCGTTATGCGTTATGAGTAATGCGTGATCCGTTATGCGTTATGCGTTATGCGTTATGAGTAATCCTGGATCCGTTATGCGTTATGCGTTTTGCGTTATTCGTTATGCGTTGTGCATTATGCGTTATGCGTTATGGATTATGCGTTATGCGATATTCGTTATGTGTTATGCGTTATGCGTTATGCGTTATGCGTTATGCGTTATGCGTTATGCGTTATGCGTTATGAGTAATGCGTGATCCGGTATGCGTTATGCGTTATGCGTTATGAGTAATGCGTGATCCGTTATGCGTTATGCGTTATGCGTTATGAGTAATCCTGGATCCGTTATGCGTTATGCGTTTTGCGTTATTCGTTATGCGTTGTGCATTATGCGTTATGCGTTATGGATTATGCGTTATGCGATATTCGTTATGTGTTATGCGTTATGCGTTATGCGTTATGCGTTATGCGTTATGCGTTATGCGTTATGAGTAATGCGTGATCCGGTATGCGTTATGCGTTATGCGTTATGCGTTATGCGTTATGGGTAATGAGTAATGCGTGACCCGTCATGCGTTATGCTTTTTGCGTTATGCGTTATGCGTTATGCGTTATGCGTGATCCGTTATGCGTTATGCGTTATGAGTAATGCGTTATGAGTAATGCGTGATCCGGTATGCGTTATGCGTTATGCGTTATGAGTAATGCGTGATCCGTTATGCGTTATGCGTTATGCGTTATGAGTAATCCTGGATCCGTTATGCGTTATGCGTTTTGCGTTATTCGTTATGCGTTGTGCATTATGCGTTATGCGTTATGGATTATGCGTTATGCGATATTCGTTATGTGTTATGCGTTATGCGTTATGCGTTATGCGTTATGCGTTATGCGATATTCGTTATGCGTTATGCGTTATGCGTTACGCGTTATGCGTTATGCGTTATGCGTTATGCGTTATGCGTTATGAGTAATGCGTGATCCGGTATGCGTTATGCGTTATGCGTTATGAGTAATGCGTGATCCGTTATGCGTTATGCGTTATGCGTTATGAGTAATCCTGGATCCGTTATGCGTTATGCGTTTTGCGTTATTCGTTATGCGTTGTGCATTATGCGTTATGCGTTATGGATTATGCGTTATGCGATATTCGTTATGTGTTATGCGTTATGCGTTATGCGTTATGCGTTATGCGTTATGAGTAATGCGTGATCCGTTATGCGTTATGCGTTATGAGTAATGCGTGATCCGTTATGCGTTATGCGTTATGCGTTATGCGTTATGCGTTATGCGTTATGCGTGATCCGTTATGCGTTATGCGTTATGAGTAATGCGTGATCCGTTATGCGTTATGCGTTATGCGTTATGCGTTATGCGTTATGCGTTATGCGTTATGCATTATGGGTTATGCGTTATGTGTTATGCGTTATGCGTTATGCGTTATGCGTTATGGGTTATGAGTAATGCGTGACCCGTTATGCGTTATGCTTTTTGCGTTATGAGTTACGCGTAATGCGTTATGCGCTATGGGTCATGCGTTATGCGTTATGCGTTATGCGTTATGCGTGATCCGTTATGCGTTATGCGTTATGAGTAATGCGTGATCCGTTATGCGTTATGCGTTATGCGTTATGCGTTATGGGTTATGCGTTATGTGTTATGCGTTATGCGTTATGCGTTATGCGTTATGGGTTATGAGTAATGCGTGACCCGTTATGCATTATGCTTTATGCGTTATGAGTTACGCGTAATGCGTTGTGCGCTATGGGTCATGCGTTAAGCGTTATGCGTTATGCGTTATGCGTTATGGGTTATGCGATATGTGTTATGCGTTATGCGTTATGCGTTATGCGTTATGCGTTATGGGTTATCCGTTATGCGTTATCCGTTATGCGTTATGCGTTATGCGTTATGCGTTATGCGTTATGCGTTATGCGATATGCGTTATGCGTTATGCGTTATGCGTTATGCGTTATGCGTTATGCGTTATGCGTTATGCGATATGCGTTATGCGTTATGCGTTATGCGTTATGCGTTATGCGTTATGCGTTATGCGTTATGCGTTATGCGTTATGCGTTATGCGTTATGCTTTATGCGTTATGCGTTATGCGTTATGCGTTATGAGTAATGCTTGATCCGTTATGCGTTATGCGTTATGCGTTATGCGTTATGTGTTATGCGTTGTGCGTTATCCGCTATGCGTTATGCGTTTTGCGTTATGCGTGATCCGTTATGCGTTATGCGTTATGAGTAATGCGTGATCCGTTATGCGTTATGCGTTATGCGTTATGCGTTATGCGTTATGCGTTATGCGTTATGCGTTATGCGTTATGGGTTATGCGTTATGTGTTATGCGTTATGCGTTATGCGTTATGCGTTATGCGTTATGCGTTATGGGTTATGAGTAATGCGTGACCCGTTATGCGTTATGCTTTTTGCGTTATGAGTTACGCGTAATGCGTTATGCGCTATGGGTCATGCGTTAAGCGTTATGCGTTATGCGTTATGCGTTATGGGTTATGCGTTATGTGTTATGCGTTATGCGTTATGCGTTATGCGTTATGCGTTATGCGTTATGGGTTATCCGTTATGCGTTATCCGTTATGCGTTATGCGTTATGCGTTAAGCGTTATGCGTTATGCGTTATGCGTTATGAGTTATGCGTTATGAGTAATGCGTGATCCGGTATGCGTTATGCGTTATGCGTTATGAGTAATGCGTGATCCGTTATGCGTTATGCGTTATGCGTTATGAGTAATCCTGGATCCGTTATGCGTTATGCGTTTTGCGTTATTCGTTATGCGTTGTGCATTATGCGTTATGCGTTATGGATTATGCGTTATGCGATATTCGTTATGTGTTATGCGTTATGCGTTATGCGTTATGCGTTATGCGTTATGCGTTATGCGTTATGAGAAATGCGTGATCCGTTATGCGTTATGCGTTATGAGTAATGCGTGATCCGTTATGCGTTATGCGTTATGCGTTATGCGTTATGCGTTATGCGTTATGCGTGATCCGTTATGCGTTATGCGTTATGAGTAATGCGTGATCCGTTATGCGTTATGCGTTATGCGTTATGCGTTATGCGTTATGCGTTATGCGTTATGCATTATGGGTTATGCGTTATGTGTTATGCGTTATGCGTTATGCGTTATGCGTTATGGGTTATGAGTAATGCGTGACCCGTTATGCGTTATGCTTTTTGCGTTATGAGTTACGCGTAATGCGTTATGCGCTATGGGTCATGCGTTAAGCGTTATGCGTTATGCGTTATGCGTTATGCGTTATGGGTTATGCGTTATGTGTTATGCGTTATGCGTTATGCGTTATGCGTTATGCGTTATGCTTTATGCGTTATGCGTTATGAGTAATGCGTGATCCGTTATGTGTTATGCGTTATGCGTTTTGCGTTATGCGTTATGCGTTATGCGTTATGCGTTCTGCGTTATGCGTTATGCGTTATGCGTTATGCGTTATGCGTTATGCGTTATGCGTTATGCGTTATGCGTTATGCGTTATGCGTTATGCGTTATGCGTTATGCGTTATGCGTTATGCGTTATGCGTTATGCGTTATGCGTTATGCGTTATGCGTTATGCGTTATGCGTTATGCGTTATGAGAAATGCGTGATCCGTTATGCGTTATGCGTTATGAGTAATGCGTGATCCGTTATGCGTTATGCGTTATGCGTTATGCGTTATGCGTTAAGCAATATGCGTTATGCGTTATGCGTTATGCGTTAAGCGTTATGCGTTATGCGTTATGCGTTATGCGTTATGCGTGATCCGTTATGCGTTATGCGTTATGAGTAATGCGTGATCCGTTATGCGTTATGCGTTATGCGTTATGCGTTATGCGTTATGCGTTATGCGTTATGGGTTATGCGTTATGTGTTATGCGTTATGCGTTATGCGTTATGCGTTATGGGTTATGAGTAATGCGTGACCCGTTATGCATTATGCTTTATGCGTTATGAGTTACGCGTAATGCGTTGTGCGCTATGGGTCATGCGTTAAGCGTTATGCGTTATGCGTTATGCGTTATGGGTTATGCGTTATGTGTTATGCGTTATGCGTTATGCGTTATGCGTTATGCGTTATGGGTTATCCGTTATGCGTTATCCGTTATGCGTTATGCGTTATGCGTTATGCGTTATGCGTTATGCGTTATGCGTTATGCGTTATGCGATATGCGTTATGCGTTATGCGTTATGCGTGATCCGTTATGCGTTATGAGTAATGCGTGATCCGTTATGCGTTATGCTTTATGCGTTATGCGTTATGCGTTATGCGTTACGCAATATGCGTTATGCGTTATGCGTTAAGCGTTATGCGTTATGCGTTATGCGTTATGCGTTATGCGTGATCCGTTATGCGTTATGCGTTATGAGTAATGCGTGATCCGTTATGCGTTATGCGTTATGCGTTATGCGTTATGCGTTATGCGTTATGCGTTATGCGTTATGCGTTATGTGTTATGCGTTATGCGTTATGCGTTATGCGTTATGGGTTATGAGTAATGCGTGACCCGTTATGCATTATGCTTTATGCGTTATGAGTTACGCGTAATGCGTTGTGCGCTATGGGTCATGCGTTAAGCGTTATGCGTTATGCGTTATGCGTTATGGGTTATGCGTTATGTGTTATGCGTTATGCGTTATGCGTTATGCGTTATGCGTTATGCGTTATGGGTTATCCGTTATGCGTTATCCGTTATGCGTTATGCGTTATGCGTTATGCGTTATGCGTTATGCGTTATGCGATATGCGTTATGCGTTATGCGTTATGCGTTATGCGTTATGCGTTATGCGTTATGCGTTATGCGTTATGCGTTATGCGTTATGCGTTATGCGTTATGCGTTATGCGTTATGCGTTATGCGTGATCCGTTATGCGTTATGCGTTATGAGTAATGCGTGGTCCGTTATGCGTTATGCGTTATGCGTTATGCGTTATGCGTTATGCGTTATGCATTATGGGTCATGCGTTATGTGTTATGCGTTATGCGTTATGCGTTATGCGTTATGCGTTATGGGTAATGAGTAATGCGTGACCCGTCATGCGTTATGCTTTTTGCGTTATGCGTTATGCGTTATGCGTTATGCGTGATCCGTTATGCGTTATGCGTTATGAGTAATGCGTGATCCGTTATGCGTTATGCGTTATGCGTTATGCGTTATGCGTTATGCGTTATGGGTTATGCGTTATGTGTTATACGTTATGCGTTATGCGTTATGCGTTTTGCGTTATGCGTTATGCGTTATGCGTTATGCGTTATGCGTTATGCGTTATGCGTTATGCGTTATGCGTTATGCGTTATGCGTTATGCGAAATGCGTGATCCGTTATGCGTTATGCGTTATGAGTAATGCGTGATCCGTTATGCGTTATGCGTTATGCGTTATGCGTTATGCGTTATGCGTTATGCGTTATGCGTTATGCGTTATGCGTTATGAGAAATGCGTGATCCGTTATGCGTTATGCGTTATGAGTAATGCGTGATCCGTTATGCGTTATGCGTTATGCGTTATGCGTTATGCGTTATGCGTTATGCGTTATGCGTGATCCGTTATGCGTTATGCGTTATGAGTAATGCGTGATCCGTTATGCGTTATGCGTTATGCGTTATGCGTTATGCGTTATGCGTTATGGGTTATGCGTTATGTGTTATGCGTTATGCGTTATGCGTTATGCGTTATGCGTTATGCGTTATGGGTTATCCGTTATGCGTTATCCGTTATGCGTTATGCGTTATGCGTTATGCGTTATGCGTTATGCTTTATGCGTTATGCGATATGCGTTATGCGTTATGCGTTATGCGTTATGCGTTATGCGTTATGCGTTATGCGTTATGCGTTATGCGTTATGCGTTATGCGTTATGCGTTATGCGTTATGCGTTATGCGTTATGCGTTATGCGTTATGTGTTATGCGTTGTGCGTTATCCGCTATGCGTTATGCGTTTTGCGTTATGCGTTATGCGTTATGCGTTGAGCGTTATGCGTTATGCATTATAGGTTATGCGTTATGTGTTATGCGTTATGCGTTATGCGTCATGCATTATGCATTATGCGTTATGCGTTATGCGTTATGCGTTATGAGTAATGCGTGATCCGTTATGTATTATGCGTTATGCGTTATGCGTTATGCGTTATGCGTTATGCGTTATGCGTTATGCGTTATGCGTTATGCGTTCTGCGTTATGCGTTATGCGTTATGCGTTATGCGTTATGCGTTATGCGTTATGAGTAATGCGTGATCCGTTATGTGTTATGCGTTATGCGTTATGCGTTATGCGTTATGCGTTATGCGTTATGCGTTATGCGTTATGCGTTATGCGTTCTGCGTTATGCGTTATGCGTTATGCGTTATGCGTTATGCGTTATGCGTTATGCGTTATGCGTTATGCGTTATGCGTTATGCGTTACGCAATATGCGTTATGCGTTATGCGTTATGCGTTATGCGTTATGCGATATGCGTTATGCGTTATGCGTTATGCGTTATGCGTTATGCGTTATGCGTTATGCGTTATGCTTTATGCGTTATGCGTTATGCGTTATGCGTTATGCGTTATGCGTTATGCGTTATGCGTTATGCGTTATGCGTTATGAGTAATGCTTGATCCGTTATGCGTTATGCGTTATGCGTTATGCGTTATGCGTTATGTGTTATGCGTTGTGCGTTATCCGCTATGCGTTATGCGTTTTGCGTTATGTGTTATGCGTTATGCGTTGTGCGTTATGCGTTATGCGTTATAGGTTATGCGTTATGTGTTATGCGTTATGCGTTATGCGTTATGCGTTATGCATTATGCGTTATGCGTTATGCTTTATGCGTTATGCGTTATGAGTAATGCGTGATCCGTTATGTGTTATGCGTTATGCGTTATGCGTTTTGCGTTATGCGTTATGCGTTATGCGTTATGCGTTATGCGTTATGCGTTATGCGTTATGCGTTATGCGTTATGCGTTATGCGTTATGCGTTATGCGTTATGCGTTATGAGAAATGCGTGATCCGTTATACGTTGTGCGTTATGAGTAATGCGTGATCCGTTATGCGTTATGCGTTATGCGTTATGCGTTATGCGTTATGCGTTATGCGTTATGCGTTATGCGTTATGCGTTATGCGTTATGCGTGATCCGTTATGCGTTATGCGTTATGCGTTATGCGTTATGGGTTATGCGTTATGTGTTATGCGTTATGCGTTATGCGTTATGCGCTATGCGTTATGGGTTATGAGTAATGCGTGACCCGTTATGCGTTATGCTTTTTGCGTTATGAATTACGCGTAATGCGTTATGCGCTATGGGTCATGCGTTAAGCGTTATGCGTTATGCGTTATGCGTTATGGGTTATGCGTTATGTGTTATGCGTTATGCGTTATGCGTTATGCGTTATGCGTTATGCGTTATGCGTTATGCGTTATGCGTTATGCGTTATGCGTTATGCGTTATGCGTTATGCGTTATGCGTTATGCGTTATGCGTTATGCGTTTTGCGGTATTCGTTATGCGTTGTGCATTATGCGTTATGCGTTGTGCGTTATGGGTTATGATTTATGCGTTATGCGTTATGCGTTATGCGTTATGCGTGATCCGTTATGCGTTATGCGTTATGAGTAATGCGTGATCCGTTATGCGTTATGCGTTATGCGTTATGCGTTATGCGTTATGCATTATGGGTTATGCGTTATGTGTTATGCGTTATGCGTTATGCGTTATGCGTTATGCGTTATGGGTAATGAGTAATGCGTGACCCGTTATGCGTTATGCTTTTTGCGTTTTGCGTTATGCGTTATGCGTGATCCGTTATGCGTTATGCGTTATGAGTAATGCGTGATCCGTTATGCGTTATGCGTTATGCGTTATGCGTTATGCGTTATGGGTTATGCGTTATGTGTTATGCGTTATGCGTTATGCGTTATGCGTTTTGCGTTATGCGTTATGCCTTATGCGTTATGCGTTATGCGTTATGCGTTATGCGTTATGCGTTATGCGTTATGCGTTATGCGTTATGCGTTATGCGAAATGCGTGATCCGTTATGCGTTATGCGTTATGAGTAATGCGTGACCCGTTATGCGTTATGCGTTATGCGTTATGCGTTATGCGTTATGCGTTATGCGTTATGCGTTATGCGTTATGCGTTATGCGTTATGAGAAATGCGTGATTTGCGGTATTCGTTATGCGTTGTGCATTATGCGTTATGCTTTGTGCGTTATGGGTTATGGTTTATGCGTTATGCGTTATGCGTTATGCGTTATGCGTTATGCGTTATGCGTTATGCGTTATGCGTTATGTGTTATGCGTTATGCGTTATGCATTATGCGTTATGTGTTTTTCGTTATGCGTTATGCGTTGGTCGTTATACGTTTGCGTTATGCGATATGCGTTATGCTTTATGCGTTATGTGTTATGCGTTATACGTTATACGGTATGCGTTATGCGTTATGCGTTATGTGTTATGCGTTATGCGTTTTGCGTTATGCGTTATGCCTTATGCGTTATGCGTTATGCGTTATGCGTTATGCGTTATGCGTTATGCGTTATGCGTTATGCGTTATGCGTTATGCGTTATGCGTTATGCGTTATGCGTTATGCGAAATGCGTGATCCGTTATGCGTTATGCGTTATGAGTAATGCGTGATCCGTTATGCGTTATGCGTTATGCGTTATGCGTTATGCGTTATGCGTTATGCGTTATGCGTTATGCGTTATGCGTTATGCGTTATGCGTTATGCGTTATGCGTTATGCGTTATGCGTTATGCGTATTCGTTATGCGTTGTGCATTATGCGTTATGGGTTATGCGTTATGCGTTATGCGTAATGCGTTATGCTTTATGCGTTATGCGGTATGCGTTATGAGTTATACGTTACGCGTTAAGCGTTATGCGTTATGCCTGATCCGTTATGCGTTATGCGATTTGCGGTATTCGTTATGCGTTATGCGTTATGCGTTATGCGTTATGCGTTATGCGTTATGCGTTATGCGTTATGTGTTATGCGTTATGCGTTATGCGTAATGCGTTATGCTTTATGCGTTATGCGTTATGAGTTATACGTTATGCGTTAAGCGTTATGCGTGATCCGTTATGCGTTGGGCGTTATGCGTTTTGCGGTATTCGTTATGCGTTGTGCTTTATGCGTTATGCATTTTGCGTTATGGGTTATGGTTTATGCGTTATGCGATATGCGTTATGCGTTATGCGTTATGCGTTATGCGTTATGCGTTGTGCGTTGTGCGTTATGCGTTATGCGTTATGCGTTATGCGTTATGCGTTATGCGTAATGCGTTATGCGTTACGCGTTACGCGTTATGCGTTATGCGTTATGCGTTATGCGTTATGCGTTATGCGTCATGCGTTATGCGTTATGCGTTACGCGTTATGCGTTACGTGTTATGCGTTACGCGTTATATGTTATGCGTTATGCGTTATGCGTTATGCGTTATGCGTTATGCGTTATGCGTTATGCGTTATGCGTTATGCGTTATGCTTTATCCGTTAAGCGTTATGCTTTATGCGTTATGCGTTATACGTTATGCGTTATGCGTTATGCGTTATGCGTTATGCGTTATGCGTTATGCGTTTTGCGGTATTCGTTATGCGTTGTGCATTATGCGTTGTGCGTTATGGGTTATGATTTATGCGTTATGCGATATGCTTTATGGGTCATGCGTGATCTGTTATGCGTTAGGCGTTATGCGATTTGCGGTACTCGTTATGCGTTGTGCATTATGCGTTATGCGCTATGCGTTAAGGGTTATGGGTTATGCGTTATGCTTTATGCGTTATTCATTTTGCGTTATGCGTTATTCGTCATGAGTTATGAGTAATAAGTTATGCGTAATGCGTTATGCCTTATGCGTTATGCATTATGCGTTATGTGTTTTTCGTTATGCGTTATGCGTTGGGCGTTATACGTTTGCGTTATGCGATATGCGTTATGCTTTATGCGTTATGTGATATGGGTTATACGTTATACGGTATGCGTTATGCGTTATGCGTTATGCGTTATGTGTTATGCGTTATGCGTTATGCGTTCTGCGTTATGCGTTCTGCTTTATGCGTTATGCGTTATGCGTTATGCGTTATGCGTTATGCGTTATGCGTTATGCGTTATGCGTTATGCGTTATGAGTTATACGTTATGCGTTAAGCGCTATGCGTTATGCCTGATCCGTTATGCGTTAGGCGTTATGCGATTTGCGGTATTCGTTATGCGTTGTGCATTATGTGTTATGCGTTATGCGTTAAGGGTTATGGGTTATGCGTTATGCTTTATGCGTTATGCGTTATGCATTTTGCGTTATGCGTTATCCGTTATGAGTTATGAGTTATGAGTTATAAGTTATGCTTAATGCGTTATGCCGTATGCGTTATGCATTATGCGCTATGCGTTATGCGTCATGCGTTATGCGTTATGCGTTATGCGTTATGCGTTATGCCTAATACGTTATGCTTTATGCGTTACGCGTTATGAGTTATACGTTATGCGTTAAGCGTTATGTGTGATCGGTTATGCGTTGGGCGTTTTGCGTTTTGCGGTATTCGTTATGCGTTGTGCATTATGCGTTATGCATTGTGCGTTATGGGTTATGGTTTATGCGTTATGCGATATGCGTTATGCGTTATGCGTTATGCGTTATGCGTTATGCGTTATGCGTTATGCGTTATGCGTTATGCTTTATCCGTTAAGCGTTATGCTTTATGCGTTATGCGTTATACGTTATGCGTTATGCGTTATGCGTTATGCGTTATGCGTTTTGCGGTATTCGTTATGCGTTGTGCATTATGCGTTATGCGTTATGGGTTATGATTTATGCGTTATGCGATATGCTTTATGGGTCATGCGTGATCTGTTATGCGTTAGGCGTTATGCGATTTGCGGTACTCGTTATGCGTTGTGCATTATGCGTTATGCGTTATGCGTTAAGGGTTATGGGTTATGCGTTATGCTTTATGCGTTATTCATTTTGCGTTATGCGTTATTCGTCATGAGTTATGAGTAATAAGTTATGCGTAATGCGTTATGCCTTATGCGTTATGCATTATGCGTTATGTGTTTTTCGTTATGCGTTATGCGTTGGGCGTTATACGTTTGCGTTATGCGATATGCGTTATGCTTTATGCGTTATGTGATATGGGTTATACGTTATACGGTATGCGTTATGCGTTATGCGTTATGCGTTATGTGTTATGCGTTATGCGTTATGCGTTCTGCGTTATGCGTTCTGCTTTATGCGTTATGCGTTATGCGTTATGCGTTATGCGTTATGCGTTATGCGTAATGCGTTATGCTTTATGCGTTATGCGTTATGCGTTATGAGTTATACGTTATGCGTTAAGCGCTATGCGTTATGCCTGATCCGTTATGCGTTAGGCGTTATGCGATTTGCGGTATTCGTTATGCGTTGTGCATTATGTGTTATGCGTTATGCGTTAAGGGTTATGGGTTATGCGTTATGCTTTATGCGTTATGCGTTATGCATTTTGCGTTATGCGTTATCCGTTATGAGTTATGAGTTATGAGTTATAAGTTATGCTTAATGCGTTATGCCGTATGCGTTATGCATTATGCGCTATGCGTTATGCGTCATGCGTTATGCGTTATGCGTTATGCGTTATGCGTTATGCCTAATACGTTATGCTTTATGCGTTATGCGTTATGAGTTATGCGTTATGCGTTAAGCGTTATGTGTGATCCGTTATGCGTTGGGCGTTTTGCGTTTTGCGGTATTCGTTATGCGTTGTGCATTATGCGTTATGCATTGTGCGTTATGGGTTATGGTTTATGCGTTATGCGATATGCGTTATGCGTTATGCGTTATGCGTTATGCGTTATGCGTTATGCGTTATGCGTTATGCGTTATGCGTGATGCGTTATGCGTTATGCGTTATGCGTTATGAGTTATACATTATGCGTTAAGCGTTATGCGTTATGACTGATCCGTTATGCGTTAGGCGTTATGCGATTTGCGGTATTCGTTATGCGTTGTGCATTATGCGTTATGCGTTATGCGTTAAGGGTTATGCATTAAGGGTTATGGGTTATGCGTTATGCTTTATGCGTTATGCGTTATGCATTTTGCGTTATGCGTTATCCGTTATGAGTTATGAGTTATGAGTTATAAGTTATGCTTAATGCGTTATGCCTTATGCGTTATGCATTATGCGCTATGGGTTATGCGTCATGCGTTATGCGTTATGCGTTATGCGTTATGCGTTATGCCTAATACGTTATGCTTTATGAGTTACGCGTTATGAGTTATACGTTATGCGTTAAGCGTTATGCGTGATCCGTTATGCGTTGGGCGTTTTGCGTTTTGCGGTATTCGTTATGCGTTGTGCATTATGCGTTATGCATTGTGCGTTATGGGTTATGGTTTATGCGTTATGCGATATGCGTTATGCGTTATGCGTTATGCGTTATGCGTTATGCGTTATGCGTTATGCGTTATGCGTTATGCTTTATCCGTTAAGCGTTATGCTTTATGCGTTATGCGTTATGCGTTATGCGTTAAGGGTTATGGGTTATGCGTTATGCTTTATGCGTTATGCGTTATGCATTTTGCGTTATGCGTTATCCGTTATGAGTTATGAGTTATGAGTTATAAGTTATGCTTAATGCGTTATGCCGTATGCGTTATGCATTATGCGCTATGCGTTATGCGTCATGCGTTATGCGTTATGCGTTATGCGTTATGCGTTATGCCTAATACGTTATGCTTTATGCGTTACGCGTTATGAGTTATACGTTATGCGTTAAGCGTTATGTGTGATCCGTTATGCGTTGGGCGTTTTGCGTTTTGCGGTATTCGTTATGCGTTGTGCATTATGCGTTATGCATTGTGCGTTATGGGTTATGGTTTATGCGTTATGCGATATGCGTTATGCGTTATGCGTTATGCGTTATGCGTTATGCGTTATGCGTTATGCGTTATGCGTTATGCTTTATCCGTTAAGCGTTATGCTTTATGCGTTATGCGTTATACGTTATGCGTTATGCGTTATGCGTTATGCGTTATGCGTTTTGCGGTATTCGTTATGCGTTGTGCATTATGCGTTGTGCGTTATGGGTTATGATTTATGCGTTATGCGATATGCTTTATGGGTCATGCGTGATCTGTTATGCGTTAGGCGTTATGCGATTTGCGGTACTCGTTATGCGTTGTGCATTATGCGTTATGCGTTATGCGTTAAGGGTTATGGGTTATGCGTTATGCTTTATGCGTTATTCATTTTGCGTTATGCGTTATTCGTCATGAGTTATGAGTAATAAGTTATGCGTAATGCGTTATGCCTTATGCGTTATGCATTATGCGTTATGTGTTTTTCGTTATGCGTTATGCGTTGGGCGTTATACGTTTGCGTTATGCGATATGCGTTATGCTTTATGCGTTATGTGATATGGGTTATACGTTATACGGTATGCGTTATGCGTTATGCGTTATGCGTTATGTGTTATGCGTTATGCGTTATGCGTTCTGCGTTATGCGTTCTGCTTTATGCGTTATGCGTTATGCGTTATGCGTTATGCGTTATGCGTTATGCGTAATGCGTTATGCTTTATGCGTTATGCGTTATGCGTTATGAGTTATACGTTATGCGTTAAGCGCTATGCGTTATGCCTGATCCGTTATGCGTTAGGCGTTATGCGATTTGCGGTATTCGTTATGCGTTGTGCATTATGTGTTATGCGTTATGCGTTAAGGGTTATGGGTTATGCGTTATGCTTTATGCGTTATGCGTTATGCATTTTGCGTTATGCGTTATCCGTTATGAGTTATGAGTTATGAGTTATAAGTTATGCTTAATGCGTTATGCCGTATGCGTTATGCATTATGCGCTATGCGTTATGCGTCATGCGTTATGCGTTATGCGTTATGCGTTATGCGTTATGCCTAATACGTTATGCTTTATGCGTTACGCGTTATGAGTTATACGTTATGCGTTAAGCGTTATGTGTGATCCGTTATGCGTTGGGCGTTTTGCGTTTTGCGGTATTCGTTATGCGTTGTGCATTATGCTTTATGCATTGTGCGTTATGGGTTATGGTTTATGCGTTATGCGATATGCGTTATGCGTTATGCGTTATGCGTTATGCGTTATGCGTTATGCGTTATGCGTTATGCGTTATGCGTAATGCGTTATGCGTTATGCGTTATGCGTTATGAGTTATACATTATGCGTTAAGCGTTATGCGTTATGACTGATCCGTTATGCGTTAGGCGTTATGCGATTTGCGGTATTCGTTATGCGTTGTGCATTATGCGTTATGCGTTATGCGTTAAGGGTTATGCATTAAGGGTTATGGGTTATGCGTTATGCTTTATGCGTTATGCGTTATGCATTTTGCGTTATGCGTTATCCGTTATGAGTTATGAGTTATGAGTTATAAGTTATGCTTAATGCGTTATGCCTTATGCGTTATGCATTATGCGCTATGGGTTATGCGTCATGCGTTATGCGTTATGCGTTATGCGTTATGCGTTATGCCTAATACGTTATGCTTTATGAGTTACGCGTTATGAGTTATACGTTATGCGTTAAGCGTTATGCGTGATCCGTTATGCGTTGGGCGTTTTGCGTTTTGCGGTATTCGTTATGCGTTGTGCATTATGCGTTATGCATTGTGCGTTATGGGTTATGGTTTATGCGTTATGCGATATGCGTTATGCGTTATGCGTTATGCGTTATGCGTTATGCGTTATGCGTTATGCGTTATGCGTTATGCGTTATGCGTTATGCGTTATGCGTAATGCGTTATGCGTTATGCGTTATGCGTTATGCGTTATGCGTTATGAGTTATACGTTATGCGTTAAGCGTTATGCGTTATGCCTGATCCGTTATGCGTTAGGCGTTATGCGATTTGCGGTATTCGTTATGCGTTGTGCATTATGCGTTATGCGTTATGCGTTAAGGGTTATGGGTTATGGGTTATGCGTTATGCTTTATGCGTTATGCGTTATGCGTTATGCATTTTGCGTTATGCGTTATCCGTTATGAGTTATGAGTTATGAGTTATAAGTTATGCGTAATGCGTTATGCCTTATGCGTTATGCATTATGCGTTATGCGTTATGCGTTATGCGTTATGCGTTATGCGTTTTGCGTTATGCGTTATGCGTAATACGTTATGCTTTATGCGTTACGCGTTATGAGTTATACGTTATGCGTTAAGCGTTATGCGTGATCCGTTATGCGTTGGGCGTTTTGCGTTTTGCGGTATTCGTTATGCGTTGTGCATTATGCGTTATGCATTGTGCGTTATGGGTTATGGTTTATGCGTTATGCGATATGCGTTATGCGTTATGCGTTATGCGTTATGCGTTATGTGTTATGCGTTATGCGTTATGCGTTATGCGTTATGCGTTATGCGTTATGCGTTATGCGTTATGCGTTATGCGTTATGAGTTATATGTTATGCGTTATGCGTTATGCGTGATCCGTTATGCGTTGGGCGTTATGCGTTGTGCATTATGCGTTATGCATTGTGCGTTATGGGTTATGGTTTATGCGTTATGCGATATGCGTTATGCGTTATGCTTTATGCGTTATGCGTTATGTGTTATGCGTTATACGTTATACGGTATGCGTTATGCGTTATGCGTTATGCGTTATGCGTTATGTGTTATGCGTTATGCGTTATGCGTTATGCGTTATGCGTTATGCGTTATGCGTTATGCGTTATGCGTTATGCGTTATGCGTTATACGTTATGAGTTATGAGTTATGTGTTATAAGTTATGCGTAATGCGTTATGCCTTATGCGTTATGCATTATGCGTTATGCGTTATGCGTTATGCGTTATGCGTTATGTGTTATGCGTTATGCGTTATGCGTTATGCGTTATGCGTTATGCGCTATGCGTTATGCGTTATGCGTTATGCGTTATGCGTTATGCGTTATGCGTTATGCGTTATGCGTTATGCGTTATGCGTTATGCGTTATGCGTTATGCGTTATGCGTTATGCGTTATGCGTTATGCGTTATGCGATATGCGTTATGCTTTATGCGTTATGTGTATGCGTTATACGTTATACGGTATGCTTTATGCGTTATGCGTTATGCGTTATGCGTTCTGCGTTATGCGTTCTGCGTTATGCGTTATGCGTTATGCGTTATGCGTTATGCGTTATGCGTTATGCGTCATGCGTTATGCGTAATGCGTTATGCTTTATGCGTTATGCGTTATGCGTTATGCGTTAAGGGTTAAGGGTTATGGGTTATGCGTTATGCTTTATGCGTTATGCGTTTTGCATTTTGCGTTATGCGTTATCCGTTATGAGTTATGAGTTATGAGTTATAAGTTATGCGTAATGCGTTATGCCTTATGCGTTATGCATTATGCGTTATGCGTTATGCGTTATGCGTTATGCTTTATGCGTTATGTGTATGCGTTATACGTTATACGGTATGCTTTATGCGTTATGCGTTATGCGTTATGCGTTCTGCGTTATGCGTTATGCGTTATGCGTTATGCGTTATGCGTTATGCGTTATGCGTTATGCGTTATGCGTTATGCGTTATGCGTTATGCGTTAGGCGTTATGCGATTTGCGGTATTCGTTATGCGTTGTGCATTATGCGTTATGCGTTAAGGGTTAAGGGTTATGGGTTATGCGTTATGCATTATGAGTTATGCGTTCTGCGGTATTCGTTATGCGTTGTGCATTATGCGTTATGCGTTATGCGTTATGCGTTATGCGTTATGCGTTATGCGTAATGCGTTATGCTTTATGCGTTATGCGTTATGAGTTATACGTTATGCGTTATGCGTTATGCGTTATGCGTTATGCATTATACGTTATGCGTTATGCGTTATGCGTTATGCGTAATGCGTTATGCTTTATGCGTTATGCGTTATGAGTTATACGTTATGCGTGATCCGTTATGCGTTGGGCGTTATGCGTTTTGCGGTATTCGTTATGCGTTGTGCATTATGCGTTATGCATTGTGCGTTATGGGTTATGGTTTATGAGTTATGCGATATGCGTTATGCGTTATGCGTTATGCGTTCTGCGTTATGCGATATGCGTTATGCGTTATGCGTTATGCGTTATGCGTTATGCGTTATGCGTTATGCGTTATGCATTATGAGTTATGCGTTCTGCGGTATTCGTTATGCGTTGTGCATTATGCGTTATGCGTTATGCGTTATGCGTTATGCGTTATGCGTTATGCGTTATGCGTTATGCTTTATGCGTTATGCGTTATGCGTTATGAGTTATACGTTATGCGTTAAGCGTTATGCGTGATCCGTTATGCGTTATGCGTTATGCGTTATGCGTTATGCGTTATGAGTTATACGTTATGCGTTAAGCGTTATGCGTGATCCGTTATGCGTTGGGCGTTATGCGTTTTGCGGTATTCGTTATGCGTTGTGCATTATGCGTTATGCATTGTGCGTTATGGGTTATGGATTATGCGTTATGCGATATGCGTTATGCGTTATGCGTTATGCGTTATGCGTTATGCGTTATGCGTTATGCGTTCTGCGTTATGCGTTATGCGTTATGCGTTATGCGTTATGCGTTATGCGTTATGCGTTATGCGTTATGCGTTATGCGTTATGCGTTGGGCGTTATACGTTTGCGTTATGCGATATGCGTTATGCTTTATGCGTTATGTGTTATGCGTTATGCGTTATGCGTTATGCGTTATGCGTTATGCGTTATGCGTTATGCGTTATGCGTTGTGCGTAATGGGTTATCATTTATGCGTTATGCGATATGCTTTATGCGTCATGCGTGATCCGTTATGCGTTATGCGTTATGCGTTATGCGTTATGCGTTATGCGTTGTGCGTTGTGCGTTATGCGTTATGCGTTATGCGTTATGCGTTATGCGTTACACGTTATGCGTTATGCGTTATGCGTTATGCGTTATGCGTTATGCGTTATGCGTTATGCGTTATGCGTTATGCGTTATGCGTTATGCGTTATGAGTTATACGTTATGCGTTAAGCGTTATGCGTGATCCGTTATGCGTTGGGCGTTATGCGTTTTGCGGTATTCGTTATGCGTTGTGCATTATGCGTTATGCATTGTGCGTTATGGGTTATGGTTTATGCGTTATGCGATATGCGTTATGCGTTATGCGTTATGCGTTATGCGTTATGCGTTATGCGTTATGCGTTCTGCGTTATGCGTTATGCGTTATGCGTTATGCGTTATGCGTTATGCGTTATGCGTTATGCGTTATGCGTTATGCGTTATGCGTTATGCGTTGGGCGTTATACGTTTGCGTTATGCGATATGCGTTATGCTTTATGCGTTATGTGTTATGCGTTATGCGTTATGCGTCATGCGTTATGCGTAATGCGTTATGCGTTATGCGTTATGCGTTATGCGTTATGCGTTATGCGTTATGCGTTATGCGTTATGCGTTATGCGTTATGCGTTATGCGTTATGCGTTGGGCGTTATACGTTTGCGTTATGCGATATGCGTTATGCTTTATGCGTTATGTGTTATGCGTTATGCGTTATGTGTTATGCGTTATGCGTTATGCGTTATGCTTTATGCGTTATGCGTTATGAGTTATACGTTATGCGTTAAGCGTTATGCGTTATGCCTGATCCGTTATGCGTTAGGCGTTATGCGAATTGCGGTATTCGTTATGCGTTGTGCATTATGCGTTATGCGTTAAGGGTTAAGGGTTATGGGTTATGCGTTATGCTTTATGCGTTATGCGTTTTGCATTTTGCGTTATGCGTTATCCGTTATGCGTAATGCGTTATGCTATATGCGTTATGCGTTATGAGTTATACGTTATGCGTTAAGCGTTATGCGTGATCCGTTATGCGTTGGGTGTTATGCGTTTTGCGGTATTCGTTATGCGTTGTGCATTATGCGTTATGCATTGTGCGTTATGGGTTATGGTTTATGCGTTATGCGATATGCGTTATGCGTTATGCGTTATGCGTTATGCGTTATGCGTTATGCGTTCTGCGTTATGCGTTATGCGTTATGCGATATGCGTTATGCGATATGCGTTATGCGTTTTGCGTTATGCGTTATGCGTTATGCGTTATGCGTTATGCGCTATGCGTTATGCTTTATGCGTTATGCGTTATGCGTTATGCGTTATGCGTTATGCGTTATGCGTTATGCGTTATGCGTTATGCGTTATGCGTTATGCGTTATGCGTTATGCGTTATGCGTTATGCGTTATGCGTTATGCGTTATACGTTATGCGTTATGCGCTATGCGTTATGCGTTATGCGATATGCGTTATGCTTTATGCGTTATGTGTTATGCGTTATACGTTATACGGTATGCTTTATGCGTTATGCGTTATGCGTTATGTGTTATGCGTTATGCGTTATGCGTTATGCGTTATGCGTTCTGCGTTATGGGTTATGCGTTATGCGTTATGCGTTATGCGTTATGCGTCATGCGTTATGCGTAATGCGTTATGCTTTATGCGTTATGCGTTATGAGTTATACGTTATGCGTTAAGCGTTATGCGTTATGCCTGATCCGTTATGCGTTAGGCGTTATGCGATTTGCGGTATTCGTTATGCGTTGTGCATTATGCGTTATGCGTTAAGGGTTAAGGGTTATGGGTTATGCGTTATGCTTTATGCGTTATGCGTTTTGCATTTTGCGTTATGCGTTATCCGTTATGCGTTATGCGTTATGCTTTATGCGTTATGCGTTATGAGTTATGCGTTATGCGTTATGCGTTATGCGTTATGCGTTATGCGTTATGCGTTATGCTTTATGCGTTATGCGTTATGAGTTATACGTTATGCGTTGGGCGTTATACGTTTGCGTTATGCGATATGCGTTATGCTTTATGCGTTATGTGTTATGCGTTATACGTTATACGGTATGCTTTATGCGTTATGCGTTATGCGTTATGTGTTATGCGTTATGCGTTATGCGTTCTGCGTTATGCGTTCTGCGTTATGCGTTATGCGTTATGCGATTTGCGGTACTCGTTATGCGTTGTGCATTATGCGTTATGCGTTATGCGTTAAGGGTTATGTGTTATGCGTTATGCTTTATGCGTTATTCATTTTGCGTTATGCGTTATGCGTTACGCGTTATGCGTTATGCGTTATGCGTTATGCGTTATGCGTTATGCGTTATGCGTTATGCGTTATGCGTTATGCGTTATGCGTTATGCATTATGCGTTATGTGTTTTTCGCTATGCGTTATGCGTTGGGCGTTATACGTTTGCGTTATGCGATATGCGTTATGCTTTATGCGTTATGTGTTATGCGTTATACGTTATACGGTATGCTTTATGCGTTATGCGTTATGCGTTATGTGTTATGCGTTATGCGATATGCGTTATGCTTTATGCGTTATGTGTTATGCGTTATACGTTATACGGTATGCTTTATGCGTTATGCGTTATGCGTTATGCGTTATGCGTTATGCGTTATGCGTTATGCGTTATGCGTTATGCGTTATGCGTTATGCGTTCTGCGTTATGCGTTCTGCGTTATGCGTTATGCGTTATGCGTTATGCGTTATGCGTTATGCGTTATGCGTTATGCGTTTTGCGTTATGCGTTATGCGTTATGCGTTATGCGTTATGCGCTATGCGTTATGCCTTATGCGTTATGCGTTATGCGTTATGCGTTATGCGTTATGCGTTATGCGTTATGCGTTATGCGTTATGCGTTATGCGTTATGCGTTATGCGTTATGCGTTATGCGTTATGCGTTATGCGTTATGCGTTATGCGTTATGCGTTATGCGTTATGCGTTATGCGTTATGCGTTATGCGTCATGCGTTATGCGTAATGCGTTATGCTTTATGCGTTTTGCGTTATGAGTTATACGTTATGCGTTAAGCGTTATGCGTTATGCCTGATCCGTTATGCGTTAGGCGTTATGCTATTTGCGGTATTCGTTATGCGTTGTGCATTATGCGTTATGCGTTAAGGGTTAAGGGTTATGGGTTATGCGTTATGAGTTATAAGTTATGCGTAATGCGTTATGCCTTATGCGTTATGCATTATGCGTTATGCGTTATGCGTTATGCGTTATGCGTTATGCGTTATGCGTTATGCGTAATGCGTTATGCCTTATGCGTTATGCATTATGCGTTATGCGTTATGCGTTATGCGTTATGCGTTATGCGTTATGCGTTATGCGTTATGCGTTATGCGTTATTCGTTATGCGTTATGCGTTATGCGTTATGCGTTATGCGTTATGCGTTATGCGTTACGCGTTATGCGTTACGTGTTATGCGTTATGCGTTATATGTTATGCGTTATGCGTTATGCGTTATGCGTTATGCGTTATGCGTTATGCGTTATGCGTTATGCGTTATGCGTTATGCGTTATGCGTTATTCGTTATGCGTTATGCGTTATGCGTTCTGCGTTATGCGTTATGCGTTATGCGTTATGCGTTATGCGTTATGCGTCATGCGTTATGCGTAATGCGTTATGCTTTATGCGTTATGCGTTATGAGTTATACGTTATGCGTTAAGCGTTATGCGTTATGCCTGATCCGTTATGCGTTAGGCGTTATGCGATTTGCGGTATTCGTTATGCGTTGTGCATTATGCGTTATGCGTTAAGGGTTAAGGGTTATGGGTTATGCGTTATGCTTTATGCGTTATGCGTTTTGCATTTTGCGTTATGCGTTATCCGTTATGCGTTATGCGTTATGCGTTATGCGTTATGCGTTATGCGTTATGCGTTATGCGTTCTGCGTTATGCGTTCTGCGTTATGCGTTATGCGTTATGCGTTATGCGTTATGCGTTATGCGTTATGCGTTATGCGTTTTGCGTTATGCGTTATGCGTTTGCGTTATGCGTTATGCGCTATGCGTTATGCCTTATGCGTTATGCGTTATGCGTTATGCGTTATGCGTTATGCGTTATGCGTTATGCGTTATGCGTTATGCGTTATGCGTTATGCGTTATGCGTTATGCGTTATGCGTTATGCGTTATGGGTTATGCGTTATGCGTTATGCGTTATGCGTTATGCGTTATGCGTTATGCGTCATGCGTTATGCGTAATGCGTTATGCTTTATGCGTTTTGCGTTATGAGTTATACGTTATGCGTTAAGCGTTATGCGTTATGCCTGATCCGTTATGCGTTAGGCGTTATGCTATTTGCGGTATTCGTTATGCGTTGTGCATTATGCGTTATGCGTTAAGGGTTAAGGGTTATGGGTTATGCGTTATGCTTTATGCGTTATGCGTTTTGCATTTTGCGTTATGCGTTATCCGTTATGAGTTATGAGTTATGAGTTATGAGTTATGCGTAATGCGTTATGCCTTATGCGTTATGCATTATGCGTTATGCGTTATGCGTTATGCGTTATGCGTTATGCGTTATGCGTTATGCGTAATGCGTTATGCCTTATGCGTTATGCATTATGCGTTATGCGTTATGCGTTATGCGTTATGCGTAATGCGTTATGCGTTATGCGTTATGCGTTATGCGTTATGCGTTTTGCGTTATGCGTTATCCGTTATGAGTTATGAGTTATGAGTTATAAGTTATGCGTAATTCGTTATGCCTTATTTGTTATGCGTTATGCGTTATGCGTTATGCGTTATGCGTTATGCGTTATGCGTTATGCGTTATGCGTTATGCGTTATGCGTTATGCGTTATGCGTTATGCGTTATGCGTTATGCTTTATGCGTTTTGCGTTATGAGTTATACGTTATGCTTTAAGCGTTATGCGTTATGCCTGATCCGTTATGCGTTAGGCGTTATGCGATTTGCGGTATTCGTTATGCGTTGTGCATTATGCGTTATGCGTTAAGGGTTAAGGGTTATGGGTTATGCGTTATGCTTTATGCGTTATGCGTTTTGCATTTTGCGTTATGCGTTATCCGTTATGAGTTATGAGTTATGAGTTATAAGTTATGCGTAATGCGTTATGCCTTATGCGTTATGCATTACGCGTTATGCGTTATGCGTTATGCGTTATGCGTTATGCGTTATGCGTTATGCGTTATGCGTTATGCGTTATGCGTTATGCGTAATGCGTTATGCTTTATGCGTTATGCGTTATGAGCTATACGTTATGCGTTAAGCGTTATGCGTGATCCGTTATGCGTTGGGCGTTATGCGTTTTGCGGTATTCGTTATGCGTTGTGCATTATGCGTTATGCATTGTGCGTTATGGGTTATGGTTTATGCGTTATGCGTTATGCGTTATGCGTTATGCGTTATGCGTTATGCGTTATGCGTTTTGCGTTATGCGTTATGCGTTATGCGTTATGCGTTATGCGCTATGCGTTATGCGTTATGCGTTATGCGTTATGCGTTATGCGTTATGCGTTATGCGTTATGCGTTATGCGTTATGCGTTATGCGTTATGCGTTATGGGTTATGCGTTATGCGTTATTCGTTATGCGATATGCGTTATGCTTTATGCGTTATGTGTTATGCGTTATACGTTATACGGTATGCTTTATGCGTTATGCGTTATGCGTTATGTGTTATGCGTTATGCGTTATGCGTTCTGCGTTATGCGTTCTGCGTTATGCGTTATGCGTTATGCGTTATGCGTTATGCGTTATGCGTTATGCGTTATGCGTAATGCGTTATGCTTTATGCGTTATGCGTTATGAGTTATACGTTATGCGTTAAGCGTTATGCGTTATGCCTGATCCGTTATGCGTTAGTCGTTATGCGATTTGCGGTATTCGTTATGCGTTGTGCATTATGCGTTATGCGTTAAGGGTTAAGGGTTATGGGTTATGCGTTATGCTTTATGCGTTATGCGTTTTGCATTTTGCGTTATGCGTTATCCGTTATGAGTTATGAGTTATGAGTTATAAGTTATGCGTTATGCGTTATGCGTTATGCGTTATGCGTTATGCGTAATGCGTTATGCTTTATGCGTTATGCGTTATGAGTTATACGTTATGCGTTAAGCGTTATGCGTTATGCCTGATCCGTTATGCGTTAGGCGTTATGCGATTTGCGGTATTCGTTATGCGTTGTGCATTATGCGTTATGCGTTAAGGGTTAAGGGTTATGGGTTATGCGTTATGCTTTATGCGTTATGCGTTTTGCATTTTGCGTTATGCGTTATCCGTTATGAGTTATGAGTTATGAGTTATAAGTTATGCGTAATGCGTTATGCCTTATGCGTTATGCGTTATGCGTAATGCGTTATGCTTTATGCGTTATGCGTTATGAGTTATACGTTATGCGTTAAGCGTTATGCGTTATGCCTGATCCGTTATGCGTTAGGCGTTATGCGATTTGCGGTATTCGTTATGCGTTGTGCATTATGCGTTATGCGTTAAGGGTTAAGGGTTATGGGTTATGCGTTATGCTTTATGCGTTATGCGTTTTGCATTTTGCGTTATGCGTTATCCGTTATGAGTTATGAGTTATGAGTTATAAGTTATGCGTAATGCGTTATGCCTTATGCGTTATGCATTACGCGTTATGCGTTATGCGTTATGCGTTATGCGTTATGCGTTATGCGTTATGCGTTATGCGTTATGCGTTATGCGTTATGCGTAATGCGTTATGCTTTATGCGTTATGCGTTATGAGCTATACGTTATGCGTTAAGCGTTATGCGTGATCCGTTATGCGTTGGGCGTTATGCGTTTTGCGGTATTCGTTATGCGTTGTGCATTATGCGTTATGCATTGTGCGTTATGGGTTATGGTTTATGCGTTATGCGATATGCGTTATGCGTTATGCGTTATGCGTTATGCGTTATGCGTTTTGCGTTATGCGTTATGCGTTATGCGTTATGCGTTATGCGTTATGCGTTATGCGTTATGCGTTATGCGTTATGCGTTATGCGTTATGCGTTATGCGTTATGCGTTATGCGTTATGCGTTATGCGTTATGGGTTATGCGTTATGCGTTATTCGTTATGCGATATGCGTTATGCTTTATGCGTTATGTGTTATGCGTTATACGTTATACGGTATGCTTTATGCGTTATGCGTTATGCGTTATGTGTTATGCGTTATGCGTTATGCGTTCTGCGTTATGCGTTCTGCGTTATGCGTTATGCGTTATGCGTTATGCGTTATGCGTTATGCGTCATGCGTTATGCGTAATGCGTTATGCTTTATGCGTTATGCGTTATGAGTTATACGTTATGCGTTAAGCGTTATGCGTTATGCCTGATCCGTTTTGCGTTAGGCGTTATGCGATTTGCGGTATTCGTTATGCGTTGTGCATTATGCGTTATGCGTTAAGGGTTAAGGGTTATGGGTTATGCGTTATGCTTTATGCGTTATGCGTTTTGCATTTTGCGTTATGCGTTATCCGTTATGAGTTATGAGTTATGAGTTATAAGTTATGCGTAATGCGTTATGCCTTATGCGTTATGCGTTATGCGTAATGCGTTATGCTTTATGCGTTATGCTTTATGAGTTATACGTTATGCGTTAAGCGTTATGCGTTATGCCTGATCCGTTATGCGTTAGGCGTTATGCGATTTGCGGTATTCGTTATGCGTTGTGCATTATGCGTTATGCGTTAAGGGTTACGGGTTATGGGTTATGCGTTATGCTTTATGCGTTATGCGATTTGCATTTTGCGTTATGCGTTATCCGTTATGAGTTATGAGTTATGAGTTATAAGTTATGCGTAATGCGTTATGCCTTATGCGTTATGCGTTATGCGTAATGCGTTATGCTTTATGCGTTATGCGTTATGAGTTATACGTTATGCGTTAAGCGTTATGCGTTATGCCTGATCCGTTATGCGTTTGGCGTTATGCGATTTGCGGTATTCGTTATGCGTTGTGCATTATGCGTTATGCGTTAAGGGTTAAGCGTTATGGGTTATGCGTTATGCTTTATGCGTTATGCGTTATGCGTTTTGCGTTATGCGTTATCCGTTATGAGTTATGAGTTATGAGTTATAAGTTATGTTTAATGCGTTATGCCTTATGCGTCATGCATTATGCGTTATGCGTTATGCGTTATGCGTTATGCGTTATGCGTTATGCGTTATGCGTTATGCGTTATGCGTTATGCGTTATGCGTAATGCGTTATGCTTTAGGCGTTATGCGTTATGAGTTATACGTTATGCGTTAAGCGTTATGCGTGATCCGTTATGCGTTGGGCGTTATGCGTTTTGCGGTATTCGTTATGCGTTGTGCATTATGGGTTATGCATTGTGCGTTATGGGTTATGGTTTATGCGTTATGCGATATGCGTTATGTGTTATGCGTTAAGCGCTATGCGTGATCCGTTATGCGTTGGGCGTTATGCGTTATGCGTTATGCGTTATGCGTTATGCGTTATGCGTTATGCGTTATGCGTTATGCGTTATGCGTTATGCGTTATGCGTTATGTGTTATGCGTTATGCGTTATGCGTTACGCGTTATGCGTTACGTGTTATGCGTTATGCGTTATATGTTATGCGTTATGCGTTATGCGTTATACGTTATGCGTTATGCGTTATGCGTTATGCGTTATGCGTTATGCGTTATGCGTTATGCGTTATGCGTTATGCATTATGCGTTATGTGTTTTTCGCTATGCGTTATGCGTTGGGCGTTATACGTTTGCGTTATGCGATATGCGTTATGCTTTATGCGTTATGTGTTATGCGTTATACGTTATACGGTATGCTTTATGCGTTATGCGTTATGCGTTATGTGTTATGCGTTATGCGATATGCGTTATGCTTTATGCGTTATGTGTTATGCGTTATACGTTATACGGTATGCTTTATGCGTTATGCGTTATGCGTTATGCGTTATGCGTTATGCGTTATGCGTTATGCGTTATGCGTTATGCGTTATGCGTTCTGCGTTATGCGTTCTGCGTTATGCGTTATGCGTTATGCGTTATGCGTTATGCGTTATGCGTTATGCGTTATGCGTTATGCGTTTTGCGTTATGCGTTATTTGTTATGCGTTATGCGTTATGCGCTATGCGTTATGCCTTATGCGTTATGCGTTATGCGTTATGCGTTATGCGTTATGCGTTATGCGTTATGCGTTATGCGTTATGCGTTATGCGTTATGCGTTATGCGTTATGCGTTATACGTTATGCGTTATGCGTTATGCGTTATGCGTTATGCGTTATGCGTTATGCGTTATGCGTTATGCGTTATGCGTTATGCGTCATGCGTTATGCGTAATGCGTTATGCTTTATGCGTTTTGCGTTATGAGTTATACGTTATGCGTTAAGCGTTATGCGTTATGCCTGATCCGTTATGCGTTAGGCGTTATGCTATTTGCGGTATTCGTTATGCGTTGTGCATTATGCGTTATGCGTTAAGGGTTAAGGGTTATGGGTTATGCGTTATGCTTTATGCGTTATGCGTTTTGCATTTTGCGTTATGCGTTATCCGTTATGAGTTATGAGTTATGAGTTATAAGTTATGCGTAATGCGTTATGCCTTATGCGTTATGCATTATGCGTTATGCGTTATGCGTTATGCGTTATGCGTTATGCGTTATGCGTAATGCGTTATGCCTTATGCGTTATGCTTTATGCGTTATGCGTTATGCGTTATGCGTTATGCGTAATGCGTTATGCGTTATGCGTTATGCGTTATGCGTTATGCGTTATGCATTATGCGTTATGCATTATGCGTTATGCGATATGTGTTATGCGTTATGCGTTATGCGTTATGCGTTACGCGTTATGCGTTATGCGTTATGCGTCATGCGTTATGCGTAATGCGTTATGCGTTATGCGTTATGCGTTATGATTTATACGTTATGCGTTATGCCTGATCCGTTATGCGTTAGGCGTTATGCGATTTGCGGTATTCGTTATGCGTTGTGCATTATGCGTTATGCGTTATGCGTTAAGGGTTATGGGTTATGCGTTATGCTTTATGCGTTATACGTTTTGCATTTTGCGTTATGCGTTATCCGTTATGAGTTATGAGTTATGAGTTATAAGTTATGCGTAATGCGTTATGCCTTATGCGTTATGCATTATGCGTTATGCGTTATGCGTTATGCGTTATGCGTTATGCGTTATGCGTTATGCGTTATGCGTTATGCTTTATGCGTTATGCGTTATGAGCTATACGTTATGCGTTAAGCGTTATGCGTGATCCGTTATGCGTTGGGCGTTATGCGTTTTGCGGTATTCGTTATGCGTTGTGCATTATGCGTTATGCATTGTGCGTTATGGGTTATGGTTTATGCGTTATGCGTTATGCGTTATGCGTTATGCGTTATGCGTTATGCATTATGCGTTTTGCGTTATGCGTTATGCGTTATGCGTTATGCGTTATGCGTTATGCGTTATGCGTTATGCGTTATGCGTTATGCGTTATGCGTTATGCGCTATGCGTTATGCGTTATGCGTTATGCGTTATGGGTTATGCGTTATGCGTTATTCGTTATGCGATATGCGTTATGCTTTATGCGTTATGTGTTATGCGTTATACGTTATACGGTATGCTTTATGCGTTATGCGTTATGCGTTATGTGTTATGCGTTATGCGTTATGCGTTCTGCGTTATGCGTTCTGCGTTATGCGTTATGCGTTATGCGTTATGCGTTATGCGTTATGCGTTATGCGTTATGCGTTATGCGTCATGCGTTATGCGTAATGCGTTATGCTTTATGCGTTATGCGTTATGAGTTATACGTTATGCGTTAAGCGTTATGCGTGATCCGTTATGCGTTGGGCGTTATGCGTTTTGCGGTATTCGTTATGCGTTGTGCATTATGGGTTATGCATTGTGCGTTATGGGTTATGGTTTATGCGTTATGCGATATGCGTTATGTGTTATGCGTTAAGCGCTATGCGTGATCCGTTATGCGTTGGGCGTTATGCGTTATGCGTTATGCGTTATGCGTTATGCGTTATGCGTTATGCGTTATGCGTTATGCGTTATGCGTTATGCGTTATGTGTTATGCGTTATGCGTTATGCGTTACGCGTTATGCGTTACGTGTTATGCGTTATGCGTTATATGTTATGCGTTATGCGTTATGCGTTATGCGTTATGCGTTATGCGTTATGCGTTATGCGTTATGCGTTATGCGTTATGCGTTATGCGTTATGCGTTATGCGTTATGCGTTATGCATTATGCGTTATGTGTTTTTCGCTATGCGTTATGCGTTGGGCGTTATACGTTTGCGTTATGCGATATGCGTTATGCTTTATGCGTTATGTCTTATGCGTTATACGTTATACGGTATGCTTCATGCGTTATGCGTTATGCGTTATGTGTTATGCGTTATGCGATATGCGTTATGCTTTATGCGTTATGTGTTATGCGTTATACGTTATACGGTATGCTTTATGCGTTATGCGTTATGCGTTATGTGTTATGCGTTATGCGTTATGCGTTATGCGTTATGCGTTATGCGTTATGCGTTATGCGTTCTGCGTTATGCGTTCTGCGTTATGCGTTATGCGTTATGCGTTATGCGTTATGCGTTATGCGTTATGCGTTATGCGTTTTGCGTTATGCGTTATGCGTTATGCGTTATGCGTTATGCGTTATGCGCTATGCGTTATGCCTTATGCGTTATGCGTTATGCGTTATGCGTTATGCGTTATGCGTTATGCGTTATGCGTTATGCGTTATGCGTTATGCGTTATGCGTTATGCGTTATGCGTTATGCGTTATGCGTTATGCGTTATGCGTTATGCGTTATGCGTTATGCGTTATGCGTTATGCGTTATGCGTTATGCGTTATGCGTTATGCGTTATGCGTTATGCGTTATGCGTTATGCGTTATGCGTTATGCGTTATGCGTTATGCGTTATGCGTTATGCGTTATGCGTTATGCGTAATTCGTTATGCTTTATGCGTTTTGCGTTATGAGTTATACGTTATGCCTGATCCGTTATGCGTTATGCCTGATCCGTTATGCGTTAGGCGTTATGCTATTTGCGGTATTCGTTATGCGTTGTGCATTATGCGTTATGCGTTAAGGGTTAAGGGTTATGGGTTATGCGTTATGCTTTATGCGTTATGCGTTTTGCATTTTGCGTTATGCGTTATCCGTTATGAGTTATGAGTTATGAGTTATAAGTTATGCGTAATGCGTTATGCCTTATGCGTTATGCATTATGCGTTATGCGTTATGCGTTATGCGTTATGCGTTATGCGTTATGCGTTATGCGTTATGCGTTATGCCTTATGCGTTATGCGTTATGCGTTATGCGTTACGCGTAATGCGTTATGCGCTATGGGTCATGCGTTAAGCGTTATGCGTTATGCGTTATGGGTTATGAGTAATGCGTGATCCGTTATGCGTTATGCTTTATGCGTTATGAGTTACGCGTAATGCGTTATGCGTTATGCGTTATGGGTTATGAGTAATGCGTGATCCGTTATGCGTTATGCTTTATGCGTTATGAGTTACGCGTAATGCGTTATGCGCTATGGGTCATGCGTTAAGCGTTATGCGTTATGCGTTATGCGTTATGGGTTATGCGTTATGGGTTATGAGTAATGCGTGATCCGTTATGCGTTATGCGTTATGAGTAATGCGTGATCCGTTATGCGTTATGCGTTATGCGTTATGCGTTATGCGTTATGCGTTATGCGTTATGCGTTATGCGTTATGCGTTATGGGTTATGCGTTATGTGTTATGCGTTATGCGTTATGCGTTATGCGTTATGCGTTATGCGTTATGGGTTATGAGTAATGCGTGACCCGTTATGCATTATGCTTTATGCGTTATGAGTTACGCGTAATACGTTGTGCGCTATGGGTCATGCGTTAAGCGTTATGCGTTATGCGTTATGCGTTATGTGTTATGCGTTATGTGTTATGCGTTATGCGTTATGCGTTATGCGTTATGCGTTATGGGTTATCCGTTATGCGTTATCCGTTATGCGTTATTCGTTATGCGTTATGCGTTATGCGTTATGCGTTATGCGATATGCGTTATGCGTTATGCGTTATGCGTTATGCGTTATGCGTTATGCGTTATGCGTTATGCGTTATGCGATATGCGTTATGCGTTATGCGTTATGCGTTATGCGTTATGCGTTATGCGTTATGCGTTATGCGTTATGCGTTATGCGTTATGCGTTATGCGTTATGCGTTATGAGTAATGCTTGATCCGTTATGCGTTATGCGTTATGCGTTATGTGTTATGCGTTGTGCGTTATCCGCTATGCGTTATGCGTTTTGCGTTATGCGTTATGCGTTATGCGTTATGCGTTATGCGTTATGCGTTATGCGTTATGCGTTATGCGTTATGCGTTATGCGTTTTGCGTTATGCGTTATGAGAAATGCGTGATCCGTTATACGTTATGCGTTATGCGTTATGGGTTATCCGTTATGCGTTATCCGTTATGCGTTATGCGTTATGCGTTATGCGTTATGCGTTATGCTATATACGTTATGCGTTATGCGTTATGCGTTATGCGTTATGAGTTATGCGTTATGCGTTATGCGTTATGCGTTATGCGTTATGCGTTATGCGTTATGTGTAATGCGTGATCCGTTATGCGTTATGCGTTATGCGTTATCTTTTATGCATTGTGCGTTATCCGCTATGCGTTATGCGTTTTGCGTTATGCGTTATGCGTTATGCGTTGTGCGTTATGCGTTATGCGTTATGCGTTATGCGTTATGCGTTATGCGTTATGCGTTATGCGTTATGAGTAATGCTTGATCCGTTATGCGTTATGCGTTATGCGTTATGTGTTATGCGTTGTGCGTTATCCGCTATGCGTTATGCGTTTTGCGTTATGCGTTATGCGTTATGCGTTATGCGTTATGCGTTATGCGTTATGCGATATGCGTTATGCGTTATGCGTTATGCGTTATGCGTTATGCGTTATGCGTTATGCGTTATGCGTTATGCGTTATGCGTTATGCGTTATGCGTTATGCGTTATGAGTAATGCTTGATCCGTTATGCGTTATGCGTTATGCGTTATGTGTTATGCGTTGTGCGTTATCCGCTATGCGTTATGCGTTTTGCGTTATGCGTTATGCGTTATGCGTTATGCGTTATGCGTTATGCGTTATGCGTTATGCGTTATGCGTTATGCGTTATGCGTTTTGCGTTATGCGTTATGAGAAATGCGTGATCCGTTATACGTTATGCGTTATGCGTTATGGGTTATCCGTTATGCGTTATCCGTTATGCGTTATGCGTTATGCGATATGCGTTATGCTTTATGCGTTATGTGTTATGCGTTATACGTTATACGGTATGCTTTATGCGTTATGCGTTATGCGTTATGTGTTATGCGTTATGCGTTATGCGTTATGCGTTATGCGTTATGCGTTATGCGTTATGCGTTCTGCGTTATGCGTTCTGCGTTATGCGTTATGCGTTATGCGTTATGCGTTATGCGTTATGCGTTATGCGTTATGCGTTTTGCGTTATGCGTTATGCGTTATGCGTTATGCGTTATGCGTTATGCGTTATGCGTTATGCGTTATGCGTTATGCGTTATGCGTTATGCGTTATGCGTTATGCGTTATGCGTTATGCGTTATGCGTTATGCGTTATGCGTTATGCGTCATGCGTTATGCGTAATTCGTTATGCTTTATGAGTTTTGCGTTATGAGTTATACGTTATGCCTGATCCGTTATGCGTTATGCCTGATCCGTTATGCGTTAGGCGTTATGCTATTTGCGGTATTCGTTATGCGTTGTGCATTATGCGTTATGCGTTAAGGGTTAAGGGTTATGGGTTATGCGTTATGCTTTATGCGTTATGCGTTTTGCATTTTGCGTTATGCGTTATCCGTTATGAGTTATGAGTTATGAGTTATAAGTTATGCGTAATGCGTTATGCCTTATGCGTTATGCATTATGCGTTATGCGTTATGCGTTATGCGTTATGCGTTATGCGTTATGCGTTATGCGTAATGCGTTATGCCTTATGCGTTATGCATTATGCGTTATGCGTTATGCGTTATGCGTTATGCGTAATGCGTTATGCGTTATGCGTTATGCGTTATGCGTTATGCGTTATGCGTTATGCGTTATGCGTTATGCGTTATGCGTTATGCGTTATGCGTTATGCGTTATGCGTTATGCGTTACGCGTTATGCGTTACGTGTTATGCGTTATGCGTTATATGTTATGCGTTATGCGTTATGCGTTATGCGTTATGCGTTATGCGTTATGCGTTATGCGTTATGCGTTATGCGTTATGCGTTATGCATTATGCTTTATCCGTTATGCGTTATGCGTTATGCTTTATGCGTTATGCGTTATGCGTTATGCGTTATGCGTTATGCGTTATGCGTAATGTGTTATGCTTTATGCGTTATGCGTTATGAGTTATACGTTATGCGTTAAGCGTTATGCGTGATCCGTTATGCGTTGGGCGTTATGCGTTTTGCGGTATTCGTTATGCGTTGTGCATTATGCGTTATGCATTGTGCGTTATGGGTTATGGTTTATGCGTTATGAGATATGCGTTGTGCGTTATGCGTTATGCGTTATGCGTTATGCGTTATGCGTTATGCGTTATGCGTTATGCGTTATGCGTTATGCGTTATGCGTTATGCGTTATGCGTTATGCGTTGTGCGTTATGCGTTATGCGTTGTGCGTTGTGCGTTATGCGTTATGCGTTATGCGTTATGCGTTATGCGTTATGCGTTATGCGTTATGCGTTATGCGTTATGCGTTATGCGTTATGCATTATGCGTTATGCATTATGCGTTATGCGATATGTGTTATGCGTTATGCGTTATGCGTTATGCGTTATGCGTTATGCGTTATGCGTTATGCGTTATGCGTCATGCGTTATGCGTAATGCGTTATGCTTTATGCGTTTTGCGTTATGAGTTATACGTTATGCGTTAAGCGTTATGCGTTATGCCTGATCCGTTATGCGTTAGGCGTTATGCGATTTGCGGTATTCGTTATGCGTTGTGCATTATGCGTTATGCGTTAAGGGTTAAGGGTTATGGGTTATGCGTTATGCTTTATGCGTTATGCGTTTTGCATTTTGCGTTATGCGTTATGCGTTATGAGTTATGAGTTATGAGTTATAAGTTATGCGTAATGCGTTATGCCTTATGCGTTATGCATTATGCGTTATGCGTTATGCGTTATGCGTTATGCGTTATGCGTTATGCGTTATGCGTTATGCGTTATGCGTTATGCGTAATGCGTTATGCTTTATGCGTTATGCGTTATGAGCTATACGTTATGCGTTAAGCGTTATGCGTGATCCGTTATGCGTTGGGCGTTATGCGTTTTGCGGTATTCGTTATGCGTTGTGCATTATGCGTTATGCATTGTGCGTTATGGGTTATGGTTTATGCGTTATGCGATATGCGTTATGCGTTATGCGTTATGCGTTATGCGTTATGCGTTTTGCGTTATGCGTTATGCGTTATGCGTTATGCGTTATGCGCTATGCGTTATGCGTTATGCGTTATGCGTTATGCGTTATGCGTTATGCGTTATGCGTTATGCGTTATGCGTTATGCGTTATGCGTTATGCGTTATGGGTTATGCGTTATGCGTTATTCGTTATGCGATATGCGTTATGCTTTATGCGTTATGTGTTATGCGTTATACGTTATACGGTATGCTTTATGCGTTATGCGTTATGCGTTATGTGTTATGCGTTATGCGTTATGCGTTCTGCGTTATGCGTTCTGCGTTATGCGTTATGCGTTATGCGTTATGCGTTATGCGTTATGCGTTATGCGTCATGCGTTATGCGTAATGCGTTATGCTTTATGCGTTATGCGTTATGAGTTATACGTTATGCGTTAAGCGTTATGCGTTATGCCTGATCCGTTATGCGTTAGGCGTTATGCGATTTGCGGTATTCGTTATGCGTTGTGCATTATGCGTTATGCGTTAAGGGTTAAGGGTTATGGGTTATGCGTTATGCTTTATGCGTTATGCGTTTTGCATTTTGCGTTATGCGTTATCCGTTATGAGTTATGTGTTATGAGTTATAAGTTATGCGTAATGCGTTATGCGTTATGCGTTATGCGTTATGCGTAATGCGTTATGCTTTATGCGTTATGCGTTATGAGTTATACGTTATGCGTTAAGCGTTATGCGTTATGCCTGATCCGTTATGCGTTAGGCGTTATGCGATTTGCGGTATTCGTTATGCGTTGTGCATTATGCGTTATGCGTTAAGGGTTAAGGGTTATGGGTTATGCGTTATGCTTTATGCGTTATGCGTTTTGCATTTTGCGTTATGCGTTATCCGTTATGAGTTATGAGTTATGAGTTATGAGTTATAAGTTATGTTTAATACGTTATGCCTTATGCGTCATGCATTATGCGTTATGCGTTATGCGTTATGCGTTGTGCGTTATGCGTTATGCGTTATGCGTTATGCGTTATGCGTTATGCGTTATGCGTTATGCGTTATGCGTTATGCGTTATGCGTTATGCATTATGCTTTATCCGTTATGCGTTATGCGTTATGCTTTATGCGTTATGCGTTATGCGTTATGCGTTATGCGTTATGCGTTATGCGTTATGCGTAATGTGTTATGCTTTATGCGTCATGCGTTATGAGTTATACGTTATGCGTTAAGCGTTATGCGTGATCCGTTATGCGTTGGGCGTTATGCGTTTTGCGGTATTCGTTATGCGTTGTGCATTAAGCGTTATGCATTTTGCGTTATGGGTTATGGTTTATGCGTTATGAGATATGCGTTATGCGTTATGCGTTATGCGTTATGCGTTATGCGTTATGCGTTATGCGTTATGCGTTATGCGTTATGCGTTATGCGTCATGCGTTATGCGTTATGCGTTATGCGTTTTGCGTTATGCGTTATGCGTTGTGCGTTATGCGTTACGCGTTATGCGTTACGTGTGATGCGTTATGCGTTATATGTTATGCGTTATGCGTTATGCGTTATGCGTTATGCGTTATGCGTTATGCGTTATGCGTTACGCGTTATGCGTTATGCGTTATGCGTTATGCATTATGCTTTATCCGTTATGCGTTATGCGTTGTGCGTTATGGGTTATGATTTATGCGTTATGCGATATGCTTTATGCGTCATGCGTGATCCGTTATGCGTTAGGCGTTATGCGATTTGCGGTACTCGTTATGCGTTGTGCATTATGCGTTATGCGTTATGCGTTAAGGGTTATGGGTTATGCGTTATGCGTTATGCGTTTTGCATTTTGCGTTATGCGTTATCCGTTATGAGTTATGAGTTATGAGTTATAAGTTATGCGTAATGCGTTATGCCTTATGCGTTATGCGTTATGCGTTATGCGTTATGCGTTATGCGTTATGCGTTATGCGTTATGCGTTATGCGTTATGCGTTATGCGTTATGCGTTATGCGTCATGCGTTATGCGTTATGCGTTATGCGTAATGTGTTATGCTTTATGCGTTATGCGTTATGAGTTATACGTTATGCGTTAATCGTTATGCGTGATCCGTTATGCGTTATGCGTTTTGCGGTATTCGTTATGCGTTGTGCATTATGCGTTATGCATTGTGCGTTATGGGTTATGGTTTATGCGTTATGAGATATGCGTTATGCGTTATGCGTTATGCGTTATGCGGTTTTGCGTTATGCGTTATGCGTTATGCGTTATGCGTTATGCGTTATGCGTTATGCGTTATGCGTTATGCGTCATGCGTTATGCGTTATGCGTTATGCGTTATGCGTTATGCGTTAAGCGTTGTGCGTTGTGCGTTATGAGTTATGCGTTATGCGTTATGCGTTATGAGTTATGCGTTATGCGTTATGCGTTATGCGTTATGCGTTATGCGTTATGCGTTATGCGTTATGCGTTATGCGTTATGCGTTACGCATTATGCGTTACGTGTTATGCGTTATGCGTTATATGTTATGCGTTATGCGTTATGCGTTATGCGTTATGCGTTATGCGTTATGCGTTATGCGTTATGCGTTATGCGTTATGCGTTATGCGTTATGCGTTATGCGTTATGCATTATGCTTTATCCGTTATTCGTTATGCGTTATGCTTTATGCGTTATGCGTTATGCGTTATGCGTTATGCGTTATGAGTTATGCGTTATGCGTTATGCGTTTTGCGGTATTCGTTATGCGTTGTGCATTATGCGTTATGCGTTGTGCGTTATGGGTTATGATTGATGCGTTATGCGATATGCTTTATGCGTCATGCGTGATCCGTTATGCGTTAGGCGTTATGCGATTTGCGGTACTCGTTATGCGTTATGCGTTATGCTTTATGCGTTATGCGTTATGAGTTATGCGTTATGCGTTATGCGTTATGCGTTATGCGTTATGCGTTATGCTTTATGCGTTATGCGTTATGAGTTATACGTTATGCGTTGGGCGTTATACGTTTGCGTTATGCGATATGCGTTATGCTTTATGCGTTATGTGTTATGCGTTATACGTTATACGGTATGCTTTATGCGTTATGCGTTATGCGTTATGTGTTATGCGTTATGCGTTATGCGTTCTGCGTTATGCGTTCTGCGTTATGCGTTATGCGTTATGCGATTTGCGGTACTCGTTATGCGTTGTGCATTATGCGTTATGCGTTATGCGTTAAGGGTTATGGGTTATGCGTTATGCTTTATGCGTTATTCATTTTGCGTTATGCGTTATGCGTTATGCGTTATGCGTTATGCGTTATTCGTTATGCGTTATGCGTTATGCGTTATGCGTTATGCGTTATGCATTATGCGTTATGTGTTTTTCGCTATGCGTTATGCGTTGGGCGTTATACGTTTGCGTTATGCGATATGCGTTATGCTTTATGCGTTATGTGTTATGCGTTATACGTTATACGGTATGCTTTATGCGTTATGCGTTATGCGTTATGTGTTATGCGTTATGCGATATGCGTTATGCTTTATGCGTTATGTGTTATGCGTTATACGTTATACGGTATGCTTTATGCGTTATGCGTTATGCGTTATGTGTTATGCGTTATGCGTTATGCGTTATGCGTTATGCGTTATGCGTTATGCGTTATGCGTTATGCGTTCTGCGTTATGCGTTCTGCGTTATGCGTTATGCGTTATGCGTTATGCGTTATGCGTTATGCGTTATGCGTTATGCGTTTTGCGTTATGCGTTATGCGTTATGCGTTATGCGTTATGCGCTATGCGTTATGCCTTATGCGTTATGCGTTATGCGTTATGCGTTATGCGTTATGCGTTATGCGTTATGCGTTATGCGTTATGCGTTATGCGTTATGCGTTATGCGTTATGCGTTATGCGTTATGCGTTATGCGTTATGCGTTATGCGTTATGCGTTATGCGTTATGCGTTATGCGTTATGCGTTATGCGTTATGCGTCATGCGTTATGCGTAATGCGTTATGCTTTATGCGTTTTGCGTTATGAGTTATACGTTATGCGTTAAGCGTTATGCGTTATGCCTGATCCGTTATGCGTTAGGCGTTATGCTATTTGCGGTATTCGTTATGCGTTGTGCATTATGCGTTATGCGTTAAGGGTTAAGGGTTATGGGTTATGCGTTATGCTTTATGCGTTATGCGTTTTGCATTTTGCGTTATGCGTTATCCGTTATGAGTTATGAGTTATGAGTTATAAGTTATGCGTAATGCGTTATGCCTTATGCGTTATGCATTATGCGTTATGCGTTATGCGTTATGCGTTATGCGTTATGCGTTATGCGTTATGCGTAATGCGTTATGCCTTATGCGTTATGCATTATGCCTTATGCGTTATGCGTTATGCGTTATGCGTAATGCGTTATGCGTTATGCGTTATGCGTTATGCGTTATTCGTTATGCGTTATGCGTTATGCGTTATGCGTTATGCGTTATGCGTTATGCGTTACGCGTTATGCGTTACGTGTTATGCGTTATGCGTTATATGTTATGCGTTATGCGTTATGCGTTATGCGTTATGCGTTATGCGTTATGCGTTATGCGTTATGCGTTATGCGTTATGCGTTATGCGTTATGCGTTATGCGTTATGCGTTATGCGTTCTGCGTTATGCGTTATGCGTTATGCGTTATGCGTTATGCGTTATGCGTTATGCGTCATGCGTTATGCGTAATGCGTTATGCTTTATGCGTTATGCGTTATGAGTTATACGTTATGCGTTAAGCGTTATGCGTTATGCCTGATCCGTTATGCGTTAGGCGTTATGCGATTTGCGGTATTCGTTATGCGTTGTGCATTATGCGTTATGCGTTAAGGGTTAAGGGTTATGGGTTATGCGTTATGCTTTATGCGTTATGCGTTTTGCATTTTGCGTTATGCGTTATCCGTTATGCGTTATGCGTTATGCGTTATGCGTTATGCGTTATGCGTTATGCGTTATGCGTTATGCGTTATGCGTAATGCGTTATGCTTTATGCGTTATGCGTTATGAGTTATACGTTATGCGTTAAGCGTTATGCGTGATCCGTTATGCGTTGGGCGTTATGCGTTTTGCGGTATTCGTTATGCGTTGTGCATTATGCGTTATGCATTGTGCGTTATGGGTTATGGTTTATGCGTTATGCGATATGCGTTATGCGTTATGCGTTATGCGTTATGCGTTTTGCGTTATGCGTTATGCGTTATGCGTTATGCGTTATGCGTTATGCGTTATGCGTTATGCGTTATGCGTTATGCGTTATGCGTTATGCGTTATGCGTTATGCGTTATGCGTTATGCGTTATGCGTTATGGGTTATGCGTTATGCGTTATTCGTTATGCGATATGCGTTATGCTTTATGCGTTATGTGTTATGCGTTATACGTTATACGGTATGCTTTATGCGTTATGCGTTATGCGTTATGTGTTATGCGTTATGCGTTACGCGTTCTGCGTTATGCGTTCTGCGTTATGCGTTATGCGTTATGCGTTATGCGTTATGCGTTATGCGTCATGCGTTATGCGTAATGCGTTATGCGTTATGCGTTATGCGTTATGAGTTATACGTTATGCGTTAAGCGTTATGCGTTATGCCTGATCCGTTATGCGTTAGGCGTTATGCGATTTGCGGTATTCGTTATGCGTTGTGCATTATGCGTTATGCGTTAAGGGTTAAGGGTTATGGGTTATGCGTTATGCTTTATGCGTTATGCGTTTTGCATTTTGCGTTATGCGTTATCCGTTATGAGTTATGAGTTATGAGTTATAAGTTATGCGTAATGCGTTATGCCTTATGCGTTATGCGTTATGCGTAATGCGTTATGCTTTATGCGTTATGCGTTATGAGTTATACGTTATGCGTTAAGCGTTATGCGTTATGCCTGATCCGTTATGCGTTAGGCGTTATGCGATTTGCGGTATTCGTTATGCGTTGTGCATTATGCGTTATGCGTTAAGGGTTAAGGGTTATGGGTTATGCGTTATGCTTTATGAATTATGCGTTTTGCATTTTGCGTTATGCGTTATCCGTTATGAGTTATGAGTTATGAGTTATAAGTTATGCGTAATGCGTTATGCCTTATGCGTTATGCGTTATGCGTAATGCGTTATGCTTTATGCGTTATGCGTTATGAGTTATACGTTATGCGTTAAGCGTTATGCGTTATGCCTGATCCGTTATGCGTTAGGCGTTATGCGATTTGCGGTATTCGTTATGCGTTGTGCATTATGCGTTATGCGTTAAGGGTTAAGGGTTATGGGTTATGCGTTATGCTTTATGCGTTATGCGTTTTGCATTTTGCGTTATGCGTTATCCGTTATGAGTTATGAGTTATGAGTTATGAGTTATAAGTTATGTTTAATGCGTTATGCCTTATGCGTCATGCATTATGCGTTATGCGTTATGCGTTATGCGTTATGCGTTATGCGTTATGCGTTATGCGTTATGCGTTATGCGTTATGCGTTATGCGTTATGCGTTATGCGTTATGCTTTAGGCGTTATGCGTTATGAGTTATACGTTATGCGTTAAGCGTTATGCGTGATCCGTTATGCGTTGGGCGTTATGCGTTTTGCGGTATTCGTTATGCGTTGTGCATTATGGGTTATGCATTGTGCGTTATGGGTTATGGTTTATGCGTTATGCGATATGCGTTATGTGTTATGCGTTAAGCGCTATGCGTGATCCGTTATGCGTTGGGCGTTATGCGTTATGCGTTATGCGTTATGCGTTATGCGTTATGCGTTATGCGTTATGCGTTATGCGTTATGCGTTATGCGTTATGCGTTATGCGTTATGCGTTATGCGTTATGCGTTACGCGTTATGCGTTACGTGTTATGCGTTATGCGTTATATGTTATGCGTTATGCGTTATGCGTTATGCGTTATGCGTTATGCGTTATGCGTTATGCGTTATGCGTTATGCGTTATGCGTTATGCGTTATGCGTTATGCATTATGCGTTATGTGTTTTTCGCTATGCGTTATGCGTTGGGCGTTATACGTTTGCGTTATGCGATATGCGTTATGCTTTATGCGTTATGTGTTATGCGTTATACGTTATACGGTATGCTTTATGCGTTATGCGTTATGCGTTATGTGTTATGCGTTATGCGATATGCGTTATGCTTTATGCGTTATGTGTTATGCGTTATACGTTATACGGTATGCTTTATGCGTTATGCGTTATGCGTTATGCGTTATGCGTTATGCGTTATGCGTTATGCGTTTTGCATTTTGCGTTATGCGTTATCCGTTATGAGTTATGTGTTATGAGTTATAAGTTATGCGTAATGCGTTATGCCTTATGCGTTATGCGTTATGCGTAATGCGTTATGCTTTATGCGTTATGCGTTATGAGTTATACGTTATGCGTTAAGCGTTATGCGTTATGCCTGATCCGTTATGCGTTAGGCGTTATGCGATTTGCGGTATTCGTTATGCGTTGTGCATTATGCGTTATGCGTTAAGGGTTAAGGGTTATGGGTTATGCGTTATGCTTTATGCGTTATGCGTTTTGCATTTTGCGTTATGCGTTATGCGTTATGAGTTATGAGTTATGAGTTATGAGTTATAAGTTATGTTTAATGCGTTATGCCTTATGCGTCATGCATTATGCGTTATGCGTTATGCGTTATGCGTTATGCGTTATGCGTTATGCGTTATGCGTTATGCGTTATGCGTTATGCGTTATGCGTTATGCGTTATGCGTTATGCGTTATGCGTTATGCGTTATGCATTATGCTTTATCCGTTATGCGTTATGCGTTATGCTTTATGCGTTATGCGTTATGCGTTATGCGTTATGCGTTATGCGTTATGCGTAATGTGTTATGCTTTATGCGTCATGCGTTATGAGTTATACGTTATGCGTTAAGCGTTATGCGTGATCCGTTATGCGTTGGGCGTTATGCGTTTTGCGGTATTCGTTATGCGTTGTGCATTAAGCGTTATGCATTTTGCGTTATGGGTTATGGTTTATGCGTTATGAGATATGCGTTATGCGTTATGCGTTATGCGTTATGCGTTATGCGTTATGCGTTATGCGTTATGCGTTATGCGTTATGCGTTATGCGTCATGCGTTATGCGTTATGCGTTATGCGTTTTGCGTTATGCGTTATGCGTTGTGCGTTATGCGTTACGCGTTATGCGTTACGTGTTATGCGTTATGCGTTATATGTTATGCGTTATGCGTTATGCGTTATGCGTTATGCATTATGCGTTATGCGTTATGCGTTATGCGTTATGCGTTATGCGTTATGCGTTATGCATTATGCTTTATCCGTTATGCGTTATGCGTTATGCTTTATGCGTTATGCGTTATGCGTTATGCTTTATGAGTTATGCGTTATGCGTTATGCGTTATGCGTTATGCGTTAATCGTTATGCGTGATCCGTTATGCGTTATGCGTTTTGCGGTATTCGTTATGCGTTGTGCATTATGCGTTATGCGTTATGCGTTAAGGGTTATGGGTTATGCGTTATGCGTTATGCGTTTTGCATTTTGCGTTATGCGTTATCCGTTATGAGTTATGAGTTATGAGTTATAAGTTATGCGTAATGCGTTATGCCTTATGCGTTATGCATTATGCGTTATGCGTTATGCGTTATGCGTTATGCGTTATGCGTTATGCGTTATGCGTTATGCGTTATGCGTCATGCGTTATGCGTTATGCGTTATGCGTAATGTGTTATGCTTTATGCGTTATGCGTTATGAGTTATACGTTATGCGTTAATCGTTATGCGTGATCCGTTATGCGTTATGCGTTTTGCGGTATTCGTTATGCGTTGTGCATTATGCGTTATGCATTGTGCGTTATGGGTTATGGTTTATGCGTTATGAGATATGCGTTATGCGTTATGCGTTATGCGTTATGCGGTTTTGCGTTATGCGTTATGCGTTATGCGTTATGCGTTATGCGTTATGCGTTATGCGTTATGCGTTATGCGTTATGCGTTATGCGTCATGCGTTATGCGTTATGCGTTATGCGTTATGCGTTATGCGTTAAGCGTTGTGCGTTGTGCGTTATGCGTTATGCGTTATGCGTTATGCGTTATGCGTTATGCGTTATGCGTTCTGCGTTATGCGTTATGCGTTATGCGGTATGCGTTATGCGTTATGCGTTATGCGTTATGCGTTACGCATTATGCGTTATGTGTTATGCGTTATGCGTTATATGTTATGCGTTATGCGTTATGCGTTATGCGTTATGCGTTAAGCGTTATGCGTTATGCGTTATGCGTTATGCGTTATGCGTTATGCGTTATGCGTTACGCGTTATGCGTTATGCATTATGCTTTATCCGTTATGCGTTATGCGTTATGCTTTATGCGTTATGCGTTATGCGTTATACGTTATGCGTTATGAGTTATGCGTTATGCGTTATGCGTTTTGCGGTATTCGTTATGCGTTGTGCATTATGCGTTATGCGTTGTGCGTTATGGGTTATGATTTATGCGTTATGCGATATGCTTTATGCGTCATGCGTGATCCGTTATGCGTTAGGCGTTATGCGATTTGCGGTACTCGTTATGCGTTATGCGTTATGCTTTATGCGTTATGCGTTATGAGTTATGCGTTATGCGTTATGCGTTATGCGTTATGCGTTATGCGTTATGCGTTATGCTTTATGCGTTATGCGTTTTGCGTTATACGTTATGCGTTGGGCGTTATACGTTTGCGTTATGCGATATGCGTTATGCTTTATGCGTTATGTGTTATGCGTTATACGTTATACGGTATGCTTTATGCGTTATGCGTTATGCGTTATGTGTTATGCGTTATGCGTTATGCGTTCTGCGTTATGCGTTCTGCGTTATGCGTTATGCGTTATGCGATTTGCGGTACTCGTTATGCGTTGTGCATTATGCGTTATGCGTTATGCGTTAAGGGTTATGTGTTATGCGTTATGCTTTATGCGTTATTCATTTTGCGTTATGCGTTATGCGTTATGCGTTATGCGTTATGCGTTATGCGTTATGCGTTATGCGTTATGCGTTATGCGTTATGCGTTATGCATTATGCGTTATGTGTTTTTCGCTATGCGTTATGCGTTGGGCGTTATACGTTTGCGTTATGCGATATGCGTTATGCTTTATGCGTTATGTGTTATGCGTTATACGTTATACGGTATGCTTTAGGCGTTATGCGTTATGCGTTATGTGTTATGCGTTATGCGATATGCGTTATGCTTTATGCGTTATGTGTTATGCGTTATACGTTATACGGTATGCTTTATGCGTTATGCGTTATGCGTTATGTGTTATGCGTTATGCGTTATGCGTTATGCGTTATGCGTTATGCGTTATGCTTTATGCGTTATGCGTTATGCGTTATGCGTTCTGCGTTATGCGTTATGCGTTATGCGTTATGCGTTATGCGTTATGCGTTATGCGTTATGCGTCATGCGTTATGCGTAATGCGTTATGCTTTATGCGTTATGCGTTATGAGTTATACGTTATGCGTTAAGCGTTATGCGTTATGCCTGATCCGTTATGCGTTAGGCGTTATGCGTTATGCGTTATGCGTTATGCGTTATGCGTTATGCGTTATGCGTTATGCGTTATGCGTTATGCGTTATGCGTTATGCGTTATGCGTTATGCGTTATGCTATTTGCGGTATTCGTTATGCGTTGTGCATTATGCGTTATGCGTTAAGGGTTAAGGGTTATGGGTTATGCGTTATGCTTTATGCGTTATGCGTTTTGCATTTTGCGTTATGCGTTATCCGTTATGAGTTATGAGTTATGAGTTATAAGTTATGCGTAATGCGTTATGCGTTATGCGTTATGCTTTATGCGTTATGCGTTATGCGTTATGCGTTATGCGTTATGCGTTATGCGTTATGCGTAATGCGTTATGCCTTATGCGTTATGCGTTATGCGTTATGCGTTATGCGTTATGCGTTATGCGTTATGCGTTATGCGTTATGCGTTATGCGTTATGCGTTATTCGTTATGCGTTATGCGTTATGCGTTATGCGTTATGCGTTATGCGTTATGCGTTACGCGTTATGCGTTACGTGTTATGCGTTATGCGTTATATGTTATGCGTTATGCGTTATGCGTTATGCGTTATGCGTTATGCGTTATGCGTTATGCGTTATGCGTTATGCGTTATGCGTTATGCGTTATGCGTTATGCGTTCTGCGTTATGCGTTATGCGTTATGCGTTATGCGTTATGCGTTATGCGTTATGCGTTATGCGTCATGCGTTATGCGTAATGCGTTATGCTTTATGCGTTATGCGTTATGAGTTATACGTTATGCGTTAAGCGTTATGCGTTATGCCTGATCCGTTATGCGTTAGGCGTTATGCGATTTGCGGTATTCGTTATGCGTTGTGCATTATGCGTTATGCGTTAAGGGTTAAGGGTTATGGGTTATGCGTTATGCTTTATGCGTTATGCGTTTTGCATTTTGCGTTATGCGTTATCCGTTATGCGTTATGCGTTATGCGTTATGCGTTATGCGTTATGCGTTATGCGTTCTGCGTTATGCGTTCTGCGTTATGCGTTATGCGTTATGCGTTATGCGTTTTGCGTTATGCGTTATGCGTTTGCGTTATGCGTTATGCGCTATGCGTTATGCCTTATGCGTTATGCGTTATGCGTTATGAGTTATGCGTTATGCGTTATGCGTTATGCGTTATGCGTTATGCGTTATGCGTTATGCGTTATGCGTTATGCGTTATGCGTTATGCGTTATGCGTTATGCGTTATGCGTTATGCGTTATGCGTTATGCGTCATGCGTTATGCGTAATGCGTTATGCTTTATGCGTTTTGCGTTATGAGTTATACGTTATGCGTTAAGCGTTATGCGTTATGCCTGATCCGTTATGCGTTAGGCGTTATGCTATTTGCGGTATTCGTTATGCGTTGTGCATTATGCGTTATGCGTTAAGGGTTAAGGGTTATGGGTTATGCGTTATGCTTTATGCGTTATGCGTTTTGCATTTTGCGTTATGCGTTATCCGTTATGAGTTATGAGTTATGAGTTATAAGTTATGCGTAATGCGTTATGCCTTATGCGTTATGCATTATGCGTTATGCGTTATGCGTTATGCGTTATGCGTTATGCGTTATGCGTTATGCGTAATGCGTTATGCCTTATGCGTTATGCATTATGCGTTATGCGTTATGCGTTATGCGTTATGCGTTATGCGTTATGCGTTATGCGTTATGCGTTATGCGTTATGCATTATGCGTTATGCGTTATCCGTTATGAGTTATGAGTTATGAGTTATAAGTTATGCGTAATTCGTTATGCCTTATTTGTTATGCGTTATGCGTTATGCGTTATGCGTTATGCGTTATGCGTTATGCGTTATGCGTTATGCGTTATGCGTTATGCGTTATGCGTTACGCGTTATGCGTTATGCGTTATGCTTTATGCGTTTTGCGTTATGAGTTATACGTTATGCGTTAAGCGTTATGCGTTATGCCTGATCCGTTATGCGTTAGGCGTTATGCGATTTGCGGTATTCGTTATGCGTTGTGCATTATGCGTTATGCGTTAAGGGTTAAGGGTTATGGGTTATGCGTTATGCTTTATGCGTTATGCGTTTTGCATTTTGCGTTATGCGTTATGCGTTATGCGTTATGCGTTATGCGTTATGCGTTATGCGTTATGCGTTTTGCGTTATGCGTTATGCGTTTGCGTTATGCGTTATGCGCTATGCGTTATGCCTTATGCGTTATGCGTTATGCGTTATGCGTTATGCGTTATGCGTTATGCGTTATGCGTTATGCGTTCTGCGTTATGCGTTATGCGTTATGCGTTATGCGTTATGCGTTATGCGTTATGCGTTATGCGTCATGCGTTATGCGTAATGCGTTATGCTTTATGCGTTATGCGTTATGAGTTATACGTTATGCGTTAAGCGTTATGCGTTATGCCTGATCCGTTATGCGTTAGGCGTTATGCGATTTGCGGTATTCGTTATGCGTTGTGCATTATGCGTTATGCGTTAAGGGTTAAGGGTTATGGGTTATGCGTTATGCTTTATGCGTTATGCGTTTTGCATTTTGCGTTATGCGTTATCCGTTATGCGTTATGCGTTATGCGTTATGCGTTATGCGTTATGCGTTATGCGTTCTGCGTTATGCGTTCTGCGTTATGCGTTATGCGTTATGCGTTATGCGTTATGCGTTATGCGTTATGCGTTATGCGTTATGCGTTTTGCGTTATGCGTTATGCGTTTGCGTTATGCGTTATGCGCTATGCGTTATGCCTTATGCGTTATGCGTTATGCGGTATGCGTTATGAGTTATGCGTTATGCGTTATGCGTTATGCGTTATGCGTTATGCGTTATGCGTTATGCGTTATGCGTTATGCGTTATGCGTTATGCGTTATGCGTTATGCGTTATGCGTTATGCGTTATGCGTTATGCGTCATGCGTTATGCGTAATGCGTTATGCTTTATGCGTTTTGCGTTATGAGTTATACGTTATGCGTTAAGCGTTATGCGTTATGCCTGATCCGTTATGCGTTAGGCGTTATGCTATTTGCGGTATTCGTTATGCGTTGTGCATTATGCGTTATGCGTTAAGGGTTAAGGGTTATGGGTTATGCGTTATGCTTTATGCGTTATGCGTTTTGCATTTTGCGTTATGCGTTATCCGTTATGAGTTATGAGTTATGAGTTATAAGTTATGCGTAATGCGTTATGCCTTATGCGTTATGCATTATGCGTTATGCGTTATGCGTTATGCGTTATGCGTTATGCGTTATGCGTTATGCGTAATGCGTTATGCCTTATGCGTTATGCATTATGCGTTATGCGTTATGCGTTATGCGTTATGCGTTATGCGTTATGCGTTATGCGTTATGCGTTATGCGTTATGCATTTTGCGTTATGCGTTATCCGTTATGAGTTATGAGTTATGAGTTATAAGTTATGCGTAATTCGTTATGCCTTATTTGTTATGCATTATGCGTTATGCGTTATGCGTTATGCGTTATGCGTTATGCGTTATGCGTTATGCGTTATGCGTTATGCGTTATGCGTTATGCGTTATGCGTTATGCGTTATGCTTTATGCGTTTTGCGTTATGAGTTATACGTTATGCTTTAAGCATTATGCGTTATGCCTGATCCGTTATGCGTTAGGCGTTATGCGATTTGCGGTATTCGTTATGCGTTGTGCATTATGCGTTATGCGTTAAGGGTTAAGGGTTATGGGTTATGCGTTATGCTTTATGCGTTATGCGTTTTGCATTTTGCGTTATGCGTTATCCGTTATGAGTTATGAGTTATGAGTTATAAGTTATGCGTAATGCGTTATGCCTTATGCGTTATGCATTACGCGTTATGCGTTATGCGTTATGCGTTATGCGTTATGCGTTATGCGTTATGCGTTATGCGTTATGCGTAATGCGTTATGCTTTATGCGTTATGCGTTATGAGCTATACGTTATGCGTTAAGCGTTATGCGTGATCCGTTATGCGTTGGGCGTTATGCGGTTTGCGGTATTCGTTATGCGTTGTGCATTATGCGTTATGCATTGTGCGTTATGGGTTATGGTTTATGCGTTATGCGATATGCGTTATGCGTTATGCGTTATGCGTTATGCGTTATGCGTTTTGCGTTATGCGTTATGCGTTATGCGTTATGCGTTATGCGTTATGCGTTATGCGTTATGCGTTATGCGTTATGCGTTATGCGTTATGCGTTATGCGTTATGCGTTATGCGTTATGCGTTATGCGTTATGCGTTATGGGTTATGCGTTATGCGTTATTCGTTATGCGATATGCGTTATGCTTTATGCGTTATGTGTTATGCGTTATACGTTATACGGTATGCTTTATGCGTTATGCGTTATGCGTTATGTGTTATGCGTTATGCGTTATGCGTTCTGCGTTATGCGTTCTGCGTTATGCGTTATGCGTTATGCGTTATGCGTTATGCGTTATGCGTCATGCGTTATGCGTAATGCGTTATGCTTTATGCGTTATGCGTTATGAGTTATACGTTATGCGTTAAGCGTTATGCGTTATGCCTGATCCGTTATGCGTTAGGCGTTATGCAATTTGCGGTATTCGTTATGCGTTGTGCATTATGCGTTATGCGTTAAGGGTTAAGGGTTATGGGTTATGCGTTATGCTTTATGCGTTATGCGTTTTGCATTTTGCGTTATGCGTTATCCGTTATGAGTTATGAGTTATGAGTTATAAGTTATGCGTAATGCGTTATGCCTTATGCGTTATGCGTTATGCGTAATGCGTTATGCTTTATGCGTTATGCGTTATGAGTTATACGTTATGCGTTAAGCGTTATGCGTTATGCCTGATCCGTTATGCGTTAGGCGTTATGCGATTTGCGGTATTCGTTATGCGTTGTGCATTATGCGTTATGCGTTAAGGGTTAAGGGTTATGGGTTATGCGTTATGCTTTATGCGTTATGCGTTTTGCATTTTGCGTTATGCGTTATCCGTTATGAGTTATGAGTTATGAGTTATAAGTTATGCGTAATGCGTTATGCCTTATGCGTTATGCGTTATGCGTAATGCGTTATGCTTTATGCGTTATGCGTTATGAGTTATACGTTATGCGTTAAGCGTTATGCGTTATGCCTGATCCGTTATGCGTTAGGCGTTATGCGATTTGCGGTATTCGTTATGCGTTGTGCATTATGCGTTATGCGTTAAGGGTTAAGGGTTATGGGTTATGCGTTATGCTTTATGCGTTATGCGTTTTGCATTTTGCGTTATGCGTTATCCGTTATGAGTTATGAGTTATGAGTTATGAGTTATAAGTTATGTTTAATGCGTTATGCCTTATGCGTCATGCATTATGCGTTATGCGTTATGCGTTATGCGTTATGCGTTATGCGTTATGCGTTATGCGTTATGCGTTATGCGTTATGCGTTATGCGTTATGCGTAATGCGTTATGCTTTAGGCGTTATGCGTTATGAGTTATACGTTATGCGTTAAGCGTTATGCGTGATCCGTTATGCGTTGGGCGTTATGCGTTTTGCGGTATTCGTTATGCGTTGTGCATTATGGGTTATGCATTGTGCGTTATGGGTTATGGTTTATGCGTTATGCGATATGCGTTATGTGTTATGCGTTAAGCGCTATGCGTGATCCGTTATGCGTTGGGCGTTATGCGTTATGCGTTATGCGTTATGCGTTATGCGTTATGCGTTATGCGTTATGCGTTATGCGTTATGCGTTATGCGTTATGTGTTATGCGTTATGCGTTATGCGTTACGCGTTATGCGTTACGTGTTATGCGTTATGCGTTATATGTTATGCGTTATGCGTTATGCGTTATGCGTTATGCGTTATGCGTTATGCGTTATGCGTTATGCGTTATGCGTTATGCGTTATGCGTTATGCGTTATGCATTATGCGTTATGTGTTTTTCGCTATGCGTTATGCGTTGGGCGTTATACGTTTGCGTTATGCGATATGCGTTATGCTTTATGCGTTATGTGTTATGCGTTATACGTTATACGGTATGCTTTATGCGTTATGCGTTATGCGTTATGTGTTATGCGTTATGCGTTATGCGTTATGCTTTATGCGGTATGTGTTATGCGTTATACGTTATACGGTATGCTTTATGCGTTATGCGTTATGCGTTATGTGTTATGCGTTATGCGTTATGCGTTATGCGTTATGCGTTATGCGTTATGCGTTCTGCGTTATGCGTTCTGCGTTATGCGTTATGCGTTATGCGTTATGCGTTATGCGTTATGCGTTATGCGTTATGCGTTTTGCGTTATGCGTTATTTGTTATGCGTTATGCGTTATGCGCTATGCGTTATGCCTTATGCGTTATGCGTTATGCGTTATGCGTTATGCGTTATGCGTTATGCGTTATGCGTTATGCGTTATGCGTTATGCGTTATGCGTTATGCGTTATGCGTTATGCGTTATGCGTTATGCGTTATGCGTTATGCGTTATGCGTTATGCGTTATGCGTCATGCGTTATGCGTAATGCGTTATGCTTTATGCGTTTTGCGTTATGAGTTATACGTTATGCGTTAAGCGTTATGCGTTATGCCTGATCCGTTATGCGTTAGGCGTTATGCTATTTGCGGTATTCGTTATGCGTTGTGCATTATGCGTTATGCGTTAAGGGTTAAGGGTTATGGGTTATGCGTTATGCTTTATGCGTTATGCGTTTTGCATTTTGCGTTATGCGTTATCCGTTATGAGTTATGAGTTATGAGTTATAAGTTATGCGTAATGCGTTATGCCTTATGCGTTATGCATTATGCGTTATGCGTTATGCGTTATGCGTTATGCGTTATGCGTTATGCGTAATGCGTTATGCCTTATGCGTTATGCTTTATGCGTTATGCGTTATGCGTTATGCGTTATGCGTAATGCGTTATGCGTTATGCGTTATGCGTTATGCGTTATGCGTTATGCGTTATGCGTTATGCGTTATGCGTTATGCGTTATGCGTTACGCGTTATGCGTTGTGCGTTATGCGTTATGCGTTGTGCGTTGTGCGTTATGCGTTATGCGTTATGCGTTATGCGTTATGCGTTATGCGTTACGCGTTATGCGTTATGCGTTATGCGTTATGCATTATGCGTTATGCATTATGCGTTATGCGTTATGCGTTATGCGTTATGCGTTATGCGTTATGCTTTAGGCGTTATGCGTTATGAGTTATACGTTATGCGTTAAGCGTTATGCGTGATCCGTTATGCGTTAAGCGTTATGCGTGATCCGTTATGCGTTGGGCGTTATGCGTTTTGCGGTATTCGTTATGCGTTGTGCATTATGCGTTATGCATTGTGCGTTATGGGTTATGGTTTATGCGTTATGCGATATGCGTTATGCGTTATGCGTTATGCGTTATGCATTATGCGTTATGCGTTATGAGTTATACGTTATGCGTTAAGCGTTATGCGTTATGCCTGATCCGTTATGCGTTAGGCGTTATGCGATTTGCGGTATTCGTTATGCGTTGTGCATTATGCGTTATGCGTTAAGGGTTAAGGGTTATGGGTTATGCGTTATGCTTTATGCGTTATGCGTTTTGCATTTTGCGTTATGCGTTATCCGTTATGAGTTATGAGTTATGAGTTATGAGTTATAAGTTATGTTTAATGCGTTATGCCTTATGCGTCATGCATTATGCGTTATGCGTTATGCGTTATGCGTTATGCGTTATGCGTTATGCGTTATGCGTTATGCGTTATGCGTTATGCGTTATGCGTTATGCGTAATGCGTTATGCTTTAGGCGTTATGCGTTATGAGTTATACGTTATGCGTTAAGCGTTATGCGTGATCCGTTATGCGTTGGGCGTTATGCGTTTTGCGGTATTCGTTATGCGTTGTGCATTATGGGTTATGCATTGTGCGTTATGGGTTATGGTTTATGCGTTATGCGATATGCGTTATGTGTTATGCGTTAAGCGCTATGCGTGATCCGTTATGCGTTGGGCGTTATGCGTTATGCGTTATGCGTTATGCGTTATGCGTTATGCGTTATGCGTTATGCGTTATGCGTTATGCGTTATGCGTTATGTGTTATGCGTTATGCGTTATGCGTTACGCGTTATGCGTTACGTGTTATGCGTTATGCGTTATATGTTATGCGTTATGCGTTATGCGTTATGCGTTATGCGTTATGCGTTATGCGTTATGCGTTATGCGTTATGCGTTATGCGTTATGCGTTATGCGTTATGCGTTATGCATTATGCGTTATGTGTTTTTCGCTATGCGTTATGCGTTGGGCGTTATACGTTTGCGTTATGCGATATGCGTTATGCTTTATGCGTTATGTGTTATGCGTTATACGTTATACGGTATGCGTTATGCGTTATGCGTTATGCGTTATGTGTTATGCGTTATGCGTTATGCGTTATGCTTTATGCGGTATGTGTTATGCGTTATACGTTATACGGTATGCTTTATGCGTTATGCGTTATGCGTTATGTGTTATGCGTTATGCGTTATGCGTTATGCGTTATGCGTTATGCGTTATGCGTTCTGCGTTATGCGTTCTGCGTTATGCGTTATGCGTTATGCGTTATGCGTTATGCGTTATGCGTTATGCGTTATGCGTTTTGCGTTATGCGTTATTTGTTATGCGTTATGCGTTATGCGTTATGCGTTATGCCTTATGCGTTATGCGTTATGCGTTATGCGTTATGCGTTATGCGTTATGCGTTATGCGTTATGCGTTATGCGTTATGCGTTATGCGTTATGCGTTATGCGTTATGCGTTATGCGTTATGCGTTATGCGTTATGCGTTATGCGTTATGCGTCATGCGTTATGCGTAATGCGTTATGCTTTATGCGTTTTGCGTTATGAGTTATACGTTATGCGTTAAGCGTTATGCGTTATGCCTGATCCGTTATGCGTTAGGCGTTATGCTATTTGCGGTATTCGTTATGCGTTGTGCATTATGCGTTATGCGTTAAGGGTTAAGGGTTATGGGTTATGCGTTATGCTTTATGCGTTATGCGTTTTGCATTTTGCGTTATGCGTTATCCGTTATGAGTTATGAGTTATGAGTTATAAGTTATGCGTAATGCGTTATGCCTTATGCGTTATGCATTATGCGTTATGCGTTATGCGTTATGCGTTATGCGTTATGCGTTATGCGTAATGCGTTATGCCTTATGCGTTATGCTTTATGCGTTATGCGTTATGCGTTATGCGTTATGCGTTATGCGTTATGCGTTATGCGTTATGCGTTATGCGTTATGCGTTATGCGTTATGCGTTATGCGTTATGCGTTATGCGTTATGCGTTACGCGTTATGCGTTGTGCGTTATGCGTTATGCGTTGTGCGTTGTGCGTTATGCGTTATGCGTTATGCGTTATGCGTTATGCGTTATGCGTTACGCGTTATGCGTTATGCGTTATGCGTTATGCATTATGCGTTATGCATTATGCGTTATGCGATATGTGTTATGCGTTATGCGTTATGCGTTATGCGTTATGCGTTACGCGTTATGCGTTATGCGTTATGCGTCATGCGTTATGCGTAATGCGTTATGCTTTATGCGTTTTGCGTTATGAGTTATACGTTATGCGTTAAGCGTTATGCGTTATGCCTGATCCGTTATGCGTTAGGCGTTATGCGATTTGCGGTATTCGTTATGCGTTGTGCATTATGCGTTATGCGTTAAGGGTTAAGGGTTATGGGTTATGCGTTATGCTTTATGCGTTATGCGTTTTGCATTTTGCGTTATGCGTTATCCGTTATGAGTTATGAGTTATGAGTTATAAGTTATGCGTAATGCGTTATGCCTTATGCGTTATGCATTATGCGTTATGCGTTATGCGTTATGCGTTATGCGTTATGCGTTATGCGTTATGCGTTATGCGTTATGCGTTATGCGTTATGCGTTATGCTTTATGCGTTATGCGTTATGAGCTATACGTTATGCGTTAAGCGTTATGCGTGATCCGTTATGCGTTGGGCGTTATGCGTTTTGCGGTATTCGTTATGCGTTGTGCATTATGCGTTATGCATTGTGCGTTATGGGTTATGGTTTATGCGTTATGCGATATGCGTTATGCGTTATGCGTTATGCGTTATGCATTATGCGTTTTGCGTTATGCGTTATGCGTTATGCGTTATGCGTTATGCGTTATGCGTTATGCGTTATGCGTTATGCGTTATGCGTTATGCGTTATGCGTTATGCGTTATGCGTTAAGCGTTATGCGTGATCCGTTATGCGTTGGGCGTTATGCGTTTTGCGGTATTCGTTATGCGTTGTGCATTATGGGTTATGCATTGTGCGTTATGGGTTATGGTTTATGCGTTATGAGTTATGAGTTATGAGTTATAAGTTATGCGTAATGCGTTATGCCTTATGCGTTATGCATTATGCGTTATGCGTTATGCGTTATGCGTTATGCGTTATGCGTTATGCGTTATGCGTAATGCGTTATGCCTTATGCGTTATGCATTATGCGTTATGCGTTATGCGTTATGCGTTATGCGTAATGCGTTATGCGTTATGCGTTATGCGTTATGCGTTATGCGTTATGCGTTATGCGTTATGCGTTATGCGTTATGCGTTATGCGTTATGCGTTATGCGTTATGCGTTATGCGTTATGCGTTATGCGTTATGCGTTACGTGTTATACGTTATGCGTTATATGTTATGCGTTATGCGTTATGCGTTATGCGTTATGCGTTATGCGTTATGCGTTATGCGTTATGCGTTATGCGTTATGCGTTATGCGTTATGCGTTATGCGTTATGCATTATGCTTTATCCGTTATGCGTTATGCGTTATGCTTTATGCGTTATGCGTTATGTGTTATGCGTTATGCGTTTTGCGTTATGCGTAATGTGTTATGCTTTATGCGTTATGCGTTATGAGTTATACGTTATGCGTTAAGCGTTATGCGTGATCCGTTATGCGTTGGGCGTTATGCGTTTTGCGGTATTCGTTATGCGTTGTGCATTATGCGTTATGCATTGTGCGTTATGGGTTATGGTTTATGCGTTATGAGATATGCGTTGTGCGTTATGCGTTATGCGTTCTGCGTTATGCGTTATGCGTTATGCGTTATGCGTTATGCGTTATGCGTTATGCGTCATGCGTTATGCGTTATGCGTTATGCGTTGTGCGTTATGCGTTATGCGTTGTGCGTTGTGCGTTATGCGTTATGCGTTATGCGTTATGCGTTATGCGTTATGCGTTATGCGTTACGCGTTATGCGTTATGCGTTATGCGTTATGCATTATGCGTTATGCATTATGCGTTATGCGATATGTGTTATGCGTTATGCGTTATGCGTTATGCGTTATGCGTTATGCGTTATGCGTTATGCGTTATGCGTTATGCGTTATGCGTAATGCGTTATGCTTTTTGCGTTTTGCGTTATGAGTTATACGTTATGCGTTAAGCGTTATGCGTTATGCCTGATCCGTTATGCGTTAGGCGTTATGCGATTTGCGGTATTCGTTATGCGTTGTGCATTATGCGTTATGCGTTAAGGGTTAAGGGTTATGGGTTATGCGTTATGCTTTATGCGTTATGCGTTTTGCATTTTGCGTTATGCGTTATCCGTTATGAGTTATGAGTTATGAGTTATAAGTTATGCGTAATGCGTTATGCCTTATGCGTTATGCATTATGCGTTATGCGTTATGCGTTATGCGTTATGCGTTATGCGTTATGCGTTATGCGTTATGCGTTATGCGTTATGCGTAATGCGTTATGCTTTATGCGTTATGCGTTATGAGCTATACGTTATGCGTTAAGCGTTATGCGTGATCCGTTATGCGTTGGGCGTTATGCGTTTTGCGGTATTCGTTATGCGTTGTGCATTATGCGTTATGCATTGTGCGTTATGGGTTATGGTTTATGCGTTATGCGTTATGCGTTATGCGTTATGCGTTATGCGTTATGCGTTATGCGTTTTGCGTTATGCGTTATGCGTTATGCGTTATGCGTTATGCGCTATGCGTTATGCGTTATGCGTTATGCGTTATGCGTTATGCGTTATGCGTTATGCGTTATGCGTTATGCGTTATGCGTTATGGGTTATGCGTTATGCGTTATTCGTTATGCGATATGCGTTATGCTTTATGCGTTATGTGTTATGCGTTATACGTTATACGGTATGCTTTATGCGTTATGCGTTATGCGTTATGTGTTATGCGTTATGCGTTATGCGTTCTGCGTTATGCGTTCTGCGTTATGCGTTATGCGTTATGCGTTATGCGTTATGCGTTATGCGTCATGCGTTATGCGTAATGCGTTATGCTTTATGCGTTATGCGTTATGAGTTATACGTTATGCGTTAAGCGTTATGCGTTATGCCTGATCCGTTATGCGTTAGGCGTTATGCGATTTGCGGTATTCGTTATGCGTTGTGCATTATGCGTTATGCGTTAAGGGTTAAGGGTTATGGGTTATGCGTTATGCTTTATGCGTTATGCGTTTTGCATTTTGCGTTATGCGTTATACGTTATGAGTTATGTGTTATGAGTTATTAGTTATGCGTAATGCGTTATGCCTTATGCGTTATGCGTTATGCGTAATGCGTTATGCTTTATGCGTTATGCGTTATGAGTTATACGTTATGCGTTAAGCGTTATGCGTTATGCCTGATCCGTTATGCGTTAGGCGTTATGCGATTTGCGGTATTCGTTATGCGTTGTTTATTATGCGTTATGCGTTAAGGGTTAAGGGTTATGGGTTATGCGTTATGCTTTATGCGTTATGCGTTTTGCATTTTGCGTTATGCGTTATCCGTTATGAGTTATGAGTTATGAGTTATGAGTTATAAGTTATGTTTAATGCGTTATGCCTTATGCGTCATGCATTATGCGTTATGCGTTATGCGTTATGCGTTATGCGTTATGCGTTATGCGTTATGCGTTATGCGTTATGCGTTATGCGTTATGCGTTATGCGTTATGCGTTATGCTTTATGCGTTATGCCTGATCCGTTATGCGTTAGGCGTTATGCGATTTGCGGTATTCGTTATGCGTTGTGCATTATGCGTTATGCGTTAAGGGTTAAGGGTTATGGGTTATGCGTTATGCTTTATGCGTTATGCGTTTTGCATTTTGCGTTATGCGTTATCCGTTATGAGTTATGTGTTATGAGTTATAAGTTATGCGTAATGCGTTATGCCTTATGCGTTATGCGTTATGCGTAATGCGTTATGCTTTATGCGTTATGCGTTATGAGTTATACGTTATGCGTTAAGCGTTATGCGTTATGCCTGATCCGTTATGCGTTAGGCGTTATGCGATTTGCGGTATTCGTTATGCGTTGTTTATTATGCGTTATGCGTTAAGGGTTAAGGGTTATGGGTTATGCGTTATGCTTTATGCGTTATGCGTTTTGCATTTTGCGTTATGCGTTATCCGTTATGAGTTATGAGTTATGAGTTATGAGTTATAAGTTATGTTTAATGCGTTATGCCTTATGCGTCATGCATTATGCGTTATGCGTTATGCGTTATGCGTTATGCGTTATGCGTTATGCGTTATGCGTTATGCGTTATGCGTTATGCGTTATGCGTTATGCGTAATGCGTTATGCTTTATGCGTTATGCGTTATGAGTTATACGTTATGCGTTAAGCGTTATGCGTGATCCGTTATGCGTTGGGCGTTATGCGTTTTGCGGTATTCGTTATGCGTTGTGCATTATGGGTTATGCATTGTGCGTTATGGGTTATGGTTTATGCGTTATGCGATATGCGTTATGTGTTATGCGTTAAGCGCTATGCGTGATCCGTTATGCGTTTGGCGTTATGCGTTATGCGTTATGCGTTATGCGTTATGCGTTATGCGTTATGCGTTATGCGTTATGCGTTATGCGTTATGCGTTATGCGTTATGTGTTATGCGTTATGCGTTATGCGTTACGCGTTATGCGTTACGTGTTATGCGTTATGCGTTATATGTTATGCGTTATGCGTTATGCGTTATGCGTTATGCGTTATGCGTTATGCGTTATGCGTTATGCGTTATGCGTTATGCGTTATGCGTTATGCGTTATGCGTTATGCGTTATGCGTTATGCGTTATGCGTTATGCGTTATGCGTTATGCGTTATGCGTTATGCGTTATGCGTTATGCGTTATGCGTTATGCGTTATGCGTTATGCGTTATGCGTTATGCGTTATGCATTATGCTTTATCCGTTATGCGTTATGCGTTATGCTTTATGCGTTATGCGTTATGCGTTATGCGTTATGCGTTATGCGTTATGCGTAATGTGTTATGCTTTATGCGTCATGCGTTATGAGTTATACGTTATGCGTTAAGCGTTATGCGTGATCCGTTATGCGTTGGGCGTTATGCGTTTTGCGGTATTCGTTATGCGTTGTGCATTAAGCGTTATGCATTTTGCGTTATGGGTTATGGTTTATGCGTTATGAGATATGCGTTATGCGTTATGCGTTATGCGTTCTGCGTTATGCGTTCTGCGTTATGCGTTATGCGTTATGCGTTATGCGTTATGCGTCATGCGTTATGCGTTATGCGTTATGCGTTTTGCGTTATGCGTTATGCGTTGTGCGTTATGCGTTACGCGTTATGCGTTACGTGTTATGCGTTATGCGTTATATGTTATGCGTTATGCGTTATGCGTTATGCGTTATGCATTATGCGTTATGCGTTATGCGTTACGCGTTATGCGTTATGCGTTATGCGTTATGCATTATGCTTTATCCGTTATGCGTTATGCGTTATGCTTTATGCGTTATGCGTTATGCGTTATGCTTTATGAGTTATGCGTTATGCGTTATGCGTTTTGCGGTATTCGTTATGCGTTGTGCATTATGCGTTATGCGTTGTGCGTTATGGGTTATGATTTATGCGTTATGCGATATGCTTTATGCGTCATGCGTGATCCGTTATGCGTTAGGCGTTATGCGATTTGCGGTACTCGTTATGCGTTGTGCATTATGCGTTATGCGTTATGCGTTAAGGGTTATGGGTTATGCGTTATGCGTTATGCGTTTTGCATTTTGCGTTATGCGTTATCCGTTATGAGTTATGAGTTATGAGTTATAAGTTATGCGTAATGCGTTATGCCTTATGCGTTATGCGTTATGCGTTATGCGTTATGCGTTATGCGTTATGCGTTATGCGTTATGCGTTATGCGTTATGCGTTATGCGTTATGCGTCATGCGTTATGCGTTATGCGTTATGCGTAATGTGTTATGCTTTATGCGTTATGCGTTATGAGTTATACGTTATGCGTTAATCGTTATGCGTGATCCGTTATGCGTTATGCGTTTTGCGGTATTCGTTATGCGTTGTGCATTATGCGTTATGCATTGTGCGTTATGGGTTATGGTTTATGCGTTATGAGATATGCGTTATGCGTTATGCGTTATGCGTTATGCGGTTTTGCGTTATGCGTTATGCGTTATGCGTTATGCGTTATGCGTTATGCGTTATGCGTTATGCGTTATGCGTTATGCGTTATGCGTTATGCGTTATGCGTTATGCGTTATGCGTTAAGCGTTGTGCGTTGTGCGTTATGCGTTATGCGTTATGCGTTATGCGTTATGCGTTATGCGTTATGCGTTACGCGTTATGCGTTATGCGTTATGCGGTATGCGTTATGCGTTATGCGTTATGCGTTATGCGTTACGCATTATGCGTTACGTGTTATGCGTTATGCGTTATATGTTATGCGTTATGCGTTATGCGTTATGCGTTATGCGTTAAGCGTTATGCGTTATGCGTTATGCGTTATGCGTTATGCGTTATGCGTTATGCGTTACGCGTTATGCGTTATGCATTATGCTTTATCCGTTATGCGTTATGCGTTATGCTTTATGCGTTATGCGTTATGCGTTATACGTTATGCGTTATGAGTTATGCGTTATGCGTTATGCGTTTTGCGGTATTCGTTATGCGTTGTGCATTATGCGTTATGCGTTGTGCGTTATGGGTTATGATTGATGCGTTATGCGATATGCTTTATGCGTCATGCGTGATCCGTTATGCGTTAGGCGTTATGCGTTTTGCGGTATTCGTTATGCGTTGTGCATTTTGCGTTATGCGTTATCCGTTATGAGTTATGAGTTATGAGTTATAAGTTATGCGTAATGCGTTATGCCTTATGCGTTATGCATTATGCGTTATGCGTTATGCGTTATGCGTTATGCGTTATGCGTTATGCGTTATGCGTTATGCGTTGTGCGTTATGCGTTATGCGTAATGCGTTATGCTTTATGCGTTATGCGTTATGAGTTATACGTTATGCGTTAAGCGTTATGCGTGATCCGTTATGCGTTGGGCGTTATGCGTTTTGCGGTATTCGTTATGCGTTGTGCATTATGCGTTATGCATTGTGCGTTATGGGTTATGGTTTATGCGTTATGCGATATGCGTTATGCGTTATGCGTTTTGCGTTATGCGTTATGCGTTTTGCGTTATGCGTTATGCGTTATGCGTTATGCGTTATGCGCTATGCGTTATGCGTTATGCGTTATGCGTTATGCGTTATGCGTTATGCGTTATGCGTTATGCGTTATGCGTTATGCGTTATGCGTTATGGGTTATGCGTTATGCGTTATGCGTTATGCGATATGCGTTATGCTTTATGCGTTATGTGTTATGCGTTATACGTTATACGGTATGCTTTATGCGTTATGCGTTATGCGTTATGTGTTATGCGTTATGCGTTATGCGTTATGCGTTCTGCGTTATGCGTTCTGCGTTATGCGTTATGCGTTATGCGTTATGCGTTATGCGTTATGCGTTATGCGTTATGCGTTATGCGTTATGCGTTATGCGTCATGCGTTATGCGTAATGCGTTATGCTTTATGCGTTATGCGTTATGAGTTATACGTTATGCGTTAAGCGTTATGCGTTATGCCTGATCCGTTATGCGTTAGGCGTTATGCGATTTGCGGTATTCGTTATGCATTGTGCTTTATGCGTTATGAGTTACGCGTAATGCGTTATGCGCTATGGGTCATGCGTTAAGCGTTATGCGTTATGCGTTATGCGTTATGGGTTATGCGTTATGGGTTATGAGTAATGCGTGATCCGTTATGCGTTATGCGTTATGAGTAATGCGTGATCCGTTATGCGTTATGCGTTATGCGTTATGCGTTATGCGTTATGCGTTATGCGTTATGCGTTATGGGTTATGCGTTATGTGTTATGCGTTATGCGTTATGCGTTATGCGTTATGCGTTATGGGTTATGAGTAATGCGTGACCCGTTATGCATTATGCTTTATGCGTTATGAGTTACGCGTAATACGTTGTGCGCTATGGGTCATGCGTTAAGCGTTATGCGTTATGCGTTATGCGTTATGGGTTATGCGTTATGTGTTATGCGTTATGCGTTATGCGTTATGCGTTATGCGTTATGCGTTATGGGTTATGCGTTATGCGTTATCCGTTATGCGTTATGCGTTATGCGTTATGCGTTATGCGTTATGCGTTATGCGATATGCGTTATGCGTTATGCGTTATGCGTTATGCGTTATGCGTTATGCGTTATGCGTTATGCGTTATGCGATATGCGTTATGCGTTATGCGTTATGCGTTATGCGTTATGCGTTATGCGTTATGCGTTATGCGTTATGCGTTATGCGTTATGCGTTATGAGTAATGCTTGATCCGTTATGCGTTATGCGTTATGCGTTATGCGTTATGCGTTATGCGTTATGCGTTATGCGTTATGCGTTATGCGTTATGCGTTATGCGTTATGCGTTATGCGTTATGCGTTATGCGTTATGCGTTATGCGATATGCGTTATGCTTTATGCGTTATGTGTTATGCGTTATACGTTATACGGTATGCTTTATGCGTTATGCGTTATGCGTTATGTGTTATGCGTTATGCGTTATGCGTTCTGCGTTATGCGTTCTGCGTTATGCGTTATGCGTTATGCGTTATGCGTTATGCGTTATGCGTTATGCGTTATGCGTTATGCGTTATGCGTTATGCGTCATGCGTTATGCGTAATGCGTTATGCTTTATGCGTTATGCGTTATGAGTTATACGTTATGCGTTAAGCGTTATGCGTTATGCCTGATCCGTTATGCGTTAGGCGTTATGCGATTTGCGGTATTCGTTATGCATTGTGCTTTATGCGTTATGAGTTACGCGTAATGCGTTATGCGCTATGGGTCATGCGTTAAGCGTTATGCGTTATGCGTTATGCGTTATGGGTTATGCGTTATGGGTTATGAGTAATGCGTGATCCGTTATGCGTTATGCGTTATGAGTAATGCGTGATCCGTTATGCGTTATGCGTTATGCGTTATGCGTTATGCGTTATGCGTTATGCGTTATGCGATATGGGTTATGCGTTATGTGTTATGCGTTATGCGTTATGCGTTATGCGTTATGCATTATGCGTTATGGGTTATGAGTAATGCGTGACCCGTTATGCATTATGCTTTATGCGTTATGAGTTACGCGTAATACGTTGTGCGCTATGGGTCATGCGTTAAGCGTTATGCGTTATGCGTTATGCGTTATGGGTTATGCGTTATGTGTTATGCGTTATGCGTTATGCGTTATGCGTTATGCGTTATGCGTTATGGGTTATCCGTTATGCGTTATCCGTTATGCGTTATGCGTTATGCGTTATGCGTTATGCGTTATGCGTTATGCGATATGCGTTATGCGTTATGCGTTATGCGTTATGCGTTATGCGTTATGCGTTATGCGTTATGCGTTATGCGATATGCGTTATGCGTTATGCGTTATGCGTTATGCGTTATGCGTTATGCGTTATGCGTTATGCGTTATGCGTTATGCGTTATGAGTAATGCTTGATCCGTTATGCGTTATGCGTTATGCGTTATGTGTTATGCGTTGTGCGTTATCCGCTATGCGTTATGCGTTTTGCGTTATGCGTTATGCGTTATGCGTTATGCGTTATGAGTAATGCGTGATCCGTTATACGTTATGCGTTATGCGTTATGGGTTATCCGTTATGCGTTATCCGTTATGCGTTATGCGTTATGCGTTATGCGTTATGCGTTATGCTATATACGTTATGCGTTATGCGTTATGCGTTATGCGTTATGCGTTATGCGTTATGCGTTATGCGTTATGCGTTATGCGTGATCCGTTATGCGTTATGCGTTATGCGTTATGTTTTATGCGTTGTGCGTTATCCGCTATGCGTTATGCGTTTTGCGTTATGCGTTATGCGTTATGGGTTATGCGTTATGTGTTATGCGTTATGCGTTATGCGTTATGCGTTATGCGTTATGGGTTATCCGTTATGCGTTATCCGTTATGCGTTATGCGTTATGCGTTATGCGTTATGCGTTATGCGTTATGGGTTATCCGTTATGCGTTATCCGTTATGCGTTATGCGTTATGCGTTATGCGTTATGCGTTATGCGTTATGCGATATGCGTTATGCGTTATGCGGTATGCGTTATGCGTTATGCGTTATGCGTTATGCGTTATGCGTTATGCGATATGCGTTATGCGTTATGCGTTATGCGTTATGCGTTATGCGTTATGCGTTATGCGTTATGCGTTATGCGTTATGCGTTATGCGTTATGCGTTATGAGTAATGCTTGATCCGTTATGCGTTATGCGTTATGCGTTATGTGTTATGCGTTGTGCGTTATCCGCTATGCGTTATGCGTTTTGCGTTATGCGTTATGCGTTATGCGTTATGCGTTATGCGTTATGGGTTATGAGTAATGCGTGATCCGTTATGCGTTATGCGTTATGCGTTATGCGTTATGCGTTATGCGTTATGCGTTATGCGTTATGGGTTATGCGTTATGTGTTATGCGTTATGCGTTATGCGTTATGCGTTATGCGTTATGCGTTATGGGTTATGAGTAATGCGTGACCCGTTATGCATTATGCTTTATGCGTTATGAGTTACGCGTAATACGTTGTGCGCTATGGGTCATGCGTTAAGCGTTATGCGTTATGCGTTATGCGTTATGGGTTATGCGTTATGTGTTATGCGTTATGCGTTATGCGTTATGCGTTATGCGTTATGCGTTATGGGTTATCCGTTATGCGTTATCCGTTATGCGTTATGCGTTATGCGTTATGCGTTATGCGTTATGCGTTATGCGTTATGCGTTATGCGTTATGCGTTATGCGTTATGCGTTATGCGTTATGCGTTATGCGTTATGCGTTATGCGATATGCGTTATGCGTTATGCGTTATGCGTTATGCGTTATGCGTTATGCGTTATGCGTTATGCGTTATGCGTTATGCGTTATGCGTTATGCGTTATGAGTAATGCTTGATCCGTTATGCGCTATGCGTTATGCGTTATGCGTTATGCGTTATGCGTTATGCGTTATGCGTTATGCGTTATGCGTTATGCGTTATGGGTTATGCGTTATGCGTTATGCGTTATGCGATATGCGTTATGCTTTATGCGTTATGTGTTATGCGTTATACGTTATACGGTATGCTTTATGCGTTATGCGTTATGCGTTATGTGTTATGCGTTATGCGTTATGCGTTCTGCGTTATGCGTTCTGCGTTATGCGTTATGCGTTATGCGTTATGCGTTATGCGTTATGCGTTATGCGTTATGCGTTATGCGTTATGCGTTATGCGTCATGCGTTATGCGTAATGCGTTATGCTTTATGCGTTATGCGTTATGAGTTATACGTTATGCGTTAAGCGTTATGCGTTATGCCTGATCCGTTATGCGTTAGGCGTTATGCGATTTGCGGTATTCGTTATGCATTGTGCTTTATGCGTTATGAGTTACGCGTAATGCGTTATGCGCTATGGGTCATGCGTTAAGCGTTATGCGTTATGCGTTATGCGTTATGGGTTATGCGTTATGGGTTATGAGTAATGCGTGATCCGTTATGCGTTATGCGTTATGAGTAATGCGTGATCCGTTATGCGTTATGCGTTATGCGTTATGCGTTATGCGTTATGCGTTATGCGTTATGCGATATGGGTTATGCGTTATGTGTTATGCGTTATGCGTTATGCGTTATGCGTTATGCATTATGCGTTATGGGTTATGAGTAATGCGTGACCCGTTATGCATTATGCTTTATGCGTTATGAGTTACGCGTAATACGTTGTGCGCTATGGGTCATGCGTTAAGCGTTATGCGTTATGCGTTATGCGTTATGGGTTATGCGTTATGTGTTATGCGTTATGCGTTATGCGTTATGCGTTATGCGTTATGGGTTATCCGTTATGCGTTATCCGTTATGCGTTATGCGTTATGCGTTATGCGTTATGCGTTATGCGTTATGCGATATGCGTTATGCGTTATGCGTTATGCGTTATGCGTTATGCGGTATGCGTTATGCGTTATGCGTTATGCGATATGCGTTATGCGTTATGCGTTATGCGTTATGCGTTATGCGTTATGCGTTATGCGTTATGCGTTATGCGTTATGCGTTATGCGTTATGAGTAATGCTTGATCCGTTATGCGTTATGCGTTATGCGTTATGTGTTATGCGTTGTGCGTTATCCGCTATGCGTTATGCGTTTTGCGTTATGCGTTATGCGTTATGCGTTATGCGTTATGAGAAATGCGTGATCCGTTATACGTTATGCGTTATGCGTTATGGGTTATCCGATATGCGTTATCCGTTATGCGTTATGCGTTATGCGTTATGCGTTATGCGTTATGCTATATACGTTATGCGTTATGCGTTATGCGTTATGCGTTATGCGTTATGCGTTATGCGTTATGCGTTATGCGTTATGCGTTATGCGTGATCCGTTATGCGTTATGCGTTATGCGTTATGTTTTATGCGTTGTGCGTTATCCGCTATGCGTTATGCGTTTTGCGTTATGCGTTATGCGTTATGCGTTGTGCGTTATGCGTTATGCGTTATAGGTTATGCGTTATGTGTTATGCGTTATGCGTTATGCGTTATGCGTTATGCATTATGCGTTATGCGTTATGCCTTATGCGTTATGCGTTATGCGTTATGCGTTATGCGTTATGCGTTATGCGTTATGCGTTATGCGTTATGCGTTATGCGTTATGCGTTATGCGTTATGCGTTATGCGTTATGCGTTATGCGTTATGCGTTATGCGTTATGCGTTATGCGTTATGCGTTATGCGTTATGCGTTATGCGTTATGCGTTATGCGTTATGAGAAATGCGTGATCCGTTATGCGTTATGCGTTATGAGTAATGCGTGATCCGTTATGCGTTATGCGTTATGCGTTATGCGTTATGCGTTATGCGTTATGCGTTATGCGTTATGCGTAATGCGTTATGCGTTATGCGTTATGCGTTATGCGTTATGCGTTATGCGTTATGAGAAATGCGTGATCCGTTATGCGTTATGCGTTATGAGTAATGCGTGATCCGTTATGCGTTATGCGTTATGCGTTATGCGTTATGCGTTATGCGTTATGCGTTATGCGTGTTCGTTATGCGTTATGCGTTATGAGTAATGCGTGATCCGTTATGCGTTATGCGTTATGCGTTTTGCGTTATGCGTTATGCCTTATGCGTTATGCGTTATGCGTTATGCGTTATGCGTTATGCGTTATGCGTTATGCGTTATGCGTTATGCGTTATGCGTTATGCGTTATGCGTTATGCGTTATGCGTTATGCGTTATGCGTTATGCGTTATGCGCTATGCGTTATGCGTTATGCGTTATGCGTTATGCGTTATGCGTTATGCGTTATGCGTTATGCGTTATGCGTTATGCGTTATGAGTTATCCGCTATGCGATATGCGTTTTGCGTTATGCGTTATGCGTTATACGTTATGGGTAATGCGTTATGCGTTATGCTTTATGCGTTATGCGTTATGAGTAATGCGTGATCCGTTATGTGTTATGCGTTATGCGTTATGCGTTATGCGTTTTGCGTTATGCGTTATGCGTTATGCGTTATGCGTTATGCGTTATGCGTTATGCGTTATGCGTTCTGCGTTATGCGTTATGCGTTATGCGTTATGCGTTATGAGTAATGCGTGATCCGTTATGCGTTATGCGTTATGCGTTATGCGTTATGTGTTATGCGTTGTGCGTTATCCGCTATGCGTTATGCGTTTTGCGTTATGCGTTATGCGTTATGCGTTGTGCGTTATAGGTTATGCGTTATGTGTTATGCGTTATGCGTTATGCGTTATGCGTTATGCATTATGCGTTATGCGTTATGCTTTATGCGTTATGCGTTATACGTTATGCGTTATGAGTAATGCGTGATCCGTTATGTGTTATGCGTTATGCGTTATGCGTTATGCGTTTTGCGTTATGCGTTATGCCTTATGCGTTATGCGTTATGCGTTATGCGTTATGCGTTATGCGTTATGCGTTATGCGTTATGCGTTATGCGTTATGCGTTATGCGTTATGCGTTATGCGTTATGCGTTATGCGTTATGCGTTATGCGTTATGCGTTATCCGCTATGCGATATGCGTTTTGCGTTATGCGTTATGCGTTATACGTTATGCGTAATGCGTTATGCGTTATGCGTTATGCGATTTGCGTTATGCGTTATGCGTTATGCGTTATGCGTTATGCGTTATGCGTTATGCGTTATGCGTTATGCGTTATGCGTTATGCGTTATGCGTTATGCGTTATGCGTTATGCGTTATGCGTTATGCGTTATGCGTTATGCGTTATGAGTGATGGGTGATCCGTTATGCGTTATGCGTTATGCGCTATGCGTTATGCGTGATCCGTTATGCGTTATGCGTTATGAGTAATGCGTGATCCGTTATGCGTTATGCGTTATGCGTTATGCGTTATGCGTTATGCGTTATGCGTTATGCATTATGGGTTATGCATTATGTGTTATGCGTTATGCGTTATGCGTTATGGGTTATGAGTAATGCGTGACCCGTTATGCGTTATGCTTTTTGCGTTATGAGTTACGCGTAATGCGTTATGCGCTATGGGTCATGCGTTAAGCGTTATGCGTTATGCGTTATGCGTTATGCGTTATGCGTTATGGGTTATGCGTTATGCGTTTTGCGTTATGCGTTATGCGTTATGCGTTATGCGTTGAGCGTTATGCGTTATGCGTTATAGGTTATGCGTTATGTGTTATGCGTTATGCGTTATGCGTTATGCGTTATGCATTATGCGTTATGCGTTATGCTTTATGCGTTATGCGTTATGAGTAATGCGTGATCCGTTATGTGTTATGCGTTATGCGTTATGCGTTATACGTTTGCGTTATGCGTTATGCGTTATGCGTTATGCGTTATGAGAAATGCGTGATCCGTTATGCGTTATGCGTTATGAGTAATGCGTGATCCGTTATGCGTTATTCGTTATGCGTTATGCGTTATGCGTTATGCGTTATGCGTTATGCGTTATGCGTTATGCGTTATGCGTTATGCGTTATGCGTTATGCGATTTGCGTTATGCGTTATGCGTTATGCGTTATGCGTTATGCGTTATGCGTTATGCGTTATGCGTTATGCGTTATGCGTTATGCGTTACGCAATATGCGTTATGCGTTATGCGTTATGCGTTATGCGTTATGCGTTATGCGTTATGGGTTATGCGTTATGCGTTATGCGTTATGCGTTATGCGTTATGCGTTATGTGTTATGCGTTGTGCGCTATCCGCTATGCGTTATGCGTTATGCGTTATGCGTTATGCGTTATGCGTTATGCGTTATGCGTTATGCTTTATGCGTTATGCGTTTTGAGTAATGCGTGATCCGTTATGTGTTATGCGTTATGCGTTATGCGTTATGCGTTTTGCGTTATGCGTTATGCGTTATGCGTTATGCGTTATGCGTTATGCGTTATGCGTTATGCGTTATGCGTTATGCGTTATGCGTTATGAGTAATGCGTGATCCGTTATGCGTTATGCGTTATGCGTTATGCGTTATGTGTTATGCTTTGTGCGTTATCCGCTATGCGTTATGCGTTTTGCGTTTTGCGTTATGCGTTATGCGTTATGCGTTGTGCGTTATAGGTTATGCGTTATGTGTTATGCGTTATGCGTTATGCGTTATGCGTTATGCATTATGCGTTATGCGTTATGCGTTATGCTTTATGCGTTATGCGTTATGAGTAATGCGTGATCCGTTATGTGTTATGCGTTATGCGTTATGCGTTATGCGTTATGCGTTATGCGTTATGCGTTATGCGTTATGTGTTATGCGTTGTGCGCTATCCGCTATGCGTTATGCGTTATGCGTTATGCGTTATGCGTTATGCGTTATGCGTTATGCGTTATGCGTTATGCGTTATGAGTAATGCGTGATCCGTTATGTGTTATGCGTTATGCGTTATGCGTTATGCGTTTTGCGTTATGCGTTATGCGTTATGCGTTATGCGTTATGCGTTATGCGTTCTGCGTTATGCGTTATGCGTTATGCGTTATGCGTTATGAGTAATGCGTGATCCGTTATGCGTTATGCGTTATGCGTTATGCGTTATGTGTTATGCGTTGTGCGTTATCCGCTATGCGTTATGCGTTTTGCGTTTTGCGTTATGCGTTATGCGTTATGCGTTGTGCGTTATAGGTTATGCGTTATGCGTTATGCGTTATGCGTTATGCGTTATGCGTTATGCGTTATGCGTTATGCGTTATGCGTTATGCTTTATGCGTTATGCGTTATGAGTAATGCGTGATCCGTTATGTGTTATGCGTTATGCGTTATGCGTTATGCGTTTTGCGTTATGCGTTATGCGTTATGGGTTATGCGTTATGCGTTATGCGTTATACGTTATGCGTTATGCGTTATGCGTTATGCGTTATGCGTTATGCGTTATGCGTTATGCGTTATGCGTTATGCGTTATGCGTTATGCGTTATGCGTTATGCGTTATGCGTTATGAGAAATGCGTGATCCGTTATGCGTTATGCGTTATGAGTAATGCGTGATCCGTTATGCGTTATGCGTTATGCGTTATGCGTTATGCGTTATGCGTTATGCGTTATGCGTTATGCGTTATGGGTTATGCGTTATTTGTTATGCGTTATGCGTTATGCGTTATGCGTTATGCGTTATGCGTTATGCGTTATGCGTTATGCGTTATGCGTTATGCGTTATGCGTTATGCGTTATGCGTTATGCGTTATGCGTTATGCGTTATGCGTTATGCGTTATGCGTTATGCGTTATGCGTTATGCGTTATGCGTTATGCGTTATGCGTTATGCGTTATGCGTTATGCGTTATGCGTTATGCGTTACGCAATATGCGTTATACGTTATGCGTTATGCGTTATGCGTTATGCGTTATGCGTTATGCGTGATCCGTTATGCGTTATGCGTTATGAGTAATGCGTGATCCGTTATGCGTTTTGCGTTATGCGTTATGCGTTATGCGTTTTGCGTTATGCGTGATCCGTTATGCGTTATGCGTTCTGAGTAATGCGTGATCCGTTATGCGTTATGCGTTATGCGTTATGCGTTATGCGTTATGCGTTATGGGTTATGCGTTATGTGTTATGCGTTATGCGTTATGCGTTATGTGTTATGCGTTGTGCGTTATCCGCTATGCGTTATGCGTTTTGCGTTTTGCGTTATGCGTTATGCGTTATGCGTTGTGCGTTATAGGTTATGCGTTATGTGTTATGCGTTATGCGTTATGCGTTATGCGTTATGCATTATGCGTTATGCGTTATGCGTTATGCTTTATGCGTTATGCGTTATGAGTAATGCGTGATCCGTTATGCGTTATGCGTTATGCGTTATGCGTTATGCGTTTTGCGTTATGCGTTATGCGTTATGGGTTATGCGTTATGCGTTATGCGTTATGCGTTATGCGTTATGCGTTATGCGTTATGCGTTATGCGTTATGCGTTATGCGTTATGCGTTATGCGTTATGCGTTATGCGTTATGCGTTATGCGTTATGCGTTATGCGTTATGCGTTATGCGTTATGCGTTATGAGAAATGCGTGATCCGTTATGCGTTATGCGTTATGAGTAATGCGTGATCCGTTATGCGTTATGCGTTATGCGTTATGCGTTATGCGTTATGCGTTATGGGTTATGCGTTATTTGTTATGCGTTATGCGTTATGCGTTATGCGTTATGCGTTATGCGTTATGCGTTATGCGTTATGCGTTATGCGTTATGCGTTATGCGTTATGCGTTATGCGTTATGCGTTATGCGTTATGCGTTATGCGTTATGCGTTATGCGTTATGCGTTATGCGTTATGCGTTATGCGTTATGCGTTATGCGTTATGCGTTACGCAATATGCGTTATACGTTATGCGTTATGCGTTATGCGTTATGCGTTATGCGTTATGCGTTATGCGTGATCCGTTATGCGTTATGCGTTATGAGTAATGCGTGATCCGTTATGCGTTTTGCGTTATGCGTTATGCGTTATGCGTTTTGCGTTATGCGTGATCCGTTATGCGTTATGCGTTATGAGTAATGCGTGATCCGTTATGCGTTATGCGTTATGCGATATGCGTTATGCGTTATGCGTTATGCGTTATGCGTTATGGGTTATGCGTTATTTGTTATGCGTTATGCGTTATGCGTTATGCGTTATGCGTTATGCGTTATGCGTTATGCGTTATGCGTTATGCGTTATGCGTTATGCGTTATGCGTTATGCGTTATGCGTTATGCGTTATGCGTTATGCGTTATGCGTTATGCGTTATGCGTTATGCGTTATGCGTTATGCGTTATGCGTTATGCGTTACGCAATATGCGTTATACGTTATGCGTTATGCGTTATGCGTTATGCGTTATGCGTTATGCGTGATCCGTTATGCGTTATGCGTTATGAGTAATGCGTGATCCGTTATGCGTTTTGCGTTATGCGTTATGCGTTATGCGTTTTGCGTTATGCGTGATCCGTTATGCGTTATGCGTTATGAGTAATGCGTGATCCGTTATGCGTTATGCGTTATGCGTTATGCGTTATGCGTTATGCATTATGGGTTATGCGTTATGTGTTATGCGTTATGCGTTATGCGTTATGTGTTATGCGTTGTGCGTTATCCGCTATGCGTTATGCGTTTTGCGTTTTGCGTTATGCGTTATGTGTTATGCGTTATGCGTTATGGGTTATGCGTTATGTGTTATGAGTTATGCGTTATGCGTTATGCGTTATGCATTATGCGTTATGCGTTATGCGTTATGCTTTATGCGTTATGCGTTATGAGTAATGCGTGATCCGTTATGTGTTATGCGTTATGCGTTATGCGTTATGCGTTTTGCGTTATGCGTTATGCGTTATGGGTTATGCGTTATGCGTTATGCGTTATGCGTTATGCGTTATGCGTTATGCGTTATGCGTTATGCGTTATGCGTTATGCGTTATGCGTTATGCGTTATGCGTTATGCGTTATGCGTTATGCGTTATGCGTTATGCATTATGCGTTATGCGTTATGCGTTATGCGTTATGCGTTATGAGAAATGCGTGATCCGTTATGCGTTATGCGTTATGAGTAATGCGTGATCCGTTATGCGTTATGCGTTATGCGTTATGCGTTATGCGTTATGCGTTATGGGTTATGCGTTATTTGTTATGCGTTATGCGTTATGCGTTATGCGTTATGCGTTATGCGTTATGCGTTATGCGTTATGCGTTATGCGTTATGCGTTATGCGTTATGCGTTATGCGTTATGCGTTATGCGTTATGCGTTATGCGTTATGCGTTATGCGTTATGCGTTATGCGTTATGCGTTATGCGTTATGCGTTATGCGTTACGCAATATGCGTTATACGTTATGCGTTATGCGTTATGCGTTGTGCGTTATGCGTTATGCGTTATGCGTGATCCGTTATGCGTTATGCGTTATGAGTAATGCGTGATCCGTTATGCGTTTTGCGTTATGCGTTATGCGTTATGCGTTTTGCGTTATGCGTGATCCGTTATGCGTTATGCGTTATGAGTAATGCGTGATCCGTTATGCGTTATGCGTTATGCGTTATGCGTTATGCGTTATGCATTATGGGTTATGCGTTATGTGTTATGCGTTATGCGTTATGCGTTATGCGTTATGCGTTATGCGTTATGCCTTATGCGTTATGCGTTATGCGTTATGCGTTATGCGTTATGCGTTATGCGTTATGCGTTATGCGTTATGCGTTATGCATTATGCGTTATGCGTTATGCTTTATGCGTTATGCGTTATACGTTATGCGTTATGAGTAATGCGCGATCCGTTATGTGTTATGCGTTATGCGTTTTGCGTTATGCGTTATGCCTTATGCGTTATGCGTTATGCGTTATGCGTTATGCGTTATGCGTTATGCGTTATGCGTTATGCGTTATGCGTTATGCGTTATGCGTTATGCGTTATGCGTTATGCGTTATGCGTTATGCGTTATGCGTTATGCGTTATGCGTTATGCGTTATCCGCTATGCGATATGCGTTTTGCGTTATGCGTTATGCGTTATACGTTATGCGTAATGCGTTATGCGTTATGCGTTATGCGATTTGCGTTATGCGTTATGCGTTATGCGTTATGCGTTATGCGTTATGCGTTATGCGTTATGCGTTATGCGTTATGCGTTATGCGTTATGCGTTATGCGTTATGCGTTATGCGTTATGCGTTATGCGTTATGCGTTATGCGTTATGAGTGATGCGTGATCCGTTATGCGTTATGCGTTATGCGCTATGCGTTATGCGTGATCCGTTATGCGTTATGCGTTATGAGTAATGCGTGATCCGTTATGCGTTATGCGTTATGCGTTATGCGTTATGCGTTATGCGTTATGCGTTATGCGTTATGCATTATGGGTTATGCATTATGTGTTATGCGTTATGCGTTATGCGTTATGGGTTATGAGTAATGCGTGACCCGTTATGCGTTATGCTTTTTGCGTTATGAGTTACGCGTAATGCGTTATGCGCTATGGGTCATGCGTTAAGCGTTATGCGTTATGCGTTATGCGTTATGCGTTATGGGTTATGCGTTATGCGTTATGCGTTATACGTTATGCGTTATGAGTAATGCGCGATCCGTTATGTGTTATGCGTTATGCGTTATGCGTTATGCGTTTTGCGTTATGCGTTATGCCTTATGCGTTATGCGTTATGCGTTATGCGTTATGCGTTATGCGTTATGCGTTATGCGTTATGCGTTATGCGTTATGCGTTATGCGTTATGCGTTATGCGTTATGCGTTATGCGTTATGCGTTATGCGTTATGCGTTATGCGTTATGCGTTATGCGTTATGCGTTATCCGCTATGCGATATGCGTTTTGCGTTATGCGTTATGCGTTATTCGTTATGCGTAATGCGTTATGCGTTATGCGTTATGCGATTTGCGTTATGCGTTATGCGTTATGCGTTATGCGTTATGCGTTATGCGTTATGCGTTATGCGTTATGCGTTATGCGTTATGCGTTATGCGTTATGCGTTATGCGTTATGCGTTATGCGTTATGCGTTATGCGTTATGCGTTATGAGTGATGCGTGATCCGTTATGCGTTATGCGTTATGCGCTATGCGTTATGCGTGATCCGTTATGCGTTATGCGTTATGAGTAATGCGTGATCCGTTATGCGTTATGCGTTATGCGTTATGCGTTATGCGTTATGCGTTATGCGTTATGCGTTATGCATTATGGGTTATGCATTATGTGTTATGCGTTATGCGTTATGCGTTATGGGTTATGAGTAATGCGTGACCCGTTATGCGTTATGCTTTTTGCGTTATGAGTTACGCGTAATGCGTTATGCGCTATGGGTCATGCGTTAAGCGTTATGCGTTATGCGTTATGCGTTATGCGTTATGGGTTATGCGTTATGCGTTTTGCGTTATGCGTTATGCGTTATGCGTTATGCGTTGTGCGTTATGCGTTATGCGTTATAGGTTATGCGTTATGTGTTATGCGTTATGCGTTATGCGTTATGCGTTATGCATTATGCGTTATGCGTTATGCTTTATGCGTTATGCGTTATGGGTAATGCGTGATCCGTTATGTGTTATGCGTTATGCGTTATGCGTTATGCGTTTTGCGTTATGCGTTATGCGTTATGCGTTATGCGTTATGCGTTATGAGAAATGCGTGATCCGTTATGCGTTATGCGTTATGAGTAATGCGTGATCCGTTATGCGTTATGCGTTATGCGTTATGCGTTATGCGTTATGCGTTATGCGATATGCGTTATGCGTTATGCGTTATGCCTTATGCGTTATGCGATTTGCGTTATGCGTTATGCGTTATGCGTTATGCGTTATGCGTTATGCGTTATGCGTTATGCGTTATGCGTTATGCGTTATGCGTTATGCGTTATGCGTTATGCGTTACGCAATATGCGTTATGCGTTATGCGTTATGCGTTATGCGTTATGCGTTATGCGTTATGCGTTATGCGTTATGGGTTATGCGTTATGCGTTATGCGTTATGCGTTATGCGTTATGCGTTATGTGTTATGCGTTGTGCGTTATCCGCTATGCGTTATGCGTTATGCGTTATGCGTTATGCGTTATGCGTTATGCGTTATGCTTTATGCGTTATGCGTTATGAGTAATGCGTGATCCGTTATGTGTTATGCGTTATGCGTTATGCGTTATGCGTTTTGCGTTATGCGTTATGCGTTATGGGTTATGCGTTATGCGTTATGCGTTATGCGTTATGCGTTATGCGTTATGCGTTATGCGTTATGCGTTATGCGTTATGCGTTATGCGTTATGCGTTATGCGTTATGCGTTATGCGTTATGCGTTATGCGTTACGCAATATGCGTTATGCGTTATGCGTTATGCGTTATGCGTTATGCGTTATGCGTTATGCGTTATGCGTTATGGGTTATGCGTTATGCGTTATGCGTTATGCGTTATGCGTTATGCGTTATGTGTTATGCGTTGTGCGTTATCCGCTATGCGTTATGCGTTATGCGTTATGCGTTATGCGTTATGCGTTATGCGTTATGCTTTATGCGTTATGCGTTATGAGTAATGCGTGATCCGTTATGTGTTATGCGTTATGCGTTATGCGTTATGCGTTTTGCGTTATGCGTTATGCGTTATGGGTTATGCGTTATGCGTTATGCGTTATGCGTTATGCGTTATGCGTTATGCGTTATGCGTTATGCGTTATGCGTTATGCGTTATGCGTTATGAGAAATGCGTGATCCGTTATGCGTTATGCGTTATGAGTAATGCGTGATCCGTTATGCGTTATGCGTCATGCGTTATGCGTTATGCGTTATGCGTTATGCGTTATGCGTTATGGGTTATGCGTTATTTGTTATGCGTTATGCGTTATGCGTTATGCGTTATGCGTTATGCGTTATGCGTTATGCGTTATGCGTTATGCGTTATGCGTTATGCGTTATGCGTTATGCGTTATGCGTTATGCGTTATGCGTTATGCGTTATGCGTTATGCGTTATGCGTTATGCGTTATGCGTTATGCGTTATGCGTTATGCGTTATGCGTTATGCGTTATGCGTTATGCGTTATGCGTTATGCGTTATGCGTTATGCGTTACGCAATATGCGTTATACGTTATGCGTTATGCGTTATGCGTTATGCGTTATGCGTGATCCGTTATGCGTTATGCGTTATGAGTAATGCGTGATCCGTTATGCGTTTTGCGTTATGCGTTATGCGTTATGCGTTTTGCGTTATGCGTTATGCGTTATGGGTTATGCGTTATGCTTTATGCGTTATGCGTTATGCGTTATGCGTTATGAGTTGTGCGTTATGCGTTATGCGTTATGCGTTATGCGTTATGCGTTATGCGTTATGGGTTATCCGTTATGCGTTATCCGTTATGCGTTATGCGTTATGCGTTTTGCGTTATGCGTTATGCGTTATGGGTTATGCGTTATGCGTTATGCGTTATGCGTTATGCGTTATGCATTATGCGTCATGCGTTATGCGTTATGCGTTATGCGTTATGCGTTATGCGTTATGCGTTATGCGTTATGCGTTATGCGTTATGCGTTATGCGTTATGCGTTATGCGTTATGGGTTATACGTTATTTGTTATGCGTGATCCGTTATGCGTTATGCGTTATGAGTAATGCGATATGCGTTATGCGTTATGCGTTATGCGTTATGCGTTATGCGTTATGCGTTATGCGTTATGCGTTATGGGTTATACGTTATTTGTTATGCGTTATGCGTTATGCGTTATGCGTTATGCGTTATGCGTTATGGGTTATCCGTTATGCGTTATCCGTTATGCGTTATGCGTTATGCGTTATGCGTTATGCGTTATGCGTTATGCGTTATGCGATATGCGTTATGCGTTATGCATTATGCGTTATGCGTTATGCTTTATGCGTTATGCGTTATGAGTAATGCGTGATCCGTTATGTGTTATGCGTTATGCGTTATGCGTTATGCGTTTTGCGTTATGCCTTATGCGTTATGCGTTATGCGTTATGCGTTATGCGTTATGGGTTATGCGTTATTTGTTATGCGTTATGCGTTATGCGTTATGCGTTATGCGTTATGCGTTCTGCGTTATGCGTTATGCGTTATGCGTTATGCGTTATGCGTTATGCGTTATGCGTTATGCGTTATGCGTTATGCGTTATGCGTTATGCGTTATGCGTTATGCGTTATGCGTTATGCGTTATGCGTTATGCGTTATGCGTTATGAGAAATGCGTGATCCGTTATGCGTTATGCGTTATGAGTAATGCGTGATCCGTTATGCGTTATGCGTTATGCGTTATGCGTTATGCGTTATGCGATATGCGTTATGCGTTATGCGTTATGCCTTATGCGTTATGCGATTTGCGTTATGCGTTATGCGTTATGCGTTATGCGTTATGCGTTATGCGTTATGCGTTATGCGTTATGCGTTATGCGTTATGCGTTATGCGTTATGCGTTATGCGTTATGCGTTATGCGTTATGCGTTATGCGTTATGCGTTATGCGTTATGTGTTATGGGTTATGCGTTATGCGTTATGCGTTATGCGTTATGCGTTATGCGTTATGCGTTATGCGTTATGCGTTATACGTTATGCGTTATGCGTTATGCGTTATGCGTTATGCGTTATGCGTTATGCGTTATGCGTTATGCGTTATGCGTTACGCAATATGCGTTATGCGTTATGCGTTATGCGTTATGCGTTATGCGTTATGCGTTATGCGTTATGCGTTATGCGTTATGCGTTATGCGTTATGCGTTATGCGTTATGTGTTATGCGTTGTGCGTTATCGGCTATGCGTTATGCGTTTTGCGTTATGCGTTATGCGTTATGCGTTGTGCGTTATGAGTAATGCGTGATCCGTTATGCGTTATGCGTTATGCGTTATGCGTTATGCGTTATGCGTTATGCGTTATGGGTTATGCGTTATTTGTTATGCGTTATGCGTTATGCGTTATGCGTTTTGCGTTATGCGTTATGCGTTATGCGTTATGCGTTATGCGTTATGCGTTATGCGTTCTGCGTTATGCGTTACGCGTTATGCGTTATGCGTTATGCGTTATGCGTTATGCGTTATGCGTTATGCGTTATGCGTTATGCGTTATGCGTTATGCGTTATGCGTTATGCGTTATGCGTTATGCGTAATGGGTTATGAGTAATGCGTTATGCTTTATGCGTTATGAGTTACGCGTAATGCGTTATGCGTTATGCGTTATGGGTTATGCGTTATGTGTTATGAGTTATGCGTTATGCGTTATGCGTTATGGGTTATGCGTTATGCGATATGCGTTATGCGTTATGCGTTATGCCTTATGCGTTATGCGTTTTGCGTTATGCGTTATGCGTTATGCGTTATGCGTTATGTGTTATGCGTTATGCGTTATGCGTTATGCGTTATGCGTTATGCGTTATGCGGTATGCGTTATGCGTTATGCGTTATGCGTTATGTGTTATGGGTTATGCGTTATGCGTTATGCGTTATGCGTTATGCGTTATGCGTCATGCGTTATGCGTTATGCGTTATGCGTTATGCGTTATGCGTTATGCGTTACGCGTGATCCGTTATGCGTTATGCGTTATGGGTAATGCGTGAACCGTTATGCGTTATGCGTTATGCGTTATGCGTTATGCGTTATGCGTTATGGGTTATGCGTTATGTGTTATGCGTTATGCGTTATGCGTTATGCGTTATGAGTTGTGCGTTATGCGTTATGCGTTATGCGTTATGCGTTATGCGTTATGCGTTATGCGTTATGCGTTATGCGTTATGCGTTATGCGTTATGCGTTATGCGTTATGCGTTATGCGTTATGCGTTATGCGTTATGCGTTATGCGTTATGCGTTATGCGTTATGCGTTATGCGTTATGCGCTACGCGTTATGCGTTACGCGTTATGCGTTATGCGTTATGCGTTATGCGTTATGCGTTATGCGTTATGCGTTATGCGTTATGCGTTATGCGTTATGCGTTATGCGTTATGCGTTATGCGTTATGCGTTATGCGTTATGCGTTATGCGTTATGCGTTATGCGTTATGTGTTATGGGTTATGCGTTATGCGTTATGCGTTATGCGTTATGCGTTATGCGTCATGCGTCATGCGTTATGCGTTATGCGTTATGCGTTATGCGTTATGCGTTATGCGTTATGCGTTATGCGTTATGAGTTGTGCGTTATGCGTTATGCGTTATGCGTTATGCGTTATGTGTTATGCGTTATGCGTTATGCGTTATGCGTTATGCGTTATGCGTTATGCGTTATGCGTTATGCGTTATGCGTTATGCGTTATGCGTTATGCGTTATGCGTTATGCGTTATGCGTTATGCGTTATGCGTTATGCGTTATGCGTTATGCGTTATGCGTTATGCGTTATGCGTTATGCGTTATGCGTTATGCGTTATGCGTTATGCGTTATGCGTTATGCGTTATGCGTTATGCGTTATGAGTAATGCGTGATCCGTTATGCGTTATGCGTTATGCGTTATGCGTTATGCGGTATGCGTTATGTGTTATGCGTTGTGAGTTATCCGCTATGCGTTATGCGTTATGCGTTATGTGTTATCCGTTATGAGTTATGAGTAATGCGTGATCCGTTATGCGTTATGCGTTATGAGTAATGCGTGATCCGTTATGCGTTATGCGTTATGAGTAATGCTTGATCCGTTACGCGTTATGCGTTATGCGTTATGCGTTATGCGTTATGGGTTATGCGTTATGTGTTATGAGTTATGCGTTATGCGTTATGCGTTATGCGTTATGCGTTATGCGTTATGGGTTATGAGTAATGCGTGATCCGTTATGCGTTATGCTTTATGCGTTATGAGTTACGCGTAATGCGTTATGCGTTATGCGTTATGGGTTATGCGTTATGTGTTATGAGTTATGCGTTATGCGTTATGCGTTATGCGTTATGCGTTATGCGTTATGGGTTATGAGTAATGCGTGATCCGTTATGCGTTATGCTTTATGCGTTATGAGTTACGCGTAATGCGTTATGCGTTATGCGTTATGGGTTATGCGTTATGCGTTATGAGTTATGCGTTATGCGTTATGCGTTATGCGTTATGCGTTATGCGTTATGGGTTATCCGTTATGCGTTATCCGTTATGAGTTTTGCGTTATGCGTTATGCGTTATGAGTTGTGCGTTATGCGTTATGCGTTATGCGTTATGCGTTATGCGTTATGGGTTATCCGTTATGCGTTATCCGTTATGCGTTATGCGTTATGCGTTATGTGTTATGCGTTATGCGATATGCGTTATGCGTTATGCGTTATGCGTTATGCGTTATGCGTTATGCGTTATGCGTTATGCGTTATGCGTTATGCGTTATGCGTTATGCGTTATGCGTTATGCGTTATGCGTTATGCGTTATGCGTTATGCGTTATGCGTTATGCGTTATGCGTTATGCGTTATGCGTTATGCGTTATGCGTTATGCGTTATGCGTTATGCGTTATGCGTTATGCGTTATGCGTTATGCGTTATGCGTTATGCGTTATGCGTTATGCGTTATGCGTTATGCGTTATGCGTTATGCGTTATGCGTTATGCGTTATGCGTTATGTGTTATGGGTTATGCGTTATGCGTTATGCGTTATGCGTTATGCGTTATGCGTCATGCGTCATGCGTTATGCGTTATGCGTTATGCGTTATGCGTTATGCGTTATGCGTTATGAGTTGTGCGTTATGCGTTATGCGTTATGCGTTATGCGTTATGCGTTATGCGTTATGCGTTATGCGTTATGCGTTATGCGTTATGCGTTATGCGTTATGCGTTATGCGTTATGCGTTATGCGTTATGCGTTATGCGTTATGCGTTATGCGTTATGCGTTATGCGTTATGCGTTATGCGTTATGCGTTATGCGTTATGCGTTATGCGTTATGCGTTATGCGTTATGCGTTATGCGTTATGCGTTATGAGTAATGCGTGATCCGTTATGCGTTATGCGTTATGCGTTATGCGTTATGCGTTATGCGTTATGTGTTATGCGTTGTGAGTTATCCGCTATGCGTTATGCGTTTTGCGTTATGCGTTATGCGTTATGCGTTATGCGTTATGCGTTATGCGTTATGCGTTATGCGTTATGCGTTATGCGTTATGCGTTATGCGTTATGCGTTATGCGTTATGCGTTATGCGTTATGCGTTATGCGTTATGCGTTATGCGTTATGCGTTATGCGTTATGCGTTATGCGTTATGTGTTATCCGTTATGAGTTATGAGTAATGCGTGATCCGTTATGCGTTATGCGTTATGAGTAATGCGTGATCCGTTATGCGTTATGCGTTATGAGTAATGCTTGATCCGTTACGCGTTATGCGTTATGCGTTATGCGTTATGGGTTATGCGTTATGTGTTATGAGTTATGCGTTATGCGTTATGCGTTATGCGTTATGCGTTATGGGTTATGAGTAATGCGTGATCCGTTATGCGTTATGCTTTATGCGTTATGAGTTACGCGTAATGCGTTATGCGTTATGCGTTATGCGTTATGGGTTATGCGTTATGTGTTATGAGTTATGCGTTATGCGTTATGCGTTATGCGTTATGCGTTATGCGTTATGGGTTATGAGTAATGCGTGATCCGTTATGCGTTATGCTTTATGCGTTATGAGTTACGCGTAATGCGTTATGCGTTATGCGTTATGGGTTATGCGTTATGTGTTATGAGTTATGCGTTATGCGTTATGCGTTATGCGTTATGCGTTATGCGTTATGGGTTATCCGTTATGCGTTATCCGTTATGAGTTTTGCGTTATGCGTTATGCGTTATGCGTTATGAGTTGTGCGTTATGCGTTATGCGTTATGCGTTATGCGTTATGCGTTATGGGTTATCCGTTATGCGTTATCCGTTATGCGTTATGCGTTATGCGTTATGTGTTATGCGTTATGCGATATGCGTTATGCGTTATGCGTTATGCGTTATGCGTTATGCGTTATGCGTTATGCGTTATGCGTTATGCGTTATGCGTTATGCGTTATGCGTTATGCGTTATGCGTTATGCGTTATGCGTTATGCGTTATGCGTTATGCGTTATGCGTTATGCGTTATGCGTTATGCGTTATGCGTTATGCGTTATGCGTTATGCGTTATGCGTTATGCGTTATGCGTTATGCGTTATGCGTTATGCGTTATGCGTTATGCGTTATGCGTTATGCGTTATGCGTTATGCGTTATGCGTTTTGTGTTATCCGTTATGAGTTATGAGTAATGCGTGATCCGTTATGCGTTATGCGTTATGAGTAATGCGCGATCCGTTATGCGTTATGCGTTATGAGTAATGCTTGATCCGTTACGCGTTATGCGTTATGCGTTATGCGTTATGGGTTATGCGTTATGTGTTATGAGTTATGCGTTATGCGTTATGCGTTATGCGTTATGCGTTATGCGTTATGGGTTATGAGTAATGCGTGATCCGTTATGCGTTATGCTTTATGCGTTATGAGTTACGCGTAATGCGTTATGCGTTATGCGTTATGGGTTATGCGTTATGTGTTATGAGTTATGCGTTATGCGTTATGCGTTATGCGTTATGCGTTATGCGTTATGGGTTATGAGTAATGCGTGATCCGTTATGCGTTATGCTTTATGCGTTATGAGTTACGCGTAATGCGTTATGCGTTATGCGTTATGGGTTATGCGTTATGTGTTATGAGTTATGCGTAATGCGTTATGCGTTATGCGTTATGCGTTATGCGTTATGGGTTATCCGTTTTGCGTTATCCGTTATGAGTTTTGCGTTATGCGTTATGCGTTATGAGTTGTGCGTTATGCGTTATGCGTTATGCGTTATGCGTTATGCGTTATGCGTTATGCGTTATGCGTTATGCGTTATGCGTTATGCGTTATGGGTTATCCGTTATGCGTTATCCGTTATGCGTTATGCGTTATGCGTTATGCGTTATGCGTTATGCGTTATGCGATATGCCTTATGCGTTATGCGTTATGCGTTATGCGTTATGCGTTATGCGTTATGCGTTATGCGATATGCGTTATGCGTTATGCGTTATGCGTTATGCGTTATGCGTTATGCGTTATGCGTTATGCGTTATGCGTTATGCGTTATGCGTTATGCGTTATGCGTTATGCGTTATGCGTTATGCGTTATGCGTTATGCGTTATGCGTTATGCGTTATGCGTTAGTAGTAATGCGTGATCCGTTATGCGTTATGCGTTATGCGTTATGCGTTATGTGTTATGCGTTGTGAGTTATCCGCTATGCGTTATGCGTTTTGCGTTATGCGTTATGCGTTATGCGTTGTGCGTTGTGCGTTATGCGTTATGCGTTATGCGTTATGCGTTATGCATTATGCGTTATGCGTTATGCTTTATGCGTTAGGCGTTATAAGTAATGCGTGATCCGTTATGTGTTATGCGTTATGCGTTATGCGTTATGTGTTATGCGTTGTGCGTTATCCGCTATGCGTTATGCGTTTTGCGTTATGCGTTATGCGTTATGCGTTGTGCGTTATGCGTTATGCGTTATAGGTTATGCGTTATGTGTCATGCGTTATGCGTTATGCGTTATGCGTTATGCGGTATGCGTTATGCGTTATGCGTTATGCGTTATGCGTTATGCGTTATGCGTTATGCGTTATGCGTTATGCGTTATGGGTTATGAGTAATGCGTGATCCGTTATGCGTTATGCTTTATGCGTTATGAGTTACGCGTAATGCGTTATGCGTTATGCGTTATGGGTTATGCGTTATGTGTTATGAGTTATGCGTTATGCGTTATGCGTTATGCGTTATGCGTTATGGGTTATCCGTTATGCGTTATCCGTTAAGAGTTTTGCGTTATGCGTTATGCGTTATGAGTTGTGCGTTATGCGTTACGCGTTATGCGTTATGCGTTATGCGTTATGCGTTATGCGTTATGCGTTATGCGTTATGCGTTATGTGTTATCCGTTATGAGTTATGAGTAATGCTTGATCCGTTATGGGTTATGCGTTATGCGTTATGCGTTATGGGTTATGCGTTATGTGTTATGAGTTATGCGTTATGCGTTATGCGTTATGCGTTATGCGTTATGCGTTATGCGTTATGCGTTATGTGTTATGGGTTATGCGTTATGCGTTATGCGTTATGCGTTATGCGTTATGCGTTATGCGTTATGCGTTATGCGTTATGCGTTATGCGTTATGCGTTATGCGTTATGCGTTATGCGTTATGCGTTATGCGTTATGCGTTATGCGTTATGCGTTATGCGTTATGCGTTATGCGTTATGCGTTATGCGTTATGCGTTATGCGTTATGCGTTATGCGTTATGCGTTATGCGTTATGCGTTATGCGTTATGCGTTATGCGTTATGAGAAATGCGTGATCCGTTATGCGTTATGCGTTATGAGTAATGCATGATCCGTTATGCGTTATGCGTTATGCGTTATGCGTTATGCGTTATGCGTTATGCGTTATGCGTTATGCGTTATGCGTTATGCGTTATGGGTTATGCGTTATTTGTTATGCGTTATGCGTTATGCGTTATGCGTTATGCGTTATGCGTTATGCGTTATGCGTTATGCGTTATGCGTTATGCGTTATGCGTTATGCGTTATGCGTTATGCGTTATGCGTTATGTGTTATCCGTTATGAGTTATCCGTTATGCGTTTTGCGTTATGCGTTATGCGTTATGCGTTATGCGTTATGCGTTATGCGTTATGCGATATGCGTTATGCGTTATGCGTTATGCCTTATGCGTTATGCGATTTGCGTTATGCGTTATGCGTTATGCGTTATGCGTTATGTGTTATGGGTTATGCGTTATGCGTTATGCGTTATGCGTTATGCGTTATGCGTTATGCGTTATGCGTTATGCGTTATGCGTTATGCGTTATGTGTTATGGGTTATGCGTTATGCGTTATGCGTTATGCGTTATGCGTTATGCGTTATGCGTTATGCGTTATGCGTTATGCGTTATGCGTTATGCGTTATGCGTTATGCGTTATGCGTTATGCGTTATGCGTTATGCGTTATGCGTTACGCAATATGCGTTATGCGTTATGCGTTATGCGTTATGCGTTATGCGTTATGCGTTATGCGTTATGCGTTATGCGTGATCCGTTATGCGTTATGCGTTATGAGTAATGCGTGATCCGTTATGCGTTATGCGTTATGCGTTATGCGTTATGCGTTATGCGTTATGCGTTATGGGTTATGCGTTATGTGTTATGCGTTATGCGTTATGCGTTATGCGTTATGCGTTATGGGTTATGAGTAATGCGTGACCCGTTATGCGTTATGCGTTATGCGTTATGCGTTATGCGTTATGCGTTATGCGTTATGCGTTATGCGTTATGCGTTATGCGTTATGCGTTATGCGTTATGCGTTATGCGTTATGCGTTATGCGTTACGCAATATGCGTTATGCGTTATGCGTTATGCGTTATGCGTTATGCGTTATGCGTTATGCGTTATGCGTGATCCGTTATGCGTTATGCGTTATGAGTAATGCGTGATCCGTTATGCGTTATGCGTTATGCGTTATGCGTTATGCGTTATGCGTTATGCGTTATGCGTTATGGGTTATTCGTTATGTGTTATGCGTTATGCGTTATGCGTTATGCGTTATGCGTTATGGGTTATGAGTAATGCGTGACCCGTTATGCGTTATGCTTTATGCGTTATGAGTTACGCGTAATGCGTTATGCGCTATGGGTCATGCGTTAAGCGTTATGCGTTATGCGTTATGCGTTATGGGTTATGCGTTATGTGTTATGCGTTATGCGTTATGCGTTATGCGTTATGCGTTATGGGTTATCCGTTATGCGTTATCCGATATGCGTTATGCGTTATGCGTTATGCGTTATGCGATATGCGTTATGCGTTATGCGTTATGCCTTATGCGTTATGCGATTTGCGTTATGCGTTATGCGTTATGCGTTATGCGTTATGCGTTATGTGTTATGGGTTATGCGTTATGCGTTATGCGTTATGCGTTAAGCGTTATGCGTTATGCGTTATGCGTTATGTGTTATGGGTTATGCGTTATGCGTTATGCGTTATGCGTTATGCGTTATGCGTTATGCGTTATGCGTTATGCGTTATGCGTTATGCGTTATGCGTTATGCGTTATGCGTTATGCGTTATGCGTTATGCGTTATGCGTTATGCGTTATGCGTTACGCAATATGCGTTATGCGTTATGCGTTATGCGTTATGCGTTATGCGTTATGCGTTGTGCGTTATGCGTTATGCGTGATCCGTTATGCGTTATGCGTTATGGGTTATGCGTTATGCGTTATGCGTTATGCGTTATGCGTTATGCGTTATGCGTTATGCGTTATGCGTTATGCGTTATGCGTTATGCGTTATGCGTTATGCGTTATGCGTTATGCGTTATGCGTTATGCGTTACGCAATATGCGTTATGCGTTATGCGTTATGCGTTATGCGTTATGCGTTATGCGTTATGCGTTATGCGTGATCCGTTATGCGTTATGCGTTATGAGTAATGCGTGATCCGTTATGCGTTATGCGTTATGCGTTATGCGTTATGCGTTATGGGTTATGCGTTATGTGTTATGCGTTATGCGTTATGCGTTATGCGTTATGCGTTATGGGTTATGAGTAATGCGTGACCCGTTATGCGTTATGCTTTATGCGTTATGAGTTACGCGTAATGCGTTATGCGCTATGGGTCATGCGTTAAGCGTTATGCGTTATGCGTTATGCGTTACGCAATATGCGTTATGCGTTATGCGTTATGCGTTATGCGTTATGCGTTATGCGTTATGCGTTATGCGTTATGCGTGATCCGTTATGCGTTATGCGTTATGGGTTATGCGTTATGCGTTATGCGTTATGCGTTATGCGTTATGCGTTATGCGTTATGCGTTATGCGATATGCGTTATGCGTTATGCGTTATGCGTTATGCGTTATGCGTTATGCGTTACGCAATATGCGTTATGCGTTATGCGTTATGCGTTATGCGTTATGCGTTATGCGTTATGCGTTATGCGTGATCCGTTATGCGTTATGCGTTATGAGTAATGCGTGATCCGTTATGCGTTATGCGTTATGCGTTATGCGCTATGCGTTATGGGTTATGCGTTATGTGTTATGCGTTATGCGTTATGCGTTATGCGTTATGCGTTGTGCGTTATGCGTTATGCGTTATAGGTTATGCGTTATGTGTCATGCGTTATGCGTTATGCGTTATGCGTTATGCGTTATGCGTTATGCGGTATGCGTTATGCTTTATGCGTTATGCGTTATAAGTAATGCGTGATCCGTTATGGGTTATGCGTTATGCGTTATGCGTTTTGCGTTATGCGTTATGCCTTATGCGTTATGCGTTATGCGTTATGCGTTATGCGTTATGCGTTATGCGTTATGCGTTATGCGTAATGCGTTATGCGTTATGCGTTATGCGTTATGCGTTATGCGTTATGCGTTATGCGTTATGCGTTATGCGTTATGCGTTATGCGTTATGCGTTATGCGTTATGCGTTATGCGTTATGAGAAATGCGTGATCCGTTATGCGTTATGCGTTATGCGTTATGCGTTATGCGTTATGCGTTATGGGTTATGCGTTATGCGTTATGTGTTATGCGTTATGCGTTATGCGTTATGCGTTATGCGTTATGCGTTATGCGTTATGCGTTATGCGTTATGCGTTATGCGTTATGCGTTATAAGTTATGCGTTATGCGTTATGCGTTATGCGTTATGCGTTATGCGTTATGCGTTATGCGTTATGCGTTATGCGTTATGCGTTATGCGTTATGCGTTATGCGTTATGCGTTATGCGTTATGCGTTATGCGTTATGCGTTATGCGTTATGCGTTATGCGTTATGCGTTATGCGTTATGCGTTATGCGTTACGCAATATGCGTTATGCGTTATGCGTTATGCGTTATGCGTTATGCGTTATGCGTTATGCGTGATCCGTTATGCGTTATGCGTTATGAGTAATGCGTGATCCGTTATGCGTTATGCGTTATGCGTTATGCGTTATGCGTTATGCGTTATGCGTTATGCGTTATGGGTTATGCGTTATGCGTTATGCGTTATGCGTTATGCGTTATGCGTTATGCGTTATGGGTTATGAGTAATGCGTGACCCGTTATGCGTTATGCTTTATGCGTTATGAGTTACGCGTAATGCGTTATGCGCTATGGGTCATGCGTTAAGCGTTATGCGTTATGCGTTATGCGTTATGGGTTATGCGTTATGTGTTATGCGTTATGCGTTATGCGTTATGCGTTATGCGTTATGGGTTATCCGTTATGCGTCATCCGATATGCGTTATGCGTTATGCGTTATGCGTTATGCGTTATGCGTTATGCGTTATGTGTTATCCGTTATGAGTTATCCGTTATGCGTTTTGCGTTATGCGTTATGCGTTATGCGTTATGCGTTATGCGTTATGCGTTATGCGATATGCGTTATGCGTTATGCGTTATGCCTTATGCGTTATGCGATTTGCGTTATGCGTTATGCGTTATGCGTTATGCGTTATGCGTTATGCGTTATGCGTTATGCGTTATGCGTTATGCGTTATGCGTTATGCGTTATGCGTTATGCGTTATGCGTTATGCGTTATGCGTTATGCGTTATGCGTTATGCGTTACGCAATATGCGTTATGCGTTATGCGTTATGCGTTATGCGTTATGCGTTATGCGTTATGCGTGATTCGTTATGCGTTTTGCGTTATGCGTTATGCGTTATGCGTTATGCGTTATGGGTAAGCGTTATGTGTTATGCGTTATGCGTTATGCGTTATGCGTTTTGCGTTATGCGTTATAAGTAATGCGTGATCCGTTATGGGTTATGCGTTATGCGTTATGCGTTTTGCGTTATGCGTTATGCCTTATGCGTTATGCGTTATGCGTTATGCGTTATGCGTTATGCGTTATGCGTTATGCGTTATGCGTTATGCGTTATGCGTTATGCGTAATGCGTTATGCGTTATGCGTTATGCGTTATGCGTTATGCGTTATGCGTTATGCGTTATGCGTTATGCGTTATGCGTTATGCGTTATGAGAAATGCGTGATCCGTTATGCGTTATGCGTTATGCGTTATGCGTTATGCGTTATGCGTTATGCGTTATGGGTTATGCGTTATGTGTTATGCGTTATGCGTTATGCGTTATGCGTTATGCGTTATGCGTTATGCGTTATGCGTTATGCGTTATGCGTTATGCGTTATGCGTTATGCGTTATGCGTTATGCGTTATGCGTTATGCGTTACGCGTTATGCGTTATGCGTTATGCGATATGTGTTATCCGTTATGAGTTATGAGTAATGCGTGATCCGTTATGTGTTATGCGTTATGAGTAATGCGTGATCCGTTATGCGTTATGCGTTATGAGTAATGCTTGATCCGTTACGCGTTATGCGTTATGCGTTATGGGTTATGCGTTATGTGTTATGAGTTATGCGTTATGCGTTATGCGTTATGCGTTATGCGATATGGGTTATGAGTAATGCGTGATCCGTTATGCGTTATGCTTTATGCGTTATGAGTTACGCGTAATGCGTTATGCGTTATGCGTTATGGGTTATGCGTTATGTGTTATGAGTTATGCGTTATGCGTTATGCGTTATGCGTTATGCGTTATGCGTTATGCGTTATGCGTTATGCGTTATGCGATATGCGTTATGCGTTGTGCGTTATGCGTTATGCGTTATGCGTTATGCGTTATGCGTTATGCGTTATGCGATATGCGTTATGCGTTATGCGTTATGCGTTATGCGTTATGCGTTATGCGTTATGCGTTATGGGTTATGCGTTATGCGTTATGCGTTATGCGTTATGCGTTATGCGTTATGCGTTATGCGTTATGCGTTATGCGTTATGCGTTATGCGTTATGCGTTATGCGTTATGCGTTATGCGTTATGCGTTATGCGTTATGCGTTATGCGTTACGCAATATGCGTTATGCGTTATGCGTTATGCGTTATGCGTTATGCGTTATGCGTTATGCGTGATCCGTTATGCGTTATGCGTTATGAGTAATGCGTGATCCGTTATGCGTTATGCGTTATGCGTTATGCGTTATGCGTTATGCGTTATGCGTTATGGGTTATGCGTTATGCGTTATGCGTTATGCGTTATGCGTTATGCGTTATGCGTTATGCGTTATGCGTTATGAGTAATGCGTGATCCGTTATGCGTTATGCGTTATGCGTTATGCGTTATGTGTTATGCGTTGTGAGTTATCCGCTATGCGTTATGCGTTTTGCGTTATGCATTATGCGTTATGCGTTGTGCTTTATGCGTTATGCGTTATGCGTTATAGGTTATGCGTTATGTGTCATGCGTTATGCGTTATGCGTTATGCGTTATGCGTTATGCGTTATGCATTATGCGTTATGCGTTATGCTTTATGCGTTATGCGTTATAAGTAATGCGTGATCCGTTATGTGTTATGCGTTATGCGTTATGCGTTATGTGTTATGCGTTGTGCGTTATCCGCTATGCGTTATTCGTTTTGCGATATGCGTTATGCGTTATGCGTTGTGCGTTATGCGTTATGCGTTATAGGTTATGCGTTATGTGTCATGCGTTATGCGTTATGCGTTATGCGTTATGCGGTATGCGTTATGCGTTATGCGTTATGCGTTATGCGTTATGCGTTATGCGTTATGGGTTATGCGTTATGCGTTATGCGTTATGCGTTATGATTTATGCGTTATGCGATATGCGTTATGCGTTATGCGTTATGCGTTATGCGTTATGCGTTATGCGTTATGCGTTATGCGTTATGCGTTATGCGTTATGCGTTATGCGTTATGCGTTATGCGTTATGCGTTATGCGTTATGCGTTATGCGTTATGCGTTATGCGTTATGCGTTATGCATTATGCGTTATGCGTTATGCGTTATGTGTTATCCGTTATGAGTTATGAGTAATGCGTGATCCGTTATGCGTTATGCGTTATGAGTAATGCGTGATCCGTTATGCGTTATGCGTTATGAGTAATGCTTGATCCGTTACGCGTTATGCGTTATGCGTTATGCGTTTTGCTTCATGCGTTATGCGTTATGCGTTATGCGTTATGCGTTATGCGTTATGCGTTATGCGTTATGCGTTATGCGTTATGCGTTATGCGTTATGCGTTATGCGTGATCCGTTATGCGTTATGCTTTATGCGTTACGCGTTATGCGTTATGCGTTATGAGTTGTGCGTTATGTGTTATCCGTTATGCGTTATGCGTTATGCGTTATGCGTTATGTGTTATGCGTTATGCGTTATGCGTTATGCGTTATGCGTTATGCGTTATGCGTTATGCGTTATGCGTTATGCGTTATGCGTTATGAGTTGTGCGTTATACGTTATGCGTTATGCGTTATGCAGTATGCGTTATGCGTTATGCGTTATGCGTTATGCGATTTGCGTTATGCGTTATGGGTTATGCGTTATGCGTTATGCGTTATGCGTTATGCGTTATGCGTTATGCGTTATGCGTTATGTGTTATGCGTTATGCGTTATGCGTTATGCGTTATGCGTTATGCGTTATGGGTTATGCGTTATGCGTTATGCGTTATGCGTTATGCGTTATGCGTTATGCGTCATGCGTTATGCGTTATGAGTAATGCGTGATCCGTTATGCGTTATGCTTTATGCGTTACGCGTTATGCGTTATGCGTTATGAGTTGTGCGTTATACGTTATGCGTTATGCGTTATGCGTTATGCTTTATGCGTTATGCGTTATGAGTTATACGTTATGCGTTATGCGTTATACGTTATGCTTTATGCGTTGTGCGTTATACGTTTGCGTTATGCGTTATGCGTTATGTGTTATGCGTTAGGCTTTATGCGTTATGCGTGATCCGTTATGCGTTAGGCGTTATGCGTTTTGCGGTATTCGTTATGCGTTATGCATTATGCGTTATGCGTTATACGTTATGCTTTATGCGTGATGCGTTATGCTTTATGCGTTATGCGTTATGCGTTATGCGTTTTGCTTAATGCGTTATGCGTTATGCGTTATGCGTTATGCGTTATGCGTTATGCGTTATGCGTTATGCGTTATGCGTTAGGCGTTATGCGTTATGCGTTATGCGTTAGGCGTTGTTCGTTATGCGTTATGCGTTATGCGTTATGCGTTATGCGTTATGCGTTAGGCGTTGTTCGTTATGCGTTATGCGTTATGCGTTGTGCGTTAGACGTTTGCGTTATGCGTTATGCTTTATGCGTTATGCGTTATGGGTTATGCGTTATGCGTTATGCCTTATGCGTTATGCGTTATGCATTATGCGTTAGGCGTTGTTCGTTATGCGTTATGCGTTGTGCGTTATACGTTTGCGTTATGCGTTATGCGTTATGCGTTATGCGTTATGCATTATGCGTTATGCGTGATGCGTTATGCGTTATGCGTTTTGCTTTATGCGTTATGCGTTATGCGTTATGCGTTATGCGTTATGCGTTATGCGTTATGCGGTATGCGTTATGCGTTATGCGGTATGCGTTATGCGTTATGCGTTATGCGTTATGCGTTATGCGTTATGTGTTATGCGTTATGCGTTATGCGTTATACGTTTGCGTTATGCGTTATGCGTTATGCTTTATGCGTTATGCGTTATGCGTTATGCGTTATGCATTATGCGTTAGGCGTTGTTCGTTATGCGTTATGCATTGTGCGTTATACGTTTGCGTTATGCGTTATGCGTTATGCTCTATGCGTGATGCGTTATGGTTTATGCGTTATGCGATATGCGTGATGCGTTATGCTTTATGCGTTATGCGCTATGTGTTATGCGTTATGCTTTATGCGTTATGCGTGATCCGTTATGCGTTAGGCGTTATGCGTTTTGCGGTATTCGTTATGCGTTATGCATTATGCGTTATGCGTTATACGTTATGCTTTATGCGTGATGCATTATGCGTTATGCGTTATGCGTTATGCGTTATGCGTTATGCGTTATGCGATATGCGTGATGCGTTATGCTTTATGCGTTATGCGTTATGAGTTATACGTTATGCGTTATGCGTTATGCGTTATGCGTTATGCGTTATGCGTTATGCGTTATGAGTAATGCGTGATCCGTTATGCGTTACGCGTTATGAGTAATGCGTGATCCATTATGCGTTATGCGTTATGCATTATGCGTTATGCGTTATGCGTTATGCGTTATGCGTTATGCGTTATGCGTTATGCGTTATGCGTTATGCGTTATGCGTTATGCGTTATGCGTTATGCGTTACGCGTTATGCGTTATGCGATTTGCGTTATGCGTTATGCGTTATGCGTTATGCATTATGCGTTATGCGTTATGCGTTATGCGTTATGCGTTATGCGTTATGAGTAATGCGTGATCCGTTATGTGTTATGCGTTATGCGTTATGAGTAATGCGTGCTCCGTTATGCGTTACGCGTTATGAGTAATGCGTGATCCATTATGCGTTATGCGTTATGCGTTATGCGTTATGCGTTATGCGTTATGCGTTATGCGTTATGCGTTATGCGTTATGCGTTATGCGTTATGCGTTATGAGTAATGCGTGATCCGTTATGTGTTATGCGTTATGCGTTATGAGTAATGCGTGCTCCGTTATGCGTTACGCGTTATGAGTAATGCGTGATCCATTATGCGTTATGCGTTATGCGTTATGCGTTATGCGTTATGCGATATGCGTTATGCGTTATGCGTTATGCGTTATGCGTTATGCGTTATGCGTTATGCGTTATGCGTTATGCGTTATGCGTTATGCGTTATGCGTTATGCGTTATGCGTTATGCGTTATGCGTTATGCGTTATGCGTTATGAGTAATGCGTGATCCGTTATGTGTTATGCGTTATGCGTTATGAGTAATGCGTGATCCGTTATGCGTTACGCGTTATGAGTAATGCGTGATCCATTATGCGTTATGCGTTATGCATTATGCGTTATGCGTTATGCGTTATGCGTTATGCGTTATGCGTTATGCGTTATGCGTTATGCGTTATGCGTTATGCGTTATGCGTTACGCGTTATGCGTTATGCGATTTGCGTTATGCGTTATGCGTTATGCGTTATGCATTATGCGTTATGCGTTATGCGTTATGCGTTATGCGTTATGCGTTATGAGTAATGCGTGATCCGTTATGTGTTATGCGTTATGCGTTATGAGTAATGCGTGCTCCGTTATGCGTTACGCGTTATGAGTAATGCGTGATCCATTATGCGTTATGCGTTATGCGTTATGCGTTATGCGTTATGCGTTATGCGTTATGCGTTATGCGTTATGCGTTATGCGTTATGCGTTATGCGTTATGCGTTATGCGTTATGCGTTATGCGTTATGCGTTATGCGTTATGCGTTATGCGTTATGCGTTATGCGTTATGCGTTATGCGTTATGCGTTATGCGTTATGCGTTATGCGTTATGCGTTATGAGTAATGCGTGATCCGTTATGTGTTATGCGTTATGCGTTATGAGTAATGCGTGATCCGTTATGCGTTACGCGTTATGAGTAATGCGTGATCCATTATGCGTTATGCGTTATGCATTATGCGTTATGCGTTATGCGTTATGCGTTATGCGTTATGCGTTATGCGTTATGCGTTATGCGTTATGCGTTATGCGTTATGCGTTATGCGTTACGCGTTATGCGTTATGCGATTTGCGTTATGCGTTATGCGTTATGCGTTATGCATTATGCGTTATGCGTAATGGGTTGTGCGTTATGAGTCATGCGTTATGAGTTGTGCGTTATACGTTATGCGTTATGCGTTATGCGTTATGCGTTATGCGTTATGCGATTTGCGTTTTGCGTTATGCGTTATGCGTTATGCGTTATGCGTTATGCGTTATGCGATTTGCGTTATGCGTTATGCGTTATGGGTTGTGCGTTATGAGTCATGCGTTATGCGTTATGCGTTTTGCTTCATGCGTTATGCGTTATGCGTTATGCGTTATGCGTTATGCGTTATGCGTTATGCGTTATGCGTTATGCGTTATGCGTTATGCGTTATGCGTTATGCGTTATGCGTGATCCGTTATGCGTTATGCTTTATGCGTTACGCGTTATGCGTTATGCGTTATGAGTTGTGCGTTATGTGTTATCCGTTATGCGTTATGCGTTATGCGTTATGCGTTATGTGTTATGCGTTATGCGTTATGCGTTATGCGTTATGCGTTATGCGTTATGCGTTATGCGTTATGCGTTATGCGTTATGCGTTATGAGTTGTGCGTTATACGTTATGCGTTATGCGTTATGCAGTATGCGTTATGCGTTATGCGTTATGCGTTATGCGATTTGCGTTATGCGTTATGGGTTATGCGTTATGTGTTATGCGTTATGCGTTATGCGTTATGCGTTATGCGTTATGCGTTATGTGTTATCCGTTATGCGTTATGCGTTATGCGTTATGCGTTATGCGTTATGGGTTATGCGTTATGCGTTATGCGTTATGCGTTATGCGTTATGCGTTATGCGTCATGCGTTATGCGTTATGAGTAATGCGTGATCCGTTATGCGTTATGCTTTATGCGTTACGCGTTATGCGTTATGCGTTATGAGTTGTGCGTTATACGTTATGCGTTATGCGTGATGCGTTATGCTTTATGCGTTATGCGTTATGAGTTATACGTTATGCGTTATGCGTTATACGTTATGCTTTATGCGTTGTGCGTTATACGTTTGCGTTATGCGTTATGCGTTATGTGTTATGCGTTAGGCTTTATGCGTTATGCGTGATCCGTTATGCGTTAGGCGTTATGCGTTTTGCGGTATTCGTTATGCGTTATGCATTATGCGTTATGCGTTATACGTTATGCTTTATGCGTGATGCGTTATGCTTTATGCGTTATGCGTTATGCGTTATGCGTTTTGCTTAATGCGTTATGCGTTATGCGTTATGCGTTATGCGTTATGCGTTATGCGTTAGGCGTTATGCGTTATGCGTTATGCGTTAGGCGTTGTTCGTTATGCGTTATGCGTTATGCGTTATGCGTTATGCGTTATGCGTTAGGCGTTGTTCGTTATGCGTTATGCGTTATGCGTTGTGCGTTAGACGTTTGCGTTATGCGTTATGCTTTATGCGTTATGCGTTATGGGTTATGCGTTATGCGTTATGCCTTATGCGTTATGCGTTATGCATTATGCGTTAGGCGTTGTTCGTTATGCGTTATGCGTTGTGCGTTATACGTTTGCGTTATGCGTTATGCGTTATGCGTTATGCGTTATGCGTTATGCATTATGCGTTATGCGTGATGCGTTATGCGTTATGCGTTTTGCTTTATGCGTTATGCGTTATGCGTTATGCGTTATGCGTTATGCGTTATGCGTTATGCGGTATGCGTTATGCGTTATGCGGTATGCGTTATGCGTTATGCGTTATGCGTTATGCGTTATGCGTTATGTGTTATGCGTTATGCGTTATGCGTTATGCGTTATACGTTTGCGTTATGCGTTATGCGTTATGCTTTATGCGTTATGCGTTATGCGTTATGCGTTATGCATTATGCGTTAGGCGTTGTTCGTTATGCGTTATGCATTGTGCGTTATACGTTTGCGTTATGCGTTATGCGTTATGCTCTATGCGTGATGCGTTATGGTTTATGCGTTATGCGATATGCGTGATGCGTTATGCTTTATGCGTTATGCGCTATGTGTTATGCGTTATGCTTTATGCGTTATGCGTGATCCGTTATGCGTTAGGCGTTATGCGTTTTGCGGTATTCGTTATGCGTTATGCATTATGCGTTATGCGTTATACGTTATGCTTTATGCGTGATGCATTATGCGTTATGCGTTATGCGTTATGCGTTATGCGTTATGCGTTATGCGATATGCGTGATGCGTTATGCTTTATGCGTTATGCGTTATGAGTTATACGTTATGCGTTATGCGTTATGCGTTATGCGTTATGCGTTATGCGTTATGCGGTATGCGTTATGCGTTATGCGGTATGCGTTATGCGTTATGCGTTATGCTTTATGCGTTATGCGTTATGCGTTATGCGTTATGCGTTATGCGTTATGCGGTATGCGTTATGCGTTATGCGATTTGCGTTATGCGTTATGCGGTATGCGTTATGCGTTATGCGTTATGCGTTATGCGTTATGCGTTATGCGTTATGCGTTATGCGTTATGCGTTATGCGTTATGCGTTATGCGTTATGCGTTATGCGTTATGCGTTATGCGTTATGCGTTATGCGTTATGCGTTATGCGTTATGCGTTATGCGTTATGCGTTATGCGTTATGCGTTATGCGTTATGCGTTATGCGTTATGCGTTATGCGTTATGAGTAATGCGTGATCCGTTATGTGTTATGCGTTATGCGTTATGAGTAATGCGTGCTCCGTTATGCGTTACGCGTTATGAGTAATGCGTGATCCATTATGCGTTATGCGTTATGCGTTATGCGTTATGCGTTATGCGTTATGCGTTATGCGTTATGCGTTATGCGTTATGCGTTATGCGTTATGCGTTATGCGTTATGCGTTATGCGTTTTGCGTTATGCGTTATGCATTATGCGTTATGCGTTATGCGTTATGCGTTATGCGTTATGCGTTATGCGTTATGCGTTATGCGTTATGCGTTATGCGTTATGCGTTATGCGTTATGCGTTACGCGTTATGCGTTATGCGATTTGCGTTATGCGTTATGCGTTATGCGTTATGCATTATGCGTTATGCGTAATGGGTTGTGCGTTATGAGTCATGCGTTATGAGTTGTGCGTTATACGTTATGCGTTATGCGTTATGCGTTATGCGTTATGCGTTATGCGATTTGCGTTTTGCGTTATGCGTTATGCGTTATGCGTTATGCGTTATGCGTTATGCGATTTGCGTTATGCGTTATGCGTTATGGGTTGTGCGTTATGAGTCATGCGTTATGCGTTATGCGTTTTGCTTCATGCGTTATGCGTTATGCGTTATGCGTTATGCGTTATGCGTTATGCGTTATGCGTTATGCGTTATGCGTTATGCGTTATGCGTTATGCGTTATGCGTTATGCGTGATCCGTTATGCGTTATGCTTTATGCGTTACGCGTTATGCGTTATGCGTTATGAGTTGTGCGTTATGTGTTATCCGTTATGCGTTATGCGTTATGCGTTATGCGTTATGCGTTATGCGTTATGCGTTATGCGTTATGCGTTATGCGTTATGCGTTATGCGTTATGCGTTATGCGTTATGCGTTATGCGTTATGCGTTATGCGTTATGAGTTGTGCGTTATACGTTATGCGTTATGCGTTATGCAGTATGCGTTATGCGTTATGCGTTATGCGTTATGCGATTTGCGTTATGCGTTATGGGTTATGCGTTATGTGTTATGCGTTATGCGTTATGCGTTATGCGTTATGCGTTATGCGTTATGTGTTATCCGTTATGCGTTATGCGTTATGCGTTATGCGTTATGCGTTATGGGTTATGCGTTATGCGTTATGCGTTATGCGTTATGCGTTATGCGTTATGCGTCATGCGTTATGCGTTATGAGTAATGCGTGATCCGTTATGCGTTATGCTTTATGCGTTACGCGTTATGCGTTATGCGTTATGAGTTGTGCGTTATACGTTATGCGTTATGCGTTATGCGTTATGCGATTTGCGTTATGCGTTATGCGGTATGCGTTATGCGTTATGCGTTATGCGTTATGCGTTATGCGTTATGCGTTATGCGTTATGCGTTATGCGTTATGCGTTATGCGTTATGCGTTATGCGTTATGCGTTATGCGTTATGCGTTATGCGTTATGCGTTATGCGTTATGCGTTATGCGTTATGCGTTATGCGTTATGCGTTATGCGTTATGCGTTATGCGTTATGCGTTATGCGTTATGCGTTATGCGTTATGCGTTATGCGTTATGCGTTATGCGTTATGCGTTATGCGTTATGCGTTATGCGTTATGAGTAATGCGTGATCCGTTATGTGTTATGCGTTATGCGTTATGATTAATGCGTGATCCGTTATGCGTTACGCGTTATGAGTAATGCGTGATCCATTATGCGTTATGTGTTATGCATTATGCGTTATGCGTTATGCGTTATGCGTTATGCGTTATGCGTTATGCGTTATGCGTTATGCGTTATGCGTTATGCGTTATGCGTTATGCGTTATGCGTTATGCGTTATGAGTTATGCGTTACGCGTTATGAGTAATTCGTGATCCATTATGCGTTATGCGTTATGTATTATGCGTTATGCGTTATGCGTTATGCGTTATGCTTTATGCGTTACGCGTTATGCGTTATGCGATTTGCGTTATGCGTTATGCGTTATGCGTTATTCGTTATGCGTTATGCGTTATGCGTAATGGGTTGTGCGTTATGAGTCATGCGTTATGAGTTGTGCGTTATACGTTATGCGTTATGCGTTATGCGTTATGCGTTATGCGTTATGCGTTATGCGTTATGCGTTATGCGTTATGCGATTTGCGTTATGCGTTATACGTTATGGGTTGTGCGTTATGAGTAATGCGTGATCCGTTATGCGTTATGCTTTATGCGTTACGCGTTATGCGTTATGCGTTATGAGTTGTGCGTTATACGTTATGCGTTATGCGTTATGCGTTATGCGATTTGCGTTATGCGTTATGCGGTATGCGTTATGCGTTATGCGTTATGCGTTATGCGTTATGCGTTATGCGTTATGCGTTACGCGTTATGCGTTATGCGATTTGCGTTATGCGTTATGCGTTATGCGTTATGCGTTATGCGTTATGCGTTATGCGTAATGGGTTGTGCGTTATGAGTCATGCGTTATGAGTTGTGCGTTATACGTTATACGTTATGCGTTATGCGTTATGCGTTATGCGATTTGCGTTATGCGTTATGCGGTATGCGTTATGCGATATGCGTTATGCGTCATGCGTTATGCGTTATGCGTTATGCGTTATGCGTTATGCGTTATGCGTTATGCGTTATGCGTTATGCGTTATGCGTTATGCGTTATGCGTTATGCGATTTGCGTTATGCGTTATGCGTTTTGCGTTATGCGTTATGCGTTATGCGTTATGGGTTATGCGTTATGCGTTATGCGTTATGCGTTATGCGTTATGCGTTATGCGTTATGCGTTATGCGTTATGCGTTATGCGTTATGAGTAATGCGTGATCCGTTATGCGTTATGCGTTATGAGTAATGCGTGATCCGTTATGCGTTATGCGTTATGCATTATGCGTTATGCGTTATGCGTTATGCGTTATGCTTTATGCGTTACGCGTTATGCGTTATGAGTAATTCGTGATCCATTATGCGTTATGCGTTATGTATTATGCGTTATGCGTTATGCGATTTGCGTTATGCGTTATGCGTTTTGCTTTATGCGTTATGCGTTATGGGTTATGCATTATGCGTTATGCGTTATGAGTAATGCGTGATCCGTTATGTGTTATGCGTTATGCGTTATGCGTTATGCGTTATGCGTTATGCGTTATGCGTTATGCGTTATGCGTTATGCGTTATGCGTTATGCGTTATGCGGTATGCGTTATGCGTTATGCGTTATGCGTTATGCGTTATGCGTTATGCGTTATGCGTTATGCGTTATGCGTTATGCGTTATGCGTTATGCGTTATGCGTTATGCGTTATGCGTTATGCGTTATGCGTTATGCGTTATGCGTTATGCGTTATGAGTAATGCGTGATCCGTTATGTGTTATGCGTTATGCGTTATGATTAATGCGTGATCCGTTATGCGTTACGCGTTATGAGTAATGCGTGATCCATTATGCGTTATGTGTTATGCGTTATGCGTTATGTATTATGCGTTATGCGTTATGCGTTATGCGTTATGCTTTATGCGTTACGCGTTATGCGTTATGCGATTTGCGTTATGCGTTATGCGTTATGCGTTATTCGTTATGCGTTATGCGTTATGCGTAATGGGTTGTGCGTTATGAGTCATGCGTTATGAGTTGTGCGTTATACGTTATGCGTTATGCGTTATGCGTTATGCGATTTGCGTTATGCGTTATGCGTTATGCGTTATGCGTTATGCGATTTGCGTTATGCGTTATACGTTATGGGTTGTGCGTTATGAGTTGTGCGTTACACGTTATGCGTTATGCGTTATGCGTTATGCGATTTGCGTTATGCGTTATGCGGTATGCGTTACGCGTTATGCGTTATGCGTTATGCGTTATGCGTTATGCGTTATGCGTTATGCGTTATGCGGTATGCGTTATGCGTTATGCGTTATGCGTTATGCGTTATGCGTTATGCGTTATGCGTTATGCGTTATGCGTTATGCGTTATGAGTAATGCGTGATCCGTTATGTGTTATGCGTTATGCGTTATGAGTAATGCGTGATCCGTTATGCGTTACGCGTTATGAGTAATGCGTGATCCATTATGCGTTATGCGTTATGCATTATGCGTTATGCGTTATGCGTTATGCGTTATGCGTTATGCGTTATGCGTTATGCGTTATGCGTTATGCGTTATGCGTTACGCGTTATGCGTTATGCGATTTGCGTTATGCGTTATGCGTTATGCGTTATGCGTTATGCGTTATGCGTTATGCGTTATGCGTAATGGGTTGTGCGTTATGAGTCATGCGTTATGAGTTGTGCGTTATACGTTATGCGTTATGCGTTATGCGTTATGCGTTATGCGATTTGCGTTATGCGTTATGCGTTATGCGTTATGCGTTATGCGTTATGCGTTATGCGTTATGCGTTATGCGATTTGCGTTATGCGTTATGCGTTATGGGTTGTGCGTTATGAGTCATGCGTTATGCGTTATGCGTTTTGCTTCATGCGTTATGCGTTATGCGTCATGCGTTATGCGTTATGCGTTATGCGTTATGCGTTATGCGTTATGCGTTATGCGTTATGCGTTATGCGTTATGCGTTATGCGTTATGCGATTTGCGTTATGCGTTATGCGTTTTGCGTTATGCGTTATGCGTTATGCGTTATGGGTTATGCGTTATGCGTTATGCGTTATGCGTTATGCGTTATGCGTTATGCGTTATGCGTTATGCGTTATGAGTAATGCGTGATCCGTTATGCGTTATGCGTTATGAGTAATGCGTGATCCGTTATGCGTTATGCGTTATGCATTATGCGTTATGCGTTATGCGTTATGCGTTATGCTTTATGCGTTACGCGTTATGCGTTATGCGATTTGCGTTATGCGTTATGCGATATGCGTTATGCGTTATGGGTTATGCGTTATGCGATTTGGGTTATGCGTTATGCGTTTTGCTTTATGCGTTATGCGTTATGGGTTATGCATTATGCGTTATGCGTTATGAGTAATGCGTGATCCGTTATGTGTTATGCGTTATGCGTTATGCGTTATGCGTTATGCGTTATGCGTTATGCTTTATGAGTTATGCATTATGCGTTATGCGATTTGCGTTATGCGTTATGCGTTATGCGTTATGCGTTATGCGTTATGCGTTATGCGTTATGCTTTATGCGTTATGCGTTATGCGATTTGCGTTATGCGTTATGCGTTATGCGTTATGCGATTTGCGTTATGCGTTATGCGTTATGGGTTGTGCGTTATGAGTCATGCGTTATGCGTTATGCGTTTTGCTTTATGCGTTATGCGTTATGAGTAATGCGTGATCCGTTATGCGTTATGCGTTATGAGTAATGCGTGATCCGTTATGCGTTATGCGTTATGCATTATGCGTTAAGCGTTATGCGTTATGCGTTATGCTTTATGCGTTACGCGTTATGCGTTATGCGATTTGCGTTATGCGTTATGCGTTATGCGTTATGCGTTATGGGTTGTGCGGTATGCGTTATGCGTTATGCGTTATGCGTTATGCGTCATGCGTTATGCGTTATGCGTTATGCGTTATGCGTTATGCGTTATGCGTTATGCGGTATGCGTTATGCGTTATGCGTTATGCGTTATGCGTTATGCGTTATGCGTTATGCGTTATGCGTTATGCGTTATGCGTTGTGCGTTATGCGTTATGCGTTATGCGTTATGCGTTATGCGTTATGAGTAATGCGTGATCCGTTATGCGTTATGCGTTATGAGTAATGCGTGATCCGTTATGCGTTATGCGCTATGCATTATGCGTTATGCGTTATGCGTTATGCGTTATGCGTTATGCTTTATGAGTTATGCATTATGCGTTATGCGATTTGCGTTATGCGTTATGCTTTATGCGTTATGCGTTATGCGATTTGCGTTATGCGTTATGCGTTATGCGTTATGCGATTTGCGTTATGCGTTATGCGTTATGGGTTGTGCGTTATGAGTCATGCGTTATGCGTTATGCGTTTTGCTTTATGCGTTATGCGTTATGAGTAATGCGTGATCCGTTATGCGTTATGCGTTATGAGTAATGCGTGATCCGTTATGCGTTATGCGTTATGCATTATGCGTTAAGCGTTATGCGTTATGCGTTATGCTTTATGCGTTACGCGTTATGCGTTATGCGATTTGCGTTATGCGTTATGCGTTATGCGTTATGCGTTATGGGTTGTGCGGTATGCGTTATGCGTTATGCGTTATGCGTTATGCGTCATGCGTTATGCGTTATGCGTTATGCGTTATGCGTTATGCGTTATGCGGTATGCGTTATGCGTTATGCGTTATGCGTTATGCGTTATGCGTTATGCGTTATGCGTTATGCGTTATGCGTTGTGCGTTATGCGTTATGCGTTATGCGTTATGCGTTATGCGTTATGAGTAATGCGTGATCCGTTATGCGTTAAGCTTTATGCGTTACGCGTTATGCGTTATGCGTTATGAGTAATGCGTGATCCGTTATGCGTTATGCGTTATGCGTTATGCGTTATGCGTTATGCGTTATGCGTTATGCGTTATGAGTAATGCGTGAAAAGTTATGCGTTATTCGTTATGCGTTATGCGTTATGAATAATGCGTGATCCGTTATTCGTTATGCGTTATGTGCTATGAGTAATGCGTGATCCGTTATGCGTTATGCGTTATGAGTAATGCGTGATCCGTTATGCGTTATGCGTTATGCATTAAGCGTTATGCGTTATGCGTTATGCGTTATGCGTTATGAGTAATGCGTGATCCGTTATGCGTTATGCTTTATGCGTTACGCGTTATGCGTTATGCGTTATGAGTTGTGCGTTATACGTTATGCGTTATGCGTTATGCGTTATGCGATTTGCGTTATGCGTTATGCGGTATGCGTTATGCGTTATGCGTTATGCGTTATGCGTTATGCGTTATGCGTTATGCGTTACGCGTTATGCGTTATGCGATTTGCGTTATGCGTTATGCGTTATGCGTTATGCGTTATGCGTTATGCGTAATGGGTTGTGCGTTATGAGTCATGCGTTATGAGTTGTGCGTTATACGTTATACGTTATGCGTTATGCGTTATGCGTTATGCGATTTGCGTTATGCGTTATGCGGTATGCGTTATGCGATATGCGTTATGCGTCATGCGTTATGCGTTATGCGTTATGCGTTATGCGTTATGCGTTATGCGTTATGCGTTATGCGTTATGCGTTATGCGTTATGCGTTATGCGATTTGCGTTATGCGTTATGCGTTTTGCGTTATGCGTTATGCGTTATGCGTTATGGGTTATGCGTTATGCGTTATGCGTTATGCGTTATGCGTTATGCGTTATGCGTTATGCGTTATGCGTTATGCGTTATGCGTTATGAGTAATGCGTGATCCGTTATGCGTTATGCGTTATGAGTAATGCGTGATCCGTTATGCGTTATGCGTTATGCATTATGCGTTATGCGTTATGCGTTATGCGTTATGCTTTATGCGTTACGCGTTATGCGTTATGAGTAATTCGTGATCCATTATGCGTTATGCGTTATGTATTATGCGTTATGCGTTATGCGATTTGCGTTATGCGTTATGCGTTTTGCTTTATGCGTTATGCGTTATGGGTTATGCATTATGCGTTATGCGTTATGAGTAATGCGTGATCCGTTATGTGTTATGCGTTATGCGTTATGCGTTATGCGTTATGCGTTATGCGTTATGCGTTATGCGTTATGCGTTATGCGTTATGCGTTATGCGTTATGCGGTATGCGTTATGCGTTATGCGATATGCGTTATGCGTTATGCGTTATGCGTTATGCATTATGCGTTATGCGTTATGCGTTATGCGTTATGCGTTATGCGTTATGCGTTATGCGTTATGCGTTATGCGTTATGCGTTATGCGTTATGCGTTATGCGTTATGAGTAATGCGTGATCCGTTATGTGTTATGCGTTATGCGTTATGATTAATGCGTGATCCGTTATGCGTTACGCGTTATGAGTAATGCGTGATCCATTATGCGTTATGTGTTATGCGTTATGCGTTATGTATTATGCGTTATGCGTTATGCGTTATGCGTTATGCTTTATGCGTTACGCGTTATGCGTTATGCGATTTGCGTTATGCGTTATGCGTTATTCGTTATGCGTTATGCGTTATGCGTAATGGGTTGTGCGTTATGAGTCATGCGTTATGAGTTGTGCGTTATACGTTATGCGTTATGCGTTATGCGTTATGCGATTTGCGTTATGCGTTATGCGTTATGCGTTATGCGTTATGCGATTTGCGTTATGCGTTATACGTTATGGGTTGTGCGTTATGAGTAATGCGTGATCCGTTATGCGTTATGCTTTATGCGTTACGCGTTATGCGTTATGCGTTATGAGTTGTGCGTTACACGTTATGCGTTATGCGTTATGCGTTATGCGATTTGCGTTATGCGTTATGCGGTATGCGTTATGCGTTATGCGTTATGCGTTATGCGTTATGCGTTATGCGTTATGCGTTATGCGTTATGCGGTATGCGTTATGCGTTATGCGTTATGCGTTATGCGTTATGCGTTATGCGTTATGCGTTATGCGTTATGCGTTATGCGTTATGAGTAATGCGTGATCCGTTATGTGTTATGCGTTATGCGTTATGAGTAATGCGTGATCCGTTATGCGTTACGCGTTATGAGTAATGCGTGATCCATTATGCGTTATGCGTTATGCATTATGCGTTATGCGTTATGCGTTATGCGTTATGCGTTATGCGTTATGCGTTATGCGTTATGCGTTATGCGTTATGCGTTATGCGTTATGCGTTATGCGTTACGCGTTATGCGTTATGCGATTTGCGTTATGCGTTATGCGTTATGCGTTATGCGTTATGCGTTATGCGTAATGGGTTGTGCGTTATGAGTCATGCGTTATGAGTTGTGCGTTATACGTTATGCGTTATGCGTTATGCGTTATGCGTTATGCGATTTGCGTTATGCGTTATGCGTTATGCGTTATGCGTTATGCGTTATGCGTTATGCGTTATGCGTTATGCGTTATGCGATTTGCGTTATGCGTTATGCGTTATGGGTTGTGCGTTATGAGTCATGCGTTATGCGTTATGCGTTTTGCTTCATGCGTTATGCGTTATGCGTCATGCGTTATGCGTTATGCGTTATGCGTTATGCGTTATGCGTTATGCGTTATGCGTTATGCGTTATGCGTTATGCGTTATGCGTTATGCGATTTGCGTTATGCGTTATGCGTTTTGCGTTATGCGTTATGCGTTATGCGTTATGGGTTATGCGTTATGCGTTATGCGTTATGCGTTATGCGTTATGCGTTATGCGTTATGCGTTATGCGTTATGCGTTATGCGTTATGAGTAATGCGTGATCCGTTATGCGTTATGCGTTATGAGTAATGCGTGATCCGTTATGCGTTATGCGTTATGCATTATGCGTTATGCGTTATGCGTTATGCGTTATGCGTTATGCTTTATGCGTTACGCGTTATGCGTTATGCGATTTGCGTTATGCGTTATGCGATATGCGTTATGCGTTATGCTTTATGCGTTATGCGTTATGCGATTTGCGTTATGCGTTATGCGTTATGCGTTATGCGATTTGCGTTATGCGTTATGCGTTATGGGTTGTGCGTTATGAGTCATGCGTTATGCGTTATGCGTTTTGCTTTATGCGTTATGCGTTATGAGTAATGCGTGATCCGTTATGCGTTATGCGTTATGAGTAATGCGTGATCCGTTATGCGTTATGCGTTATGCATTATGCGTTAAGCGTTATGCGTTATGCGTTATGCTTTATGCGTTACGCGTTATGCGTTATGCGATTTGCGTTATGCGTTATGCGTTATGCGTTATGCGTTATGGGTTGTGCGGTATGCGTTATGCGTTATGCGTTATGCGTTATGCGTCATGCGTTACGCGTTATGCGTTATGCGTTATGAGTTGTGCGTTACACGTTATGCGTTATGCGTTATGCGTTATGCGATTTGCGTTATGCGTTATGCGGTATGCGTTATGCGTTATGCGTTATGCGTTATGCGTTATGCGTTATGCGTTATGCGTTATGCGTTATGCGGTATGCGTTATGCGTTATGCGTTATGCGTTATGCGTTATGCGTTATGCGTTATGCGTTATGCGTTATGCGTTATGCGTTATGAGTAATGCGTGATCCGTTATGTGTTATGCGTTATGCGTTATGAGTAATGCGTGATCCGTTATGCGTTACGCGTTATGAGTAATGCGTGATCCATTATGCGTTATGCGTTATGCATTATGCGTTATGCGTTATGCGTTATGCGTTATGCGTTATGCGTTATGCGTTATGCGTTATGCGTTATGCGTTATGCGTTACGCGTTATGCGTTATGCGATTTGCGTTATGCGTTATGCGTTATGCGTTATGCGTTATGCGTTATGCGTAATGGGTTGTGCGTTATGAGTCATGCGTTATGAGTTGTGCGTTATACGTTATGCGTTATGCGTTATGCGTTATGCGTTATGCGATTTGCGTTATGCGTTATGCGTTATGCGTTATGCGTTATGCGTTATGCGTTATGCGTTATGCGTTATGCGATTTGCGTTATGCGTTATGCGTTATGGGTTGTGCGTTATGAGTCATGCGTTATGCGTTATGCGTTTTGCTTCATGCGTTATGCGTTATGCGTCATGCGTTATGCGTTATGCGTTATGCGTTATGCGTTATGCGTTATGCGTTATGCGTTATGCGTTATGCGTTATGCGTTATGCGTTATGCGATTTGCGTTATGCGTTATGCGTTTTGCGTTATGCGTTATGCGTTATGCGTTATGGGTTATGCGTTATGCGTTATGCGTTATGCGTTATGCGTTATGCGTTATGCGTTATGCGTTATGCGTTATGAGTAATGCGTGATCCGTTATGCGTTATGCGTTATGAGTAATGCGTGATCCGTTATGCGTTATGCGTTATGCATTATGCGTTATGCGTTATGCGTTATGCGTTATGCGTTATGCTTTATGCGTTACGCGTTATGCGTTATGCGATTTGCGTTATGCGTTATGCGATATGCGTTATGCGTTATGGGTTATGCGTTATGCGATTTGCGTTATGCGTTATGCGTTTTGCTTTATGCGTTATGCGTTATGGGTTATGCATTATGCGTTATGCGTTATGAGTAATGCGTGATCCGTTATGTGTTATGCGTTATGCGTTATGCGTTATGCGTTATGCGTTATGCGTTATGCGTTATGCGTTACGCGTAATGCGTTATGCGTTATGAGTAATGCGTGATCCGTTATGCGTTATGCGTTATGAGTAATGCGTGATCCGTTATGCGTTATGCGCTATGCATTATGCGTTATGCGTTATGCGTTATGCGTTATGCGTTATGCTTTATGAGTTATGCATTATGCGTTATGCGATTTGCGTTATGCGTTATGCGTTATGCGTTATGCGTTATGCGTTATGCGTTATGCTTTATGCGTTATGCGTTATGCGATTTGCGTTATGCGTTATGCGTTATGCGTTATGCGATTTGCGTTATGCGTTATGCGTTATGGGTTGTGCGTTATGAGTCATGCGTTATGCGTTATGCGTTTTGCTTTATGCGTTATGCGTTATGAGTAATGCGTGATCCGTTATGCGTTATGCGTTATGAGTAATGCGTGATCCGTTATGCGTTATGCGTTATGCATTATGCGTTAAGCGTTATGCGTTATGCGTTATGCTTTATGCGTTACGCGTTATGCGTTATGCGATTTGCGTTATGCGTTATGCGTTATGCGTTATGCGTTATGGGTTGTGCGGTATGCGTTATGCGTTATGCGTTATGCGTTATGCGTCATGCGTTATGCGTTATGCGTTATGCGTTATGCGTTATGCGTTATGCGGTATGCGTTATGCGTTATGCGTTATGCGTTATGCGTTATGCGTTATGCGTTATGCGTTATGCGTTATGCGTTATGCGTTATGCGTTGTGCGTTATGCGTTATGCGTTATGCGTTATGCGTTATGCGTTATGAGTAATGCGTGATCCGTTATGCGTTAAGCTTTATGCGTTACGCGTTATGCGTTATGCGTTATGAGTAATGCGTGATCCGTTATGCGTTATGCGTTATGCGTTATGCGTTATGCGTTATGCGTTATGCGTTATGCGTTATGCGTTATGCGTTATGCGTTATGCGTTATGCGTTATGATTTATGCGTTATGCGTTATGAGTAATGCGTGATCCGTTATGCGTTAAGCTTTATGCGTTACGCGTTATGCGTTATGCGTTATGCGTTATGCGTTATGCGTTATGCGTTATGCGTTATCCGCTATGCGTTATGCGTTTTGCGTTATGCGTTATGCGTTATGAGTTGTGCGTTATACGTTATGCGTTATGCGTTATGCGTTATGCGTTATGCGATTTGCGTTATGCGTTATGCGGTATGAGTTATGCGTTATGCGTTATGCGTTATGCGTTATGCGTAATGAGTTATGCGTTATGCGTTATGCGAAATGCCTTATGCGTTATGTGTTATGCGTTGTGCGTTATCCACTGTGCGTTATGCGTTTTGCGTTATGCGTTATGCGTTATGAGTTGTGCGTTATACGTTATGCGTTATGCGTTATGCGTTATGCGTTATGAGTAATGCGTGAAAAGTTATGCGTTATTCGTTATGCGTTATGCGTTATGAATAATGCGTGATCCGTTATTCGTTATGCGTTATGTGCTATGAGTAATGCGTGATCCGTTATGCGTTATGCGTTATGAGTAATGCGTGATCCGTTATGCGTTATGCGTTATGCATTAAGCGTTATGCGTTATGCGTTATGCGTTATGCGTTATGCGTTATGCGTTATGCATTATGCGTTATGCGTTATGCTTTATGCGTTATGCGTTATGCGATTTGCGTTATGCGTTATGCGTTATGCGTTATGCGATTTGCGTTATGCGTTATGCGTTATGGGTTGTGCGTTATGAGTCATGCGTTATGCGTTATGCGTTTTGCTTTATGCGTTATGCGTTATGAGTAATGCGTGATCCGTTATGCGTTATGCGTTATGAGTAATGCGTGATCCGTTATGCGTTATGCGTTATGCGTTATGCGTTATGCGTTATGCGTTATGCGTTATGCGTTATGCGTTATGCGTTATGCGTTATGCGTTATGATTTATGCGTTATGCGTTATGAGTAATGCGTGATCCGTTATGCGTTAAGCTTTATGCGTTACGCGTTATGCGTTATGCGTTATGCGTTATGCGTTATGCGTTATGCGTTATGCGTTATGCGTTATCCGCTATGCGTTATGCGTTTTGCGTTATGCGTTATGCGTTATGAGTTGTGCGTTATACGTTATGCGTTATGCGTTATGCGTTATGAGTAATGCGTGATCCGTTATGCGTTAAGCTTTATGCGTTACGCGTTATGCGTTATGCGTTATGAGTAATGCGTGATCCGTTATGCGTTATGCGTTATGCGTTATGCGTTATGCGTTATGCGTTATGCGTTATGCGTTATGCGTTATGCGTTATGCGTTATGCGTTATGCGTTATGCGTTATGATTTATGCGTTATGCGTTATGAGTAATGCGTGATCCGTTATGCGTTAAGCTTTATGCGTTACGCGTTATGCGTTATGCGTTATGCGTTATGCGTTATGCGTTATGCGTTATGCGTTATGCGTTATCCGCTATGCGTTATGCGTTTTGCGTTATGCGTTATGCGTTATGAGTTGTGCGTTATACGTTATGCGTTATGCGTTATGCGTTATGCGTTATGCGATTTGCGTTATGCGTTATGCGGTATGAGTTATGCGTTATGCGTTATGCGTTATGCGTTATGCGTAATGAGTTATGCGTTATGCGTTATGCGAAATGCCTTATGCGTTATGTGTTATGCGTTGTGCGTTATCCGCTATGCGTTATGCGTTTTGCGTTATGCGTTATGCGTTATGAGTTGTGCGTTATACGTTATGCGTTATGCGTTATGCGTTATGCGTTATGAGTAATGCGTGAAAAGTTATGCGTTATTCGTTATGCGTTATGCGTTATGAATAATGCGTGATCCGTTATTCGTTATGCGTTATGTGCTATGAGTAATGCGTGATCCGTTATGCGTTATGCGTTATGAGTAATGCGTGATCCGTTATGCGTTATGCGTTATGCGTTAAGCGTTATGCGTTATGCGTTATGCGTTATGCGTTATGCGTTATGCGTTATGCGTTATGCGTTATGCTTTATGCGTTATGCGTTATGCGATTTGCGTTATGCGTTATGCGTTATGCGTTATGCGATTTGCGTTATGCGTTATGCGTTATGGGTTGTGCGTTATGAGTCATGCGTTATGCGTTATGCGTTTTGCTTTATGCGTTATGCGTTATGAGTAATGCGTGATCCGTTATGCGTTATGCGTTATGAGTAATGCGTGATCCGTTATGCGTTATGCGTTATGCATTATGCGTTAAGCGTTATGCGTTATGCGTTATGCTTTATGCGTTACGCGTTATGCGTTATGCGATTTGCGTTATGCGTTATGCGTTATGCGTTATGCGTTATGGGTTGTGCGGTATGCGTTATGCGTTATGCGTTATGCGTTATGCGTCATGCGTTATGCGTTATGCGTTATGCGTTATGCGTTATGCGTTATGCGGTATGCGTTATGCGTTATGCGTTATGCGTTATGCGTTATGCGTTATGCGTTATGCGTTATGCGTTATGCGTTATGCGTTGTGCGTTATGCGTTATGCGTTATGCGTTATGCGTTATGAGTAATGCGTGATCCGTTATGCGTTAAGCTTTATGCGTTACGCGTTATGCGTTATGCGTTATGAGTAATGCGTGATCCGTTATGCGTTATGCGTTATGCGTTATGCGTTATGCGTTATGCGTTATGCGTTATGCGTTATGCGTTATGCGTTATGCGTTATGCGTTATGCGTTATGCGTTATGCGTTATGCGTTATGCGTTATGCGTTATGCGTTATGAGTAATGCGTGATCCGTTATGCGTTAAGCTTTATGCGTTACGCGTTATGCGTTATGCGTTATGCGTTATGCGTTATGCGTTATGCGTTATGCGTTATCCGCTATGCGTTATGCGTTTTGCGTTATGCGTTATGCGTTATGAGTTGTGCGTTATACGTTATGCGTTATGCGTTATGCGTTATGCGTTATGCGATTTGCGTTATGCGTTATGCGGTATGAGTTATGCGTTATGCGTTATGCGTTATGCGTTATGCGTAATGAGTTATGCGTTATGCGTTATGCGAAATGCCTTATGCGTTATGTGTTATGCGTTGTGCGTTATCCGCTGTGCGTTATGCGTTTTGCGTTATGCGTTATGCGTTATGAGTTGTGCGTTATACGTTATGCGTTATGCGTTATGCGTTATGCGTTATGCGTTATGCGTTATGCTTTATGCGTTATGCGTGATCCGTTATGCGTTAGGCGGTATACGTTTTGCGTTATACGTTATGCTTTATGCGGTGTGCGTTATACGTTTGCGTTATGCGTTATGCGTTATGTGTTATGCGTTATGCTTTATGCGTTATGCGTTATGCGTTATGCGTTATGCGTTATGCGTTATGCGTTATGCGTTATGCGTTATGCGTTATGCGTTATGCGTTATGCGTTATGCGTTATGCGTTATGCGTTATGCGTTATGCGTTATGCGTTATGCGTTATGCGTTAGGCGTTGTTCGTTATGCGTTATGCGTTATGCGTTATGCTTTATGCGTTATGCGTTATGGGTTATGCGTTATGCGTTATGCCTTATGCGTTATGCGTTATGCATTATGCGTTAGGCGTTGTTCGTTATGCGTTATGCTTTGTGCGTTATACGTTTGCGTTATGCGTTATGCGTTATGCGTTATGCGTTATGCATTATGCGTTATACGTTATGCGTTATGCGTTATGCGATACGCGTTATGCGTTATACGTTATGCTTTATGCGTTGTGCGTTATGCGTTATGCGTTATGCGTTATGCGTTATGCGTTATGCGTTATGCGTTATGCGTTATGCGTTATGCGTTATGCGTTATGCGTTATGCGTTATGCGTTATGCGTTATGCGTTATGCGTTATGCGTTATGCGTTAGGCGTTGTTCGTTATGCGTTATGCGTTATGCGTTATGCTTTATGCGTTATGCGTTATGGGTTATGCGTTATGCGTTATGCCTTATGCGTTATGCGTTATGCATTATGCGTTAGGCGTTGTTCGTTATGCGTTATGCTTTGTGCGTTATACGTTTGCGTTATGCGTTATGCGTTATGCGTTATGCGTTATGCATTATGCGTTATACGTTATGCGTTATGCGTTATGCGATACGCGTTATGCGTTATACGTTATGCTTTATGCGTTGTGCGTTATACGTTTGCGTTATGCGTTATGCGTTATGTGTTATGCGTTATGCTTTATGCGTTATGCGTGATCCGTTATGCGTTAGGCGTTATGCGTTTTGCGGTATTCGTTATGCGTTATGCGTTATGCGTTATGCGTTATGCGTTATGTGGTATGCGTTATGCGTTATGCTCTATGCGTTATGCGTTATGCATTATGCGTTATGCGATATGCGTTATGCGTTATGCGTTATGCGTTATGCGTTATGCGTTATGCGTTATACGTTTGCGATATGCGTGATGCGTTATGCTTTATGCGTTATGCGTTATGAGTTATACGTTATGCGTTATGCGTTATACGTTATGCTTTATGCGTTGTGCGTTATACGTTTGCGTTATGCGTTATGCGTTATGTGTTATGCGTTAGGCTTTATGCGTTATGCGTGATCCGTTATGCGTTAGGCGTTATGCGTTATGCGTTATGCGTTATGCATTATGCGTTAGGCGTTGTTCGTTATGCGTTATGCATTGTGCGTTATACGTTTGCGTTATGCGTTATGCGTTATGCTCTATGCGTGATGCGTTATGGTTTATGCGTTATGCGATATGCGTGATGCGTTATGCTTTATGCGTTATGCGCTATGTGTTATGCGTTATGCTTTATGCGTTATGCGTGATCCGTTATGCGTTAGGCGTTATGCGTTTTGCGGTATTCGTTATGCGTTATGCATTATGCGTTATGCGTTATACGTTATGCTTTATGCGTTATGCGTTATGCGTTATGCGTTATGCGTTATGCGATATGCGTGATGCGTTATGCTTTATGCGTTATGCGTTATGAGTTATACGTTATGCGTTATGCGTTATGCGTTATGCGTTATGCGTTATGCGTTATGCGTTATGCGGTATGCGTTATGCGTTATGCGGTATGCGTTATGCGTTATGCGTTATGCTTTATGCGTTATGCGTTATGCGTTATGCGTTATGCGTTATGCGTTATGCGGTATGCGTTATGCGTTATGCGATTTGCGTTATGCGTTATGCGGTATGCGTTATGCGTTATGCGTTATGCGTTATGCGTTATGCGTTATGCGTTATGCGTTATGCGTTATGCGTTATGCGTTATGCGTTATGCGTTATGCGTTATGCGTTATGCGTTATGCGTTATGCGTTATGCGTTATGCGTTATGCGTTATGCGTTATGCGTTATGCGTTATGCGTTATGCGTTATGCGTTATGCGTTATGCGTTATGCGTTATGCGTTATGCGTTATGCGTTATGCGTTATGCGTTATGCGTTATGCGTTATGCGTTATGAGTAATGCGTGATCCGTTATGTGTTATGCGTTATGCGTTATGAGTAATGCGTGCTCCGTTATGCGTTACGCGTTATGAGTAATGCGTGATCCATTATGCGTTATGCGTTATGCGTTATGCGTTATGCGTTATGCGTTATGCGATTTGCGTTTTGCGTTATGCGTTATGCGTTATGCGTTATGCGTTATGCGTTATGCGATTTGCGTTATGCGTTATGCGTTATGGGTTGTGCGTTATGAGTCATGCGTTATGCGTTATGCGTTTTGCTTCATGCGTTATGCGTTATGCGTTATGCGTTATGCGTTATGCGTTATGCGTTATGCGTTATGCGTTATGCGTTATGCGTTATGCGTTATGCGTTATGCGTTATGCGTGATCCGTTATGCGTTACGCGTTATGCGTTATGCGTTATGAGTTGTGCGTTATGTGTTATCCGTTATGCGTTATGCGTTATGCGTTATGCGTTATGCGTTATGCGTTATGCGTTATGCGTTATGCGTTATGCGTTATGCGTTATGCGTTATGCGTTATGCGTTATGCGTTATGCGTTATGCGTTATGAGTTGTGCGTTATACGTTATGCGTTATGCGTTATGCAGTATGCGTTATGCGTTATGCGTTATGCGTTATGCGATTTGCGTTATGCGTTATGGGTTATGCGTTATGTGTTATGCGTTATGCGTTATGCGTTATGCGTTATGCGTTATGCGTTATGTGTTATCCGTTATGCGTTATGCGTTATGCGTTATGCGTTATGCGTTATGGGTTATGCGTTTTGCGTTATGCGTTATGCGTTATGCGTTATGCGTTATGCGTTATGCGTCATGCGTTATGCGTTATGAGTAATGCGTGATCCGTTATGCGTTATGCTTTATGCGTTACGCGTTATGCGTTATGCGTTATGAGTTGTGCGTTATACGTTATGCGTTATGCGTTATGCGTTATGCGATTTGCGTTATGCGTTATGCGGTATGCGTTATGCGTTATGCGTTATGCGTTATGCGTTATGCGTTATGCGTTATGCGTTATGCGTTATGCGTTATGCGTTATGCGTTATGCGTTATGCGTTATGCGTTATGCGTTATGCGTTATGCGTTATGCGTTATGCGTTATGCGTTATGCGTTATGCGTTATGCGTTATGCGTTATGCGTTATGCGTTATGCGTTATGCGTTATGCGTTATGCGTTATGCGTTATGCGTTATGCGTTATGCGTTATGCGTTATGCGTTATGCGTTATGCGTTATGCGTTATGCGTTATGCTTTATGAGTAATGCATTATGCGTTATGCGATTTGCGTTATGCGTTATGCGTTATGCGTTATGCGTTATGCGTTATGCGTAATGGGTTGTGCGTTATGAGTCATGCGTTATGAGTTGTGCGTTATACGTTATACGTTATGCGTTATGCGTTATGCGTTATGCGATTTGCGTTATGCGTTATGCGGTATGCGTTATGCGTTATGCGTTATGCGTTATGCGTTATGCGTTATGCGTTATGCGTTATGCGTTATGCGTTATGCGTTATGCGTTATGCGTTATGCGTTATGCGTTATGCTTTATGAGTAATGCATTATGCGTTATGCGATTTGCGTTATGCGTTATGCGTTATGCGTTATGCGTTATGCGTTATGCGTAATGGGTTGTGCGTTATGAGTCATGCGTTATGAGTTGTGCGTTATACGTTATACGTTATGCGTTATGCGTTATGCGTTATGCGATTTGCGTTATGCGTTATGCGGTATGCGTTATGCGTTATGCGTTATGCGTCATGCGTTATGCGTTATGCGTTATGCGTTATGCGTTATGCGTTATGCGTTATGCGTTATGCGTTATGCGTTATGCGTTATGCGTAATGGGTTGTGCGTTATGAGTCATGCGTTATGAGTTGTGCGTTATACGTTATACGTTATGCGTTATGCGTTATGCGTTATGCGATTTGCGTTATGCGTTATGCGGTATGCGTTATGCGTTATGCGTTATGCGTCATGCGTTATGCGTTATGCGTTATGCGTTATGCGTTATGCGTTATGCGTTATGCGTTATGCGTGATCCGTTATGGGTTATGCGTTATGAGTAATGCGTGATCCGTTATGCGTTATGCGTTATGCATTATGCGTTATGCGTTATGCGTTATGCGTTATGCTTTATGCGTTACGCGTTATGCGTTATGAGTAATTCGTGATCCATTATGCGTTATGCGTTATGTATTATGCGTTATGAGTTATGCGATTTGCGTTATGCGTTATGCGTTTTGCTTTATGCGTTATGCGTTATGGGTTATGCATTATGCGTTATGCGTTATGAGTAATGCGTGATCCGTTATGTGTTATGCGTTATGCGTTATGCGTTATGCGTTATGCGTTATGCGTTATGCGTTATGCGTTATGCGTTATGCGTTATGCGTTATGCGTTATGCGGTATGCGTTATGCGTTATGCGTTATGCGTTATGCGTTATGCGTTATGCGTTATGCGTTATGCGTTATGCGTTATGCGTTATGCGTTATGCGTTATGCGTTATGCGTTATGCGTTAAGCGTTATGCGTTATGCGTTATGAGTAATGCGTGATCCGTTATGTGTTATGCGTTATGCGTTATGATTAATGCGTGATCCGTTATGCGTTACGCGTTATGAGTAATGCGTGATCCATTATGCGTTATGTGTTATGCGTTATGCGTTATGTATTATGCGTTATGCGTTATGCGTTATGCGTTATGCTTTATGCGTTACGCGTTATGCGTTATGCGATTTGCGTTATGCGTTATGCGTTATGCGTTATTCGTTATGCGTTATGCGTTATGCGTAATGGGTTGTGCGTTATGAGTCATGCGTTATGAGTTGTGCGTTATACGTTATGCGAGTAGTGAATATAGGCCGGTTCTAACCCAGTAGGCGAGGGGGGTCTTATCCTTGCGGGGAAAGAGGGGGGGGCGCGCGGCGATCTTGAAGGAGGAGTGGGGGGGGGGGGAAGGCGCGTGCGGTTTTCCGTTATCGCGCCTGCGGTTTCGGCACATCCGTTATCGCACATCCGATTTTTCAAGATTGCGGTTTCGCGCATGCACATCCGTTATCGCGCATGCACATCCGATTTTGCGGCGTCGGACTATTGTTGTCTCTCTCGCTCGCAAAATTATCTACCGCGGACTAGTTTTCCCTCTCTTCTACATCCTCTCTTGCATTTTCAAGATCTGTCCTTCTTCAGAACGCGCGATTGTTGTTTCTCTCTCGCTCTTCCTGTTTCTATCTTTTTCCTACCAATTTCTCTCTCTCTCGCATCGACCGTTGCATTTTTTTCTGAACCACATCCTTCGCGTATTTGTTTCATAATAATATTATGCGACAATGTTTCTTTCCTGCCAATTTCTCTCTCTCGCATCGGTCGCTGCATTTTTCTGAACCATATCCTTCGTTTTTTCCTTTGTTAATGCGAATGTATTTGTTTCATAATAATATTATGTAGCAATGTTTCTTTCCTACCAATTTTGTCTCTCTCGCATCGACCGTTGCATTTTTCCGAACCACATCCTTCGTTTTTTCTTTGTTAATGCGAATGTATTTGTTTCATAATATTATGTATGTGGATGTGACAATGAATACCAGACGTAGATTCGGAATAAAAAGTTGTGTCATGCGATGGAGTACGCGGCGGAGGTGCCCTCGCTACAAACATTTGCCGCGACGAAGTTATTCGAGTTTGATATTCGCAATTATTCGAAGACGTATCAGCAGATTTTGGAGCGATATTTTCGCGTTCTTTCGTGCGAGATTTATTGCGTTGTTCGCAAAAAATTTCCGCCCGGCATAGTTCCATACGTGACGGTTTTAACGTACAAACCGTTGGACTTGTTGTGCGACGTAAGGAACGAGAACATCGATCTTTTACGAGTGTTCGTTTTCCTAAAACCGAAACGGAAATTGTCGTTGTATTTAAGGAAAGCTGTGCTTCGATATCGTAGAACCGATTATGTTTACACGGGAGTGTTAGCATCGAGGCGTCATTGCGTCTCACGTATTGTTTTGACTCCTCCTTTTTTGCCGATCACGAAACATCGTTTATGTTTCTCGAGCGACGAGGAATATTGATATGTCGGTTTTAACATTAAAAAATTTGGCTTGGAGTCATGTTATAAATTTGTATTTGAACGATCGTTTTCCCATCGAGCAGAAAGCGATGATCGAACGTTTTATGCGAAACGACGTTACGAGTCGTATATGTTTTTTCTATACAAAGAGATTTAGTCAAGTTGTGTCGCCATGGCCCGCGGTCGAGTCACCGTCCACGATATTGGATATAATAAAAACGGGCGAACGCCGAATCATGTTAACTGGATGCGAAGTATAATTGTGTTTCTACGAACTGGTAATTTAACGGATGACGTGAAATTGAAGTTAAAAAAAATTATTTTTGCGCAAGATGATTGAGATTTGTAAAAAGGCGTTAAAGTGTCTGACGCGTATGTCGGTGCTGATCAGAACCATCGACGAGTATCGCGAATGGTCTCGCTCGTATATCGAGACTTTACAGTACTGCACCAATTATTTATCCCGTATGAAGGATGAATTATCGGTAGGCGCGAAATTTAGTTTAATATCGCTAATATGTCGTTTGAAGAGTTTAAACGTTTCGCTGGATTATCGTTTTTCGTCGCGCGTTGGTCGAGGTTTATGCGATACGAGTCGCAGCGGTGCGAGAGCATCGACTCTTCGTTGGGAAGATATCGAGTCGGCGTTTCGAAACCGTATATCGAGCGGTGTTGTTATCAACGTTGAGCATATCGATCCTCGCCAATTTTTACAACACGCGAAGCGGATAATTACGAGACGCGTTACGGAACTTTTGAACGAGCATTCATCGGTGAAAGTGAACATTATGTTGGAAGCGGAATTTGTGTTGCGCAACGCGGTTTCGATGAAAAGTTTCGGCACACGAAATTTTGCGCTGTTTCGAACGAGCGATTTACGTCGATGGTACCTGAAAAACGTTATGCCAACGATTTTAACATCGATGGAAGAATTTCAAGAACGAGACAGCGGATGGGCGCTATCGAAGATACTGCATCTAATAGTGAATTGCAACGTGTATCGACCACTGCAAGCTGGCACCAGTTCGCGTATACCTCGAGCGATACAGCTGAAGAGAGCAGTAATCAGCGTCAACGACGGCGGCGAAGCCTGTTTTTTTTGGTCGGTCGTGGCTGGTCTCTACCCGGTTGTGAAACATCCGGAGCGTTCCACCTCCTATCCACATTACCGTACAGTGCTTCGAACCGAAGGTTTTCGGCTGCCCATATCCTTCAAAGATATTCGAAAATTCGAACGGGTAAACGACGTTTCCGTGAACGTGTTCGAATGGGTGGACCGTAAGAAGTTTGGAACGCTTCATCTGACCGAGAAGAAGCGGAGCAAGCATGTTAATTTGCTTTTTCTACAGAGGACTTCGCACAATCATTACATGTGTATAAGAAATTTATCACGATTGGTTTCATCGCAGCTTAGCAAGAACAATCATGCCAAGCGTATTTGCGAGCGGTAAGTTGAACACATTTTTTTTTTCTTTTCAATCAAAAGTGTTGATGTTATATATTCGTTTTTTCCTCCTCAGATGCCTACAATATTTCTCATCGCAAGAGAGATTAGACGCCCATGCAACCGATTGCAATCGAATAAACGAATGCGCTCTGACGCTTCCGACCCCGGAAGATATGTGGTTGCGGTTTGGTAACTACGCGTACAAAGAACGGACGCCTTTCGTCATTTACGCCGATTTAGAATGTTTGCTGAAGAAACAGGAAGAACAGAGCTGCAGAGCGCGTATGCAGTATCAGCATCACCACGCATTCAGCATAGGTTATTACGTACATTGCCGATACAATGCTACTTTGTGCGAGTATCAAGCTTGTTCCAGAGCAGAGGGATGCTCGGCATGGTTCGCGGAAAAGTTGTACGAATTGAGCCATAAATTACAGTCGATACTCGATAAAAAAGTACCGATGAAGGCGTTAACCAAAGCGCAAAAATTAGATTTTCTTAATGCCTCGCATTGTCACATATGCGAAAAACCGTTCAACGATTTCGAGGTAAAAGTGCGCGATCATTGTCATATTACGGGCATGTATCGCGGTCCGGCGCATAACGATTGCAATTTGCGTTATCAACATACGTACGTGATACCGGTGGTTTTTCACAATTTATCCGGTTACGATGCGCATTTTATCATCAAGGAATTGGCGAACGCGTTCGCAGGGAATATGGAAGTGTTACCGCTTACAAAAGAGCGGTACATTTCGTTCACGAAACACGTTGCCGGGGTCGGGAATGTTAAAAAAAAAAAAGATTACAAAAAGTTGGTAAAGTTTCGGTTTATCGATTCATTCAAATTCTTGAATTCCAGTCTGAACAAATTATCATCGTATTTGGACAAGAGCAAGCTGCGCGTCGTACGAAGCGAATTTGCGCATCTTTCCGACAGCGATTTCGATCTTTTAACGAGAAAAGGTGTTTTCCCGTACGACTATCTAACATCGTACGATAAACTAAACGACGAGCAATTGCCACCGCGCGAGGCATTTTACAATCAGTTATGCGCCAGCGAGATATCCGATGCCGATTACCTTCACGCGAATACGGTTTGGACGCGGTTCGAAATAAAGACGTTAGGACAGTACAGCGATTTGTACTTAAAATTGGACGTGCTGTTGTTGGCAGATGTTTTTGAAAATTTTCGCGACGACTGTCTCGAGAATTATAAACTCGATCCAACGCATTATTACACGCTCCCCGGTTTCGCGTGGGACGTGATGTTAAAAATGACGAAGATCGAGCTGGAGCTGTTCACCGACGTGAACATGCTTTTGTTCGTGGAGCGTGGAATACGCGGCGGACTGAGTCAATGTTCTCACAGGTATGCGCGCGCGAACAACAAGTATTTGCCGACGTACGACTCGAGCGAACCGTCCACCTATCTGATGTATTTTGATGTTAATAATTTGTATGGTTGGGCCATGTCGCAACCTCTACCGCACAGCAATTTTCGCTGGGTGAGCGATCAGACGAGTATAGATAATTTTAGTATCGAATCTATTCCAATCGATAGTCCCGTAGGATACATTTTAGAGGTGGATTTGGAGTATCCGCGCGAAATTCACGACGCTCACGCGGATCTTCCGTTTTGCCCGAGTCACGACACGGCGGCGGCGGCGAATGGTTCGTCGAACCGAAAAGGAAAGTTGTTGGCTACGCTTCGCGATAAGGAGCGATACGTTCTACATTATCGGTATCTGCAACAAAGTTTGAGACACGGTTTGAAATTGAAAAAAATTCATAGAATTCTAGAGTTTCAACAATCGCGATGGCTGAACAGTTATATCGATTTGAACACAAAATTGCGTGCCAATGCAAGCGACGACTTTTCAAAGAATTTGTTTAAACTAATGAATAACGCGGTGTTCGGAAAAACGATGGAGAACGTTCGAAATCACGCGTGCGTGAAATTACTCTCTCGATGGAACGGTCGACACGGTGTCGAGCGACTGATAGCTAGACCGAATTTTCACAGTTGTACGGTGTTCTCGGAGGATTTCGTCGCGGTTCAGCTGAAAAAAATCAATATTAAATTTTACAAACCCGTTTACATAGGTATGTCCGTATTGGACATATCGAAATGTCATTTGTACGACTTTCATTACGGTTATATGTATCCAAATTTAAAAGAAAAATGTAAGATTTTGTACACGGATACGGACAGTTTGATATACGAAATTGCATGCGACGACGCGTACGAAATGCTGAAACGCGATATTTATCGCTACGACACCAGCAATTATCCCGAGAATAACGCATACGCTGTTCCGATCGCGAACAAAAAGATGTTGGGATTGATGAAGGATGAGAACGGTGGTAAAATTATGACCGAATTCGTAGGACTCCGCTCGAAAATGTATGCCACTCGCGTGCGCGATGACGATACCTGTCGCGAAACCAAAAAGATAAAAGGTATCAGTACGAATGTTACGGTTAGGGATATAAGTTTCGAAGACTATATCGGGTGCCTTCGTAATTGTACGGAGAAGAGCGTCAACAGTAACCGTATAATGTCCATGCAGCACCAGGTGTATTCGGTATCCGAAATCAAATTGGCACTGAGTCCGCACGATGATAAACGCTGCATCCGCGATAATTTGATCAATACTCTTCCTTGGGGACATTATAGCATCAACGACAACGGCGACGACGACGACGACGACGACGACGACTGACTGGGGAAGGGGGGGGAAGGGGGGGGGGTTTCGGAAAAAGGAAGTGGTAGAGATAGATTCCGTCGCAATGCTGGAACATTATATCGATAAAGGAAGCGATAACGCATAGTACAAAAGGAGGTGTTTCGAGCACTGCACTTCAGAAGTTTTACCGCATACGCAGTAACGAAGATGTCTGTTGTTAACCGTCATTCATCGTTCAACGAATATAACAGAAGTGCGAAAGAAGCAAAGAAAACGATGTAAGTATAAGAAATAAAAATCAATTTTTAAATTATGAAAACGTTTCATCAGTTAAAAAAAAAAATCAATTGATTGCAGGAATTTCCAACAATCGCGGGCATCGTCATCGGTGTCGAAGACTTCTCGCAACCGCTCTGTACGAATCCTAAGCCGAAGATATTCCATTGCCGGCAACTATTTTAAATATTTGGAAATAGGCGTACGAGTCGACGAGGATATTTTCGTCGAAATGGTTATAGGAGATAACCGAGGCAACGAGATCGCTATCTCCCCGAACGCGTGGATCGATTTGTTGCGGATGAAGAAGCGTTTGGCAGACTTGCTTTCGTCCGCGAGGAAAGAAGAAGAAGAAGAAGAAGAAGAAGAAGAAGAGCAAAGAATTCGCGATAATTTAACATTGCGTGTAGTTCGGTTCAATGATTTGAAACTCGTTAAACTATCGAATCAGTTCACGTCTTTATATGTTACGGGAAAAACCATGTTTAATTTATTTAATCTCGAATTCTGCATACAAAATATGTATTCGCAGTTGACCGATGACGTTCCAATAATCGAGGAAAAATTTAAAAATTTAATTTTTTCGAGGAAAACTGCCACCGCGAATCATCAGTTTTTCAATCAAAATTCCTTGATAGATTGCGAGTTAATGCTATTATGCGCGGACGTGATCGAAACTCAAAAACGAAATTGATTTTTTCCATGCAACGTTGAAAAAAAAAAAAAAAAAACGGTCGGGAGTGAATGCGATTTCTTACGAAGAAATTTAAAAAATATTAATCTACATGAAATTGCAAGTGTGTTGACAAATTCTTGTATTATGAAAGAAGATCTATAAATAATACTCCTGATTATCCGAAGAACATAGTGACTTAACAACCGAGAAAGAAAGTGTGCATAAAAAGAAAAAGGAGTCTGGTCGGTTATGCGGACTGAGTAATGGAACCATCCATCATTGATTTCATATAGTCGATCAGGCATTTTTTATTGCACGCTTCCTTTATCGGTTGTTACATTGCTATGCTCTTCGGATAATCAGGAGTGTTACTTATAGATCTTTTTTTCATGCTACAAGAATTTGTAGACGCTTGCAATTTCGTGTAGATTAATATTTGAGAGCGTTTCAACCAGACTTTTTTTTTTTTTTTTTCTATCGATTGCGTCAATATGTTCTTCTTCGGTATAAAATAACTCTAAATTTAAAAGTGCGAGGCGAATATTTTTTCTGTATATCAATAAATCACTGTCTTTTCATATGTTTCGATAAGAAGTGTAGATTAATATTTGAGAGCGTTTCAACCAGACTTTTTTTCTATCGATTGCGTGCGATGCCAATATGTTCTTCTTCGGTATAAAATAACTCTAAATTTAAAAGTGCGAGGCGAATGTTTTTTCTGTATATGATTTTTCATCAATAAATCACTGTCTTTCATTTGTTTCAATAATTATTTATTCGATAAGAATACATTTTTTTTACATAAGCATTTTCAGATGATTTTTCGAACGATATTCGTCAATGGGTTGTACTCCACGATGCAGTCGTGTATCATCAAGCAGTATGCGGTTGTCGAGGAGGGGACGTCAGTTCGACATTCGAATTCGATTCGCACGTCGATCGTCGCATTTTTCAGCGCTTCGTTTTGTCGGGAGCAATCGAGAACAACGAACGGACCGTATTGCAGGAAGTTCGCAACGTCGAGTAACGTTTCGCCGTTTCCGTAGTACGATTCTTGGAACTTCGCGTACATATCGTAGAGCAACGCGTATTTACCTTTCTCGAAATCGATATTTAGATCGTCGTACGGATAGGTTTCCGAGTTCAAGTAGAGCCGAATATTGGCTAAAGCGCAATGATCGAATCGCGTAGCCGTTTTCTTTAAATCATTCTTTCGCGCGGTTTGTAAAGCGAATATCACGTATCGCGGTTTCTCCATTTGCGGAGCTGTTCTTATCGCCCATGTGTGCTTCGTAGTCGCTTGGAGTAGAGGATACTCGTACAGTTCCCACGATCGAAAACTCATGCCGATCGGTCTATCGCTGTCCAAAATACGTAACATCGACAATTTGTGTACTTCGTCCAACGTGACGTGCGGCATTCGCCATTGAATTTTGTACAGATCCAGAACGGGTTTCGCATTGTCGAACGAGCTGCGCAACGCGTTCGCGTCGGTACGCGAACGAATCAAAACCAATTCGTGTCGCGCGTTTATTACAACGCGTTTGTAGTCTTCGCAGAAGCCCAATAACACGCTCATAGGTATGCAAAAGTTGAAGTTTATCGGTATCGTGGTCGTTGCGACTTCCTTGTGCTCGTTCTTGTATGTCCAGCCTGCGTTGGATAACGCGTTGCTTCTCGTCACCGACAGGCTCGCGTAATTCTTCAGAGTCGTCGTGATACCGGGATTTCTGACCCGATCGATTTCAACGCCGTTCAGTTCGTAGCGTATTTCCTCGAACATAAACGCAACGGCATTGTTATCGAGAATCGCCGTTTCAATAGTCGATCCTTCCGCGGGTAATTCAAGTTTTCCCGGTAAACTAAGCTTTCCCTCGACGTATAGGAAGCTTCTGCACGGGAGCGTGTACAAATCTTGCTGTTGAATGGGAATCCTTATCTCGTCGTTGCTTCCGAACGTCGTGTTGGCGTACGGATTGTACGTGTGCAGCTCGATCTTCGTTATTCGATTGTCGAAGATCGGCGCTTCGGAGATGTTCAAAATGTCGTCGAACATGGCAGCACTTCTTTCACTTTTTAACAATAAATCCCAAAGATCTCAGATACTTCACGTTTTCCGCGGTTAGTTTCTTGCGAATCGAATCGTTTTTACGAATTGGCGCGCCGTTCAACTTGTTGAATGTCGTATTGTTATGAATTAGCATCGCTTCGTCGCACGTGTAGTCGCACCGTGATTTCTTCGCCGCGAAAGTCGATCAAACGGCCAGCTTGATCCACGATGCGGATCGTTAAATCGTCGATTACTCGAGCAACGATCGGAAGGTAAATGACTCGGGCGGGTGTTTCGGATAATTTATACCCTGGCGGTACCTGGGGCGCGAACTCGTGTATCGCGTGAATGAGTTTACCGTTGTCGTACGATCCGGTGGTCGCGTTACATTCTACTCGAATGATATTCACGTTAATGATGTCCACGGACGCGTTCGACGTGTGCCACGTGTTCGGCGATAAAACGCGATTCGCGGAAAATCCTAGGATCGATCCCACGTTGCGCGGCAGTGTGAAGTTTATCCGATACTTGCTTTTAATTTCGCTTTTCATGGTGTTGTTGTTCGCTCGTAGGACCAACGGATATTCGTTATCGGGTGGCGTTTCGCCATCTTTCGGGGGGGGATATCGTTCGCGTATTTCGCGTCTCAAGTACGCGTTGATCGCTTCCAATTCGTACGAACCGTCGGGGATGACGATCATCTCGTCTTTCTCGCCGAAGTAGAATCGATTGTTACCGATTTTGTCGCTGATGTTCGGTATCGTGTAATAAGTTTGCAAATCGAGCAATCCCAGCTCGTATTCGTCGTTGCCCAAATCTATAGGTGGAAAGAACTGGGACGACAGTACGCTGCTTTTTCCCGACAACGTGAACGTGAACGACTTCATATTTTTTTTTTTTTTACAACAAAGTTTCTCGGAGAAATTTCGCGCACAATTGTCCGCACACGCTTTCGTCGTAGTTTTGAAAACGTTTGTGATTATACAAGATTGTCGCGTTCGCGCCGAAATAGCGAATCAGCTCGATCGGCGGACGAAGATTTCCAAAACTATCGAAGTATCTGACGCGCGACCCACGTTTTATGTATGCGACCCAGTGCGTTCCCGGCCCGCGACTATTATCCAGATTGACTATACCTCGCTCGTTTGTCCATGCGCGTCCCGGCAAATCGTCGCGCATAAAAACCCCGCGAAAATGTGGCAATCGTTTACAGACGGCCGTCAATTCGACGTCCGTCGTCGTGTCGTCATTTTTTTTTTTTTTCTTTTTCTCTCTTTCCTTCCTCTCAAACCTTTTCCACGCATATACGGCGCGAGATACACCCCGCGACCCTCCATGACGCGATTGTGTCGCTCAGCCTCTTCCAACTGTTTCTTCGCTGCTTTCGCGGCGTTTACCGTTTTGATTACACCTGCGGCGCCACCCGTCAATGCTCCTATAGCCGACAAAGCGGGCAACAGCAACGGCAAAAAGCCACCGCGTTTGGCGATTGGGAGTATTCGTTTTTTCTTTCTACCATTTCGCCGTCTTTTTTCCTCTCTCGTTTTTTTCTTTATACCCATGCCCAATTTCGTTTTAGCTTTCATGCCTGCCAACACGGCAGCCGCGGACACCTTCTCCCCGAATGTAGCGTCTCCGGACGTTACGCGTTGCAGCGCTCGATCCGCCAAAATATTGTCGGCAACGTGACGATCTTTGAGATCCTTGTGTCGCGAATACGCTATATCGTGCTCGCGACAGGCCGCGTCCAACGGATTGATTCCTCGGTCCCCGCGAGCTAATCGTGCGCGCAGCTTCGTACCGGGACCGCAAAATTGATAACCGGGTATATGCAATTCGAACGGTAACGCGTTTATAGCTTTGTTCAAAAACCCTTTACCGGTATGCGGTTTCGCGCGCATAAGCTTCCACCGGATCCTTTTCACCGTCGGGAGAGCAACTGATACCAACGGTGTTCGAGCTCTCATATAAATACTAGCCTGCTACCTCGAATCGATCAAAGCATGCGTTTCGTGAGACAATCATCGGATATTCGTGTTCCACCGTGTCGCGCGTTCGACGATCGCGAGGAGACGATGCGAAAACACGGATTATTGTTACCTCGCGATGTACGATGCGTGATAAGCGGTCCGTCAGGATGTGGTAAAACGAACGTTATGATTAGCCTGTTGGAGAGTGCGAACGGACTACGATTCGCCAACGTGTACGTGTACTCGAAATCGTTGCATCAGCCGAAATATCGATACTTGAGTAAACTGTTCTCATCCGTGGGGGAGGATGTAGGCTACTACGCGTTCGCGGACAATGCCGACGTAATTCCTCCCGCAGAGGCACGACCCGATTCGATATTTATCTTCGACGACGTGGCATGCGACGAGCAGGATATCATGAGAGAGTATTTCGCGATGGGTAGACATTCGCACGTCGATTGCTTTTATCTGGGACAATCGTACGCGAGAATACCGAAACATTTAATTCGCGACAATGCCAATCTGCTGATTCTGTTCAAACAAGATGTTACGAATCTGCGACACGTTCATCAGGATCATGTAAATACCGATATGCCGTTCGAAACGTTTAGCGAGTTGTGCTCAAATTGCTGGCGAAAGAAGTATGGATTTCTCGTAATCGATAAGGACAGTCCGGTGAGCCATGGTCGCTACAGACGCGGATTTAACGAGTTTGTCGTACTGTAACGATCCCATTTATCCGGTAAGAGCCGTCGGTGTCGCATCCATGTCATCGTCGTCGAAGAACGAGAAGAAGAAGAAGAAGCTGCGAGCTTCGATCGCGAACGAAATAGCGAAGACCAGCGATACCATACGGAAAAAGTATTTAACGTTGAAAGTTGGAAAAATGGCAACCGAGGAGAATTTGCAAGCGAATTTACGACCGATCGTCGAACCGTTGAAACAGCTAGTTCAAAATACGATCGCTGTCGAGTCAAACGCGGAAACGCCACCACCACCATCGCCACTACCGCTGTCACCCATCCTACGGAAAAAAAGAAGATTCTCGGATGTTAAGGGAACGCCGCCGTCGTCCTCTATGAAAAAAAGAAGACGGAAGAATAAGAAAAAGTCGCCTGTTGTAACGCTCGCCTCGAAAAAAATATACTCTGACGACGACGTGGACGAGGACGAGGACGAGGACGAGGACGACGACGACGACAGCGGCGGCAACGAGATCGAGCCGACGACGACGGTTCCGCGACAGGATACCTTCGAATCACCGAGTACGATATCTTTGGAATCCTCGATGCGCGATATATTTGAAAAACCTGAAACTCACGTAGAGGAAAATCTACGTCTATCCGAGAATTTCGGGCCTTTAGCGCAGGAGTATTTAAAAAAATTTTTCACCGGATCATCAAAAAATTCCGACAACGTGTACGGAGTATATTTCCACGACAATAAGCTGATGTTGGGGAATACCGTGTTCGAGGTGGCCAGCAACGATGATATCATCATTAAAGGGATACGGTACACGGGGACTCGCGGTCTCTACGAATTGATATTCAATAAAATACCCGACGAGCGGCTGTACACCGAGGATGATAAGAAGGTGTACAAAAGAATTCTCATTATCACGCAAGCGCATCGTCGCAGGAATCAGATAATGGGAAACAAAGGTCACAAGTACAAGAAAATTATAGGACCGCTGTTTTCGTCGCGACGTGGTGGTGGTGGGGGGATTCCAAATTTTATGCGCGTGACCAATCATCCAATCGATTACGTGCATTGGGACGATCCGAACGAACTCGTTGATCGTCTGAGATTGCTAACGTCTTCGAAGAACGCCGGTCATTCCGGACACGACAACGAAATATTGTCGATCCTCGAGGAACTTCGCGAGGCCGGTATAATTATAAATTAAAATCGCGATGAAAATGCGTATTCGTCTTAATTGCTGTGAAAGAAATCAAACGATATCCTCGAGAGGAGACGACGACGACGACGACGACGACGATGAAATTCGGAAGCTGCAAAATCATCTGGAAATGAAACTAGACGCGGTACACCAACGAATAGTACGGATCGAAGAGCAGATCGAACTGTTGCGACTGACGATAACAACGGCGAAAGGAGCGGTCTAAAAAAAAATGTTTATCAACAAATTCGGTACGTCATTTAAAGTTAACGAGCAAAAGTTGGCAACTACTAGCTCGACTACTCTCCATCAGACGTTTAAAAGTTATGTGCGCGATACTGCTATGTGTTCGAACACATTCGCGTACGACGCGAAATGGATAAAGATCGAGCATCTGCAGAAACCTTCGAGGCCGGATGAGGCGGCGAGCAAATCATACGTCGACGATACGATCGAATACGAGATAGGTGATCACGCTTTGTCTATAAAAAGAGCTGGAGAGGTTTTTGACTTCTACGACGCCAAACGGCGCCGCATATGTTGCATAGGCGCACCCACGAACAGTATGGACGCGGTTAACAAAGTATACGTGGATACGGCTAACGCCGAGTCCAGGACCCATATCGAGGAGAAACTGAAGAAAGATTTGAAAACGTTCGAAGAAACGTTGAAGTCGGAGATCGTGGAGAAACTGAACAGAGACCTGAAGGCGGTGGTGGTCGACGCGAAATCGGAGATCGAGGAGAAACTCGGCAAGGACCTGGACGCCGCGGTGGCCCACGCGCAGTCGGAGATCGAGGAGAAACTCGGCAAGGACCTGGACGCCGCGGTGGCCCACGCGCAGTCGGAGATCGAGGAGAAACTGAAAAAGCATCGCGCGACGACCGAAAAGGTGACAGAGGAATAGCGATACCGTACCGTCGATCCGAACCCGGTACAGAAACAGCGCGGTTAGCCGTACCGTCGATCCGAACTCGGTACAGAAGCAGTACAGTACCATCGGTTCGAATCTATTCTTAGGAGGGAAAAAAAATGCCTATCGACAAATTTGGCATGAGGTTTCGCGAATCCGGCAAACGCGAGTCGACTTCATTGGCGTTTAAAAGTTTCGTGCGCGACAACGCTATATGTTTAAACGACGATGTCGGCGTTAAACTGTACGATGCGAAAGGTGCGCGGATCGGACGCGTGGCAGATCCCTTGGCGAACGACCATGCAACTACCAAATCGTACGTCGACGCCGTTTCGAAACAGACTAGCGAAGAAATCGTGTCCTCGCTTAAGAAACATGTGATGCATCATGCGATTTACTACGATGGACGTACAGAAGGAGGCTTTGAGGCTAAAAGGAGATGCATTCATAACGTTGGCGCGCCGCTGGATACGCGCGACGCTACCACCAAACTATACGTCGACTCCCGCGTTAAAGAAATCTCGTCAAAGATCCGCGACGATACCATATATCGAATAAAAACTTGGGTCAAACATCTTAAGAAATTCGAGTACCACTATGACGTCAAGCGTTGTCGCGTATGCAACTTGAGCGAACCTATAAACGCTGCGGACGCGACTAGCAAAGTATACGTGGATACGTGCAACGCGAACCTGAAGTTCGAGATCGTTAAAAAACTGACGGAAGAACTGAAAACCGCTAAAGAGACGTTAAAGTCCGAGATATCGCTGGCGAGCGAACTGTCGTCGACCGAGTTGAAAACGGCTAACGCGAACCTGAAGTCCGAAATCGTTAAAATACTGGCGAAAGAACTGAAAAACGCTATAGAGACGTTAAAGCCCGAAATACAGACTATGATACGCGATAACGTTCGAGACGATATCGAAAAACTGACGGAAGAACTGAAAACCGCTAAAGAGACGATAAAGTCCGAGATATCTCGGGCGAGCGAACTGTCGTCGACCGAGTTGAAAACGGCTAACGCGAACTCGAAGTCCGAGATCGATGGAAAACTGAAAAACGCTATAGAGACGTTAAAATCTGAAATACAAGCTAAGATACATAACCTTCGATACGATATTAACGCGAATATGAAATCAATCGATTCCAGCATCGATGACATCAATGCAAAAATCGATAACTTGGATGCCTCGCAAATGCAAATGATGGAAACCTTGAAGCAGAAAATAAAAGACGAGGCGAACAGCATCGTCGACGACCGGTTGATAAGCTTACAGGATAAAATTAAAAATTAATTCGCGAACAGGTCAACCGACTTTGAGAGTTAGCGCTATCCGTATTATCGTCGTACCAACCTTCAAAATCTATTTTAAAAACGTGTCAACCTTGAAAATCATAAAATGATCTCCCCCCCACCACCACATTACGATTTTGTCGAATATAAAAATCTCGCTTGACGAGAATCGTCTCGCATTACGTCTCGTATCGCAAGACTTTGACCATCTCACGCTCCCCCAATCGTTCGGACATCATCATCATCATGGTGAATCTAAAGGCGGCAACGACTGATCAGATTTTCAATCGCGAGAGAGAACATTCTACCGCGGCGGAGGCGGCGGCGGCGGCGGCGGCGGCGGCGGCGAGCAACAACGATAAGACCGATGTCGCGACGAAGGGTTACGTGGACGATCTCGTCGATGGGAAAACGATAACGCGTGCCGGCGGCATCGATGCATTTTTCGACGCGAAACATCTGCGTATCGAAAATGTTGGAACACCGATCACCGTCAACGACTCGGCGACGAAACTGTACGTCGACGCGTGCATCGATCTGTTGAAAACCGAGCTCGCGAGCGAATTCCGTCAGAACGAGGGACAGTTGTGCAAGGAAGATGATAATAAAATGGAGATATCTTTTCAAACGTACTGTCGCGATAAATTCATCGAAATCGAGGACAACTTGATAGAAATTATAAGAAACGATCGGAGAGTGAATCGCAGCAGAATAAACGGCATAACGACTCTTGTCGATAAACTCGACGAAAGACTTTCGGCCGCGGAATATGAAATCCGTGAAACAGTGAAAAGAAACCTTCAAAACACGAAGGATCAACTGCTCGGCAAAATCAACGACGTGAAAGAGACGGTGAACGCGAACAAGTTGGATCGCGGAAGGTTGTCGCTTCTCGAAGAAACCGTGCGGGATATACGCGAAAAATTATTTGATTTAGACGATGAGCAAACAAAGCGTAGTGGAGGAGCTGCACGCTCCGGCGAGGCGCAACTTCCCTCGTAGACGGGTGATCGTGCGAGGACTCGACGATCTTTGGCAAGTCGATATCATTGAAGTTCAAAAATACGCGCGAAACAACCAGGGACATCGATACATTCTCACGATAATAGACGCGTTCAGTAAATATGCGTGGGCGGTTCCTTTGAAGAGTAAAAACGCGAACGACGTGTGCAAAGCTTTCGCGTCAGCGTTGAAAAAGGATGGTAGAGCACCGAACAACTTGCAGACCGACATGGGAAAAGAGTTTTACAACGCAACGTTTCAAGATTATCTGAAGAAACACAATATCAATCATTATTCCACGTTCAGCACCATGAAGGCTTCCATCGCGGAACGTTTCAATCGCACGCTGAAGAACCGCATGTGGAAATTTTTCTCTTTGAGTGGAAAATATCGATGGATCGATATGCTCCCCACGCTGATCGAGGACTACAACAATCGAAAACATCGCACCATCCGTATGAGACCCGCAGACGTGAATCGCAAAAATGCCAAGCATCTTTTATCCACCGTGTACAACAACGTGAAGATCGCCGGTCCTGCCAAGTTCAAGGTTGGTGATCGCGTACGCGTCAGCAAATTCAAAACCGTATTCGACAAAGGATACACGCCAAACTGGTCAACGGAAATATTCAAGATTGCCACGGTGAAACAAACGAATCCTGTCACGTATCTCTTGACCGACTCGAAGAACAACCCGATCGCCGGTGGATTTTACGAACACGAGATACACGCGGTTAAACATCCTGACGTGTATTTAGTAGAAAAAGTATTACGTAGAAAAGGAAATAAAATATACGTTAAATGGCTAGGGTTGGACGCGTCGCATAACTCGTGGATATCGAAAACCGCTATACTTTAATCGTATTTCTATTCTTACTTTTTAATGTAAGAAAAAATAAATTTGCATTCTAAAACTCGATGTCATTTTTTTTCTTTCCTACATCTTAGCTATAAGATATACTTATCCTAAACCACAATACTTATCTCACATCCCGAACTGCAATACTTATCGTCGCCTAGAGTTTCGCGCGACAAGCTGCATCGTCTACAGTTTCACGAGACAAGCCGCATAGTGAACACGTGTTTTTTTGACTTCGTCGCCCTATCTCCAACAGTAAGTGTGTGTGTGTTTGTAGTAAAACTTTTTAGAATTTGTGTTCAAATCATTATTAACAAATTTTATATATTTAGATGAATCGTATTACACACATCGTCGATATGGATGGATTCTCCATAAAAAAACAGTTCGTGTGCAAGGAATTGGCAATCATCGACGTTCGGGATGGGTCGTTCGAACTCGCCGAATTTCGTTTGGGCACGAGATTCGACGATCTATCCCCCGCCGACAAACGAACCGCCTGGTTCGTAAGCAATTCGGTGCATGGAATCCCGTTCAGGGATTACGGTAACGAAATTTATAAACAAAACGATATTCCTAATATAATACTAAATTTTATTCGTGGCTATCCAGATCCGCTGGTAGCATATAAAGGCGGCCAATGTGAAGAAATTGTTCTTAAAAAATTAAATATAGCGTCAATAAATTTGGAGATTTTTCATTGCCCAAAATACGACACCCTGATTCGGGATCCCATGTACCGAATTGATAACGCATCGGCTTGTCGGCTTCATTGTTGGAGAAATGCCGCCGGCGAAAAAAAAACGTATCATTGTTCGCTGAGCGAAGTACGGACATTTCGCGCGTGGCTGATCAATGCTCAAGGAAACAGGTAATAATAATAATACTCTTATCCCTCGTTTTTACAAAAACATCGTTCTTACGTTAAAATGTTTTTTCTGTTTCAGATGAAAACGGAGTCTGTCTTGCTTTCTTTTCGTTAAACAAGAATCGTATGGAGAAACCGAGGATGCGTCTCGCCCGTCAAAAACATTTCCTTCTTCGCGAGCACTACAAGCCGGACCACGTTTTTTTTTTTTTTTTTTTTTTTTTTTTTGTGAAAACATCGGTGTCCATCGCTGAAAATCAACGACACTTTTTTTAACCCACCGATCAGGTAATAATAATAATACTCTTATTCCTCGTTTTTACAAAAACATCGTTCTTACGCTAAAATGTTTTTTTCTGTTTCAGATGAAAAAAAGGGTATGTGGGAAATCGCTCAGAGGATCGTTATTCCTGTTGGAACCGAACTAATCGCGACGTCTATTATTAATAGCGATACTCTTAAATGGTCACGAATGATTCGCCTCTGTACCGCGATATACTTCCTTCTTGTACGGACCATCAAAGTATAAACACGTGTCTTATAAGACCACGTTTTTTTTTTTTTTTTGTGAAAACATCGGCGTGCATCGCTGAAAATCAACGACACTTTTTTTAACCCATCGATCAGGTAATAATAATAATAATACTCTTATTCCTCGTTTTTACAAAAACATCGTTCTTACGCTAAAATGTTTTTTTCTGTTTCAGATGAAAAAAAGGGTATGTGGGAAATCGCTCAGAGGATCGTTATTCCTGTTGGAACCGAACTAATCGCGACGTCTATTATTAATAGCGATACTCTTAAATGGTCACGAATGATTCGCCTCTGTACCGCGATATACTTCCTTCTTGTACGGACCATCAAAGTATAAACACGTGTCTTATAAATATTATAATACTCACAGTTATATGTTTCATTATAATAAACATATTCGTTTATATTATACACGGTTTTAATAAAACATTTTTTTCTTTTTTATGTTTTGTTACACTCTATTGTATATGTATTTCGGGATAGTAAACAAGTCGCGTGTTCATTTCTATTTCTTTATTCCAACCGGTGTTGTCGGTTCTCCTCCCCGCTCCCGACTTCCTGATTGTTGTGTTTCTCCCGTGTCTGGTGGTTCTGTCCGCTGTTCGTGATCGTCGTCGTCGTCGTCGTCGTCGTCGTCTGTTTTTCCTCTCATTGGTCGTCCGTCGTAAGGGACCTTCCTGATTGAAAGACTTATTTCGGGATAGTAAACAAGTCGCGTGTTCATTTCTATTTCTTTATTCCAACTGACTTCTCGTTATCCGTCTACTCTCGAGATAGGTCGCGAGATGGTGTTGCCCTCACATAGAAATGCTGCATGTTCCTATACAACACACTCATTGCATACGATCCGTAGAATATTTTTTATCAAGATACTAATGATTTCCGCACACGTCTACGCTGCTGGACGATGGTTTCGCGATCGTAGCAGGATCGACTCCTATCGGAACGTTATCGCAATCTAGCCCGCATACGTGTCGACAGAATCTAGACCATTTACGATGCTCGGTCATGGGATCGTCACCCTGTTCCCACCGATGTATTTCCACACCACACTCGAAGCATTCGACGTGGTCCGTTACGTCCAAACAGTAAAATCCTGCGGCTGCCAAATCTTCGGGTTTGACTATGTGAGAAAACTGCCAGTTTTGAAAACTTTCTAGTCTATCGCTTTCGCGAGAGTAGTCGGGAGAATCTTTCATTTTTTGCTGGAAACAGAAAAATTTTGGAGCTATACCTGTCTCTAAAATATTCTGTTAATATCCCAATACAAATTCTGCACTTACCGTTGAAAAAAAAAAACACTTGCGATGCAGCTTGTCGCCCGAGGAAAAAACTCGTGCTTGCGGTGCAGCTTGTCGCGCGAAACTATAGACGATAATTTTCGCGAGAGAGAGATGAAACCACGCGCAACGAGAGAGAAAAATTGGTAGGGAAAAGAGCGAGAGAGGATGTAGAAGAGAGAGAGAAAACTAGTCCGCGGTAGATAATTTTATGCGAACGGAGAGAAGTTGGGAGCGAGAGAGACAACAATAGTCCGACGCCGCAAAATCGGATGCGGGATAACGGATGTGCATGCGCGATAACGGATGTGCATGCGCGAAACCGCAATCTTGAAAAATCGGATGTGTGATAACGGATGTGCCGAAACCGCAGGCGCGATAACGGAAAACCGCACGCGCCTTCCCCCCCCACTCCTCCTTCAAGATCGCCGCGCGCCCCCCCCTCTTTCCCCGCAAGGATAAGACCCCCCTCGCCTACTGGGTTAGAACCGGCCTATATTCACTACTTATGCGTTATGCGTTATGCGTTATGCGATTTGCGTTATGCGTTATGCGTTATGCGTTATGCGTTATGCGATTTGCGTTATGCGTTATACGTTATGGGTTGTGCGTTATGAGTAATGCGTGATCCGTTATGCGTTATGCTTTATGCGTTACGCGTTATGCGTTATGCGTTATGAGTTGTGCGTTACACGTTATGCGTTATGCGTTATGCGTTATGCGATTTGCGTTATGCGTTATGCGGTATGCGTTATGCGTTATGCGTTATGCGTTATGCGTTATGCGTTATGCGTTATGCGTTATGCGTTATGCGGTATGCGTTATGCGTTATGCGTTATGCGTTATGCGTTATGCGTTATGCGTTATGCGTTATGCGTTATGCGTTATGCGTTATGCGTTATGAGTAATGCGTGATCCGTTATGTGTTATGCGTTATGCGTTATGAGTAATGCGTGATCCGTTATGCGTTACGCGTTATGAGTAATGCGTGATCCATTATGCGTTATGCGTTATGCATTATGCGTTATGCGTTATGCGTTATGCGTTATGCGTTATGCGTTATGCGTTATGCGTTATGCGTTATGCGTTATGCGTTACGCGTTATGCGTTATGCGATTTGCGTTATGCGTTATGCGTTATGCGTTATGCGTTATGCGTTATGCGTTATGCGTAATGGGTTGTGCGTTATGAGTCATGCGTTATGAGTTGTGCGTTATACGTTATGCGTTATGCGTTATGCGTTATGCGTTATGCGATTTGCGTTATGCGTTATGCGTTATGCGTTATGCGTTATGCGTTATGCGTTATGCGTTATGCGTTATGCGTTATGCGATTTGCGTTATGCGTTATGCGTTATGGGTTGTGCGTTATGAGTCATGCGTTATGCGTTATGCGTTTTGCTTCATGCGTTATGCGTTATGCGTCATGCGTTATGCGTTATGCGTTATGCGTTATGCGTTATGCGTTATGCGTTATGCGTTATGCGTTATGCGTTATGCGATTTGCGTTATGCGTTATGCGTTTTGCGTTATGCGTTATGCGTTATGCGTTATGGGTTATGCGTTATGCGTTATGCGTTATGCGTTATGCGTTATGCGTTATGCGTTATGAGTAATGCGTGATCCGTTATACGTTATGCGTTATGAGTAATGCGTGATCCGTTATGCGTTATGCGTTATGCATTATGCGTTATGCGTTATGCGTTATGCGTTATGCTTTATGCGTTACGCGTTATGCGTTATGCGATTTGCGTTATGCGTTATGCGATATGCGTTATGCGTTATGGGTTATGCGTTATGCGATTTGCGTTATGCGTTATGCGTTTTGCTTTATGCGTTATGCGTTATGGGTTATGCATTATGCGTTATGCGTTATGAGTAATGCGTGATCCGTTATGTGTTATGCGTTATGCGTTATGCGTTATGCGTTATGCGTTATGCGTTATGCGTTATGCGTTACGCGTAATGCGTTATGCGTTATGAGTAATGCGTGATCCGTTATGCGTTATGCGTTATGAGTAATGCGTGATCCGTTATGCGTTATGCGCTATGCATTATGCGTTATGCGTTATGCGTTATGCGTTATGCGTTATGCTTTATGAGTTATGCATTATGCGTTATGCGATTTGCGTTATGCGTTATGCGTTATGCGTTATGCGTTATGCGTTATGCGTAATGGGTTGTGCGTTATGAGTCATGCGTTATGAGTTGTGCGTTATACGTTATACGTTATGCGTTATGCGTTATGCGTTATGCGATTTGCGTTATGCGTTATGCGGTATGCGTTATGCGTTATGCGTTATGCGTCATGCGTTATGCGTTATGCGTTATGCGTTATGCGTTATGCGTTATGCGTTATGCGTTATGCGTTATGCGTTATGCGTTATGCGTTATGCGATTTGCGTTATGCGTTATGCGTTTTGCGTTATGCGTTATGCGTTATGCGTTATGGGTTATGCGTTATGCGTTATGCGTTATGCGTTATGCGTTATGCGTTATGCGTTATGCGTTATGCGTTATGGGTTATGCGTTATGCGTTATGCGTTATGCGTTATGCGTTATGCGTTATGCGTTATGCGTCATGCGTTATGCGTTATGAGTAATGCGTGATCCGTTATGCGTTATGCTTTATGCGTTACGCGTTATGGGTTATGCGTTATGAGTTGTGCGTTATACGTTATGCGTTATGCGTTATGCGTTATGCGATTTGCGTTATGCGTTATGCGGTATGCGTTATGCGTTATGCGTTATGCGTTATGCGTTATGCGTTATGCGTTATGCGTTATGCGTTATGCGTTATGCGTTATGCGTTATGCGTTATGCGTTATGCGTTATGCGTTATGCGTTATGCGTTATGCGTTATGCGTTATGCGTTATGCGTTATGCGTTATGCGTTATGCGTTATGCGTTATGCGTTATGCGTTATGCGTTATGCGTTATGCGTTATGCGTTATGCGTTATGCGTTATGCGTTATGCGTTATGCGTTATGCGTAATGGGTTGTGCGTTATGAGTCATGCGTTATGAGTTGTGCGTTATACGTTATGCGTTATGCGTTATGCGTTATGCGATTTGCGTTATGCGTTATGCGTTATGCGTTATGCGTTATGCGATTTGCGTTATGCGTTATGCGTTATGGGTTGTGCGTTATGAGTAATGCGTGATCCGTTATGCGTTATGCTTTATGCGTTACGCGTTATGCGTTATGCGTTATGAGTTGTGCGTTACACGTTATGCGTTATGCGTTATGCGTTATGCGATTTGCGTTATGCGTTATGCGGTATGCGTTATGCGTTATGCGTTATGCGTTATGCGTTATGCGTTATGCGTTATGCGTTATGCGTTATGCGGTATGCGTTATGCGTTATGCGTTATGCGTTATGCGTTATGCGTTATGCGTTATGCGTTATGCGTTATGCGTTATGCGTTATGCGTTATGCGTTATGAGTAATGCGTGATCCGTTATGTGTTATGCGTTATGCGTTATGAGTAATGCGTGATCCGTTATGCGTTACGCGTTATGAGTAATGCGTGATCCATTATGCGTTATGCGTTATGCATTATGCGTTATGCGTTATGCGTTATGCGTTATGCGTTATGCGTTATTGCGTTATGCGTTATGCGTTATGCGTTATGCGTTACGCGTTATGCGTTATGCGATTTGCGTTATGCGTTATGCGTTATGCGTTATGCGTTATGCGTTATGCGTTATGCGTAATGGGTTTTGCGTTATGAGTCATGCGTTATGAGTTGTGCGTTATACGTTATGCGTTATGCGTTATGCGTTATGCGTTATGCGTTATGCGATTTGCGTTATGCGTTATGCGTTATGCGTTATGCGTTATGCGTTATGCGTTATGCGTTATGCGTTATGCGTTATGCGATTTGCGTTATGCGTTATGCGTTATGGGTTGTGCGTTATGAGTCATGCGTTATGCGTTATGCGTTTTGCTTCATGCGTTATGCGTTATGCGTCATGCGTTATGCGTTATGCGTTATGCGTTATGCGTTATGCGTTATGCGTTATGCGTTATGCGTTATGCGATTTGCGTTATGCGTTATGCGTTTTGCGTTATGCGTTATGCGTTATGCGTTATGGGTTATGCGTTATGCGTTATGCGTTATGCGTTATGCGTTATGCGTTATGCGTTATGCGTTATGAGTAATGCGTGATCCGTTATGCGTTATGCGTTATGAGTAATGCGTGATCCGTTATGCGTTATGCGTTATGCATTATGCGTTATGCGTTATGCGTTATGCGTTATGCTTTATGCGTTATGCGTTATGCGTTATGCGTTATGCGTTATGCGTTATGCGATTTGCGTTATGCGTTATGCGTTATGCGTTATGCGTTATGCGTTATGCGTTATGCGATTTGCGTTATGCGTTATGCGTTTTGCGTTATGCGTTATGCGTTATGCGTTATGGGTTATGCGTTATGCGTCATGCGTTATGCGTTATGCGTTATGCGTTATGCGTTATGCGTTATGCGTTATGCGTTATGCGTTATGCGTTATGCGTTATGCGTTATGCGTTATGCGTTATGCGTTGTGCGTTATGCGTTATGCGTTATGCGTTATGCGTTATGCGATATGAGTAATGCGTGATCCGTTATGCGTTAAGCTTTATGCGTTACGCGTTATGCGTTATGCGTTATGAGTAATGCGTGATCCGTTATGCGTTATGCGTTATGCGTTATGCGTTATGCGTTATGCGTTATGCGTTATGCGTTATGCGTTATGCGTTATGCGTTATGCGTTATGCGTTATGCGTTATGCGTTATGCGTTATGCGTTATGAGTAATGCGTGATCCGTTATGCGTTAAGCTTTATGCGTTACGCTTTATGCGTTATGCGTTATGCGTTATGCGTTATGCGTTATGCGTTATGCGTTATGCGTTATCCGCTATGCGTTATGCGTTTTGCGTTATGCGTTATGAGTTATGAGTTGTGCGTTATACGTTATGCGTTATGCGTTATGCGTTATGCGTTATGCGATTTGCGTTATGCGTTATGCGGTATGAGTTATGCGTTATGCGTTATGCGTTATGCGTTATGCGTAATGAGTTATGCGTTATGCGTTATGCGAAATGCCTTATGCGTTATGTGTTATGCGTTGTGCGTTATCCGCTGTGCGTTATGCGTTTTGCGTTATGCGTTATGCGTTATGAGTTGTGCGTGAAAAGTTATGCGTTATTCGTTATGCGTTATGCGTTATGAGTAATGCGTGATCCGTTATGCGTTATGCTTTATGCGTTACGCGTTATGCGTTATGCGTTATGAGTTGTGCGTTATACGTTATGCGTTATGCGTTATGCGTTATGCGATTTGCGTTATGCGTTATGCGGTATGCGTTATGCGTTATGCGTTATGCGTTATGCGTTATGCGTTATGCGTTATGCGTTACGCGTTATGCGTTATGCGATTTGCGTTATGCGTTATGCGTTATGCGTTATGCGTTATGCGTTATGCGTAATGGGTTGTGCGTTATGAGTCATGCGTTATGAGTTGTGCGTTATACGTTATACGTTATGCGTTATGCGTTATGCGTTATGCGATTTGCGTTATGCGTTATGCGGTATGCGTTATGCGATATGCGTTATGCGTCATGCGTTATGCGTTATGCGTTATGCGTTATGCGTTATGCGTTATGCGTTATGCGTTATGCGTTATGCGTTATGCGTTATGCGTTATGCGATTTGCGTTATGCGTTATGCGTTTTGCGTTATGCGTTATGCGTTATGCGTTATGGGTTATGCGTTATGCGTTATGCGTTATGCGTTATGCGTTATGCGTTATGCGTTATGCGTTATGCGTTATGCGTTATGCGTTATGAGTAATGCGTGATCCGTTATGCGTTATGCGTTATGAGTAATGCGTGATCCGTTATGCGTTATGCGTTATGCATTATGCGTTATGCGTTATGCGTTATGCGTTATGCTTTATGCGTTAAGCGTTATGCGTTATGAGTAATTCGTGATCCATTATGCGTTATGCGTTATGCATTATGCGTTATGCGTTATGCGATTTGCGTTATGCGTTATGCGTTTTGCTTTATGCGTTATGCGTTATGGGTTATGCATTATGCGTTATGCGTTATGAGTAATGCGTGATCCGTTATGTGTTATGCGTTATGCGTTATGCGTTATGCGTTATGCGTTATGCGTTATGCGTTATGCGTTATGCGTTATGCGTTATGCGTTATGCGTTATGCGTTATGCGGTATGCGTTATGCGTTATGCGATATGCGTTATGCGTTATGCGTTATGCGTTATGCGTTATGCGTTATGCGTTATGCGTTATGCGTTATGCGTTATGCGTTATGCGTTATGCGTTATGCGTTATGCGTTATGCGTTATGCGTTATGCGTTATGAGTAATGCGTGATCCGTTATGTGTTATGCGTTATGCGTTATGATTAATGCGTGATCCGTTATGCGTTACGCGTTATGAGTAATGCGTGATCCATTATGCGTTATGTGTTATGCGTTATGCGTTATGTATTATGCGTTATGCGTTATGCGTTATGCGTTATGCTTTATGCGTTACGCGTTATGCGTTATGCGATTTGCGTTATGCGTTATGCGTTATGCGTTATTCGTTATGCGTTATGCGTTATGCGTAATGGGTTGTGCGTTATGAGTCATGCGTTATGAGTTGTGCGTTATACGTTATGCGTTATGCGTTATGCGTTATGCGATTTGCGTTATGCGTTATGCGTTATGCGTTATGCGTTATGCGATTTGCGTTATGCGTTATACGTTATGGGTTGTGCGTTATGAGTAATGCGTGATCCGTTATGCGTTATGCTTTATGCGTTACGCGTTATGCGTTATGCGTTATGAGTTGTGCGTTACACGTTATGCGTTATGCGTTATGCGTTATGCGATTTGCGTTATGCGTTATGCGGTATGCGTTATGCGTTATGCGTTATGCGTTATGCGTTATGCGTTATGCGTTATGCGTTATGCGTTATGCGTTATGCGGTATGCGTTATGCGTTATTCGTTATGCGTTATGCGTTATGCGTTATGCGTTATGCGTTATGCGTTATGCGTTATGCGTTATGAGTAATGCGTGATCCGTTATGTGTTATGCGTTATGCGTTATGAGTAATGCGTGATCCGTTATGCGTTACGCGTTATGAGTAATGCGTGATCCATTATGCGTTATGCGTTATGCATTATGCGTTATGCGTTATGCGTTATGCGTTATGCGTTATGCGTTATGCGTTATGCGTTATGCGTTATGCGTTATGCGTTACGCGTTATGCGTTATGCGATTTGCGTTATGCGTTATGCGTTATGCGTTATGCGTTATGCGTTATGCGTTATGCGTAATGGGTTGTGCGTTATGAGTCATGCGTTATGAGTTGTGCGTTATACGTTATGCGTTATGCGTTATGCGTTATGCGTTATGCGATTTGCGTTATGCGTTATGCGTTATGCGTTATGCGTTATGCGTTATGCGTTATGCGTTATGCGTTATGCGATTTGCGTTATGCGTTATGCGTTATGGGTTGTGCGTTATGAGTCATGCGTTATGCGTTATGCGTTTTGCTTCATGCGTTATGCGTTATGCGTCATGCGTTATGCGTTATGCGTTATGCGTTATGCGTTATGCGTTATGCGTTATGCGTTATGCGTTATGCGTTATGCGTTATGCGTTATGCGTTATGCGATTTGCGTTATGCGTTATGCGTTTTGCGTTATGCGTTATGCGTTATGCGTTATGGGTTATGCGTTATGCGTTATGCGTTATGCGTTATGCGTTATGCGTTATGCGTTATGCGTTATGCGTTATGAGTAATGCGTGATCCGTTATGCGTTATGCGTTATGAGTAATGCGTGATCCGTTATGCGTTATGCGTTATGCATTATGCGTTATGCGTTATGCGTTATGCGTTATGCTTTATGCGTTACGCGTTATGCGTTATGCGATTTGCGTTATGCGTTATGCGATATGCGTTATGCGTTATGGGTTATGCGTTATGCGATTTGCGTTATGCGTTATGCGTTTTGCTTTATGCGTTATGCGTTATGGGTTATGCATTATGCGTTATGCGTTATGAGTAATGCGTGATCCGTTATGTGTTATGCGTTATGCGTTATGCGTTATGCGTTATGCGTTATGCGTTATGCGTTATGCGTTACGCGTAATGCGTTATGCGTTATGAGTAATGCGTGATCCGTTATGCGTTATGCGTTATGAGTAATGCGTGATCCGTTATGCGTTATGCGCTATGCATTATGCGTTATGCGTTATGCGTTATGCGTTATGCGTTATGCTTTATGAGTTATGCATTATGCGTTATGCGATTTGCGTTATGCGTTATGCGTTATGCGTTATGCGTTATGCGTTATGCGTTATGCTTTATGCGTTATGCGTTATGCGATTTGCGTTATGCGTTATGCGTTATGCGTTATGCGATTTGCGTTATGCGTTATGCGTTATGGGTTGTGCGTTATGAGTCATGCGTTATGCGTTATGCGTTTTGCTTTATGCGTTATGCGTTATGAGTAATGCGTGATCCGTTATGCGTTATGCGTTATGAGTAATGCGTGATCCGTTATGCGTTATGCGTTATGCATTATGCGTTATGCGTTATGCGTTATGCGTTATGCTTTATGCGTTACGCGTTATGCGTTATGCGATTTGCGTTATGCGTTATGCGTTATGCGTTATGCGTTATGGGTTGTGCGGTATGCGTTATGCGTTATGCGTTATGCGTTATGCGTCATGCGTTATGCGTTATGCGTTATGCGTTATGCGTTATGCGTTATGCGTTATGCGTTATGCGTTATGCGTTACGCGTAATGCGTTATGCGTTATGAGTAATGCGTGATCCGTTATGCGTTATGCGTTATGAGTAATGCGTGATCCGTTATGCGTTATGCGCTATGCATTATGCGTTATGCGTTATGCGTTATGCGTTATGCGTTATGCTTTATGAGTTATGCATTATGCGTTATGCGATTTGCGTTATGCGTTATGCGTTATGCGTTATGCGTTATGCGTTATGCGTTATGCTTTATGCGTTATGCGTTATGCGATTTGCGTTATGCGTTATGCGTTATGCGTTATGCGATTTGCGTTATGCGTTATGCGTTATGGGTTGTGCGTTATGAGTCATGCGTTATGCGTTATGCGTTTTGCTTTATGCGTTATGCGTTATGAGTAATGCGTGATCCGTTATGCGTTATGCGTTATGCGTTATGAGTAATGCGTGATCCGTTATGCGTTATGCGTTATGCATTATGCGTTAAGCGTTATGCGTTATGCGTTATGCTTTATGCGTTACGCGTTATGCGTTATGCGATTTGCGTTATGCGTTATGCGTTATTTGTTATGCGTTATGGGTTGTGCGGTATGCGTTATGCGTTATGCGTTATGCGTCATGCGTTATGCGTTATGCGTTATGCGTTATGCGTTATGCGTTATGCGGTATGCGTTATGCGTTATGCGTTATGCGTTATGCGTTATGCGTTATGCGTTATGCGTTATGCGTTATGCGTTATGCGTTATGCGTTGTGCGTTATGCGTTATGCGTTATGCGTTATGCGTTATGCGTTATGAGTAATGCGTGATCCGTTATGCGTTAAGCTTTATGCGTTACGCGTTATGCGTTATGCGTTATGAGTAATGCGTGATCCGTTATGCGTTATGCGTTATGCGTTATGCGTTATGCGTTATGCGTTATGCGTTATGCGTTATGCGTTATGCGTTATGCGTTATGCGTTATGCGTTATGCGTTATGATTTATGCGTTATGCGTTATGAGTAATGCGTGATCCGTTATGCGTTAAGCTTTATGCGTTACGCGTTATGCGTTATGCGTTATGCGTTATGCGTTATGCGTTATGCGTTATGCGTTATGCGTTATCCGCTATGCGTTATGCGTTTTGCGTTATGCGTTATGCGTTATGAGTTGTGCGTTATACGTTATGCGTTATGCGTTATGCGTTATGCGTTATGCGATTTGCGTTATGCGTTATGCGGTATGAGTTATGCGTTATGCGTTATGCGTTATGCGTTATGCGTAATGAGTTATGCGAAATGCCTTATGCGTTATGTGTTATGCGTTGTGCGTTATCCGCTGTGCGTTATGCGTTTTGCGTTATGCGTTATGCGTTATGCGTTATGCGTTATGCGTTATGCGTTATGCGTTATGCGTTATGCTTTATGCGTTATGCGTTATGCGATTTGCGTTATGCGTTATGCGTTATGCGTTATGCGATTTGCGTTATGCGTTATGCGTTATGGGTTGTGCGTTATGAGTCATGCGTTATGCGTTATGCGTTTTGCTTTATGCGTTATGCGTTATGAGTAATGCGTGATCCGTTATGCGTTATGCGTTATGAGTAATGCGTGATCCGTTATGCGTTATGCGTTATGCATTATGCGTTAAGCGTTATGCGTTATGCGTTATGCTTTATGCGTTACGCGTTATGCGTTATGCGATTTGCGTTATGCGTTATGCGTTATGCGTTATGCGTTATGCGTTATGGGTTGTGCGGTATGCGTTATGCGTTATGCGTTATGCGTTATGCGTCATGCGTTATGCGTTATGCGTTATGCGTTATGCGTTATGCGTTATGCGGTATGCGTTATGCGTTATGCGTTATGCGTTATGCGTTATGCGTTATGCGTTATGCGTTATGCGTTATGCGTTATGCGTTATGCGTTGTGCGTTATGCGTTATGCGTTATGCGTTATGCGTTATGCGTTATGCGTTATGCGTTATGCGTTATGAGTAATGCGTGATCCGTTATGCGTTAAGCTTTATGCGTTACGCGTTATGCGTTATGCGTTATGAGTAATGCGTGATCCGTTATGCGTTATGCGTTATGCGTTATGCGTTATGCGTTATGCGTTATGCGTTATGCGTTATGCGTTATGCGTTATGCGTTATGCGTTATGCGTTATGCGTTATGCGTTATGCGTTATGCGTTATGAGTAATGCGTGATCCGTTATGCGTTAAGCTTTATGCGTTACGCGTTATGCGTTATGCGTTATGCGTTATGCGTTATGCGTTATGCGTTATGCGTTATGCGTTATCCGCTATGCGTTATGCGTTTTGCGTTATGCGTTATGCGTTATGAGTTGTGCGTTATACGTTATGCGTTATGCGTTATGCGTTATGCGTTATGCGATTTGCGTTATGCGTTATGCGGTATGAGTTATGCGTTATGCGTTATGCGTTATGCGTTATGCGTAATGAGTTATGCGTTATGCGTTATGCGAAATGCCTTATGCGTTATGTGTTATGCGTTGTGCGTTATCCGCTGTGCGTTATGCGTTTTGCGTTATGCGTTATGAGTTGTGCGTTATACGTTATGCGTTATGCGTTATGCGTTATGAGTAATGCGTGAAAAGTTATGCGTTATTCGTTATGCGTTATGCGTTATGAATAATGCGTGATCCGTTATGCGTTATGCGTTATGTGCTATGAGTAATGCGTGATCCGTTATGCGTTATGCGTTATGAGTAATGCGTGATCCGTTATGCGTTATGCGTTATGCGTTATGCGTTATGCGTAATGCGTTATGCGTTATGCGTTATGCGTTATGCGTTATGCGTTATGCGTTATGCGTTATGCGTTATGCGTTATGCGTTATGCTTTATGCGTTATGCGTGATCCGTTATGCGTTAGACGGTATACGTTTTGCGTTATACGTTATGCTTTATGCGGTGTGCGTTATACGTTTGCGTTATGCGTTATGCGTTATGTGTTATGCGTTATGCTTTATGCGTTATGCGTTATGCGTTATGCGTTATGCGTTATGCGTTATGCGTTATGCGTTATGCGTTATGCGTTATGCGTTATGCGTTATGCGTTATGCGTTATGCGTTATGCGTTATGCGTTATGCGTTATGCGTTATGCGTTATGCGTTATGCGTTATGCGTTATGCGTTAGGCGTTGTTCGTTATGCGTTATGCGTTATGCGTTATGCTTTATGCGTTATGCGTTATGGGTTATGCGTTATGCGTTATGCCTTATGCGTTATGCGTTATGCATTATGCGTTAGGCGTTGTTCGTTATGCGTTATGCTTTGTGCGTTATACGTTTGCGTTATGCGTTATGCGTTATGCGTTATGCGTTATGCATTATGCGTTATACGTTATGCGTTATGCGTTATGCGATACGCGTTATGCGTTATACGTTATGCTTTATGCGTTGTGCGTTATACGTTTGCGTTATGCGTTATGCGTTATGTGTTATGCGTTATGCTTTATGCGTTATGCGTGATCCGTTATGCGTTAGGCGTTATGCGTTTTGCGGTATTCGTTATGCGTTATGCGTTATGCGTTATGCGTTATGTGGTATGCGTTATGCGTTTTGCGGTATTCGTTATGCGTTATGCGTTATGCGTTATGCGTTATGCGTTATGTGGTATGCGTTATGCGTTATGCGTTATGCGTTATGCATTATGCGTTATACGTTATGCGTTATGCGTTATGCGATACGCGTTATGCGTTATACGTTATGCTTTATGCGTTGTGCGTTATACGTTTGCGTTATGCGTTATGCGTTATGTGTTATGCGTTATGCTTTATGCGTTATGCGTGATCCGTTATGCGTTAGGCGTTATGCGTTTTGCGGTATTCGTTATGCGTTATGCGTTATGCGTTATGCGTTATGCGTTATGCGTTATGCGTTATGCGTTATGCGCTATGCGTTATGCGTTATGCATTATGCGTTATGCGATATGCGTTATGCGTTATGCGTTATGCGTTATGCGTTATGCGTTATGCGTTATACGTTTGCGATATGCGTGATGCGTTATGCTTTATGCGTTATGCGTTATGAGTTATACGTTATGCGTTATGCGTTATACGTTATGCTTTATGCGTTGTGCGTTATACGTTTGCGTTATGCGTTATGCGTTATGTGTTATGCGTTAGGCTTTATGCGTTATGCGTGATCCGTTATGCGTTAGGCGTTATGCGTTTTGCGGTATTCGTTATGCGTTATGCATTATGCGTTATGCGTTATACGTTATGCTTTATGCGTGATGCGTTATGCTTTATGCGTTATGCGTTATGCGTTATGCGTTTTGCTTAATGCGTTATGCGTTATGCGTTATGCGTTATGCGTTATGCGTTATGCGTTATGCGGTATGCGTTATGCGTTATGCGGTATGCGTTATGCGTTATGCGTTATGCGTTATGCGTTATGCGTTATGTGTTATGCGTTATGCGTTATGCGTTATACGTTTGCGTTATGCGTTATGCGTTATGCTTTATGCGTTATGCGTTATGCGTTATGCGTTATGCGTTATGCGTTATGCGTTATGCATTATGCGTTAGGCGTTGTTCGTTATGCGTTATGCATTGTGCGTTATACGTTTGCGTTATGCGTTATGCGTTATGCTCTATGCGTGATGCGTTATGGTTTATGCGTTATGCGATATGCGTGATGCGTTATGCTTTATGCGTTATGCGTTATGTGTTATGCGTTATGCTTTATGCGTTATGCGTGATCCGTTATGCGTTAGGCGTTATGCGTTTTGCGGTATTCGTTATGCGTTATGCATTATGCGTTATGCGTTATACGTTATGCTTTATGCGTTATGCGTTATGCGTTATGCGTTATGCGTTATGCGATATGCGTGATGCGTTATGCTTTATGCGTTATGCGTTATGAGTTATACGTTATGCGTTATGCGTTATGCGTTATGCGTTATGCGTTATGCGTTATGCGTTATGCGGTATGCGTTATGCGTTATGCGGTATGCGTTATGCGTTATGCGTTATGCTTTATGCGTTATGCGTTATGCGTTATGCGTTATGCGTTATGCGTTATGCGGTATGCGTTATGCGTTATGCGATTTGCGTTATGCGTTATGCGGTATGCGTTATGCGTTATGCGTTATGCGTTATGCGTTATGCGTTATGCGTTATGCGTTATGCGTTATGCGTTATGCGTTATGCGTTATGCGTTATGCGTTATGCGTTATGCGTTATGCGTTATGCGTTATGCGTTATGCGTTATGCGTTATGCGTTATGCGTTATGCGTTATGCGTTATGCGTTATGCGTTATGCGTTATGCGTTATGCGTTATGCGTTATGCGTTATGCGTTATGCGTTATGCGTTATGCGTTATGCGTTATGCGTTATGAGTAATGCGTGATCCGTTATGAGTTATGCGTTATGCGTTATGAGTAATGCGTGCTCCGTTATGCGTTACGCGTTATGAGTAATGCGTGATCCATTATGCGTTATGCGTTATGCGTTATGCGTTATGCGTTATGCGTTATGCGTTATGCGTTATGCGTTATGCGTTATGCGTTATGCGTTATGCGTTATGCGTTATGCGTTATGCGTTATGCGTGATGCGTTATGCGTTATGCGTTATGCGTGATGCGTTATGCGTTATGCGTTATGCGTTATGCGTTATGCGTTATGCGTTATGCGTTATGCGTTATGCGTTATGAGTAATGCGTGATCCGTTATGTGTTATGCGTTATGCGTTATGAGTAATGCGTGATCCGTTATGCGTTACGCGTTATGAGTAATGCGTGATCCATTATGCGTTATGCGTTATGCATTATGCGTTATGCGTTATGCGTTATGCGTTATGCGTTATGCGTTATGCGTTATGCGTTATGCGTTATGCGTTATGCGTTATGCGTTATGCGTTATGCGTTACGCGTTATGCGTTATGCGATTTGCGTTATGCGTTATGCGTTATGCGTTATGCATTATGCGTTATGCGTAATGGGTTGTGCGTTATGAGTCATGCGTTATGAGTTGTGCGTTATACGTTATGCGTTATGCGTTATGCGTTATGCGTTATGCGTTATGCGATTTGCGTTTTGCGTTATGCGTTATGCGTTATGCGTTATGCGTTATGCGTTATGCGATTTGCGTTATGCGTTATGCGTTATGGGTTGTGCGTTATGAGTCATGCGTTATGCGTTATGCGTTTTGCTTCATGCGTTATGCGTTATGCGTTATGCGTTATGCGTTATGCGTTATGCGTTATGCGTTATGCGTTATGCGTTATGCGTTATGCGTTATGCGTTATGCGTTATGCGTTATGCGTGATCCGTTATGCGTTACGCGTTATGCGTTATGCGTTATGAGTTGTGCGTTATGTGTTATCCGTTATGCGTTATGCGTTATGCGTTATGCGTTATGCGTTATGCGTTATGCGTTATGCGTTATGCGTTATGCGTTATGCGTTATGCGTTATGCGTTATGCGTTATGCGTTATGAGTTGTGCGTTATACGTTATGCGTTATGCGTTATGCAGTATGCGTTATGCGTTATGCGTTATGCGTTATGCGATTTGCGTTATGCGTTATGGGTTATGCGTTATGTGTTATGCGTTATGCGTTATGCGTTATGCGTTATGCGTTATGCGTTATGTGTTATCCGTTATGCGTTATGCGTTATGCGTTATGCGTTATGCGTTATGCGTTATGGGTTATGCGTTTTGCGTTATGCGTTATGCGTTATGCGTTATGCGTTATGCGTTATGCGTCATGCGTTATGCGTTATGAGTAATGCGTGATCCGTTATGCGTTATGCTTTATGCGTTACGCGTTATGCGTTATGCGTTATGAGTTGTGCGTTATACGTTATGCGTTATGCGTTATGCGTTATGCGATTTGCGTTATGCGTTATGCGGTATGCGTTATGCGTTATGCGTTATGCGTTATGCGTTATGCGTTATGCGTTATGCGTTATGCGTTATGCGTTATGCGTTATGCGTTATGCGTTATGCGTTATGCGTTATGCGTTATGCGTTATGCGTTATGCGTTATGCGTTATGCGTTATGCGTTATGCGTTATGCGTTATGCGTTATGCGTTATGCTTTATGCGTTATGCGTTATGCGTTATGCGTTATGCGTTATGCGTTATGCGTTATGCGTTATGCGTTATGCGTTATGCGTTATGCGTTATGCGTTATGCGTTATGCGTTATGCGTTATGCGTTATGCGTTATGCGTTATGCGTTATGCGTTATGCGTTATGCGTTATGCGTTATGCGTTATGCGTTATGCGTTATGCTTTATGAGTTATGCATTATGCGTTATGCGATTTGCGTTATGCGTTATGCGTTATGCGTTATGCGTTATGCGTTATGCGTTATGCGTAATGGGTTGTGCGTTATGAGTCATGCGTTATGAGTTGTGCGTTATACGTTATACGTTATGCGTTATGCGTTATGCGTTATGCGATTTGCGTTATGCGTTATGCGGTATGCGTTATGCGTTATGCGTTATGCGTCATGCGTTATGCGTTATGCGTTATGCGTTATGCGTTATGCGTTATGCGTTATGCGTTATGCGTTATGCGTTATGCGTTATGCGTTATGCGTTATGCGATTTGCGTTATGCGTTATGCGTTTTGCGTTATGCGTTATGCGTTATGCGTTATGGGTTATGCGTTATGCGTTATGCGTTATGCGTTATGCGTTATGCGTTATGCGTTATGCGTTATGCGTTATGCGTTATGCGTTATGCGTTATGCGTTATGAGTAATGCGTGATCCGTTATGCGTTATGCGTTATGAGTAATGCGTGATCCGTTATGCGTTATGCGTTATGCTTTATGCGTTATGCGTTATGCGTTATGCGTTATGCTTTATGCGTTACGCGTTATGCGTTATGAGTAATTCGTGATCCATTATGCGTTATGCGTTATGTATTATGCGTTATGAGTTATGCGATTTGCGTTATGCGTTATGCGTTTTGCTTTATGCGTTATGCGTTATGGGTTATGCATTATGCGTTATGCGTTATGAGTAATGCGTGATCCGTTATGTGTTATGCGTTATGCGTTATGCGTTATGCGTTATGCGTTATGCGTTATGCGTTATGCGTTATGCGTTATGCGTTATGCGTTATGCGTTATGCGGTATGCGTTATGCGTTATGCGTTATGCGTTATGCGTTATGCGTTATGCGTTATGCGTTATGCGTTATGCGTTATGCGTTATGCGTTATGCGTTATGCGTTATGCGTTATGCGTTATGCGTTAAGCGTTATGCGTTATGCGTTATGAGTAATGCGTGATCCGTTATGTGTTATGCGTTATGCGTTATGAGTAATGCGTGATCCGTTATGCGTTACGCGTTATGAGTAATGCGTGATCCATTATGCGTTATGTGTTATGCGTTATGCGTTATGTATTATGCGTTATGCGTTATGCGTTATGCGTTATGCTTTATGCGTTATGCGTTATGCGTTATGCGTTTTGCGTTATGCGTTATGCGTTATGCGTTATTCGTTATGCGTTATGCGTTATGCGTAATGGGTTGTGCGTTATGAGTCATGCGTTATGAGTTGTGCGTTATACGTTATGCGTTATGCGTTATGCGTTATGCGTTATGCGTTATGCGTTATGCGTTATGCGTTATGCGTTATGCGATTTGCGTTATGCGTTATACGTTATGGGTTGTGCGTTATGAGTAATGCGTGATCCGTTATGCGTTATGCTTTATGCGTTACGCGTTATGCGTTATGCGTTATGAGTTGTGCGTTACACGTTATGCGTTATGCGTTATGCGTTATGCGATTTGCGTTATGCGTTATGCGGTATGCGTTATGCGTTATGCGTTATGCGTTATGCGTTATGCGTTATGCGTTATGCGTTATGCGTTATGCGGTATGCGTTATGCGTTATGCGTTATGCGTTATGCGTTATGCGTTATGCGTTATGCGTTATGCGTTATGCGTTATGCGTTATGCGTTATGCGTTATGAGTAATGCGTGATCCGTTATGTGTTATGCGTTATGCGTTATGAGTAATGCGTGATCCGTTATGCGTTACGCGTTATGAGTAATGCGTGATCCATTATGCGTTATGCGTTATGCATTATGCGTTATGCGTTATGCGTTATGCGTTATGCGTTATGCGTTATGCGTTATGCGTTATGCGTTATGCGTTATGCGTTACGCGTTATGCGTTATGCGATTTGCGTTATGCGTTATGCGTTATGCGTTATGCGTTATGCGTTATGCGTTATGCGTAATGGGTTGTGCGTTATGAGTCATGCGTTATGAGTTGTGCGTTATACGTTATGCGTTATGCGTTATGCGTTATGCGTTATGCGTTTTGCGTTATGCGTTATGCGTTATGCGTTATGCGTTATGCGTTATGCGTTATGCGTTATGCGTTATGCGATTTGCGTTATGCGTTATGCGTTATGGGTTGTGCGTTATGAGTCATGCGTTATGCGTTATGCGTTTTGCTTCATGCGTTATGCGTTATGCGTCATGCGTTATGCGTTATGCGTTATGCGTTATGCGTTATGCGTTATGCGTTATGCGTTATGCGTTATGCGTTATGCGATTTGCGTTATGCGTTATGCGTTTTGCGTTATGCGTTATGCGTTATGCGTTATGGGTTATGCGTTATGCGTTATGCGTTATGCGTTATGCGTTATGCGTTATGCGTTATGCGTGATCCGTTATGCGTTATGCGTTATGAGTAATGCGTGATCCGTTATGCGTTATGCGTTATGCATTATGCGTTATGCGTTATGCGTTATGCGTTATGCTTTATGCGTTACGCGTTATGCGTTATGCGATTTGCGTTATGCGTTATGCGATATGCGTTATGCGTTATGGGTTATGCGTTATGCGATTTGCGTTATGCGTTATGCGTTTTGCTTTATGCGTTATGCGTTATGGGTTATGCATTATGCGTTATGCGTTATGAGTAATGCGTGATCCGTTATGTGTTATGCGTTATGCGTTATGCGTTATGCGTTATGCGTTATGCGTTATGCGTTATGCGTTACGCGTAATGCGTTATGCGTTATGAGTAATGCGTGATCCGTTATGCGTTATGCGTTATGAGTAATGCGTGATCCGTTATGCGTTATGCGCTATGCATTATGCGTTATGCGTTATGCGTTATGCGTTATGCGTTATGCTTTATGAGTTATGCATTATGCGTTATGCGATTTGCGTTATGCGTTATGCGTTATGCGTTATGCGTTATGCGTTATGCGTTATGCGTAGTGGGTTGTGCGTTATGAGTCATGCGTTATGAGTTGTGCGTTATACGTTATACGTTATGCGTTATGCGTTATGCGTTATGCGATTTGCGTTATGCGTTATGCGGTATGCGTTATGCGTTATGCGTTATGCGTCATGCGTTATGCGTTATGCGTTATGCGTTATGCGTTATGCGTTATGCGTTATGCGTTATGCGTTATGCGTTATGCGATTTGCGTTATGCGTTATGCGTTTTGCGTTATGCGTTATGCGTTATGCGTTATGGGTTATGCGTTATGCGTTATGCGTTATGCGTTATGCGTTATGCGTTATGCGTTATGCGTTATGGGTTATGCGTTATGCGTTATGCGTTATGCGTTATGCGTTATGCGTTATGCGTTATGCGTCATGCGTTATGCGTTATGAGTAATGCGTGATCCGTTATGCGTTATGCTTTATGCGTTACGCGTTATGCGTTATGCGTTATGAGTTGTGCGTTATACGTTATGCGTTATGCGTTATGCGTTATGCGATTTGCGTTATGCGTTATGCGGTATGCGTTATGCGTTATGCGTTATGCGTTATGCGTTATGCGTTATGCGTTATGCGTTATGCGTTATGCGTTATGCGTTATGCGTTATGCGTTATGCGTTATGCGTTATGCGTTATGCGTTATGCGTTATGCGTTATGCGTTATGCGTTATGCGTTATGCGTTATGCGTTATGCGTTATGCGTTATGCGTTATGCGTTATGCGTTATGCGTTATGCGTTATGCGTTATGCGTTATGCGTTATGCGTTATGCGTTATGCGTTATGCGTTATGCGTTATGCGTTATGCGTTATGCGTTATGCGTAATGGGTTGTGCGTTATGAGTCATGCGTTATGAGTTGTGCGTTATACGTTATGCGTTATGCGTTATGCGTTATGCGTTATGCGTTATGCGTTATGCGTTATGCGTTATGCGTTATGCGATTTGCGTTATGCGTTATACGTTATGGGTTGTGCGTTATGAGTAATGCGTGATCCGTTATGCGTTATGCTTTATGCGTTACGCGTTATGCGTTATGCGTTATGAGTTGTGCGTTACACGTTATGCGTTATGCGTTATGCGTTATGCGATTTGCGTTATGCGTTATGCGGTATGCGTTATGCGTTATGCGTTATGCGTTATGCGTTATGCGTTATGCGTTATGCGTTATGCGTTATGCGGTATGCGTTATGCGTTATGCGTTATGTGTTATGCGTTATGCGTTATGCGTTATGCGTTTTGCGTTATGCGTTATGCGTTATGCGTTATGCGTTATGCGTTATGCGTTATGCGTTATGAGTAATGCGTGATCCGTTATGTGTTATGCGTTATGCGTTATGAGTAATGCGTGATCCGTTATGCGTTACGCGTTATGAGTAATGCGTGATCCATTATGCGTTATGCGTTATGCATTATGCGTTATGCGTTATGCGTTATGCGTTATGCGTTATGCGTTATTGCGTTATGCGTTATGCGTTATGCGTTATGCGTTATGCGTTATGCGTTATGCGATTTGCGTTATGCGTTATGCGTTATGCGTTATGCGTTATGCGTTATGCGTTATGCGTAATGGGTTGTGCGTTATGAGTCATGCGTTATGAGTTGTGCGTTATACGTTATGCGTTATGCGTTATGCGTTATGCGTTATGCGATTTGCGTTATGCGTTATGCGTTATGCGTTATGCGTTATGCGTTATGCGTTATGCGTTATGCGTTATGCGATTTGCGTTATGCGTTATGCGTTATGGGTTGTGCGTTATGAGTCATGCGTTATGCGTTATGCGTTTTGCTTCATGCGTTATGCGTTATGCGTCATGCGTTATGCGTTATGCGTTATGCGTTATGCGTTATGCGTTATGCGTTATGCGTTATGCGTTATGCGTTATGCGATTTGCGTTATGCGTTATGCGTTTTGCGTTATGCGTTATGCGTTATGCGTTATGGGTTATGCGTTATGCGTTATGCGTTATGCGTTATGCGTTATGCGTTATGCGTTATGCGTTATGAGTAATGCGTGATCCGTTATGCGTTATGCGTTATGAGTAATGCGTGATCCGTTATGCGTTATGCGTTATGCATTATGCGTTATGCGTTATGCGTTATGCGTTATGCTTTATGCGTTACGCGTTATGCGTTATGCGATTTGCGTTATGCGTTATGCGATATGCGTTATGCGTTATGGGTTATGCGTTATGCGATTTGCGTTATGCGTTATGCGTTTTGCTTTATGCGTTATGCGTTATGCGATTTGCGTTATGCGTTATGCGTTATGAGTAATGCGTGATCCGTTATGCGTTATGCGTTATGCGTTATGCGTTATGCGTTATGCGTTATGCGTTATGCGTTACGCGTAATGCGTTATGCGTTATGAGTAATGCGTGATCCGTTATGCGTTATGCGTTATGAGTAATGCGTGATCCGTTATGCGTTATGCGCTATGCATTATGCGTTATGCGTTATGCGTTATGCGTTATGCGTTATGCTTTATGAGTTATGCATTATGCGTTATGCGATTTGCGTTATGCGTTATGCGTTATGCGTTATGCGTTATGCGTTATGCGTTATGCGTAATGGGTTGTGCGTTATGAGTCATGCGTTATGAGTTGTGCGTTATACGTTATACGTTATGCGTTATGCGTTATGCGTTATGCGATTTGCGTTATGCGTTATGCGGTATGCGTTATGCGTTATGCGTTATGCGTCATGCGTTATGCGTTATGCGTTATGCGTTATGCGATTTGCGTTATGCGTTATGCGGTATGCGTTATGCGTTATGCGTTATGCGTCATGCGTTATGCGTTATGCGTTATGCGTTATGCGTTATGCGTTATGCGTTATGCGTTATGCGTTATGCGTTATGCGTTATGCGTTATGCCTTTTGCGTTATGCGTTATGCGTTTTGCGTTATGCGTTATGCGTTATGCGTTATGGGTTATGCGTTATGCGTTATGCGTTATGCGTTATGCGTTATGCGTTATGCGTTATGCGTTATGCGTTATGCGTTATGCGTTATGAGTAATGCGTGATCCGTTATGCGTTATGCGTTATGAGTAATGCGTGATCCGTTATGCGTTATGCGTTATGCATTATGCGTTATGCGTTATGCGTTATGCGTTATGCTTTATGCGTTACGCGTTATGCGTTATGAGTAATTCGTGATCCATTATGCGTTATGCGTTATGTATTATGCGTTATGAGTTATGCGATTTGCGTTATGCGTTATGCGTTTTGCTTTATGCGTTATGCGTTATGGGTTATGCATTATGCGTTATGCGTTATGAGTAATGCGTGATCCGTTATGTGTTATGCGTTATGCGTTATGCGTTATGCGTTATGCGTTATGCGTTATGCGTTATGCGTTATGCGTTATGCGTTACGCGTAATGCGTTATGCGTTATGAGTAATGCGTGATCCGTTATGCGTTATGCGTTATGAGTAATGCGTGATCCGTTATGCGTTATGCGCTATGCATTATGCGTTATGCGTTATGCGTTATGCGTTATGCGTTATGCTTTATGAGTTATGCATTATGCGTTATGCGATTTGCGTTATGCGTTATGCGTTATGCGTTATGCGTTATGCGTTATGCGTTATGCGTAATGGGTTGTGCGTTATGAGTCATGCGTTATGAGTTGTGCGTTATACGTTATACGTTATGCGTTATGCGTTATGCGTTATGCGATATGCGTTATGCGTTATGCGGTATGCGTTATGCGTTATGCGTTATGCGTCATGCGTTATGCGTTATGCGTTATGCGTTATGCGATTTGCGTTATGCGTTATGCGGTATGCGTTATGCGTTATGCGTTATGCGTCATGCGTTATGCGTTATGCGTTATGCGTTATGCGTAATGCGTTATGCGTTATGCGTTATGCGTTATGCGTTATGCGTTATGCGTTATGCGATTTGCGTTATGCGTTATGCGTTTTGCGTTATGCGTTATGCGTTATGCGTTATGGGTTATGCGTTATGCGTTATGCGTTATGCGTTATGCGTTATGCGTTATGCGTTATGCGTTATGCGTTATGCGTTATGCGTTATGAGTAATGCGTGATCCGTTATGCGTTATGCGTTATGAGTAATGCGTGATCCGTTATGCGTTATGCGTTATGCATTATGCGTTATGCGTTATGCGTTATGCGTTATGCTTTATGCGTTACGCGTTATGCGTTATGAGTAATTCGTGATCCATTATGCGTTATGCGTTATGTATTATGCGTTATGAGTTATGCGATTTGCGTTATGCGTTATGCGTTTTGCTTTATGCGTTATGCGTTATGGGTTATGCGTTATGCGTTATGCGTTATGAGTAATGCGTGATCCGTTATGTGTTATGCGTTATGCGTTATGCGTTATGCGTTATGCGTTATGCGTTATGCGTTATGCGTTATGCGTTATGCGTTATGCGTTATGCGTTATGCGTTATGCGGTATGCGTTATGCGTTATGCGTTATGCGTTATGCGTTATGCGTTATGCGTTATGCGTTATGCGTTATGCGTTATGCGTTATGCGTTATGCGTTATGCGTTATGCGTTATGCGTTAAGCGTTATGCGTTATGCGTTATGAGTAATGCGTGATCCGTTATGTGTTATGCGTTATGCGTTATGATTAATGCGTGATCCGTTATGCGTTACGCGTTATGAGTAATGCGTGATCCATTATGCGTTATGCGTTATGCGTTATGCGTTATGTATTATGCGTTATGCGTTATGCGTTATGCGTTATGCTTTATGCGTTACGCGTTATGCGTTATGCGATTTGCGTTATGCGTTATGCGTTATGCGTTATTCGTTATGCGTTATGCGTTATGCGTAATGGGTTGTGCGTTATGAGTCATGCGTTATGAGTTGTGCGTTATACGTTATGCGTTATGCGTTATGCGTTATGCGTTATGCGTTATGCGTTATGCGTTATGCGTTATGCGTTATGCGTTTTGCGTTATGCGTTATACGTTATGGGTTGTGCGTTATGAGTAATGCGTGATCCGTTATGCGTTATGCTTTATGCGTTACGCGTTATGCGTTATGCGTTATGAGTTGTGCGTTACACGTTATGCGTTATGCGTTATGCGTTATGCGATTTGCGTTATGCGTTATGCGGTATGCGTTATGCGTTATGCGTTATGCGTTATGCGTTATGCGTTATGCGTTATGCGTTATGCGTTATGCGGTATGCGTTATGCGTTATGCGTTATGCGTTATGCGTTATGCGTTATGCGTTATGCGTTATGCGTTATGCGTTATGCGTTATGCGTTATGAGTAATGCGTGATCCGTTATGTGTTATGCGTTATGCGTTATGAGTAATGCGTGATCCGTTATGCGTTACGCGTTATGAGTAATGCGTGATCCATTATGCGTTATGCGTTATGCGTTATGCGTTATGCGTTATGCGTTATGCGTTATGCGTTATGCGTTATGCGTTATGCGTTATGCGTTATGCGTTATGCGTTATGCGTTATGCGTTATGCGATTTGCGTTATGCGTTATGCGTTATGCGTTATGCGTTATGCGTTATGCGTTATGCGTAATGGGTTGTGCGTTATGAGTCATGCGTTATGAGTTGTGCGTTATACGTTATGCGTTATGCGTTATGCGTTATGCGTTATGCGATTTGCGTTATGCGTTATGCGTTATGCGTTATGCGTTATGCGTTATGCGTTATGCGTTATGCGTTATGCGTTATGCGATTTGCGTTATGCGTTATGCGTTATGGGTTGTGCGTTATGAGTCATGCGTTATGCGTTATGCGTTTTGCTTCATGCGTTATGCGTTATGCGTCATGCGTTATGCGTTATGCGTTATGCGTTATGCGTTATGCGTTATGCGTTATGCGTTATGCGTTATGCGTTATGCGATTTGCGTTATGCGTTATGCGTTTTGCGTTATGCGTTATGCGTTATGCGTTATGGGTTATGCGTTATGCGTTATGCGTTATGCGTTATGCGTTATGCGTTATGCGTTATGCGTTATGAGTAATGCGTGATCCGTTATGCGTTATGCGTTATGAGTAATGCGTGATCCGTTATGCGTTATGCGTTATGCATTATGCGTTATGCGTTATGCGTTATGCGTTATGCTTTATGCGTTACGCGTTATGCGTTATGCGATTTGCGTTATGCGTTATGCGATATGCGTTATGCGTTATGGGTTATGCGTTATGCGATTTGCGTTATGCGTTATGCGTTTTGCTTTATGCGTTATGCGTTATGGGTTATGCATTATGCGTTATGCGTTATGAGTAATGCGTGATCCGTTATGCGTTATGCGTTATGCGTTATGCGTTATGCGTTATGCGTTATGCGTTATGCGTTATGCGTTACGCGTAATGCGTTATGCGTTATGAGTAATGCGTGATCCGTTATGCGTTATGCGTTATGAGTAATGCGTGATCCGTTATGCGTTATGCGCTATGCATTATGCGTTATGCGTTATGCGTTATGCGTTATGCGTTATGCTTTATGAGTTATGCATTATGCGTTATGCGATTTGCGTTATGCGTTATGCGTTATGCGTTATGCGTTATGCGTTATGCGTTATGCGTAATGGGTTGTGCGTTATGAGTCATGCGTTATGAGTTGTGCGTTATACGTTATACGTTATGCGTTATGCGTTATGCGTTATGCGATTTGCGTTATGCGTTATGCGTTATGGGTTATGCGTTATGCGTTATGCGTTATGCGTTATGCGTTATGCGTTATGCGTTATGCGTCATGCGTTATGCGTTATGAGTAATGCGTGATCCGTTATGCGTTATGCTTTATGCGTTACGCGTTATGCGTTATGCGTTATGAGTTGTGCGTTATACGTTATGCGTTATGCGTTATGCGTTATGCGATTTGCGTTATGCGTTATGCGGTATGCGTTATGCGTTATGCGTTATGCGTTATGCGTTATGCGTTATGCGTTATGCGTTATGCGTTATGCGTTATGCGTTATGCGTTATGCGTTATGCGTTATGCGTTATGCGTTATGCGTTATGCGTTATGCGTTATGCGTTATGCGTTATGCGTTATGCGTTATGCGTTATGCGTTATGCGTTATGCGTTATGCGTTATGCGTTATGCGTTATGCGTTATGCGTTATGCGTTATGCGTTATGCGTAATGGGTTGTGCGTTATGAGTCATGCGTTATGAGTTGTGCGTTATACGTTATGCGTTATGCGTTATGCGTTATGCGATTTGCGTTATGCGTTATGCGTTATGCGTTATGCGTTATGCGATTTGCGTTATGCGTTATACGTTATGGGTTGTGCGTTATGAGTAATGCGTGATCCGTTATGCGTTATGCTTTATGCGTTACGCGTTATGCGTTATGCGTTATGAGTTGTGCGTTACACGTTATGCGTTATGCGTTATGCGTTATGCGATTTGCGTTATGCGTTATGCGGTATGCGTTATGCGTTATGCGTTATGCGTTATGCGTTATGCGTTATGCGTTATGCGTTATGCGTTATGCGGTATGCGTTATGCGTTATGCGTTATGCGTTATGCGTTATGCGTTATGCGTTATGCGTTATGCGTTATGCGTTATGCGTTATGCGTTATGCGTTATGAGTAATGCGTGATCCGTTATGTGTTATGCGTTATGCGTTATGAGTAATGCGTGATCCGTTATGCGTTACGCGTTATGAGTAATGCGTGATCCATTATGCGTTATGCGTTATGCATTATGCGTTATGCGTTATGCGTTATGCGTTATGCGTTATGCGTTATTGCGTTATGCGTTATGCGTTATGCGTTATGCGTTATGCGTTATGCGTTATGCGATTTGCGTTATGCGTTATGCGTTATGCGTTATGCGTTATGCGTTATGCGTTATGCGTAATGGGTTGTGCGTTATGAGTCATGCGTTATGAGTTGTGCGTTATACGTTATGCGTTATGCGTTATGCGTTATGCGTTATGCGATTTGCGTTATGCGTTATGCGTTATGCGTTATGCGTTATGCGTTATGCGTTATGCGTTATGCGTTATGCGATTTGCGTTATGCGTTATGCGTTATGGGTTGTGCGTTATGAGTCATGCGTTATGCGTTATGCGTTTTGCTTCATGCGTTATGCGTTATGCGTCATGCGTTATGCGTTATGCGTTATGCGTTATGCGTTATGCGTTATGCGTTATGCGTTATGCGTTATGCGTTATGCGATTTGCGTTATGCGTTATGCGTTTTGCGTTATGCGTTATGCGTTATACGTTATGGGTTATGCGTTATGCGTTATGCGTTATGCGTTATGCGTTATGCGTTATGCGTTATGCGTTATGAGTAATGCGTGATCCGTTATGCGTTATGCGTTATGAGTAATGCGTGATCCGTTATGCGTTATGCGTTATGCATTATGCGTTATGCGTTATGCGTTATGCGTTATGCTTTATGCGTTACGCGTTATGCGTTATGCGATTTGCGTTATGCGTTATGCGATATGCGTTATGCGTTATGGGTTATGCGTTATGCGATTTGCGTTATGCGTTATGCGTTTTGCTTTATGCGTTATGCGTTATGGGTTATGCATTATGCGTTATGCGTTATGAGTAATGCGTGATCCGTTATGTGTTATGCGTTATGCGTTATGCGTTATGCGTTATGCGTTATGCGTTATGCGTTATGCGTTACGCGTAATGCGTTATGCGTTATGAGTAATGCGTGATCCGTTATGCGTTATGCGTTATGAGTAATGCGTGATCCGTTATGCGTTATGCGCTATGCATTATGCGTTATGCGTTATGCGTTATGCGTTATGCGTTATGCTTTATGAGTTATGCATTATGCGTTATGCGATTTGCGTTATGCGTTATACGTTATGCGTTATGCGTTATGCGTTATGCGTTATGCGTAATGGGTTGTGCGTTATGAGTCATGCGTTATGAGTTGTGCGTTATACGTTATACGTTATGCGTTATGCGTTATGCGTTATGCGATTTGCGTTATGCGTTATGCGGTATGCGTTATGCGTTATGCGTTATGCGTCATGCGTTATGCGTTATGCGTTATGCGTTATGCGTTATGCGTTATGCGTAATGCGTTATGCGTTATGCGTTATGCGTTATGCGTTATGCGATTTGCGTTATGCGTTATGCGTTTTGCGTTATGCGTTATGCGTTATGCGTTATGGGTTATGCGTTATGCGTTATGCGTTATGCGTTATGCGTTATGCGTTATGCGTTATGCGTTATGGGTTATGCGTTATGCGTTATGCGTTATGCGTTATGCGTTATGCGTTATGCGTTATGCGTCATGCGTTATGCGTTATGCGTTATGCGTTATGCGTTATGCGTAATGGGTTGTGCGTTATGAGTCATGCGTTATGAGTTGTGCGTTATACGTTATACGTTATGCGTTATGCGTTATGCGTTATGCGATTTGCGTTATGCGTTATGCGGTATGCGTTATGCGTTATGCGTTATGCGTTATGCGTTATGCGTTATGCGTTATGCGTTATGCGTTATGCGTTATGCGTTATGCGTTATGCGTTATGCGTTATGCGTTATGCGTTTTGCGTTATGCGTTATGCGTTATGCGTTATGGGTTATGCGTTATGCGTTATGCGTTATGCGTTATGCGTTATGCGTTATGCGTTATGCGTTATGCGTTATGCGTTATGCGTTATGCGTTATGAGTAATGCGTGATCCGTTATGCGTTATGCGTTATGAGTAATGCGTGATCCGTTATGCGTTATGCGTTATGCATTATGCGTTATGCGTTATGCGTTATGCGTTATGCTTTATGCGTTACGCGTTATGCGTTATGAGTAATTCGTGATCCATTATGCGTTATGCGTTATGTATTATGCGTTATGAGTTATGCGATTTGCGTTATGCGTTATGCGTTTTGCTTTATGCGTTATGCGTTATGGGTTATGCATTATGCGTTATGCGTTATGAGTAATGCGTGATCCGTTATGTGTTATGCGTTATGCGTTATGCGTTATGCGTTATGCGTTATGCGTTATGCGTTATGCGTTATGCGTTATGCGTTATGCGTTATGCGTTATGCGTTATGCGGTATGCGTTATGCGTTATGCGTTATGCGTTATGCGTTATGCGTTATGCGTTATGCGTTATGCGTTATGCGTTATGCGTTATGCGTTATGCGTTATGCGTTATGCGTTATGCGTTATGCGTTATGCGTTATGAGTAATGCGTGATCCGTTATGTGTTATGCGTTATGCGTTATGATTAATGCGTGATCCGTTATGCGTTACGCGTTATGAGTAATGCGTGATCCATTATGCGTTATGTGTTATGCGTTATGCGTTATGTATTATGCGTTATGCGTTATGCGTTATGCGTTATGCTTTATGCGTTACGCGTTATGCGTTATGCGATTTGCGTTATGCGTTATGCGTTATGCGTTATTCGTTATGCGTTATGCGTTATGCGTAATGGGTTGTGCGTTATGAGTCATGCGTTATGAGTTGTGCGTTATACGTTATGCGTTATGCGTTATGCGTTATGCGATTTGCGTTATGCGTTATGCGTTATGCGTTATGCGTTATGCGATTTGCGTTATGCGTTATGCGTTATGGGTTGTGCGTTATGAGTAATGCGTGATCCGTTATGCGTTATGCTTTATGCGTTACGCGTTATGCGTTATGCGTTATGAGTTGTGCGTTACACGTTATGCGTTATGCGTTATGCGTTATGCGATTTGCGTTATGCGTTATGCGGTATGCGTTATGCGTTATGCGTTATGCGTTATGCGTTATGCGTTATGCGTTATGCGTTATGCGGTATGCGTTATGCGTTATGCGTTATGCGTTATGCGTTATGCGTTATGCGTTATGCGTTATGCGTTATGCGTTATGCGTTATGCGTTATGAGTAATGCGTGATCCGTTATGTGTTATGCGTTATGCGTTATGAGTAATGCGTGATCCGTTATGCGTTACGCGTTATGAGTAATGCGTGATCCATTATGCGTTATGCGTTATGCATTATGCGTTATGCGTTATGCGTTATTCGTTATGCGTTATGCGTTATGCGTTATGGGTTATGCGTTATGCGTTATGCGTTATGCGTTATGCGTTATGCGTTATGCGTTATGCGTTATGCGTTATGCGTTATGCGTTATGAGTAATGCGTGATCCGTTATGCGTTATGCGTTATGAGTAATGCGTGATCCGTTATGCGTTATGCGTTATGCAGTATGCGTTATGCGTTATGCGTTATGCGTTATGCTTTATGCGTTACGCGTTATGCGTTATGAGTAATTCGTGATCCATTATGCGTTATGCGTTATGTATTATGCGTTATGAGTTATGCGATTTGCGTTATGCGTTATGCGTTTTGCTTTATGCGTTATGCGTTATGGGTTATGCATTATGCGTTATGCGTTATGAGTAATGCGTGATCCGTTATGTGTTATGCGTTATGCGTTATGCGTTATGCGTTATGCGTTATGCGTTATGCGTTATGCGTTATGCGTTATGCGTTATGCGTTATGCGTCATGCGTTATGCGTTATGCGTTATGCGTTATGCGTTATGCGTAATGGGTTGTGCGTTATGAGTCATGCGTTATGAGTTGTGCGTTATACGTTATACGTTATGCGTTATGCGTTATGCGTTATGCGATTTGCGTTATGCGTTATGCGGTATGCGTTATGCGTTATGCGTTATGCGTTATGCGTTATGCGTTATGCGTTATGCGTTATGCGTTATGCGTTATGCGTTATGCGTTATGCGTTATGCGATTTGCGTTATGCGTTATGCGTTTTGCGTTATGCGTTATGCGTTATGCGTTATGGGTTATGCGTTATGCGTTATGCGTTATGCGTTATGCGTTATGCGTTATGCGTTATGCGTTATGCGTTATGAGTAATGCGTGATCCGTTATGCGTTATGCGTTATGAGTAATGCGTGATCCGTTATGCGTTATGCGTTATGCATTATGCGTTATGCGTTATGCGTTATGCGTTATGCTTTATGCGTTACGCGTTATGCGTTATGAGTAATTCGTGATCCATTATGCGTTATGCGTTATGTATTATGCGTTATGAGTTATGCGATTTGCGTTATGCGTTATGCGTTTTGCTTTATGCGTTATGCGTTATGGGTTATGCATTATGCGTTATGCGTTATGAGTAATGCGTGATCCGTTATGTGTTATGCGTTATGCGTTATGCGTTATGCGTTATGCGTTATGCGTTATGCGTTATGCGTTATGCGTTATGCGTTATGCGTTATGCGTTATGCGTTATGCGGTATGCGTTATGCGTTATGCGTTATGCGTTATGCGTTATGCGTTATGCGTTATGCGTTATGCGTTATGCGTTATGCGTTATGCGTTATGCGTTATGCGTTATGCGTTATGCGTTATGCGTTATGCGTTATGAGTAATGCGTGATCCGTTATGTGTTATGCGTTATGCGTTATGATTAATGCGTGATCCGTTATGCGTTACGCGTTATGAGTAATGCGTGATCCATTATGCGTTATGTGTTATGCGTTATGCGTTATGTATTATGCGTTATGCGTTATGCGTTATGCGTTATGCTTTATGCGTTACGCGTTATGCGTTATGCGATTTGCGTTATGCGTTATGCGTTATGCGTTATTCGTTATGCGTTATGCGTTATGCGTAATGGGTTGTGCGTTATGAGTCATGCGTTATGAGTTGTGCGTTATACGTTATGCGTTATGCGTTATGCGTTATGCGATTTGCGTTATGCGTTATGCGTTATGCGTTATGCGTTATGCGATTTGCGTTATGCGTTATACGTTATGGGTTGTGCGTTATGAGTAATGCGTGATCCGTTATGCGTTATGCTTTATGCGTTACGCGTTATGCGTTATGCGTTATGAGTTGTGCGTTACACGTTATGCGTTATGCGTTATGCGTTATGCGATTTGCGTTATGCGTTATGCGGTATGCGTTATGCGTTATGCGTTATGCGTTATGCGTTATGCGTTATGCGTTATGCGTTATGCGGTATGCGTTATGCGTTATGCGTTATGCGTTATGCGTTATGCGTTATGCGTTATGCGTTATGCGTTATGCGTTATGCGTTATGCGTTATGAGTAATGCGTGATCCGTTATGTGTTATGCGTTATGCGTTATGAGTAATGCGTGATCCGTTATGCGTTACGCGTTATGAGTAATGCGCGATCCATTATGCGTTATGCGTTATGCATTATGCGTTATGCGTTATGCGTTATTCGTTATGCGTTATGCGTTATGCGTAATGGGTTGTGCGTTATGAGTCATGCGTTATGAGTTGTGCGTTATACGTTATGCGTTATGCGTTATGCGTTATGCGATTTGCGTTATGCGTTATGCGTTATGCGTTATGCGTTATGCGATTTGCGTTATGCGTTATACGTTATGGGTTGTGCGTTATGAGTAATGCGTGATCCGTTATGCGTTATGCTTTATGCGTTACGCGTTATGCGTTATGCGTTATGAGTTGTGCGTTATACGTTATACGTTATGCGTTATGCGTTATGCGTTATGCGATTTGCGTTATGCGTTATGCGGTATGCGTTATGCGTTATGCGTTATGCGTTATGCGTTATGCGTTATGCGTTATGCGTTATGCGTTATGCGTTATGCGTTATGCGTTATGCGATTTGCGTTATGCGTTATGCGTTTTGCGTTATGCGTTATGCGTTATGCGTTATGGGTTATGCGTTATGCGTTATGCGTTATGCGTTATGCGTTATGCGTTATGCGTTATGCGTTATGCGTTATGCGTTATGCGTTATGAGTAATGCGTGATCCGTTATGCGTTATGCGTTATGAGTAATGCGTGATCCGTTATGCGTTATGCGTTATGCATTATGCGTTATGCGTTATGCGTTATGCGTTATGCTTTATGCGTTACGCGTTATGCGTTATGAGTAATTCGTGATCCATTATGCGTTATGCGTTATGTATTATGCGTTATGAGTTATGCGATTTGCGTTATGCGTTATGCGTTTTGCTTTATGCGTTATGCGTTATGGGTTATGCATTATGCGTTATGCGTTATGAGTAATGCGTGATCCGTTATGTGTTATGCGTTATGCGTTATGCGTTATGCGTTATGCGTTATGCGTTATGCGTTATGCGTTATGCGTTATGCGTTATGCGTTATGCGTTATGCGTTATGCGTTATGCGGTATGCGTTATGCGTTATGCGTTATGCGTTATGCGTTATGCGTTATGCGTTATGCGTTATGCGTTATGCGTTATGCGTTATGCGTTATGCGTTATGCGTTATGCGTTATGCGTTATGCGTTATGCGTTATGCGTTATGCGTTATGAGTAATGCGTGATCCGTTATGTGTTATGCGTTATGCGTTATGATTAATGCGTGATCCGTTATGCGTTACGCGTTATGAGTAATGCGTGATCCATTATGCGTTATGTGTTATGCGTTATGCGTTATGTATTATGCGTTATGCGTTATGCGTTATGCGTTATGCTTTATGCGTTATGCGTTATGCGTTATGCGATTTGCGTTATGCGTTATGCGTTATGCGTTATTCGTTATGCGTTATGCGTTATGCGTAATGGGTTGTGCGTTATGAGTCATGCGTTATGAGTTGTGCGTTATACGTTATGCGTTATGCGTTATGCGTTATGCGATTTGCGTTATGCGTTATGCGTTATGCGTTATGCGTTATGCGATTTGCGTTATGCGTTATACGTTATGGGTTGTGCGTTATGAGTAATGCGTGATCCGTTATGCGTTATGCTTTATGCGTTACGCGTTATGCGTTATGCGTTATGAGTTGTGCGTTACACGTTATGCGTTATGCGTTATGCGTTATGCGATTTGCGTTATGCGTTATGCGGTATGCGTTATGCGTTATGCGTTATGCGTTATGCGTTATGCGTTATGCGTTATGCGTTATGCGGTATGCGTTATGCGTTATGCGTTATGCGTTATGCGTTATGCGTTATGCGTTATGCGTTATGCGTTATGCGTTATGCGTTATGCGTTATGCGTTATGCGTTATGCGTTATGAGTAATGCGTGATCCGTTATGTGTTATGCGTTATGCGTTATGAGTAATGCGTGATCCGTTATGCGTTACGCGTTATGAGTAATGCGTGATCCATTATGCGTTATGCGTTATGCGTTATGCGTTATGCGTTATGCGTTATGCGTTATGCGTTATGCGTTATGCGTTATGCGTTATGCGTTATGCGTTATGCGTTACGCGTTATGCGTTATGCGATTTGCGTTATGCGTTATGCGTTATGCGTTATGCGTTATGCGTTATGCGTTATGCGTAATGGGTTGTGCGTTATGAGTCATGCGTTATGAGTTGTGCGTTATACGTTTTGCGTTATGCGTTATGCGTTATGCGTTATGCGATTTGCGTTATGCGTTATGCGTTATGCGTTATGCGTTATGCGTTATGCGTTATGCGTTATGCGTTATGCGATTTGCGTTATGCGTTATGCGTTATGGGTTGTGCGTTATGAGTCATGCGTTATGCGTTATGCGTTTTGCTTCATGCGTTATGCGTTATGCGTCATGCGTTATGCGTTATGCGTTATGCGTTATGCGTTATGCGTTATGCGTTATGCGTTATGCGTTATGCGTTATGCGATTTGCGTTATGCGTTATGCGTTTTGCGTTATGCGTTATGCGTTATGCGTTATGGGTTATGCGTTATGCGTTATGCGTTATGCGTTATGCGTTATGCGTTATGCGTTATGCGTTATGAGTAATGCGTGATCCGTTATGCGTTATGCGTTATGAGTAATGGGTGATCCGTTATGCGTTATGCGTTATGCATTATGCGTTATGCGTTATGCGTTATGCGTTATGCTTTATGCGTTACGCGTTATGCGTTATGCGATTTGCGTTATGCGTTATGCGATATGCGTTATGCGTTATGGGTTATGCGTTATGCGATTTGCGTTATGCGTTATGCGTTTTGCTTTATGCGTTATGCGTTATGGGTTATGCATTATGCGTTATGCGTTATGAGTAATGCGTGATCCGTTATGTGTTATGCGTTATGCGTTATGCGTTATGCGTTATGCGTTATGCGTTATGCGTTATGCGTTACGCGTAATGCGTTATGCGTTATGAGTAATGCGTGATCCGTTATGCGTTATGCGTTATGAGTAATGCGTGATCCGTTATGCGTTATGCGCTATGCATTATGCGTTATGCGTTATGCGTTATGCGTTATGCGTTATGCTTTATGAGTTATGCATTATGCGTTATGCGATTTGCGTTATGCGTTATGCGTTATGCGTTATGCGTTATGCGTTATGCGTTATGCTTTATGCGTTATGCGTTATGCGATTTGCGTTATGCGTTATGCGTTATGCGTTATGCGATTTGCGTTATGCGTTATGCGTTATGGGTTGTGCGTTATGAGTCATGCGTTATGCGTTATGCGTTTTGCTTTATGCGTTATGCGTTATGAGTAATGCGTGATCCGTTATGCGTTATGCGTTATGAGTAATGCGTGATCCGTTATGCGTTATGCGTTATGCATTATGCGTTAAGCGTTATGCGTTATGCGTTATGCTTTATGCGTTACGCGTTATGCGTTATGCGATTTGCGTTATGCGTTATGCGTTATGCGTTATGCGGTATGCGTTATGCGGTTTGCGTTATGCGTTATGCGTTATGCGTTATGCGTCATGCGTTATGCGTTATGCGTTATGCGTTATGCGTTATGCGGTATGCGTTATGCGTTATGCGTTATGCGTTATGCGTTATGCGTTATGCGTTATGCGTTATGCGTTATGCGTTATGCGTTATGCGTTATGCGTTGTGCGTTATGCGTTATGCGTTATGCGTTATGCGTTATGCGTTATGAGTAATGCGTGATCCGTTATGCGTTAAGCTTTATGCGTTACGCGTTATGCGTTATGCGTTATGAGTAATGCGTGATCCGTTATGCGTTATGCGTTATGCGTTATGCGTTATGCGTTATGCGTTATGCGTTATGCGTTATGCGTTATGCGTTATGCGTTATGCGTTATGCGTTATGCGTTATGCGTTATGCGTTATGCGATATGCGTTATGCGTTATGCGTTATGAGTAATGCGTGATCCGTTATGCGTTAAGCTTTATGCGATACGCGTTATGCGTTATGCGTTATGCGTTATGCGTTATGCGTTATGCGTTATGCGTTATGCGTTATGCGTTATCCGCTATGCGTTATGCGTTTTGCGTTATGCGTTATGCTTTATGAGTTGTGCGTTATACGTTATGCGTTATGCGTTATGCGTTATGCGTTATGCGATTTGCGTTATGCGTTATGCGGTATGAGTTATGCGTTATGCGTTATGCGTTATGCGTTATGCGTAATGAGTTATGCGTTATGCATTATGCGAAATGCCTTATGCGTTATGTGTTATGCGTTGTGCGTTATCCGCTGTGCGTTATGCGTTTTGCGTTATGCGTTATGCGTTATGAGTTGTGCGTTATACGTTATGCGTTATGCGTTATGCGTTATGCGTTATGAGTAATGCGTGAAAAGTTATGCGTTATTCGTTATGCGTTATGCGTTATGAATAATGCGTGATCCGTTATGCGTTATGCGTTATGTGCTATGAGTAATGCGTGATCCGTTATGCGTTATGCGTTATGAGTAATGCGTGATCCGTTATGCGTTATGCGTTATGCATTAAGCGTTATGCGTTATGCGTTATGCGTTATGCGTTATGCGTTATGCGTTATGCGTTATGCGTTATGCTTTATGCGTTATGCGTTATGCGATTTGCGTTATGCGTTATGCGTTATGCGTTATGCGATTTGCGTTATGCGTTATGCGTTATGGGTTGTGCGTTATGAGTCATGCGTTATGCGTTATGCGTTTTGCTTTATGCGTTATGCGTTATGAGTAATGCGTGATCCGTTATGCGTTATGCGTTATGAGTAATGCGTGATCCGTTATGCGTTATGCGTTATGCATTATGCGTTAAGCGTTATGCGTTATGCGTTATGCTTTATGCGTTACGCGTTATGCGTTATGCGATTTGCGTTATGCGTTATGCGTTATGCGTTATGCGTTATGGGTTGTGCGGTATGCGTTATGCGTTATGCGTTATGCGTTATGCGTCATGCGTTATGCGTTATGCGTTATGCGTTATGCGTTATGCGTTATGCGTTATGCGTTAAGCGTTATGCGTTATGCGTTATGCGTTATGCGTTATGCATTATGCGTTAAGCGTTATGCGTTATGCGTTATGCTTTATGCGTTACGCGTTATGCGTTATGCGATTTGCGTTATGCGTTATGCGTTATGCGTTATGCGTTATGGGTTGTGCGGTATGCGTTATGCGTTATGCGTTATGCGTTATGCGTCATGCGTTATGCGTTATGCGTTATGCGTTATGCGTTATGCGTTATGCGTTATGCGTTATGCGTTATGCGTTATGCGTTATGCGTTATGCGTTATGCGTTATGCGTTATGCGTTATACGTTTGCGATATGCGTGATGCGTTATGCTTTATGCGTTATGCGTTATGAGTTATACGTTATGCGTTATGCGTTATGCGTTACGCGTTATGCGTTATGCGTTATGCGTTATGCGTTATGCGTTATGCGTTATGCGTTGTGCGTTATGCGTTATACGTTATGCGTTATGCGTTATGCGTTATGCGTTATGCGTTATGCGTTATGTGGTATGCGTTATGCGTTATGCGCTATGCGTTATGCGTTATGCATTATGCGTTATGCGATATGCGTTATGCGTTATGCGTTATGCGTTATGCGTTATGCGTTATACGTTTGCGATATGCGTGATGCGTTATGCTTTATGCGTTATGCGTTATGAGTTATACGTTATGCGTTATGCGTTATACGTTATGCTTTATGCGTTGTGCGTTATACGTTTGCGTTATGCGTTATGCGTTATGTGTTATGCGTTAGGCTTTATGCGTTATGCGTGATCCGTTATGCGTTAGGCGTTATGCGTTTTGCGGTATTCGTTATGCGTTATGCATTATGCGTTATGCGTAATACGTTATGCTTTATGCGTGATGCGTTATGCTTTATGCGTTATGCGTTATGCGTTATGCGTTTTGCTTAATGCGTTATGCGTTATGCGTTATGCGTTATGCGTTATGCGTTATGCGTTATGCGTTATGCGTTATGCGTTATGCGTTATGCGTTATGCGTTAGGCGTTGTTCGTTATGCGTTATGCGTTATGCGTTATGCGTTATGCGTTATGCGTTATGCGTTAGGCGTTGTTCGTTATGCGTTATGCGTTATGCGTTGTGCGTTAGACGTTTGCGTTATGCGTTATGCTTTATGCGTTATGCGTTATGGGTTATGCGTTATGCGTTATGCCTTATGGGTTATGCGTTATGCATTATGCGTTAGGCGTTGTTCGTTATGCGTTATGCGTTGTGCGTTATACGTTTGCGTTATGCGTTATGAGTTATGCGTTATGCGTTATGCGTTATGCATTATGCGTTATGCGTGATGCGTTATGCGTTATGCGTTTTGCTTTATGCGTTATGCGTTATGCGTTATGCGTTATGCGTTATGCGTTATGCGTTATGCGGTATGCGTTATGCGTTATGCGGTATGCGTTATGCGTTATGCGTTATGCGTTATGCGTTATGCGTTATGTGTTATGCGTTATGCGTTATGCGTTATACGTTTGCGTTATGCGTTATGCGTTATGCGTTATGCTTTATGCGTTATGCGTTATGCGTTATGCGTTATGCGTTATGCGTTATGCATTATGCGTTAGGCGTTATGCGTTATGCGTTATGCGTTATGCGTTATGCGTTATGCGTTATGCGTTATGCGTTATGCGTTATGCGTTATGCGTAATGCGTTATGCGTTATGCGTTATGCGTTATGCTTTATGCGTTGTGCGTTATACGTTTGCGTTTTTCGTTATGCGTTATGTGTTATGCGTTATGCTTAATGCGTTATGCGTGATCCGTTATGCGTTAGGCGTTATGCGTTTTGCGGTATTCGTTATGCGTTGTGGATTATGCGTCATGCGTTATACGTTATGCTTTATGCGTGATGCGTTATGCTTTATGCGTTATGCGTTATGCGTTATGCGTTATGCGATATGCGTTATGCGTTATACGTTATGCTTTATGCGTGTTTCGTTATGCTTTATGCATTATGCGTTAAGCGTTATGCGTTATGCGTTATGCGTTATGCGTTATGCGTTATGCGTTATGCGTCATTCGTTATGCGTTTTGCTTTATGCGTTATGCGTTATGCGTTATGCGTTATGCGTGATGCGTTATGCGTTATGCTTTATGCGTTATGCGTTATGAGTTATACGTTATGCGTTATGCGTTATGCGTTATGCGTTATACGTTATGCGTTATGCGATATGCGTGATGCGTCATGCTTTATGCGTTATGCGTTATGCGTTATGCGTTGTGCGTTATGCGTTATGCGTTATGCGTTATGCGTTATGCGTTATGCGTTATGCGTTATGCGTTATGCGTTATGCGTTATGCGTTATGTGTTATGCGTTATGCTTTATGCGTTATGCGTGATCCGTTATGCGTTAGGCGTTATGCGTTTTGCGGTATTCGTTATGCGTTGTGGATTATGCGTCATGCGTTATACGTTATGCTTTATGCGTGATGCGTTGTGCTTTATGCGTTATGCGTTATGCGTTATGCGATATGCGTTATGCGTTATACGTTATGCTTTATGCGTGTTTCGTTATGCTTTATGCATTATGCGTTCAGCGTTATGCGTTATGCGTTATGCGTTATGCGTTATGCGTTATTCGTTATGCGTTATGCGTTATGCGTTATGCGTTATGCGATATGCGTTATGCGTTATGCGTTATGCGTTATGCGTGATGCGTTATGCGTTATGCGTTATGTGGTATGCGTTATGCGTTATGCGTTATGCGTTATGCGTTATGCGTTATGCGTTATGCGATATGCGTTATGCGTTATGCGTTATGCGTTATGCGTTATGCGTTATGCGTTATACGTTTGCGATATGCGTGATGCGTTATGCTTTATGCGTTATGCGTTATGAGTTATACGTTATGCGTTATGCGTTATGCGTTACGCGTTATGCGTTATGCGTTATGCGTTATGCGTTATGCGTTATGCGTTATGCGTTGTGCGTTATGCGTTATACGTTATGCGTTATGCGTTATGCGTTATGCGTTATGCGTTATGCGTTATGCGTTATACGTTTGCGATATGCGTGATGCGTTATGCTTTATGCGTTATGCGTTATGAGTTATACGTTATGCGTTATGCGTTATGCGTTATGCGTTATACGTTATGCGTTATGCGATATGCGTGATGCGTCATGCTTTATGCGTTATGCGTTATGAGTTATACGTTATGCGTTATGCGTTATGCGTTATGCGTTATACGTTATGCGTTATGCGATATGCGTGATGCGTCATGCTTTATGCGTTATGCGTTATGAGTTATACGTTATGCGTTATGCGTTATGCGTTGTGGGTTATGAGTTATACGTTATGCGTTTTGCGTTATGCGTTATGCGTTATGCGTTATGCGTTATGCGTTATGCGTTATGCGTTATGCGTTGTGCGTTATGGGTTATGATTTATGCGTTATGCGATATGCTTTATGCGTCATGCGTGATCCGTTATGCGTTAGGCGTTATGCGTTACGCGTTACGCGTTATGCGTTATGCGTTATGCGTTATGCGTTATGCGTTATGCGTTATGCGTTGTGCGTTATGCGTTATGCGTTATACGTTATGCGTTATGCGTTATGCGTTATGCGTTATGCGTTATGCGTTATGCGTTATGCGTTATGCGTTATGCGTTATGCGTTATGCGTTATGCGTTATGTGTTATGCGTTATGCTTTATGCGTTATGCGTGATCCGTTATGCGTTAGGCGTTATGCGTTTTGCGGTATTCGTTATGCGTTGTGGATTATGCGTCATGCGTTATACGTTATGCTTTATGCGTGATGCGTTATGCTTTATGCGTTATGCTTTATGCGTTATGCGTTATGTTTTGTCGCGTGCGTGGGTTTCGCGACTGTTCCGGATCTGGACCCGCCAAATTAATCTTGGGCCAGTAGTTCAAGAGATTTGGATAATGTGAAAGACGCAAAAGACATGATTGATACGCGTGACAATGAATTACGTTAAAAGAAGCGTTTCGTCCCGGACCTGCTAGTGGACTCATCAGTAAGGCTGATCTAGCAGGTCCTGCCTTATACGCGCGCAAATGTGAATAATCCTAATCCGGATTGATTCGATATAATAAACTGACGCTCGCGGATCTAATGAAAGATGTTATTTCGCTCGCGAGGGATCTTGACTGATGCGATCCCGGTTTGACACGTGTCCTGATCGCTGGACAATTAACTGATGCACTGGAAGTCTTTGGAAGTACACTTAATGATAGACAAGTACAACGGCCGGTGCGTTGTACTTGTATATTCGCGGATTCAAATAGGCTCGTCCGAAAGCTAAGAAGGAACTGTCGGAGTTCGACTTCTTGTCCGAACGCGATGAAGAAAAACATGTACTGATTGGTTCTGCCGAAAGTTGTACGAACCAATCAGCAACCTCAAGAATGTTTAGACCTCCTTCTCGTAGCTCTGAAGGAGCCTTGGGAAGGAGGTGCAACATTGTAAGGTGACTCTACTCTGGACGGACGCGGCTAGTCGTTCGAAGGGACCAATTTATGGTACATTGTCCTTTAAGAAAACCAAACATCTGGCGATGTTTTCGAATGGTCGTCGAATGACCCTACTTGACTTAATCTTAGAGGAAGATTCTTAGTCACGAACGTACCATAAATATGTCCGAAAGAATTTCACGTTTTCTGTTCCGACGGGACGGAACACGTTATGCGTTATGCGTTATGCGTTATGCGTTATGCGTTATGCGTTATGCGTTATGCGTTGTGGGTTATGAGTTATACGTTATGCGTTATGAGTTATACGTTATGCGTTATGCGTTATGCGTTATGCGTTATGCGTTATGCGTTATGCGTTATGCGTTATGCGTTGTGGGTTATGAGTTATACGTTATGCGTTATGCGTTATGCGTTATGCGTTATGCGTTATGCGTTATGCGTTATGCGTTACGCGTTACGCGTTATGCGTTACGCGTTATGCGTTATGCGTTATGCGTTATGCGTTATGCGTTATGCGTTATGCGTTGTGCGTTATGCGTTATGCGTTATGCGTTATGCGTTATGCGTTATGCGTTATGCGTTATGCGTTATGCGTAATGCGTTATGCGTTATGCGTTATGCGTTATGCTTTATGCGTTGTGCGTTATACGTTTGCGTTATGCGTTATGCGTTATGTGTTATGCGTTATGCTTTATGCGTTATGCGTGATCCGTTATGCGTTAGGCGTTATGCGTTTTGCGGTATTCGTTATGCGTTGTGGATTATGCGTCATGCGTTATACGTTATGCTTTATGCGTGATGCGTTATGCTTTATGCGTTATGCGTTATGCGTTATGCGTTATGCGATATGCGTTATGCGTTATACGTTATGCTTTATGCGTGTTTCGTTATGCTTTATGCATTATGCGTTAAGCGTTATGCGTTATGCGTTATGTGTTATGCGTTATGCGTTATGCGTTATTCGTTATGCGTTATGCGTTATGCGTTATGCGTTATGCGTTATGCGTTATGCGTTATGCGTTATGCGTTATGCGTTATGCGTTATGCGTTATGCGTTATGCGTTATGCGTTATGCGTGATGCGTTATGCTTTATGCGTTATGCGTTATGAGTTATACGTTATGCGTTATGCGTTATGCGTTGTGGGTTATGAGTTATGTGTTATGCGTTATGCGTTATGCGTTATGCGTTATGCGTTATGCGTTATGCGTTATGCGTTGTGCGTTATGCGTTATGCGTTATGCGTTATGCGTTATGCGTTATGCGTTATGCGTTATGCGTTATGCGTTATGCGTTATGCGTTATGCGTTATGTGTTATGCGTTATGCGTTATGCTTTATGCGTTATGCGTGATCCGTTACGCGTGATCCGTTACGCGTTACGCGTTATGCGTTATGCGTTATGCGTTATGCGTTATGCGTTGTGCGTTATGCGTAGTGCGTTATGCGTTATGCGTTATGCGTTATGCGTTATGCGTTATGCGTTATGCGTTATGCGTTATGCGTTATGCGTTATGCGTTATGCGTTATGCGTTATGCGTTATGCGTTATGCGTAATGCGTTATGCGTTATGCGTTATGCGTTATGCTTTATGCGTTGTGCGTTATACGTTTGCGTTATGCGTTATGCGTTATGTGTTATGCGTTATGCTTAATGCGTTATGCGTGATCCGTTATGCGTTAGGCGTTATGCGTTTTGCGGTATTCGTTATGCGTTGTGGATTATGCGTCATGCGTTATACGTTATGCTTTATGCGTGATGCGTTATGCTTTATGCGTTATGCGTTATGCGTTATGCGTTATGCGATATGCGTTATGCGTTATACGTTATGCTTTATGCGTGTTTCGTTATGCTTTATGCATTATGCGTTATGCGTTATGCGTTATGCGTTATGCGTTATGCGTTATGCGTTATGCGTTATGCGTTATTCGTTATGCGTTTTGCTTTATGCGTTATGCGTTATGCGTTATGCGTTATGCGTGATGCGTTATGCGTTATGCGTTATGTGGTATGCGTTATGCGTTATGCGTTATGCGTTATGCGTTATGCGTTATGCGTTATGCGTTATGCGTTATGCGTTATGCGTTATGCGTTATGCGTTATGCGTTATGCGTTATACGTTTGCGATATGCGTGATGCGTTATGCTTTATGCGTTATGCGTTATGAGTTATACGTTATGCGTTATGCGTTATGCGTTATGCGTTATACGTTATGCGTTATGCGATATGCGTGATGCGTCATGCTTTATGCGTTATGCGTTATGAGTTATACGTTATGCGTTATGCGTTATGCGTTGTGGGTTATGAGTTATACGTTATGCGTTATGCGTTATGCGTTATGCGTTATGCGTTATGCGTTATGCGTTATGCGTTATGCGTTATGCGTTGTGCGTTATGGGTTATGATTTATGCGTTATGCGATATGCTTTATGCGTCATGCGTGATCCGTTATGCGTTAGGCGTTATGCGTTACGCGTTACGCGTTATGCGTTATGCGTTATGCGTTATGCGTTATGCGTTATGCGTTATGCGTTGTGCGTTATGCGTTATGCGTTATACGTTATGCGTTATGCGTTATGCGTTATGCGTTATGCGTTATGCGTTATGCGTTATGCGTTATGCGTTATGCGTTATGCGTTATGCGTTATGCGTTATGTGTTATGCGTTATGCTTTATGCGTTATGCGTGATCCGTTATGCGTTAGGCGTTATGCGTTTTGCGGTATTCGTTATGCGTTGTGGATTATGCGTCATGCGTTATACGTTATGCTTTATGCGTGATGCGTTATGCTTTATGCGTTATGCTTTATGCGTTATGCGTTATGTTTTGTCGCGTGCGTGGGTTTCGCGACTGTTCCGGATCTGGACCCGCCAAATTAATCTTGGGCCAGTAGTTCAAGAGATTTGGATAATGTGAAAGACGCAAAAGACATGATTGATACGCGTGACAATGAATTACGTTAAAAGAAGCGTTTCGTCCCGGACCTGCTAGTGGACTCATCAGTAAGGCTGATCTAGCAGGTCCTGCCTTATACGCGCGCAAATGTGAATAATCCTAATCCGGATTGATTCGATATAATAAACTGAAGCTCGCGGATCTAATGAAAGATGTTATTTCGCTCGCGAGGGATCTTGACTGATGCGATCCCGGTTTGACACGTGTCCTGATCGCTGGACAATTAACTGATGCACTGGAAGTCTTTGGAAGTACACTTAATGATAGACAAGTACAACGGCCGGTGCGTTGTACTTGTATATTCGCGGATTCAAATAGGCTCGTCCGAAAGCTAAGAAGGAACTGTCGGAGTTCGACTTCTTGTCCGAACGCGATGAAGAAAAACATGTACTGATTGGTTCTGCCGAAAGTTGTACGAACCAATCAGCAACCTCAAGAATGTTTAGACCTCCTTCTCGTAGCTCTGAAGGAGCCTTGAGAAGGAGGTGCAACATTGTAAGGTGACTCTACTCTGGACGGACGCGGCTAGTCTTTCGAAGGGACCAATTTATGGTACATTGTCCTTTAAGAAAACCAAACATCTGGCGATGTTTTCGAATGGTCGTCGAATGACCCTACTTGACTTAATCTTAGAGGAAGATTCTTAGTCACGAACGTACCATAAATATGTCCGAAAGAATTTCACGTTTTCTGTTCCGACGGGACGGAACACGTTATGCGTTTTGCTTTATGCGTTATGCGTTATGCGTTATGCGTTATGCGTTATGCGTTGTGGGTTATGAGTTATACGTTATGCGTTATGAGTTATACGTTATGCGTTATGCGTTATGCGTTATGCGTTATGCGTTATGCGTTATGCGTTATGCGTTATGCGTTGTGGGTTATGAGTTATACGTTATGCGTTATGCGTTATGCGTTATGCGTTATGCGTTATGCGTTATGCGTTATGCGTTACGCGTTACGCGTTATGCGTTACGCGTTATGCGTTATGCGTTATGCGTTATGCGTTATGCGTTATGCGTTATGCGTTGTGCGTTATGCGTTATGCGTTATGCGTTATGCGTTATGCGTTATGCGTTATGCGTTATGCGTTATGCGTAATGCGTTATGCGTTATGCGTTATGCGTTATGCTTTATGCGTTGTGCGTTATACGTTTGCGTTATGCGTTATGCGTTATGTGTTATGCGTTATGCTTTATGCGTTATGCGTGATCCGTTATGCGTTAGGCGTTATGCGTTTTGCGGTATTCGTTATGCGTTGTGGATTATGCGTCATGCGTTATACGTTATGCTTTATGCGTGATGCGTTATGCTTTATGCGTTATGCGTTATGCGTTATGCGTTATGCGATATGCGTTATGCGTTATACGTTATGCTTTATGCGTGTTTCGTTATGCTTTATGCATTATGCGTTAAGCGTTATGCGTTATGCGTTATGTGTTATGCGTTATGCGTTATGCGTTATTCGTTATGCGTTATGCGTTATGCGTTATGCGTTATGCGTTATGCGTTATGCGTTATGCGTTATGCGTTATGCGTTATGCGTTATGCGTTATGCGTTATGCGTTATGCGTTATGCGTGATGCGTTATGCTTTATGCGTTATGCGTTATGAGTTATACGTTATGCGTTATGCGTTATGCGTTGTGGGTTATGAGTTATGTGTTATGCGTTATGCGTTATGCGTTATGCGTTATGCGTTATGCGTTATGCGTTATGCGTTGTGCGTTATGCGTTATGCGTTATGCGTTATGCGTTATGCGTTATGCGTTATGCGTTATGCGTTATGCGTTATGCGTTATGCGTTATGCGTTATGCGTTATGTGTTATGCGTTATGCGTTATGCTTTATGCGTTATGCGTGATCCGTTACGCGTGATCCGTTACGCGTTACGCGTTATGCGTTATGCGTTATGCGTTATGCGTTATGCGTTGTGCGTTATGCGTAGTGCGTTATGCGTTATGCGTTATGCGTTATGCGTTATGCGTTATGCGTTATGCGTTATGCGTTATGCGTTATGCGTTATGCGTTATGCGTTATGCGTTATGCGTTATGCGTTATGCGTAATGCGTTATGCGTTATGCGTTATGCGTTATGCTTTATGCGTTGTGCGTTATACGTTTGCGTTATGCGTTATGCGTTATGTGTTATGCGTTATGCTTAATGCGTTATGCGTGATCCGTTATGCGTTAGGCGTTATGCGTTTTGCGGTATTCGTTATGCGTTGTGGATTATGCGTCATGCGTTATACGTTATGCTTTATGCGTGATGCGTTATGCTTTATGCGTTATGCGTTATGCGTTATGCGTTATGCGATATGCGTTATGCGTTATACGTTATGCTTTATGCGTGTTTCGTTATGCTTTATGCATTATGCGTTATGCGTTATGCGTTATGCGTTATGCGTTATGCGTTATGCGTTATGCGTTATGCGTTATTCGTTATGCGTTTTGCTTTATGCGTTATGCGTTATGCGTTATGCGTTATGCGTGATGCGTTATGCGTTATGCGTTATGTGGTATGCGTTATGCGTTATGCGTTATGCGTTATGCGTTATGCGTTATGCGTTATGCGATATGCGTTATGCGTTATGCGTTATGCGTTATGCGTTATGCGTTATGCGTTATACGTTTGCGATATGCGTGATGCGTTATGCTTTATGCGTTATGCGTTATGAGTTATACGTTATGCGTTATGCGTTATGCGTTATGCGTTATACGTTATGCGTTATGCGATATGCGTGATGCGTCATGCTTTATGCGTTATGCGTTATGAGTTATACGTTATGCGTTATGCGTTATGCGTTGTGGGTTATGAGTTATACGTTATGCGTTTTGCGTTATGCGTTATGCGTTATGCGTTATGCGTTATGCGTTATGTGTTATGCGTTATGCGTTGTGCGTTATGGGTTATGATTTATGCGTTATGCGATATGCTTTATGCGTCATGCGTGATCCGTTATGCGTTAGGCGTTATGCGTTACGCGTTACGCGTTATGCGTTATGCGTTATGCGTTATGCGTTATGCGTTATGCGTTATGCGTTGTGCGTTATGCGTTATGCGTTATACGTTATGCGTTATGCGTTATGCGTTATGCGTTATGCGTTATGCGTTATGCGTTATGCGTTATGCGTTATGCGTTATGCGTTATGCGTTATGCGTTATGTGTTATGCGTTATGCTTTATGCGTTATGCGTGATCCGTTATGCGTTAGGCGTTATGCGTTTTGCGGTATTCGTTATGCGTTGTGGATTATGCGTCATGCGTTATACGTTATGCTTTATGCGTGATGCGTTATGCTTTATGCGTTATGCTTTATGCGTTATGCGTTATGTTTTGTCGCGTGCGTGGGTTTCGCGACTGTTCCGGATCTGGACCCGCCAAATTAATCTTGGGCCAGTAGTTCAAGAGATTTGGATAATGTGAAAGACGCAAAAGACATGATTGATACGCGTGACAATGAATTACGTTAAAAGAAGCGTTTCGTCCCGGACCTGCTAGTGGACTCATCAGTAAGGCTGATCTAGCAGGTCCTGCCTTATACGCGCGCAAATGTGAATAATCCTAATCCGGATTGATTCGATATAATAAACTGAAGCTCGCGGATCTAATGAAAGATGTTATTTCGCTCGCGAGGGATCTTGACTGATGCGATCCCGGTTTGACACGTGTCCTGATCGCTGGACAATTAACTGATGCACTGGAAGTCTTTGGAAGTACACTTAATGATAGACAAGTACAACGGCCGGTGCGTTGTACTTGTATATTCGCGGATTCAAATAGGCTCGTCCGAAAGCTAAGAAGGAACTGTCGGAGTTCGACTTCTTGTCCGAACGCGATGAAGAAAAACATGTACTGATTGGTTCTGCCGAAAGTTGTACGAACCAATCAGCAACCTCAAGAATGTTTAGACCTCCTTCTCGTAGCTCTGAAGGAGCCTTGGGAAGGAGGTGCAACATTGTAAGGTGACTCTACTCTGGACGGACGCGGCTAGTCGTTCGAAGGGACCAATTTATGGTACATTGTCCTTTAAGAAAACCAAACATCTGGCGATGTTTTCGAATGGTCGTCGAATGACCCTACTTGACTTAATCTTAGAGGAAGATTCTTAGTCACGAACGTACCATAAATATGTCCGAAAGAATTTCACGTTTTCTGTTCCGACGGGACGGAACACGTTATGCGTTTTGCTTTATGCGTTATGCGTTATGCGTTATGCGTTATGCGTTATCCGTTGTGGGTTATGAGTTATACGTTATGCGTTATGAGTTATACGTTATGCGTTATGCGTTATGCGTTATGCGTTATGCGTTATGCGTTATGCGTTATGCGTTATGCGTTATGCGTTATGCGTTATGCGTTGTGGGTTATGAGTTATACGTTATGCGTTATGCGTTATGCGTTATGCGTTATGCGTTATGCGTTATGCGTTATGCGTTATGCGTTACGCGTTACGCGTTACGCGTTATGCGTTATGCGTTATGCGTTATGCGTTATGCGTTGTGCGTTATGCGTTATGCGTTATGCGTTATGCGTTATGCGTTATGCGTTATGCGTTATGCGTTATGCGTTATGCGTTATGCGTTATGCGTTATGCGTTATGCGTTATGCGTTATGCGTTATGCGTAATGCCTTATGCGTTATGCGTTATGCGTTATGCTTTATGCGTTGTGCGTTATACGTTTGCGTTATGCGTTATGCGTTATGTGTTATGCGTTATGCTTTATGCGTTATGCGTGATCCGTTATGCGTTAGGCGTTATGCGTTTTGCGGTATTCGTTATGCGTTGTGGATTATGCGTCATGCGTTATACGTTATGCTTTATGCGTGATGCGTTATGCTTTATGCGTTATGCGTTATGCGTTATGCGTTATGCGTTATGCGATATGCGTTATGCGTTATACGTTATGCTTTATGCGTGTTTCGTTATGCTTTATGCATTATGCGTTAAGCGTTATGCGTTATGCGTTATGTGTTATGCGTTATGCGTTATGCGTTATTCGTTATGCGTTATGCGTTATGCGTTATGCGTTATGCGTTATGCGTTATGCGTTATCCGTTGTGGGTTATGAGTTATACGTTATGCGTTATGAGTTATACGTTATGCGTTATGCGTTATGCGTTATGCGATATGCGTTATGCGTTATGCGTTATGCGTTATGCGTTATGCGTTATGCGTTATGCGTTATGCGTTATGCGTTATGCGTTATGCGTTATGCGTTATGCGTTATGCGTTATGCGTTATGCGTTATGCGTTATGCGTTATGCGTGATGCGTTATGCTTTATGCGTTATGCGTTATGAGTTATACGTTATGCGTTATGCGTTATGCGTTGTGGGTTATGAGTTATGCGTTATGCGTTATGCGTTATGCGTTATGCGTTATGCGTTATGCGTTATGCGTTATGCGTTATGCGTTATGCGTTATGCGTTATGCGTTATGCGTTATGCGTTATGCGTTATGCGTTATGCGTTATGCGTTATGCGTTATGTGTTATGCGTTATGCGTTATGCTTTATGCGTTATGCGTGATCCGTTATGCGTTAGGCGGTATACGTTTTGCGTTATACGTTATGCTTTATGCGTTGTGCGTTATACGTTTGCGTTATGCGTTATGCGTTATGTGTTATGCGTTATGCTTTATGCGTTATGCGTTATGCTTTATGCGTTATGCTTTATGCGTTATGCGTTATGTTTTGTCGCGTGCGTGGGTTTCGCGACTGTTCCGGATCTGGACCCGCCAAATTAATCTTGGGCCAGTAGTTCAAGAGATTTGAATAATGTGAAAGACGCAAAAGACATGATTGATACGCGTGACAATGAATTACGTTAAAAGAAGCGTTTCGTCCCGGACCTGCTAGTGGACTCATCAGTAAGGCTGATCTAGCAGGTCCTGCCTTATACGCGCGCAAATGTGAATAATCCTAATCCGGATTGATTCGATATAATAAACTGACGCTCGCGGATCTAATGAAAGATGTTATTTCGCTCGCGAGGGATCTTGACTGATGCGATCCCGGTTTGACACGTGTCCTGATCGCTGGACAATTAACTGATGCACTGAAAGTCTTTGGAAGTACACTTAATGATAGACAAGTACAACGGCCGGTGCGTTGTACTTGTATATTCGCGGATTCAAATAGGCTCGTCCGAAAGCTAAGAAGGAACTGTCGGAGTTCGACTTCTTGTCCGAACGCGATGAAGAAAAACATGTACTGATTGGTTCTGCCGAAAGTTGTACGAACCAATCAGCAACCTCAAGAATGTTTAGACCTCCTTCTCGTAGCTCTGAAGGAGCCTTGGGAAGGAGGTGCAACATTGTAAGGTGACTCTACTCTGGACGGACGCGGCTAGTCGTTCGAAGGGACCAATTTATGGTACATTGTCCTTTAAGAAAACCAAACACCTGTCGATGTTTTCGAATGGTCGTCGAATGACCCTACTTGACTTAATCTTAGAGGAAGATTCTTAGTCACGAACGTACCATAAATATGTCCGAAAGAATTTCACGTTTTCTGTTCCGACGGGACGGAACACGTTATGCGTTTTGCTTTATGCGTTATGCGTTATGCGTTATGCGTTATGCGTTATGCGTTGTGGGTTATGAGTTATACGTTATGCGTTATGAGTTATACGTTATTCGTTATGCGTTATGCGTTATGCGTTATGCGTTATGCGTTATGCGTTATGCGTTATGCGTTATGCGTTATGCGTTATGCGTTATGCGTTATGCGTTATGCGTTATGCGTTGTGGGTTATGAGTTATACGTTATGCGTTATGCGTTATGCGTTATGCGTTATGCGTTATGCGTTATGCGTTATGCGTTATGCGTTATGCGTTATGCGTTATGCGTTATGCGTTATGCGTTATGCGTTATGCGTTATGCGTTATGCGTTATGCGTTATGCGATAAGCGTTATGCGTTATGCGTTATGCGTTATACGTTATGCTTTATGCGTTGTGCGTTATACGTTTGCGTTATGCGTTATGCGTTATGCGTTGTGCGTTATGGGTTATGTTTTATGCGTTATGCGATATGCTTTATGCGACATGCGTGATCCGTTATGCGTTAGGCGTTATGCGTTACGCGTTACGCGTTATGCGTTATGCGTTATGCGTTATGCGTTATGCGTTATGCGTTATGCGTTATGCGTTGTGCGTTATGCGTTATGCGTTGTGCGTTATGCGTTATGCGTTATGCGTTATGCGTTATGCGTTATGCGTTATGCGTTATGCGTTATGCGTAATGCGTTATGCGTTATGCGTTATGCGTTATGCTTTATGCGTTGTGCGTTATACGTTTGCGTTATGCGTTATGCGTTATGTGTTATGCGTTATGCTTTATGCGTTATGCGTGATCCGTTATGCGTTAGGCGTTATGCGTTTTGCGGTATTCGTTATGCGTTGTGGATTATGCGTCATGCGTTATACGTTATGCTTTATGCGTGATGCGTTATGCTTTATGCGTTATGCGTTATGCGTTATGCGTTATGCGATATGCGTTATGCGTTATACGTTATGCTTTATGCGTGTTTCGTTATGCTTTATGCATTATGCGTTAAGCGTTATGCGTTATGTTTTATGCGTTATGCGATATGCTTTATGCGTCATGCGTGATCCGTTATGCGTTAGGCGTTATGCGTTACGCGTTACGCGTTATGCGTTATGCGTTATGCGTTATGCGTTATGCGTTATGCGTTATGCGTTATGCGTTGTGCGTTATGCGTTATGCGTTGTGCGTTATGCGTTATGCGTTATGCGTTATGCGTTATGCGTTATGCGTTATGCGTTATGCGTTATGCGTTATGCGTTATGCGTAATGCGTTATGCGTTATGCGTTATGCGTTATGCTTTATGCGTTGTGCGTTATACGTTTGCGTTATGCGTTATGCGTTATGCGTTATGTGTTATGCGTTATGCTTTATGCGTTATGCGTGATCCGTTATGCGTTAGGCGTTATGCGTTTTGCGGTATTCGTTATGCGTTGTGGATTATGCGTCATGCGTTATACGTTATGCTTTATGCGTGATGCGTTATGCTTTATGCGTTATGCGTTATGCGTTATGCGTTATGCGATATGCGTTATGCGTTATACGTTATGCTTTATGCGTGTTTCGTTATGCTTTATGCATTATGCGTTAAGCGTTATGCGTTATGCGTTATGCGTTATGCGATATGCGTTATGCGTTATGCGTTATGCGTTATGCGTTATGCGTTATGCGTTATGCGTTATGCGTTATGCGTTATGCGTTATGCGTTATGCGTTATGCGTTATGCGTTATGCGTTATGCGTTATGCGATATGCGTGATGCGTTATGCTTTATGCGTTATGCGTTATGAGTTATACGTTATGCGCTATGCGTTATGCGTTGTGGGTTATGAGTTATGTGTTATGCGTTATGCGTTATGCGTTATGCGTTATGCGTTATGCGTTATGCGTTATGCGTTATGCGTTATGCGTTATGCGTTATGCGTTATGCGTTATGCGTTATGCGTTATGCGTTATGCGTTATGCGTTATGCGTTATGCGTTATGCGTTTGCGTTATGCGTTATGCTTTATGCGTTATGCGTGATCCGATATGCGTTAGGCGGTATACATTTGCGTTATACGTTATGCTTTATGCGTTGTGCGTTATACGTTTGCGTTATGCGTTATGCGTTATGTGTTATGCGTTATGCTTTATGCGTTATGCGTTATGCGTTATGCGTTATGCGTTATGCGTTATGCGTTATGCGTTATGCGTTATGCGTTATGCGTTATGCGTTATGCGTTACGCGTTACGCGTTATGCGTTATGCGTTATGCGTTTTGCGTTATGCGTTATGCGTTATGCGTTATGCGTTATGCGTTATGCGTTATGCGTTATGCGTTATGCGTTATGCGTTATGCGTTATGCGTTATGCGTTATGCGTTATGCGTTATGCGTTATGCGTTATGCGTCATGCGTTGTGGGTTATGAGTTATACGTTATGCGTTATGAGTTATACGTTATGGGTTATGCGTTATGCGTTATGCGTTATGCGTTATGCGTTATGCGTTATGCGTTGTGCGTTATACGGTTGCGTTATGCGTTATGCGTTTTGCGGTATTCGTTATGCGTTGTGCATTATGCGTTATGCGTTATGCGTTATGCGTTATGCGTTATGCGTTATGCGTTATGCGTTATGCGTTATGCGTTATGCGTTATGCGTTGTGGGTTATGAGTTATACGTTATGCGTTATGCGTTATGCGTTGTGCGTTATGCGTTATGCGTTATGCGTTATGCGTTATGCGTTATGCGATATGCGTTATGCGTTATACGTTATGCTTTATGCGTTGTGCGTTATACGTTTGCGTTATGCGTTATGCGTTATGCGTTATGCGTTATGCGTTATGCGTTATGCGTTATGCGTTATGCGTTATGCGTTATGCGTTATGCGTTATGCGTTATGCGTTATGCGTTGTGGGTTATGAGTTATACGTTATGCGTTATGCGTTATGCGTTATGCGTTATGCGTTATGCGTTATGCGTTATGCGTTATGCGTTATGCGTTATGCGTTATGCGTTATGCGTTATGCGTTATGCGTTATGCGTTATGCGTTATGCGTTATGCGTTATGCTTTATGCGTTATGCGTGATCCGTTATGCGTTAGGCGGTATACGTTTTGCGTTATACGTTATGCTTTATGCGGTGTGCGTTATACGTTTGCGTTATGCGTTATGCGTTATGTGTTATGCGTTATGCTTTATGCGTTATGCGTTATGCGTTATGCGTTATGCGTTATGCGTTATGCGTTATGCGTTATGCGTTATGCGTTATGCGTTATGCGTTATGCGTTATGCGTTATGCGTTATGCGTTATGCGTTATGCGTTATGCGTTAGGCGTTGTTCGTTATGCGTTATGCGTTATGCGTTATGCTTTATGCGTTATGCGTTATGGGTTATGCGTTATGCGTTATGCCTTATGCGTTATGCGTTATGCATTATGCGTTAGGCGTTGTTCGTTATGCGTTATGCTTTGTGCGTTATACGTTTGCGTTATGCGTTATGCGTTATGCGTTATGCGTTATGCATTATGCGTTATACGTTATGCGTTATGCGTTATGCGATACGCGTTATGCGTTATACGTTATGCTTTATGCGTTGTGCGTTATACGTTTGCGTTATGCGTTATGCGTTATGTGTTATGCGTTATGCTTTATGCGTTATGCGTGATCCGTTATGCGTTAGGCGTTATGCGTTTTGCGGTATTCGTTATGCGTTATGCGTTATGCGTTATGCGTTATGCGTTATGTGGTATGCGTTATGCGTTATGCGCTATGCGTTATGCGTTATGCATTATGCGTTATGCGATATGCGTTATGCGTTATGCGTTATGCGTTATGCGTTATGCGTTATACGTTTGCGATATGCGTGATGCGTTATGCTTTATGCGTTATGCGTTATGAGTTATACGTTATGCGTTATGCGTTATACGTTATGCTTTATGCGTTGTGCGTTATACGTTTGCGTTATGCGTTATGCGTTATGTGTTATGCGTTAGGCTTTATGCGTTATGCGTGATCCGTTATGCGTTAGGCGTTATGCGTTTTGCGGTATTCGTTATGCGTTATGCATTATGCGTTATGCGTTATGCGTTATACGTTATGCTTTATGCGTGATGCGTTATGCTTTATGCGTTATGCGTTATGCGTTATGCGTTTTGCTTAATGCGTTATGCGTTATGCGTTATGCGTTATGCGTTATGCGTTATGCGTTATGCGTTATGCGTTATGCGTTATGCGTTATGCGTTATGCGTTAGGCGTTGTTCGTTATGCGTTATGCGTTATGCGTTATGCGTTATGCGTTATGCGTTAGGCGTTGTTCGTTATGCGTTATGCGTTATGCGTTGTGCGTTAGACGTTTGCGTTATGCGTTATGCGTTATGCGTTATGCGTTATGGGTTATGCGTTATGCGTTATGCCTTATGCGTTATGCGTTATGCATTATGCGTTAGGCGTTGTTCGTTATGCGTTATGCGTTGTGCGTTATACGTTTGCGTTATGCGTTATGAGTTATGCGTTATGCGTTATGCGTTATGCATTATGCGTTATGCGTGATGCGTTATGCGTTATGCGTTTTGCTTTATGCGTTATGCGTTATGCGTTATGCGTTATGCGTTATGCGTTATGCGTTATGCGGTATGCGTTATGCGTTATGCGGTATGCGTTATGCGTTATGCGTTATGCGTTATGCGTTATGCGTTATGTGTTATGCGTTATGCGTTATGCGTTATACGTTTGCGTTATGCGTTATGCGTTATGCTTTATGCGTTATGCGTTATGCGTTATGCGTTATGCGTTATGCGTTATGCATTATGCGTTAGGCGTTGTTCGTTATGCGTTATGCATTGTGCGTTATACGTTTGCGTTATGCGTTATGCGTTATGCTCTATGCGTGATGCGTTATGGTTTATGCGTTATGCGATATGCGTGATGCGTTATGCTTTATGCGTTATGCGCTATGTGTTATGCGTTATGCTTTATGCGTTATGCGTGATCCGTTATGCGTTAGGCGTTATGCGTTTTGCGGTATTCGTTATGCGTTATGCATTATGCGTTATGCGTTATACGTTATGCTTTATGCGTGATGCATTATGCGTTATGCGTTATGCGTTATGCGTTATGCGTTATGCGTTATGCGTTATGCGATATGCGTGATGCGTTATGTTTTATGCGTTATGAGTAATGCGTGATCCGTTATGTGTTATGCGTTATGCGTTATGAGTAATGCGTGCTCCGTTATGCGTTACGCGTTATGAGTAATGCGTGATCCATTATGCGTTATGCGTTATGCGTTATGCGTTATGCGTTATGCGTTATGCGTTATGCGTTATGCGTTATGCGTTATGCGTTATGCGTTATGCGTTATGCGTTATGCGTTATGCGTTATGCGTTATGCGTTATGCGTTATGCGTTATGCGTTATGCGTTATGCGTTATGCGTTATGCGTTATGCGTTATGCGTTATGCGTTATGCGTTATGCGTTATGCGTTATGCGTTATGCGTTATGAGTAATGCGTGATCCGTTATGTGTTATGCGTTATGCGTTATGAGTAATGCGTGATCCGTTATGCGTTACGCGTTATGAGTAATGCGTGATCCATTATGCGTTATGCGTTATGCATTATGCGTTATGCGTTATGCGTTATGCGTTATGCGTTATGCGTTATGCGTTATGCGTTATGCGTTATGCGTTATGCGTTATGCGTTATGCGTTATGCGTTATGCGTTACGCGTTATGCGTTATGCGATTTGCGTTATGCGTTATGCGTTATGCGTTATGCATTATGCGTTATGCGTTATGCGTTATGCGTTATGCGTTATGCGTTATGAGTAATGCGTGATCCGTTATGTGTTATGCGTTATGCGTTATGAGTAATGCGTGCTCCGTTATGCGTTACGCGTTATGAGTAATGCGTGATCCATTATGCGTTATGCGTTATGCGTTATGCGTTATGCGTTATGCGTTATGCGTTATGCGTTATGCGTTATGCGTTATGCGTTATGCGTTATGCGTTATGCGTTATGAGTAATGCGTGATCCGTTATGTGTTATGCGTTATGCGTTATGAGTAATGCGTGCTCCGTTATGCGTTACGCGTTATGAGTAATGCGTGATCCATTATGCGTTATGCGTTATGCGTTATGCGTTATGCGTTATGCGTTATGCGTTATGCGTTATGAATTATGCGTTATGCGTTATGCGTTATGCGTTATGCGTTATGCGTTATGCGTTATGCGTTATGCGTTATGCGTTATGCGTTATGCGTTATGCGTTATGCGTTATGCGTTATGCGTTATGCGTTATGAGTAATGCGTGATCCGTTATGTGTTATGCGTTATGCGTTATGAGTAATGCGTGATCCGTTATGCGTTACGCGTTATGCGTTATGCGTTATGCGTTATGCGTTATGCGTTATGCGTTATGCGTTAGGCGTTGTTCGTTATGCGTTATGCGTTATGCGTTATGCTTTATGCGTTATGCGTTATGCGTTATGCGTTATGCGTTATGCGTTATGCGTTATGCGTTATGCGTTATGAGTAATGCGTGATCCGTTATGTGTTATGCGTTATGCGTTATGAGTAATGCGTGCTCCGTTATGCGTTACGCGTTATGAGTAATGCGTGATCCATTATGCGTTATGCGTTATGCGTTATGCGTTATGCGTTATGCGTTATGCGTTATGCGTTATGCGTTATGCGTTATGCGTTATGCGTTATGCGTTATGCGTTATGCGTTATGCGTTATGCGTTATGCGTTATGCGTTATGCGTTATGCGTTATGCGTTATGCGTTATGCGTTATGCGTTATGCGTTATGCGTTATGCGTTATGCGTTATGCGTTATGCGTTATGCGTTATGCGTTATGCGTTATGCGTTATGCGTTATGCGTTATGCGTTAGGCGTTGTTCGTTATGCGTTATGCGTTATGCGTTATGCTTTATGCGTTATGCGTTATGGGTTATGCGTTATGCGTTATGCCTTATGCGTTATGCGTTATGCATTATGCGTTAGGCGTTGTTCGTTATGCGTTATGCTTTGTGCGTTATACGTTTGCGTTATGCGTTATGCGTTATGCGTTATGCGTTATGCATTATGCGTTATACGTTATGCGTTATGCGTTATGCGATACGCGTTATGCGTTATACGTTATGCTTTATGCGTTGTGCGTTATACGTTTGCGTTATGCGTTATGCGTTATGTGTTATGCGTTATGCTTTATGCGTTATGCGTGATCCGTTATGCGTTAGGCGTTATGCGTTTTGCGGTATTCGTTATGCGTTATGCGTTATGCGTTATGCGTTATGCGTTATGTGGTATGCGTTATGCGTTATGCGCGATGCGTTATGCGTTATGCATTATGCGTTATGCGATATGCGTTATGCGTTATGCGTTATGCGTTATGCGTTATGCGTTATACGTTTGCGATATGCGTGATGCGTTATGCTTTATGCGTTATGCGTTATGAGTTATACGTTATGCGTTATGCGTTATACGTTATGCTTTATGCGTTGTGCGTTATACGTTTGCGTTATGCGTTATGCGTTATGTGTTATGCGTTAGGCTTTATGCGTTATGCGTGATCCGTTATGCGTTAGGCGTTATGCGTTTTGCGGTATTCGTTATGCGTTATGCATTATGCGTTATGCGTTATACGTTATGCTTTATGCGTGATGCGTTATGCTTTATGCGTTATGCGTTATGCGTTATGCGTTTTGCTTAATGCGTTATGCGTTATGCGTTATGCGTTATGCGTTATGCGTTATGCGTTATGCGTTATGCGTTATGCGTTATGCGTTATGCGTTATGCGTTATGCGTTATGCGTTATGCGTTAGGCGTTGTTCGTTATGCGTTATGCGTTATGCGTTATGCGTTATGCGTTATGCGTTAGGCGTTGTTCGTTATGCGTTATGCGTTATGCGTTGTGCGTTAGACGTTTGCGTTATGCGTTATGCTTTATGCGTTATGCGTTATGGGTTATGCGTTATGCGTTATGCCTTATGCGTTATGCGTTATGCATTATGCGTTAGGCGTTGTTCGTTATGCGTTATGCGTTGTGCGTTATACGTTTGCGTTATGCGTTATGAGTTATGCGTTATGCGTTATGCGTTATGCATTATGCGTTATGCGTGATGCGTTATGCGTTATGCGTTTTGCTTTATGCGTTATGCGTTATGCGTTATGCGTTATGCGTTATGCGTTATGCGGTATGCGTTATGCGTTATGCGGTATGCGTTATGCGTTATGCGTTATGCGTTATGCGTTATGCGTTATGTGTTATGCGTTATGCGTTATGCGTTATACGTTTGCGTTATGCGTTATGCGTTATGCTTTATGCGTTATGCGTTATGCGTTATGCGTTATGCGTTATGCATTATGCGTTAGGCGTTGTTCGTTATGCGTTATGCATTGTGCGTTATACGTTTGCGTTATGCGTTATGCGTTATGCTCTATGCGTGATGCGTTATGGTTTATGCGTTATGCGATATGCGTGATGCGTTATGCTTTATGCGTTATGCGCTATGTGTTATGCGTTATGCTTTATGCGTTATGCGTGATCCGTTATGCGTTAGGCGTTATGCGTTTTGCGGTATTCGTTATGCGTTATGCATTATGCGTTATGCGTTATACGTTATGCTTTATGCGTGATGCATTATGCGTTATGCGTTATGCGTTATGCGTTATGCGTTATGCGTTATGCGTTATGCGATATGCGTGATGCGTTATGCTTTATGCGTTATGCGTTATGAGTTATACGTTATGCGTTATGCGTTATGCGTTATGCGTTATGCGTTATGCGTTATGCGGTATGCGTTATGCGTTATGCGGTATGCGTTATGCGTTATGCGTTATGCTTTATGCGTTATGCGTTATGCGTTATGCGTTATGCGTTATGCGTTATGCGGTATGCGTTATGCGTTATGCGATTTGCGTTATGCGTTAAGCGTTATGCGTTATGCGTTATGCGTTATGCGTTATGCGTTATGCGTTATGCGTTATGCGTTATGCGTTATGCGTTATGCGTTATGCGTTATGCGTTATGCGTTATGCGTTATGCGTTATGCGTTATGCGTTATGCGTTATGCGTTATGCGTTATGCGTTATGCGTTATGCGTTATGCGTTATGCGTTATGCGTTATGAGTAATGCGTGATCCGTTATGTGTTATGCGTTATGCGTTATGAGTAATGCGTGATCCGTTATGCGTTACGCGTTATGAGTAATGCGTGATCCATTATGCGTTATGCGTTATGCGTTATGCGTTATGCGTTATGCGTTATGCGTTATGCGTTATGCGTTATGCGTTATGCGTTATGCGTTATGCGTTATGCGTTATGCGTTATGCGTTATGCGTTATGCGTTATGCGTTATGCGTTATGCGTTATGCGTTATGCGTTATGCGTTATGCGTTATGCGTTATGCGTTATGCGTTATGCGTTATGCGTTATGCGTTATGCGTTATGCGTTATGAGTAATGCGTGATCCGTTATGTGTTATGCGTTATGCGTTATGAGTAATGCGTGATCCGTTATGCGTTACGCGTTATGAGTAATGCGTGATCCATTATGCGTTATGCGTTATGCATTATGCGTTATGCGTTATGCGTTATGCGTTATGCGTTATGCGTTATGCGTTATGCGTTATGCGTTATGCGTTATGCGTTATGCGTTATGCGTTATGCGTTACGCGTTATGCGTTATGCGATTTGCGTTATGCGTTATGCGTTATGCGTTATGCATTATGCGTTATGCGTTATGCGTTATGCGTTATGCGTTATGCGTTATGAGTAATGCGTGATCCGTTATGTGTTATGCGTTATGCGTTATGAGTAATGCGTGCTCCGTTATGCGTTACGCGTTATGAGTAATGCGTGATCCATTATGCGTTATGCGTTATGCGTTATGCGTTATGCGTTATGCGTTATGCGTTATGCGTTATGCGTTATGCGTTATGCGTTATGAGTAATGCGTGATCCGTTATGTGTTATGCGTTATGCGTTATGAGTAATGCGTGCTCCGTTATGCGTTACGCGTTATGAGTAATGCGTGATCCATTATGCGTTATGCGTTATGCGTTATGCGTTATGCGTTATGCGTTATGCGTTATGCGTTATGCGTTATGCGTTATGCGTTATGCGTTATGCGTTATGCGTTATGCGTTATGCGTTATGCGTTATGCGTTATGCGTTATGCGTTATGCGTTATGCGTTATGAGTAATGCGTGATCCGTTATGTGTTATGCGTTATGCGTTATGAGTAATGCGTGATCCGTTATGCGTTACGCGTTATGAGTAATGCGTGATCCATTATGCGTTATGCGTTATGCATTATGCGTTATGCGTTATGCGTTATGCGTTATGCGTTATGCGTTATGCGTTATGCGTTATGCGTTATGCGTTATGCGTTATGCGTTATGCGTTATGCGTTACGCGTTATGCGTTATGCGATTTGCGTTATGCGTTATGCGTTATGCGTTATGCATTATGCGTTATGCGTTATGCGTTATGCGTTATGCGTTATGCGTTATGAGTAATGCGTGATCCGTTATGTGTTATGCGTTATGCGTTATGAGTAATGCGTGCTCCGTTATGCGTTACGCGTTATGAGTAATGCGTGATCCATTATGCGTTATGCGTTATGCGTTATGCGTTATGCGTTATGCGTTATGCGTTATGCGTTATGCGTTATGCGTTATGCGTTATGCGTTATGCGTTATGCGTTATGCGTTATGCGTTATGCGTTATGCGTTATGCGTTATGCGTTATGCGTTATGCGTTATGCGTTATACGTTATGCGTTATGCGTTATGAGTAATGCGTGATCCGTTATGTGTTATGCGTTATGCGTTATGAGTAATGTGTGATCCGTTATGCGTTACGCGTTATGAGTAATGCGTGATCCATTATGCGTTATGCGTTATGCATTATGCGTTATGCGTTATGCGTTATGCGTTATGCGTTATGCGTTATGCGTTATGCGTTATGCGTTATGCGTTATGCGTTATGCGTTATGCGTTACGCGTTATGCGTTATGCGATTTGCGTTATGCGTTATGCGTTATGCGTTATGCATTATGCGTTATGCGTAATGGGTTGTGCGTTATGAGTCATGCGTTATGAGTTGTGCGTTATACGTTATGCGTTATGCGTTATGCGTTATGCGTTATGCGTTATGCGATTTGCGTTTTGCGTTATGCGTTATGCGTTATGCGTTATGCGTTATGCGTTATGCGATTTGCGTTATGCGTTATGCGTTATGGGTTGTGCGTTATGAGTCATGCGTTATGCGTTATGCGTTTTGCTTCATGCGTTATGCGTTATGCGTTATGCGTTATGCGTTATGCGTTATGCGTTATGCGTTATGCGTTATGCGTTATGCGTTATGCGTTATGCGTTATGCGTTATGCGTGATCCGTTATGCGTTATGCTTTATGCGTTACGCGTTATGCGTTATGCGTTATGAGTTGTGCGTTATGTGTTATCCGTTATGCGTTATGCGTTATGCGTTATGCGTTATGCGTTATGCGTTATGCGTTATGCGTTATGCGTTATGCGTTATGCGTTATGCGTTATGCGTTATGCGTTATGCGTTATGCGTTATGCGTTATGCGTTATGCGTTATGAGTTGTGCGTTATACGTTATGCGTTATGCGTTATGCAGTATGCGTTATGCGTTATGCGTTATGCGTTATGCGATTTGCGTTATGCGTTATGGGTTATGCGTTATGTGTTATGCGTTATGCGTTATGCGTTATGCGTTATGCGTTATGCGTTATGTGTTATCCGTTATGCGTTATGCGTTATGCGTTATGCGTTATGCGTTATGGGTTATGCGTTATGCGTTATGCGTTATGCGTTATGCGTTATGCGTTATGCGTTATGCGTTATGCGTCATGCGTTATGCGTTATGAGTAATGCGTGATCCGTTATGCGTTATGCTTTATGCGTTACGCGTTATGCGTTATGCGTTATGAGTTGTGCGTTATACGTTATGCGTTATGCGTTATGCGTTATGCTTTATGCGTTATGCGTTATGAGTTATACGTTATGCGTTATGCGTTATACGTTATGCTTTATGCGTTGTGCGTTATACGTTTGCGTTATGCGTTATGCGTTATGTGTTATGCGTTAGGCTTTATGCGTTATGCGTGATCCGTTATGCGTTAGGCGTTATGCGTTTTGCGGTATTCGTTATGCGTTATGCATTATGCGTTATGCGTTATACGTTATGCTTTATGCGTGATGCGTTATGCTTTATGCGTTATGCGTTATGCGTTATGCGTTTTGCTTAATGCGTTATGCGTTATGCGTTATGCGTTATGCGTTATGCGTTATGCGTTATGCGTTATGCGTTATGCGTTATGCGTTATGCGTTATGCGTTATGCGTTAGGCGTTGTTCGTTATGCGTTATGCGTTATGCGTTATGCGTTATGCGTTATGCGTTAGGCGTTGTTCGTTATGCGTTATGCGTTATGCGTTGTGCGTTAGACGTTTGCGTTATGCGTTATGCTTTATGCGTTATGCGTTATGGGTTATGCGTTATGCGTTATGCCTTATGCGTTATGCGTTATGCATTATGCGTTAGGCGTTGTTCGTTATGCGTTATGCGTTGTGCGTTATACGTTTGCGTTATGCGTTATGCGTTATGCGTTATGCGTTATGCGTTATGCATTATGCGTTATGCGTGATGCGTTATGCGTTATGCGTTTTGCTTTATGCGTTATGCGTTATGCGTTATGCGTTTTGTGTTATGCGTTATGCGTTATGAGTAATGCGTGCTCCGTTATGCGTTACGCGTTATGAGTAATGCGTGATCCATTATGCGTTATGCGTTATGCGTTATGCGTTATGCGTTATGCGTTATGCGTTATGCGTTATGCGTTATGCGTTATGCGTTATGCGTTATGCGTTATGCGTTATGCGTTATGCGTTTTGCGTTATGCGTTATGCGTTATGCGTTATGCGTTATGCGTTATGCGTTATGCGTTATGCGTTATGCGTTATGCGTTATGAGTAATGCGTGATCCGTTATGTGTTATGCGTTATGCGTTATGAGTAATGCGTGATCCGTTATGCGTTACGCGTTATGAGTAATGCGTGATCCATTATGCGTTATGCGTTATGCATTATGCGTTATGCGTTATGCGTTATGCGTTATGCGTTATGCGTTATGCGTTATGCGTTATGCGTTATGCGTTATGCGTTATGCGTTATGCGTTATGCGTTACGCGTTATGCGTTATGCGATTTGCGTTATGCGTTATGCGTTATGCGTTATGCATTATGCGTTATGCGTTATGCGTTATGCGTTATGCGTTATGCGTTATGAGTAATGCGTGATCCGTTATGTGTTATGCGTTATGCGTTATGAGTAATGCGTGCTCCGTTATGCGTTACGCGTTATGAGTAATGCGTGATCCATTATGCGTTATGCGTTATGCGTTATGCGTTATGCGTTATGCGTTATGCGTTATGCGTTATGCGTTATGCGTTATGCGTTATGCGTTATGCGTTATGCGTTATGCGTTATGCGTTATGCGTTATGCGTTATGCGTTATGCGTTATGCGTTATGCGTTATGCGTTATGCGTTATGCGTTATGCGTTATGAGTAATGCGTGATCCGTTATGTGTTATGCGTTATGCGTTATGAGTAATGCGTGATCCGTTATGCGTTACGCGTTATGAGTAATGCGTGATCCATTATGCGTTATGCGTTATGCATTATGCGTTATGCGTTATGCGTTATGCGTTATGCGTTATGCGTTATGCGTTATGCGTTATGCGTTATGCGTTATGCGTTATGCGTTATGCGTTATGCGTTATGCGTTATGCGATTTGCGTTATGCGTTATGCGTTATGCGTTATGCATTATGCGTTATGCGTAATGGGTTGTGCGTTATGAGTCATGCGTTATGAGTTGTGCGTTATACGTTATGCGTTATGCGTTATGCGTTATGCGTTATGCGTTATGCGATTTGCGTTTTGCGTTATGCGTTATGCGTTATGCGTTATGCGTTATGCGTTATGCGATTTGCGTTATGCGTTATGCGTTATGGGTTGTGCGTTATGAGTCATGCGTTATGCGTTATGCGTTTTGCTTCATGCGTTATGCGTTATGCGTTATGCGTTATGCGTTATGCGTTATGCGTTATGCGTTATGCGTTATGCGTTATGCGTTATGCGTTATGCGTTATGCGTTATGCGTGATCCGTTATGCGTTATGCTTTATGCGTTACGCGTTATGCGTTATGCGTTATGAGTTGTGCGTTATGTGTTATCCGTTATGCGTTATGCGTTATGCGTTATGCGTTATGCGTTATGCGTTATGCGTTATGCGTTATGCGTTATGCGTTATGCGTTATGCGTTATGCGTTATGCGTTATGCGTTATGCGTTATGAGTTGTGCGTTATACGTTATGCGTTATGCGTTATGCAGTATGCGTTATGCGTTATGCGTTATGCGTTATGCGATTTGCGTTATGCGTTATGGGTTATGCGTTATGTGTTATGCGTTATGCGTTATGCGTTATGCGTTATGCGTTATGCGTTATGTGTTATCCGTTATGCGTTATGCGTTATGCGTTATGCGTTATGCGTTATGGGTTATGCGTTATGCGTTATGCGTTATGCGTTATGCGTTATGCGTTATGCGTTATGCGTCATGCGTTATGCGTTATGAGTAATGCGTGATCCGTTATGCGTTATGCGTTATGCGTTACGCGTTATGAGTTATGCGTTATGAGTTGTGCGTTATACGTTATGCGTTATGCGTTATGCGTTATGCGATTTGCGTTATGCGTTATGCGGTATGCGTTATGCGTTATGCGTTATGCGTTATGCGTTATGCGTTATGCGTTATGCGTTATGCGTTATGCGTTATGCGTTATGCGTTATGCGTTATGCGTTATGCGTTATGCGTTATGCGTTATGCGTTATGCGTTATGCGTTATGCGTTATGCGTTATGCGTTATGCGTTATGCGTTATGCGTTATGCGTTATGCGTTATGCGTTATGCGTTATGCGTTATGCGTTATGCGTTATGAGTAATGCGTGATCCGTTATGTGTTATGCGTTATGCGTTATGATTAATGCGTGATCCGTTATGCGTTACGCGTTATGAGTAATGCGTGATCCATTATGCGTTATGTGTTATGCATTATGCGTTATGCGTTATGCGTTATGCGTTATGCGTTATGCGTTATGCGTTATGCGTTATGCGTTATGCGTTATGCGTTATGCGTTATGCGTTATGCGTTATGCGTTATGCGTTATGCGTTATGCGTTATGCGTTATGAGTTATGCGTTACGCGTTATGAGTAATTCGTGATCCATTATGCGTTATGCGTTATGTATTATGCGTTATGCGTTATGCGTTATGCGTTATGCTTTATGCGTTACGCGTTATGCGTTATGCGATTTGCGTTATGCGTTATGCGTTATGCGTTATTCGTTATGCGTTATGCGTTATGCGTAATGGGTTGTGCGTTATGAGTCATGCGTTATGAGTTGTGCGTTATACGTTATGCGTTATGCGTTATGCGTTATGCGATTTGCGTTATGCGTTATGCGTTATGCGTTATGCGTTATGCGATTTGCGTTATGCGTTATACGTTATGGGTTGTGCGTTATGAGTAATGCGTGATCCGTTATGCGTTATGCTTTATGCGTTACGCGTTATGCGTTATGCGTTATGAGTTGTGCGTTATACGTTATGCGTTATGCGTTATGCGTTATGCGATTTGCGTTATGCGTTATGCGGTATGCGTTATGCGTTATGCGTTATGCGTTATGCGTTATGCGTTATGCGTTATGCGTTATGCGTTATGCGTTATGCGATTTGCGTTATGCGTTATGCGTTATGCGTTATGCGTTATGCGTAATGGGTTGTGCGTTATGAGTCATGCGTTATGAGTTGTGCGTTATACGTTATACGTTATGCGTTATGCGTTATGCGTTATGCGATTTGCGTTATGCGTTATGCGGTATGCGTTATGCGATATGCGTTATGCGTCATGCGTTATGCGTTATGCGTTATGCGTTATGCGTTATGCGTTATGCGTTATGCGTTATGCGTTATGCGTTATGCGTTATGCGTTATGCGTTATGCGATTTGCGTTATGCGTTATGCGTTTTGCGTTATGCGTTATGCGTTATGGGTTATGCGTTATGCGTTATGCGTTATGCGTTATGCGTTATGCGTTATGCGTTATGCGTTATGCGTTATGCGTTATGCGTTATGCGTTATGAGTAATGCGTGATCCGTTATGCGTTATGCGTTATGAGTAATGCGTGATCCGTTATGCGTTATGCGTTATGCATTATGCGTTATGCGTTATGCGTTATGCGTTATGCTTTATGCGTTACGCGTTATGCGTTATGAGTAATTCGTGATCCATTATGCGTTATGCGTTATGTATTATGCGTTATGCGTTATGCGATTTGCGTTATGCGTTATGCGTTTTGCTTTATGCGTTATGCGTTATGGGTTATGCATTATGCGTTATGCGTTATGAGTAATGCGTGATCCGTTATGTGTTATGCGTTATGCGTTATGCGTTATGCGTTATGCGTTATGCGTTATGCGTTATGCGTTATGCGTTATGCGTTATGCGTGCTCCGTTATGCGTTACGCGTTATGAGTAATGCGTGATCCATTATGCGTTATGCGTTATGCGTTATGCGTTATGCGTTATGCGTTATGCGTTATGCGTTATGCGTTATGCGTTATGCGTTATGCGTTATGCGTTATGCGTTTTGCGTTATGCGTTATGCGTTATGCGTTATGCGTTATGCGTTATGCGTTATGCGTTATGCGTTATGCGTTATGCGTTATGCGATTTGCGTTATGCGTTATGCGTTATGGGTTGTGCGTTATGAGTCATGCGTTATGCGTTATGCGTTTTGCTTCATGCGTTATGCGTTATGCGTTATGCGTTATGCGTTATGCGTTATGCGTTATGCGTTATGCGTTATGCGTTATGCGTTATGCGTTATGCGTTATGCGTTATGCGTGATCCGATATGCGTTATGCTTTATGCGTTACGCGTTATGCGTTATGCGTTATGAGTTGTGCGTTATGTGTTATCCGTTATGCGTTATGCGTTATGCGTTATGCGTTATGCGTTATGCGTTATGCGTTATGCGTTATGCGTTATGCGTTATGCGTTATGCGTTATGCGTTATGCGTTATGCGTTATGCGTTATGAGTTGTGCGTTATACGTTATGCGTTATGCGTTATGCAGTATGCGTTATGCGTTATGCGTTATGCGTTATGCGATTTGCGTTATGCGTTATGGGTTATGCGTTATGTGTTATGCGTTATGGGTTATGCGTTATGCGTTATGCGTTATGCGTTATGTGTTATCCGTTATGCGTTATGCGTTATGCGTTATGCGTTATGCGTTATGGGTTATGCGTTATGCGTTATGCGTTATGCGTTATGCGTTATGCGTTATGCGTTATGCGTCATGCGTTATGCGTTATGAGTAATGCGTGATCCGTTATGCGTTATGCTTTATGCGTTACGCGTTATGCGTTATGCGTTATGAGTTGTGCGTTATACGTTATGCGTTATGCGTTATGCGTTATGCGATTTGCGTTATGCGTTATGCGTTATGCGTTATGCGTTATGCGTTATGCGTTATGCGTTATGCGTTATGCGTTATGCGTTATGCGTTATGCGTTATGCGTTATGCGTTATGCGTTATGCGTTATGCGTTATGCGTTATGCGTTATGCGTTATGCGTTATGCGTTATGCGTTATGCGTTATGCGTTATGCGTTATGCGTTATGCGTTATGCGTTATGCGTTATGCGTTATGCGTTATGCGTTATGCGTTATGCGTTATGCGTTATGCGTTATGCGTTATGCGTTATGCGTTATGCGTTATGCGTTATGCGTTATGCGTTATGCGTTATGCGTTATGCGTTATGAGTAATGCGTGATCCGTTATGTGTTATGCGTTATGCGTTATGATTAATGCGTGATCCGTTATGCGTTACGCGTTATGAGTAATGCGTGATCCATTATGCGTTATGTGTTATGCATTATGCGTTATGCGTTATGCGTTATGCGTTATGCGTTATGCGTTATGCGTTATGCGTTATGCGTTATGCGTTATGCGTTATGCGTTATGCGTTATGCGTTATGCGTTATGCGTTATGCGTTATGCGTTATGAGTTATGCGTTACGCGTTATGAGTAATTCGTGATCCATTATGCGTTATGCGTTATGTATTATGCGTTATGCGTTATGCGTTATGCGTTATGCTTTATGCGTTACGCGTTATGCGTTATGCGATTTGCGTTATGCGTTATGCGTTATGCGTTATTCGTTATGCGTTATGCGTTATGCGTAATGGGTTGTGCGTTATGAGTCATGCGTTATGAGTTGTGCGTTATTCGTTATGCGTTATGCGTTATGCGTTATGCGTTTTGCGTTATGCGTTATGCGTTATGCGTTATGCGTTATGCGATTTGCGTTATGCGTTATACGTTATGGGTTGTGCGTTATGAGTAATGCGTGATCCGTTATGCGTTATGCTTTATGCGTTACGCGTTATGCGTTATGCGTTATGAGTTGTGCGTTATACGTTATGCGTTATGCGTTATGCGTTATGCGATTTGCGTTATGCGTTATGCGGTATGCGTTATGCGTTATGCGTTATGCGTTATGCGTTATGCGTTATGCGTTATGCGTTACGCGTTATGCGTTATGCGATTTGCGTTATGCGTTATGCGTTATGCGTTATGCGTTATGCGTAATGGGTTGTGCGTTATGAGTCATGCGTTATGAGTTGTGCGTTATACGTTATACGTTATGCGTTATGCGTTATGCGTTATGCGATTTGCGTTATGCGTTATGCGGTATGCGTTATGCGATATGCGTTATGCGTCATGCGTTATGCGTTATGCGTTATGCGTTATGCGTTATGCGTTATGCGTTATGCGTTATGCGTTATGCGTTATGCGTTATGCGTTATGCGATTTGCGTTATGCGTTATGCGTTTTGCGTTATGCGTTATGCGTTATGCGTTATGGGTTATGCGTTATGCGTTATGCGTTATGCGTTATGCGTTATGCGTTATGCGTTATGCGTTATGCGTTATGCGTTATGCGTTATGAGTAATGCGTGATCCGTTATGCGTTATGCGTTATGAGTAATGCGTGATCCGTTATGCGTTATGCGTTATGCATTATGCGTTATGCGTTATGCGTTATGCGTTATGCTTTATGCGTTACGCGTTATGCGTTATGAGTAATTCGTGATCCATTATGCGTTATGCGTTATGTATTATGCGTTATGCGTTATGCGATTTGCGTTATGCGTTATGCGTTTTGCTTTATGCGTTATGCGTTATGGGTTATGCATTATGCGTTATGCGTTATGAGTAATGCGTGATCCGTTATGTGTTATGCGTTATGCGTTATGCGTTATGCGTTATGCGTTATGCGTTATGCGTTATGCGTTATGCGTTATGCGTTATGCGTTATGCGTTATGCGTTATGCGTGCTCCGTTATGCGTTACGCGTTATGAGTAATGCGTGATCCATTATGCGTTATGCGTTATGCGTTATGCGTTATGCGTTATGCGTTATGCGTTATGCGTTATGCGTTATGCGTTATGCGTTATGCGTTATGCGTTATGCGTTATGCGTTATGCGTTTTGCGTTATGCGTTATGCGTTATGCGTTATGCGTTATGCGTTATGCGTTATGCGTTATGCGTTATGCGTTATGCGTTATGAGTAATGCGTGATCCGTTATGTGTTATGCGTTATGCGTTATGAGTAATGCGTGATCCGTTATGCGTTACGCGTTATGAGTAATGCGTGATCCATTATGCGTTATGCGTTATGCATTATGCGTTATGCGTTATGCGTTATGCGTTATGCGTTATGCGTTATGCGTTATGCGTTATGCGTTATGCGTTATGCGTTATGCGTTATGCGTTATGCGTTACGCGTTATGCGTTATGCGATTTGCGTTATGCGTTATGCGTTATGCGTTATGCATTATGCGTTATGCGTTATGCGTTATGCGTTATGCGTTATGCGTTATGAGTAATGCGTGATCCGTTATGTGTTATGCGTTATGCGTTATGAGTAATGCGTGCTCCGTTATGCGTTACGCGTTATGAGTAATGCGTGATCCATTATGCGTTATGCGTTATGCGTTATGCGTTATGCGTTATGCGTTATGCGTTATGCGTTATGCGTTATGCGTTATTCGTTATGCGTTATGCGTTATGCTTTATGCGTTATGCGTTATGCGTTATGCGTTATGCGTTATGCGTTATGCGTTATGCGTTATGCGTTATGCGTTATGCGTTATGCGTTATGAGTAATGCGTGATCCGTTATGTGTTATGCGTTATGCGTTATGAGTAATGCGTGATCCGTTATGCGTTACGCGTTATGAGTAATGCGTGATCCATTATGCGTTATGCGTTATGCATTATGCGTTATGCGTTATGCGTTATGCGTTATGCGTTATGCGTTATGCGTTATGCGTTATGCGTTATGCGTTATGCGTTACGCGTTATGCGTTATGCGATTTGCGTTATGCGTTATGCGTTATGCGTTATGCATTATGCGTTATGCGTAATGGGTTGTGCGTTATGAGTCATGCGTTATGAGTTGTGCGTTATACGTTATGCGTTATGCGTTATGCGTTATGCGTTATGCGTTATGCGATTTGCGTTTTGCGTTATGCGTTATGCGTTATGCGTTATGCGTTATGCGTTATGCGATTTGCGTTATGCGTTATGCGTTATGGGTTGTGCGTTATGAGTCATGCGTTATGCGTTATGCGTTTTGCTTCATGCGTTATGCGTTATGCGTTATGCGTTATGCGTTATGCGTTATGCGTTATGCGTTATGCGTTATGCGTTATGCGTTATGCGTTATGCGTTATGCGTTATGCGTTATGCGTGATCCGTTATGCGTTATGCTTTATGCGTTACGCGTTATGCGTTATGCGTTATGAGTTGTGCGTTATGTGTTATCCGTTATGCGTTATGCGTTATGCGTTATGCGTTATGCGTTATGCGTTATGCGTTATGCGTTATGCGTTATGCGTTATGCGTTATGCGTTATGCGTTATGCGTTATGCGTTATGCGTTATGAGTTGTGCGTTATACGTTATGCGTTATGCGTTATGCAGTATGCGTTATGCGTTATGCGTTATGCGTTATGCGATTTGCGTTATGCGTTATGGGTTATGCGTTATGTGTTATGCGTTATGCGTTATGCGTTATGCGTTATGCGTTATGCGTTATGTGTTATCCGTTATGCGTTATGCGTTATGCGTTATGCGTTATGCGTTATGGGTTATGCGTTATGCGTTATGCGTTATGCGTTATGCGTTATGCGTTATGCGTTATGCGTCATGCGTTATGCGTTATGAGTAATGCGTGATCCGTTATGCGTTATGCTTTATGCGTTACGCGTTATGCGTTATGCGTTATGAGTTGTGCGTTATACGTTATGCGTTATGCGTTATGCGTTATGCGATTTGCGTTATGCGTTATGCGGTATGCGTTATGCGTTATGCGTTATGCGTTATGCGTTATGCGTTATGCGTTATGCGTTATGCGTTATGCGTTATGCGTTATGCGTTATGCGTTATGCGTTATGCGTTATGCGTTATGCGTTATGCGTTATGCGTTATGCGTTATGCGTTATGCGTTATGCGTTATGCGTTATGCGTTATGCGTTATGCGTTATGCGTTATGCGTTATGCGTTATGCGTTATGCGTTATGAGTAATGCGTGATCCGTTATGTGTTATGCGTTATGCGTTATGATTAATGCGTGATCCGTTATGCGTTACGCGTTATGAGTAATGCGTGATCCATTATGCGTTATGTGTTATGCATTATGCGTTATGCGTTATGCGTTATGCGTTATGCGTTATGCGTTATGCGTTATGCGTTATGCGTTATGCGTTATGCGTTATGCGTTATGCGTTATGCGTTATGCGTTATGCGTTATGCGTTATGCGTTATGAGTTATGCGTTACGCGTTATGAGTAATTCGTGATCCATTATGCGTTATGCGTTATGTATTATGCGTTATGCGTTATGCGTTATGCGTTATGCTTTATGCGTTACGCGTTATGCGTTATGCGATTTGCGTTATGCGTTATGCGTTATGCGTTATTCGTTATGCGTTATGCGTTATGCGTAATGGGTTGTGCGTTATGAGTCATGCGTTATGAGTTGTGCGTTATACGTTATGCGTTATGCGTTATGCGTTATGCGATTTGCGTTATGCGTTATGCGTTATGCGTTATGCGTTATGCGATTTGCGTTATGCGTTATACGTTATGGGTTGTGCGTTATGAGTAATGCGTGATCCGTTATGCGTTATGCTTTATGCGTTATGCGTTATGCGTTATGCGTTATGAGTTGTGCGTTATACGTTATGCGTTATGCGTTATGCGTTATGCGATTTGCGTTATGCGTTATGCGGTATGCGTTATGCGTTATGCGTTATGCGTTATGCGTTATGCGTTATGCGTTATGCGTTACGCGTTATGCGTTATGCGATTTGTGTTATGCGTTATGCGTTATGCGTTATGCGTTATGCGTAATGGGTTGTGCGTTATGAGTCATGCGTTATGAGTTGTGCGTTATACGTTATACGTTATGCGTTATGCGTTATGCGTTATGCGATTTGCGTTATGCGTTATGCGGTATGCGTTATGCGATATGCGTTATGCGTCATGCGTTATGCGTTATGCGTTATGCGTTATGCGTTATGCGTTATGCGTTATGCGTTATGCGTTATGCGTTATGCGTTATGCGTTATGCGATTTGCGTTATGCGTTATGCGTTTTGCGTTATGCGTTATGCGTTATGCGTTATGGGTTATGCGTTATGCGTTATGCGTTATGCGTTATGCGTTATGCGTTATGCGTTATGCGTTATGCGTTATGCGTTATGCGTTATGCGTTATGAGTAATGCGTGATCCGTTATGCGTTATGCGTTATGAGTAATGCGTGATCCGTTATGCGTTATGCGTTATGCATTATGCGTTATGCGTTATGCGTTATGCGTTATGCTTTATGCGTTACGCGTTATGCGTTATGAGTAATTCGTGATCCATTATGCGTTATGCGTTATGTATTATGCGTTATGCGTTATGCGATTTGCGTTATGCGTTATGCGTTTTGCTTTATGCGTTATGCGTTATGGGTTATGCATTATGCGTTATGCGTTATGAGTAATGCGTGATCCGTTATGCGTTATGCGTTATGCGTTATGCGTTATGCGTTATGCGTTATGCGTTATGCGTTATGCGTTATGCGTTATGCGTTATGCGTTATGCGTTATGCGTTATGCGTTATGCGGTATGCGTTATGCGTTATGCGTTATGCGTTATGCGTTATGCGTTATGCGTTATGCGTTATGCGTTATGCGTTATGCGTTATGCGTTATGCGTTATGCGTTATGCGTTATGCGTTATGCGTTATGCGTTATGCGTTATGCGTTATGCGTTATGCGTTATGCGTTATGCGTTATGAGTAATGCGTGATCCGTTATGTGTTATGCGTTATGCGTTATGATTAATGCGTGATCCGTTATGCGTTACGCGTTATGAGTAATGCGTGATCCATTATGCGTTATGTGTTATGCGTTATGCGTTATGTATTATGCGTTATGCGTTATGCGTTATGCGTTATGCTTTATGCGTTACGCGTTATGCGTTATGCGTTTTGCGTTATGCGTTATGCGTTATGCGTTATTCGTTATGCGTTATGCGTTATGCGTAATGGGTTGTGCGTTATGAGTCATGCGTTATGAGTTGTGCGTTATACGTTATGCGTTATGCGTTATGCGTTATGCGATTTGCGTTATGCGTTATGCGTTATGCGTTATGCGTTATGCGATTTGCGTTATGCGTTATACGTTATGGGTTGTGCGTTATGAGTAATGCGTGATCCGTTATGCGTTATGCTTTATGCGTTACGCGTTATGCGTTATGCGTTATGAGTTGTGCGTTACACGTTATGCGTTATGCGTTATGCGTTATGCGATTTGCGTTATGCGTTATGCGGTATGCGTTATGCGTTATGCGTTATGCGTTATGCGTTATGCGTTATGCGTTATGCGTTATGCGTTATGCGGTATGCGTTATGCGTTATGCGTTATGCGTTATGCGTTATGCGTTATGCGTTATGCGTTATGCGTTATGCGTTATGAGTAATGCGTGATCCGTTATGTGTTATGCGTTATGCGTTATGAGTAATGCGTGATCCGTTATGCGTTACGCGTTATGAGTAATGCGTGATCCATTATGCGTTATGCGTTATGCATTATGCGTTATGCGTTATGCGTTATGCGTTATGCGTTATGCGTTATGCGTTATGCGTTATGCGTTATGCGTTACGCGTTATGCGTTATGCGATTTGCGTTATGCGTTATGCGTTATGCGTTATGCGTTATGCGTTATGCGTTATGCGTAATGGGTTGTGCGTTATGAGTCATGCGTTATGAGTTGTGCGTTATACGTTATGCGTTATGCGTTATGCGTTATGCGTTATGCGATTTGCGTTATGCGTTATGCGTTATGCGTTATGCGTTATGCGTTATGCGTTATGCGTTATGCGTTATGCGATTTGCGTTATGCGTTATGCGTTATGGGTTGTGCGTTATGAGTCATGCGTTATGCGTTATGCGTTTTGCTTCATGCGTTATGCGTTATGCGTCATGCGTTATGCGTTATGCGTTATGCGTTATGCGTTATGCGTTATGCGTTATGCGTTATGCGTTATGCGTTATGCGTTATGCGTTATGCGTTATGCGTTTTGCGTTATGCGTTATGCGTTTTGCGTTATGCGTTATGCGTTATGCGTTATGGGTTATGCGTTATGCGTTATGCGTTATGCGTTATGCGTTATGCGTTATGCGTTATGCGTTATGCGTTATGAGTAATGCGTGATCCGTTATGCGTTATGCGTTATGAGTAATGCGTGATCCGTTATGCGTTATGCGTTATGCATTATGCGTTATGCGTTATGCGTTATGCGTTATGCTTTATGCGTTACGCGTTATGCGTTATGCGATTTGCGTTATGCGTTATGCGATATGCGTTATGCGTTATGGGTTATGCGTTATGCGATTTGCGTTATGCGTTATGCGTTATGCGTTATGCGTTATGCGTTATGCGTTATGCATTATGCGTTATGCGTTATGAGTAATGCGTGATCCGTTATGTGTTATGCGTTATGCGTTATGCGTTATGCGTTTTGCGTTATGCGTTATGCGTTATGCGTTACGCGTAATGCGTTATGCGTTATGAGTAATGCGTGATCCGTTATGCGTTATGCGTTATGAGTAATGCGTGATCCGTTATGCGTTATGCGCTATGCATTATGCGTTATGCGTTATGCGTTATGCGTTATGCGTTATGCTTTATGAGTTATGCATTATGCGTTATGCGATTTGCGTTATGCGTTATGCGTTATGCGTTATGCGTTATGCGTTATGCGTTATGCTTTATGCGTTATGCGTTATGCGATTTGCGTTATGCGTTATGCGTTATGCGTTATGCGATTTGCGTTATGCGTTATGCGTTATGGGTTGTGCGTTATGAGTCATGCGTTATGCGTTATGCGTTTTGCTTTATGCGTTATGCGTTATGAGTAATGCGTGATCCGTTATGCGTTATGCGTTATGAGTAATGCGTGATCCGTTATGCGTTATGCGTTATGCATTATGCGTTAAGCGTTATGCGTTATGCGTTATGCTTTATGCGTTACGCGTTATGCGTTATGCGATTTGCGTTATGCGTTATGCGTTATGCGTTATGCGTTATGGGTTGTGCGGTATGCGTTATGCGTTATGCGTTATGCGTTATGCGTCATGCGTTATGCGTTATGCGTTATGCGTTATGCGTTATGCGTTATGCGGTATGCGTTATGCGTTATGCGTTATGCGTTATGCGTTATGCGTTATGCGTTATGCGTTATGCGTTATGCGTTATGCGTTATGCGTTGTGCGTTATGCGTTATGCGTTATGCGTTATGCGTTATGCGTTATGAGTAATGCGTGATCCGTTATGCGTTAAGCTTTATGCGTTTCGCGTTATGCGTTATGCGTTATGAGTAATGCGTGATCCGTTATGCGTTATGCGTTATGCGTTATGCGTTATGCGTTATGCGTTATGCGTTATGCGTTATGCGTTATGCGTTATGCGTTATGCGTTATGCGTTATGCGTTATGCGTTATGCGTTATGCGTTATGCGTTATGCGTTATGCGTTATGAGTAATGCGTGATCCGTTATGCGTTAAGCTTTATGCGTTACGCGTTATGCGTTATGCGTTATGCGTTATGCGTTATGCGTTATGCGTTATGCGTTATGCGTTATCCGCTATGCGTTATGCGTTTTGCGTTATGCGTTATGCGTTATGAGTTGTGCGTTATACGTTATGCGTTATGCGTTATGCGTTATGCGTTATGCGATTTGCGTTATGCGTTATGCGGTATGAGTTATGCGTTATGCGTTATGCGTTATGCGTTATGCGTAATGAGTTATGCGTTATGCGTTATGCGAAATGCCTTATGCGTTATGTGTTATGCGTTGTGCGTTATCCGCTGTGCGTTATGCGTTTTGCGTTATGCGTCATGCGTTATGAGTTGTGCGTTATACGTTATGCGTTATGCGTTATGCGTTATGCGTTATGAGTAATGCGTGAAAAGTTATGCGTTATTCGTTATGCGTTATGCGTTATGAATAATGCGTGATCCGTTATTCGTTATGCGTTATGTGCTATGAGTAATGCGTGATCCGTTATGCGTTATGCGTTATGAGTAATGCGTGATCCGTTATGCGTTATGCGTTATGCATTAAGCGTTATGCGTTATGCGTTATGCGTTATGCGTTATGAGTAATGCGTGATCCGTTATGCGTTATGCTTTATGCGTTACGCGTTATACGTTATGGGTTGTGCGTTATGAGTAATGCGTGATCCGTTATGCGTTATGCTTTATGCGTTACGCGTTATGCGTTATGCGATTTGCGTTATGCGTTATGCGTTATGCGTTATTCGTTATGCGTTATGCGTTATGCGTAATGGGTTGTGCGTTATGAGTCATGCGTTATGAGTTGTGCGTTATACGTTATGCGTTATGCGTTATGCGTTATGCGATTTGCGTTATGCGTTATGCGTTATGCGTTATGCGTTATGCGATTTGCGTTATGCGTTATACGTTATGGGTTGTGCGTTATGAGTAATGCGTGATCCGTTATGCGTTATGCTTTATGCGTTACGCGTTATGCGTTATGCGTTATGAGTTGTGCGTTACACGTTATGCGTTATGCGTTATGCGTTATGCGATTTGCGTTATGCGTTATGCGGTATGCGTTATGCGTTATGCGTTATGCGTTATGCGTTATGCGTTATGCGTTATGCGTTATGCGTTATGCGGTATGCGTTATGCGTTATGCGTTATGCGTTATGCGTTATGCGTTATGCGTTATGCGTTATGCGTTATGCGTTATGAGTAATGCGTGATCCGTTATGTGTTATGCGTTATGCGTTATGAGTAATGCGTGATCCGTTATGCGTTACGCGTTATGAGTAATGCGTGATCCATTATGCGTTATGCGTTATGCATTATGCGTTATGCGTTATGCGTTATGCGTTATGCGTTATGCGTTATGCGTTATGCGTTATGCGTTACGCGTTATGCGTTATGCGATTTGCGTTATGCGTTATGCGTTATGCGTTATGCGTTATGCGTTATGCGTTATGCGTAATGGGTTGTGCGTTATGAGTCATGCGTTATGAGTTGTGCGTTATACGTTATGCGTTATGCGTTATGCGTTATGCGTTATGCGATTTGCGTTATGCGTTATGCGTTATGCGTTATGCGTTATGCGTTATGCGTTATGCGTTATGCGTTATGCGTTTTGCGTTATGCGTTATGCGTTATGGGTTGTGCGTTATGAGTCATGCGTTATGCGTTATGCGTTTTGCTTCATGCGTTATGAGTTATGAGTCATGCGTGATGCGTTATGCGTTATGCGTTATGAGTTATGCGTTATGCGTTATGCGTTATGCGTTATGCGTTATGCGTTATGCGTTATGCGTTATGCGATTTGCGTTATGCGTTATGCGTTTTGCGTTATGCGTTATGCGTTATGCGTTATGGGTTATGCGTTATGCGTTATGCGTTATGCGTTATGCGTTATGCGTTATGCGTTATGCGTTATGCGTTATGAGTAATGCGTGATCCGTTATGCGTTATGCGTTATGAGTAATGCGTGATCCGTTATGCGTTATGCGTTATGCATTATGCGTTATGCGTTATGCGTTATGCGTTATGCTTTATGCGTTACGCGTTATGCGTTATGCGATTTGCGTTATGCGTTATGCGATATGCGTTATGCGTTATGGGTTATGCGTTATGCGATTTGCGTTATGCGTTATGCGTTATGCTTTATGCGTTATGCGTTATGGGTTATGCGTTATGCGTTATGCGTTATGAGTAATGCGTGATCCGTTATGTGTTATGCGTTATGCGTTATGCGTTATGCGTTTTGCGTTATGCGTTATGCGTTATGCGTTACGCGTAATGCGTTATGCGTTATGAGTAATGCGTGATCCGTTATGCGTTATGCGTTATGAGTAATGCGTGATCCGTTATGCGTTATGCGCTATGCGTTATGCGTTATGCGTTATGCGTTATGCGTTATGCGTTATGCTTTATGAGTTATGCATTATGCGTTATGCGATTTGCGTTATGCGTTATGCGTTATGCGTTATGCGTTATGCGTTATGCGTTATGCGTTATGCGTTATGCGTTATGCGATTTGCGTTATGCGTTATGCGTTATGCGTTATGCGATTTGCGTTATGCGTTATGCGTTATGGGTTGTGCGTTATGAGTCATGCGTTATGCGTTATGCGTTTTGCTTTATGCGTTATGCGTTATGAGTAATGCGTGATCCGTTATGCGTTATGCGTTATGAGTAATGCGTGATCCGTTATGCGTTATGCGTTATGCATTATGCGTTAAGCGTTATGCGTTATGCGTTATGCTTTATGCGTTACGCGTTATGCGTTATGCGATTTGCGTTATGCGTTATGCGTTATGCGTTATGCGTTATGGGTTGTGCGGTATGCGTTATGCGTTATGCGTTATGCGTTATGCGTCATGCGTTATGCGTTATGCGTTATGCGTTATGCGTTATGCGTTATGCGGTATGCGTTATGCGTTATGCGTTATGCGTTATGCGTTATGCGTTATGCGTTATGCGTTATGCGTTATGCGTTATGCGTTATGCGTTGTGCGTTATGCGTTATGCGTTATGCGTTATGCGTTATGCGTTATGAGTAATGCGTGATCCGTTATGCGTTATGCTTTATGCGTTACGCGTTATGCGTTATGCGTTATGAGTAATGCGTGATCCGTTATGCGTTATGCGTTATGCGTTATGCGTTATGCGTTATGCGTTATGCGTTATGCGTTATGCGTTATGCGTTATGCGTTATGCGTTATGCGTTATGCGTTATGCGTTATGCGTTATGCGTTATGCGTTATGCGTTATGCGTTATGAGTAATGCGTGATCCGTTATGCGTTAAGCTTTATGCGTTACGCGTTATGCGTTATGCGTTATGCGTTATGCGTTATGCGTTATGCGTTATGAGTAATGCGTTATCCGCTATGCGTTATGCGTTTTGCGTTATGCGTTATGCGTTATGAGTTGTGCGTTATACGTTATGCGTTATGCGTTATGCGTTATGCGTTATGCGATTTGCGTTATGCGTTATGCGGTATGAGTTATGCGTTATGCGTTATGCGTTATGCGTTATGCGTAATGAGTTATGCGTTATGCGTTATGCGAAATGCCTTATGCGTTATGTGTTATGCGTTGTGCGTTATCCGCTGTGCGTTATGCGTTTTGCGTTATGCGTCATGCGTTATGAGTTGTGCGTTATACGTTATGCGTTATGCGTTATGCGTTATGCGTTATGAGTAATGCGTGAAAAGTTATGCGTTATTCGTTATGCGTTATGCGTTATGAATAATGCGTGATCCGTTATTCGTTATGCGTTATGTGCTATGAGTAATGCGTGATCCGTTATGCGTTATGCGTTATGAGTAATGCGTGATCCGTTATGCGTTATGCGTTATGCATTAAGCGTTATGCGTTATGCGTTATGCGTTATGCGTTATGAGTAATGCGTGATCCGTTATGCGTTATGCTTTATGCGTTACGCGTTATGCGTTATGCGTTATGAGTTGTGCGTTATACGTTATGCGTTATGCGTTATGCGTTATGCGATTTGCGTTATGCGTTATGCGGTATGCGTTATGCGTTATGCGTTATGCGTTATGCGTTATGCGTTATGCGTTATGCGTTATGCGTTATGCGTTATGCGTTTTGCGTTATGCGTTATGCGTTATGCGTTATGCGTTATGCGTTATGCGTAATGGGTTGTGCGTTATGAGTCATGCGTTATGAGTTGTGCGTTATACGTTATACGTTATGCGTTATGCGTTATGCGTTATGCGATTTGCGTTATGCGTTATGCGGTATGCGTTATGCGATATGCGTTATGCGTCATGCGTTATGCGTTATGCGTTATGCGTTATGCGTTATGCGTTATGCGTTATGCGTTATGCGTTATGCGTTATGCGTTATGCGTTATGCGTTATGCGTTATGCGATTTGCGTTATGCGTTATGCGTTTTGCGTTATGCGTTATGCGTTATGCGTTATGGGTTATGCGTTATGCGTTATGCGTTATGCGTTATGCGTTATGCGTTATGCGTTATGCGTTATGCGTTATGCGTTATGCGTTATGCGTTATGCGTTATGAGTAATGCGTGATCCGTTATGCGTTATGCGTTATGAGTAATGCGTGATCCGTTATGCGTTATGCGTTATGCATTATGCGTTATGCGTTATGCGTTATGCGTTATGCTTTATGCGTTACGCGTTATGCGTTATGAGTAATTCGTGATCCATTATGCGTTATGCGTTATGTATTATGCGTTATGCGTTATGCGATTTGCGTTATGCGTTATGCGTTATGCGTTTTGCTTTATGCGTTATGCGTTATGGGTTATGCATTATGCGTTATGCGTTATGAGTAATGCGTGATCCGTTATGTGTTATGCGTTATGCGTTATGCGTTATGCGTTATGCGTTATGCGTTATGCGTTATGCGTTATGCGTTATGCGTTATGCGTTATGCGTTATGCGTTATGCGGTATGCGTTATGCGTTATGCGATATGCGTTATGCGTTATGCGTTATGCGTTATGCGTTATGCGTTATGCGTTATGCGTTATGCGTTATGCGTTATGCGTTATGCGTTATGCGTTATGCGTTATGCGTTATGCGTTATGCGTTATGCGTTATGAGTAATGCGTGATCCGTTATGTGTTATGCGTTATGCGTTATGATTAATGCGTGATCCGTTATGCGTTACGCGTTATGAGTAATGCGTGATCCATTATGCGTTATGTGTTATGCGTTATGCGTTATGTATTATGCGTTATGCGTTATGCGTTATGCGTTATGCTTTATGCGTTACGCGTTATGCGTTATGCGATTTGCGTTATGCGTTATGCGTTATGCGTTATTCGTTATGCGTTATGCGTTATGCGTAATGGGTTGTGCGTTATGAGTCATGCGTTATGAGTTGTGCGTTATACGTTATGCGTTATGCGTTATGCGTTATGCGATTTGCGTTATGCGTTATGCGTTATGCGTTATGCGTTATGCGATTTGCGTTATGCGTTATACGTTATGGGTTGTGCGTTATGAGTAATGCGTGATCCGTTATGCGTTATGCTTTATGCGTTACGCGTTATGCGTTATGCGTTATGAGTTGTGCGTTACACGTTATGCGTTATGCGTTATGCGTTATGCGATTTGCGTTATGCGTTATGCGGTATGCGTTATGCGTTATGTGTTATGCGTTATGCGTTATGCGTTATGCGTTATGCGTTATGCGTTATGCGGTATGCGTTATGCGTTATGCGTTATGCGTTATGCGTTATGCGTTATGCGTTATGCGTTATGCGTTATGCGTTATGCGTTATGAGTAATGCGTGATCCGTTATGTGTTATGCGTTGTGCGTTATGAGTAATGCGTGATCCGTTATGCGTTACGCGTTATGAGTAATGCGTGATCCATTATGCGTTATGCGTTATGCATTATGCGTTATGCGTTATGCGTTATGCGTTATGCGTTATGCGTTATGCGTTATGCGTTATGCGTTATGCGTTATGCGTTACGCGTTATGCGTTATGCGATTTGCGTTATGCGTTATGCGTTATGCGTTATGCGTTATGCGTTATGCGTTATGCGTAATGGGTTGTGCGTTATGAGTCATGCGTTATGAGTTGTGCGTTATACGTTATGCGTTATGCGTTATGCGTTATGCGTTATGCGATTTGCGTTATGCGTTATGCGTTATGCGTTATGCGTTATGCGTTATGCGTTATGCGTTATGCGTTATGCGATTTGCGTTATGCGTTATGCGTTATGGGTTGTGCGTTATGAGTCATGCGTTATGCGTTATGCGTTTTGCTTCATGCGTTATGCGTTATGCGTCATGCGTTATGCGTTATGCGTTATGCGTTATGCGTTATGCGTTATGCGTTATGCGTTATGCGTTATGCGTTATGCGTTATGCGTTATGCGATTTGCGTTATGCGTTATGCGTTTTGCGTTATGCGTTATGCGTTATGCGTTATGGGTTATGCGTTATGCGTTATGCGTTATGCGTTATGCGTTATGCGTTATGCGTTATGCGTTATGAGTAATGCGTGATCCGTTATGCGTTATGCGTTATGAGTAATGCGTGATCCGTTATGCGTTATGCGTTATGCATTATGCGTTATGCGTTATGCGTTATGCGTTATGCTTTATGCGTTATGCGTTATGCGTTATGCGATTTGCGTTATGCGTTATGCGATATGCGTTATGCGTTATGGGTTATGCGTTATGCGATTTGCGTTATGCGTTATGCGTTTTGCTTTATGCGTTATGCGTTATGGGTTATGCATTATGCGTTATGCGTTATGAGTAATGCGTGATCCGTTATGTGTTATGCGTTATGCGTTATGCGTTATGCGTTATGCGTTATGCGTTATGCGTTACGCGTAATGCGTTATGCGTTATGAGTAATGCGTGATCCGTTATGCGTTATGCGTTATGAGTAATGCGTGATCCGTTATGCGTTATGCGCTATGCATTATGCGTTATGCGTTATGCGTTATGCGTTATGCGTTATGCTTTATGAGTTATGCATTATGCGTTATGCGATTTGCGTTATGCGTTATGCGTTATGCGTTATGCGTTATGCGTTATGCGTTATGCTTTATGCGTTATGCGTTATGCGATTTGCGTTATGCGTTATGCGTTATGCGTTATGCGATTTGCGTTATGCGTTATGCGTTATGGGTTGTGCGTTATGAGTCATGCGTTATGCGTTATGCGTTTTGCTTTATGCGTTATGCGTTATGCGTTATGCGATTTGCGTTATGCGTTATGCGTTATGCGTTATGCGTTATGCGATTTGCGTTATGCGTTATACGTTATGGGTTGTGCGTTATGAGTAATGCGTGATCCGTTATGCGTTATGCTTTATGCGTTACGCGTTATGCGTTATGCGTTATGAGTTGTGCGTTACACGTTATGCGTTATGCGTTATGCGTTATGCGATTTGCGTTATGCGTTATGCGGTATGCGTTATGCGTTATGCGTTATGCGTTATGCGTTATGCGTTATGCGTTATGCGTTATGCGTTATGCGGTATGCGTTATGCGTTATGCGTTATGCGTTATGCGTTATGCGTTATGCGTTATGCGTTATGCGTTATGCGTTATGAGTAATGCGTGATCCGTTATGTGTTATGCGTTATGCGTTATGAGTAATGCGTGATCCGTTATGCGTTACGCGTTATGAGTTATGCGTGATCCATTATGCGTTATGCGTTATGCATTATGCGTTATGCGTTATGCGTTATGCGTTATGCGTTATGCGTTATGCGTTATGCGTTATGCGTTATGCGTTACGCGTTATGCGTTATGCGATTTGCGTTATGCGTTATGCGTTATGCGTTATGCGTTATGCGTTATGCGTTATGCGTAATGGGTTGTGCGTTATGAGTCATGCGTTATGAGTTGTGCGTTATACGTTATGCGTTATGCGTTATGCGTTATGCGTTATGCGATTTGCGTTATGCGTTATGCGTTATGCGTTATGCGTTATGCGTTATGCGTTATGCGTTATGCGTTATGCGTTATGCGATTTGCGTTATGCGTTATGCGTTATGGGTTGTGCGTTATGAGTCATGCGTTATGCGTTATGCGTTTTGCTTCATGCGTTATGCGTTATGCGTCATGCGTTATGCGTTATGCGTTATGCGTTATGCGTTATGCGTTATGCGTTATGCGTTATGCGTTATGCGTTATGCGTTATGCGTTATGCGTTATGCGATTTGCGTTATGCGTTATGCGTTTTGCGTTATGCGTTATGCGTTATGCGTTATGGGTTATGCGTTATGCGTTATGCGTTATGCGTTATGCGTTATGCGTTATGCGTTATGCGTTATGCGTTATGAGTAATGCGTGATCCGTTATGCGTTATGCGTTATGAGTAATGCGTGATCCGTTATGCGTTATGCGTTATGCGTTATGCGTTATGCGTTATGCGTTATGCGTTATGCTTTATGCGTTACGCGTTATGCGTTATGCGATTTGCGTTATGCGTTATGCGATATGCGTTATGCGTTATGGGTTATGCGTTATGCGTTTTGCGTTATGCGTTATGCGTTTTGCTTTATGCGTTATGCGTTATGGGTTATGCATTATGCGTTATGCGTTATGAGTAATGCGTGATCCGTTATGTGTTATGCGTTATGCGTTATGCGTTATGCGTTTTGCGTTATGCGTTATGCGTTATGCGTTACGCGTAATGCGTTATGCGTTATGAGTAATGCGTGATCCGTTATGCGTTATGCGTTATGAGTAATGCGTGATCCGTTATGCGTTATGCGCTATGCATTATGCGTTATGCGTTATGCGTTATGCGTTATGCGTTATGCTTTATGAGTTATGCATTATGCGTTATGCGATTTGCGTTATGCGTTATGCGTTATGCGTTATGCGTTATGCGTTATGCGTTTTGCTTTATGCGTTATGCGTTATGCGCTGTGCGTTATGCGTTATGCGTTATGCGTTATGCGATTTGCGTTATGCGTTATGCGTTATGGGTTGTGCGTTATGAGTCATGCGTTATGCGTTATGCGTTTTGCTTTATGCGTTATGCGTTATGAGTAATGCGTGATCCGTTATGCGTTATGCGTTATGAGTAATGCGTGATCCGTTATGCGTTATGCGTTATGCATTATGCGTTAAGCGTTATGCGTTATGCGTTATGCTTTATGCGTTACGCGTTATGCGTTATGCGATTTGCGTTATGCGTTATGCGTTATGCGTTATGCGTTATGGGTTGTGCGGTATGCGTTATGCGTTATGCGTTATGCGTTATGCGTCATGCGTTATGCGTTATGCGTTATGCGTTATGCGTTATGCGTTATGCGGTATGCGTTATGCGTTATGCGTTATGCGTTATGCGTTATGCGTTATGCGTTATGCGTTATGCGTTATGCGTTATGCGTTATGCGTTGTGCGTTATGCGTTATGCGTTATGCGTTATGCGTTATGCGTTATGAGTAATGCGTGATCCGTTATGCGTTAAGCTTTATGCGTTACGCGTTATGCGTTATGCGTTATGAGTAATGCGTGATCCGTTATGCGTTATGCGTTATGCGTTATGCGTTATGCGTTATGCGTTATGCGTTATGCGTTATGCGTTATGCGTTATGCGTTATGCGTTATGCGTTATGCGTTATGCGTTATGCGTTATGCGTTATGCGTTATGAGTAATGCGTGATCCGTTATGCGTTAAGCTTTATGCGTTACGCGTTATGCGTTATGCGTTATGCGTTATGCGTTATGCGTTATGCGTTATGCGTTATGCGTTATCCGCTATGCGTTATGCGTTTTGCGTTATGCGTTATGCGTTATGAGTTGTGCGTTATACGTTATGCGTTATGCGTTATGCGTTATGCGTTATGCGATTTGCGTTATGCGTTATGCGTTATGCGTTATGCGTTATGCGTTATGCGTTATGCGTTATGCGTAATGAGTTATGCGTTATGCGTTATGCGAAATGCCTTATGCGTTATGTGTTATGCGTTGTGCGTTATCCGCTGTGCGTTATGCGTTTTGCGTTATGCGTCATGCGTTATGAGTTGTGCGTTATACGTTATGCGTTATGCGTTATGCGTTATGCGTTATGAGTAATGCGTGAAAAGTTATGCGTTATTCGTTATGCGTTATGCGTTATGAATAATGCGTGATCCGTTATTCGTTATGCGTTATGTGCTATGAGTAATGCGTGATCCGTTATGCGTTATGCGTTATGAGTAATGCGTGATCCGTTATGCGTTATGCGTTATGCATTAAGCGTTATGCGTTATGCGTTATGCGTTATGCGTTATGAGTAATGCGTGATCCGTTATGCGTTATGCTTTATGCGTTACGCGTTATGCGTTATGCGTTATGAGTTGTGCGTTATACGTTATGCGTTATGCGTTATGCGTTATGCGATTTGCGTTATGCGTTATGCGGTATGCGTTATGCGTTATGCGTTATGCGTTATGCGTTATGCGTTATGCGTTATGCGTTACGCGTTATGCGTTATGCGATTTGCGTTATGCGTTATGCGTTATGCGTTATGCGTTATGCGTTATGCGTAATGGGTTGTGCGTTATGAGTCATGCGTTATGAGTTGTGCGTTATACGTTATACGTTATGCGTTATGCGTTATGCGTTATGCGATTTGCGTTATGCGTTATGCGGTATGCGTTATGCGATATGCGTTATGCGTCATGCGTTATGCGTTATGCGTTATGCGTTATGCGTTATGCGTTATGCGTTATGCGTTATGCGTTATGCGTTATGCGTTATGCGTTATGCGTTATGCGTTATGCGATTTGCGTTATGCGTTATGCGTTTTGCGTTATGCGTTATGCGTTATGCGTTATGGGTTATGCGTTATGCGTTATGCGTTATGCGTTATGCGTTATGCGTTATGCGTTATGCGTTATGCGTTATGCGTTATGCGTTATGCGTTATGCGTTATGAGTAATGCGTGATCCGTTATGCGTTATGCGTTATGAGTAATGCGTGATCCGTTATGCGTTATGCGTTATGCATTATGCGTTATGCGTTATGCGTTATGCGTTATGCTTTATGCGTTACGCGTTATGCGTTATGAGTAATTCGTGATCCATTATGCGTTATGCGTTATGTATTATGCGTTATGCGTTATGCGATTTGCGTTATGCGTTATGCGTTATGCGTTTTGCTTTATGCGTTATGCGTTATGGGTTATGCATTATGCGTTATGCGTTATGAGTAATGCGTGATCCGTTATGTGTTATGCGTTATGCGTTATGCGTTATGCGTTATGCGTTATGCGTTATGCGTTATGCGTTATGCGTTATGCGTTATGCGTTATGCGTTATGCGTTATGCGGTATGCGTTATGCGTTATGCGATATGCGTTATGCGTTATGCGTTATGCGTTATGCGTTATGCGTTATGCGTTATGCGTTATGCGTTATGCGTTATGCGTTATGCGTTATGCGTTATGCGTTATGCGTTATGCGTTATGCGTTATGCGTTATGAGTAATGCGTGATCCGTTATGTGTTATGCGTTATGCGTTATGATTAATGCGTGATCCGTTATGCGTTACGCGTTATGAGTAATGCGTGATCCATTATGCGTTATGTGTTATGCGTTATGCGTTATGTATTATGCGTTATGCGTTATGCGTTATGCGTTATGCTTTATGCGTTACGCGTTATGCGTTATGCGATTTGCGTTATGCGTTATGCGTTATGCGTTATTCGTTATGCGTTATGCGTTATGCGTAATGGGTTGTGCGTTATGAGTCATGCGTTATGAGTTGTGCGTTATACGTTATGCGTTATGCGTTATGCGTTATGCGTTTTGCGTTATGCGTTATGCGTTATGCGTTATGCGTTATGCGATTTGCGTTATGCGTTATACGTTATGGGTTGTGCGTTATGAGTAATGCGTGATCCGTTATGCGTTATGCTTTATGCGTTACGCGTTATGCGTTATGCGTTATGAGTTGTGCGTTACACGTTATGCGTTATGCGTTATGCGTTATGCGATTTGCGTTATGCGTTATGCGGTATGCGTTATGCGTTATGTGTTATGCGTTATGCGTTATGCGTTATGCGTTATGCGTTATGCGTTATGCGGTATGCGTTATGCGTTATGCGTTATGCGTTATGCGTTATGCGTTATGCGTTATGCGTTATGCGTTATGCGTTATGCGTTATGAGTAATGCGTGATCCGTTATGTGTTATGCGTTGTGCGTTATGAGTAATGCGTGATCCGTTATGCGTTACGCGTTATGAGTAATGCGTGATCCATTATGCGTTATGCGTTATGCATTATGCGTTATGCGTTATGCGTTATGCGTTATGCGTTATGCGTTATGCGTTATGCGTTATGCGTTATGCGTTATGCGTTACGCGTTATGCGTTATGCGATTTGCGTTATGCGTTATGCGTTATGCGTTATGCGTTATGCGTTATGCGTTATGCGTAATGGGTTGTGCGTTATGAGTCATGCGTTATGAGTTGTGCGTTATACGTTATGCGTTATGCGTTATGCGTTATGCGTTATGCGATTTGCGTTATGCGTTATGCGTTATGCGTTATGCGTTATGCGTTATGCGTTATGCGTTATGCGTTATGCGATTTGCGTTATGCGTTATGCGTTATGGGTTGTGCGTTATGAGTCATGCGTTATGCGTTATGCGTTTTGCTTCATGCGTTATGCGTTATGCGTCATGCGTTATGCGTTATGCGTTATGCGTTATGCGTTATGCGTTATGCGTTATGCGTTATGCGTTATGCGTTATGCGTTATGCGTTATGCGATTTGCGTTATGCGTTATGCGTTTTGCGTTATGCGTTATGCGTTATGCGTTATGGGTTATGCGTTATGCGTTATGCGTTATGCGTTATGCGTTATGCGTTATGCGTTATGCGTTATGCGTTATGAGTAATGCGTGATCCGTTATGCGTTATGCGTTATGAGTAATGCGTGATCCGTTATGCGTTATGCGTTATGCATTATGCGTTATGCGTTATGCGTTATGCGTTATGCTTTATGCGTTACGCGTTATGCGTTATGCGATTTGCGTTATGCGTTATGCGATATGCGTTATGCGTTATGGGTTATGCGTTATGCGATTTGCGTTATGCGTTATGCGTTTTGCTTTATGCGTTATGCGTTATGGGTTATGCATTATGCGTTATGCGTTATGAGTAATGCGTGATCCGTTATGTGTTATGCGTTATGCGTTATGCGTTATGCGTTATGCGTTATGCGTTATGCGTTACGCGTAATGCGTTATGCGTTATGAGTAATGCGTGATCCGTTATGCGTTATGCGTTATGAGTAATGCGTGATCCGTTATGCGTTATGCGCTATGCATTATGCGTTATGCGTTATGCGTTATGCGTTATGCGTTATGCTTTATGAGTTATGCATTATGCGTTATGCGATTTGCGTTATGCGTTATGCGTTATGCGTTATGCGTTATGCGTTATGCGTTATGCGTTATGCGTTATGCGTTATGCGATTTGCGTTATGCGTTATGCGTTATGCGTTATGCGATTTGCGTTATGCGTTATGCGTTATGGGTTGTGCGTTATGAGTCATGCGTTATGCGTTATGCGTTTTGCTTTATGCGTTATGCGTTATGAGTAATGCGTGATCCGTTATGCGTTATGCGTTATGAGTAATGCGTGATCCGTTATGCGTTATGCGTTATGCATTATGCGTTAAGCGTTATGCGTTATGCGTTATGCTTTATGCGTTACGCGTTATGCGTTATGCGATTTGCGTTATGCGTTATGCGTTATGCGTTATGCGTTATGCGTTATGGGTTGTGCGGTATGCGTTATGCGTTATGCGTTATGCGTTATGCGTCATGCGTTATGCGTTATGCGTTATGCGTTATGCGTTATGCGTTATGCGGTATGCGTTATGCGTTATGCGTTATGCGTTATGCGTTATGCGTTATGCGTTATGCGTTATGCGTTATGCGTTATGCGTTATGCGTTATGCGTTGTGCGTTATGCGTTATGCGTTATGCGTTATGCGTTATGCGTTATGAGTAATGCGTGATCCGTTATGCGTTATGCTTTATGCGTTACGCGTTATGCGTTATGCGTTATGAGTAATGCGTGATCCGTTATGCGTTATGCGTTATGCGTTATGCGTTATGCGTTATGCGTTATGCGTTATGCGTTATGCGTTATGCGTTATGCGTTATGCGTTATGCGTTATGCGTTATGCGTTATGAGTAATGCGTGATCCGTTATGCGTTAAGCTTTATGCGTTACGCGTTATGCGTTATGCGTTATGCGTTATGCGTTATGCGTTATGCGTTATGCGTTATGCGTTATGCGTTATCCGCTATGCGTTATGCGTTTTGCGTTATGCGTTATGCGTTATGAGTTGTGCGTTATACGTTATGCGTTATGCGTTATGCGTTATGCGTTATGCGATTTGCGTTATGCGTTATGCGGTATGAGTTATGCGTTATGCGTTATGCGTTATGCGTTATGCGTAATGAGTTATGCGTTATGCGTTATGCGAAATGCCTTATGCGTTATGTGTTATGCGTTGTGCGTTATCCGCTGTGCGTTATGCGTTTTGCGTTATGCGTTATGCGTTATGAGTTGTGCGTTATACGTTATGCGTTATGCGTTATGCGTTATGCGTTATGAGTAATGCGTGAAAAGTTATGCGTTATTCGTTATGCGTTATGCGTTATGAATAATGCGTGATCCGTTATTCGTTATGCGTTATGTGCTATGAGTAATGCGTGATCCGTTATGCGTTATGCGTTATGAGTAATGCGTGATCCGTTATGCGTTATGCGTTATGCATTAAGCGTTATGCGTTATGCGTTATGCGTTATGCGTTATGCGTTATGCGTTATGCGTTATGCGTTATGCTTTATGCGTTATGCGTTATGCGATTTGCGTTATGCGTTATGCGTTATGCGTTATGCGATTTGCGTTATGCGTTATGCGTTATGGGTTGTGCGTTATGAGTCATGCGTTATGCGTTATGCGTTTTGCTTTATGCGTTATGCGTTATGAGTAATGCGTGATCCGTTATGCGTTATGCGTTATGAGTAATGCGTGATCCGTTATGCGTTATGCGTTATGCATTATGCGTTAAGCGTTATGCGTTATGCGTTATGCTTTATGCGTTACGCGTTATGCGTTATGCGATTTGCGTTATGCGTTATGCGTTATGCGTTATGCGTTATGGGTTGTGCGGTATGCGTTATGCGTTATGCGTTATGCGTTATGCGTCATGCGTTATGCGTTATGCGTTATGCGTTATGCGTTATGCGTTATGCGGTATGCGTTATGCGTTATGCGTTATGCGTTATGCGTTATGCGTTATGCGTTATGCGTTATGCGTTATGCGTTATGCGTTATGCGTTGTGCGTTATGCGTTATGCGTTATGCGTTATGCGTTATGCGTTATGCGTTATGCGTTATGAGTAATGCGTGATCCGTTATGCGTTAAGCTTTATGCGTTACGCGTTATGCGTTATGCGTTATGAGTAATGCGTGATCCGTTATGCGTTATGCGTTATGCGTTATGCGTTATGCGTTATGCGTTATGCGTTATGCGTTATGCGTTATGCGTTATGCGTTATGCGTTATGCGTTATGCGTTATGCGTTATGAGTAATGCGTGATCCGTTATGCGTTAAGCTTTATGCGTTACGCGTTATGCGTTATGCGTTATGAGTAATGCGTGATCCGTTATGCGTTATGCGTTATGCGTTATGCGTTATGCGTTATGCGTTATGCGTTATGCGTTATGCGTTATGCGTTATGCGTTATGCGTTATGCGTTATGCGTTATGCGTTATGAGTAATGCGTGATCCGTTATGCGTTAAGCTTTATGCGTTACGCGTTATGCGTTATGCGTTATGCGTTATGCGTTATGCGTTATGCGTTATGCGTTATGCGTTATGCGTTATCCGCTATGCGTTATGCGTTTTGCGTTATGCGTTATGCGTTATGAGTTGTGCGTTATACGTTATGCGTTATGCGTTATGCGTTATGCGATTTGCGTTATGCGTTATGCGGTATGAGTTATGCGTTATGCGTTATGCGTTATGCGTTATGCGTAATGAGTTATGCGTTATGCGTTATGCGAAATGCCTTATGCGTTATGTGTTATGCGTTGTGCGTTATCCGCTGTGCGTTATGCGTTTTGCGTTATGCGTTATGCGTTATGAGTTGTGCGTTATACGTTATGCGTTATGCGTTATGCGTTATGCGTTATGAGTAATGCGTGAAAAGTTATGCGTTATTCGTTATGCGTTATGCGTTATGAATAATGCGTGATCCGTTATTCGTTATGCGTTATGTGCTATGAGTAATGCGTGATCCGTTATGCGTTATGCGTTATGAGTAATGCGTGATCCGTTATGCGTTATGCGTTATGCATTAAGCGTTATGCGTTATGCGTTATGCGTTATGCGTTATGCGTTATGCGTTATGCGTTATGCGTTATGCGTTATGCTTTATGCGTTATGCGTTATGCGATTTGCGTTATGCGTTATGCGTTATGCGTTATGCGATTTGCGTTATGCGTTATGCGTTATGGGTTGTGCGTTATGAGTCATGCGTTATGCGTTATGCGTTTTGCTTTATGCGTTATGCGTTATGAGTAATGCGTGATCCGTTATGCGTTATGCGTTATGAGTAATGCGTGATCCGTTATGCGTTATGCGTTATGCATTATGCGTTAAGCGTTATGCGTTATGCGTTATGCTTTATGCGTTACGCGTTATGCGTTATGCGATTTGCGTTATGCGTTATGCGTTATGCGTTATGCGTTATGGGTTGTGCGGTATGCGTTATGCGTTATGCGTTATGCGTTATGCGTCATGCGTTATGCGTTATGCGTTATGCGTTATGCGTTATGCGTTATGCGGTATGCGTTATGCGTTATGCGTTATGCGTTATGCGTTATGCGTTATGCGTTATGCGTTATGCGTTATGCGTTATGCGTTATGCGTTGTGCGTTATGCGTTATGCGTTATGCGTTATGCGTTATGCGTTATGCGTTATGCGTTATGAGTAATGCGTGATCCGTTATGCGTTAAGCTTTATGCGTTACGCGTTATGCGTTATGCGTTATGAGTAATGCGTGATCCGTTATGCGTTATGCGTTATGCGTTATGCGTTATGCGTTATGCGTTATGCGTTATGCGTTATGCGTTATGCGTTATGCGTTATGCGTTATGCGTTATGCGTTATGCGTTATGCGTTATGAGTAATGCGTGATCCGTTATGCGTTAAGCTTTATGCGTTACGCGTTATGCGTTATGCGTTATGCGTTATGCGTTATGCGTTATGCGTTATGCGTTATCCGCTATGCGTTATGCGTTTTGCGTTATGCGTTATGCGTTATGAGTTGTGCGTTATACGTTATGCGTTATGCGTTATGCGTTATGCGTTATGGGATTTGCGTTATGCGTTATGCGGTATGAGTTATGCGTTATGCGTTATGCGTTATGCGTAATGAGTTATGCGTTATGTGTTATGCGAAATGCCTTATGCGTTATGTGTTATGCGTTGTGCGTTATCCGCTGTGCGTTATGCGTTTTGCGTTATGCGTTATGCGTTATGAGTTGTGCGTTATACGTTATGCGTTATGCGTTATGCGTTATGAGTAATGCGTGAAAAGTTATGCGTTATTCGTTATGCGTTATGCGTTATGAATAATGCGTGATCCGTTATGCGTTATGCGTTATGTGCTATGAGTAATGCGTGATCCGTTATGCGTTATGCGTTATGAGTAATGCGTGATCCGTTATGCGTTATGCGTTATGCGTTATGCGTTATGCGTAATGCGTTATGCGTTATGCGTTATGCGTTATGCGTTATGCGTTATGCGTTATGCGTTATGCGTTATGCGTTATGCGTTATGCTTTATGCGTTATGCGTGATCCGTTATGCGTTAGGCGGTATACGTTTTGCGTTATACGTTATGCTTTATGCGGTGTGCGTTATACGTTTGCGTTATGCGTTATGCGTTATGTGTTATGCGTTATGCTTTATGCGTTATGCGTTATGCGTTATGCGTTATGCGTTATGCGTTATGCGTTATGCGTTATGCGTTATGCGTTATGCGTTATGCGTTATGCGTTATGCGTTATGCGTTATGCGTTATGCGTTATGCGTTATGCGTTAAGCGTTATGCGTTATGCGTTATGCGTTAGGCGTTGTTCGTTATGCGTTATGCGTTATGCGTTATGCTTTATGCGTTATGCGTTATGGGTTATGCGTTATGCGTTATGCCTTATGCGTTATGCGTTATGCATTATGCGTTAGGCGTTGTTCGTTATGCGTTATGCTTTGTGCGTTATACGTTTGCGTTATGCGTTATGCGTTATGCGTTATGCGTTATGCATTATGCGTTATACGTTATGCGTTATGCGTTATGCGATACGCGTTATGCGTTATACGTTATGCTTTATGCGTTGTGCGTTATACGTTTGCGTTATGCGTTATGCGTTATGTGTTATGCGTTATGCTTTATGCGTTATGCGTGATCCGTTATGCGTTAGGCGTTATGCGTTTTGCGGTATTCGTTATGCGTTATGCGTTATGCGTTATGCGTTATGCGTTATGTGGTATGCGTTATGCGTTTTGCGGTATTCGTTATGCGTTATGCGTTATGCGTTATGCGTTATGCGTTATGTGGTATGCGTTATGCGTTATGCGTTATGCGTTATGCATTATGCGTTATACGTTATGCGTTATGCGTTATGCGATACGCGTTATGCGTTATACGTTATGCTTTATGCGTTGTGCGTTATACGTTTGCGTTATGCGTTATGCGTTATGTGTTATGCGTTATGCTTTATGCGTTATGCGTGATCCGTTATGCGTTAGGCGTTATGCGTTTTGCGGTATTCGTTATGCGTTATGCGTTATGCGTTATGCGTTATGCGTTATGTGGTATGCGTTATGCGTTATGCGCTATGCGTTATGCGTTATGCATTATGCGTTATGCGATATGCGTTATGCGTTATGCGTTATGCGTTATGCGTTATGCGTTATGCGTTATACGTTTGCGATATGCGTGATGCGTTATGCTTTATGCGTTAAGCGTTATGAGTTATACGTTATGCGTTATGCGTTATACGTTATGCTTTATGCGTTGTGCGTTATACGTTTGCGTTATGCGTTATGCGTTATGTGTTATGCGTTAGGCTTTATGCGTTATGCGTGATCCGTTATGCGTTAGGCGTTATGCGTTTTGCGGTATTCGTTATGCGTTATGCATTATGCGTTATGCGTTATACGTTATGCTTTATGCGTGTTGCGTTATGCTTTATGCGTTATGCGTTATGCGTTATGCGTTTTGCTTAATGCGTTATGCGTTATGCGTTATGCGTTATGCGTTATGCGTTATGCGTTATGCGTTATGCGGTATGCGTTATGCGTTATGCGGTATGCGTTATGCGTTATGCGTTATGCGTTATGCGTTATGCGTTATGTGTTATGCGTTATGCGTTATGCGTTATACGTTTGCGTTATGCGTTATGCGTTATGCTTTATGCGTTATGCGTTATGCGTTATGCGTTATGCGTTATGCGTTATGCGTTATGCATTATGCGTTAGGCGTTGTTCGTTATGCGTTATGCATTGTGCGTTATACGTTTGCGTTATGCGTTATGCGTTATGCTCTATGCGTGATGCGTTATGGTTTATGCGTTATGCGATATGCGTGATGCGTTATGCTTTATGCGTTATGCGCTATGTGTTATGCGTTATGCTTTATGCGTTATGCGTGATCCGTTATGCGTTAGGCGTTATGCGTTTTGCGGTATTCGTTATGCGTTATGCATTATGCGTTATGCGTTATACGTTATGCTTTATGCGTGATGCTTTATGCGTTATGCGTTATGCGTTATGCGTTATGCGTTATGCGTTATGCGTTATGCGATATGCGTGATGCGTTATGCTTTATGCGTTATGCGTTATGAGTTATACGTTATGCGTTATGCGTTATGCGTTATGCGTTATGCGTTATGCGTTATGCGTTATGCGGTATGCGTTATGCGTTATGCGGTATGCGTTATGCGTTATGCGTTATGCTTTATGCGTTATGCGTTATGCGTTATGCGTTATGCGTTATGCGTTATGCGTTATGCGGTATGCGTTATGCGTTATGCGATTTGCGTTATGCGTTATGCGGTATGCGTTATGCGTTATGCGTTATGCGTTATGCGTTATGCGTTATGCGTTATGCGTTATGCGTTATGCGTTATGCGTTATGCGTTATGCGTTATGCGTTATGCGTTATGCGTTATGCGTTATGCGTTATGCGTTATGCGTTATGCGTTATGCGTTATGCGTTATGCGTTATGCGTTATGCGTTATGCGTTATGCGTTATGCGTTATGAGTAATGCGTGATCCGTTATGTGTTATGCGTTATGCGTTATGAGTAATGCGTGCTCCGTTATGCGTTACGCGTTATGAGTAATGCGTGATCCATTATGCGTTATGCGTTATGCGTTATGCGTTATGCGTTATGCGTTATGCGTTATGCGTTATGCGTTATGCGTTATGCGTTATGCGTTATGCGTTATGCGTTATGCGTGATGCGTTATGCGTTATGCGTTATGCGTGATGCGTTATGCGTTATGCGTTATGCGTTATGCGTTATGCGTTATGCGTTATGCGTTATGCGTTATGCGTTATGCGTTATGAGTAATGCGTGATCCGTTATGTGTTATGCGTTATGCGTTATGAGTAATGCGTGATCCGTTATGCGTTACGCGTTATGCGTTATGCGTTATGCGTTATGCGTTATGCGTTATGCGTTATGCGTTATGCGTTATGCGTTATGCGTTATGCGTTATGCGTTATGCGTTATGCGTTATGCGTTATGCGTTATGCGTTACGCGTTATGCGTTATGCGATTTGCGTTATGCGTTATGCGTTATGCGTTATGCATTATGCGTTATGCGTAATGGGTTGTGCGTTATGAGTCATGCGTTATGAGTTGTGCGTTATACGTTATGCGTTATGCGTTATGCGTTATGCGTTATGCGTTATGCGATTTGCGTTTTGCGTTATGCGTTATGCGTTATGCGTTATGCGTTATGCGTTATGCGATTTGCGTTATGCGTTATGCGTTATGGGTTGTGCGTTATGAGTCATGCGTTATGCGTTATGCGTTTTGCTTCATGCGTTATGCGTTATGCGTTATGCGTTATGCGTTATGCGTTATGCGTTATGCGTTATGCGTTATGCGTTATGCGTTATGCGTTATGCGTTATGCGTGATCCGTTATGCGTTATGCTTTATGCGTTACGCGTTATGCGTTATGCGTTATGAGTTGTGCGTTATGTGTTATCCGTTATGCGTTATGCGTTATGCGTTATGCGTTATGCGTTATGCGTTATGCGTTATGCGTTATGCGTTATGCGTTATGCGTTATGCGTTATGCGTTATGCGTTATGCGTTATGCGTTATGAGTTGTGCGTTATACGTTATGCGTTATGCGTTATGCAGTATGCGTTATGCGTTATGCGTTATGCGTTATGCGATTTGCGTTATGCGTTATGGGTTATGCGTTATGTGTTATGCGTTATGCGTTATGCGTTATGCGTTATGCGTTATGCGTTATGTGTTATCCGTTATGCGTTATGCGTTATGCGTTATGCGTTATGCGTTATGGGTTATGCGTTTTGCGTTATGCGTTATGCTTTATGCGTTATGCGTTATGCGTCATGCGTTATGCGTTATGAGTAATGCGTGATCCGTTATGCGTTATGCTTTATGCGTTACGCGTTATGCGTTATGCGTTATGAGTTGTGCGTTATACGTTATGCGTTATGCGTTATGCGTTATGCGATTTGCGTTATGCGTTATGCGGTATGCGTTATGCGTTATGCGTTATGCGTTATGCGTTATGCGTTATGCGTTATGCGTTATGCGTTATGCGTTATGCGTTATGCGTTATGCGTTATGCGTTATGCGTTATGCGTTATGCGTTATGCGTTATGCGTTATGCGTTATGCGTTATGCGTTATGCGTTATGCGTTATGCGTTATGCGTTATGCGTTATGCGTTATGCGTTATGCGTTATGCGTTATGCGTTATGCGTTATGCGTTATGCGTTATGCGTTATGCGTTATGCGTTATGCGTTATGCGTTATGCGTTATGCGTTATGCGTTATGCGTTATGCGTTATGCGTTATGCGTTATGCGTTATGCGTTATGCGTTATGCTTTATGAGTTATGCATTATGCGTTATGCGATTTGCGTTATGCGTTATGCGTTATGCGTTATGCGTTATGCGTTATGCGTTATGCGTTATGCGTAATGGGTTGTGCGTTATGAGTCATGCGTTATGAGTTGTGCGTTATACGTTATACGTTATGCGTTATGCGTTATGCGTTATGCGATTTGCGTTATGCGTTATGCGGTATGCGTTATGCGTTATGCGTTATGCGTCATGCGTTATGCGTTATGCGTTATGCGTTATGCGTTATGCGTTATGCGTTATGCGTTATGCGTTATGCGTTATGCGTTATGCGTTATGCGATTTGCGTTATGCGTTATGCGTTTTGCGTTATGCGTTATGCGTTATGCGTTATGGGTTATGCGTTATGCGTTATGCGTTATGCGTTATGCGTTATGCGTTATGCGTTATGCGTTATGCGTTATGCGTTATGCGTTATGAGTAATGCGTGATCCGTTATGCGTTATGCGTTATGAGTAATGCGTGATCCGTTATGCGTTATGCGTTATGCATTATGCGTTATGCGTTATGCGTTATGCGTTATGCTTTATGCGTTACGCGTTATGCGTTATGAGTAATTCGTGATCCATTATGCGTTATGCGTTATGTATTATGCGTTATGAGTTATGCGATTTGCGTTATGCGTTATGCGTTTTGCTTTATGCGTTATGCGTTATGGATTATGCATTATGCGTTATGCGTTATGAGTAATGCGTGATCCGTTATGTGTTATGCGTTATGCGTTATGCGTTATGCGTTATGCGTTATGCGTTATGCGTTATGCGTTATGCGTTATGCGTTATGCGTTATGCGTTATGCGGTATGCGTTATGCGTTATGCGTTATGCGTTATGCGTTATGCGTTATGCGTTATGCGTTATGCGTTATGCGTTATGCGTTATGCGTTATGCGTTATGCGTTATGCGTTAAGCGTTATGCGTTATGCGTTATGAGTAATGCGTGATCCGTTATGTGTTATGCGTTATGCGTTATGATTAATGCGTGATCCGTTATGCGTTACGCGTTATGAGTAATGCGTGATCCATTATGCGTTATGTGTTATGCGTTATGCGTTATGTATTATGCGTTATGCGTTATGCGTTATGCGTTATGCTTTATGCGTTACGCGTTATGCGTTATGCGATTTGCGTTATGCGTTATGCGTTATGCGTTATTCGTTATGCGTTATGCGTTATGCGTAATGGGTTGTGCGTTATGATTCATGCGTTATGCGTTATGCGTTATGCGTTATACGTTTGCGATATGCGTGATGCGTTATGCTTTATGCGTTAAGCGTTATGAGTTATACGTTATGCGTTATGCGTTATACGTTATGCTTTATGCGTTGTGCGTTATACGTTTGCGTTATGCGTTATGCGTTATGTGTTATGCGTTAGGCTTTATGCGTTATGCGTGATCCGTTATGCGTTAGGCGTTATGCGTTTTGCGGTATTCGTTATGCGTTATGCATTATGCGTTATGCGTTATACGTTATGCTTTATGCGTGATGCGTTATGCTTTATGCGTTATGCGTTATGCGTTATGCGTTTTGCTTAATGCGTTATGCGTTATGCGTTATGCGTTATGCGTTATGCGTTATGCGTTATGCGTTATGCGGTATGCGTTATGCGTTATGCGGTATGCGTTATGCGTTATGCGTTATGCGTTATGCGTTATGCGTTATGTGTTATGCGTTATGCGTTATGCGTTATACGTTTGCGTTATGCGTTATGCGTTATGCTTTATGCGTTATGCGTTATGCGTTATGCGTTATGCGTTATGCGTTATGCGTTATGCGTTATGCATTATGCGTTAGGCGTTGTTCGTTATGCGTTATGCATTGTGCGTTATACGTTTGCGTTATGCGTTATGCGTTATGCTCTATGCGTGATGCGTTATGGTTTATGCGTTATGCGATATGCGTGATGCGTTATGCTTTATGCGTTATGCGCTATGTGTTATGCGTTATGCTTTATGCGTTATGCGTGATCCGTTATGCGTTAGGCGTTATGCGTTTTGCGGTATTCGTTATGCGTTATGCATTATGCGTTATGCGTTATACGTTATGCTTTATGCGTGATGCATTATGCGTTATGCGTTATGCGTTATGCGTTATGCGTTATGCGTTATGCGTTATGCGATATGCGTGATGCGTTATGCTTTATGCGTTATGCGTTATGAGTTATACGTTATGCGTTATGCGTTATGCGTTATGCGTTATGCGTTATGCGTTATGCGTTATGCGGTATGCGTTATGCGTTATGCGGTATGCGTTATGCGGTATGCGTTATGCGTTATGCGTTATGCTTTATGCGTTATGCGTTATGCGTTATGCGTTATGCGTTATGCGTTATGCGGTATGCGTTATGCGTTATGCGATTTGCGTTATGCGTTATGCGGTATGCGTTATGCGTTATGCGTTATGCGTTATGCGTTATGCGTTATGCGTTATGCGTTATGCGTTATGCGTTATGCGTTATGCGTTATGCGTTATGCGTTATGCGTTATGCGTTATGCGTTATGCGTTATGCGTTATGCGTTATGCGTTATGCGTTATGCGTTATGCGTTATGCGTTATGCGTTATGCGTTATGCGTTATGCGTTATGCGTTATGCGTTATGCGTTATGCGTTATGCGTTATGCGTTATGCGTTATGCGTTATGCGTTATGCGTTATGCGTTATGAGTAATGCGTGATCCGTTATGTGTTATGCGTTATGCGTTATGAGTAATGCGTGCTCCGTTATGCGTTATGCGTTATGAGTAATGCGTGATCCATTATGCGTTATGCGTTATGCGTTATGCGTTATGCGTTATGCGTTATGCGTTATGCGTTATGCGTTATGCGTTATGCGTTATGCGTTATGCGTTATGCGTTATGCGTTATGCGTTATGCGTGATGCGTTATGCGTTATGCGTTATGCGTGATGCGTTATGCGTTATGCGTTATGCGTTATGCGTTATGCGTTATGCGTTATGCGTTATGCGTTATGCGTTATGCGTTATGAGTAATGCGTGATCCGTTATGTGTTATGCGTTATGCGTTATGAGTAATGCGTGATCCGTTATGCGTTACGCGTTATGAGTAATGCGTGATCCATTATGCGTTATGCGTTATGCATTATGCGTTATGCGTTATGCGTTATGCGTTATGCGTTATGCGTTATGCGTTATGCGTTATGCGTTATGCGTTATGCGTTATGCGTTACGCGTTATGCGTTATGCGATTTGCGTTATGCGTTATGCGTTATGCGTTATGCATTATGCGTTATGCGTAATGGGTTGTGCGTTATGAGTCATGCGTTATGAGTTGTGCGTTATACGTTATGCGTTATGCGTTATGCGTTATGCGTTATGCGTTATGCGATTTGCGTTTTGCGTTATGCGTTATGCGTTATGCGTTATGCGTTATGCGTTATGCGATTTGCGTTATGCGTTATGCGTTATGGGTTGTGCGTTATGAGTCATGCGTTATGCGTTATGCGTTTTGCTTCATGCGTTATGCGTTATGCGTTATGCGTTATGCGTTATGCGTTATGCGTTATGCGTTATGCGTTATGCGTTATGCGTTATGCGTTATGCGTTATGCGTTATGCGTTATGCGTGATCCGTTATGCGTTATGCTTTATGCGTTACGCGTTATGCGTTATGCGTTATGAGTTGTGCGTTATGTGTTATCCGTTATGCGTTATGCGTTATGCGTTATGCGTTATGCGTTATGCGTTATGCGTTATGCGTTATGCGTTATGCGTTATGCGTTATGCGTTATGCGTTATGCGTTATGCGTTATGCGTTATGCGTTATGCGTTATGAGTTGTGCGTTATACGTTATGCGTTATGCGTTATGCAGTATGCGTTATGCGTTATGCGTTATGCGTTATGCGATTTGCGTTATGCGTTATGGGTTATGCGTTATGTGTTATGCGTTATGCGTTATGCGTTATGCGTTATGCGTTATGCGTTATGTGTTATCCGTTATGCGTTATGCGTTATGCGTTATGCGTTATGCGTTATGGGTTATGCGTTTTGCGTTATGCGTTATGCGTTATGCGTTATGCGTTATGCGTCATGCGTTATGCGTTATGAGTAATGCGTGATCCGTTATGCGTTATGCTTTATGCGTTACGCGTTATGCGTTATGCGTTATGAGTTGTGCGTTATACGTTATGCGTTATGCGTTATGCGTTATGCGATTTGCGTTATGCGTTATGCGGTATGCGTTATGCGTTATGCGTTATGCGTTATGCGTTATGCGTTATGCGTTATGCGTTATGCGTTATGCGTTATGCGTTATGCGTTATGCGTTATGCGTTATGCGTTATGCGTTATGCGTTATGCGTTATGCGTTATGCGTTATGCGTTATGCGTTATGCGTTATGCGTTATGCGTTATGCGTTATGCGTTATGCGTTATGCGTTATGCGTTATGCGTTATGCGTTATGCGTTATGCGTTATGCGTTATGCGTTATGCGTTATGCGTTATGCGTTATGCGTTATGCGTTATGCGTTATGCGTTATGCGTTATGCGTTATGCGTTATGCGTTATGCTTTATGAGTTATGCATTATGCGTTATGCGATTTGCGTTATGCGTTATGCGTTATGCGTTATGCGTTATGCGTTATGCGTTATGCGTAATGGGTTGTGCGTTATGAGTCATGCGTTATGAGTTGTGCGTTATACGTTATGCGTTATGCGTTATGCGTTATGCGATTTGCGTTATGCGTTATACGGTATGCGTTATGCGTTATGCGTTATGCGTCATGCGTTATGCGTTATGCGTTATGCGTTATGCGTTATGCGTTATGCGTTATGCGTTATGCGTTATGCGTTATGCGTTATGCGTTATGCGATTTGCGTTATGCGTTATGCGTTTTGCGTTATGCGTTATGCGTTATGCGTTATGGGTTATGCGTTATGCGTTATGCGTTATGCGTTATGCGTTATGCGTTATGCGTTATGCGTTATGCGTTATGCGTTATGCGTTATGAGTAATGCGTGATCCGTTATGCGTTATGCGTTATGAGTAATGCGTGATCCGTTATGCGTTATGCGTTATGCATTATGCGTTATGCGTTATGCGTTATGCGTTATGCTTTATGCGTTACGCGTTATGCGTTATGAGTAATTCGTGATCCATTATGCGTTATGCGTTATGTATTATGCGTTATGAGTTATGCGATTTGCGTTATGCGTTATGCGTTTTGCTTTATGCGTTATGCGTTATGGGTTATGCATTATGCGTTATGCGTTATGAGTAATGCGTGATCCGTTATGTGTTATGCGTTATGCGTTATGCGTTATGCGTTATGCGTTATGCGTTATGCGTTATGCGTTATGCGTTATGCGTTATGCGTTATGCGTTATGCGTTATGCGGTATGCGTTATGCGTTATGCGTTATGCGTTATGCGTTATGCGTTATGCGTTATGCGTTATGCGTTATGCGTTATGCGTTATGCGTTATGCGTTATGCGTTATGCGTTATGCGTTAAGCGTTATGCGTTATGCGTTATGAGTAATGCGTGATCCGTTATGTGTTATGCGTTATGCATTATGCGTTATGCGTTATGCGTTATGCGTTATGCTTTATGCGTTACGCGTTATGCGTTATGAGTAATTCGTGATCCATTATGCGTTATGCGTTATGTATTATGCGTTATGAGTTATGCGATTTGCGTTATGCGTTATGCGTTTTGCTTTATGCGTTATGCGTTATGGGTTATGCATTATGCGTTATGCGTTATGAGTAATGCGTGATCCGTTATGTGTTATGCGTTATGCGTTATGCGTTATGCGTTATGCGTTATGCGTTATGCGTTATGCGTTATGCGTTATGCGTTATGCGTTATGCGTTATGCGTTATGCGTTATGCGGTATGCGTTATGCGTTATGCGTTATGCGTTATGCGTTATGCGTTATGCGTTATGCGTTATGCGTTATGCGTTATGCGTTATGCGTTATGCGTTATGCGTTATGCGTTATGCGTTATGCGTTATGCGTTATGAGTAATGCGTGATCCGTTATGTGTTATGCGTTATGCGTTATGATTAATGCGTGATCCGTTATGCGTTACGCGTTATGAGTAATGCGTGATCCATTATGCGTTATGTGTTATGCGTTATGCGTTATGTATTATGCGTTATGCGTTATGCGTTATGCGTTATGCTTTATGCGTTACGCGTTATGCGTTATGCGATTTGCGTTATGCGTTATGCGTTATGCGTTATTCGTTATGCGTTATGCGTTATGCGTAATGGGTTGTGCGTTATGAGTCATGCGTTATGAGTTGTGCGTTATACGTTATGCGTTATGCGTTATGCGTTATGCGATTTGCGTTATGCGTTATGCGTTATGCGTTATGCGTTATGCGTTATGCGATTTGCGTTATGCGTTATACGTTATGGGTTGTGCGTTATGAGTAATGCGTGATCCGTTATGCGTTATGCTTTATGCGTTACGCGTTATGCGTTATGCGTTATGAGTTGTGCGTTACACGTTATGCGTTATGCGTTATGCGTTATGCGATTTGCGTTATGCGTTATGCGGTATGCGTTATGCGTTATGCGTTATGCGTTATGCGTTATGCGTTATGCGTTATGCGTTATGCGGTATGCGTTATGCGTTATGCGTTATGCGTTATGCGTTATGCGTTATGCGTTATGCGTTATGCGTTATGCGTTATGCGTTATGCGTTATGAGTAATGCGTGATCCGTTATGTGTTATGCGTTATGCGTTATGAGTAATGCGTGATCCGTTATGCGTTACGCGTTATGAGTAATGCGTGATCCATTATGCGTTATGCGTTATGCATTATGCGTTATGCGTTATGCGTTATGCGTTATGCGTTATGCGTTATGCGTTATGCGTTATGCGTTATGCGTTATGCGTTATGCGTTATGCGTTATGCGTTACGCGTTATGCGTTATGCGATTTGCGTTATGCGATTTGCGTTATGCGTTATGCGTTATGCGTTATGCGTTATGCGTTATGCGTTATGCGTAATGGGTTGTGCGTTATGAGTCATGCGTTATGAGTTGTGCGTTATACGTTATGCGTTATGCGTTATGCGTTATGCGTTATGCGATTTGCGTTATGCGTTATGCGTTATGCGTTATGCGTTATGCGTTATGCGTTATGCGTTATGCGTTATGCGATTTGCGTTATGCGTTATGCGTTATGGGTTGTGCGTTATGAGTCATGCGTTATGCGTTATGCGTTTTGCTTCATGCGTTATGCGTTATGCGTCATGCGTTATGCGTTATGCGTTATGCGTTATGCGTTATGCGTTATGCGTTATGCGTTATGCGTTATGCGTTATGCGATTTGCGTTATGCGTTATGCGTTTTGCGTTATGCGTTATGCGTTATGCGTTATGGGTTATGCGTTATGTGTTATGCGTTATGCGTTATGCGTTATGCGTTATGCGTTATGCGTTATGAGTAATGCGTGATCCGTTATGCGTTATGCGTTATGAGTAATGCGTGATCCGTTATGCGTTATGCGTTATGCATTATGCGTTATGCGTTATGCGTTATGCGTTATGCTTTATGCGTTACGCGTTATGCGTTATGCGATTTGCGTTATGCGTTATGCGTTATGCGTTATGCGTTATGGGTTATGCGTTATGCGATTTGCGTTATGCGTTATGCGTTTTGCTTTATGCGTTATGCGTTATGGGTTATGCATTATGCGTTATGCGTTATGAGTAATGCGTGATCCGTTATGTGTTATGCGTTATGCGTTATGCGTTATGCGTTATGCGTTATGCGTTATGCGTTATGCGTTACGCGTAATGCGTTATGCGTTATGAGTAATGCGTGATCCGTTATGCGTTATGCGTTATGAGTAATGCGTGATCCGTTATGCGTTATGCGCTATGCATTATGCGTTATGCGTTATGCGTTATGCGTTATGCGTTATGCTTTATGAGTTATGCATTATGCGTTATGCGATTTGCGTTATGCGTTATGCGTTATGCGTTATGCGTTATGCGTTATGCGTTATGCTTTATGCGTTATGCGTTATGCGATTTGCGTTATGCGTTATGCGTTATGCGTTATGCGATTTGCGTTATGCGTTATGCGTTATGGGTTGTGCGTTATGAGTCATGCGTTATGCGTTATGCGTTTTGCTTTATGCGTTATGCGTTATGAGTAATGCGTGATCCGTTATGCGTTATGCGTTATGAGTAATGCGTGATCCGTTATGCGTTATGCGTTATGCATTATGCGTTAAGCGTTATGCGTTATGCGTTATGCTTTATGCGTTACGCGTTATGCGTTATGCGATTTGCGTTATGCGTTATGCGTTATGCGTTATGCGTTATGGGTTGTGCGGTATGCGTTATGCGTTATGCGTTATGCGTTATGCGTCATGCGTTATGCGTTATGCGTTATGCGTTATGCGTTATGCGGTATGCGTTATGCGTTATGCGTTATGCGTTATGCGTTATGCGTTATGCGTTATGCGTTATGCGTTATGCGTTATGCGTTGTGCGTTATGCGTTATGCGTTATGCGTTATGCGTTATGCGTTATGAGTAATGCGTGATCCGTTATGCGTTAAGCTTTATGCGTTACGCGTTATGCGTTATGCGTTATGAGTAATGCGTGATCCGTTATGCGTTATGCGTTATGCGTTATGCGTTATGCGTTATGCGTTATGCGTTATGCGTTATGCGTTATGCGTTATGCGTTATGCGTTATGCGTTATGCGTTATGCGTTATGCGTTATGCGTTATGCGTTATGCGTTATGCGTTATGCGTTATGCGTTATGAGTAATGCGTGATCCGTTATGCGTTAAGCTTTATGCGATACGCGTTATGCGTTATGCGTTATGCGTTATGCGTTATGCGTTATGCGTTATGCGTTATGCGTTATGCGTTATCCGCTATGCGTTATGCGTTTTGCGTTATGCGTTATGCTTTATGAGTTGTGCGTTATACGTTATGCGTTATGCGTTATGCGTTATGCGTTATGCGATTTGCGTTATGCGTTATGCGGTATGAGTTATGCGTTATGCGTTATGCGTTATGCGTTATGCGTAATGAGTTATGCGTTATGCGTTATGCGAAATGCCTTATGCGTTATGTGTTATGCGTTGTGCGTTATCCGCTGTGCGTTATGCGTTTTGCGTTATGCGTTATGCGTTATGAGTTGTGCGTTATACGTTATGCGTTATGCGTTATGCGTTATGCGTTATGAGTAATGCGTGAAAAGTTATGCGTTATTCGTTATGCGTTATGCGTTATGAATAATGCGTGATCCGTTATGCGTTAAGCTTTATGCGTTACGCGTTATGCGTTATGCGTTATGAGTAATGCGTGATCCGTTATGCGTTATGCGTTATGCGTTATGCGTTATGCGTTATGCGTTATGCGTTATGCGTTATGCGTTATGCGTTATGCGTTATGCGTTATGCGTTATGCGTTATGCGTTATGCGTTATGAGTAATGCGTGATCCGTTATGCGTTAAGCTTTATGCGTTACGCGTTATGCGTTATGCGTTATGCGTTATGCGTTATGCGTTATGCGTTATGCGTTATGCGTTATCCGCTATGCGTTATGCGTTTTGCGTTATGCGTTATGCGTTATGAGTTGTGCGTTATACGTTATGCGTTATGCGTTATGCGTTATGCGTTATGCGATTTGCGTTATGCGTTATGCGGTATGAGTTATGCGTTATGCGTTATGCGTTATGCGTTATGCGTAATGAGTTATGCGTTATGCGTTATGCGAAATGCCTTATGCGTTATGTGTTATGCGTTGTGCGTTATCCGCTGTGCGTTATGCGTTTTGCGTTATGCGTTATGCGTTATGAGTTGTGCGTTATACGTTATGCGTTATGCGTTATGCGTTATGAGTAATGCGTGAAAAGTTATGCGTTATTCGTTATGCGTTATGCGTTATGAATAATGCGTGATCCGTTATGCGTTATGCGTTATGTGCTATGAGTAATGCGTGATCCGTTATGCGTTATGCGTTATGAGTAATGCGTGATCCGTTATGCGTTATGCGTTATGCGTTATGCATTAAGCGTTATGCGTTATGCGTTATGCGTTATGCGTTATGCGTTATGCGTTATGCGTTATGCGTTATGCTTTATGCATTATGCGTTATGCGTTATGCGTTATGGGTTGTGCGTTATGAGTCATTCGTTATGCGTTATGCGTTTTGCTTTGTGCGTAATGCGTTATGGGTTATGCGTTATGCGTTATGCGTCATGCGTTATGAGTAATGCGTGATCCGTTATGTGTTATGCTTTATGCGCTATGCGTTATGCGTTATGCGTTATGCGTTATGCGTTATGAGTCATGCGTTATGCGTTATGCGTTATGAATAATGCGTGATCCGTTATGCGTCATGCGTTATGCGTTATGCGTTATGCGTTATGCGTTATGCGTTATGCGTTATGCGTCATGCGTTATGCGTTATGCGTTATGCGTTATGCGATTTGCGTTATGCGTTATGGGTTGTGCGTTATGAGTCATGCGTTATGCGTTATGCGTTTTGCTTTATGCGTTATGCGTTATGGGTTATGCGTTATGCGTTATGCGTTATGAGTAATGCGTGATCCGTTATGCGTTATGCGTTATGCGCTATGAGTAATGCGTGATCCGTTATGCGTTATGCGTTATGAGTAATGCGTGATCCGTTATGCGTTATGCGTTATGCATTAAGCGTTAAGCGTTATGCGGTATGCGTTATGCGTTATGCGTTATGCTTTATGCATTATGCGTTATGCGTTATGCGATTTGCGTTATGAGTAATGCGTGATCCGTTATGTGTTATGCGTTATGCGTTATGCGTTATGCGTTATGCGTTATGCGTTATACGTTATGCGTTATGCGTTATGCGTTATGCGTTATGCGGTATGCGTTATGCGTTATGCGTTATGCGTTATGCGTTATGCGTTATGCGTTATGTGTTATGCGTAATGCGTTATGCGTTATGCGTTATGCGTTATGCGTTATGCGTTATGCGTTATGCGTTATGCGTTATGCGTTATGCGTTATGTGTTATGCGTTGTGCGTTATCCGCTATGCGTTATGCGTTTTGCGTTATGCGTTATGCGTTATGCTTTATGCATTATGCGTTATGCGTTATGCGATTTGCGTTATGCGTTATGCGTTATGGGTTGTGCGTTATGAGTCATTCGTTATGCGTTATGCGTTTTGCTTTGTGCGTTATGCGTTATGGGTTATGCGTTATGCGTTATGCGTCATGCGTTATGAGTAATGCGTGATCCGTTATGTGTTATGCGTTATGCGCTATGCGTTATGCGTTATGCGTTATGCGTTATGCGTTATGCGTTATGCGGTATGCGTTATGCGTTATGCGTTATGCGTTATGCGTTATGCGTTATGCGTTATGCTTTATGCGTTATGCGTTATGCGTTATGCGATTTGCGTTATGCGTTATGCGTTATGCGTTATGCGTTATGCGTTATGCGTTATGCGTTATGCGTTATGCGTTATGCGTTATGCGTTATGCGTTATGCGTTATGCGTTATGCGTTTAGCTTTATGCGTTATGTGTTATGGGTTATGCGTTATGCGTTATGTGTTATGCGTTATGAGTAATGCGTGATCCGTTATGTGTTATGCGTTATGCGTTATGGGTTATGCGTTATGGGTTATGCGTTATGGGTTATGAGTAATGCGTGATCCGTTATGCGTTATGCGTTATGAGTAATGCGTGATCCGTTATGCGTTATGCGTTATGCGTTATGCGTTATGCGTTATGCGTTATGCGTTATGCGTTATGCGCTATGGGTCATGCGTTAAGCGTTATGCGTTATGCGTTATGCGTTATGCTTTATGCGTTATGAGTTACGCGTAATGCGTTATGCGCTATGGGTCATGCGTTATGTGTTATGCGTTGTGCGTTATCCGCTATGCGTTATGCGTTTTGCGTTATGCGTTATGCGTTATGCGTTATGCGTTATGAGTTGTGCGTTATGCGTTATGCGTTATGCGTTATGCGTTATGCGTTATGCGTTATGCGTTATGCGTTATGCGTTATGGGTTATCCGTTATGCGTTATCCGTTATGCGTTATGCGTTATGCGTTATGCGTTATGCGTTATGCGTTATGCGATATGCGTTATGCGTTATGCGTTATGCGTTATGCGTTATGGGTTATCCGTTATGCGTTATGCGTTATGCGTTATGCTTTATGCGTTACGCGTTATGCGTTATGCGTTATAAGTAATGCGTGATCCGTTATGCGTTATGCGTTATGCGCTATGAGTAATGCGTGATCCGTTATGCGTTATGCGTTATGAGTAATGCGTGATCCGTTATGCGTTATGCGTGATGCATTAAGCGTTATGCGTTATGCGTTATGCGTTATGAGTTATGCGTTATGCGTTATGCTTTATGCATTATGCGTTATGCGTTATGCGATTTGCGTTATGCGTTATGCGTTATGGGTTGTGCGTTATGAGTCATTCGTTATGCGTTATGCGTTTTGCTTTGTGCGTTATGCGTTATGGGTTATGCGTTATGCGTTATGCGTCATGCGTTATGAGTAATGCGTGATCCGTTATGTGTTATGCGTTATGCGCTATGCGTTATGCGTTATGCGTTATGAGTCATGCGTTATGCGTTATGAGTAATGTGTGATCCGTTATGCGTTATGCGTTATGCATTATGCGTTATGCGTTATGCGTTATGCGTTATGCTTTATGCGTTACGCGTTATGCGTTATGCGATTTGCGTTATGCGTTATGCGTTATGCGTTATGCGTTATGGGTTGTGCGGTATGAGTCATGCGTTATGCGTTATGCGTTTTGCTTTATGCGTTATGCGTTATGGGTTATGCGTTATGCGTTATGCGTTATGCGTTATGCGTTATGCGTTATGCGTTATGCGTTTTGCTTTATGCGTTATGTGTTATGGGTTATGCGTTATGCGTTATGCGTTATGCGTTATGAGTAATGCGTGATCCGTTATGCGTTATGCGTTATGCAGTAAGCGTTATGCGTTATGCGTTATGCGTTATGCGTTATGCGTTATGCTTTATGCATTATGCGTTATGCGTTATGCGATTTGCGTTATGCGTTATGCGTTATGGGTTGTGCGTTATGAGTCATTCGTTATGCGTTATGCGTTTTGCTTTGTGCGTTATGCGTTATGGCTTATGCGTTATGCGTTATGCGTCATGCGTTATGAGTAATGCGTGATCCGTTATGTGTTATGCGTTATGCGCTATGCGTTATGCGTTATGCGTTATGCGTTATGCGTTATGCGTTATGCGTTATGCGATTTGCGTTATGCGTTATGCGTTTTGCGTTATGCGTTATGCGTTATGCGTTATGGGTTATGCGTTATGCGTTATGCGTTATGCGTTATGCGTTATGCGTTATGCGTTATGAGTAATGCGTGATCCGTTATGCGTTATGCGTTATGAGTAATGCGTGATCCGTTATGCGTTATGCGTTATGCATTATGCGTTATGCGGTATGCGTTATGCGTTATGCTTTATGCGTTACGCGTTATGCGTTATGCGATTTGCGTTATGCGTTATGCGATATGCGTTATGCGTTATGGGTTATGCGTTATGCGATTTGCGTTATGCGTTATGCGTTTTGCTTTATGCGTTATGCGTTATGGGTTATGCATTATGCGTTATGCGTTATGAGTAATGCGTGATCCGTTATGTGTTATGCGTTATGCGTTATGCGTTATGCGTTATGCGTTATGCGTTATGCGTTATGCGTTACGCGTAATGCGTTATGCGTTATGAGTAATGCGTGATCCGTTATGCGTTATGCGTTATGAGTAATGCGTGATCCGTTATGCGTTATGCGCTATGCATTATGCGTTATGCGTTATGCGTTATGCGTTATGCGTTATGCTTTATGAGTTATGCATTATGCGTTATGCGATTTGCGTTATGCGTTATGCGTTATGCGTTATGCGTTATGCGTTATGCGTTATGCGTAATGGGTTGTGCGTTATGAGTCATGCGTTATGAGTTGTGCGTTATACGTTATACGTTATGCGTTATGCGTTATGCGTTATGCGATTTGCGTTATGCGTTATGCGGTATGCGTTATGCGTTATGCGTTATGCGTCATGCGTTATGCGTTATGCGTTATGCGTTATGCGTTATGCGTTATGCGTTATGCGTTATGCGTTATGCGTTATGCGTTATGCGTTATGCGTTATGCGATTTGCGTTATGCGTTATGCGTTTTGCGTTATGCGTTATGCGTTATGCGTTATGGGTTATGCGTTATGCGTTATGCGTTATGCGTTATTGCGTTATGCGTTATGCGTTATGCGTTATGCGTTATGCGTTATGCGTTATGCGTTATGAGTAATGCGTGATCCGTTATGCGTTATGCGTTATGAGTAATGCGTGATCCGTTATGCGTTATGCGTTATGCATTATGCGTTATGCGTTATGCGTTATGCGTTATGCTTTATGCGTTACGCGTTATGCGTTATGAGTAATTCGTGATCCATTATGCGTTATGCGTTATGTATTATGCGTTATGAGTTATGCGATTTGCGTTATGCGTTATGCGTTTTGCTTTATGCGTTATGCGTTATGGGTTATGCATTATGCGTTATGCGTTATGAGTAATGCGTGATCCGTTATGTGTTATGCGTTATGCGTTATGCGTTATGCGTTATGCGTTATGCGTTATGCGTTATGCGTTATGCGTTATGCGTTATGCGTTATGCGTTATGCGTTATGCGGTATGCGTTATGCGTTATGCGTTATGCGTTATGCGTTATGCGTTATGCGTTATGCGTTATGCGTTATGCGTTATGCGTTATGCGTTATGCGTTATGCGTTATGCGTTATGCGTTATGAGTAATGCGTGATCCGTTATGTGTTATGCGTTATGCGTTATGATTAATGCGTGATCCGTTATGCGTTACGCGTTATGAGTAATGCGTGATCCATTATGCGTTATGTGTTATGCGTTATGCGTTATGTATTATGCGTTATGCGTTATGCGTTTTGCGTTATGCTTTATGCGTTACGCGTTATGCGTTATGCGATTAGGGTTATGCGTTAAGCGTTATGCGTTATTCGTTATGCGTTATGCGTTATGCGTAATGGGTTGTGCGTTATGAGTCATGCGTTATGAGTTGTGCGTTATACGTTATGCGTTATGCGTTATGCGTTATGCGATTTGCGTTATGCGTTATGAGTAATGCGTGATCCGTTATGCGTTATGCGTTATGAGTAATGCGTGATCCGTTATGCGTTATGCGTTATGCATTATGCGTTATGCGTTATGCGTTATGCGTTATGCTTTATGCGTTACGCGTTATGCGTTATGCGATTTGCGTTATGCGTTATGCGATATGCGTTATGCGTTATGGGTTATGCGTTATGCGATTTGCGTTATGCGTTATGCGTTATGCGTTATGCGTTATGCGTTATGCGTTATGCGATTTGCGTTATGCGTTATGCGGTATGCGTTATGCGTTATGCGTTATGCGTCATGCGTTATGCGTTATGCGTTATGCGTTATGCGTTATGCGTTATGCGTTATGCGTTATGCGTTATGCGTTATGCGTTATGCGTTATGCGATTTGCGTTATGCGTTATGCGTTTTGCGTTATGCGTTATGCGTTATGCGTTATGGGTTATGCGTTATGCGTTATGCGTTATGCGTTATGCGTTATGCGTTATGCGTTATGCGTTATGCGTTATGCGTTATGAGTAATGCGTGATCCGTTATGCGTTATGCGTTATGAGTAATGCGTGATCCGTTATGCGTTATGCGTTATGCATTATGCGTTATGCGTTATGCGTTATGCGTTATGCTTTATGCGTTACGCGTTATGCGTTATGAGTAATTCGTGATCCATTATGCGTTATGCGTTATGTATTATGCGTTATGAGTTATGCGATTTGCGTTATGCGTTATGCGTTTTGCTTTATGCGTTATGCGTTATGGGTTATGCATTATGCGTTATGCGTTATGAGTAATGCGTGATCCGTTATGTGTTATGCGTTATGCGTTATGCGTTATGCGTTATGCGTTATGCGTTATGCGTTATGCGTTATGCGTTATGCGTTATGCGTTATGCGTTATGCGTTATGCGTTATGCGGTATGCGTTATGCGTTATGCGTTATGCGTTATGCGTTATGCGTTATGCGTTATGCGTTATGCGTTATGCGTTATGCGTTATGCGTTATGCGTTATGCGTTATGCGTTATGCGTTATGCGTTATGCGTTATGAGTAATGCGTGATCCGTTATGTGTTATGCGTTATGCGTTATGATTAATGCGTGATCCGTTATGCGTTACGCGTTATGAGTAATGCGTGATCCATTATGCGTTATGTGTTATGCGTTATGCGTTATGTATTATGCGTTATGCGTTATGCGTTATGCGTTATGCTTTATGCGTTACGCGTTATGCGTTATGCGATTAGCGTTATGCGTTATGCGTTATGCGTTATTCGTTATGCGTTATGCGTTATGCGTAATGGGTTGTGCGTTATGAGTCATGCGTTATGAGTTGTGCGTTATACGTTATGCGTTATGCGTTATGCGTTATGCGATTTGCGTTATGCGTTATGCGTTATGCGTTATGCGTTATGCGATTTGCGTTATGCGTTATACGTTATGGGTTGTGCGTTATGAGTAATGCGTGATCCGTTATGCGTTATGCTTTATGCGTTACGCGTTATGCGTTATGCGTTATGAGTTGTGCGTTACACGTTATGCGTTATGCGTTATGCGTTATGCGATTTGCGTTATGCGTTATGCGGTATGCGTTATGCGTTATGCGTTATGCGTTATGCGTTATGCGTTATGCGTTATGCGTTATGCGGTATGCGTTATGCGTTATGCGTTATGCTTTATGCGTTATGCGTTATGCGTTATGCGTTATGCGTTATGCGTTATGCGTTATGCGTTATGAGTAATGCGTGATCCGTTATGTGTTATGCGTTATGCGTTATGAGTAATGCGTGATCCGTTATGCGTTACGCGTTATGAGTAATGCGTGATCCATTATGCGTTATGCGTTATGCATTATGCGTTATGCGTTATGCGTTATGCGTTATGCGTTATGCGTTATGCGTTATGCGTTATGCGTTATGCGTTATGCGTTACGCGTTATGCGTTATGCGATTTGCGTTATGCGTTATGCGTTATGCGTTATGCGTTATGCGTTATGCGTTATGCGTAATGGGTTGTGCGTTATGAGTCATGCGTTATGAGTTGTGCGTTATACGTTATGCGTTATGCGTTATGCGTTATGCGTTATGCGATTTGCGTTATGCGTTATGCGTTATGCGTTATGCGTTATGCGTTATGCGTTATGCGTTATGCGATTTGCGTTATGCGTTATGCGTTATGGGTTGTGCGTTATGAGTCATGCGTTATGCGTTATGCGTTTTGCTTCATGCGTTATGCGTTATGCGTCATGCGTTATGCGTTATGCGTCATGCGTTATGCGTTATGAGTAATGCGTGATCCGTTATGTGTTATGCGTTATGCGTTATGAGTAATGCGTGATCCGTTATGCGTTACGCGTTATGAGTAATGCGTGATCCATTATGCGTTATGCGTTATGCATTATGCGTTATGCGTTATGCGTTATGCGTTATGCGTTATGCGTTATGCGTTATGCGTTATGCGTTATGCGTTATGCGTTATGCGTTACGCGTTATGCGTTATGCGATTTGCGTTATGCGTTATGCGTTATGCGTTATGCGTTATGCGTTATGCGTTATGCGTAATGGGTTGTGCGTTATGAGTCATGCGTTATGAGTTGTGCGTTATACGTTATGCGTTATGCGTTATGCGTTATGCGTTATGCGATTTGCGTTATGCGTTATGCGTTATGCGTTATGCGTTATGCGTTATGCGTTATGCGATTTGCGTTATGCGTTATGCGTTATGGGTTGTGCGTTATGAGTCATGCGTTATGCGTTATGCGTTTTGCTTCATGCGTTATGCGTTATGCGTCATGCGTTATGCGTTATGCGTTATGCGTTATGCGTTATGCGTTATGCGTTATGCGTTATGCGTTATGCGATTTGCGTTATGCGTTATGCGTTTTGCGTTATGCGTTATGCGTTATGCGTTATGGGTTATGCGTTATGCGTTATGCGTTATGCGTTATGCGTTATGCGTTATGCGTTATGCGTTATGAGTAATGCGTGATCCGTTATGCGTTATGCGTTATGAGTAATGCGTGATCCGTTATGCGTTATGCGTTATGCATTATGCGTTATGCGTTATGCGTTATGCGTTATGCTTTATGCGTTACGCGTTATGCGTTATGCGATTTGCGTTATGCGTTATGCGATATGCGTTATGCGTTATGGGTTATGCGTTATGCGATTTGCGTTATGCGTTATGCGTTTTGCTTTATGCGTTATGCGTTATGGGTTATGCATTATGCGTTATGCGTTATGAGTAATGCGTGATCCGTTATGTGTTATGCGTTATGCGTTATGCGTTATGCGTTATGCGTTATGCGTTATGCGTTATGCGTTATGCGTTACGCGTAATGCGTTATGCGTTATGAGTAATGCGTGATCCGTTATGCGTTATGCGTTATGAGTAATGCGTGATCCGTTATGCGTTATGCGCTATGCATTATGCGTTATGCGTTATGCGTTATGCGTTATGCGTTATGCTTTATGAGTTATGCATTATGCGTTATGCGATTTGCGTTATGCGTTATGCGTTATGCGTTATGCGTTATGCGTTATGCGTTATGCTTTATGCGTTATGCGTTATGCGATTTGCGTTATGCGTTATGCGTTATGCGTTATGCGATTTGCGTTATGCGTTATGCGTTATGGGTTGTGCGTTATGAGTCATGCGTTATGCGTTATGCGTTTTGCTTTATGCGTTATGCGTTATGAGTAATGCGTGATCCGTTATGCGTTATGCGTTATGAGTAATGCGTGATCCGTTATGCGTTATGCGTTATGCATTATGCGTTAAGCGTTATGCGTTATGCGTTATGCTTTATGCGTTACGCGTTATGCGTTATGCGATTTGCGTTATGCGTTATGCGTTATGCGTTATGCGTTATGGGTTGTGCGGTATGCGTTATGCGTTATGCGTTATGCGTTATGCGTCATGCGTTATGCGTTATGCGTTATGCGTTATGCGTTATGCGGTATGCGTTATGCGTTATGCGTTATGCGTTATGCGTTATGCGTTATGCGTTATGCGTTAGGCGTTATGCGTTATGCGTTATGCGTTGTGCGTTATGCGTTATGCGTTATGCGTTATGCGTTATGCGTTATGAGTAATGCGTGATCCGTTATGCGTTAAGCTTTATGCGTTACGCGTTATGCGTTATGCGTTATGAGTAATGCGTGATCCGTTATGCGTTATGCGTTATGCGTTATGCGTTATGCGTTATGCGTTATGCGTTATGCGTTATGCGTTATGCGTTATGCGTTATGCGTTATGCGTTATGCGTTATGCGTTATGCGTTATGCGTTATGCGTTATGCGTTATGCGTTATGAGTAATGCGTGATCCGTTATGCGTTAAGCTTTATGCGATACGCGTTATGCGTTATGCGTTATGCGTTATGCGTTATGCGTTATGCGTTATGCGTTATCCGCTATGCGTTATGCGTTTTGCGTTATGCGTTATGCTTTATGAGTTGTGCGTTATACGTTATGCGTTATGCGTTATGCGTTATGCGTTATGCGTTATGCGATTTGCGTTATGCGTTATGCGGTATGAGTTATGCGTTATGCGTTATGCGTTATGCGTTATGCGTAATGAGTTATGCGTTATGCGTTATGCGAAATGCCTTATGCGTTATGTGTTATGCGTTGTGCGTTATCCGCTGTGCGTTATGCGTTTTGCGTTATGCGTTATGCGTTATGAGTTGTGCGTTATACGTTATGCGTTATGCGTTATGCGTTATGCGTTATGCGTTATGAGTAATGCGTGAAAAGTTATGCGTTATTCGTTATGCGTTATGCGTTATGAATAATGCGTGATCCGTTATGCGTTATGCGTTATGTGCTATGAGTAATGCGTGATCCGTTATGCGTTATGCGTTATGAGTAATGCGTGATCCGTTATGCGTTATGCGTTATGCATTAAGCGTTATGCGTTATGCGTTATGCGTTATGCGTTATGCGTTATGCGTTATGCGTTATGCGTTATGCTTTATGCGTTATGCGTTATGCGATTTGCGTTATGCGTTATGCGTTATGCGTTATGCGATTTGCGTTATGCGTTATGCGTTATGGGTTGTGCGTTATGAGTCATGCGTTATGCGTTATGCGTTTTGCTTTATGCGTTATGCGTTATGAGTAATGCGTGATCCGTTATGCGTTATGCGTTATGAGTAATGCGTGATCCGTTATGCGTTATGCGTTATGCATTATGCGTTAAGCGTTATGCGTTATGCGTTATGCTTTATGCGTTACGCGTTATGCGTTATGCGATTTGCGTTATGCGTTATGCGTTATGCGTTATGCGTTATGGGTTGTGCGGTATGCGTTATGCGTTATGCGTTATGCGTTATGCGTCATGCGTTATGCGTTATGCGTTATGCGTTATGCGTTATGCGTTATGCGGTATGCGTTATGCGTTATGCGTTATGCGTTATGCGTTATGCGTTATGCGTTATGCGGTATGCGTTATGCGTTATGCGTTATGCGTTATGCGTTATGCGTTATGCGTTATGCTTTATGCGTTATGCGTTATGCGTTATGCGATTTGCTTTATGCGTTATGCGTTATGCGTTATGCGTTATGCGTTATGCGTTATGCGTTATGCGCTATGAGTAATGCGTGATCCGTTATGCGTTATGCGTTATGAGTAATGCGTGATCCGTTATGCGTTATGCGTTATGCATTAAGCGTTAAGCGTTATGCGTTATGCGTTATGCGTTATGCGTTATGCTTTATGCATTATGCGTTATGCGTTATGCGATTTGCGTTATGAGTAATGCGTGATCCGTTATGTGTTATGCGTTATGCGTTATGCGTTATGCGTTATGCGTTATGCGTTATGCGTTATGCGTTATGCGTTATGCGTTATGCGTTATGTGTTATGCGTTGTGCGTTATGTGTTATGCGTTGTGCGTTATCCGCTATGCGTTATGCGTTATGCGTTATGCGTTATGCGGTATGCGTTATGCGTTATGCGTTATGCGTTATGCGTTATGCGTTATGCGTTATGTGTTATGCGTTATGCGTTATGCGTTATGCGTTATGCGTTATGCGTTATGCGTTATGCGTTATGCGTTATGCGTTATGCGTTATGCGTTATGCGTTATGCGTTATGCGTTATGTGTTATGCGTTATGCGTTATGCGTTATGCGTTATGCTTTATGCATTATGCGTTATGCGTTATGCGATTTGCGTTATGAGTAATGCGTGATCCGTTATGTGTTATGCGTTATGCGTTATGCGTTATGCGTTATGCGTTATGCGTTATACGTTATGCGTTATGCGTTATGCGTTATGCGTTATGCGTTATGCGTTATGCGTTATGCGTTATGCGTTATGGGTTATGCGTTATGCGTTATGCGTTATGAGTAATGCGTGATCCGTTATGCGTTATGCGTTATGCGCTATGAGTAATGCGTGATCCGTTATGCGTTATGCGTTATGAGTAATGCGTGATCCGTTATGCGTTATGCGTTATGCATTAAGCGTTAAGCGTTATGCGTTATGCGTTATGCGTTATGCGTTATGCTTTATGCATTATGCGTTATGCGTTATGCGTTATGCGATTTGCGTTATGAGTAATGCGTGATCCGTTATGTGTTATGCGTTATGCGTTATGCGTTATGCGTTATGCGTTATGCGTTATACGTTATGCGTTATGCGTTATGCGTTATGCGTTATGCGGTATGCGTTATGCGTTATGCGTTATGCGTTATGCGTTATGCGTTATGCGTTATGCGTCATGCGTTATGCGTTATGCGTTATGCGTTATGCGATTTGCGTTATGCGTTATGGGTTGTGCGTTATGAGTCATGCGTTATGCGTTATGCGTTTTGCTTTATGCGTTATGCGTTATGGGTTATGCGTTATGCGTTATGCGTTATGAGTAATGCGTGATCCGTTATGCGTTATGCGTTATGCGCTATGAGTAATGCGTGATCCGTTATGCGTTATGCGTTATGAGTAATGCGTGATCCGTTATGCGTTATGCGTTATGCATTAAGCGTTAAGCGTTATGCGTTATGCGTTATGCGTTATGCGTTATGCTTTATGCATTATGCGTTATGCGTTATGCGATTTGCGTTATGAGTAATGCGTGATCCGTTATGTGTTATGCGTTATGCGTTATGCGTTATGCGTTATGCGTTATGCGTTATACGTTATGCGTTATGCGTTATGCGTTATGCGTTATGCGGTATGCGTTATGCGTTATGCGTTATGCGTTATGCGTTATGCGTTATGCGTTATGCTTTATGCATTATGCGTTATGCGTTATGCGATTTGCGTTATGCGTTATGCGTTATGGGTTGTGCGTTATGAGTCATTCGTTATGCGTTATGCGTTTTGCTTTGTGCGTTATGCGTTATGGGTTATGCGTTATGCGTTATGCGTCATGCGTTATGAGTAATGCGTGATCCGTTATGTGTTATGCGTTATGCGCTATGCGTTATGCGTTATGCGTTATGCGTTATGCGTTATGCGTTATGCGTTATGCGGTATGCGTTATGCGTTATGCGTTATGCGTTATGCGTTATGCGTTATGCGTTATGCTTTATGCGTTATGCGTTATGCGTTATGCGATTTGCGTTATGCGTTATGCGTTATGCGTTATGCGTTATGCGTTATGCGTTATGCGTTATGCGTTATGCGTTATGCGTTATGCGTTATGCGTTATGCGCTATGAGTAATGCGTGATCCGTTATGCGTTATGCGTTATGAGTAATGCGTGATCCGTTATGCGTTATGCGTTATGCATTAAGCGTTAAGCGTTATGCGTTATGCGTTATGCGTTATGCGTTATGCTTTATGCATTATGCGTTATGCGTTATGCGATTTGCGTTATGAGTAATGCGTGATCCGTTATGTGTTATGGGTTATGCGTTATGCGTTATGCGTTATGCGTTATGCGTTATACGTTATGCGTTATGCGTTATGCGTTATGCGTTATGCGGTATGCGTTATGCGTTATGCGTTATGCGTTATGCGTTATGCGTTATGCGTTATGTGTTATGCGTTATGCGTTATGCGTTATGCGTTATGCGTTATGCGTTATGCGTTATGCGTTATGCGTTATGCGTTATGCGTTATGCGTTATGCGTTATGCGTTATGTGTTATGCGTTGTGCGTTATCCGCTATGCGTTATGCGTTTTGCGTTATGCGTTATGCGTTATGAGTAATGCGTGAAACGTTATGCGTTATTCGTTATGCGTTATGCGTTATGCGTTATGAGTAATGCGTGATCCGTTATGCGTTATGCGTTATGCGCTATGAGTAATGCGTGATCCGTTATGCGTTATGCGTTATGAGTAATGCGTGATCCGTTATGCGTTATGCGTTATGCATTAAGCGTTAAGCGTTATGCGTTATGCGTTATGCGTTATGCGTTATGCTTTATGCATTATGCGTTATGCGTTATGCGATTTGCGTTATGCGTTATGCGTTAAAGGTTGTGCGTTATGAGTCATTCGTTATGCGTTATGCGTTTTGCTTTGTGCGTTATGCGTTATGGGTTATGCGTTATGCGTTATGCGTCATGCGTTATGAGTAATGCGTGATCCGTTATGTGTTATGCGTTATGCGCTATGCGTTATGCGTTATGCGTTATGCGTTATGCGTTATGCGTTATGCGTTATGCGGTATGCGTTATGCGTTATGCGTTATGCGTTATGCGTTATGCGTTATGCGTTATGCTTTATGCGTTATGCGTTATGCGTTATGCGATTTGCGTTATGCGTTATGCGTTATGCGTTATGCGTTATGCGTTATGCGTTATGCGGTATGCGTTATGCGTTATGCGTTATGCGTTATGCGTTATGCGTTATGCGTTATGCGTTATGCGTTATGCGTTATGCGTTATGCGTTATGCGTTATGCGTTATGCGTTATGCGTTATGCGTTATGCGTTATGCGTTATGCGTTATGCGTTATGCGTTATGCGTTATGCGTTATGCGTTATGTGTTATGCGTTGTGCGTTATCCGCTATGCGTTATGCGTTTTGCGTTATGCGTTATGCGTTATGAGTAATGCGTGAAACGTTATGCGTTATTCGTTATGCGTTATGCGTTATGCGTTATGAGTAATGCGTGATCCGTTATGCGTTATGCGTTATGCGCTATGAGTAATGCGTGATCCGTTATGCGTTATGCGTTATGAGTAATGCGTGATCCGTTATGCGTTATGCGTTATGCATTAAGCGTTAAGCGTTATGCGTTATGCGTTATGCGTTATGCGTTATGCTTTATGCATTATGCGTTATGCGTTATGCGATTTGCGTTATGCGTTATGCGTTATGGGTTGTGCGTTATGAGTCATTCGTTATGCGTTATGCGTTTTGCTTTGTGCGTTATGCGTTATGGGTTATGCGTTATGCGTTATGCGTCATGCGTTATGAGTAATGCGTGATCCGTTATGTGTTATGCGTTATGCGCTATGCGTTATGCGTTATGCGTTATGCGTTATGCGTTATGCGTTATGCGTTATGCGGTATGCGTTATGCGTTATGCGTTATGCGTTATGCGTTATGCGTTATGCGTTATGCTTTATGCGTTATGCGTTATGCGTTATGCGATTTGCGTTATGCGTTATGCGTTATGCGTTATGCGTTATGCGTTATGCGTTATGCGTTATGCGTTATGCGTTATGCGTTATGCGTTATGCGCTATGAGTAATGCGTGATCCGTTATGCGTTATGCGTTATGAGTAATGCGTGATCCGTTATGCGTTATGCGTTATGCATTAAGCGTTAAGCGTTATGCGTTATGCGTTATGCGTTATGCGTTATGCTTTATGCATTATGCGTTATGCGTTATGCGATTTGCGTTATGAGTAATGCGTGATCCGTTATGTGTTATGCGTTATGCGTTATGCGTTATGCGTTATGCGTTATGCGTTATACGTTATGCGTTATGCGTTATGCGTTATGCGTTATGCGGTATGCGTTATGCGTTATGCGTTATGCGTTATGCGTTATGCGTCATGCGTTATGTGTTATGCGTTATGCGTTATGCGTTATGCGTTATGCGTTATGCGTTATGCGTTATGCGTTATGCGTTATGCGTTATGCGTTATGCGTTATGTGTTATGCGTTGTGCGTTATCCGCTATGCGTTATGCGTTTTGCGTTATGCGTTATGCGTTATGAGTAATGCGTGAAACGTTATGCGTTATTCGTTATGCGTTATGCGTTATGCGTTATGAGTAATGCGTGATCCGTTATGCGTTATGCGTTATGCGCTATGAGTAATGCGTGATCCGTTATGCGTTATGCGTTATGAGTAATGCGTGATCCGTTATGCGTTATGCGTTATGCATTAAGCGTTATGCGTTATGCGTTATGCGTTATGCGTTATGCGTTATGCTTTATGCATTATGCGTTATGCGTTATGCGATTTGCGTTATGCGTTATGCGTTATGGGTTGTGCGTTATGAGTCATTCGTTATGCGTTATGCGTTTTGCTTTGTGCGTTATGCGTTATGGGTTATGCGTTATGAGTTATGCGTCATGCGTTATGAGTAATGCGTGATCCGTTATGTGTTATGCGTTATGCGCTATGCGTTATGCGTTATGCGTTATGCGTTATGCGTTATGCGTTATGCGTTATGCGGTATGCGTTATGCGTTATGCGTTATGCGTTATGCGTTATGCGTTATGCGTTATGCGTTATGCTTTATGCGTTATGCGTTATGCGTTATGCGATTTGCGTTATGCGTTATGCGTTATGCGTTATGCGTTATGCGTTATGCGTTATGCGTTATGCGTTATGCGTTATGCGTTATGCGTTATGCGTTATGCGTTATGCGTTTTGCTTTATGCGTTATGTGTTATGGGTTATGCGTTTTGCGTTATGTGTTATGCGTTATGAGTAATGCGTGATCCGTTATGTGTTATGCGTTATGCGTTATGGGTTATGCGTTATGGGTTATGCGTTATGGGTTATGAGTAATGCGTGATCCGTTATGCGTTATGCGTTATGAGTAATGCGTGATCCGTTATGCGTTATGCGTTATGCGTTATGCGTTATGCGTTATGCGTTATGCGCTATGCGCTATGGGTCATGCGTTATGTGTTATGCGTTGTGCGTTATCCGCTATGCGTTATGCGTTTTGCGTTATGCGTTATGCGTTATGAGTTGTGCGTTATGCGTTATGCGTTATGCGTTATGCGTTATGCGTTATGCGTTATGCTTTATGCGTTATGCGTTATGCGTTATGCGATTTGCGTTATGCGTTATGCGTTATGCGTTATGCGTTATGCGTTATGCGTTATGCGTTATGCGTTATGCGTTATGCGTTATGCGTTATGCGTTATGCGTTATGCGTTATGCGTTTTGCTTTATGCGTTATGTGTTATGGGTTATGCGTTATGCGTTATGTGTTATGCGTTATGAGTAATGCGTGATCCGTTATGTGTTATGCGTTATGCGTTATGGGTTATGCGTTATGGGTTATGCGTTATGGGTTATGAGTAATGCGTTATCCGTTATGCGTTATGCGTTATGAGTAATGCGTGATCCGTTATGCGTTATGCGTTATGCGTTATGCGTTATGCGTTATGCGTTATGCGCTATGCGCTATGGGTCATGCGTTATGTGTTATGCGTTGTGCGTTATCCGCTATGCGTTATGCGTTTTGCGTTATGCGTTATGCGTTATGAGTTGTGCGTTATGCGTTATGCGTTATGCGTTATGCGTTATGCGTTATGCGTTATGCGTTATGCGTTATGGGTTATCCGTTATGCGTTATCCGTTATGCGTTATGCGTTATGCGTTATGCGTTATGCGTTATGCGTTATGCGATATGCGTTATGCGTTATGCGTTATGCGTTATGCGTTATGGGTTATCCGTTATGCGTTATGCGTTATGCGTTATGCTTTATGCGTTACGCGTTATGCGTTATGCGTTATAAGTAATGCGTGATCCGTTATGCGTTATGCGTTATGCGCTATGAGTAATGCGTGATCCGTTATGCGTTATGCGTTATGAGTAATGCGTGATCCGTTATGCGTTATGCGTGATGCATTAAGCGTTATGCGTTATGCGTTATGCGTTATGAGTTATGCGTTATGCGTTATGCTTTATGCATTATGCGTTATGCGTTATGCGATTTGCGTTATGCGTTATGCGTTATGGGTTGTGCGTTATGAGTCATTCGTTATGCGTTATGCGTTTTGCTTTGTGCGTTATGCGTTATGGGTTATGCGTTATGCGTTATGCGTCATGCGTTATGAGTAATGCGTGATCCGTTATGTATTATGCGTTATGCGCTATGCGTTATGCGTTATGCGTTATGAGTCATGCGTTATGCGTTATGAGTAATGTGTGATCCGTTATGCGTTATGCGTTATGCATTATGCGTTATGCGTTATGCGTTATGCGTTATGCTTTATGCGTTACGCGTTATGCGTTATGCGATTTGCGTTATGCGTTATGCGTTATGCGTTAGGCGTTATGGGTTGTGCGGTATGAGTCATGCGTTATGCGTTATTCGTTTTGCTTTATGCGTTATGCGTTATGGGTTATGCGTTATGCGTTATGCGTTATGCGTTATGCGTTATGCGTTATGCGTTATGCGTTTTGCTTTATGCGTTATGTGTTATGGGTTATGCGTTATGCGTTATGCGTTATGCGTTATGAGTAATGCGTGATCCGTTATGCGTTATGCGTTATGCAGTAAGCGTTATGCGTTATGCGTTATGCGTTATGCGTTATGCGTTATGCTTTATGCATTATGCGTTATGCGTTATGCGATTTGCGTTATGCGTTATGCGTTATGGGTTGTGCGTTATGAGTCATTCGTTATGCGTTATGCGTTTTGCTTTGTGCGTTATGCGTTATGGCTTATGCGTTATGCGTTATGCGTCATGCGTTATGAGTAATGCGTGATCCGTTATGTGTTATGCGTTATGCGCTATGCGTTATGCGTTATGCGTTATGCGTTATGCGTTATGCGTTATGCGTTATGCGGTATGCGTTATGCGTTATGCGTTATGCGTTATGCGTTATGCGTTATGCGTTATGCTTTATGCGTTATGCGTTATGCGTTATGCGATTTGCGTTATGCGTTATGCGTTATGCGTTATGCGTTATGCGTTATGCGTTATGCGTTATGCGTTATGCGTTATGCGTTATGCGTTATGCGTTATGCGTTATGCGTTATGCGTTATGCGTTATGCGTTATGCGTTATGCGTTATGCGTTATGCGTTATGCGTTATGCGTTATGCGTTATGCGTTTTGCTTTATGCGTTATGTGTTATGGGTTATGTGTTATGCTTTATGCGTTATGCGTTATGAGTAATGCGTGATCCGTTATGTGTTATGCGTTATGCGTTATAAGTAATGCGTGATCCGTTATGCGTTATGCGTTATGAGTAATGCGTGATCCGTTATGCGTTATGCGTTATGCATTATGCGTTATGCGTTATGCGTTATGCGTTATGCTTTATGCGTTACGCGTCATGCGTTATGCGATTTGCGTTATGCGTTATGCGTTATAAGTAATGCGTGATCCGTTATGCGTTATGCGTTATGCGCTATGAGTAATGCGTGATCCGTTATGCGTTATGCGTTATGAGTAATGCGTGATCCGTTATGCGTTATGCATTAAGCGTTATGCGTTATGCGTTATGCGTGATCCGTTATGCGTTATGCGTTATGCATTATGCGTTATGCGTTATGCGTTATGCGTTATGCGTTATGCGTTATGCGTTATGCGTTATGCGTTATGCGTTATGCGTTATGCGTTATGCGTTATGCGTTTTGCTTTATGCGTTATGTGTTATGGGTTATGCGTTATGCGTTATGCGTTATGCGTTATGAGTAATGCGTGATCCGTTATGTGTTATGCGTTATGCGTTATAAGTAATGCGTGATCCGTTATGCGTTATGAGTCATGCGTTATGCGTTATGAGTAATGTGTGATCCGTTATGCGTTATGCGTTATGCATTATGCGTTATGCGTTATGCGTTATGCGCTATGCTTTATGCGTTACGCGTTATGCGTTATGCGATTTGCGTTATGCGTTATGCGTTATGCGTTATGCGTTATGGGTTGTGCGGTATGAGTCATGCGTTATGCGTTATGCGTTTTGCTTTATGCGTTATGCGTTATGGGATATGCGTTATGCGTTATGCGTTATGCGTTATGCGTTATGCGTTATGCGTTACGCGTAATGCGTTATGCGTTATGCGTTATGAGTAATGCGTGATCCGTTATGCGTTATGCGTTATGAGTAATGCGTGATCCGTTATGCGTTATGCGTTATGCATTATGCGTTATGCGTTATGCGTTATGCGTTATGCGTTATGCGTTATGCTTTATGAGTTATGCGTTATGCGTTATGCGATTTGCGTTCTGCGTTATGCGTTATGCGTTATGCGTTATGCGTTATGCGTTATGCGTTATGCGTTATGCGTTATGCGTTATGCGATTTGCGATTTGCGTTATGCGTTATGCGTTATGCGTTATGCGATTTGCGTTATGCGTTATGCGTTATGTGTTGTGCGTTATGAGTCATGCGTTATGCGTTATGCGTTTTGCTTTATGCGTTATGCGTTATGAGTAATGCGTGATCCGTTATGCGTTATGCGTTATGAGTAATGCGTGATCCGTAATGCGTTATGCGTTATGCATTATGCGTTATGCGTTATGCGTTATGCTTTATGCGTTACGCGTTATGCGTTATGCGATTTGCGTTATGCGTTATGCGTTATGCGTTATGCGTTATGCGTTATGCGTTATGCGTTATGGGTTGTGCGGTATGCGTTATGCGTTATGCGTTATGCGTTATGCGTCATGCGTTATGCGTTATGCGTTATGCGTTATGCGTTATGCGTTATGCGGTATGCGTTATGCGTTATGCGTTATGCGTTATGCGTTATGCGTTATGCGTTATGCGTTATGCGTTATGCGTTATGCGTTATGCGTTATGCGTTATGCGTTATGCGTTATGCGTTATGTGTTATGCGTTGTGCGTTATGAGTCATGCGTTATGCGTTATGCGTTATGCGTTATGCGTTATGCGTTATGCGTTATGCGTTATGCGTTATGGGTTAAGCGTTATGTGTTATGCGTTATGCGTTATGCGTTATGCGTTATGCGTTATGCATTATGCGTTATGCGTTATGCGTTATGCGTTATGCGTTATGCGTTATGTGTTATCCGTTATGCGTTATGCGTTATGCGTTATGCGTTATGCGTTATGCGTTATGCGTTATGCGTTATGCGTTATGCGTTATGCGTTATGCGTTATGCGTTATGCGTTATGCGTTATGCGTTATGCGTTATGCGTTATGCGTTATGCGTTATGCGTTATGCGTTATGCGTTATGTGTTATGCGTTGTGCGTTATCCGCTATGCGTTATGCGTTTTGCGTTATGCGTTATGCGTTATGAGTTGTGCGTTATACGTTATGCGTTATGCGTTATGCGTTACGCGTTATGCGTTATGCGATTTGCGTTATGCGTTATGCGTTATAAGTAATGCGTGATCCGTTATGCGTTATGCGTTATGCGCTATGAGTAATGCGTGATCCGTTATGCGTTATGCGTTATGAGTAATGCGTGATCCGTTATGCGTTATGCGTTATGCATTAAGCGTTATGGGTTGTGCGTTATGAGTCATTCGTTATGCGTTATGCGTTTTGCTTTGTGCGTTATGCGTTATGGGTTATGCGTTATGCGTTATGCGTCATGCGTTATGAGTAATGCGTGATCCGTTATGTGTTATGCGTTATGCGCTATGCGTTATGCGTTATGCGTTATGAGTCATGCGTTATGCGTTATGAGTAATGTGTGATCCGTTATGCGTTATGCGTTATGCATTATGCGTTATGCGTTATGCGTTATGCTTTATGCGTTACGCGTTATGCGTTATGCGATTTGCGTTATGCGTTATGCGTTATGCGTTATGCGTTATGGGTTGTGCGGTATGAGTCATGCGTTATGCGTTATGCGTTTTGCTTTATGCGTTATGCGTTATGGGTTATGCGTTATGCGTTATGCGTTATGCGTTATAAGTAATGCGTGATCCGTTATGCGTTATGCGTTATGCGCTATGAGTAATGCGTGATCCGTTATGCGTTATGCGTTATGAGTAATGCGTGATCCGTTATGCGTTATGCGTTATGCATTAAGCGTTATGGGTTGTGCGTTATGAGTCATTCGTTATGCGTTATGCGTTTTGCTTTGTGCGTTATGCGTTATGGGTTATGCGTTATGCGTTATGCGTCATGCGTTATGAGTAATGCGTGATCCGTTATGTGTTATGCGTTATGCGCTATGCGTTATGCGTTATGCGTTATGAGTCATGCGTTATGCGTTATGAGTAATGTGTGATCCGTTATGCGTTATGCGTTATGCATTATGCGTTATGCCTTATGCGTTTTGCTTTGTGCGTTATGCGTTATGGGTTATGCGTTATGCGTTATGCGTCATGCGTTATGAGTAATGCGTGATCCGTTATGTGTTATGCGTTATGCGCTATGCGTTATGCGTTATGCGTTATGAGTCATGCGTTATGCGTTATGAGTAATGTGTGATCCGTTATGCGTTATGCGTTATGCATTATGCGTTATGCGTTATGCGTTATGCTTTATGCGTTACGCGTTATGCGTTATGCGATTTGCGTTATGCGTTATGCGTTATGCGTTATGGGTTGTGCGGTATGAGTCATGCGTTATGCGTTATGCGTTTTGCTTTATGCGTTATGCGTTATGGGTTATGCGTTATGCGTTGTGCGTTATGCGTTATGCGTTATGCGTTATGCGTTATGTGTTACGCGTAATGCGTTATGCGTTATGAGTAATGCGTGATCCGTTATGCGTTATGCGTTATGAGTAATGCGTGATCCGTTATGCGTTATGCGTTATGCATTATGCGTTATGCGTTATGCGTTATGCGTTATGCGTTATGCTTTATGAGTTATGCGTTATGCGTTATGCGATTTGCGTTCTGCGTTATGCGTTATGCGTAATACGTTATGCGTTATGCGTTATGCGTTATGCGTTATGCGATTTGCGTTATGCGTTATGCGTTATGCGATTTGCGTTATGCGTTATGCGTTATGGGTTGTGCGTCATGCGTTATGCGTTATGCGTTATGCGTTATGCGTTATGCGTTATGCGTCATGCGTTATGCGTTATGCGTTATGCGTTATGCGATTTGCGTTATGCGTTATGGGTTGTGCGTTATGAGTCATGCGTTATGCGTTATGCGTTTTGCTTTATGCGTTATGCGTTATGGGTTATGGGTTATGCGTTATGCGTTATGAGTAATGCGTGATCCGTTATGTGTTATGCGTTATGCATTATGCGTTATGCGTTATGCGTTATGCGTTATGCTTTATGCGTTACGCGTTATGCGTTATGCGATTTGCGTTATGCGTTATGCGTTATAAGTAATGCGTGATCCGTTATGCGTTATGCGTTATGCGCTATGAGTAATGCGTGATCCGTTATGCGTTATGCGTTATGAGTAATGCGTGATCCGTTATGCGTTATGCGTTATGCATTAAGCGTTATGCGTTATGCGTTATGCGTGATCCGTTATGCGTTATGCGTTATGCATTATGCGTTATGCGTTATGCGTTATGCGTTATGCGTTATGCGTTATGCGTTATGCGTTATGCGTTATGCGTTATGCGTTATGCGTTATGCGTTATGCGTTATGCGTTTTGCTTTATGCGTTATGTGTTATGGGTTATGCGTTATGCGTTATGCGTTATGCGTTATGCGTTATGAGTAATGCGTGATCCGTTATGTGTTATGCGTTATGCGTTATAAGTAATGCGTGATCCGTTATGCGTTATGAGTCATGCGTTATGCGTTATGAGTAATGTGTGATCCGTTAAGCGTTATGCGTTATGCATTATGCGTTATGCGTTATGCGTTATGCGCTATGCTTTATGCGTTACGCGTTATGCGTTATGCGATTTGCGTTATGCGTTATGCGTTATGCGTTATGCGTTATGCGTTATGGGTTGTGCGGTATGAGTCATGCGTTATGCGTTATGCGTTTTGCTTTATGCGTTATGCGTTATGGGTTATGCGTTATGCGTTATGCGTTATGCGTTATGCGTTATGCGTTATGCGTTACGCGTAATGCGTTATGCGTTATGAGTAATGCGTGATCCGTTATGCGTTATGCGTTATGAGTAATGCGTGATCCGTTATGCGTTATGCGTTATGCATTATGCGTTATGCGTTATGCGTTATGCGTTATGCTTTATGAGTTATGCGTTATGCGTTATGCGATTTGCGTTCTGCGTTCTGCGTTATGCGTTATGCGTTATGCGTTATGCGTTATGCGATTTGCGTTATGCGTTATGCGTTATGCGTTATGCGATTTGCGTTATGCGTTATGCGTTATGGGTTGTGCGTTATGAGTCATGCGTTATGCGTTATGCGTTTTGCTTTATGCGTTATGCGTTATGAGTAATGCGTGATCCGTTATGCGTCATGCGTTATGAGTAATGCGTGATCCGTTATGCGTTATGCGTTATGCATTATGCGTTATGCGTTATGCGTTATTCTTTATGCGTTACGCGTTATGCGTTATGCGATTTGCGTTATGCGTTATGCGTTATGCGTTATGCGTTATGCGTTATGGGTTGTGCGGTATGCGTTATGCGTTATGCGTTATGCGTTATGCGTCATGCGTTATGCGTTATGCGTTATGCGTTATGCGTTATGCGTTATGCGGTATGCGTTATGCGTTATGCGTTATGCGTTCTGCGTTATGAGTTATGCGTTATGCGTTATGCGTTATGCGTTATGCGTTATGCGTTATGCGTTATGCGTTATGCGTTATGCGTTATGCGTTATGTGTTATGCGTTGTGCGTTATCCGCAATGCGTTATGCGTTTTGCGTTATGCGTTATGCGTTATGAGTTTTGCGTTATACGTTATGCGTTATGCGTTATGGGTTGTGCGGTATGCGTTATGCGTTATGCGTTATGCGTTATGCGTTATGCGTTATGCGTTATGCGTTATGCGTTATGCGTTATGCGTTATGCGTTATGCGTTATGAGTAATGCGTGATCCGTTATGCGTTATGCGTTATGCGTTATGCGTTATGAGTAATGCGTGAAACGTTATGCGTTATTCGTTATGCGTTATGCGTTATGCGTTATGCGTTATGAGTAATGCGTGATCCGTTATGTGTTATGCGTTATGCGCTATGCGTTATGCGTTATGCGTTATGAGTCATGCGTTATGCGTTATGAGTAATGTGTGATCCGTTATGCGTTATGCGTTATGCATTATGCGTTATGCGTTATGCGTTATGCTTTATGCGTTACGCGTTATGCGTTATGCGATTTGCGATATGCGTTATGCGTTATGCGTTATGCGTTATGGGTTGTGCGGTATGAGTCATGCGTTATGCGTTATGCGTTTTGCTTTATGCGTTATGCGTTATGGGTTATGCGTTATGCGTTATGCGTTATGCGTTATGCGTTATGCGTTATGTGTTACGCGTAATGCGTTATGCGTTATGAGTAATGCGTGATCCGTTATGCGTTATGCGTTATGAGTAATGCGTGATCCGTTATGCGTTATGCGTTATGCGTTATGCGTTATGCGTTATGCGTTATGCGTTATGCGTTATGCTTTATGAGTTATGCGTTATGCGTTATGCGATTTGCGTTCTGCGTTATGCGTTATGCGTTATACGTTATGCGTTATGCGTTATGCGTTATGCGTTATGCGATTTGCGTTATGCGTTATGCGTTATGCGATTTGCGTTATGCGTTATGCGTTATGGGTTGTGCGTCATGCGTTATGCGTTATGCGTTATGCGTTATGCGTTATGCGTCATGCGTTATGCGTTATGCGTTATGCGTTATGCGATTTGCGTTATGCGTTATGGGTTGTGCGTTATGAGTCATGCGTTATGCGTTATGCGTTTTGCTTTATGCGTTATGCGTTATGGGTTATGCGTTATGCGTTATGAGTAATGCGTGATCCGTTATGTGTTATGCGTTATGCGTTATGCGTTATGTGTTATGCGTTATGCGTTATACGTTATGCGTTATTCGTTATGCGTTATGCGTTATGCGTTATGCGTCATGCGTTATGCGTTATGCGTTATGCGTTATGCGTTATGCGTTATGCGTTATGCGTTATGCGGTATGCGTTATGCGTTATGCGTTATGCGTTATGCGTTATGCGTTATGCGTTATGCGTTATGCGTTATGCGTTATGCGTTATGCGTTATGCGTTATGCGTTATGCGTTATGCGTTATGCGTTATGCGTTATGCGTTATGCGTTATGCGTTATGCGTTATGCGTTATGCGTTATGTGTTATGCGTTGTGCGTTATCCGCTATGCGTTATGCGTTTTGCGTTATGCGTTATGAGTAATGCGTGATCCGTTATGCGTTATGCGTTATGCGCTATGAGTAATGCGTGATCCGTTATGCGTTATGCGTTATGAGTAATGCGTGATCCGTTATGCGTTATGCGTTATGCATTAAGCGTTATGCGTTATGCGTTATGCGTTATGCGTTATGCGTTATGCTTTATGCATTATGCGTTATGCGTTATGCGATTTGCGTTATGCGTTATGCGTTATGGGTTGTGCGTTATGAGTCATTCGTTATGCGTTATGCGTTTTGCTTTGTGCGTTATGCGTTATGGGTTATGCGTTATGCGTTATGCGTCATGCGTTATGAGTAATGCGTGATCCGTTATGTGTTATGCGTTATGCGCTATGCGTTATGCGTTATGCGTTATGCGTTATGCGTTATGCGTAATGCGTTATGCGTTATGCGGTATGCGTTATGCGTTATGCGTTATGCGTTATGCGTTATGCGTTATGCGTTATGCGTTATGCTTTATGCGTTATGCGTTATGCGTTATGCGATTTGCGTTATATGTTATGCGTTATGCGTTATGCGTTATGCGTTATGCGTTATGCGTTATGCGTTATGCGTTATGCGTTATGCGTTATGCGTTATGCGTTATGCGTTATGCGTTTTGCTTTATGCGTTATGTGTTATGGGTTATGCGTTATGCGTTATGGGTTGTGCGGTATGAGTCATGCGTTATGCGTTATGCGTTTTGCTTTATGCGTTATGCGTTATGGGTTATGCGTTATGCGTTATGCGTTATGCGTTATGCGTTATGCGTTATGCGTTATGCGTTATGCGTTATGCGTTTTGCTTTATGCGTTATGTGTTATGGGTTATGCGTTATGCGTTATGCGTTATGCGTTATGAGTAATGCGTGATCCGTTATGCGTTATGCGTTATGCGTTATGCGTTATGCGTTATGCGTTATGCGTTATGCGTTATGCGTTATGCGTTATGCGTTATGCGTTATGCGTTATGCGTTATGTGTTATGCGTTGTGCGTTATCCGCAATGCGTTATGCGTTTTGCGTTATGCGTTATGCGTTATGAGTTTTGCGTTATACGTTATGCGTTATGCGTTATGCGTTATGCGTTATGCGTTATGCGTTATGAGATTTGCGTTATGCGTTATGCGTTATGCGTTATGCGTTATGCGTTATGGGTTATGCGTTATGCGTTATGCGTTATGCGTTATGCGTTATGCGTTATGCGTTATGCGTTATGCGTTATGCGTTATGCGTTATGCGTTATGCGTTATGCGTTATGCGTTATGCGTTATGCGTTATGCGTTATGCGTTATGCGTTATGCGTTATGCGTTATGAGTAATGCGTGATCCGTTATGCGTTATGCGTTATGCGTTATGCGTTATGAGTAATGCGTGAAACGTTATGCGTTATTCGTTATGCGTTATGCGTTATGCGTTATGCGTTATGAGTAATGCGTGATCCGTTATGTGTTATGCGTTATGCGTTATGCGGTATGCGTTATGCGTTATGCGTTATGCGTTATGCGTTATGCGTTATGCGTTATGCGTTATGCGTTATGCGTTATGCGTTATGCGTTATGCGTTATGCGTTATGCGTTATGCGTTATGCGTTTTGCTTTATGCGTTATGTGTTATGGGTTATGCGTTATGCGTTATGGGTTGTGCGGTATGAGTCATGCGTTATGCGTTATGCGTTTTGCTTTATGCGTTATGCGTTATGGGTTATGCGTTATGCGTTATGCGTTATGCGTTATGCGTTATGCGTTATGCGTTATGCGTTATGCGTTTTGCTTTATGCGTTATGTGTTATGGGTTATGCGTTATGCGTTATGCGTTATGCGTTATGAGTAATGCGTGATCCGTTATGCGTTATGCGTTATGCGTTATGCGTTATGCGTTATGCGTTATGCGTTATGCGTTATGCGTTATGCGTTATGCGTTATGCGTTATGCGTTATGCGTTATGCGTTATGCGTTATGTGTTATGCGTTGTGCGTTATCCGCTATGCGTTATGCGTTTTGCGTTATGCGTTATGCGTTATGAGTAATGCGTGAAACGTTATGCGTTATTCGTTATGCGTTATGCGTTATGCGTTATGAGTAATGCGTGATCCGTTATGCGTTATGCGTTATGCGCTATGAGTAATGCGTGATCCGTTATGCGTTATGCGTTATGAGTAATGCGTGATCCGTTATGCGTTATGCGTTATGCATTAAGCGTTATGCGTTATGCGTTATGCGTTATGCGTTATGCGTTATGCTTTATGCATTATGCGTTATGCGTTATGCGATTTGCGTTATGCGTTATGCGTTATGGGTTGTGCGTTATGAGTCATTCGTTATGCGTTATGCGTTTTGCTTTGTGCGTTATGCGTTATGGGTTATGCGTTATGCGTTATGCGTCATGCGTTATGAGTAATGCGTGATCCGTTATGTGTTATGCGTTATGCGCTATGCGTTATGCGTTATGCGTTATGCGTTATGCGTTATGCGTTATGCGTTATGCGGTATGCGTTATGCGTTATGCGTTATGCGTTATGCGTTATGCGTTATGCGTTATGCTTTATGCGTTATGCGTTATGCGTTATGCGATTTGCGTTATGCGTTATGCGTTATGCGTTATGCGTTATGCGTTATGCGTTATGCGTTATGCGTTATGCGTTATGCGTTATGCGTTATGCGTTATGCGTTTTGCTTTATGCGTTATGTGTTATGGGTTATGCGTTATGCGTTATGCGTTATGCGTTATGCGTTATGAGTAATGCGTGATCCGTTATGTGTTATGCGTTATGCGTTATAAGTAATGCGTGATCCGTTATGCGTTATGCGTTATGAGTAATGCGTGATCCGTTATGCGTTATGCGTTATGCATTATGCGTTATGCGTTATGCGTTATGCGTTATGCTTTATGCGTTACGCGTTATGCGTTATGCGATTTGCGTTATGCGTTATGCGTTATAAGTAATGCGTGATCCGTTATGCGTTATGCGTTATGCGCTATGAGTAATGCGTGATCCGTTATGCGTTATGCGTTATGAGTAATGCGTGATCCGTTATGCGTTATGCGTTATGCATTAAGCGTTATGCGTTATGCGTTATGCGTTATGCGTTATGCGTTATGCGTTATGCTTTATGCATTATGCGTTATGCGTTATGCGATTTGCGTTATGCGTTATGCGTTATGGGTTGTGCGTTATGAGTCATTCGTTATGCGTTATGCGTTTTGCTTTGTGCGTTATGCGTTATGGGTTATGCGTTATGCGTTATGCGTCATGCGTTATGCGTTATGCGTTATGCGTTTTGCTTTATGCGTTATGTGTTATGGGTTATGCGTTATGCGTTATGGGTTGTGCGGTATGAGTCATGCGTTATGCGTTATGCGTTTTGCTTTATGCGTTATGCGTTATGGGTTATGCGTTATGCGTTATGCGTTATGCGTTATGCGTTATGCGTTATGCGTTATGCGTTTTGCTTTATGCGTTATGTGTTATGGGTTATGCGTTATGCGTTATGCGTTATGCGTTATGAGTAATGCGTGATCCGTTATGCGTTATGCGTTATGCGTTATGCGTTATGCGTTATGCGTTATGCGTTATGCGTTATGCGTTATGCGTTATGCGTTATGCGTTATGCGTTATGCGTTATGCGTTATGCGTTATGCGTTATGCGTTGTGCGTTATCCGCAATGCGTTATGCGTTATGCGTTATGCGTTATGCGTTATGAGTTTTGCGTTATACGTTATGCGTTATGCGTTATGCGTTATGCGTTATGCGTTATGCGTTATGAGATTTGCGTTATGCGTTATGCGTTATGCGTTATGCGTTATGCGTTATGGGTTATGCGTTATGCGTTATGCGTTATGCGTTATGCGTTATGCGTTATGCGTTATGCGTTATGCGTTATGCGTTATGCGTTATGCGTTATGCGTTATGCGTTATGCGTTATGCGTTATGCGTTATGCGTTATGAGTAATGCGTGATCCGTTATGCGTTATGCGTTATGCGTTATGCGTTATGAGTAATGCGTGAAACGTTATGCGTTATTCGTTATGCGTTATGCGTTATGCGTTATGCGTTATGAGTAATGCGTGATCCGTTATGTGTTATGCGTTATGCGCTATGCGTTATGCGTTATGCGTTATGAGTCATGCGTTATGCGTTATGAGTAATGTGTGATCCGTTATGCGTTATGCGTTATGCATTATGCGTTATGCGTTATGCGTTATGCTTTATGCGTTACGCGTTATGCGTTATGCGATTTGCGATATGCGTTATGCGTTATGCGTTATGCGTTATGGGTTGTGCGGTATGAGTCATGCGTTATGCGTTATGCGTTTTGCTTTATGCGTTATGCGTTATGGGTTATGCGTTATGCGTTATGCGTTATGCGTTATGCGTTATGCGTTATGTGTTACGCGTAATGCGTTATGCGTTATGAGTAATGCGTGATGCGTTATGCGTTATGCGTTATGAGTAATGCGTGATCCGTTATGCGTTATGCGTTATGCATTATGCGTTATGCGTTATGCGTTATGCGTTATGCGTTATGCTTTATGAGTTATGCGTTATGCGTTATGCGATTTGCGTTCTGCGTTATGCGTTATGCGTTATACGTTATGCGTTATGCGTTATGCGTTATGCGTTATGCGATTTGCGTTATGCGTTATGCGTTATGCGATTTGCGTTATGCGTTATGCGTTATGGGTTGTGCGTCATGCGTTATGCGTTATGCGTTATGCGTTATGCGTTATGCGTCATGCGTTATGCGTTATGCGTTATGCGTTATGCGATTTGCGTTATGCGTTATGGGTTGTGCGTTATGAGTCATGCGTTATGCGTTATGCGTTATTCGTTATGCGTTATGCGTTATGGGTTATGCGTTATGCGTTATGAGTAATGCGTGATCCGTTATGTGTTATGCGTTATGCGTTATGTGTTATGCGTTATGCGTTATACGTTATGCGTTATTCGTTATGCGTTATGCGTTATGCGTTATGCGTCATGCGTTATGCGTTATGCGTTATGCGTTATGCGTTATGCGTTATGCGTTATGCGTTATGCGGTATGCGTTATGCGTTATGCGTTATGCGTTATGCGTTATGCGTTATGCGTTATGCGTTATGCGTTATGCGTTATGCGTTATGCGTTATGCGTTATGCGTTATGCGTTATGCGTTATGCGTTATGCGTTATGCGTTATGCGTTATGCGTTATGCGTTATGCGTTATGCGTTATGCGTTATGCGTTATGCGTTATGCGTTATGCGTTATGTGTTATGCGTTGTGCGTTATCCGCTATGCGTTATGCGTTTTGCGTTATGCGTTATGAGTAATGCGTGATCCGTTATGCGTTATGCGTTATGCATTAAGCGTTATGCGTTATGCGTTATGCGTTATGCGTTATGCGTTATGCTTTATGCATTATGCGTTATGCGTTATGCGATTTGCGTTATGCGTTATGCGTTATGGGTTGTGCGTTATGAGTCATTCGTTATGCGTTATGCGTTTTGCTTTGTGCGTTATGCGTTATGCGTTATGCGTTATGCGTTATGCGTTATGCGTTATGCGTTATGCGTTATGCGTTATGCGTTATGTGTTATGCGTTGTGCGTTATCCGCTATGCGTTATGCGTTTTGCGTTATGCGTTATGAGTAATGCGTGATCCGTTATGCGTTATGCGTTATGCGTTATGCGTTATGCGTTATGCGTTATGCGTTATGCGTTATGCGTTATGCTTTATGCATTATGCGTTATGCGTTATGCGATTTGCGTTATGCGTTATGCGTTATGGGTTGTGCGTTATGAGTCATTCGTTATGCGTTATGCGTTTTGCTTTGTGCGTTATGCGTTATGGGTTATGCGTTATGCGTTATGCGTCATGCGTTATGAGTAATGCGTGATCCGTTATGTGTTATGCGTTATGCGCTATGCGTTATGCGTTATGCGTTATGCGTTATGCGTTATGCGTTATGCGTTATGCGGTATGCGTTATGCGTTATGCGTTATGCGTTATGCGTTATGCGTTATGCGTTATGCGTTATGCGTTATGCGTTATGCTTTATGCGTTATGCGTTATGCGTTATGCGATTTGCGTTATATGTTATGCGTTATGCGTTATGCGTTATGCGTTATGCGTTATGCGTTATGCGTTATGCGTTATGCGTTATGCGTTATGCGTTATGCGTTATGCGTTTTGCTTTATGCGTTATGTGTTATGGGTTATGCGTTATGCGTTATGGGTTGTGCGGTATGAGTCATGCGTTATGCGTTATGCGTATTGCTTTATGCGTTATGCGTTATGGGTTATGCGTTATGCGTTATGCGTTATGCGTTATGCGTTATGCGTTATGCGTTATGCGTTATGCGTTTTGCTTTATGCGTTATGTGTTATGGGTTATGCGTTATGCGTTATGCGTTATGCGTTATGAGTAATGCGTGATCCGTTATGCGTTATGCGTTATGCGTTATACGTTATGCGTTATGCGTTATGCGTTATGCGTTATGCGTTATGCGTTATGCGTTATGCGTTATGCGTTATGCGTTATGCGTTATGTGTTATGAGTTGTGCGTTATCCGCTATGCGTTATGCGTTTTGCGTTATGCGTTATGCGTTATGAGTAATGCGTGAAACGTTATGCGTTATTCGTTATGCGTTATGCGTTATGCGTTATGCGTTATGAGTAATGCGTGATCCGTTATGCGTTATGCGTTATGCGCTATGAGTAATGCGTGATCCGTTATGCGTTATGCGTTATGAGTAATGCGTGATCCGTTATGCGTTATGCGTTATGCATTAAGCGTTATGCGTTATGCGTTATGCGTTATGCGTTATGCGTTATGCTTTATGCATTATGCGTTATGCGTTATGCGATTTGCGTTATGCGTTATGCGTTATGGGTTGTGCGTTATGAGTCATTCGTTATGCGTTATGCGTTTTGCTTTGTGCGTTATGCGTTATGGGTTATGCGTTATGCGTTATGCGTCATGCGTTATGAGTAATGCGTGATCCGTTATGTGTTATGCGTTATGCGCTATGCGTTATGCGTTATGCGTTATGCGTTATGCGTTATGCGTTATGCGTTATGCGTTATGCGTTATGCGTTATGCGTTTTGCTTTATGCGTTATGTGTTATGGGTTATGCGTTATGCGTTATGCGTTATGCGTTATGAGTAATGCGTGATCCGTTATGCGTTATGCGTTATGCGTTATACGTTATGCGTTATGCGTTATGCGTTATGCGTTATGCGTTATGCGTTATGCGTTATGCGTTATGCGTTATGCGTTATGCGTTATGTGTTATGAGTTGTGCGTTATCCGCTATGCGTTATGCGTTTTGCGTTATGCGTTATGCGTTATGAGTAATGCGTGAAACGTTATGCGTTATTCGTTATGCGTTATGCGTTATGCGTTATGCGTTATGAGTAATGCGTGATCCGTTATGCGTTATGCGTTATGCGCTATGAGTAATGCGTGATCCGTTATGCGTTATGCGTTATGAGTAATGCGTGATCCGTTATGCGTTATGCGTTATGCATTAAGCGTTATGCGTTATGCGTTATGCGTTATGCGTTATGCGTTATGCTTTATGCATTATGCGTTATGCGTTATGCGATTTGCGTTATGCGTTATGCGTTATGGGTTGTGCGTTATGAGTCATTCGTTATGCGTTATGCGTTTTGCTTTGTGCGTTATGCGTTATGGGTTATGCGTTATGCGTTATGCGTCATGCGTTATGAGTAATGCGTGATCCGTTATGTGTTATGCGTTATGCGCTATGCGTTATGCGTTATGCGTTATGCGTTATGCGTTATGCGTTATGCGTTATGCGTTATGCGTTATGCGTTATGCGTTATGCGTTATGCGTTATGCGTTATGCGTTATGCTTTATGCGTTATGCGTTATGCGTTATGCGTTTTGCGTTATGCGTTATGCGTTATGCGTTATGCGTTATGCGTTATGCGTTATGCGTTATGCGTTATGCGTTATGCGTTATGCGTTATGCGTTTTGCTTTATGCGTTATGTGTTATGGGTTATGCGTTATGCGTTATGCGTTATGCGTTATGAGTAATGCGTGATCCGTTATGTGTTATGCGTTATGCGTTATAAGTAATGCGTGATCCGTTATGCGTTATGCGTTATGAGTAATGCGTGATCCGTTATGCGTTATGCGTTATGCATTATGCGTTATGCGTTATGCGTTATGCGTTATGCTTTATGCGTTACGCGTTATGCGTTATGCGATTTGCGTTATGCGTTATGCGTTATGAGTAATGCGTGATCCGTTATGCGTTATGCGTTATGCGCTATGAGTAATGCGTGATCCGTTATGCGTTATGCGTTATGAGTAATGCGTGATCCGTTATGCGTTATGCGTTATGCATTAAGCGTTATGCGTTATGCGTTATGCGTTATGCGTTATGCGTTATGCGTTATGCGTTATGCTTTATGCATTATGCGTTATGCGTTATGCGATTTGCGTTATGCGTTATGCGTTATGGGTTGTGCGTTATGAGTCATTCGTTATGCGTTATGCGATTTGCTTTGTGCGTTATGCGTTATGGGTTATGCGTTATGCGTTATGCGTCATGCGTTATGAGTAATGCGTGATCCGTTATGTGTTATGCGTTATGCGCTATGCGTTATGCGTTATGCGTTATGAGTCATGCGTTATGCGTTATGAGTAATGTGTGATCCGTTATGCGTTATGCGTTATGCATTATGCGTTATGCGTTATGCGTTATGCGTTATGCTTTATGCGTTACGCGTTATGCGTTATGCGATTTGCGTTATGCGTTATGCGTTATGCGTTATGGGTTGTGCGGTATGAGTCATGCGTTATGCGTTATGCGTTTTGCTTTATGCGTTATGCGTTATGGGTTATGCGTTATGCGTTATGCGTTATGCGTTATGCGTTATGCGTTATGCGTTACGCGTAATGCGTTATGCGTTATGAGTAATGCGTGATCCGTTATGCGTTATGCGTTATGAGTAATGCGTGATCCGTTATGCGTTATGCGTTATGCATTATGCGTTATGCGTTATGCGTTATGCGTTATGCGTTATGCTTTATGAGTTATGCGTTATGCGTTATGCGATTTGCGTTCTGCGTTATGCGTTATGCGTTATGCGTTATGCGTTATGCGTTATGCGTTATGCGTTATGCGTTATGCGTTATGCGTTATGTGTTATGCGTTGTGCGTTATCCGCTATGCGTTATGCGTTTTGCGTTATGCGTTATGAGTAATGCGTGATCCGTTATGCGTTATGCGTTATGCATTAAGCGTTATGCGTTATGCGTTATGCGTTATGCGTTATGCGTTATGCTTTATGCATTATGCGTTATGCGTTATGCGATTTGCGTTATGCGTTATGCGTTATGGGTTGTGCGTTATGAGTCATTCGTTATGCGTTATGCGTTTTGCTTTGTGCGTTATGCGTTATGGGTTATGCGTTATGCGTTATGCGTCATGCGTTATGAGTAATGCGTGATCCGTTATGTGTTATGCGTTATGCGCTATGCGTTATGCGTTATGCGTTATGCGTTATGCGTTATGCGTTATGCGTTATGCGGTATGCGTTATGCGTTATGCGTTATGCGTTATGCGTTATGCGTTATGCGTTATGCGTTATGCGTTATGCTTTATGCGTTATGCGTTATGCGTTATGCGATTTGCGTTATATGTTATGCGTTATGCGTTATGCGTTATGCGTTATGCGTTATGCGTTATGCGTTATGCGTTATGCGTTATGCGTTATGCGTTATGCGTTATGCGTTTTGCTTTATGCGTTATGTGTTATGGGTTATGCGTTATGCGTTATGGGTTGTGCGGTATGAGTCATGCGTTATGCGTTATGCGTATTGCTTTATGCGTTATGCGTTATGGGTTATGCGTTATGCGTTATGCGTTATGCGTTATGCGTTATGCGTTATGCGTTATGCGTTATGCGTTTTGCTTTATGCGTTATGTGTTATGGGTTATGCGTTATGCGTTATGCGTTATGCGTTATGAGTAATGCGTGATCCGTTATGCGTTATGCGTTATGCGTTATACGTTATGCGTTATGCGTTATGCGTTATGCGTTATGCGTTATGCGTTATGCGTTATGCGTTATGCGTTATGCGTTATGTGTTATGAGTTGTGCGTTATCCGCTATGCGTTATGCGTTTTGCGTTATGCGTTATGCGTTATGAGTAATGCGTGAAACGTTATGCGTTATTCGTTATGCGTTATGCGTTATGCGTTATGCGTTATGAGTAATGCGTGATCCGTTATGCGTTATGCGTTATGCGCTATGAGTAATGCGTGATCCGTTATGCGTTATGCGTTATGAGTAATGCGTGATCCGTTATGCGTTATGCGTTATGCATTAAGCGTTATGCGTTATGCGTTATGCGTTATGCGTTATGCGTTATGCTTTATGCATTATGCGTTATGCGTTATGCGATTTGCGTTATGCGTTATGCGTTATGGGTTGTGCGTTATGAGTCATTCGTTATGCGTTATGCGTTTTGCTTTGTGCGTTATGCGTTATGGGTTATGCGTTATGCGTTATGCGTCATGCGTTATGAGTAATGCGTGATCCGTTATGTGTTATGCGTTATGCGCTATGCGTTATGCGTTATGCGTTATGCGTTATGCGTTATGCGTTATGCGTTATGCGGTATGCGTTATGCGTTATGCGTTATGCGTTATGCGTTATGCGTTATGCGTTATGCTTTATGCGTTATGCGTTATGCGTTATGCGATTTGCGTTATGCGTTATGCGTTATGCGTTATGCGTTATGCGTTATGCGTTATGCGTTATGCGTTATGCGTTATGCGTTATGCGTTATGCGTTTTGCTTTATGCGTTATGTGTTATGGGTTATGCGTTATGCGTTATGCGTTATGCGTTATGAGTAATGCGTGATCCGTTATGTGTTATGCGTTATGCGTTATAAGTAATGCGTGATCCGTTATGCGTTATGCGTTATGAGTAATGCGTGATCCGTTATGCGTTATGCGTTATGCGTTATGCGTTATGCGTTATGCGTTATGCGTTATGCTTTATGCGTTAAGCGTTATGCGTTATGCGATTTGCGTTATGCGTTATGCGTTATAAGTAATGCGTGATCCGTTATGCGTTATGCGTTATGCGCTATGAGTAATGCGTGATCCGTTATGCGTTATGCGTTATGAGTAATGCGTGATCCGTTATGCGTTATGCGTTATGCATTAAGCGTTATGCGTTATGCGTTATGCGTTATGCGTTATGCGTTATGCGTTATGCGTTATGCTTTATGCATTATGCGTTATGCGTTATGCGATTTGCGTTATGCGTTATGCGTTATGGGTTGTGCGTTATGAGTCATTCGTTATGCGTTATGCGATTTGCTTTGTGCGTTATGCGTTATGGGTTATGCGTTATGCGTTATGCGTCATGCGTTATGAGTAATGCGTGATCCGTTATGTGTTATGCGTTATGCGCTATGCGTTATGCGTTATGCGTTATGAGTCATGCGTTATGCGTTATGAGTAATGTGTGATCCGTTATGCGTTATGCGTTATGCATTATGCGTTATGCGTTATGCGTTATGCGTTATGCTTTATGCGTTATGCGTTATGCGTTATGCGATTTGCGTTATGCGTTATGCGTTATGCGTTATGGGTTGTGCGGTATGAGTCATGCGTTATGCGTTATGCGTTTTGCTTTATGCGTTATGCGTTATGGGTTATGCGTTATGCGTTATGCGTTATGCGTTATGCGTTATGCGTTATGCGTTACGCGTAATGCGTTATGCGTTATGAGTAATGCGTGATCCGTTATGCGTTATGCGTTATGAGTAATGCGTGATCCGTTATGCGTTATGCGTTATGCATTATGCGTTATGCGTTATGCGTTATGCGTTATGCGTTATGCTTTATGAGTTATGCGTTATGCGTTATGCGATTTGCGTTCTGCGTTATGCGTTATGCGTTATGCGTTATGCGTTATGCGTTATGCGTTATGCGATTTGCGTTATGCGTTATGCGTTATGCGTTATGCGATTTGCGTTATGCGTTATGCGTTATGGGTTGTGCGTTATGAGTCATGCGTTATGCGTTATGCGTTTTGCTTTATGCGTTATACGTTATGAGTAATGCGTGATCCGTTATGCGTTATGCGTTATGAGTAATGCGTGATCCGTTATGCGTTATGCGTTATGCATTATGCGTTATGCGTTATGCGTTATGCTTTATGCGTTACGCGTTATGCGTTATGCGATTTGCGTTATGCGTTATGCGTTATGCGTTATGCGTTATGCGTTATGGGTTGTGCGGTATGCGTTATGCGTTATGCGTTATGCGTTATGCGTCATGCGTTATGCGTTATGCGTTATGCGTTATGCGTTATGCGTTATGCGGTATGCGTTATGCGTTATGCGTTATGCGTTATGCGTTATGCGTTATGCGTTATGCGTTATGCGTTATGCGTTATGCGTTATGCGTTATGCGTTATGCGTTATGTGTTATGCGTTGTGCGTTATCCGCAATGCGTTATGCGTTTTGCGTTATGCGTTATGAGTTTTGCGTTATACGTTATGCGTTATGCGTTATGCGTTATGCGTTATGCGTTATGCGTTATGAGATTTGCGTTATGCGTTATGCGTTATGCGTTATGCGTTATGCGTTATGGGTTATGCGTTATGCGTTATGCGTTATGCGTTATGCGTTTTGCGTTATGCGTTATGCGTTATGCGTTATGCGTTATGCGTTATGCGTTATGCGTTATGCGTTATGCGTTATGCGTTATGCGTTATGAGTAATGCGTGATCCGTTATGCGTTATGCGTTATGCGTTATGCGTTATGAGTAATGCGTGAAACGTTATGCGTTATTCGTTATGCGTTATGCGTTATGCGTTACGAGTAATGCGTGATCCGTGATCCGTTATGCGTTATGCGTTATGCGTTATGCGTTATGCGTTATGCGTTATGCTTTATGCGTTATGCGCTATGGGTCATGCGTTAAGCGTTATGCGTTATGCGTTATGCGTTATGCGTTATGCGTTATGCGTTATGCGTTATGCGTTATGCGTTATGCGTTATGCGTTATGCGTTATGCGTTATTCGTTATGCGTTATGCGTTATGCGTTATGCGTTATGAGTAATGCGTGATCCGTTATGTGTTATGCGTTATGCGCTATGCGTTATGCGTTATGCGTTATGAGTCATGCGTTATGCGTTATGAGTAATGTGTGATCCGTTATGCGTTATGCGTTATGCATTATGCGTTATGCGTTATGCGTTATGCTTTATGCGTTACGCGTTATGCGTTATGCGATTTGCGATATGCGTTATGCGTTATGCGTTATGCGTTATGGGTTGTGCGGTATGAGTCATGCGTTATGCGTTATGCGTTTTGCTTTATGCGTTATGCGTTATGGGTTATGCGTTATGCGTTATGCGTTATGCGTTATGCGTTATGCGTTATGTGTTACGCGTAATGCGTTATGCGTTATGAGTAATGCGTGATCCGTTATGCGTTATGCGTTATGAGTAATGCGTGATCCGTTATGCGTTATGCGTTATGCATTATGCGTTATGCGTTATGCGTTATGCGTTATGCGTTATGCTTTATGAGTTATGCGTTATGCGTTATGCGATTTGCGTTCTGCGTTATGCGTTATACGTTATGCGTTATGCGTTATGCGTTATGCGTTATGCGATTTGCGTTATGCGTTATGCGTTATGCGATTTGCGTTATGCGTTATGCGTTATGGGTTGTGCGTTATGCGTCATGCGTTATGCGTTATGCGTTATGCGTTATGCGATTTGCGTTATGCGTTATGGGTTGTGCGTTATGAGTCATGCGTTATGCGTTATGCGTTTTGCTTTATGCGTTATGCGTTATGGGTTATGCGTTATGCGTTATGAGTAATGCGTGATCCGTTATGTGTTATGCGTTATGCGTTATGTGTTATGCGTTATGCGTTATGCGTTTTGCTTTATGCGTTATGCGTTATGGGTTATGCGTTATGCGTTATGCGTTATGCGTTATGCGTTATGCGTTATGTGTTACGCGTAATGCGTTATGCGTTATGAGTAATGCGTGATCCGTTATGCGTTATGCGTTATGCATTATGCGTTATGCGTTATGCGTTATGCGTTATGCGTTATGCTTTATGAGTTATGCGTTATGCGTTATGCGATTTGCGTTCTGCGTTATGCGTTATACGTTATGCGTTATGCGTTATGCGTTATGCGTTATGCGATTTGCGTTATGCGTTATGCGTTATGCGATTTGCGTTATGCGTTATGCGTTATGGGTTGTGCGTCATGCGTTATGCGTTATGCGTTATGCGTTATGCGTTATGCGTTATGCGTTATGCGTTATGCGTTATGCGTTATGCGATTTGCGTTATGCGTTATGGGTTGTGCGTTATGAGTCATGCGTTATGCGTTATGCGTTTTGCTTTATGCGTTATGCGTTATGGGTTATGCGTTATGCGTTATGAGTAATGCGTGATCCGTTATGTGTTATGCGTTATGCGTTATGTGTTATGCGTTATGCGTTATACGTTATGCGTTATTCGTTATGCGTTATGCGTTATGCGTTATGCGTCATGCGTTATGCGTTATGCGTTATGCGTTATGCGTTATGCGTTATGCGTTATGCGTTATGCGTTATGCGTTATGCGTTATGCGTTATGCGTTATGCGTTATGCGTTATGCGTTATGCGTTATGCGTTATGCGTTATGCGTTATGCGTTATGCGTTATGCGTTATGCGTTATGCGTTATGCGTTATGCGTTATGCGTTATGCGTTATGCGTTATGCGTTATGCGTTATGCGTTATGCGTTATGCGTTATGCGTTATGTGTTATGCGTTGTGCGTTATCCGCTATGCGTTATGCGTTTTGCGTTATGCGTTATGAGTAATGCGTGATCCGTTATGCGTTATGCGTTATGCGTTATGCGTTATGCGTTATGCGTTATGCGTTATGCGTTATGCGTTATGCTTTATGCATTATGCGTTATGCGTTATGCGATTTGCGTTATGCGTTATGCGTTATGGGTTGTGCGTTATGAGTCATTCGTTATGCGTTATGCGTTTTGCTTTGTGCGTTATGCGTTATGCGTTATGCGTTATGCGTTATGCGTTATGCGTTATGCGTTATGCGTTATGCGTTATGCGTTATGTGTTATGCGTTGTGCGTTATCCGCTATGCGTTATGCGTTTTGCGTTATGCGTTATGAGTAATGCGTGATCCGTTATGCGTTATGCGTTATGCGTTATGCGTTATGCGTTATGCGTTATGCGTTATGCGTTATGCGTTATGCTTTATGCATTATGCGTTATGCGTTATGCGATTTGCGTTATGCGTTATGCGTTATGGGTTGTGCGTTATGAGTCATTCGTTATGCGTTATGCGTTTTGCTTTGTGCGTTATGCGTTATGGGTTATGCGTTATGCGTTATGCGTCATGCGTTATGAGTAATGCGTGATCCGTTATGTGTTATGCGTTATGCGCTATGCGTTATGCGTTATGCGTTATGCGTTATGCGTTATGCGTTATGCGTTATGCGGTATGCGTTATGCGTTATGCGTTATGCGTTATGCGTTATGCGTTATGCGTTATGCGTTATGCGTTATGCTTTATGCGTTATGCGTTATGCGTTATGCGATTTGCGTTATATGTTATGCGTTATGCGTTATGCGTTATGCGTTATGCGTTATGCGTTATGCGTTATGCGTTATGCGTTATGCGTTATGCGTTATGCGTTATGCGTTATGCGTTATGCGTTTTGCTTTATGCGTTATGTGTTATGGGTTATGCGTTATGCGTTATGGGTTGTGCGGTATGAGTCATGCGTTATGCGTTATGCGTTTTGCTTTATGCGTTATGCGTTATGGGTTATGCGTTATGCGTTATGCGTTATGCGTTATGCGTTATGCGTTATGCGTTATGCGTTTTGCTTTATGCGTTATGTGTTATGGGTTATGCGTTATGCGTTATGCGTTATGCGTTATGAGTAATGCGTGATCCGTTATGCGTTATGCGTTATGCGTTATACGTTATGCGTTATGCGTTATGCGTTATGCGTTATGCGTTATGCGTTATGCGTTATGCGTTATGCGTTATGTGTTATGAGTTGTGCGTTATCCGCTATGCGTTATGCGTTTTGCGTTATGCGTTATGCGTTATGAGTAATGCGTGAAACGTTATGCGTTATTCGTTATGCGTTATGCGTTATGCGTTATGCGTTATGAGTAATGCGTGATCCGTTATGCGTTATGCGTTATGCGCTATGAGTAATGCGTGATCCGTTATGCGTTATGCGTTATGAGTAATGCGTGATCCGTTATGCGTTATGCGTTATGCATTAAGCGTTATGCGTTATGCGTTATGCGTTATGCGTTATGCGTTATGCTTTATGCATTATGCGTTATGCGTTATGCGATTTGCGTTATGCGTTATGCGTTATGGGTTGTGCGTTATGAGTCATTCGTTATGCGTTATGCGTTTTGCTTTGTGCGTTATGCGTTATGGGTTATGCGTTATGCGTTATGCGTCATGCGTTATGAGTAATGCGTGATCCGTTATGTGTTATGCGTTATGCGCTATGCGTTATGCGTTATGCGTTATGCGTTATGCGTTATGCGTTATGCGTTATGCGGTATGCGTTATGCGTTATGCGTTATGCGTTATGCGTTATGCGTTATGCGTTATGCTTTATGCGTTATGCGTTATGCGTTATGCGATTTGCGTTATGCGTTATGCGTTATGCGTTATGCGTTATGCGTTATGCGTTATGCGTTATGCGTTATGCGTTATGCGTTATGCGTTTTGCTTTATGCATTATGTGTTATGGGTTATGCGTTATGCGTTATGCGTTATGCGTTATGAGTAATGCGTGATCCGTTATGTGTTATGCGTTATGCGTTATAAGTAATGCGTGATCCGTTATGCGTTATGCGTTATGAGTAATGCGTGATCCGTTATGCGTTATGCGTTATGCATTATGCGTTATGCGTTATGCGTTATGCGTTATGCTTTATGCGTTACGCGTTATGCGTTATGCGATTTGCGTTATGCGTTATGCGTTATAAGTAATGCGTGATCCGTTATGCGTTATGCGTTATGCGCTATGAGTAATGCGTGATCCGTTATGCGTTATGCGTTATGAGTAATGCGTGATCCGTTATGCGTTATGCGTTATGCATTAAGCGTTATGCGTTATGCGTTATGCGTTATGCGTTATGCGTTATGCGTTATGCGTTATGCTTTATGCATTATGCGTTATGCGTTATGCGATTTGCGTTATGCGTTATGCGTTATGGGTTGTGCGTTATGAGTCATTCGTTATGCGTTATGCGATTTGCTTTGTGCGTTATGCGTTATGGGTTATGCGTTATGCGTTATGCGTCATGCGTTATGAGTAATGCGTGATCCGTTATGTGTTATGCGTTATGCGCTATGCGTTATGCGTTATGCGTTATGAGTCATGCGTTATGCGTTATGAGTAATGTGTGATCCGTTATGCGTTATGCGTTATGCATTATGCGTTATGCGTTATGCGTTATGCGTTATGCTTTATGCGTTACGCGTTATGCGTTATGCGATTTGCGTTATGCGTTATGCGTTATGCGTTATGGGTTGTGCGGTATGAGTCATGCGTTATGCGTTATGCGTTTTGCTTTATGCGTTATGCGTTATGGGTTATGCGTTATGCGTTATGCGTTATGCGTTATGCGTTATGCGTTATGCGTTACGCGTAATGCGTTATGCGTTATGAGTAATGCGTGATCCGTTATGCGTTATGCGTTATGAGTAATGCGTGATCCGTTATGCGTTATGCGTTATGCATTATGCGTTATGCGTTATGCGTTATGCGTTATGCGTTATGCTTTATGAGTTATGCGTTATGCGTTATGCGATTTGCGTTCTGCGTTATGCGTTATGCGTTATGCGTTATGCGTTATGCGTTATGCGTTATGCGATTTGCGTTATGCGTTATGCGTTATGCGTTATGCGATTTGCGTTATGCGTTATGCGTTATGGGTTGTGCGTTATGAGTCATGCGTTATGCGTTATGCGTTTTGCTTTATGCGTTATACGTTATGAGTAATGCGTGATCCGTTATGCGTTATGCGTTATGAGTAATGCGTGATCCGTTATGCGTTATGCGTTATGCATTATGCGTTATGCGTTATGCGTTATGCTTTATGCGTTACGCGTTATGCGTTATGCGATTTGCGTTATGCGTTATGCGTTATGCGTTATGCGTTATGCGTTATGGGTTGTGCGGTATGCGTTATGCGTTATGCGTTATGCGTTATGCGTCATGCGTTATGCGTTATGCGTTATGCGTTATGCGTTATGCGTTATGCGGTATGCGTTATGCGTTATGCGTTATGCGTTATGCGTTATGCGTTATGCGTTATGCGTTATGCGTTATGCGTTATGCGTTATGCGTTATGCGTTATGCGTTATGCGTTATGCGTTATGCGTTATGCGTTATGTGTTATGCGTTGTGCGTTATCCGCAATGCGTTATGCGTTTTGCGTTATGCGTTATGAGTTTTGCGTTATACGTTATGCGTTATGCGTTATGCGTTATGCGTTATGCGTTATGCGTTATGAGATTTGCGTTATGCGTTATGCGTTATGCGTTATGCGTTATGCGTTATGGGTTATGCGTTATGCGTTATGCGTTATGCGTTATGCGTTTTGCGTTATGCGTTATGCGTTATGCGTTATGCGTTATGCGTTATGCGTTATGCGTTATGCGTTATGCGTTATGCGTTATGAGTAATGCGTGATCCGTTATGCGTTATGCGTTATGCGTTATGCGTTATGAGTAATGCGTGAAACGTTATGCGTTATTCGTTATGCGTTATGCGTTATGCGTTACGAGTAATGCGTGATCCGTTATGCGTTATGCGTTATGCGTTATGCGTTATGCGTTATGCGTTATGCTTTATGCGTTATGCGCTATGGGTCATGCGTTAAGCGTTATGCGTTATGCGTTATGCGTTATGCGTTATGCGTTATGCGTTATGCGTTATGCGTTATGCGTTATGCGTTATGCGTTATGAGTTATGCGTTATGGGTTATGAGTAATGCGTGATCCGTTATGCGTTATGCTTTATGCGTTATGCGTTATGCGTTACGCGTAATGCGTTATGCGCTATGGGTCATGCGTTAAGCGTTATGCGTTATGCGTTATGTGTTATGGGTTAAGCGTTATGTGTTATGCGTTATGCGTTATGCGTTATGCGTTATGCGTTATGCGTTATGCGTTATGCGTTATGCGTGATCCGTTATGTGTTATGCGTTATGCGCTATGCGTTATGCGTTATGCGTTATGAGTCATGCGTTATGCGTTATGAGTAATGTGTGATCCGTTATGCGTTATGCGTTATGCGTTATGCGTTATGCGTTATGCGTTATGCGTTATGTGTTATGCGTTGTGCGTTATCCGCTATGCGTTATGCGTTTTGCGTTATGCGTTATGCGTTATGAGTTGTGCGTTACGCGTTATGCGTTATGCGATTTGCGTTATGCGTTATGCGTTATAAGTAATGCGTGATCCGTTATGCGTTATGCGTTATGCGCTATGAGTAATGCGCGATCCGTTATGCGTTATGCGTTATGAGTAATGCGTGATCCGTTATGCGTTATGCGTTATGCATTAAGCGTTATGCGTTATGCGTTATGCGTTATGCGTTATGCGTTATGCGTTATGCGTTATGCGTTATGCGTTATGCTTTATGCATTATGCGTTATGCGTTATGCGATTTGCGTTATGCGTTATGCGTTATGGGTTGTGCGTTATGAGTCATTCGTTATGCGTTATGCGTTTTGCTTTGTGCGTTATGCGTTATGCGTTATGGGTTATGCGTTATGCGTTATGCGTCATGCGTTATGAGTAATGCGTGATCCGTTATGTGTTATGCGTTATGCGCTATGCGTTATGCGTTATGCGTTATGAGTCATGCGTTATGCGTTATGAGTAATGTGTGATCCGTTATGCGTTATGCGTTATGCATTATGCGTTATGCGTTATGCGTTATGCGTTATGCTTTATGCGTTACGCGTTATGCGTTATGCGATTTGCGTTATGCGTTATGTGTTATGCGTTATGGGTTGTGCGGTATGAGTCATGCGTTATGCGTTATGCGTTTTGCTTTATGCGTTATGCGTTATGGGTTATGCGTTATGCGTTATGCGTTATGCGTTATGCGTTATGCGTTATGCGTTATGCGTTATGTGTTACGCGTAATGCGTTATGCGTTATGAGTAATGCGTGATCCGTTATGCGTTATGCGTTATGAGTAATGCGTGATCCGTTATGCGTTATGCGTTATGCATTATGCGTTATGCGTTATGCGTTATGCGTTATGCGTTATGCTTTATGAGTTATGCGTTATGCGTTATGCGATTTGCGTTCTGCGTTATGCGTTATGCGTTATACGTTATGCGTTATGCGTTATGCGTTATGCGTTATGCGATTTGCGTTATGCGTTATGCGTTATGCGATTTGCGTTATGCGTTATGCGTTATGGGTTGTGCGTTATGAGTCATGCGTTATGCGTTATGCGTTTTGCTTTATGCGTTATGCGTTATGAGTAATGCGTGATCCGTTATGCGTTATGCGTTATGAGTAATGCGTGATCCGTTATGCGTTATGCGTTATGCATTATGCGTTATGCGTTATGCGTTATGCTGTATGCGTTACGCGTTATGCGTTATGCGATAGGCGTTATGCGTTATGCGTTATGCGTTATGCGTTATGGGTTGTGCGGTATGCGTTATGCGTTATGCGTTATGCGTTATGCGTCATGCGTTATGCGTTATGCGTTATGCGTTATGCGTTATGCGTTATGCGGTATGCGTTATGCGTTATGCGTTATGCGTTATGCGTTATGCGTTATGCGTTATGCGTTATGCGTCATGCGTTATGCGTTATGCGTTATGCGTTATGCGTTATGCGTTATGCGTTATGCGTTATGTGTTATGCGTTGTGCGTTATCCGCAATGCGTTATGCGTTTTGCGTTATGCGTTATGCGTTATGAGTTTTGCGTTATACGTTATGCGTTATGCGTTATGCGTTATGCGTTATGCGTTATGCGTTATGAGATTTGCGTTAGGCGTTATGCGTTATGCGTTATGCGTTTTGCGTTATGGGTTATGCGTTATGCGTTATGCGTTATGCGTTATGCGTTATGCGTTATGCGTTATGCGTTATGCGTTATGCGTTATGCGTTATGAGTAATGCGTGATCCGTTAAGCGTTATGCGTTATGCGTTATGCGTTATGAGTAATGCGTGAAACGTTATGCGTTATTCGTTATGCGTTATGCGTTATGCGTTATGCGTTATGAGTAATGCGTGATCCGTTATGCGTTATGCTTTATGCGTTACGCGTTATGCGTTATGCGATTTGCGTTATGCGTTACGCGTTATGCGTTATGCGATTTGCGTTATGCGTTATGCGTTATAAGTAATGCGTGATCCGTTATGCGTTATGCGTTATGCGCTATGAGTAATGCGTGATCCGTTATGCGTTATGCGTTATGAGTAATGCGTGATCCGTTATGCGTTATGCGTTATGCGTTAAGCGTTATGCGTTATGCGTTATGCGTTATGCGTTATGCGTTATGCGTTATGCGTTATGCGTTATGCTTTATGCATTATGCGTTATGCGTTATGCGATTTGCGTTATGCGATTTGCGTTATGCGTTATGCGTTATGCGTTATGCGTTATGCGTTATGCGTAATGGGTTGTGCGTTATGAGTCATGCGTTATGAGTTGTGCGTTATACGTTATGCGTTATGCGTTATGCGTTATGCGATTTGCGTTATGCGTTATGCGTTATAAGTAATGCGTGATCCGTTATGCGTTATGCGTTATGCGCTATGAGTAATGCGTGATCCGTTATGCGTTATGCGTTATGAGTAATGCGTGATCCGTTATGCGTTATGCGTTATGCATTAAGCGTTATGCGTTATGCGTTATGCGTTATGCGTTATGCGTTATGCGTTATGCGTTATGCGTTATGCGTTATGCGTTATGCTTTATGCATTATGCGTTATGCGTTATGCGATTTGCGTTATGCGATTTGCGTTATGCGTTATGCGTTATGCTTTATGCGTTACGCGTTATGCGTTATGCGATTTGCGTTATGCGTTATGCGTTATGTGTTATGCGTTATGGGTTGTGCGGTATGAGTCATGCGTTATGCGTTATGCGTTTTGCTTTATGCGTTATGCGTTATGGGTTATGCGTTATGCGTTATGCGTTATGCGTTATGCGTTATGCGTTATGCTTTATGAGTTATGCGTTATGCGTTATGCGATTTGCGTTCTGCGTTATGCGTTATGCGTTATACGTTATGCGTTATGCGTTATGCGTTATGAGTAATGCGTGATCCGTTATGCGTTATGCGTTATGCATTATGCGTTATGCGTTATGCGTTATGCTTTATGCGTTACGCGTTATGCGTTATGCGATTTGCGTTATGCGTTATGCGTTATGCGTTATGGGTTGTGCGGTATGCGTTATGCGTTATGCGTTATGCGTTATGCGTTATGCGTTATGCTTTATGAGTTATGCGTTATGCGTTATGCGATTTGCGTTCTGCGTTATGCGTTATGCGTTATACGTTATGCGTTATGCGTTATGCGTTATGCGTTATGCGATTTGCGTTATGCGTTATGCGTTATGCGATTTGCGTTATGCGTTATGCGTTATGGGTTGTGCGTTATGAGTCATGCGTTATGCGTTATGCGTTTTGCTTTATGCGTTATGCGTTATGAGTAATGCGTGATCCGTTATGCGTTATGCGTTATGAGTAATGCGTGATCCGTTATGCGTTATGCGTTATGCATTATGCGTTATGCGTTATGCGTTATGCTTTATGCGTTACGCGTTATGCGTTATGCGATTTGCGTTATGCGTTATGCGTTATGCGTTATGGGTTGTGCGGTATGCGTTATGCGTTATGCGTTATGCGTTATGCGTCATGCGTTATGCGTTATGCGTTATGCGTTATGCGTTATGCGTTATGCGGTATGCGTTATGCGTTATGCGTTATGCGTTATGCGTTATGCGTTATGCGTTATGCGTCATGCGTTATGCGTTATGCGTTATGCGTTATGCGTTATGCGTTATGCGTTATGCGTTATGCGTTATGTGTTATGCGTTGTGCGTTATCCGCAATGCGTTATGCGTTTTGCGTTATGCGTTATGCGTTATGAGTTTTGCGTTATACGTTATGCGTTATGCGTTATGCGTTATGCGCTATGCGTTATGCGTTATGAGATTTGCGTTAGGCGTTATGCGTTATGCGTTATGCGTTATGCGTTATGGGTTATGCGTTATGCGTTATGCGTTATGCGTTATGCGTTATGCGTTATGCGTTATGCGTTATGCGTTATGCGTTATGAGTAATGCGTGATCCGTTAAGCGTTATGCGTTATGCGTTATGCGTTATGAGTAATGCGTGAAACGTTATGCGTTATTCGTTATGCGTTATGCGTTATGCGTTATGAGTAATGCGTGATCCGTTATGCGTTATGCTTTATGCGTTACGCGTTATGCGTTATGCGATTTGCGTTATGCGTTACGCGTTATGCGTTATGCGATTTGCGTTATGCGTTATGCGTTATAAGTAATGCGTGATCCGTTATGCGTTATGCGTTATGCGCTATGAGTAATGCGTGATCCGTTATGCGTTATGCGTTATGAGTAATGCGTGATCCGTTATGCGTTATGCGTTATGCATTAAGCGTTATGCGTTATGCGTTATGCGTTATGCGTTATGCGTTATGCGTTATGCGTTATGCGTTATGCTTTATGCATTATGCGTTATGCGTTATGCGATTTGCGTTATGCGATTTGCGTTATGCGTTATGCGTTATGCGTTATGCGTTATGCGTTATGCGTAATGGGTTGTGCGTTATGAGTCATGCGTTATGAGTTGTGCGTTATACGTTATGCGTTATGCGTTATGCGTTATGCGATTTGCGTTATGCGTTATGCGTTATAAGTAATGCGTGATCCGTTATGCGTTATGCGTTATGCGCTATGAGTAATGCGTGATCCGTTATGCGTTATGCGTTATGAGTAATGCGTGATCCGTTATGCGTTATGCGTTATGCATTAAGCGTTATGCGTTATGCGTTATGCGTTATGCGTTATGCGTTATGCGTTATGCGTTATGCGTTATGCTTTATGCATTATGCGTTATGCGTTATGCGATTTGCGTTATGCGATTTGCGTTATGCGTTATGCGTTATGCGTTATGCGTTATGCGTTATGCGTAATGGGTTGTGCGTTATGAGTCATGCGTTATGAGTTGTGCGTTATACGTTATGCGTTATGCGTTATGCGTTATGCGTTATGCGATTTGCGTTATGCGTTATGCGTTATGCGTTATGCGTTATGCGATTTGCGTTATGCGTTATGCGTTATGGGTTGTGCGTTATGAGTCATGCGTTATGCGTTATACGTTTTGCTTTATGCGTTATGCGTTATGCGTTATGCGTTATGCGTTATGCGTTATGCGTTATGCGTTATGCGTTATGCGTTATGCGTTATGCGTTACGCGTTATGCGTTATGCGTTATGCGTTATGCGTTATGCGTTATGCGTTATGCGTTATGCGTTATGCGTTATGCGTTATGCGTTATGCTTTATGCGTTATGCGCTATGGGTCATGCGTTAAGCGTTATGCGTTATGCGTTATGCGTTATGCGTTATGCGTTATGCGTTATGCGTTATGCGTTATGCGTTATGCGTTATGCGTTATGAGTTATGCGTTATGGGTTATGAGTAATGCGTGATCCGTTATGCGTTATGCTTTATGCGTTATGCGTTATGCGTTACGCGTAATGCGTTATGCGCTATGGGTCATGCGTTAAGCGTTATGCGTTATGCGTTATGTGTTATGGGTTAAGCGTTATGTGTTATGCGTTATGCGTTATGCGTTATGCGTTATGCGTTATGCGTTATGCGTTATGCGTTATGCGTGATCCGTTATGTGTTATGCGTTATGCGCTATGCGTTATGCGTTATGCGTTATGAGTCATGCGTTATGCGTTATGAGTAATGTGTGATCCGTTATGCGTTATGCGTTATGCGTTATGCGTTATGCGTTATGCGTTATGCGTTATGCGTTATGCGTTATGCGTTATGTGTTATGCGTTGTGCGTTATCCGCTATGCGTTATGCGTTTTGCGTTATGCGTTATGCGTTATGAGTTGTGCGTTACGCGTTATGCGTTATGCGATTTGCGTTATGCGTTATGCGTTATAAGTAATGCGTGATCCGTTATGCGTTATGCGTTATGCGCTATGAGTAATGCGCGATCCGTTATGCGTTATGCGTTATGAGTAATGCGTGATCCGTTATGCGTTATGCGTTATGCATTAAGCGTTATGCGTTATGCGTTATGCGTTATGCGTTATGCGTTATGCGTTATGCGTTATGCGTTATGCGTTATGCTTTATGCATTATGCGTTATGCGTTATGCGATTTGCGTTATGCGTTATGCGTTATGGGTTGTGCGTTATGAGTCATTCGTTATGCGTTATGCGTTTTGCTTTGTGCGTTATGCGTTATGCGTTATGGGTTATGCGTTATGCGTTATGCGTCATGCGTTATGAGTAATGCGTGATCCGTTATGTGTTATGCGTTATGCGCTATGCGTTATGCGTTATGCGTTATGAGTCATGCGTTATGCGTTATGAGTAATGTGTGATCCGTTATGCGTTATGCGTTATGCATTATGCGTTATGCGTTATGCGTTATGCGTTATGCTTTATGCGTTACGCGTTATGCGTTATGCGATTTGCGTTATGCGTTATGCGTTATGCGTTATGCGTTATGGGTTGTGCGGTATGAGTCATGCGTTATGCGTTATGCGTTTTGCTTTATGCGTTATGCGTTATGGGTTATGCGTTATGCGTTATGCGTTATGCGTTATGCGTTATGCGTTATGCGTTATGCGTTATGTGTTACGCGTAATGCGTTATGCGTTATGAGTAATGCGTGATCCGTTATGCGTTATGCGTTATGAGTAATGCGTGATCCGTTATGCGTTATGCGTTATGCATTATGCGTTATGCGTTATGCGTTATGCGTTATGCGTTATGCTTTATGAGTTATGCGTTATGCGTTATGCGATTTGCGTTATGCGTTATGCGTTATGCGTTATACGTTATGCGTTATGCGTTATGCGTTATGCGTTATGCGTTTTGCGTTATGCGTTATGCGTTATGCGTTTTGCGTTATGCGTTATGCGTTATGGGTTGTGCGTTATGAGTCATGCGTTATGCGTTATGCGTTTTGCTTTATGCGTTATGCGTTATGAGTAATGCGTGATCCGTTATGCGTTATGCGTTATGAGTAATGCGTGATCCGTTATGCGTTATGCGTTATGCATTATGCGTTATGCGTTATGCGTTATGCTTTATGCGTTACGCGTTATGCGTTATGCGATTTGCGTTATGCGTTATGCGTTATGCGTTATGCGTTATGGGTTGTGCGGTATGCGTTATGCGTTATGCGTTATGCGTTATGCGTCATGCGTTATGCGTTATGCGTTATGCGTTATGCGTTATGCGTTATGCGGTATGCGTGATGCGTTATGCGTTATGCGTTATGCGTTATGCGTTATGCGTTATGCGTCATGCGTTATGCGTTATGCGTTATGCGTTATGCGTTATGCGTTATGCGTTATGCGTTATGTGTTATGCGTTGTGCGTTATCCGCAATGCGTTATGCGTTTTGCGTTATGCGTTATGCGTTATGAGTTTTGCGTTATACGTTATGCGTTATGCGTTATGCGTTATGCGTTATGCGTTATGCGTTATGAGATTTGCGTGAGGCGTTATGCGTTATGCGTTATGCGTTATGCGTTATGGGTTATGCGTTATGCGTTATGCGTTATGCGTTATGCGTTATGCGTTATGCGTTATGCGTTATGCGTTATGCGTTATGCGTTATGCGTTATGAGTAATGCGTGATCCGTTAAGCGTTAGGCGTTATGCGTTATGCGTTATGAGTAATGCGTGAAACGTTATGCGTTATTCGTTATGCGTTATGCGTTATGCGTTATGCGTTATGAGTAATGCGTGATCCGTTATGCGTTATGCTTTATGCGTTACGCGTTATGCGTTATGCGATTTGCGTTATGCGTTATGCGTTATAAGTAATGCGTGATCCGTTATGCGTTATGCGTTATGCGCTATGAGTAATGCGTGATCCGTTATGCGTTATGCGTTATGAGTAATGCGTGATCCGTTATGCGTTATGCGTTATGCATTAAGCGTTATGCGTTATGCGTTATGCGTTATGCGTTATGCGTTATGCGTTATGCGTTATGCTTTATGCATTATGCGTTATGCGTTATGCGATTTGCGTTATGCGTTATGCGTTATGGGTTGTGCGTTATGAGTCATTCGTTATGCGTTATGCGTTTTGCTTTGTGCGTTATGCGTTATGGGTTATGCGTTATGCGTTATGCGTCATGCGTTATGAGTAATGCGTGATCCGTTATGTGTTATGCGTTATGCGTTATGCGTTATGCGTTATGCGTTATGCGTCATGCGTTATGCGTTATGAGTAATGTGTGATCCGTTATGCGTTATGCGTTATGCATTATGCGTTATGCGTTATGCGTTATGCGCTATGCTTTATGCGTTACGCGTTATGCGTTATGCGATTTGCGTTATGCGTTATGCGTTATGCGTTATGGGTTGTGCGGTATGAGTCATGCGTTATGCGTTATGCGTTTTGCTTTATGCGTTATGCGTTATGGGTTATGCGTTATGCGTTATGCGTTATGCGTTATGCGTTATGCGTTACGCGTAATGCGTTATGCGTTATGTGTTATGCGTTGTGCGTTATCCGCAATGCGTTATGAGTAATGCGTGATCCGTTATGCGTTATGCGTTATGCATTATGCGTTATGCGTTATGCGTTATGCGTTATGCGTTATGCTTTATGAGTTATGCGTTATGCGTTATGCGATTTGCGTTCTGCGTTATGCGTTATGCGTTATGCGTTATGCGTTATGCGTTATGCGTTATGCGTTATGCGATTTGCGTTATGCGTTATGCGTTATGCGTTATGCGTTATGCGATTTGCGTTATGCGTTATGCGTTATGGGTTGTGCGTTATGAGTCATGCGTTATGCGTTATGCGTTTTGCTTTATGCGTTATGCGTTATGAGTAATGCGTGATCCGTTATGCGTTATGCGTTATGAGTAATGCGTGATCCGTTATGCGTTATGCGTTATGCATTATGCGTTATGCGTTATGCGTTATGCTTTATGCGTTACGCGTTATGCGTTATGCGATTTGCGTTATGCGTTATGCGTTATGCGTTATGCGTTATGCGTTATGGGTTGTGCGGTATGCGTTATGCGTTATGCGTTATGCGTTATGCGTCATGCGTTATGCGTTATGCGTTATGCGTTATGCGTTATGCGTTATGCGGTATGCGTTATGCGTTATGCGTTATGCGTTATGCGATTTGCGTTATGCGTTATGCGTTATGGGTTGTGCGTTATGAGTCATGCGTTATGCGTTATGCGTTTTGCTTTATGCGTTATGCGTTATGCGTTATGCGTTATGCGTTATGCGTTATGCGTTATGCGTTATAAGTAATGCGTGATCCGTTATGCGTTATGCGTTATGCGCTATGAGTAATGCGCGATCCGTTATGCGTTATGCGTTATGAGTAATGCGTGATCCGTTATGCGTTATGCGTTATGCATTAAGCGTTATGCGTTATGCGTTATGCGTTATGCGTTATGCGTTATGCGTTATGCGTTATGCGTTATGCGTTATGCTTTATGCATTATGCGTTATGCGTTATGCGATTTGCGTTATGCGTTATGCGTTATGGGTTGTGCGTTATGAGTCATTCGTTATGCGTTATGCGTTTTGCTTTGTGCGTTATGCGTTATGCGTTATGGGTTATGCGTTATGCGTTATGCGTCATGCGTTATGAGTAATGCGTGATCCGTTATGTGTTATGCGTTATGCGCTATGCGTTATGCGTTATGCGTTATGAGTCATGCGTTATGCGTTATGAGTAATGTGTGATCCGTTATGCGTTATGCGTTATGCATTATGCGTTATGCGTTATGCGTTATGCGTTATGCTTTATGCGTTACGCGTTATGCGTTATGCGATTTGCGTTATGCGTTATGCGTTATGCGTTATGCGTTATGGGTTGTGCGGTATGAGTCATGCGTTATGCGTTATGCGTTTTGCTTTATGCGTTATGCGTTATGGGTTATGCGTTATGCGTTATGCGTTATGCGTTATGCGTTATGCGTTATGCGTTATGCGTTATGTGTTACGCGTAATGCGTTATGCGTTATGAGTAATGCGTGATCCGTTATGCGTTATGCGTTATGAGTAATGCGTGATCCGTTATGCGTTATGCGTTATGCATTATGCGTTATGCGTTATGCGTTATGCGTTATGCGTTATGCGTTATGAGTTATGCGTTATGCGTTATGCGATTTGCGTTCTGCGTTATGCGTTATGCGTTATACGTTATGCGTTATGCGTTATGCGTTATGCGTTATGCGATTTGCGTTATGCGTTATGCGTTATGCGATTTGCGTTATGCGTTATGCGTTATGGGTTGTGCGTTATGAGTCATGCGTTATGCGTTATGCGTTTTGCTTTATGCGTTATGCGTTATGAGTAATGCGTGATCCGTTATGCGTTATGCGTTATGAGTAATGCGTGATCCGTTATGCGTTATGCGTTATGCTTTATGCGTTATGCGTTATGCGTTATGCTTTATGCGTTACGCGTTATGCGTTATGCGATTTGCGTTATGCGTTATGCGTTATGCGTTATGCGTTATGGGTTGTGCGGTATGCGTTATGCGTTATGCGTTATGCGTTATGCGTTATGCGTTATGCGTTATGCGTTATGCGTTATGCGTTATGCGTTATGCGGTATGCGTTATGCGTTATGCGTTATGCGTTATGCGTTATGCGTTATGCGTTATGCGTCATGCGTTATGCGTTATGCGTTATGCGTTATGCGTTATGCGTTATGCGTTATGCGTTATGTGTTATGCGTTGTGCGTTATCCGCAATGCGTTATGCGTTTTGCGTTATGCGTTATGCGTTATGAGTTTTGCGTTATACGTTATGCGTTATGCGTTATGCGTTATGCGTTATGCGTTATGCGTTATGAGATTTGCGTGAGGCGTTATGCGTTATGCGTTATGCGTTATGCGTTATGGGTTATGCGTTATGCGTTATGCGTTATGCGTTATGCGTTATGCGTTATGCGTTATGCGTTATGCGTTATGCGTTATGCGTTATGCGTTATGAGTAATGCGTGATCCGTTAAGCGTTAGGCGTTATGCGTTATGCGTTATGAGTAATGCGTGAAACGTTATGCGTTATTCGTTATGCGTTATGCGTTATGCGTTATGCGTTATGAGTAATGCGTGATCCGTTATGCGTTATGCTTTATGCGTTACGCGTTATGCGTTATGCGATTTGCGTTATGCGTTATGCGTTATAAGTAATGCGTGATCCGTTATGCGTTATGCGTTATGCGCTATGAGTAATGCGTGATCCGTTATGCGTTATGCGTTATGAGTAATGCGTGATCCGTTATGCGTTATGCGTTATGCATTAAGCGTTATGCGTTATGCGTTATGCGTTATGCGTTATGCGTTATGCGTTATGCGTTATGCTTTATGCATTATGCGTTATGCGTTATGCGATTTGCGTTATGCGTTATGCGTTATGGGTTGTGCGTTATGAGTCATTCGTTATGCGTTATGCGTTTTGCTTTGTGCGTTATGCGTTATGGGTTATGCGTTATGCGTTATGCGTCATGCGTTATGAGTAATGCGTGATCCGTTATGTGTTATGCGTTATGCGCTATGCGTTATGCGTTATGCGTTATGAGTCATGCGTTATGCGTTATGAGTAATGTGTGATCCGTTATGCGTTATGCGTTATGCATTATGCGTTATGCGTTATGCGTTATGCGCTATGCTTTATGCGTTACGCGTTATGCGTTATGCGATTTGCGTTATGCGTTATGCGTTATGCGTTATGGGTTGTGCGGTATGAGTCATGCGTTATGCGTTATGCGTTTTGCTTTATGCGTTATGCGTTATGGGTTATGCGTTATGCGTTATGCGTTATGCGTTATGCGTTATGCGTTACGCGTAATGCGTTATGCGTTATGTGTTATGCGTTGTGCGTTATCCGCAATGCGTTATGAGTAATGCGTGATCCGTTATGCGTTATGCGTTATGCATTATGCGTTATGCGTTATGCGTTATGCGTTATGCGTTATGCTTTATGAGTTATGCGTTATGCGTTATGCGATTTGCGTTCTGCGTTATGCGTTATGCGTTATGCGTTATGCGTTATGCGTTATGCGTTATGCGTTATGCGATTTGCGTTATGCGTTATGCGTTATGCGTTATGCGTTATGCGATTTGCGTTATGCGTTATGCGTTATGGGTTGTGCGTTATGAGTCATGCGTTATGCGTTATGCGTTTTGCTTTATGCGTTATGCGTTATGAGTAATGCGTGATCCGTTATGCGTTATGCGTTATGAGTAATGCGTGATCCGTTATGCGTTATGCGTTATGCATTATGCGTTATGCGTTATGCGTTATGCTTTATGCGTTACGCGTTATGCGTTATGCGATTTGCGTTATGCGTTATGCGTTATGCGTTATGCGTTATGCGTTATGGGTTGTGCGGTATGCGTTATGCGTTATGCGTTATGCGTTATGCGTCATGCGTTATGCGTTATGCGTTATGCGTTATGCGTTATGCGTTATGCGGTATGCGTTATGCGTTATGCGTTATGCGTTATGCGATTTGCGTTATGCGTTATGCGTTATGGGTTGTGCGTTATGAGTCATGCGTTATGCGTTATGCGTTTTGCTTTATGCGTTATGCGTTATGCGTTATGCGTTATGCGTTATGCGTTATGCGTTATGCGTTATGCGTTATGCGTTACGCGTTATGCGTTATGCGTTATGCGTTATGCGTTATGCGTTATGCGTTATGCGTTATGCGTTATGCGTTATGCGTTATGCTTTATGCGTTATGCGCTATGGGTCATGCGTTAAGCGTTATGCGTTATGCGTTATGCGTTATGCGTTATGCGTTATGCGTTATGCGTTATGCGTTATGCGTTATGCGTTATGCGTTATGCGTTATGCGTTATGCGTTATGCGTTATGCGTTATGCGTTATGCGTTATGCGTTATGCGTTATGTGTTATGCGTTATGCGTTATGTGTTATGCGTTGTGCGTTATCCGCTATGCGTTATGCGTTTTGCGTTATGCGTTATGCGTTATGAGTTGTGCGTTATGCGTTATGCGTTATGCGATTTGCGTTATGCGTTATGCGTTATAAGTAATGCGTGATCCGTTATGCGTTATGCGTTATGCGCTATGAGTAATGCGTGATCCGTTATGCGTTATGCGTTATGAGTAATGCGTTATGCGTTATGCGTTATGAGTTGTGCGTTATGCGTTATGCGTTATGCGTTTTGCGTTATGCGTTATGCGTTATAAGTAATGCGTGATCCGTTATGCGTTATGCGTTATGCGCTATGAGTAATGCGTGATCCGTTATGCGTTATGCGTTATGAGTAATGCGTGATCCGTTATGCGTTATGCGTTATGCATTAAGCGTTATGCGTTATGCGTTATGCGTTATGCGTTATGCGTTATGCGTTATGCGTTATGCGTTATGCTTTATGCATTATGCGTTATGCGTTATGCGATTTGCGTTATGCGTTATGCGTTATGGGTTGTGCGTTATGAGTCATTCGTTATGCGTTATGCGTTTTGCTTTGTGCGTTATGCGTTATGCGTTATGCGTTATGCGTTATGCGTTATGCGTTATGCGTTATGTGTTATGCGTTGTGCGTTATCCGCAATGCGTTATGCGTTTTGCGTTATGCGTTATGAGTTTTGCGTTATACGTTATGCGTTATGCGTTATGCGTTATGCGTTATGCGTTATGCGTTATGAGATTTGCGTTATGCGTTATGCGTTATGCGTTATGCGTTATGCGTTATGGGTTATGCGTTATGCGTTATGCGTTATGCGTTATGCGTTATGCGTTATGCGTTATGCGTTATGCGTTATGCGTTATGCGTTATGCGTTATGCGTTATGCGTTATGCGTTATGAGTAATGCGTGATCCGTTATGCGTTATGCGTTATGCGTTATGCGTTATGAGTAATGCGTGAAACGTTATGCGTTATTCGTTATGCGTTATGCGTTATGCGTTACGAGTAATGCGTGATCCGTTATGCGTTATGCGTTATGCGTTATGCTTTATGCGTTACGCGTTATGCGTTATGCGATTTGCGTTATGCGTTATGCGTTATGCGTTATGCGTTATGCGTTATGCGTAATGGGTTGTGCGTTATGAGTCATGCGTTATGAGTTGTGCGTTATACGTTATGCGTTATGCGTTATGCGTTATGCGTTATGCGATTTGCGTTATGCGTTATGCGTTATGCGTTATGCGTTATGCGATTTGCGTTATGCGTTATGCGTTATGGGTTGTGCGTTATGAGTCATGCGTTATGCGTTATGCGTTTTGCTTTATGCGTTATGCGTTATGCGTTATGCGTTATGCGTTATGCGTTATGCGTTATGCGTTACGCGTTATGCGTTATGCGTTATGCGTTATGCGTTATGCGTTATGCGTTATGCGTTATGCGTTATGCGTTATGCGTTATGCGTTATGCGTTATGCTTTATGCGTTATGCGCTATGGGTCATGCGTTAAGCGTTATGCGTTATGCGTTATGCGTTATGCGTTATGCGTTATGCGTTATGCGTTATGCGTTATGCGTTATGCGTTATGCGTTATGCGTTATGCGTTATGCGTTATGCGTTATGCGTTATGTGTTATGCGTTATGCGTTATGTGTTATGCGTTGTGCGTTATCCGCTATGCGTTATGCGTTTTGCGTTATGCGTTATGCGTTATGAGTTGTGCGTTACGCGTTATGCGTTATGCGATTTGCGTTATGCGTTATGCGTTATAAGTAATGCGTGATCCGTTATGCGTTATGCGTTATGCGCTATGAGTAATGCGTGATCCGTTATGCGTTATGCGTTATGAGTAATGCGTTATGCGTTATGCGTTATGAGTTGTGCGTTACGCGTTATGCGTTATGCGATTTGCGTTATGCGTTATGCGTTATAAGTAATGCGTGATCCGTTATGCGTTATGCGTTATGCGCTATGAGTAATGCGTGATCCGTTATGCGTTATGCGTTATGAGTAATGCGTGATCCGTTATGCGTTATGCGTTATGCATTATGCGTTATGCGTTATGCGTTATGCGTTATGCGTTATGCGTTATGCGTTATGCGTTATGCGTTATGCTTTATGCATTATGCGTTATGCGTTATGCGATTTGCGTTATGCGTTATGCGTTATGGGTTGTGCGTTATGAGTCATTCGTTATGCGTTATGCGTTTTGCTTTGTGCGTTATGCGTTATGCGTTATGGGTTATGCGTTATGCGTTATGCGTCATGCGTTATGAGTAATGCGTGATCCGTTATGTGTTATGCGTTATGCGCTATGCGTTATGCGTTATGCGTTATGAGTCATGCGTTATGCGTTATGAGTAATGTGTGATCCGTTATGCGTTATGCGTTATGCATTATGCGTTATGCGTTATGCGTTATGCGTTATGCTTTATGCGTTACGCGTTATGCGTTATGCGATTTGCGTTATGCGTTATGCGTTATGGGTTGTGCGTTATGAGTCATGCGTTATGCGTTATGCGTTTTGCTTTATGCGTTATGCGTTATGAGTAATGCGTGATCCGTTATGCGTTATGCGTTATGAGTAATGCGTGATGCGTTATGCGTTATGCGTTATGCGTTATGCGTTATGCGTTATGCGTTATGCGTTATGCGTTACGCGTTATGCGTTATGCGATTTGCGTTATGCGTTATGCGTTATGCGTTATGCGTTATGGGTTGTGCGGTATGCGTTATGCGTTATGCGTTATGCGTTATGCGTCATGCGTTATGCGTTATGCGTTATGCGTTATGCGTTATGCGTTATGCGGTATGCGTTATGCGTTATGCGTTATGCGTTATGCGTTATGCGTTATGCGTTATGCGTCATGCGTTATGCGTTATGCGTTATGCGTTATGCGTTATGCGTTATGCGTTATGCGTTATGTGTTATGCGTTGTGCGTTATCCGCAATGCGTTATGCGTTTTGCGTTATGCGTTATGCGTTATGAGTTTTGCGTTATACGTTATGCGTTATGCGTTATGCGTTATGCGTTATGCGTTATGCGTTATGCGTTATGAGATTTGCGTTATGCGTTATGCGTTATGCGTTATGCGTTATGGGTTATGCGTTATGCGTTATGCGTTATGCGTTATGCGTTATGCGTTATGCGTTATGCGTTATGCGTTATGCGTTATGCGTTATGCGTTATGCGTTATGCGTTATGCGTTATGAGTAATGCGTGATCCGTTAAGCGTTATGCGTTATGCGTTATGCGTTATGAGTAATGCGTGAAACGTTATGCGTTATTCGTTATGCGTTATGCGTTATGCGTTATGCGTTATGAGTAATGCGTGATCCGTTATGCGTTATGCGTTATGCGTTATGCTTTATGCGTTACGCGTTATGCGTTATGCGATTTGCGTTATGCGATTTGCGTTATGCGTTATGCGTTATGCGTTATGCGTTATGCGATTTGCGTTATGCGTTATGCGTTATGGGTTGTGCGTTATGAGTCATGCGTTATGCGTTATGCGTTTTGCTTTATGCGTTATGCGTTATGCGTTATGCGTTATGCGTTATGCGTTATGCGTTATGCGTTACGCGTTATGCGTTATGCGTTATGCGTTATGCGTTATGCGTTATGCGTTATGCGTTATGCGTTATGCGTTATGCGTTATGCGTTATGCGTTATGCTTTATGCGTTATGCGCTATGGGTCATGCGTTAAGCGTTATGCGTTATGCGTTATGCGTTATGCGTTATGCGTTATGCGTTATGCGTTATGCGTTATGCGTTATGCGTTATGCGTTATGCGTTATGCGTTATGCGTTATGCGTTATGCGTTATGCGTTATGTGTTATGCGTTATGCGTTATGTGTTATGCGTTGTGCGTTATCCGCTATGCGTTATGCGTTTTGCGTTATGCGTTATGCGTTATGAGTTGTGCGTTACGCGTTATGCGTTATGCGATTTGCGTTATGCGTTATGCGTTATAAGTAATGCGTGATCCGTTATGCGTTATGCGTTATGCGCTATGAGTAATGCGTGATCCGTTATGCGTTATGCGTTATGAGTAATGCGTTATGCGTTATGCGTTATGAGTTGTGCGTTATGCGTTATGCGTTATGCGATTTGCGTTATGCGTTATGCGTTATAAGTAATGCGTGATCCGTTATGCGTTATGCGTTATGCGCTATGAGTAATGCGTGATCCGTTATGCGTTATGCGTTATGAGTTATGCGTGATCCGTTATGCGTTATGCGTTATGCATTAAGCGTTATGCGTTATGCGTTATGCGTTATGCGTTATGCGTTATGCGTTATGCGTTATGCGTTATGCTTTATGCATTATGCGTTATGCGTTATGCGATTTGCGTTATGCGTTATGCGTTATGGGTTGTGCGTTATGAGTCATTCGTTATGCGTTATGCGTTTTGCTTTATGCGTTATGCGTTATGCGTTATGGGTTATGCGTTATGCGTTATGCGTCATGCGTTATGAGTAATGCGTGATCCGTTATGTGTTATGCGTTATGCGCTATGCGTTATGCGTTATGCGTTATGAGTCATGCGTTATGCGTTATGAGTAATGTGTGATCCGTTATGCGTTATGCGTTATGCATTATGCGTTATGCGTTATGCGTTATGCGTTATGCTTTATGCGTTACGCGTTATGCGTTATGCGATTTGCGTTATGCGTTATGCGTTATGGGTTGTGCGTTATGAGTCATGCGTTATGCGTTATGCGTTTTGCTTTATGCGTTATGCGTTATGAGTAATGCGTGATCCGTTATGCGTTATGCGTTATGAGTAATGCGTGATCCGTTATGCGTTATGCGTTATGCATTATGCGTTATGCGTTATGCGTTATGCTTTATGCGTTACGCGTTATGCGTTATGCGATTTGCGTTATGCGTTATGCGTTATGCGTTATGCGTTATGGGTTGTGCGGTATGCGTTATGCGTTATGCGTTATGCGTTATGCGTCATGCGTTATGCGTTATGCGTTATGCGTTATGCGTTATGCGTTATGCGGTATGCGTTATGCGTTATGCGTTATGCGTTATGCGTTATGCGTTATGCGTTATGCGTCATGCGTTATGCGTTATGCGTTATGCGTTATGCGTTATGCGTTATGCGTTATGCGTTGTGCGTTATCCGCAATGCGTTATGCGTTTTGCGTTATGCGTTATGCGTTATGAGTTTTGCGTTATACGTTATGCGTTATGCGTTATGCGTTAGGCGTTATGCGTTATGCGTTATGCGTTATGAGATTTGCGTTATGAGATTTGCGTTATGCGTTATGCGTTATGCGTTATGCGTTATGGGTTATGCGTTATGCGTTATGCGTTATGCGTTATGCGTTATGCGTTATGCGTTATGCGTTATGCGTTATGCGTTATGCGTTATGCGTTATGCGTTATGCGTTATGAGTAATGCGTGATCCGTTAAGCGTTATGCGTTATGCGTTATGCGTTATGAGTAATGCGTGAAACGTTATGCGTTATTCGTTATGCGTTATGCGTTATGCGTTATGCGTTATGAGTAATGCGTGATCCGTTATGCGTTATGCGTTATGCGTTATGCTTTATGCGTTACGCGTTATGCGTTATGCGATTTGCGTTATGCGTTATGCGTTATGCGTTATGCGTTATGCGTTATGCGTTATGCGTAATGGGTTGTGCGTTATGAGTCATGCGTTATGAGTTGTGCGTTATACGTTATGCGTTATGCGTTATGCGTTATGCGTTATGCGATTTGCGTTATGCGTTATGCGTTATGCGTTATGCGTTATGCGTTATGCGTTATGCGTTATGCGTTATGCGATTTGCGTTATGCGTTATGGGTTATGCGTTATGCGTTATGAGTAATGCGTGATCCGTTAAGCGTTATGCGTTATGCGTTATGCGTTATGAGTAATGCGTGAAACGTTGTGCGTTATCCGCTATGCGTTATGCGTTTTGCGTTATGCGTTATGCGTTATGCGTTATGCGTTATGCGTTATGCGTTATGCGTTATGCGTTATGCGTTATGCGTTATGCGTTATGCGTTATGCGTTATGCGTTATGAGTTATGCATTATGGGTTATGAGTAATGCGTGATCCGTTATGCGTTATGCTTTATGCGTTATGCGTTATGCGTTACGCATAATGCGTTATGCGCTATGGGTCATGCGTTAAGCGTTATGCGTTATGCGTTATGCGTTATGGGTTAAGCGTTATGTGTTATGCGTTATGCGTTTTGCGTTATGCGTTATGCGTTATGTGTTATCCGTTATGCGTTATGCGTTATGCGTTATGCGTTATGCGTTATGAGTAATGCGTGATCCGTTATGCGTTATGCGTTATGCGTTATGCTTTATGCGTTACGCGTTATGCGTTATGCGATTTGCGTTATGCGTTATGCGTTATGCGTTATGCGTTATGCGTTATGCGTTATGCGTAATGGGTTGTGCGTTATGAGTCATGCGTTATGAGTTGTGCGTTATACGTTATGCGTTATGCGTTATGCGTTATGCGTTATGCGATTTGCGTTATGCGTTATGCGTTATGCGTTATGCGTTATGCGTTATGCGTTATGCGTTATGCGTTATGCGTTATGCGATTTGCGTTATGCGTTATGGGTTATGCGTTATGCGTTATGAGTAATGCGTGATCCGTTAAGCGTTATGCGTTATGCGTTATGCGTGAAACGTTGTGCGTTATCCGCTATGCGTTATGCGTTTTGCGTTATGCGTTATGCGTTATGCGTTATGCGTTATGCGTTATGCGTTATGCGTTATGCGTTATGCGTTATGCGTTATGCGTTATGCGTTATGCGTTATGCGTTATGCGTTATGAGTTATGCATTATGGGTTATGAGTAATGCGTGATCCGTTATGCGTTATGCTTTATGCGTTATGCGTTATGCGTTACGCATAATGCGTTATGCGCTATGGGTCATGCGTTAAGCGTTATGCGTTATGCGTTATGCGTTATGGGTTAAGCGTTATGTGTTATGCGTTATGCGTTTTGCGTTATGCGTTATGCGTTATGTGTTATCCGTTATGCGTTATGCGTTATGCGTTATGTGTTATGCGTAATGCGTTATGCGTTATGCGTTATGCGTTATGCGTTATGCGTTATGCGGTATGCGTTATGTGTTATGCGTCGTGCGTTATCCGCTATGCGTTATGCGTTTTGCGTTATGCGTTATGCGTTATGAGTTGTGCGTTATACGTTATGCGTTATGCGTTATGCGTTATGCGTTATGCGTTATGCGATTTGCGTTATGCGTTATGGGTTATGCGTTATGTGTTATGCGTTATGCGTTATGCGTTATGCGTTATGCGTTATGCGTTATGCGTTATGCGTTATGCGTTATGTGTTATCCGTTATGCGTTATGCGTTATGCGTTATGCGTTATGCGTTATGGGTTATGCGTTATGCGTTATGCGTTATGCGTTATGCGTTATGCGTTATGCGTTATGCGTTATGCGTCATGCGTTATGCGTTATGAGTAATGCGTGATCCGTTATGCGTTATGCTTTATGCGTTACGCGTTATGCGTTATGCGTTATGAGTTGTGCGTTATACGTTATGCGTTATGCGTTATGCGTTATGCGATTTGCGTTATGCGTTATGCGGTATGCGTTATGCGTTATGCGTTATGCGTTATGCGTTATGCGTTATGCGTTATGCGATTTGCGTTATGCGTTATGCGTTATGGGTTGTGCGTTATGAGTCATGCGTTATGCGTTATGCGTTTTGCTTTATGCGTTATGCGTTTTGAGTAATGCGTGATCCGTTATGCGTTATGCGTTATGAGTAATGCGTGATCCGTTATGCGTTATGCGTTATGCATTATGCGTTATGCGTTATGCGTTATGCTTTATGCGTTACGCGTTATGCGTTATGCGATTTGCGTTATGCGTTATGCGTTATGCGTTATGCGTTATGCGTTATGGGTTGTGCGGTATGCGTTATGCGTTATGCGTTATGCGTTATGCGTTATGCGTTACGCGTTATGCGTTATGCGTTATGCGTTATGCGTTATGCGTTATGCGTTATGCGTTATGCGTTATGCGTTATGCTTTATGCGTTATGCGCTATGGGTCATGCGTTAAGCGTTATGCGTTATGCGTTATGCGTTATGCGTTATGCGTTATGCGTTATGCGTTATGCGTTATGCGTTATGCGTTATGCGTTATGCGATTTGCGTTATGCGTTATGCGTTATGCGTTATGCGTTATGCGTTATGCGTTATGCGTTATGCGTTATGCGTTATGCGATTTGCGTTATGCGTTATGGGTTATGCGTTATGCGTTATGAGTAATGCGTGATCCGTTAAGCGTTATGCGTTATGCGTTATGCGTTATGAGTAATGCGTGAAACGTTGTGCGTTATCCGCTATGCGTTATGCGTTTTGCGTTATGCGTTATGCGTTATGCGTTATGCGTTATGCGTTATGCGTTATGCGTTATGCGTTATGCGTTATGCGTTATGCGTTATGCGTTATGCGTTATGCGTTATGCGTTATGCGTTATGAGTTATGCATTATGGGTTATGAGTAATGCGTGATCCGTTATGCGTTATGCTTTATGCGTTATGCGTTATGCGTTACGCATAATGCGTTATGCGCTATGGGTCATGCGTTAAGCGTTATGCGTTATGCGTTATGCGTTATGGGTTAAGCGTTATGTGTTATGCGTTATGCGTTTTGCGTTATGCGTTATGCGTTATGTGTTATCCGTTATGCGTTATGCGTTATGCGTTATGCGTTATGCGTTATGCGTAATGCGTTATGCGTTATGCGTTATGCGTTATGCGTTATGCGTTATGCGGTATGCGTTATGTGTTATGCGTCGTGCGTTATCCGCTATGCGTTATGCGTTTTGCGTTATGCGTTATGCGTTATGAGTTGTGCGTTATACGTTATGCGTTATGCGTTATGCGTTATGCGTTATGCGTTATGCGATTTGCGTTATGCGTTATGGGTTATGCGTTATGTGTTATGCGTTATGCGTTATGCGTTATGCGTTATGCGTTATGCGTTATGCGTTATGCGTTATGCGTTATGTGTTATCCGTTATGCGTTATGCGTTATGCGTTATGCGTTATGCGTTATGGGTTATGCGTTATGCGTTATGCGTTATGCGTTATGCGTTATGCGTTATGCGTTATGCGTTATGCGTCATGCGTTATGCGTTATGAGTAATGCGTGATCCGTTATGCGTTATGCTTTATGCGTTACGCGTTATGCGTTATGCGTTATGAGTTGTGCGTTATACGTTATGCGTTATGCGTTATGCGTTATGCGATTTGCGTTATGCGTTATGCGGTATGCGTTATGCGTTATGCGTTATGCGTTATGCGTTATGCGTTATGCGTTATGCGATTTGCGTTATGCGTTATGCGTTATGGGTTGTGCGTTATGAGTCATGCGTTATGCGTTATGCGTTTTGCTTTATGCGTTATGCGTTATGAGTAATGCGTGATCCGTTATGCGTTATGCGTTATGAGTAATGCGTGATCCGTTATGCGTTATGCGTTATGCATTATGCGTTATGCGTTATGCGTTATGCTTTATGCGTTACGCGTTATGCGTTATGCGATTTGCGTTATGCGTTATGCGTTATGCGTTATGCGTTATGCGTTATGGGTTGTGCGGTATGCGTTATGCGTTATGCGTTATGCGTTATGCGTCATGCGTTATGCGTTATGCGTTATGCGTTATGCGTTATGCGTTATGCGGTATGCGTTATGCGTTATGCGTTATGCGTTATGCGTTATGCGTTATGCGTTATGCGTTATGCGTTATGCGTTATGCGTTATGTGTTATGCGTTGTGCGTTATCCGCAATGCGTTATGCGTTTTGCGTTATGCGTTATGAGTTTTGCGTTATACGTTATGCGTTATGCGTTATGAGTAATGCGTGATCCGTTATGCGTTATGCGTTATGAGTAATGCGTGATCCGTTATGCGTTATGCGTTATGCATTATGCGTTATGCGTTATGCGTTATGCTTTATGCGTTACGCGTTATGCGTTATGCGATTTGCGTTATGCGTTATGCGTTATGCGTTATGCGTTATGCGTTATGGGTTGTGCGGTATGCGTTATGCGTTATGCGTTATGCGTTATGCGTCATGCGTTATGCGTTATGCGTTATGCGTTATGCGTTACGCGTTATGCGTTATGCGTTATGCGTTATGCGTTATGCGTTATGCGTTATGCGTTATGCGTTATGCGTTATGCGTTATGCTTTATGCGTTATGCGCTATGGGTCATGCGTTAAGCGTTATGCGTTATGCGTTATGCGTTATGCGTTATGCGTTATGCGTTATGCGTTATGCGTTATGCGTTATGCGTTATGCGTTATGCGTTATGCGTTATGCGTTATGCGTTATGCGTTATGTGTTATGCGTTGTGCGTTATCCGCTATGCGTTATGCGTTTTGCGTTATGCGTTATGCGTTATGAGTTGTGCGTTACGCGTTATGCGTTATGCGATTTGCGTTATGCGTTATGCGTTATAAGTAATGCGTGATCCGTTATGCGTTATGCGTTATGCGCTATGAGTAATGCGTGATCCGTTATGCGTTATGCGTTATGAGTAATGCGTTATGCGTTATGCGTTATGAGTTGTGCGTTACGCGTTATGCGTTATACGATTTGCGTTATGCGTTATGCGTTATAAGTAATGCGTGATCCGTTATGCGTTATGCGTTATGCGCTATGAGTAATGCGTGATCCGTTATGCGTTATGCGTTATGAGTAATGCGTGATCCGTTATGCGTTATGCGTTATGCATTAAGCGTTATGCGTTATGCGTTATGCGTTATGCGTTATGCGTTATGCGTTATGCGTTATGCGTTATGCTTTATGCATTATGCGTTATGCGTTATGCGATTTGCGTTATGCGTTATGCGTTATGGGTTGTGCGTTATGAGTCATTCGTTATGCGTTATGCGTTTTGCTTTGTGCGTTATGCGTTATGCGTTATGGGTTATGCGTTATGCGTTATGCGTCATGCGTTATGAGTAATGCGTGATCCGTTATGTGTTATGCGTTATGCGCTATGCGTTATGCGTTATGCGTTATGAGTCATGCGTTATGCGTTATGAGTAATGTGTGATCCGTTATGCGTTATGCGTTATGCATTATGCGTTATGCGTTATGCGTTATGCGTTATGCTTTATGCGTTACGCGTTATGCGTTATGCGATTTGCGTTATGCGTTATGCGTTATGCGTTATGCGTTATGCGTTATGGGTTGTGCGGTATGAGTCATGCGTTATGCGTTATGCGTTTTGCTTTATGCGTTATGCGTTATGGGTTATGCGTTATGCGTTATGCGTTATGCGTTATGCGTTATGCGTTATGCGTTATGTGTTACGCGTAATGCGTTATGCGTTATGAGTAATGCGTGATCCGTTATGCGTTATGCGTTATGAGTAATGCGTGATCCGTTATGCGTTATGCGTTATGCATTATGCGTTATGCGTTATGCGTTATGCGTTATGCTTTATGAGTTATGCGTTATGCGTTATGCGATTTGCGTTCTGCGTTATGCGTTATGCGTTATACGTTATGCGTTATGCGTTATGCGTTATGCGTTATGCGATTTGCGTTATGCGTTATGCGTTATGCGATTTGCGTTATGCGTTATGCGTTATGGGTTGTGCGTTATGAGTCATGCGTTATGCGTTATGCGTTATGCGTTATGCGTTATGCGTTATGCGTTATGCGTTATGCGTTATGAGTAATGCGTGATCCGTTATGCGTTATGCGTTATGCGCTATGAGTAATGCGTGATCCGTTATGCGTTATGCGTTATGAGTAATGCGTGATCCGTTATGCGTTATGCGTTATGCATTAAGCGTTATGCGTTATGCGTTATGCATTATGCGTTATGCGTTATGCGTTATGCGTTATGCTTTATGCATTATGCGTTATGCGTTATGCGATTTGCGTTATGCGTTATGCGTTATGGGTTGTGCGTTATGAGTCATTCGTTATGCGTTATGCGTTTTGCTTTGTGCGTTATGCGTTATGGGTTATGCGTTATGCGTTATGCGTTATGCGTTATGCGCTATGCGATTTGCGTTATGCGTTATGCGGTATGCGTTATGCGTTATGCGTTATGCGTTATGCGTTATGCGTTATGCGTTATGCGTTATGCTTTATGCGTTATGCGTTATGAGTAATGCGTGATCCGTTATGCGTTATGCGTTATGCGCTATGAGTAATGCGTGATCCGTTATGCGTTATGCGTTATGAGTAATGCGTGATCCGTTATGCGTTATGCGTTATGCATTAAGCGTTATGCGTTATGCGTTATGCGTTATGCGTTATGCGTTATGCGTTATGCGTTATGCGATTTGCGTTATGCGTTATGGGTTATGCGTTATGTGTTATGCGTTATGCGTTATGCGTTATGCGTTATGCGTTATGCGTTATGCGTTATGCGTTATGCGTTATGCGTTATGCGTTATGCGTTATGCGTTATGCGTTATGCGTTATGCGTTATGCGTTATGTGTTATCCGTTATGCGTTATGCGTTATGCGTTATGCGTTATGCGTTATGGGTTATGCGTTATGCGTTATGCGTTATGCGTTATGCGTTATGCGTTATGCGTTATGCGTTATGCGTTATGCGTTATGCGTTATGCGTTATGCGTTATGCGTTATGCGTTATGCGTTATGCGGTATGCGTTATGCGTTATGCGTTATGCGTTATGCGTTATGCGTTATGCGTTATGCGTTATGCGTTATGCGTTATGCGTTATGCGTTATGAGTAATGCGTGATCCGTTATGCGTTATGCGTTATGCGCTATGAGTAATGCGTGATCCGTTATGCGTTATGCGTTATGAGTAATGCGTGATCCGTTATGCGTTATGCGTTATGCATTAAGCGTTATGCGTTATGCGTTATGCGTTATGCGTTATGCGTTATGCTTTATGCATTATGCGTTATGCGTTATGCGATTTGCGTTATGCGTTATGCGTTATGGGTTGTGCGTTATGAGTCATTCGTTATGCGTTATGCGTTTTGCTTTGTGCGTTATGCGTTATGGGTTATGCGTTATGCGTTATGCGTTATGCGTTATGCGTTATGCGATTTGCGTTATGCGTTATGTGTTATCCGTTATGCGTTATGCGTTATGCGTTATGCGTTATGCGTTATGGGTTATGCGTTATGCGTTATGCGTTATGCGTTATGCGTTATGCGTTATGCGTTATGCGTTATGCGTTATGCGTCATGCGTTATGCGTTATGAGTAATGCGTGATCCGTTATGCGTTATGCTTTATGCGTTACGCGTTATGCGTTAATCGTTATGAGTTGTGCGTTATACGTTATGCGTTATGCGTTATGCGTTATGCGATTTGCGTTATGCGTTATGCGGTATGCGTTATGCGTTATGCGTTATGCGTTATGCGTTATGCGTTATGCGTTATGCGTTATGCGTTATGCGTTATGCGATTTGCGTTATGCGTTATGCGTTATGGGTTGTGCGTTATGAGTCATTCGTTATGCGTTATGCGTTTTGCTTTGTGCGTTATGCGTTATGGGTTATGCGTTATGCGTTATGCGTCATGCGTTATGAGTAATGCGTGATCCGTTATGTGTTATGCGTTATGCGCTATGCGTTATGCGTTATGTGTTATGAGTCATGCGTTATGCGTTATGAGTAATGTGTGATCCGTTATGCGTTCTGCGTTATGCATTATGCGTTATGCGTTATGCGTTATGCGTTATGCGCTATGCTTTATGCGTTACGCGTTATGCGTTATGCGATTTGCGTTATGCGTTATGGGTTGTGCGGTATGAGTCATGCGTTATGCGTTATGCGTTTTGCTTTATGCGTTATGCGTTATGGGTTATGCGTTATGCGTTATGCGTTATGCGTTATGCGTTATGCGTTACGCGTAATGCGTTATGCGTTATGAGTAATGCGTGATCCGTTATGCGTTATGCGTTATGAGTAATGCGTGATCCGTTATGCGTTATGCGTTATGCATTATGCGTTATGCGTTATGCGTTATGCGTTATGCGTTATGCGTTATGCTTTATGAGTTATGCGTTATGCGTTATGCGATTTGCGTTCTGCGTTATGCGTTATGCGTTATGCGTTATGCGTTATGCGTTATGCGTTATGCGATTTGCGTTATGCGTTATGCGTTATGCGTTATGCGATTTGCGTTATGCGTTATGCGTTATGGGTTGTGCGTTATGAGTCATGCGTTATGCGTTATGCGTTTTGCTTTATGCGTTATGCGTTATGAGTAATGCGTGATCCGTTATGCGTTATGCGTTATGAGTAATGCGTGATCCGTTATGCGTTATGCGTTATGCATTATGCGTTATGCGTTATGCGTTATGCTTTATGCGTTACGCGTTATGCGTTATGCGATTTGCGTTATGCGTTATGCGTTATGCGTTATGCGTTATGGGTTGTGCGGTATGCGTTATGCGTTATGCGTTATGCGTTATGCGTCATGCGTTATGCGTTATGCGTTATGCGTTATGCGTTATGCGTTATGCGTTATGCGTTATGCGTTATGCGTTATGCGTTATGCGTTATGCGTTATGCGTTATGCGTTATGCGTTATGCGTTATGCGTTATGCGTTATGCGTTATGCGTTATGCGTTATGCGTTATGCGTTATGCGTTATGCGTTATGCGTTATGTGTTATGCGTTGTGCGTTATCCGCAATGCGTTATGCGTTTTGCGTTATGCGTTATGCGTTATGAGTTTTGCGTTATACGTTATGCGTTATGCGTTATGCGTTATGCGTTATGCGTTATGCGTTATGCGTTATGCGTTATGCGTTATGAGATTTGCGTTATGCGTTATGCGTTATGCGTTATGCGTTATGGGTTATGCGTTATGCGTTATGCGTTATGCGTTATGCGTTATGCGTTATGCGTTATGCGTTATGCGTTATGCGTTATGCGTTATGCGTTATGCGTTATGCGTTATGCGTTATGCGTTATGCGTTATGCGTTATGCGTTATGCGTTATGCGTTATGCGTTATGCGTTATGCGTTATGCGTTATGAGTAATGCGTGATCCGTTATGCGTTATGCGTTATGCGTTATGAGTAATGCGTGATCCGTTATGCGTTATGCGTTATGCGTTATGCTTTATGCGTTACGCGTTATGCGTTATGCGATTTGCGTTATGCGTTATGCGTTATGCGTTATGCGTTATGCGTAATGGGTTGTGCGTTATGAGTCATGCGTTATGAGTTGTGCGTTATACGTTATGCGTTATGCGTTATGCGTTATGCGTTATGCGTTATGCGATTTGCGTTATGCGTTATGCGTTATGCGTTATGCGTTATGCGTTATGCGTTATGCGTTATGCGTTATGCGTTATGCGTTATGCGTCATGCGTTATGCGTTATGAGTAATGCGTGATCCGTTATGCGTTATGCTTTATGCGTTACGCGTTATGCGTTATGCGTTATGAGTTGTGCGTTATACGTTATGCGTTATGCGTTATGCGTTATGCGTTATGTGTTATGCGTTGTGCGATATCCGCTATGCGTTATGCGTTTTGCGTTATGCGTTATGCGTTATGAGTTGTGCGTTATACGTTATGCGTTATGCGTTATGCGTTATGCGTTATGCGTTATGCGTTATGCGTTATGCATTATGCGTTATGCGTAATGCGTTATGCGTTATGCGTTATGCGTTATGCGTTATGCGTTATGCGTTATGCGTTATGTGTTATGCGTTGTGCGATATCCGCTATGCGTTATGCGTTTTGCGTTATGCGTTATGCGTTATGAGTTGTGCGTTATACGTTATGCGTTATGCGTTATGCGTTATGCGTTATGCGTTATGCGTTATGCGATTTGCGTTATGCGTTATGGGTTATGCGTTATGTGTTATGCGTTATGCGTTATGCGTTATGCGTTATGCGTTATGCGTTATGCGTTATGTGTTATCCGTTATGCGTTATGCGTTATGCGTTATGCGTTATGCGTTATGGGTTATGCGTTATGCGTTATGCGTTATGCGTTATGCGTTATGCGTTATGCGTTATGCGTTATGCGTTATGCGTCATGCGTTATGCGTTATGAGTAATGCGTGATCCGTTATGCGTTATGCTTTATGCGTTACGCGTTATGCGTTATGCGTTATGAGTTGTGCGTTATACGTTATGCGTTATGCGTTATGCGTTATGCGATTTGCGTTATGCGTTATGCGGTATGCATTATGCGTTATGCGTTATGCGTTATGCGTTATGCGTTATGCGTTATGCGTTATGCGTTATGCGTTATGCGTTATGCGTTATGCGTTATGTGTTATGCGTTGTGCGTTATCCGCTGTGCGTTATGCGTTTTGCGTTATGCGTTATGCGTTATGCGTTATGCGTTATGCGTTATGCGTTATGCGTTATGCTTTATGCGTTACGCGTTATGCGTTATGCGTTATGCGATTTGCGTTATGCGTTATGCGTTATGCGTTATGCGTTATGGGTTGTGCGTTATGAGTCATGCGTTATGAGTTGTGCGATTTGCGTTATGCGTTATGCGTTATGCGTTATGCGTTATGCGTTATGCGTTATGGGTTGTGCGGTATGAGTCATGCGTTATGCGTTATGCGTTTTGCTTTATGCGTTATGCGTTATGGGTTATGCGTTATGCGTTATGCGTTATGAGTAATGCGTGATCCGTTATGTGTTATGCGTTATGCGTTATGCGTTATGCGTTATGCGTTATGCGTTATGCGTTATGCGTTATGCGTTATGCGTTATGCGTTATGCGTTATGAGTTATGCGTTATGCGTTATGCGTTATGCGTTATGCGTTATGTGTTATGCGTTGTGCGTTATCCGCTGTGCGTTATGCGGTATGCGTTATGCGATTTGCGTTATGCGTTATGCGTTATGCGTTATGCGTTATGCGTAATGGGTTGTGCGTTATGAGTCATGCGTTATGAGTTGTGCGTTATACGTTATGCGTTATGCGTTATGCGTTATGCGTTATGTGTTATGCGTTGTGCGTTATCCGCTATGCGTTATGCGTTTTGCGTTATGCGTTATGCGTTATGAGTTGTGCGTTATACGTTATGCGTTATGCGTTATGCGTTATGCGTTATGCGTTATTCGTTATGCGATTTGCGTTATGCGTTATGGGTTATGCGTTATGTGTTATGCGTTATGCGTTATGCGTTATGCGTTATGCGTTATGCGTTATGCGTTGTGCGTTATGTGTTATCCGTTATGCGTTATGCGTTATGCGTTATGCGTTATGGGTTATGCGTTATGCGTTATGCGTTATGCGTTATGCGTTATGCGTTATGCGTTATGCGTTATGCGTTATGCGTCATGCGTTATGCGTTATGAGTAATGCGTGATCCGTTATGCGTTATGCTTTATGCGTTACGCGTTATGCGTTATGCGTTATGAGTTGTGCGTTATACGTTATGCGTTATGCGTTATGCGTTATGCGATTTGCGTTATGCGTTATGCGGTATGCGTTATGCGTTATGCGTTATGCGTTATGCGTTATGCGTTATGCGCTATGCGTTATGCGTTATGCGTTATGCGTTATGCGTTATGCGTTATGCGTTATGCGTTATGTGTTATGCGTTGTGCGTTATCCGCTGTGCGTTATGCGTTTTGCGTTATGCGTTATGCGTTATGCGTTATGCGTTATGCGTTATGCGTTATGCGTTATGCTTTATGCGTTACGCGTTATGCGTTATGCGTTATGCGATTTGCGTTATGCGTTATGCGTTATGCGTTATGCGTTATGGGTTGTGCGTTATGAGTCATGCGTTATGAGTTGTGCGATTTGCGTTATGCGTTATGCGTTATGCGTTATGCGTTATGCGTTATGCGTTATGGGTTGTGCGGTATGAGTCATGCGTTATGCGTTATGCGTTTTGCTTTATGCGTTATGCGTTATGGGTTATGCGTTATGCGTTATGCGTTATGAGTAATGCGTGATCCGTTATGTGTTATGCGTTATGCGTTATGCGTTATGCGTTATGCGTTATGCGTTATGCGTTATGCGTTATGCGTTATGCGTTATGCGTTATGCGTTATGAGTAATGCGTGATCCGTTATGTGTTCTGCGTTATGCGTTATGAGTAATGCGTGACCCGTTATGCGTTACGCGTTATGAGTAATGCGTGATCCATTATGCGTTATGCGTTATGCATTATGCGTTATGCGTTATGCGTTATGCGTTATGCTTTATGCGTTACGCGTTATGCGTTATGCGATTTGCGTTATGCGTTATGCGTTATGCGTTATGCGTAATGGGTTGTGCGTTATGAGTCATGCGTTATGAGTTGTGCGTTATACGTTATGCGTTATGCGTTATGCGTTATGCGTTATGCGATTTGCGTTATGCGTTATGCGTTATGCGTTATGCGTTATGCGATTTGCGTTATGCGTTATGCGTTATGGGTTGTGCGTTATGAGTCATGCGTTATGCGTTATGCGTTTTGCTTTATGCGTTATGCGTTATGCGTTATGCGTTATGCGTTATGCGTTATGCGTTATGCGTTATGCGTTATGCGTTATGCGTTATGCGTTATGCGTTATGCGTTATGCGTTATGCGTTATGCGTTATGCGTTATGCGTTATGCGTTATGCGTTATGCGTTATGCGTTATGCGTTATGCGATTTGCGTTATGCGTTATGCGTTTTGCGTTATGCGTTATGCGTTATGCGTTATGGGTTATGCGTTATGCGTTATGCGTTATGCGTTATGCGTTATGCGTTATGCGTTATGCGTTATGCGTTATGAGTTATGCGTTATGCGTTATGCGTTATGCGTGATCCGTTATGCGTTATGCGTTATGAGTTATGCGTGATCCGTTATGCGTTATGCGTTATGCATTATGCGTTATGCGTTATGCGTTATGCGTTATGCTTTATGCGTTACGCGTTATGCGTTATGCGATTTGCGTTATGCGTTACGCGTTATGCGTTATGCGTTATGCGTTATGCGTTATGCGTTATGCGTTTTGCTTTATGCGTTATGCGTTATGGGTTATGCGTTATGCGTTATGCGTTATGAGTAATACGTGATCCGTTATGTGTTATGCGTTATGCGTTATGCGTTATGCGTTATGCGTTATGCGTTATGCGTTATGCGTTATGCGTTATGCGTTATGCGTTATGAGTAATGCGTGATCCGTTATGTGTTATGCGTTATGCGTTATGAGTAATGCGTGATCCGTTATGCGTTACGCGTTATGAGTAATGCGTGATCCATTATGCGTTATGCGTTATGCATTATGCGTTATGCGTTATGCGTTATGCGTTATGCTTTATGCGTTACGCGTTATGCGTTATGCGATTTGCGTTATGCGTTATGCGTTATGCGTTATGCGTTATGCGTTATGCGTTGTGCGTTATGCGTTATGCGTTATGCGATTTGCGTTATGCGTTATGCGTTATGCGTTATGCGTTATGCGTTATGCGATTTGCGTTATGCGTTATGCGTTATGGGTTGTGCGTTATGAGTCATGCGTTATGCGTTATGCGTTATGAGTAATGCGTGAAACGTTATGCGTTATTCGTTATGCGTTATGCGTTATGAGTAATGCGTGATCCGTTATGTGTTATGCGTTATGCGTTATGAGTAATGCGTGATCCGTTATGCGTTACGCGTTATGAGTAATGCGTGATCCATTATGCGTTATGCGTTATGCATTATGCGTTATGCGTTATGCGTTATGCGTTATGCTTTATGCGTTACGCGTTATGCGTTATGCGATTTGCGTTATGCGTTATGCGTTATGCGTTATGCGTTATGCGTTGTGCGTTATGCGTTATGCGTTATGCGATTTGCGTTATGCGTTATGCGTTATGCGTTATGCGTTATGCGTTATGCGTTATGCGATTTGCGTTATGCGTTATGCGTTATGGGTTGTGCGTTATGAGTCATGCGTTATGCGTTATGCGTTATGAGTAATGCGTGAAACGTTATGCGTTATTCGTTATGCGTTATGCGTTATGCGTTATGCGTTAGGCGTTATGCGTTATGCGTTATGCGATTTGCGTTATGCGTTATGCGTTATGCGTTATGCGTTATGCGTTATGCATTATGCGTTATGCGTTATGCGTTATGCGTTATGCTTTATGCGTTACGCGTTATGCGTTATGCGATTTGCGTTATGCGTTATGCGTTATGCGTTATGCGTTATGCGTTGTGCGTTATGCGTTATGCGTTATGCGATTTGCGTTATGCGTTATGCGTTATGCGTTATGCGTTATGCGTTATGCGATTTGCGTTATGCGTTATGCGTTATGGGTTGTGCGTTATGAGTCATGCGTTATGCGTTATGCGTTATGAGTAATGCGTGAAACGTTATGCGTTATTCGTTATGCGTTATGCGTTATGCGTTATGCGTTATGAGTAATGCGTGATCCGTTATGCGTTATGCGTTATGCGTTATGCGTTATGCGTTATGCGTTATGCGTTATGCGTTATGCGTTATGCGTTATGCGTTATGCGTTATGCGTTATGAGTAATGCGTGATCCGTTATGCGTTAAGCTTTATGCGTTACGCGTTATGCGTTATGCGTTATGCGTTATGCGTTATGCGTTATGCGTTATGCGTTATGTGTTATGCGTTGTGCGTTATCCGCTATGCGTTATGCGTTTTGCGTTATGCGTTATGCGTTATGAGTTGTGCGTTATACGTTATGCGTTATGCGTTATGCGTTATGCGTTATGCGTTATGCGATTTGCGTTATGCGTTATGCGGTATGAGTTATGCGTTATGCGTTATGCGTAATGAGTTATGCGTTTTTGCGTTATGCGTTATGCGCTATGCGTTATGCGTTATGTGTTATGCGTTGTTCGTTATCCGCTGTGCGTTATGCGTTTTGCGTTATGCGTTATGCGTTATGCGTTATGAGTTGTGCGTTATACGTTATGCGTTATGCGTTATGCGTTATGCGTTATGAGTAATGCGTGAAAAGTTATGCGTTATTCGTTATGCGTTATGCGTTATGAGTAATGCGTGATCCGTTATGCGTTATGCGTTATGCGCTATGAGTAATGCGTGATCCGTTATGCGTTATGCGTTATGAGTAATGCGTGATCCGTTATGCGTTATGCGTTATGCATTAAGCGTTATGCGTTATGCGTTATGCGTTATGCGTTATGCGTTATGCGTTATGCGTTATGCGTGATCCGTTATGCGTTATGCGTTATGCATTAAGCGTTATGCGTTATGCGTTATGCGTTATGCGTTATGCGTCATGCGTTATGCGTTATGCGTTACGCGTTATGCGTTATGCGATTTGCGTTATGCGTTACGCGTTATGCGTTATGCGTTATGCGTTATGCGTTATGGGTTGTGCGGTATGAGTCATGCGTTATGCGTTATGCGTTTTGCTTTATGCGTTATGCGTTATGGGTTATGCGTTATGCGTTATGCGTTATGAGTAATACGTGATCCGTTATGCGTTATGCGTTATGCGTTATGCGTTATGCGTTATGCGTTATGCGTTATGCGTTATGCGTTATGCGTTATGCGTTATGCGTTATGAGTAATGCGTGATCCGTTATGTGTTATGCGTTATGCGTTATGAGTAATGCGTGATCCGTTATGCGTTACGCGTTATGAGTAATGCGTGATCCATTATGCGTTATGCGTTATGCATTATGCGTTATGCGTTATGCGTTATGCGTTATGCTTTATGCGTTACGCGTTATGCGTTATGCGATTTGCGTTATGCGTTATGCGTTATGCGTTATGCGTTATGCGTTGTGCGTTATGCGTTATGCGTTATGCGATTTGCGTTATGCGTTATGCGTTATGCGTTATGCGTTATGCGTTATGCGATTTGCGTTATGCGTTATGCGTTATGGGTTGTGCGTTATGAGTCATGCGTTATGCGTTATGCGTTATGAGTAATGCGTGAAACGTTATGCGTTATTCGTTATGCGTTATGCGTTATGCGTTATGCGTTATGAGTAATGCGTGATCCGTTATGCGTTATGCGTTATGCGTTATGCGTTATGCGTTATGCGTTATGCGTTATGCGTTATGCGTTATGCGTTATGAGTAATGCGTGATCCGTTATGCGTTAAGCTTTATGCGTTACGCGTTATGCGTTATGCGTTATGCGTTATGCGTTATGCGTTATGCGTTATGCGTTATGTGTTATGCGTTGTGCGTTATCCGCTATGCGTTATGCGTTTTGCGTTATGCGTTATGCGTTATGAGTTGTGCGTTATACGTTATGCGTTATGCGTTAGGCGTTATGCGTTATGCGTTATGCGATTTGCGTTATGCGTTATGCGTTATGCGTTATGCGTTATGCGTTATGCGTTATGCATTATGCGTTATGCGTTATGCGTTATGCGTTATGCTTTATGCGTTACGCGTTATGCGTTATGCGATTTGCGTTATGCGTTATGCGTTATGCGTTATGCGTTATGCGTTGTGCGTTATGCGTTATGCGTTATGCGATTTGCGTTATGCGTTATGCGTTATGCGTTATGCGTTATGCGTTATGAGTAATGCGTGATCCGTTATGCGTTATGCGTTATGCGTTATGCGTTATGCGTTATGCGTTATGCGTTATGCGTTATGCGTTATGCGTTATGAGTAATGCGTGATCCGTTATGCGTTAAGCTTTATGCGTTACGCGTTATGCGTTATGCGTTATGCGTTATGCGTTATGCGTTATGCGTTATGCGTTATGTGTTATGCGTTGTGCGTTATCCGCTATGCGTTATGCGTTTTGCGTTATGCGTTATGCGTTATGAGTTGTGCGTTATACGTTATGCGTTATGCGTTATGCGTTATGCGTTATGCGTTATGCGATTTGCGTTATGCGTTATGCGGTATGAGTTATGCGTTATGCGTTATGCGTAATGAGTTATGCGTTTTTGCGTTATGCGTTATGCGTTATGCGTTATGCGTTATGTGTTATGCGTTGTGCGTTATCCGCTGTGCGTTATGCGTTTTGCGTTATGCGTTATGCGTTATGAGTTGTGCGTTATACGTTATGCGTTATGCGTTATGCGTTATGCGTTATGAGTAATGCGTGAAAAGTTATGCGTTATTCGTTATGCGTTATGCGTTATGAGTAATGCGTGATCCGTTATGCGTTATGCGTTATGCGCTATGAGTAATGCGTGATCCGTTATGCGTTATGCGTTATGAGTAATGCGTGATCCGTTATGCGTTATGCGTTATGCATTAAGCATTATGCGTTATGCGTTATGCGTTATGCGTTATGCGTTATGCGTTATGCGTTATGCGTTATGCGTGATCCGTTATGCGTTATGCGTTATGCATTAAGCGTTATGCGTTATGCGTTATGCGTTATGCGTTATGCGTCATGCGTTATGCGTTATGCGTTATGCGTTATGCGTTATGCGTTATGCGTTATGCGTTATGCGTTATGCGTTATGCGTTATGCGTTATGCGTTATGCGTTATGCGTCATGCGTTATGCGTTATGCGTTATGCGTTATGCGATTTGCGTTATGCTTTATGCGTTGTGCGTTATCCGCTATGCGTTATGCGTTTTGCGTTATGCGTTATGCGTTATGAGTTGTGCGTTATACGTTATGCGTTATGCGTTATGCGTTATGCGTTATGCGTTATGCGATTTGCGTTATGCGTTATGCGGTATGAGTTATGCGTTATGCGTAATGAGTTATGCGTTTTTGCGTTATGCGTTATGCGTTATGCGTTATGCGTTATGTGTTATGCGTTGTGCGTTATCCGCTGTGCGTTATGCGTTTTGCGTTATGCGTTATGCGTTATGAGTTGTGCGTTATACGTTATGCGTTATGCGTTATGCGTTATGCGTTATGAGTAATGCGTGAAAAGTTATGCGTTATTCGTTATGCGTTATGCGTTATGAGTAATGCGTGATCCGTTATGCGTTATGCGTTATGCGCTATGAGTAATGCGTGATCCGTTATGCGTTATGCGTTATGAGTAATGCGTGATCCGTTATGCGTTATGCGTTATGCATTAAGCGTTATGCGTTATGCGTTATGCGTTATGCGTTATGCGTTATGCGTTATGCGTTATGCGTGATCCGTTATGCGTTATGCGTTATGCATTAAGCGTTATGCGTTATGCGTTATGCGTTATGCGTTATGTGTTATGCGTTATCTGTTATGCGTTATGCGTTATGCGTTATGCGTCATGCGTTATGCGTTATGCGTTATGCGTTATGCGTTATGCGTTATGCGTTATGCGTTATGCGTTATGCGTTATGCGTTATGCGTTATGCGTTATGCGTTATGCGTTATGCGTCATGCGTTATGCGTTATGCGTTATGCGTTATGCGATTTGCGTTATGCTTTATGGGTTGTGCGTTATGAGTCATTCGTTATGCGTTATGCGTTTTGCATTGTGCGTAATGCGTTATGGGTTATGCGTTATGCGTTATGCGTCATGCGTTATGAGTAATGCGTGATCCGTTATGTGTTATGCGTTATGCGCTATGCGTTATGCGTTATGCGTTATGCGTTATGAGTCATGAGTTATGCGTTATGCGTTATGAGTAATGCGTGATCCGTTATGCGTTATGCGTTATGCGTTATGCGTTATGCGTTATGCGTTATGCGTTACGCGTTATGCGTTATGCGTTATGCGGTATGCGTTATGCGTTATGCGTTATGCGTTATGCGTTATGCGTTATGCGTTATGCGTTATGCGTTATGCGTTATGCGTTATGCGTTATGCGTTATGCGTTATGCGTTATGCGTTATGCGTTAGGCGTTATGCGTTATGCGTTATGTGTTATGCGTTGTGCGTTATCCGCTATGCGTTATGCGTTTTGCGTTATGCGTTATGCGTTATGAGTAATGCGTGAAACGTTATGCGTTATTCGTTATGCGTTATGCGTTATGCGTTATGAGTAATGCGTGATCCGTTATGCGTTATGCGTTATGCGCTATGAGTAATGCGTGATCCGTTATGCGTTATGCGTTATGAGTAATGCGTGATCCGTTATGCGTTATGCGTTATGCATTAAGCGTTATGCGTTATGCGTTATGCGTTATGCGTTATGCGTTATGCGTTATGCGTTATGCTTTATGCATTATACGTTATGCGTTATGCGATTTGCGTTATGCGTTATGCGTTATGGGTTGTGCGTTATGAGTCATTCGTTATGCGTTATGCGTTTTGCTTTGTGCGATATGCGTTATGGGTTATGCGTTATGCGTTATGCGTCATGCGTTATGAGTAATGCGAGATCCGTTATGTGTTATGCGTTATGCGCTATGCGTTATGCGTTATGCGTTATGCGTTATGCGTTATGCGTTATGCGTTATGCGTTATGCGTTATGCGGTATGCGTTATGCGTTATGCGTTATGCGTTATGCGTTATGCGTTATGCGTTATGCGTTATGCTTTATGCGTTATGCGTTATGCGTTATGCGATTTGCGTTATGCGTTATGCGTTATGCGTTATGCGTTATGCGTTATGCGTTATGCGTTATGCGTTATGCGTTTTGCTTTATGCGTTATGCGTTATGGGTTATGCGTTATGCGTTATGCGTTATGCGTTATGAGTAATGCGTGATCCGTTATGTGTTATGCGTTATGCGTTATGAGTAATGCGTGATCCGTTATGCGTTATGCGTTATGAGTAATGCTTGATCCGTTATGCGTTATGCGTTATGCGTTATGCATTATGCGTTATGCGTTATGCGTTATGCGTTATGCTTTATGCGTTACGCGTTATGCGTTATGCGATTTGCGTTATGCGTTATGCGTTATAAGTCATGCGTGATCCGTTATGCGTTATGCGTTATGCGCTATGAGTAATGCGTGATCCGTTATGCCTTATGCGTTATGAGTAATGCGTGATCCGTTATGCGTTATGCGATTTGCGTTATGCGTTATGCGTTATGCGTTGTGCGTTATGAGTCATTCGTTATGCGTTATGCGTTTTGCTTTGTGCGTTATGCGTTATGGGTTATGCGTTATGCGTTATGCGTTTTGCTTTATGCGTTATGCGTTATGGGTTATGCGTTATGCATTATGCGTTATGCGTTATGCGTTATGCGTTATGCGTTATGCGTTACGCGTAATGCGTTATGCGTTATGAGTAATGCGTGATCCGTTATGCGTTATGCGTTATGAGTAATGCGTGATCCGTTTTGCGTTATGCGTTATGCATTATGCGTTATGCGTTATGCGTTATGCGTTATGCGTTATGCTTTATGAGTTATGCGTTATGCGTTATGCGATTTGCGTTCTGCGTTATGCGTTATGCGTTATGCGTTATGCGTTATGCGTTATGCGTTATGCGTTATGCGTTATGCGTTATGCGTTATGCGTTATGCGATTTGCGTTATGCGTTATGGGTTGTGCGTTATGAGTCATGCGTTATGCGTTATGCGTTTTGCTTTATGCGTTATGCGTTATGAGTAATGCGTGATCCGTTATGCGTTATGCGTTATGAGTAATGCGTGATCCGTTATGCGTTATGCGTTATGCATTATGCGTTATGCGTTATGCGTTATGCGTTATGCTTTATGCGTTACGCGTTATGCGTTATGCTTTATGCATTGTGCGTTGTGCGTTATGCGATTTGCGTTATGCGTTATGCGTTATGGGTTGTGCGTTATGAGTCATTCGTTATGCGTTATGCGTTTTGCTTTGTGCGTAATACGTTATGGGTTATGCGTTATGCGTTATGCGTCATGCGTTATGAGTAATGCGTGATCCGTTATGTGTTATGCGTTATGCGCTATGCGTTATGCGTTATGCGTTATGCGTAATGAGTCATGCGTTATGCGTTATGCGTTATGAGTAATGCGTGATCCGTTATGCGTTATGCGTTATGCGTTATGCGTTATGCGTTATGTGTTATGCGTTGTGCGTTATCCGCTATGCGTTATGCGTTTTGCGTTATGCGTTATGCGTTATGAGTAATGCGTGAAACGTTATGCGTTATTCGTTATGCGTTATGCGTTATGCGTTATGAGTAATGCGTGATCCGTTATGCGTTATGCGTTATGCGCTATGAGTAATGCGTGATCCGTTATGCGTTATGCGTTATAAGTCATGCGTGATCCGTTATGCGTTATGCGTTATGCGCTATGAGTAATGCGTGATCCGTTATGCCTTATGCGTTATGAGTAATGCGTGATCCGTTATGCGTTATGCGATTTGCGTTATGCGTTATGCGTTATGCGTTGTGCGTTATGAGTCATTCGTTATGCGTTATGCGTTTTGCTTTGTGCGTTATGCGTTATGGGTTATGCGTTATGCGTTATGCGTTATGCGTTATGCGTCATGCGTTATGCGTTATGCGTTATGCGTTATGCGTTACGCGGTATGCGTTATGCGTTATGCGTTATGCGTTATGCGTTATGCGTTATGCGTTATTGGTTATGCGTTATGCGTTATGCGTTATGCGTTATGAGTAATGCGTGATCCGTTATGCGTTAAGCTTTATGCGTTACGCGTTATGCGTTATGCGTTATGCGTTATGCGTTATGCGTTATGCGTTATGCGTTATGAGTAATGCGTGATCCGTTATGCGTTATGCGTTATGCGTTATGCGGTTTGCGTTATGCGTTATGCGTTATGCGTTATGCGTTATGCGTTATGCGTTATGCATTATGAGTAATGCGTGATCCGTTATGCGTTAAGCTTTATGCGTTACGCGTTATGCGTTATGCGTTATGCGTTATGCGTTATGTGTTATGCGTTGTGCGTTATCCGCTATGCGTTATGCGTTTTGCGTTATGCGTTATGCGTTATGAGTTGTGCGTTATACGTTATGCGTTATGCGTTATGCGTTATGCGTTATGCGTTATGCGATTTGCGTTATGCGTTATGCGGTATGAGTTATGCGTTATGCGTTATGCGTAATGAGTTATGCGTTATGCATTATGCGTTATGCGTTATGCGTTATGCGTTATGTGATATGCGTTGTGCGTTATAAGCTGTGCGTTATGCGTTTTGAGTTATGCGTTATGCGTTATGAGTTGTGCGTTATACGTTATGCGTTATGCGTTATGCGTTATGCGTTATGAGTAATGCGTGAAAAGTTATGCGTTATTCGTTATGCGTTATGCGTTATGAGTAATGCGTGATCCGTTATGCGTTATGCGTTATGCGCTATGAGTAATGCGTGATCCGTTATGCGTTATGCGTTATGAGTAATGCGTGATCCGTTATGCGTTATGCGTTATGCATTAAGCGTTATGCGTTATGCGTTATGCGTTATGCGTTATGAGTTGTGCGTTATACGTTATGCGTTATGCGTTATGCGTTATGCGTTATGCGTTATGCGTTATGCGTTATGCGATTTGCGTTATGCGTTATGGGTTATGCGTTATGTGTTATGCGTTATGCGTTATGCGTTATGCGTTATGCGTTATGCGTTGTGCGTTATGTGTTATCCGTTATGCGTTATGCGTTATGCGTTATGCGTTATGCGTTATGGGTTATGCGTTATGCGTTATGCGTTATGCGTTATGCGTTATGCGTTATGCGTTATGCGTTATGCGTTATGCGTCATGCGTTATACGTTATGAGTAATGCGTGATCCGTTATGCGTTATGCTTTATGCGTTACGCGTTATGCGTTATGCGTTATGAGTTGTGCGTTATACGTTATGCGTTATGCGTTATGCGATTTGCGTTATGCGTTATGCGGTATGCGTTATGCGTTATGCGTTATGCGTTATGCGTTATGCGTTATGCGTTATGCGTTATGCGTTATGCGTTATGCGTTATGAGTAATGCGTGATCCGTTATGCGTTAAGCTTTATGCGTTACGCGTTATGCGTTATGCGTTATGCGTTATGCGTTATGCGTTATGCGTTATGCGTTATGAGTAATGCGTGAAACGTTATGCGTTATTCGTTATGCGTTATGCGTTATGCGTTATGCGTTATGAGTAATGCGTGATCCGTTATGCGTTATGCGTTATGCGTTATGCGGTTTGCGTTATGCGTTATGCGTTATGCGTTATGCGTTATGCGTTATGCGTTATGCGTTATGAGTAATGCGTGATCCGTTATGCGTTAAGCTTTATGCGTTACGCGTTATGCGTTATGCGTTATGCGTTATGCGTTATGCGTTATGCGTTATGCGTTATGCGTTATGCGTTATGTGTTATGCGTTGTGCGTTATCCGCTATGCGTTATGCGTTTTGCGTTATGCGTTATGCGTTATGAGTTGTGCGTTATACGTTATGCGTTATGCGTTATGCGTTATGCGTTATGCGTTATGCGTTATGCGATTTGCGTTATGCGTTATGCGTTATGAGTTGTGCGTTATACGTTATGCGTTATGCGTTATACGTTATGCGTTATGCGTTATGCGTTATGCGTTATGCGTTATGCGTTATGCGTTATGCGATTTGCGTTATGCGTTATGGGTTATGCGTTATGTGTTATGCGTTATGCGTTATGCGTTATGCGTTATGCGTTGTGCGTTATGTGTTATCCGTTATGCGTTATGCGTTATGCGTTATGCGTTATGGGTTATGCGTTATGCGTTATGCGTTATGCGTTATGCGTTATGCGTTATGCGTTATGCGTTATGCGTTATGCGTTATGCGTTATGCGTTATGCGTTATGCGTTATGCGTTATGCGTCATGCGTTATGCGTTATGAGTAATGCGTGATCCGTTATGCGTTATGCTTTATGCGTTACGCGTTATGCGTTATGCGTTATGAGTTGTGCGTTATACGTTATGCGTTATGCGTTATGCGTTATGCGATTTGCGTTATGCGTTATGCGGTATGCGTTATGCGTTATGCGTTATGCGTTATGCGTTATGCGTTATGCGCTATGCGTTATGCGTTATGCGTTATGCGTTATGCGTTATGCGTTATGCGTTATGCGTTATGCGTTATGCGTTATGTGTTATGCGTTGTGTGTTATCCGCTGTGCGTTATGCGTTTTGCGTTATGCGTTATGCGTTATGGGTTGTGCGTTATGATTCATTCGTTATGCGTTATGCGTTTTGCTTTGTGCGTAATACGTTATGGGTTATGCGTTATGCGTTATGCGTCATGCGTTATGAGTAATGCGTGATCCGTTATGTGTTATGCGTTATGCGCTATGCGTTATGCGTTATGCGTTATGCGTTATGAGTCATGCGTTATGCGTTATGCGTTATGAGTAATGCGTGATCCGTTATGCGTTATGCGTTATGCGTTATGCGTTATGCGTTATGCGTTATGCGTTATGCGTTATGCGTTATGCGTTATGCGTCATGCGTTATGCGTTATGCGTTATGCGTTATGCGATTTGCGTTATGCGTTCTGGGTTGTGCGTTATGAGTCATGCGTTATGCGTTATGCGTTTTGCTTTATGCGTTATGCGTTATGGGTTATGCGTTATGAGTTGTGAGTAATGCGTGATCCGTTATGTGTTATGCGTTATGCGTTATGCGTTATGCGTTATGCGTTATGCGTTATGCGTTATGCGTTATGCGTTATGCGTTATGCGTTATGCGTTATGCGTTATGCGTTATGCGTTATGCGTTATGCGTTATGCGTTATGCGTTATGCGTTATGCTTTATGAGTTATGCGTTATGCGTTATGCGATTTGCGTTATGCGTTATGCGTTATGCGTTATGCGTTATGCGTTATGCGTTATGCGTTATGCGTTATGCGTTATGCGTTATGCGTTATGCGTTATGCGTTATGCGTTATGCGTTATGGGTTATGCGTTATGGGTTATGCGTTATGCGTTATGCGTTATGCGTTATGCGTTATGCGTTATGCGTTATGCGTTTTGCTTTATGCGTTATGCGTTATGAGTAATGCGTTATGCGTTATGCGTTATGCGTTATGCGTTATGCGTTATGCGTTATGCGTAATGGGTTGTGCGTTATGCGTTATGCGTTATGCGTTATGCGTTATGCTTTATGCGTTATGCGTTATGGGTTATGCGTTATGAGTTATGAGTAATGCGTGATCCGTTATGTGTTATGCGTTATGCGTTATGCGTTATGCGTTATGCGTTATGCGTTATGCGTTATGCGTTATGCGTTATGCGTTATGCGTTATGCGTTATGCGTCATGCGTTATGCGTTATGCGTTATGCGTTATGCGATTTGCGTTATGCGTTCTGGGTTGTGCGTTATGAGTCATGCGTTATGCGTTATGCGTTTTGCTTTATGCGTTATGCGTTATGGGTTATGCGTTATGAGTTATGAGTAATGCGTGATCCGTTATGTGTTATGCGTTATGCGTTATGCGTTATGCGTTATGCGTTATGCGTTATGCGTTATGCGTTATGCGTTATGCGTTATGCGTTATGCGTTATGCGTTATGCGTTATGCGTTATGCGTTATGCGTTATGCGTTATGCGTTATGCGTTATGCGTTATGCGTTATGCGTTATGCGTTATGCGTTATGCTTTATGAGTTATGCGTTATGCGTTATGCGATTTGCGTTATGCGTTATGCGTTATGCGTTATGCGTTATGCGTTATGCGTTATGCGTTATGCGTTATGCGTTATGCGTTATGCGTTATGCGTTATGCGTTATGCGTTATGCGTTATGCGTTATGGGTTATGCGTTATGGGTTATGCGTTATGCGTTATGCGTTATGCGTTATGCGTTATGCGTTATGCGTTATGCGTTTTGCTTTATGCGTTATGCGTTATGAGTAATGCGTTATGCGTTATGCGTTATGCGTTATGCGTTATGCGTTATGCGTAATGGGTTGTGCGTTATGCGTTATGCATTATGCGTTATGCGTTATGCGTTATGCGTTATGCTTTATGCGTTACGCGTTATGCGTTATGCGATTTGCGTTATGCGTTATGCGTTATGCGTTATGTGTTATGCGTTATGCGTTATGGGTTGTGCGGTATGCGTTATGCGTTATGCGTTATGCGTTATGCGTCATGCGTTATGCGTTATGCGTTATGCGTTATGCGTTACGCGGTATGCGTTATGCGTTATGCGTTATGCGTTATGCGTTATGCGTTATGCGTTATTGGTTATGCGTTATGCGTTATGCGTTATGCGTTATGAGTAATGCGTGATCCGTTATGCGTTAAGCTTTATGCGTTACGCGTTATGCGTTATGCGTTATGCGTTATGCGTTATGCGTTATGCGTTATGAGTAATGCGTGATCCGTTATGCGTTATGCGTTATGCGTTATGCGGTTTGGGTTATGCGTTATGCGTTATGCGTTATGCGTTATGCGTTATGCGTTATGCATTATGAGTAATGCGTGATCCGTTATGCGTTAAGCTTTATGCGTTACGCGTTATGCGTTATGCGTTATGCGTTATGCGTTATGCGTTATGCGTTATGCGTTATGCGTTATGCGTTATGTGTTATGCGTTGTGCGTTATCCGCTATGCGTTATGCGTTTTGCGTTATGCGTTATGCGTTATGAGTTGTGCGTTATACGTTATGCGTTATGCGTTATGCGTTATGCGTTATGCGTTATGCGATTTGCGTTATGCGTTATGCGGTATGAGTTATGCGTTATGCGTTATGCGTAATGAGTTATGCGTTATGCGTTATGCGTTATGCGTTATGCGTTATGCGTTATGCGTTATGTGTTATGCGTTGTGCGTTATCCGCTATGCGTTATGCGTTTTGCGTTATGCGTTATGCGTTATGAGTTGTGCGTTATACGTTATGCGTTATGCGTTATGCGTTATGCGTTATGCGTTATGCGTTTTGCGTTATGCGTTATGCGGTATGAGTTATGCGTTATGCGTTATGCGTAATGAGTTATGCGTTATGCGTTATGCGTTATGCGTTATGCGTTATGCGTTATGCGTTATGTGATATGCGTTGTGCGTTATCCGCTGTGCGTTATACGTTTTGCGTTATGCGTTATGCGTTATGAGTTGTGCGTTATACGTTATGCGTTATGCGTTATGCGTTATGCGTTATGCGTTATGAGTAATGCGTGAAAAGTTATGCGTTATTCGTTATGCGTTATGCGTTATGAGTAATGCGTGATCCGTTATGCGTTATGCGTTATGCGCTATGAGTAATGCGTGATCCGTTATGCGTTATGCGTTATGAGTAATGCGTGATCCGTTATGCGATATGCGTTATGCATTAAGCGTTATGCGTTATGCGTTATGCGTTATGCGTTATGAGTTGTGCGTTATACGTTATGCGTTATGCGTTATGCGTTATGCGTTATGCGTTATGCGTTATGCGATTTGCGTTATGCGTTATGGGTTATGCGTTATGCGTTATGCGTTATGCGTTATGCGTTATGCGTTATGCGTTATGCGTTATGCGTTATGCGTTATGCGTTATGCGTTATGCGTTATGCGTTATGCGTTATGCGTTATGGGTTATGCGTTATGGGTTATGCGTTATGCGTTATGCGTTATGCGTTATGCGTTATGCGTTATGCGTTATGCGTTTTGCTTTATGCGTTATGCGTTATGAGTAATGCGTTATGCGTTATGCGTTATGCGTTATGCGTTATGCGTTATGCGTTATGCGTAATGGGTTGTGCGTTATGCGTTATGCATTATGCGTTATGCGTTATGCTTTATGCGTTATGCGTTATGGGTTATGCGTTATGAGTTATGAGTAATGCGTGATCCGTTATGTGTTATGCGTTATGCGTTATGCGTTATGCGTTATGCGTTATGCGTTATGCGTTATGCGTTATGCGTTATGCGTTATGCGTTATGCGTTATGCGTCATGCGTTATGCGTTATGCGTTATGCGTTATGCGATTTGCGTTATGCGTTCTGGGTTGTGCGTTATGAGTCATGCGTTATGCGTTATGCGTTTTGCTTTATGCGTTATGCGTTATGGGTTATGCGTTATGAGTTATGAGTAATGCGTGATCCGTTATGTGTTATGCGTTATGCGTTATGCGTTATGCGTTATGCGTTATGCGTTATGCGTTATGCGTTATGCGTTATGCGTTATGCGTTATGCGTTATGCGTTATGCGTTATGCGTTATGCGTTATGCGTTATGCGTTATGCGTTATGCGTTATGCGTTATGCGTTATGCGTTATGCGTTATGCGTTATGCTTTATGAGTTATGCGTTATGCGTTATGCGATTTGCGTTATGCGTTATGCGTTATGCGTTATGCGTTATGCGTTATGCGTTATGCGTTATGCGTTATGCGTTATGCGTTATGCGTTATGCGTTATGCGTTATGCGTTATGCGTTATGCGTTATGGGTTATGCGTTATGGGTTATGCGTTATGCGTTATGCGTTATGCGTTATGCGTTATGCGTTATGCGTTATGCGTTATGCGTTTTGCTTTATGCGTTATGCGTTATGAGTAATGCGTTATGCGTTATGCGTTATGCGTTATGCGTTATGCGTTATGCGTAATGGGTTGTGCGTTATGCGTTATGCATTATGCGTTATGCGTTATGCGTTATGCGTTATGCTTTATGCGTTACGCGTTATGCGTTATGCGATTTGCGTTATGCGTTATGCGTTATGCGTTATGTGTTATGCGTTATGCGTTATGGGTTGTGCGGTATGCGTTATGCGTTATGCGTTATGCGTTATGCGTCATGCGTTATGCGTTATGCGTTATGCGTTATGCGTTACGCGGTATGCGTTATGCGTTATGCGTTATGCGTTATGCGTTATGCGTTATGCGTTATTGGTTATGCGTTATGCGTTATGCGTTATGCGTTATGAGTAATGCGTGATCCGTTATGCGTTAAGCTTTATGCGTTACGCGTTATGCGTTATGCGTTATGCGTTATGCGTTATGCGTTATGCGTTATGAGTAATGCGTGATCCGTTATGCGTTATGCGTTATGCGTTATGCGGTTTGGGTTATGCGTTATGCGTTATGCGTTATGCGTTATGCGTTATGCGTTATGCATTATGAGTAATGCGTGATCCGTTATGCGTTAAGCTTTATGCGTTACGCGTTATGCGTTATGCGTTATGCGTTATGCGTTATGCGTTATGCGTTATGCGTTATGCGTTATGTGTTATGCGTTGTGCGTTATCCGCTATGCGTTATGCGTTTTGCGTTATGCGTTATGCGTTATGAGTTGTGCGTTATACGTTATGCGTTATGCGTTATGCGTTATGCGTTATGCGTTATGCGATTTGCGTTATGCGTTATGCGGTATGAGTTATGCGTTATGCGTAATGCGTAATGAGTTATGCGTTATGCGTTATGCGTTATGCGTTATGCGTTATGCGTTATGCGTTATGTGTTATGCGTTGTGCGTTATCCGCTATGCGTTATGCGTTTTGCGTTATGCGTTATGCGTTATGAGTTGTGCGTTATACGTTATGCGTTATGCGTTATGCGTTATGCGTTATGCGTTATGCGATTTGCGTTATGCGTTATGCGGTATGAGTTATGCGTTATGCGTTATGCGTAATGAGTTATGCGTTATGCGTTATGCGTTATGCGTTATGCGTTATGCGTTATGCGTTATGTGATATGCGTTGTGCGTTATCCGCTGTGCGTTATACGTTTTGCGTTATGCGTTATGCGTTATGAGTTGTGCGTTATACGTTATGCGTTATGCGTTATGCGTTATGCGTTATGCGTTATGAGTAATGCGTGAAAAGTTATGCGTTATTCGTTATGCGTTATGCGTTATGAGTAATGCGTGATCCGTTATGCGTTATGCGTTATGCGCTATGAGTAATGCGTGATCCGTTATGCGTTATGCGTTATGAGTAATGCGTGATCCGTTATGCGATATGCGTTATGCATTAAGCGTTATGCGTTATGCGTTATGCGTTATGCGTTATGAGTTATGCGTTATGCGTTATGCGTTATGCGTTATGCGTTATGCGTTATGCGTTATGCGTTATGCGATTTGCGTTATGCGTTATGGGTTATGCGTTATGTGTTATGCGTTATGCGTTATGCGTTATGCGTTATGCGTTATGCGTTATGCGATTTGCGTTATGCGTTATGGGTTATGCGTTATGTGTTATGCGTTATGCGTTATGCGTTATGCGTTATGCGTTATGCGTTATGCGTTGTGCGTTATGTGTTATCCGTTATGCGTTATGCGTTATGCGTTATGCGTTATGCGTTATGGGTTATGCGTTATGCGTTATGCGTTATGCGTTATGCGTTATGCGTTATGCGTTATGCGTTATGCGTTATGCGTTATGCGTCATGCGTTATGCGTTATGAGTAATGCGTGATCCGTTATGCGTTATGCTTTATGCGTTACGCGTTATGCGTTATGCGTTATGAGTTGTGCGTTATACGTTATGCGTTATGCGTTATGCGTTATGCGATTTGCGTTATGCGTTATGCGGTATGCGTTATGCGTTATGCGTTATGCGTTATGCGTTATGCGTTATGCGTTATGCGTTATGCGTTATGCGTTATGCGTTATGCGTTATGAGTAATGCGTGATCCGTTATGCGTTAAGCTTTATGCGTTACGCGTTATGCGTTATGCGTTATGCGTTATGCGTTATGCGTTATGCGTTATGCGTTATGCGTTATGAGTAATGCGTGAAACGTTATGCGTTATTCGTTATGCGTTATGCGTTATGCGTTATGCGTTATGAGTTATGCGTGATCCGTTATGCGTTATGCGTTATGCGTTATGCGGTTTGCGTTATGCGTTATGCGTTATGCGTTATGCGTTATGCGTTATGCGTTATGCGTTATGAGTAATGCGTGATCCGTTATGCGTTAAGCTTTATGCGTTACGCGTTATGCGTTATGCGTTATGCGTTATGCGTTATGCGTTATGCGTTATGCGTTATGCGTTATGGGTTATGCGTTGTGCGTTATCCGCTATGCGTTATGCGTTTTGCGTTATGCGTTATGCGTTATGAGTTGTGCGTTATACGTTATGCGTTATGCGTTATGCGTTATGCGTTATGCGTTATGCGATTTGCGTTATGCGTTATGCGGTATGAGTTATGCGTTATGCGTTATGCGTAATGAGTTATGCGTTATGCGTTATGCGTTATGCGTTATGCGTTATGCGTTATGCGTTATGTGTTATGCGTTGTGCGTTATCCGCTATGCGTTATGCGTTTTGCGTTATGCGTTATGCGTTATGAGTTGTGCGTTATACGTTATGCGTTATGCGTTATGCGTTATGCGTTATGCGTTATGCGATTTGCGTTATGCGTTATGCGGTATGAGTTATGCGTTATGCGTTATGCGTAATGAGTTATGCGTTATGCGTTATGCGTTATGCGTTATGCGTTATGCGTTATGCGTTATGTGATATGCGTTGTGCGTTATCCGCTGTGCGTTATACGTTTTGCGTTATGCGTTATGCGTTATGAGTTGTGCGTTATACGTTATGCGTTATGCGTTATGCGTTATGCGTTATGCGTTATGAGTAATGCGTGAAAAGTTATGCGTTATTCGTTATGCGTTATGCGTTATGAGTAATGCGTGATCCGTTATGCGTTATGCGTTATGCGCTATGAGTAATGCGTGATCCGTTATGCGTTATGCGTTATGAGTAATGCGTGATCCGTTATGCGATATGCGTTATGCATTAAGCGTTATGCGTTATGCGTTATGCGTTATGCGTTATGAGTTGTGCGTTATACGTTATGCGTTATGCGTTATGCGTTATGCGTTATGCGTTATGCGTTATGCGATTTGCGTTATGCGTTATGGGTTATGCGTTATGCGTTATGCGTTATGCGTTATGCGTTATGCGTTATGCGTTATGCGTTATGCGTTATGCGTTATGCGTTATGCGTTATGCGTTATGCGTTATGCGTTATGCGTTATGGGTTATGCGTTATGGGTTATGCGTTATGCGTTATGCGTTATGCGTTATGCGTTATGCGTTATGCGTTATGCGTTATGCGTTTTGCTTTATGCGTTATGCGTTATGAGTAATGCGTTATGCGTTATGCGTTATGCGTTATGCGTTATGCGTTATGCGTTATGCGTAATGGGTTGTGCGTTATGCGTTATGCATTATGCGTTATGCGTTATGCTTTATGCGTTATGCGTTATGGGTTATGCGTTATGAGTTATGAGTAATGCGTGATCCGTTATGTGTTATGCGTTATGCGTTATGCGTTATGCGTTATGCGTTATGCGTTATGCGTTATGCGTTATGCGTTATGCGTTATGCGTTATGCGTCATGCGTTATGCGTTATGCGTTATGCGTTATGCGATTTGCGTTATGCGTTCTGGGTTGTGCGTTATGAGTCATGCGTTATGCGTTATGCGTTTTGCTTTATGCGTTATGCGTTATGGGTTATGCGTTATGAGTTATGAGTAATGCGTGATCCGTTATGTGTTATGCGTTATGCGTTATGCGTTATGCGTTATGCGTTATGCGTTATGCGTTATGCGTTATGCGTTATGCGTTATGCGTTATGCGTTATGCGTTATGCGTTATGCGTTATGCGTTATGCGTTATGCGTTATGCGTTATGCGTTATGCGTTATGCGTTATGCGTTATGCGTTATGCGTTATGCTTTATGAGTTATGCGTTATGCGTTATGCGATTTGCGTTATGCGTTATGCGTTATGCGTTATGCGTTATGCGTTATGCGTTATGCGTTATGCGTTATGCGTTATGCGTTATGCGTTATGCGTTATGCGTTATGCGTTATGCGTTATGCGTTATGGGTTATGCGTTATGGGTTATGCGTTATGCGTTATGCGTTATGCGTTATGCGTTATGCGTTATGCGTTATGCGTTATGCGTTTTGCTTTATGCGTTATGCGTTATGAGTAATGCGTTATGCGTTATGCGTTATGCGTTATGCGTTATGCGTTATGCGTAATGGGTTGTGCGTTATGCGTTATGCATTATGCGTTATGCGTTATGCTTTATGCGTTATGCGTTATGCGTTATGCGTTATGCGTTATGCGATTTGCGTTATGCGTTATGCGTTATGCGTTATGTGTTATGCGTTATGCGTTATGGGTTGTGCGGTATGCGTTATGCGTTATGCGTTATGCGTTATGCGTCATGCGTTATGCGTTATGCGTTATGCGTTATGCGTTACGCGGTATGCGTTATGCGTTATGCGTTATGCGTTATGCGTTATGCGTTATGCGTTATGCGTTATGCGTTATGTGTTATGCGTTGTGCGTTATCCGCTATGCGTTATGCGTTTTGCGTTATGCGTTATGCGTTATGAGTTGTGCGTTATACGTTATGCGTTATGCGTTATGCGTTATGCGTTATGCGTTATGCGATTTGCGTTATGCGTTATGCGGTATGAGTTATGCGTTATGCGTAATGCGTAATGAGTTATGCGTTATGCGTTATGCGTTATGCGTTATGCGTTATGCGTTATGCGTTATGTGTTATGCGTTGTGCGTTATCCGCTATGCGTTATGCGTTTTGCGTTATGCGTTATGCGTTATGAGTTGTGCGTTATACGTTATGCGTTATGCGTTATGCGTTATGCGTTATGCGTTATGCGATTTGCGTTATGCGTTATGCGGTATGAGTTATGCGTTATGCGTTATGCGTAATGAGTTATGCGTTATGCGTTATGCGTTATGCGTTATGCGTTATGCGTTATGCGTTATGTGATATGCGTTGTGCGTTATCCGCTGTGCGTTATACGTTTTGCGTTATGCGTTATGCGTTATGAGTTGTGCGTTATACGTTATGCGTTATGCGTTATGCGTTATGCGTTATGCGTTATGAGTAATGCGTGAAAAGTTATGCGTTATTCGTTATGCGTTATGCGTTATGAGTAATGCGTGATCCGTTATGCGTTATGCGTTATGCGCTATGAGTAATGCGTGATCCGTTATGCGTTATGCGTTATGAGTAATGCGTGATCCGTTATGCGATATGCGTTATGCATTAAGCGTTATGCGTTATGCGTTATGCGTTATGCGTTATGAGTTGTGCGTTATACGTTATGCGTTATGCGTTATGCGTTATGCGTTATGCGTTATGCGTTATGCGATTTGCGTTATGCGTTATGGGTTATGCGTTATGTGTTATGCGTTATGCGTTATGCGTTATGCGTTATGCGTTATGCGTTATGCGATTTGCGTTATGCGTTATGGGTTATGCGTTATGTGTTATGCGTTATGCGTTATGCGTTATGCGTTATGCGTTATGCGTTATGCGTTGTGCGTTATGTGTTATCCGTTATGCGTTATGCGTTATGCGTTATGCGTTATGCGTTATGCGTTATGCGTTATGCGTTATGCGTTATGCGTTATGCGTTATGCGTTATGCGTTATGCGTTATGCGTTATGCGTTATGCGTCATGCGTTATGCGTTATGAGTAATGCGTGATCCGTTATGCGTTATGCTTTATGCGTTACGCGTTATGCGTTATGCGTTATGAGTTGTGCGTTATACGTTATGCGTTATGCGTTATGCGTTATGCGATTTGCGTTATGCGTTATGCGGTATGCGTTATGCGTTATGCGTTATGCGTTATGCGTTATGCGTTATGCGTTATGCGTTATGCGTTATGCGTTATGCGTTATGCGTTATGAGTAATGCGTGATCCGTTATGCGTTAAGCTTTATGCGTTAAGCGTTATGCGTTATGCGTTATGCGTTATGCGTTATGCGTTATGCGTTATGCGTTATGCGTTATGAGTAATGCGTGAAACGTTATGCGTTATTCGTTATGCGTTATGCGTTATGCGTTATGCGTTATGAGTAATGCGTGATCCGTTATGCGTTATGCGTTATGCGTTATGCGGTTTGCGTTATGCGTTATGCGTTATGCGTTATGCGTTATGCGTTATGCGTTATGCGTTATGCGTTATGAGTAATGCGTGATCCGTTATGCGTTAAGCTTTATGCGTTACGCGTTATGCGTTATGCGTTATGCGTTATGCGTTATGCGTTATGCGTTATGCGTTATGCGTTATGTGTTATGCGTTGTGCGTTATCCGCTATGCGTTATGCGTTTTGCGTTATGCGTTATGCGTTATGAGTTGTGCGTTATACGTTATGCGTTATGCGTTATGCGTTATGCGTTATGCGTTATGCGATTTGCGTTATGCGTTATGCGGTATGAGTTATGCGTTATGCGTTATGCGTAATGAGTTATGCGTTATGCGTTATGCGTTATGCGTCATGCGTTATGCGTTATGAGTAATGCGTGATCCGTTATGCGTTATGCTTTATGCGTTACGCGTTATGCGTTATGCGTTATGAGTTGTGCGTTATACGTTATGCGTTATGCGTTATGCGTTATGCGATTTGCGTTATGCGTTATGCGGTATGCGTTATGCGTTATGCGTTATGCGTTATGCGTTATGCGTTATGCGTTATGCGTTATGCGTTATGCGTTATGCGTTATGCGTTATGCGTTATGAGTAATGCGTGATCCGTTATGCGTTAAGCTTTATGCGTTACGCGTTATGCGTTATGCGTTATGCGTTATGCGTTATGCGTTATGCGTTATGCGTTATGCGTTATGAGTAATGCGTGAAACGTTATGCGTTATTCGTTATGCGTTATGCGTTATGCGTTATGCGTTATGAGTAATGCGTGATCCGTTATGCGTTATGCGTTATGCGTTATGCGGTTTGCGTTTTGCGTTATGCGTTATGCGTTATGAGTTGTGCGTTATACGTTATGCGTTATGCGTTATGCGTTATGCGTTATGCGTTATGCGTTATGCGATTTGTGTTATGCGTTATGCGGTATGAGTTATGCGTTATGCGTTATGCGTAATGAGTTATGCGTTATGCGTTATGCGTTATGCGTTATGCGTTATGCGTTATGTGATATGCGTTGTGCGTTATCCGCTGTACGTTATGCGTTTTGCGTTATGCGTTATGCGTTATGAGTTGTGCGTTATACGTTATGCGTTATGCGTTATGCGTTATGCGTTATGCGTTATGAGTAATGCGTGAAAAGTTATGCGTTATTCGTTATGCGTTATGCGTTATGAGTAATGCGTGATCCGTTATGCGTTATGCGTTATGCGCTATGAGTAATGCGTGATCCGTTATGCGTTATGCGTTATGAGTAATGCGTGATCCGTTATGCGTTATGCGTTATGCATTAAGCGTTATGCGTTATGCGTTATGCGTTATGCGTTATGAGTTGTGCGTTATACGTTATGCGTTATGCGTTATGCGTTATGCGTTATGCGTTATGCGTTATGCGTTATGCGAATTGCGTTATGCGTTATGGGTTATGCGTTATGTGTTATGCGTTATGCGTTATGCGTTATGCGTTATGCGTTATGCGTTGTGCGTTATGTGTTATCCGTTATGCGTTATGCGTTATGCGTTATGCGTTATGGGTTATGCGTTATGCGTTATGCGTTATGCGTTATGCGTTATGCGTTATGCGTTATGCGTTATGCGTTATGCGTTATGCGTTATGCGTTATGCGTTATGCGTTATGCGTTATGCGTTATGCGTCATGCGTTATGCGTTATGAGTAATGCGTGATCCGTTATGCGTTATGCTTTATGCGTTACGCGTTATGCGTTATGCGTTATGAGTTGTGCGTTATACGTTATGCGTTATGCGTTATGCGTTATGCGATTTGCGTTATGCGTTATGCGGTATGCGTTATGCGTTATGCGTTATGCGTTATGCGTTATGCGTTATGCGCTATGCGTTATGCGTTATGCGTTATGCGTTATGCGTTATGCGTTATGCGTTATGCGTTATGCGTTATGCGTTATGTGTTATGCGTTGTGTGTTATCCGCTGTGCGTTATGCGTTTTGCGTTATGCGTTATGCGTTATGCGTTATGCGTTATGCTTTATGCGTTACGCGTTATGCGTTATGCGTTATGCGTTATGCGGTATGCGTTATGCGTTATGCGTTATGCGTTATGGGTTGTGCGGTATGAGTCATGCGTTATGCGTTATGCGTTTTGCTTTATGCGTTATGCGTTATGGGTTATGCGTTATGCGTTATGCGTTATGAGTAATGCGTGATCCGTTATGTGTTATGCGTTATGCGTTATGAGTAATGCGTGACCCGTTATGCGTTACGCGTTATGAGTAATGCGTGATCCATTATGCGTTATGCGTTATGCATTATGCGTTATGCGTTATGCGTTATGCGTTATGCTTTATGCGTTACGCGTTATGCGTTATGCGATTTGCGTTATGCGTTATGCGTTATGCGTTATGCGTAATGGGTTGTGCGTTATGAGTCATGCGTTATGAGTTGTGCGTTATACGTTATGCGTTATGCGTTATGCGTTATGCGTTATGCGATTTGCGTTATGCGTTATGCGTTATGCGTTATGCGTTATGCGATTTGCGTTATGCGTTATGCGTTATGGGTTGTGCGTTATGAGTCATGCGTTATGCGTTATGCGTTTTGCTTTATGCGTTATGCGTTATGCGTTATGCGTTATGCGTTATGCGTTATGCGTTATGCGTTATGCGTTATGCGTTATGCGTTATGCGTTATGCGTTATGCGATTTGCGTTATGCGTTATGCGTTTTGCGTTATGCGTTATGCGTTATGCGTTATGGGTTATGCGTTATGCGTTATGCGTTATGCGTTATGCGTTATGCGTTATGCGTTATGCGTTCTGCGTTATGCGTTATGCGTTATGCGTTATGCGTTATGCGTTATGCGTTATGCGTTATGCGTTATGCGTGATCCGTTATGCGTTATGCGTTATGAGTAATGCGTGATCCGTTATGCGTTATGCGTTATGCATTTTGCGTTATGCGTTATGCGTTATGCGTTATGCTTTATGCGTTACGCGTTATGCGTTATGCGATTTGCGTTATGCGTTACGCGTTATGCGTTATGCGTTATGCGTTATGCGTTATGGGTTGTGCGGTATGAGTCATGCGTTATGCGTTATGCGTTTTGCTTTATGCGTTATGCGTTATGGGTTATGCGTTATGCGTTATGCGTTATGAGTAATACGTGATCCGTTATGTGTTATGCGTTATGCGTTATGCGTTATGCGTTATGCGTTATGCGTTATGCGTTATGCGTTATGCGTTATGCGTTATGAGTAATGCGTGATCCGTTATGTGTTATGCGTTATGCGTTATGAGTAATGCGTGATCCGTTATGCGTTACGCGTTATGAGTAATGCGTGATCCATTATGCGTTATGCGTTATGCATTATGCGTTATGCGTTATGCGTTATGAGTTATGCTTTATGCGTTACGCGTTATGCGTTATGCGATTTGCGTTATGCGTTATGCGTTATGCGTTATGCGTTATGCGTTGTGCGTTATGCGTTATGCGTTATGCGATTTGCGTTTTGCGTTATGCGTTATGCGTTATGCGTTATGCGTTATGCGATTTGCGTTATGCGTTATGCGTTATGGGTTGTGCGTTATGAGTCATGCGTTATGCGTTATGCGTTATGAGTAATGCGTGAAACGTTATGCGTTATTCGTTATGCGTTATGCGTTATGCGTTATGCGTTATGAGTAATGCGTGATCCGTTATGCGTTATGCGTTATGCGTTATGCGTTATGCGTTATGCGTTATGCGTTATGCGTTATGCGTTATGCGTTATGAGTAATGCGTGATCCGTTATGCGTTAAGCTTTATGCGTTACGCGTTATGCGTTATGCGTTATGCGTTATGCGTTATGCGTTATGTGTTATGCGTTGTGCGTTATCCGCTATGCGTTATGCGTTTTGCGTTATGCGTTATGCGTTATGAGGAGTGCGTTATACGTTATGCGTTATGCGTTATGCGTTATGCGTTATGCGTTATGCGATTTGCGTTATGCGTTATGCGGTATGAGTTATGCGTTATGCGTTATGCGTAATGAGTTATGCGTTATGCGTTATGCGTTATGCGTTATGCGTTATGCGTTATGTGTTATGCGTTGTGCGTTATCCGCTGTGCGTTATGCGTTTTGCGTTATGCGTTATGCGTTATGCGTTATGAGTTGTGCGTTATACGTTATGCGTTATGCGTTATGCGTTATGCGTTATGCGTTATGAGTAATGCGTGAAAAGTTATGCGTTATTCGTTATGCGTTATGCGTTATGAGTAATGCGTGATCCGTTATGCGTTATGCGTTATGCATTAAGCGTTATGCGTTATGCGTTATGCGTTATGCGTTATGCGTTATGCGTTATGCGTTATGCGTTATGCGTGATCCGTTATGCGTTATGCGTTATGCATTAAGCGTTATGCGTTATGCGTTATGCGTTATGCGTTATGCGTTATGCGTTATGCGTTATGCGTTATGCGTTATGCGTTATGCGTCATGCGTTATGCGTTATGCGTTATGCGTTATGCGTTATGCGTTATGCGTTATGCGTTATGCGTTATGCGTTATGCGTTATGCGTTATGCGTTATGCGTTATGCGTTATGCGTCATGCGTTATGCGTTATGCGTTATGCGTTATGCGATTTGCGTTATGCTTTATGGGTTGTGCGTTATGAGTCATTCGTTATGCGTTATGCGTTTTGCATTGTGCGTAATGCGTTATGGGTTATGCGTTATGCGTTATGCGTCATGCGTTATGAGTAATGCGTGATCCGTTATGTGTTATGCGTTATGCGCTATGCGTTATGCGTTATGCGTTATGCGTTATGCGTTATGAGTCATGAGTTATGCGTTATGCGTTATGAGTAATGCGTGATCCGTTATGCGTTATGCGTTATGCGTTATGCGTTATGCGTTATGCGTTATGCGTTATGCGTTATGCGGTATGCGTTATGCGTTATGCGTTATGCGTTATGCGTTATGCGTTATGCGTTATGCGTTATGCGTTATGCGTTATGCGTTATGCGTTATGCGTTATGCGTTATGCGTTATGCGTTATGCGTTAGGCGTTATGCGTTATGCGTTATGTGTTATGCGTTGTGCGTTATCCGCTATGCGTTATGCGTTTTGCGTTATGCGTTATGCGTTATGAGTAATGCGTGAAACGTTATGCGTTATTCGTTATGGGTTATGCGTTATGCGTTATGAGTAATGCGTGATCCGTTATGCGTTATGCGTTATGCGCTATGAGTAATGCGTGATCCGTTATGCGTTATGCGTTATGAGTAATGCGTGATCCGTTATGCGTTATGCGTTATGCATTAAGCGTTATGCGTTATGCGTTATGCGTTATGCGTTATGCGTTATGCGTTATGCGTTATGCGTTATGCTTTATGCATTATACGTTATGCGTTATGCGATTTGCGTTATGCGTTATGCGTTATGGGTTGTGCGTTATGAGTCATTCGTTATGCGTTTTGCTTTGTGCGATATGCGTTATGGGTTATGCGTTATGCGTTATGCGTCATGCGTTATGAGTAATGCGAGATCCGTTATGTGTTATGCGTTATGCGCTATGCGTTATGCGTTATGCGTTATGCGTTATGCGTTATGCGTTATGCGTTATGCGTTATGCGGTATGCGTTATGCGTTATGCGTTATGCGTTATGCGTTATGCGTTATGCGTTATGCTTTATGCGTTATGCGTTATGCGTTATGCGATTTGCGTTATGCGTTATGCGTTATGCGTTATGCGTTATGCGTTATGCGTTATGCGTTATGCGTTATGCGTTATGCGTTATGCGTTTTGCTTTATGCGTTATGCGTTATGGGTTATGCGTTATGCGTTATGCGTTATGCGTTATGAGTAATGCGTGATCCGTTATGTGTTATGCGTTATGCGTTATGAGTAATGCGTGATCCGTTATGCGTTATGCGTTATGAGTAATGCGTGATCCGTTATGCGTTATGCGTTATGCGTTATGCGTTATGCGTTATGCGTTATGCGTTATGCGTTATGCTTTATGCGTTACGCGTTATGCGTTATGCGATTTGCGTTATGCGTTATGCGTTATAAGTCATGCGTGATCCGTTATGCGTTATGCGTTATGCGCTATGAGTAATGCGTGATCCGTTATGCCTTATGCGTTATGAGTAATGCGTGATCCGTTATGCGTTATGCGATTTGCGTTATGCGTTATGCGTTATGCGTTGTGCGTTATGAGTCATTCGTTATGCGTTATGCGTTTTGCTTTGTGCGTTATGCGTTATGGGTTATGCGTTATGCGTTATGCGTTTTGCTTTATGCGTTATGCGTTATGGGTTATGCGTTATGCATTATGCGTTATGCGTTATGCGTTATGCGTTATGCGTTACGCGTAATGCGTTATGCGTTATGAGTAATGCGTGATCCGTTATGCGTTATGCGTTATGAGTAATGCGTGATCCGTTTTGCGTTATGCGTTATGCATTATGTGTTATGCGTTATGCGTTATGCGTTATGCGTTATGCTTTATGAGTTATGCGTTATGCGTTATGCGATTTGCGTTCTGCGTTATGCGTTATGCGTTATGCGTTATGCGTTATGCGTTATGCGTTATGCGATTTGCGTTATGCGTTATGCGTTATGCGTTATGCGATTTGCGTTATGCGTTATGCGTTATGGGTTGTGCGTTATGAGTCATGCGTTATGCGTTATGCGTTTTGCTTTATGCGTTATGCGTTATGAGTAATGCGTGATCCGTTATGCGTAATGCGTTATGAGTAATGCGTGATCCGTTATGCGTTATGCGTTATGCATTATGCGTTATGCGTTATGCGTTATGCGTTATGCTTTATGCGTTACGCGTTATGCGTTATGCTTTATGCATTGTGCGTTGTGCGTTATGCGATTTGCGTTATGCGTTATGCGTTATGGGTTGTGCGTTATGAGTCATTCGTTATGCGTTATGCGTTTTGCTTTGTGCGTAATACGTTATGGGTTATGCGTTATGCGTTATGCGTCATGCGTTATGAGTAATGCGTGATCCGTTATGTGTTATGCGTTATGCGCTATGCGTTATGCGTTATGCGTTATGCGTTATGAGTCATGCGTTATGCGTTATGCGTTATGAGTAATGCGTGATCCGTTATGCGTTATGCGTTATGCGTTATGCGTTATGCGTTATGCGTTATGCGTTATGCGTTATGCGTTATGCGTTATGCGTCATGCGTTATGCGTTATGCGTTATGCGATTTGCGTTATGCGTTCTGGGTTGTGCGTTATGAGTCATGCGTTATGCGTTATGCGTTTTGCTTTATGCGTTATGCGTTATAGGTTATGCGTTATGAGTTATGCGTTTTGCGTTATGCGTTATGCGTTATGCGATTTGCGTTATGCGTTATGGGTTATGCGTTATGTGTTATGCGTTATGCGTTATGCGTTATGCGTTATGCGTTATGCGTTATGCGTTATGTGTTATGCGTTGTGCGTTATCCGCTGTGCGTTATGCGTTTTGCGTTATGCGTTATGCGTTATGCGTTATGAGTTGTGCGTTATACGTTATGCGTTATGCGTTATGCGTTATGCGTTATGCGTTATGAGTAATGCGTGAAAAGTTATGCGTTATTCGTTATGCGTTATGCGTTATGAGTAATGCGTGATCCGTTATGCGTTATGCGTTATGCGCTATGAGTAATGCGTGATCCGTTATGCGTTATGCGTTATGAGTAATGCGTGATCCGTTATGCGTTATGCGTTATGCATTAAGCGTTATGCGTTATGCGTTATGCGTTATGCGTTATGCGTTATGCGTTATGCGTGATCCGTTATGCGTTATGCGTTATGCATTAAGCGTTATGCGTTATGCGTTATGCGTTATGCGTTATGCGTTATGCGTTATGCGTTATGCGTTATGCGTTATGCGTTATGCGTCATGCGTTATGCGTTATGCGTTATGCGTTATGCGATTTGCGTTATGCTTTATGGGTTGTGCGTTATGAGTCGTTCGTTATGCGTTATGCGTTTTGCATTGTGCGTAATGCGTTATGGGTTATGCGTTATGCGTTATGCGTCATGCGTTATGAGTAATGCGTGATCCGTTATGTGTTATGCGTTATGCGCTATGCGTTATGCGTTATGCGTTATGCGTTATGAGTCATGAGTTATGCGTTATGCGTTATGAGTAATGCGTGATCCGTTATGCGTTATGCGTTATGCGTTATGCGTTATGCGTTATGCGTTATGCGTTATGCGTTATGCGTTATGCGTTATGCGTTATGCGTTATGCGTTATGCGGTATGCGTTATGCGTTATGCGTTATGCGTTATGCGTTATGCGTTATGCGTTATGCGTTATGCGTTATGCGTTATGCGTTATGCGTTAGGCGTTATGCGTTATGCGTTATGTGTTATGCGTTGTGCGTTATCCGCTATGCGTTATGCGTTTTGCGTTATGCGTTATGCGTTATGAGTAATGCGTGAAACGTTATGCGTTATTCGTTATGCGTTATGCGTTATGCGTTATGAGTAATGCGTGATCCGTTATGCGTTATGCGTTATGCGCTATGAGTAATGCGTGATCCGTTATGCGTTATGCGTTATGAGTAATGCGTGATCCGTTATGCGTTATGCGTTATGCATTAAGCGTTATGCGTTATGCGTTATGCGTTATGCGTTATGCGTTATGCGTTATGCTTTATGCATTATACGTTATGCGTTATGCGATTTGCGTTATGCGTTATGCGTTATGGGTTGTGCGTTATGAGTCATTCGTTATGCGTAATGCGTTTTGCTTTGTGCGATATGCGTTATGGGTTATGCGTTATGCGTTATGCGTCATGCGTTATGAGTAATGCGAGATCCGTTATGTATATGCGTTATGCGCTATGCGTTATGCGTTATGCGTTATGCGTTATGCGTTATGCGTTATGCGTTATGCGGTATGCGTTATGCGTTATGCGTTATGCGTTATGCGTTATGCGTTATGCGTTATGCGTTATGCTTTATGCGTTATGCGTTATGCGTTATGCGATTTGCGTTATGCGTTATGCGTTATGCGTTATGCGTTATGCGTTATGCGTTATGCGTTATGCGTTATGCGTTTTGCTTTATGCGTTATGCGTTATGGGTTATGCGTTATGCGTTATGCGTTATGCGTTATGAGTAATGCGTGATCCGTTATGTGTTATGCGTTATGCGTTATGAGTAATGCGTGATCCGTTATGCGTTATGCGTTATGAGTAATGCGTGATCCGTTATGCGTTATGCGTTATGCGTTATGCATTATGCGTTATGCGTTATGCGTTATGCGTTATGCTTTATGCGTTACGCGTTATGCGTTATGCGATTTGCGTTATGCGTTATGCGTTATAAGTCATGCGTGATCCGTTATGCGTTATGCGTTATGCGCTATGAGTAATGCGTGATCCGTTATGCCTTATGCGTTATGAGTAATGCGTGATCCGTTATGCGTTATGCGATTTGCGTTATGCGTTATGCGTTATGCGTTGTGCGTTATGAGTCATTCGTTATGCGTTATGCGTTTTGCTTTGTGCGTTATGCGTTATGGGTTATGCGTTATGCGTTTTGCTTTATGCGTTATGCGTTATGGGTTATGCGTTATGCATTATGCGTTATGCGTTATGCGCTATGCGTTATGCGTTATGCGTTACGCGTAATGCGTTATGCGTTATGAGTAATGCGTGATCCGTTATGCGTTATGCGTTATGAGTAATGCGTGATCCGTTTTGCGTTATGCGTTATGCATTATGCGTTATGCGTTATGCGTTATGCGTTATGCGTTATGCTATATGAGTTATGCGTTATGCGTTATGCGATTTGCGTTCTGCGTTATGCGTTATGCGTTATGCGTTATGCGTTATGCGTTATGCGTTATGCGATTTGCGTTATGCGTTATGCGTTATGCGTTATGCGTTATGAGTAATGCGTGATCCGTTATGCGTTATGCGTTATGCATTATGCGTTATGCGTTATGCGTTATGCGTTATGCGTTATGCGTTATGCGGTATGCGTTATGCGTTATGCGTTATGCGTTATGCGTTATGCGTTATGCGTTATGCGTTATGCGTTATGCGTTATGAGTAATGCGTGATCCGTTATGCGTTATGCGTTATGCGTTATGCATTATGCGTTATGCGTTATGCGTTATGCGTTATGCTTTATGCGTTACGCGTTATGCGTTATGCGATTTGCGTTATGCGTTATGCGTTATAAGTCATGCGTGATCCGTTATGCGTTATGCGTTATGCGCTATGAGTAATGCGTGATCCGTTATGCCTTATGCGTTATGAGTAATGCGTGATCCGTTATGCGTTATGCGATTTGCGTTATGCGTTATGCGTTATGCGTTGTGCGTTATGAGTCATTCGTTATGCGTTATGCGTTTTGCTTTGTGCGTTATGCGTTATGGGTTATGCGTTATGCGTTTTGCTTTATGCGTTATGCGTTATGGGTTATGCGTTATGCATTATGCGTTATGCGTTATGCGCTATGCGTTATGCGTTATGCGTTACGCGTAATGCGTTATGCGTTATGAGTAATGCGTGATCCGTTATGCGTTATGCGTTATGAGTAATGCGTGATCCGTTTTGCGTTATGCGTTATGCATTATGCGTTATGCGTTATGCGTTATGCGTTATGCGTTATGCTTTATGAGTTATGCGTTATGCGTTATGCGATTTGCGTTCTGCGTTATGCGTTATGCGTTATGCGTTATGCGTTATGCGTTATGCGTTATGCGATTTGCGTTATGCGTTATGCGTTATGCGTTATGCGTTATGAGTAATGCGTGATCCGTTATGCGTTATGCGTTATGCATTATGCGTTATGCGTTATGCGTTGTGCGTTATGCTTTATGCGTTACGCGTTATGCGTTATGCTTTATGCATTGTGCGTTGTGCGTTATGCGATTTGCGTTATGCGTTATGCGTTATGGGTTGTGCGTTATGAGTCATTCGTTATGCGTTATGCGTTTTGCTTTGTGCGTAATACGTTATGGGTTATGCGTTATGCGTTATGCGTCATGCGTTATGAGTAATGCGTGATCCGTTATGTGTTATGCGTTATGCGCTATGCGTTATGCGTTATGCGTTATGCGTTATGAGTCATGCGTTATGCGTTATGCGTTATGAGTAATGCGTGATCCGTTATGCGTTATGCGTTATGCGTTATGCGTTATGCGTTATGCGTTATGCGTTATGCGTTATGCGTTATGCGTCATGCGTTATGCGTTATGCGTTATGCGTTATGCGATTTGCGTTATGCGTTCTGGGTTGTGCGTTATGAGTCATGCGTTATGCGTTATGCGTTTTGCTTTATGCGTTATGCGTTATGGGTTATGCGTTATGAGTTATGAGTAATGCGTGATCCGTTATGTGTTATGCGTTATGCGTTATGCGTTATGCGTTATGCGTTATGCGTTATGCGTTATGCGTTATGCGTTATGCTTTATGAGTAATGCGTGATCCGTTATGTGTTATGCGTTATGCGTTATGCGTTATGCGTTATGCGTTATGCGTTATGCGTTATGCGTTATGCGTTATGCTTTATGAGTTATGCGTTATGCGTTATGCGATTTGCGTTATGCGTTATGCGTTATGCGTTATGCGTTATGCGTTATACGTTATGCGTTATGCGTTATGCGTTATGCGTTATGCGTTATGCGTTATGCGTTATGGGTTATGCGTTATGGGTTATGCGTTATGCGTTATGCGTTATGCGTTATGCGTTATGCGTTCTGCGTTTTGCTTTATGCGTTATGCGTTATGAGTAATGCGTTATGCGTTATGCGTTATGCGTTATGCGTTATGCGTTATGCGTAATGGGTTGTGCGTTATGCGTTATGAGTAATGCGTTATGCGTTATGCGTTATGCGTTATGCGTTATGCGTTATGCGTAATGGGTTGTGCGTTATGCGTTATGCATTATGCGTTATGCGTTATGCGTTATGCGTTATGCTTTATGCGTTACGCGTTATGCGTTATGCGATTTGCGTTATGCGTTATGCGTTATGCGTTATGCGTTATGCGTTATGCGTTACGCTGTATGCGTTATGCGTTATGCGTTATGCGTTATGCGTTATGCGTTATGCGTTATGCGTTATGCGTTATGCGTTATGCGTTATGCGTTATGAGTAATGCGTGATCCGTTATGCGTTATGCGTTATGCGGTTTGCGTTATGCGTTATGCGTTATGCGTTATGCGTTATGCGTTATGCGTTATGCGTTATGCGTTATGAGTAATGCGTGATCCGTTATGCGTTAAGCTTTATGCGTTACGCGTTATGCGTTATGCGTTATGCGTTATGCGTTATGCGTTATGCGTTATGCGTTATGTGTTATGCGTTGTGCGTTATCCGCTATGCGTTATGCGTTTTGCGTTATGCGTTATGCGTTATGAGTTGTGCGTTATACGTTATGCGTTATGCGTTATGCGTTATGCGTTATGCGTTATGCGTTATGCGTTATGAGTAATGCGTTATGCGTTATGCGTTATGCGATTTGCGTTATGCGTTATGCGATTTGCGTTATGCGTTATGCGTTATGCGTTATGCGTTATGCGTTATGCGTTATGCGTTATGCGTTATGCGTTATGCGTTATGCGTTATGCGTTATGCGTTATGCGTTATGCGTTATGCGTTATGCGTTATGCGTTATGCGTTATGTGTTATGCGTTGTGCGTTATCCGCTATGCGTTATGCGTTTTGCGTTATGCGTTATGCGTTATACGTTATGCGTAATGCGTTATGCGTTATGCGTTATGAGTAATGCGTGATCCGTTATGCGTTATGCGTTATGAGTAATGCTTGATCCGTTACGCGTTATGCGTTATGCATTAAGCGTTATGCATTATGCGTTATACGTTATGCGTTATGCGTTATGCGTTATGCGTTATGCGTTATGCGTTATGCGTTATGCGTTATGCGTTATGCGTTATGCGTTATGCGTTATGCGTTATGCGTTATGCGTTATGCGTTATGCGTTATGCGTTATGCGTTATGCGTTATGCGTTATGTGTTATGCGTTATGCGTTATGCGTTATGTGTTATGGGTTATGCGTTATGCGTTACGCGTTATGCGTTATGCGTTATGCGTTATGCGTTATGCGTTATGCGTTATGCGTTATGCGTTATGCGTTATGCGTTATGCGTTATGCGTAATGCGTTATGCGTTATGCGTTATGCGATTTGCGTTATACGTTATGCGTTATGCGTTATGCGTTATGCGTTATGCGTTATGGGTTATGCGTTATGCGCTATGCGTTGAGCGTTATGGGTTATGAGTAATGCGTGATCCGTTATGCGTTATGCTTCATGCGTTATGAGTTACGCGTAATGCGTTATGCGCTATGAGTAATGCGTGATCCGTTATGCGTTATGCGTTATGAGTAATGCGTGATCCGTTATGCGTTATGCGTTATGCGTTATGCGTTATGAGTAATGCGTAATCCGTTATGCGTTATGCGTTATGCGTTATGCGTTATGCGTTATGAGTAATGCGTGATCCGTTATGCGTTATGCGTTATGCGCTATAAGTAATGCGTGATCCGTTATGCGTTATGCGTTATGAGTAATGCTTGATCCGTTACGCGTTATGCGTTATGCATTAAGCGTTATGCGTTATACGTTATGCGTTATGCTTTATGCGTTATGCGTTATGCGTTATGCGATTTGCGTTATGCGTTATGCGTTATGCGTTATGCGTTATGCGTTATGCGTTATGCGTTATGCGTTATGCGTTCTGCGTTTTGCTTTATGCGTTATGCGTTATGAGTAATGCGTTATGCGTTATGCGTTATGCGTTATGCGTTATGCGTTATGCGTAATGGGTTGTGCGTTATGCGTTATGAGTAATGCGTTATGCGTTATGCGTTATGCGTTATGCGTTATGCGTAATGGGTTGTGCGTTATGCGTTATGCATTATGCGTTATGCGTTATGCGTTATGCGTTATGCTTTATGCGTTACGCGTTATGCGTTATGCGATTTGCGTTATGCGTTATGCGTTATGCGTTATGCGTTATGCGTTATGCGTTATGCGTTATGCGTTATGCGTTATGCGTTACGCTGTATGCGTTATGCGTTATGCGTTATGCGTTATGCGTTATGCGTTATGCGTTATGCGTTATGCGTTATGCGTTATGCGTTATGCGTTATGCGTTATGCGTTATGAGTAATGCGTGATCCGTTATGCGTTATGCGTTATGCGTTATGCGGTTTGCGTTATGCGTTATGCGTTATGCGTTATGCGTTATGCGTTATGCGTTATGCGTTATGCGTTATGAGTAATGCGTGATCCGTTATGCGTTAAGCTTTATGCGTTACGCGTTATGCGTTATGCGTTATGCGTTATGCGTTATGCGTTATGCGTTATGCGTTATGTGTTATGCGTTGTGCGTTATCCGCTATGCGTTATGCGTTTTGCGTTATGCGTTATGCGTTATGAGTTGTGCGTTATACGTTATGCGTTATGCGTTATGCGTTATGCGTTATGCGTTATGCGTTATGCGTTATGAGTAATGCGTTATGCGTTATGCGTTATGCGATTTGCGTTATGCGTTATGCGATTTGCGTTATGCGTTATGCGTTATGCGTTATGCGTTATGCGTTATGCGTTATGCGTTATGCGTTATGCGTTATGCGTTATGCGTTATGCGTTATGCGTTATGCGTTATGCGTTATGCGTTATGTGTTATGCGTTGTGCGTTATCCGCTATGCGTTATGCGTTTTGCGTTATGCGTTATGCGTTATGCGTTATGCGTTATGCGTTATGAGTAATGCGTGATCCGTTATGCGTTAAGCTTTATGCGTTACGCGTTATGCGTTATGCGTTATGCGTTATGCGTTATGCGTTATGCGTTATGCGTTATGTGTTATGCGTTGTGCGTTATCCGCTATGCGTTATGCGTTTTGCGTTATGCGTTATGCGTTATGAGTTGTGCGTTATACGTTATGCGTTATGCGTTATGCGTTATGCGTTATGCGTTATGCGTTATGCGTTATGAGTAATGCGTTATGCGTTATGCGTTATGCGATTTGCGTTATGCGTTATGCGATTTGCGTTATGCGTTATGCGTTATGCGTTATGCGTTATGCGTTATGCGTTATGCGTTATGCGTTATGCGTTATGCGTTATGCGTTATGCGTTATGCGTTATGCGTTATGCGTTATGTGTTATGCGTTGTGCGTTATCCGCTATGCGTTATGCGTTTTGCGTTATGCGTTATGCGTTATACGTTATGCGTAATGCGTTATGCGTTATGCATTATGAGTAATGCGTGATCCGTTATGCGTTATGCGTTATGAGTAATGCTTGATCCGTTACGCGTTATCCGCTATGCGTTATGCGTTTTGCGTTATGCGTTATGCGTTATACGTTATGCGTAATGCGTTATGCGTTATGCGTTATGTGTTATGGGTTATGCGTTATGCGTTATGCGTTATGCGTTATGCGTTATGCGTTATGCGTTATGCGTTATGCGTTATGCGTTATGCGTTATGCGTTATGCGTTATGCGTTATGCGTTATGCGTTATGCGTTATGCGTTATGCGTTATGCGTTATGCGTTATGCGTTATGCGTTATGTGTTATGCGTTGTGCGTTATCCGCTATGCGTTATGCGTTTTGCGTTATGCGTTATGCGTTATACGTTATGCGTAATGCGTTATGCGTTATGCATTATGAGTAATGCGTGATCCGTTATGCGTTATGCGTTATGAGTAATGCTTGATCCGTTACGCGTTATCCGCTATGCGTTATGCGTTTTGCGTTATGCGTTATGCGTTATACGTTATGCGTAATGCGTTATGCGTTATGCGTTATGTGTTATGGGTTATGCGTTATGCGTTATGCGTTATGCGTTATGCGTTATGCGTTATGCGTTATGCGTTATGCGTTATGCGTTATGCGTTATGCGTTATGCGTTATGCGTTATGCGTTATGCGTTATGCGTTATGCGTTATGCGTTATGCGTTATGCGTTATGCGTTATGCGTTATGCGTTATGCGTTATGCGTTATGCGTTATGCGTTATGCGTTATGCGTTATGCGTTATGCGTTATGCGTTATGCGTTATGCGTTATGCGTTATGCGTTATGCGTTATGCGTTATGCGTTATGCGTTATGCGTTATGCGTTATGCGTTATGCGTTATGCGTTATGTGTTATGCGTTGTGCGTTATCCGCTATGCGTTATGCGTTTTGCGTTATGCGTTATGCGTTATGCGTTATACGTTATGCGTAATGCGTTATGCGTTATGCGTTATGAGTAATGCGTGATCCGTTATGCGTTATGCGTTATGAGTAATGCTTGATCCGTTACGCGTTATGCGTTATGCATTAAGCGTTATGCATTATGCGTTATACGTTATGCGTTATGCGTTATGCGTTATGCGTTATGCGTTATGCGTTATGCGTTATGCGTTATGCGTTATGCGTTATGCGTTATGCGTTATGCGTTATGTGTTATGCGTTGTGCGTTATCCGCTATGCGTTATGCGTTTTGCGTTATGCGTTATGCGTTATACGTTATGCGTAATGCGTTATGCGTTATGCGTTATGCGATTTGCGTTATGCGTTATGTGTTATGCGATATGTGTTATGCGTTATGCGTTATGCGTTATGTGTTATGGGTTATGCGTTATGCGTTATGCGTTATGCGTTATGCGTTATGCGTTATGCGTTATGCGTTATGCGTTATGCGTTATGCGTAATGCGTTATGCGTTATGCGTTATGCGATTTGCGTTATGCGTTATGCGTTATGCGTTATGCGTTATGCGCTATGCGTTATGTGTTATGGGATATGCGTTATGCGTTATGCGTTATGCGTTATGCGTTATGCGTTATGCGTTATGCGTTATGCGTTATGCGTTATGCGTTATGCGTTATGCGTTATGCGTTATGCGTTATGCGTTATGCGTTATGCGTTATGAGTAATCCGTGATCCGTTATGCGTTATGCGTTATGCGTTATGCGTTATGAGTAATGCGTAATCCGTTATGCGTTATGCGTTATGCGTTATGCGTTATGCGTTATGCGTTATACGTTATGCGTTATGCGTTATGCGTTATGCGTTATGCGTTATGCGTTATGCGTTATGCGTTATGTGTTATGCGTTGTGCGTTATGCGTTTTGCGTTATGCGTTATGCGTTATACGTTATGCGTAATGCGTTATGCGTTATGCGTTATGCGATTTGCGTTATGCGTTATGCGTTATGCGTTATGCGTTATGTGTTATGCGTTATGCGTTATGCGTTATGTGTTATGGGTTATGCGTTATGCGTTATGCGTTATGCGTTATGCGTTATGCGTTATGCGTTATGCGTTATGCGTTATGCGTTATGCGTTATGCGTTATGCGTTATGCGTAATGCGTTATGCGTTATGCGTTATGCGATTTGCGTTATACGTTATGCGTTATGCGTTATGCGTTATGCGTTATGCGTTATGGGTTATGCGTTATGCGCTATGCGTTGAGCGTTATGGGTTATGAGTAATGCGTGATCCGTTATGCGTTATGCTTCATGCGTTATGAGTTACGCGTAATGCGTTATGCGCTATGAGTAATGCGTGATCCGTTATGCGTTATGCGTTATGAGTAATGCGTGATCCGTTATGCGTTATGCGTTATGCGTTATGCGTTATGAGTAATGCGTAATCCGTTATGCGTTATGCGTTATGCGTTATGCGTTATGCGTTATGAGTAATGCGTGATCCGTTATGCGTTATGCGTTATGCGCTATAAGTAATGCGTGATCCGTTATGCGTTATGCGTTATGAGTAATGCTTGATCCGTTACGCGTTATGCGTTATGCATTAAGCGTTATGCGTTATACGTTATGCGTTATGCGTTATGCGTTATGCGTTATGCGTTATGCTTTATGCATTATGCGTTATGCGTTATGCGATTTGCGTTATGCGTTATGCGTTATGGGTTATGCGTTATGCGTTATGCATTAAGCGTTATGCGTTATACGTTATGCGTTATGCGTTATGCGTTATGCGTTATGCGTTATGCATTATGCATTATGCGATTTGCGTTATGGGTTATGCGTTATGCGTTATGCGTTATGCGTTATGTGTTATGGGTTATGCGTTATGCGTTATGCGTTATGCGTTATGCGTTATGCGTTATGCGTTATGCGTTATGCGTTATGCGTTATGCGTTATGCGTTATGCGTTATGCGTTATGCGTTATGCGTTATGCGTTATGCGTTATGCGTTATGCGTTATGCGTTATGCGTTATGCGTTATGCGTTATGCGTTATGCGTTATGCGTTATGCGTTATGAGTAATCCGTGATCCGTTATGCGTTATGCGTTATGCGTTATGCGTTATGAGTAATGCGTAATCCGTTATGCGTTATGCGTTATGCGTTATGCGTTATGCGTTATGCGTTATGAGTAATGCGTGATCCGTTATGCGTTATGCGTTATGCGCTATAAGTAATGCGTGATCCGTTATGCGTTATGAGTTATGAGTAATGCGTGATCCGTTATGCGTTATGCGTTATGCGCTATAAGTAATGCGTGATCCGTTATGCGTTATGCGTTATGAGTAATGCTTGATCCGTTACGCGTTATGCGTTATGCATTAAGCGTTATGCGTTATACGTTATGCGTTATGCGTTATGCGTTATGCGTTATGCGTTATGCTTTATGCATTATGCGTTATGCGTTATGCGATTTGCGTTATGCGTTATGCGTTATGGGTTATGCGTTATGCGTTATGCATTAAGCGTTATGCGTTATACGTTATGCGTTATGCGTTATGCGTTATGCGTTATGCGTTATGCATTATGCATTATGCGTTATGCGTTATGCGATTTGCGTTATGCGTTATGCGTTATGCGTTATGGGTTATGCGTTATGCGTTATGCGTTATGCGTTATGCGTTATGCTTTATGCATTATGCGTTATGCGTTATGCGTTATGCGTTATACGTTATGCGTAATGCGTTATGCGTTATGCGTTATGCGATTTGCGTTATGCGTTATGCGTTATGCGTTATGTGTTATGCGTTATGCGTTATGCGTTATGTGTTATGGGTTATGCGTTATGCGTTATGCGTTATGCGTTATGCGTTATGCGTTATGCGTTATGCGTTATGCGTTATGCGTTATGCGTTATGCGTTATGCGTTATGCGTTATGCGTTATGCGTTATGCGTTATGCGTAATGCGTTATGCGCTATGGGTCATGCGTTAAGCGTTTTGCGTTATGCGTTATGCGTTATGCGTTATGGGTTATGCGTTATGGGTTATGCGTTATGTGTTATGCGTTGTGCGTTATCCGCTATGCGTTATGCGTTATACGTTATGCGTAATGCGTTATGCGTTATGCGTTATGCGATTTGCGTTATGGGTTATGCGTTATGCGTTATGCGTTATGCGTTATGTGTTATGGGTTATGCGTTATGCGTTATGCGTTATGCGTTATGCGTTATGCGTTATGCGTTATGCGTTATGCGTTATGCGTTATGCGTTATGCGTTATGCGTTATGCGTTATGCGTTATGCGTTATGCGTTATGCGTTATGCGTTATGCGTTATGCGTTATGCGTTATGCGTTATGCGTTATGCGTTATGCGTTATGCGTTATGCGTTATGCGTTATGCGTTATGCGTTATGCGTTATGCGTTATGAGTAATCCGTGATCCGTTATGCGTTATGCGTTATGCGTTATGCGTTATGAGTAATGCGTAATCCGTTATGCGTTATGCGTTATGCGTTATGCGTTATGAGTAATGCGTGATCCGTTATGCGTTATGCGTTATGCGCTATAAGTAATGCGTGATCCGTTATGCGTTATGAGTTATGAGTAATGCTTGATCCGTTACGCGTTATGCGTTATGCATTAAGCGTTATGCGTTATACGTTATGCGTTATGCGTTATGCGTTATGCGTTATGCGTTATGCGTTATGCTTTATGCATTATGCGTTATGCGTTATGCGATTTGCGTTATGCGTTATGCGTTATGGGTTATGCGTTATGCGTTATGCGTTATGCGTTATGCTTTATGCATTATGCGTTATGCGTTATGCGATTTGCGTTATGCGTTATGCGTTGTGGGTTGTGCGTTATGAGTCATGCGTTATGCGTTATGCGTTTTGCTTTATGCGTTATGCGTTATGGGTTATGCGTTATGCGTTATGCGTTGAGCGTTATGGGTTATGAGTAATGCGTGATCCGTTATGCGTTATGCTTCATGCGTTATGAGTTACGCGTAATGCGTTATGCGCTATGAGTAATGCGTGATCCGTTATGCGTTATGCGTTATGAGTAATGCGTGATCCGTTATGCGTTATGCGTTATGCATTAAGCGTTATGCGTTATGCGTTATGCGTTATGCGTTATGCGTTATGCGTTATGCTTTATGCATTATGCGTTATGCGTTATGCGATTTATGTTATGCGTTATGCGTTATGGGTTGTGCGTTATGAGTCATGCGTAATGCGTTATGCGTTTTGCTTTATGCGTTATGCGTTATGGGTTATGCGTTATGCGTTATGCGTTATGCGTTATGCGTTCTGCGTTATGCGTTATGCGTTATGCGTTATGCGTTATGCGTTATGCGTTATGCGTTATGCGTTATGCGTTATGCGTTATGCGTTATGCGTTATGCGTTATGCGTTATGCGTTATGCGTTATGCGTTATGCGTTATGCGTTATGCGTTATGCGTTATGGGTTATCCGTTATGCGTTATCCGTTTAGAGTTTTGCGTTATGCGTTATGCGTTATGCGTTATGAGTTGTGCGTTATGCGTTATGCGTTATGCGTTATGCGTTATGCGTTATGCGTTATGCGTTATGCGTTATGCGTTATGCGTTATGCGTTATGCGTTATGCGTTATGCGTTATGCATTATGCGTTATGCGTTATGCGATTTGCGTTATGCGTTATGCGTTATGGGTTATGCGTTATGCGTTATGCGTTATGCGTTATGCTTTATGCATTATGCGTTATGCGTTATGCGTTATGCGTTATGCGTTATGCGTTATGCGTTATGCGTTATGAGTAATGCGTGATCCGTTATGCGTTATGCGTTATGCGCTATGAGTAATGCGTGATCCGTTATGCGTTATGCGTTATGAGTAATGCTTGATCCGTTACGCGTTATGCGTTATGCATTAAGCGTTATGCGTTATACGTTATGCGTTATGCGTTATGCGTTATGCGTTATGCGTTATGCTTTATGCATTATGCGTTATGCGTTATGCTATTTGCGTTATGCGTTATGCGTTATGGGTTATGCGTTATGCGTTATGCTTTATGCTTTATGCATTATGCGTTATGCGTTATGCGTTATGCGTTATGCGTTATGCGTTATGAGTAATGCGTGATCCGTTATGCGTTATGCGTTATGCGTTATGCGTTATGCGTTATGAGTAATGCGTGATCCGTTATGCGTTATGCGTTATGCGTTATGCGTTATGAGTAATGCGTGATCCGTTATGCGTTATGCGTTATGAGTAATGCTTGATCCGTTACGCGTTATGCGTTATGCATTAAGCGTTATGCGTTATACGTTATGCGTTATGCGTTATGCGTTATGCGTTATGCGTTATGCGTTATGCGTTATGCGTTATGTGTTATGCGTTATGCGTTATGCGTTATGCGTTATGCGTTATGCGTTATGTGTTATGCGTTGTGCGTTATCCGCTATGCGTTATGCGTTTTGCGTTATGCGTTATGCGTTATACGTTATGCGTAATGCGTTATGCGTTATGCGTTATGCGATTTGCGTTATGCGTTATGCGTTATGCGTTATGTGTTATGCGTTATGCGTTATGCGTTATGTGTTATGGGTTATGCGTTATGCGTTATGCGTTATGCGTTATGCGTTATGCGTTATGCGTTATGCGTTATGCGTTATGCGTTATGCGTTATGCGTTATGCGTTATGCGTTATGCGTTATGCGTTATGCGTTATGCGTTATGCGTTATGCGTTATGCGTTATGCGTTATGCGTTATGCGTTATGCGTTATGCGTTATGAGAAATGCGTGATCCGTTATGCGTTATGCGTTATGAGTAATGCTTGATCCGTTACGCGTTATGCGTTATGCATTAAGCGTTATGCGTTATACGTTATGCGTTATGCGTTATGCGTTATACGTTATGGGTTATGCGTTATGCTTTATGCGTTATGCGTTATGCGATTTGCGTTATGCGTTATGCGTTATGGGTTGTGCGTTATGAGTCATGCGTTATGCGTTATGCGTTTTGCTTTATGCGTTATGCGTTATGGGTTATGCGTTATGCGTTATGCGTTATGCGTTATGGGTTATGAGTAATTCGTGATCCGTTATGCGTTATGCTTTATGCGTTATGAGTTACGGGTAATGCGTTATGCGCTATGGGTCATGCGTTAAGCGTTATGCGTTATGCGTTATGCGTTATGCGTTATGCGTTATGGGTTATGCGTTATGGGTTATGCGTTATGAGTTACGCGTAATGCGTTATGCGCTATGGGTCATGCGTTATACGTTATGCGTAATGCGTTATGCGTTATGCGTTATGGGTTATGCGTTATGTGTTATGCGTTGTGCGTTATCCGCTATGCGTTATGCGTTATACGTTATGCGTAATGCGTTATGCGTTATGCGTTATGCGATTTGCGTTATGCGTTATGCGTTATGCGTTATGCGTTATGCGTTATGCGTTATGTGTTATGGGTTATGCGTTATGGGTTATGCGTTATGTGTTATGCGTTGTGCGTTATCCGCTATGCGTTATGCGTTATACGTTATGCGTAATGCGTTATGCGTTATGCGTTATGCGATTTGCGTTATGCGTTATACGTTATGCGTTATGCGTTATGCGTTATGCGTTATGCATTATGTGTTATGGGTTATGCGTTATGCGTTATGCGTTATGCGTTATGCGTTATGCGTTATGCGTTATGCGTTATGCGTTATGCGTTATGCGTTATGCGTTATGCGTTATGAGTAATCCGTGATCCGTTATGCGTTATGCGTTATGCGTTATGCGTTATGAGTAATGCGTGATCCGTTATGCGTTATGCGTAATGCGTTATGCGTTATGCGTTATGCGTTATGAGTAATGCGTGATCCGTTATGCGTTATGCGTTATGCGCTATGAGTAATGCGTGATCCGTTATGCGTTATGCGTTATGAGAAATGCTTGATCCGTTACGCGTTATGCGTTTTGCATTAAGCGTTATGCGTTATACGTTATGCGTTATGCGTTATGCGTTATGCGTTATGCGTTATGCGTTATGCGTTATGCGTTATGCGTTATGCTTTATGCATTATGCGTTATGCGTTATGCGATTTGCGTTATGCGTTATGCGTTATGGGTTATGCGTTATGCGTTATGCGTTATGCGTTATGCGTTATGCTTTATGCATTATGCGTTATGCGTTATGCGATTTGCGTTATGCGTTATGCGTTATGGGTTGTGCGTTATGAGTCATGCGTTATGCGTTTTGCTTTATGCGTTATGCGTTATGGGTTATGCGTTATGCGTTATGCGTTATGCGTTATGCGTTATGGGTTATGAATAATGCGTGATCCGTTATGCGTTATGCTTTATGCGTTATGAGTTACGCGTAATGCGTTATGCGCTATGGGTCATGCGTTAAGCGTTATGCGTTATGCGTTATGCGTTATGCGTTATGGGTTATGAGTAATGCGTGATCCGTTATGCGTTATGCATTATGCGTTATGAGTTACGCGTAATGCGTTATGTGTTATGCGTTATGCGTTATGCGTTATGCTTTATGCATTATGCGTTATGCGTTATGCGATTTATGTTATGCGTTATGCGTTATGCGTTATGCGTTATGCGTTATGAGTAATGCGTGATCCGTTATGCGTTATGCGTTATGCGATTTGCGTTATGCGTTATGCGTTATGGGTTGTGCGTTATGAGTCATGCGTTATGCGTTATGCGTTTTGCTTTATGCGTTATGCGTTATGGGTTATGCGTTATGCGTTATGCGTTATGCGTTATGGGTTATGAGTAATTCGTGATCCGTTATGCGTTATGCTTTATGCGTTATGAGTTACGCGTAATGCGTTATGCGCTATGGGTCATGCGTTAAGCGTTATGCGTTATGCGTTATGCGTTATGCGTTATGCGTTATGGGTTATGCGTTATGGGTTATGCGTTATGAGTTACGCGTAATGCGTTATGCGCTATGGGTCATGCGTTATACGTTATGCGTAATGCGTTATGCGTTATGCGTTATGCGTTATGGGTTATGCGTTATGGGTTATGCGTTATGTGTTATGCGTTGTGCGTTATCCGCTATGCGTTATGCGTTATACGTTATGCGTAATGCGTTATGCGTTATGCGTTATGCGATTTGCGTTATGCGTTATGCGTTATGCGTTATGCGTTATGTGTTATGGGTTATGCGTTATGGGTTATGCGTTATGTGTTATGCGTTGTGCGTTATACGCTATGCGTTATGCGTTATACGTTATGCGTAATGCGTTATGCGTTATGCGTTATGCGTTATGCGTTATGCGTTATGCGTTATGCGTTATGCGTTATGAGTAATGCGTGATCCGTTATGCGTTATGCGTTATGCGTTATGCGTTATGCGTTATGCGTTATGAGTAATGCGTGATCCGTTATGCGTTATGCGTTATGCGTTATGCGTTATGCGTTATGAGTAATGCGTGATCCGTTATGCGTTATGCGTTATGTGTTATGCGTTATGCGTTATACGTTATGCGTTATGCGTTATGCGTTATGCGTTATGGGTTATGCGTTATGCTTTATGCATTATGCGTTATGCGTTATGCGATTTGCGTTATGCGTTATGGGTTGTGCGTTATGAGTCATGCGTTATGCGTTATGCGTTTTGCTTTATGCGTTATGCGTTATGGGTTATGCGTTATGCGTTATGCGTTATGCGTTATGGGTTATGAGTAATTCGTGATCCGTTATGCGTTATGCTTTATGCGTTATGAGTTACGCGTAATGCGTTATGCGCTATGGGTCATGCGTTAAGCGTTATGCGTTATGCGTTATGCGTTATGCGTTATGCGTTATGGGTTATGCGTTATGGGTTATGCGTTATGAGTTACGCGTAATGCGTTATGCGCTATGGGTCATGCGTTATGCGCTATGGGTCATGCGTTAAGCGTTATGCGTTATGCGTTATGCGTTATGCGTTATGCGTTATGCGTTATGGGTTATGCGTTATGGGTTATGCGTTATGAGTTACGCGTAATGCGTTATGCGCTATGGGTCATGCGTTATACGTTATGCGTAATGCGTTATGCGTTATGCGTTATGGGTTATGCGTTATGGGTTATGCGTTATGTGTTATGCGTTGTGCGTTATCCGCTATGCGTTATGCGTTATACGTTATGCGTAATGCGTTATGCGTTATGCGTTATGCGATTTGCGTTATGCGTTATGCGTTATGCGTTATGCGTTATGTGTTATGGGTTATGCGTTATGGGTTATGCGTTATGTGTTATGCGTTGTGCGTTATACGCTATGCGTTATGCGTTATACGTTATGCGTAATGCGTTATGCGTTATGCGTTATGCGATTTGCGTTATGCGTTATGCGTTATGCGTTATGCGTTATGCGTTATGCGTTATGCATTATGTGTTATGGGTTATGCGTTATGCGTTATGCGTTATGCGTTATGCGTTATGCGTTATGCGTTATGCGTTATGCGTTATGCGTTATGCGTTACGCGTTATGAGTAATCCGTGATCCGTTATGCGTTATGCGTTATGCGTTATGCGTTATGAGTAATGCGTGATCCGTTATGCGTTATGCGTTATGCGTTATGCGTTATGCGTTATGCGTTATGAGTAATGCGTGATCCGTTATGCGTTATGCGTTATGCGCTATGAGTAATGCGTGATCCGTTATGCGTTATGCGTTATGAGAAATGCTTGATCCGTTACGCGTTATGCGTTTTGCATTAAGCGTTATGCGTTATACGTTATGCGTTATGCGTTATGCGTTATGCGTTATGCGTTATGCGTTATGCGTTATGCGTTATGCGTTATGCTTTATGCGTTATGCGTTATGCGTTTTGCTTTATGCGTTATGCGTTATAGGTTATGCGTTATGCGTTATGCGTTATGCGTTATGGGTTATGAGTAATGCGTGATCCGTTATGCGTTATGCGTTATGCGTTATGTGTTATGGGTTATGCGTTATGGGTTATGCGTTATGTGTTATGCGTTGTGCGTTATACGCTATGCGTTATGCGTTATACGTTATGAGTTACGCGTTATGCTTTATGCATTATGCGTTATGCGTTATGCGATTTATGTTATGCGTTATGCGTTATGGGTTGTGCGTTATGAGTCATGCGTAATGCGTTATGCGTTTGGCTTTATGCGTTATGCGTTATGGGTTATGCGTTATGCGTTATGCGTTATGCGTTATGCGTTATGCGTTATGCGTTATGCGTTATGCGTTATGCGTTATGCGTTATGCGTTATGCGTTATGCGTTATGCGTTATGCGTTATGCGTTATGCGTTATGCGTTATGCGTTATGCGTTATGCGTTATGCGTTATGCGTTATGCGTTATGCGTTATGCGTTATGCGTTATGCGTTATGCGTTATGCGTTATGCGTTATGCGTTATGCGTTATGCGTTATACGTTATGGGTTATCCGTTATGCGTTATCCGTTTAGAGTTTTGCGTTATGCGTTATGCGTTATGAGTTGTGCGTTATGCGTTATGCGTTATGCGTAAGCGTTATGCGTTATGCGTTATGCGTTATGCGTTATGCATTATGCGTTATGCGATATGCGATTTGCGTTATGCGTTATGCGTTATGGGTTATGCGTTATGCGTTATGCGTTATGCGTTATGCGTTATGCTTTATGCATTATGCGTTATGCGTTATGCGTTATGCGTTATGCGTTATGCGTTATGCGTTATGCGTTATGCGTTATGCGTTATGAGTAATGCGTGATCCGTTATGCGTTATGCGTTATGCGCTATGAGTAATGCGTGATCCGTTATGCGTTATGCGTTATGAGTAATGCTTGATCCGTTACGCGTTATGCGTTATGCATTAAGCGTTATGCGTTATACGTTATGCGTTATGCGTTATGCGTTATGCGTTATGCGTTATGCATTATGCATTATGCGTTATGCGTTATGCGATTTGCGTGATCCGTTATGCGTTATGCGTTATGCGCTATGAGTAATGCGTGATCCGTTATGCGTTATGCGTTATGAGTAATGCTTGATCCGTTACGCGTTATGCGTTATGCATTAAGCGTTATGCGTTATACGTTATGCGTTATCCGCTATGCGTTATGCGTTTTGCGTTATGGGTTATGCGTTATACGTTATGCGTAATGCGTTATGCGTTATGCGTTATGAGTAATGCCTGATCCGTTATGCGTTATGCGTTATGAGTAATGCTTGATCCGTTACGCGTTATGCGTTATGCATTAAGCGTTATGCGTTATGCGTTATACGTTATGCGTTATGCGTTATGCGTTATGCGTTATGCGTTATGCGTTATGCGTTATGCGTTATGCGTTATGCGTTATGCGTTATGCGTTATGCGTTATGCGTTATGCGTTATGTGTTATGCGTTGTGCGTTATCCGCTATGCGTTATGCGTTTTGCGTTATGCGTTATGCGTTATACGTTATGCGTAATGCGTTATGCGTTATGCGTTATGCGATTTGCGTTATACGTTATGCGTTATGTGTTATGCGTTATGCGTTATGCGTTATGTGTTATGCGTTATGCGTTATGCGTTATGCGTTATGCGTTATGCGTTATGCGTTATGCGTTATGCATTATGTGTTATGGGTTATGCGTTATGCGTTATGCGTTATGCGTTATGCGTTATGCGTTAAGCGTTATGCGTTATGCGTTATGCGTTATGCGTTATGCGTTATGCGTTATGCGTTATGCGTTATGCGTTATGCGTTATGCGTTATGCGTTATGCGTTATGCGTTATGCGTTATGCGTTATGCGTTATGTGCTATGCGTTATGCGTTATGCGTTATGCGTTATGCGTTATGCGTTATGCGTTATGCGTGATCCGTTATGCGTTATGCGTTATGCGCTATGAGTAATGCGTGATCCGTTATGCGTTATGCGTTATGCGTTATGCGTTATGCGTTATGCGTTATGTGTTATGCGTTGTGCGTTATCCGCTATGCGTTATGCGTTTTGCGTTATGCGTTATGCGTTATACGTTATGCGTAATGCGTTATGCGTTATGCGTTATGTGTTATGCGTTGTGCGTTATCCGCTATGCGTTATGCGTTTTGCGTTATGCGTTATGCGTTATACGTTATGCGTAATGCGTTATGCGTTATGCGTTATGAGTAATGCCTGATCCGTTATGCGTTATGCGTTATGAGTAATGCTTGATCCATTACGCGTTATGCGTTATGCATTAAGCGTTATGCGTTATGCGTTATACGTTATGCGTTATGCGTTATGCGTTATGCGTTATGCGTTATGCGTTATGCGTTATGCGTTATGCGTTATGCGTTATGCGTTATGCGTTATGCGTTATGCGTTATGCGTTATGCGTTATGCGTTATGCGTTATGTGTTATGCGTTGTGCGTTATCCGCTATGCGTTATGCGTTTTGCGTTATGCGTTATGCGTTATACGTTATGCGTAATGCGTTATGCGTTATGCGTTATGCGATTTGCGTTATGCGTTATGCGTTATGTGTTATGCGTTATGCGTTATGCGTTATGTGTTATGCGTTATGCGTTATGCGTTATGCGTTATGCGTTATGCGTTATGCGTTATGCGTTATGCATTATGCGTTATGCGTTATGCGTTATGCGTTATGCGTTATGCGTTATGCGTTATGCGTTATGAGTAATGCGTGATCCGTTATGCGTTATGCGTTATGCGCTATGAGTAATGCGTGATCCGTTATGCGTTATGCGTTATGAGTAATGCTTGATCCGTTACGCGTTATGCGTTATGCATTAAGCGTTATGCGTTATACGTTATGCGTTATGCGTTATGCGTTATGCGTTATGCGTTATGCATTATGCATTATGCGTTATGCGTTATGCGTTATGCGTTATGCGTTATGAGTAATGCGTGATCCGTTATGCGTTATGCGTTATGCGCTATGAGTAATGCGTGATCCGTTATGCGTTATGCGTTATGAGTAATGCTTGATCCGTTACGCGTTATGCGTTATGCATTAAGCGTTATGCGTTATGCGTTATACGTTATGCGTTATGCTTTATGCGTTATGAGTTACGCGTTATGCTTTATGCATTATGCGTTATGCGTTATGCGATTTATGTTATGCGTTATGCGTTATGGGTTGTGCGTTATGAGTCATGCGTAATGCGTTATGCGTTTGGCTTTATGCGTTATGCGTTATGGGTTATGCGTTATGCGTTATGCGTTATGCGTTATGCGTTATGCGTTATGCGTTATGCGTTATGCGTTATGCGTTATGCGTTATGCGTTATGCGTTATGCGTTATGCGTTATGCGTTATGCGTTATGCGTTATGCGTTATGCGTTATGCGTTATGCGTTATGCGTTATGCGTTATGCGTTATGCGTTATGCGTTATGCGTTATGCGTTATGCGTTATGCGTTATGCGTTATACGTTATGGGTTATCCGTTATGCGTTATCCGTTTAGAGTTTTGCGTTATGCGTTATGCGTTATGAGTTGTGCGTTATGCGTTATGCGTTATGCGTAAGCGTTATGCGTTATGCGTTATGCGTTATGCGTTATGCATTATGCGTTATGCGATATGCGATTTGCGTTATGCGTTATGCGTTATGGGTTATGCGTTATGCGTTATGCGTTATGCGTTATGCGTTATGCTTTATGCATTATGCGTTATGCGTTATGCGTTATGCGTTATGCGTTATGCGTTATGCGTTATGCGTTATGCGTTATGCGTTATGCGTTATGAGTAATGCGTGATCCGTTATGCGTTATGCGTTATGCGCTATGAGTAATGCGTGATCCGTTATGCGTTATGCGTTATGAGTAATGCTTGATCCGTTACGCGTTATGCGTTATGCATTAAGCGTTATGCGTTATACGTTATGCGTTATGCGTTATGCGTTATGCGTTATGCGTTATGCACTATGCATTATGCGTTATGCGTTATGCGATTTGCGTTATGCGTTATGCGTTATGGGTTATGCGTTATGCGTTATGCGTTATGCGTTATGCTTTATGCATTATGCGTTATGCGTTATGCGTTATGCGTTATGCGTTATGCGTTATGCGTTATGCGTTATGCGTTATGCGTTATGCGTTATGCGTTATGTGTTATGCGTTGTGCGTTATCCGCTATGCGTTATGCGTTTTGCGTTATGCGTTATGCGTTATACGTTATGCGTAATGCGTTATGCGTTATGCGTTATGAGTAATGCCTGATCCGTTATGCGTTATGCGTTATGAGTAATGCTTGATCCGTTACGCGTTATGCGTTATGCATTAAGCGTTATGCGTTATGCGTTATACGTTATGCGTTATGCGTTATGCGTTATGCGTTATGCGTTATGCGTTATGCGTTATGCGTTATCCGTTATGCGTTATGCGTTATGCGTTATGCGTTATGCGTTATGCGTTATGCGTTATGCGTTATGTGTTATGCGTTGTGCGTTATCCGCTATGCGTTATGCGTTTTGCGTTATGCGTTATGCGTTATACGTTATGCGTAATGCGTTATGCGTTATGCGTTATGCGATTTGCGTTATGCGTTATGCGTTATGTGTTATGCGTTATGCGTTATGCGTTATGTGTTATGCGTTATGCGTTATGCGTTATGCGTTATGCGTTATGCGTTATGCGTTATGCGTTATGCGTTATGCATTATGTGTTATGGGTTATGCGTTATGCGTTATGCGTTATGCGTTATGCGTTATGCGTTAAGCGTTATGCGTTATGCGTTATGCGTTATGCGTTATGCGTTATGCGTTATGCGTTATGCGTTATGCGTTATGCGTTATGCGTTATGCGTTATGCGTTATGCGTTATGCGTTATGCGTTATGCGTTATGCGTTATGCGCTATGCGTTATGCGTTATGCGTTATGCGTTATGCGTTATGCGTTATGCGTTATGCGTTATGAGTAATCCGTGATCCGTTATGCGTTATGCGTTATGCGTTATGCGTTATGAGTAATGCGTAATCCGTTATGCGTTATGCGTTATGCGTTATGCGTTATGGGTTATCCGTTATGCGTTATCCGTTTAGAGTTTTGCGTTATGCGTTATGCGTTATGAGTTGTGCGTTATGCGTTATGCGTTATGCGTTATGCGTTATGCGTTATGCGTTATGCGTTATGCGTTATGCGTTATGCGTTATGCGTTATGCATTATGCGTTATGCGTTATGCGATTTGCGTTATGCGTTATGCGTTATGCGTTATGCGTTATGCTTTATGCATTATGCGTTATGCGTTATGCGTTATGCGTTATGCGTTATGCGTTATGCGTTATGCGTTATGAGTAATGCGTGATCCGTTATGCGTTATGCGTTATGCGCTATGAGTAATGCGTGATCCGTTATGCGTTATGCGTTATGAGTAATGCTTGATCCGTTACGCGTTATGCGTTATGCATTAAGCGTTATGCGTTATACGTTATGCGTTATGCGTTATGCGTTATGCGTTATGCGTTATGCGTTATGCTTTATGCATTATGCGTTATGCGTTATGCGATTTGCGTTATGCGTTATGCGTTATGGGTTATGCGTTATGCGTTATGCGTTATGCTTTATGCTTTATGCATTATGCGTTATGCGTTATGCGTTATGCGTTATGCGTTATGCGTTATGCGTTATGCGTTATGCGTTATGCGTTATGCGTTATGCGTTATGCGTTATGCGTTATGCGTTATGCGTTATGCGTTATGCGTTATGCGTTATGCGTTATGCGTTATGCGTTATGAGTAATCCGTGATCCGTTATGCGTTATGCGTTATGCGTTATGCGTTATGCGTTATGAGTAATGCGTAATCCGTTATGCGTTATGCGTTATGCGTTATGCGTTATGCGTTATGGGTTATCCGTTATGCGTTATCCGTTTAGAGTTTTGCGTTATGCGTTATGCGTTATGAGTTGTGCGTTATGCGTTATGCGTTATGCGTTATGGGTTATGCGTTATGCGTTATGCGTTATGCGTTATGCGTTATGCGTTATGCATTATGCGTTATGCGTTATGCGATTTGCGTTATGCGTTATGCGTTATGGGTTATGCGTTATGCGTTATGCGTTATGCGTTATGCTTTATGCATTATGCGTTATGCGTTATGCGTTATGCGTTATGCGTTATGCGTTATGAGTAATGCGTGATCCGTTATGCGTTATGCGTTATGCGCTATGAGTAATGCGTAATCCGTTATGCGTTATGCGTTATGAGTAATGCTTGATCCGTTACGCGTTATGCGTTATGCATTAAGCGTTATGCGTTATACGTTATGCGTTATGCGTTATGCGTTATGCGTTATGCGTTATGCGTTATGTTTTATGCATTATGCGTTATGCGTTATGCGATTTGCGTTATGCGTTATGCGTTATGGGTTATGCGTTATGCGTTATGCGTTATGCTTTATGCTTTATGCATTATGCGTTATGCGTTATGCGTTATGCGTTATGCGTTATGCGTTATGCGTTATGAGTAATGCGTGATCCGTTACGCGTTATGCGTTATGCATTAAGCGTTATGCGTTATGAGTTATACGTTATGCGTTATGCGTTATGCGTTATGCGTTATGCGTTATGCGTTATGCGTTATGTGTTGTGGGTTATGCGTTATGCGTTATGCGTTATGCGTTATGCGTTATGCGTTATGCGTTATGCGTTATGCGTTATGCGTTATGCGTTATGCGTTATGCGTTATGCGTTATGCGTTATGCGTTATGCGTTATGCGTTATGCGTTATGCGTTATGCGTTATGCGTTATGCGTTATGCCTTATGCGTTATGCCTTATGCGTTATGCGTTATGCGTTATGCGTTATGAGTAATGCGTGATCCGTTATGCGTTATGCGTTATGCGTTATGAGTAATGCGTGATCCGTTATGCGTTATGCGTTATGCGTTATGCGTTATGCGTTATGAGTAATGCGTGATCCGTTATGCGTTATGCGTTATGAGTAATGCTTGATCCGTTACGCGTTATGCGTTATGCATTAAGCGTTATGCGTTATGAGTTATACGTTATGCGTTATGCGTTATGCGTTATGCGTTATGCGTTATGCGTTATGCGTTATGCGTTATGCGTTATGCGTTATGAGTAATGCGTGATCCGTTATGCGTTATGCGTTATGCGTTATGCGTTATGCGTTATGCGTTATGAGTAATGCGTGATCCGTTATGCGTTATGCGTTATGAGTAATGCTTGATCCGTTACGCGTTATGCGTTATGCATTAAGCGTTATGCGTTATACGTTATGCGTTATGCGTTATGCGTTATGCGTTATGCGTTATGCGTTATGCGTTATGCGTTATGCGTTATGCGTTATGCGTTATGCGTTATGCGTTATGCGTTATGCGTTATGCGTTATGTGTTATGCGTTGTGCGTTATCCGCTATGCGTTATGCGTTTTGCGTTATGCGTTATGCGTTATACGTTATGCGTAATGCGTTATGCGTTATGCGTTATGCGATTTTCGTTATGCGTTATGCGTTATGTGTTATGCGTTATGCGTTATGCGTTATGTGTTATGGGTTATGCGTTATGCGTTATGCGTTATGCGTTATGCGTTATGCGTTATGCGTTATGGGTTATGCGTTATGGGTTATGCGTTATGTGTTATGCGTTGTGCGTTATCCGCTATGCGTTATGCGTTATACGTTATGCGTAATGCGTTATGCGTTATGCGTTATGCGATTTGCGTTATGCGTTATGCGTTATGCGTTATGCGTTTTGCGTTATGTGTTATGGGTTATGCGTTATGCGTTATGCGTTATGTGTTATGCGTTATGCGTTATGCGTTATGCGTTATGCGTTATGCGTTATGCGTTATGCGTTATGCGTTATGCGTTATGCGTTATGCGTTATGCGTTATGCGTTATGCGTTATGCGTTATGCGTTATGCGTTATGCGTTATGCGTTATGCGTTATGCGTTATGCGTTATGCGTTATGCGTTATGCGTTATGCGTTATGCGTTATGCGTTATGAGTAATGCGTGATCCGTTATGCGTTATGCGTTATGCGTTATGCGTTATGAGTAATGCGAGATCCGTTATGCGTTATGCGTTATGAGTAATGCTTGATCCGTTACGCGTTATGCGTTATGCATTAAGCGTTATGCGTTATGAGTTATACGTTATGCGTTATGCGTTATGCGTTATGCGTTATGCGTTATGCGTTATGCGTTATGCGTTATGCGTTATGCGTTATGCGATATGCGTTATGCGTTATGTGTTATGCGTTGTGCTTTATCCGCTATGCGTTATGCGTTTTGCGTTTTGCGTTATGCGTTATACGTTATGCGTAATGCGTTATGCGTTATGCGTTATGCGATTTGCGTTATGCGTTATGCGTTATGCGTTATGTGTTATGCGTTATGCGTTATGCGTTATGTGTTATGGGTTATGCGTGATGCGTTATGAGTAATGCGTGATCCGTTATGCGTTATGCGTTATGCGTTATGCGTTATGCGTTATGCGTTATGCGTTATGCGTTATGCGTTATGCGTTATGCGTTATGCGTTATGCGTTATGCGTGATCCGTTATGCGTTATGCGTTATGCGTTATGTGTTATGGGTTATGCGTTATGCGTTATGCGTTATGCGTTATGCGTTATGCGTTATGCGTTATGCGTTATGCGTTATGCGTTATGCGTTATGCGTTATGCGTTATGCGTTATGAGAAATGCGTGATCCGTTATGCGTTATGCGTTATGCGTTATGAGTAATGCTTGATCCGTTACGCGTTATGCGTTATGCATTAAGCGTTATGCGTTATACGTTATGCGTTATGCGTTATGCGTTATACGTTATGGGTTATGCGTTATGCTTTATGCATTATGCGTTATGCGTTATGCGATTTGCGTTATGCGTTATGCGTTATGGGTTGTGCGTTATGAGTCATGCGTTATGCGTTATGCGTTTTGCTTTATGCGTTATGCGTTATGGGTTATGCGTTATGCGTTATGCGTTATGCGTTATGGTTTATGAGTAATTCGTGATCCGTTATGCTTTATGCGTTATGAGTTACGCGTAATGCGTTATGCGCTATGGGTCATGCGTTAAGCGTTATGCGTTATGCGTTATGCGTTATGCGTTATGCGTTATGGGTTATGCGTTATGGGTTATGCGTTATGTGTTATGCGTTGTGCGTTATCCGCTATGCGTTATGCGTTATACGTTATGCGTAATGCGTTATGCGTTATGCGTTATGCGATTTGCGTTATGCGTTATGCGTTATGCGTTATGCGTTATGCGTTATGCGTTATGTGTTATGGGTTATGCGTTATGCGTTATGCGTTATGCGTTATGCGTTATGCGTTATGCGTTATGCGTTATGCGTTATGCGTTATGCGTTATGCGTTATGCGTTATGCGTTATGCGTTATGCGTTATGCGTTATGCGTTATGCGTTATGAGTAATGCGTGATCCGTTATGCGTTATGCGTTATGCGTTATGAGTAATGCGTGATCCGTTATGCGTTATGCGTTATGCGTTATGCGTTATGCGTTATGCGTTATGAGTAATGCGTGATCCGTTATGCGTTATGCGTTATGAGTAATGCTTGATCCGTTACGCGTTATGCGTTATGCATTAAGCGTTATGCGTTATGAGTTATACGTTATGCGTTATGCGTTATGCGTTATGCGTTATGCGTTATGCGTTATGCGTTATGCGTTATGCGTTATGCGTTATGCGTTATACGTTATGCGTAATGCGTTATGCGTTATGCGTTATGCGATTTGCGTTATGCGTTATGCGTTATGCGTTATGTGTTATGCGTTATGCGTTATGCGTTATGTGTTATGGGTTATGGGTTATGCGTTATGCGTTATGCGTTATGCGTTATGCGTTATGCGTTATGCGTTATGGGTTGTGCGTTATGAGTCATGCGTTATGCGTTATGCGTTTTGCTTTATGCGTTATGCGTTATGGGTTATGCGTTATGCGTTATGCGTTATGGGTTATGAGTAATTCGTGATCCGTTATGCGTTATGCTTTATGCGTTATGAGTTACGCGTAATGCGTTATGCGCTATGGGTCATGCGTTAAGCGTTATGCGTTATGCGTTATGCGTTATGCGTTATGCGTTATGCGTTATGGGTTATGCGTTATGGGTTATGCGTTATGTGTTATGCGTTGTGCGTTATCCGCTATGCGTTATGCGTTATACGTTATGCGTAATGCGTTATGCGTTATGCGTTATGCGTTATGCGTTATGCGTTATGCGTTATGCGTTATGCGTTATGCGTTATGCGTTATGCGTTATGCGTTATGCGTTATGCGTTATGCGTTATGCGTTATGCGTTATGCGTTATGCGTTATGAGTAATGCGTGATCCGTTATGCGTTATGCGTTATGCGTTATGAGTAATGCGTGATCCGTTATGCGTTATGCGTTATGCGTTATGCGTTATGAGTAATGCGAGATCCGTTATGCGTTATGCGTTATGAGTAATGCTTGATCCGTTACGCGTTATGCGTTATGCATTAAGCGTTATGCGTTATGAGTTATACGTTATGCGTTATGCGTTATGCGTTATGCGTTATGCGTTATGCGTTATGCGTTATGCGATATGCGTTATGCGTTATGTGTTATGCGTTGTGCTTTATCCGCTATGCGTTATGCGTTTTGCGTTTTGCGTTATGCGTTATACGTTATGCGTAATGCGTTATGCGTTATGCGTTATGCGATTTGCTTTATGCGTTATGCGTTATGCGTTATGTGTTATGCGTTATGCGTTATGCGTTATGTGTTATGGGTTATGCGTTATGCGTTATGCGTTATGCGTTATGCGTTATGCGTTATGCGTTATGCGTTATGCGTTATGCGTTATGCGTTATGCGTTATGCGTTATGCGTTATGCGTTATGCGTTATGCGTTATGGGTTATGCGTTATGGGTTATGCGTTATGCGTTATGCGTTATGCGTTATGCGTTATGCGTTATGCGTTATGCGTTATGCGTTATGCGTTATGCGTTATGCGTTATGCGTTGTGCGTGATCCGTTATGCGTTATGCGTTATGAGTAATGCGTGATCCGTTATGCGTTATGCGTTATGCGTTATGCGTTATGCGTTATGCGTTATGCGTTATGCGTTATGCGTTATGCGTTATGCGTTATGCGTTATGCGTTATGCGTTATGCGTTATGCGTTATGCGTTATGCGTTATGCGTGATCCGTTATGCGTTATGCGTTATGAGTAATGCGTGATCCGTTATGCGTTATGCGTTATGCGTTATGCGTTATGCGTTATGCATTATGCGTTATGCGTTATGAGTTATGCGTTATGCGTTATGCGTTATGCGTTATGCGTTATGCGTTATGCGTTATGCGTTATGAGTAATCCGTGATCCGTTATGCGTTATGCGTTATGCGTTATGCGTTATGAGTAATGCGTGATCCGTTATGCGTTATGCGTTATTGCGTTATGCGTTATGCGTTATGCGATATGCGTTATGAGTAATGCGTGATCCGTTATGCGTTATGCGTTATGCGCTATGAGTAATGCGTGATCCGTTATGCGTTATGAGTAATGCTTGATCCGTTACGCGTTATGCGTAATGCGTTATGCGTTATGCATTAAGCGTTATGCGTTATTCGTTATGCGTTATGCGTTATGCGTTATGCGTTATGCGTTATGCTTTATGCATTATGCGTTATGCGTTATGCGATTTGCGTTATGCGTTATGCGTTGTGGGTTGTGCGTTATGAGTCATGCGTTATGCGTTATGCGTAATGGGTTATCCGTTATGCGTTATCCGTTTAGAGTTTTGCGTTATGCGTTATGCGTTATGAGTTGTGCGTTATGCGTTATGCGTTATGCGTAAGCGTTATGCGTTATGCGTTATGCGTTATGCGTTATGCGTTATGCGTTATGCATTATGCGTTATGCGTTATGCGATTTGCGTTATGCGTTATGCGTTATGGGTTATGCGTTATGCGTTATGCGTTATGCGTTATGCTTTATGCATTATGCGTTATGCGTTATGCGTTATGCGTTATGCGTTATGCGTTATGCGTTATGCGTTATGCGTTATGCGTTATGAGTAATGCGTGATCCGTTATGCGTTATGCGTTATGCGCTATGAGTAATGCGTGATCCGTTATGCGTTATGCGTTATGAGTAATGCTTGATCCGCTATGCGTTATGCGTTTTGCGTTATGCGTTATGCGTTATACGTTATGCGTAATGCGTTATGCGTTATGCGTTATGCGATTTGCGTTATGCGTTATGCGTTATGCGTTATGTGTTATACGTTATGCGTTATGCGTTATGTGTTATGGGTTATGCGTTATGCGTTATGCGTTATGCGTTATGCGTTATGCGTTATGCGTTATGCGTTATGCGTTATGCGTTATGCGTTATGCGTTATGCGTTATGCGTTATGCGTTATGCGTTATGCGTTATGCGTTATGCGTTATGCGTTATGCGTTATGCGTTATGCGTTATGCGTTATGCGTTATGCGTTATGCGTTATGCGTTATGCGTTATGCGTTATGCGTTATGCGTTATGCGTTATGCGTTATGCGTTATGCGCTATGGGTCATGCGTTAAGCGTTATGCGTTATGCGTTATGCGTTATGCGTTATGGGTTATGCGTTATGGGTTATGCGTTATGTGTTATGCGTTGTGCGTTATCCACTATGCGTTATGCGTTATACGTTATGCGTAATGCGTTATGCGTTATGCGTTATGCGTTATGCGTTATGCGTTATGCGTTATGCGTTATGAGTAATGCGTGATTCGTTATGCGTTATGCGTTATGCGCTATGAGTTATGCGTGATCCGTTATGCGTTATGCGTTATGAGTAATGCTTGATCCGTTACGCGTTATGCGTTATGCATTAAGCGTTATGCGTTATACGTTATGCGTTATGCGTTATGCGTTATGCGTTATGCGTTATGCGTTATGCTTTATGCATTATGCGTTATGCGTTATGCGATTTGCGTTATGCGTTATGCGTTATGGGTTATGCGTTATGCGTTATGCGTTATGCTTTATGCTTTATGCATTATGCGTTATGCATTATGCGTTATGCGTTATGCGATTTGCGTTATGCGTTATGCGTTATGGGTTATGCGTTATGCGTTATGCGTTATGCTTTATGCATTATGCGTTATGCGTTATGCGTTATGCGTTATGCGTTATGCGTTATGCGTTATGCGTTATGCGTTATGAGTAATGCGTGATCCGTTATGCGTTATGCGTTATGCGCTATGAGTTATGCGTGATCCGTTATGCGTTATGCGTTATGAGTAATGCTTGATCCGTTACGCGTTATGCGTTATGCATTAAGCGTTATGCGTTATACGTTATGCGTTATGCGTTATGCGTTATGCGTTATGCGTTATGCGTTATGCGTTATGCTTTATGCATTATGCGTTATGCGTTATGCGATTTGCGTTATGCGTTATGCGTTATGGGTTATGCGTTATGGGTTATGCGTTATGCGTTATGCGTTATGCTTTATGCTTTATGCATTATGCATTATGCGTTATGCGTTATGCGTTATGCGTTATGCGTTATGCGTTATGAGTAATGCGTGATCCGTTATGCGTTATGCGTTATGCGTTATGCGTTATGAGTAATGCGTGATCCGTTATGCGTTATGCGTTATGCGTTATGCGTTATGCGTTATGAGTAATGCGTGATCCGTTATGCGTTATGCGTTATGAGTAATGCTTGATCCGTTACGCGTTATGCGTTATGCATTAAGCGTTATGCGTTATACGTTATGCGTTATGCGTTATGCGTTATGCGTTATGCGTTATGTGTTATGCGTTATGCGTTATGCGTTATGCGTTATGCGTTATGCGTTATGTGTTATGCGTTGTGCGTTATCCGCTATGCGTTATGCGATTTGCGTTATGCGTTATGCGTTATGTGTTATGCGTTATGCGTTATGCGTTATGTGTTATGGGTTATGCGTTATGCGTTATGCGTTATGCGTTATGCGTTATGCGTTATGCGTTATGCGTTATGCGTTATGCGTTATGCGTTATGCGTTATGCGTTATGCGTTATGCGTTATGCGTTATGCGTTATGCGTTATGCGTTATGCGTTATGCGTTATGCGTTATGCGTTATGCGTTATGCGTTATGCGTTATGCGTTATGCGTTATGCGTTATGCGTTATGCGTTATGCGTTATGCGTTATGCGTTATGCGTTATGAGAAATGCGTGATCCGTTATGCGTTATGCGTTATGAGTAATGCTTGATCCGTTACGCGTTATGCGTTATGCATTAAGCGTTATGCGTTAAACGTTATGCGTTATGCGTTATGCGTTATACGTTATGGGTTATGCGTTATGCTTTATGCATTATGCGTTATGCGTTATGCGATTTGCGTTATGCGTTATGCGTTATGGGTTGTGCGTTATGAGTCATGCGTTATGCGTTATGCGTTTTGCTTTATGCGTTATGCGTTATGGGTTATGCGTTATGCGTTATGCGTTATGGGTTATGAGTAATTCGTGATCCGTTATGCGTTATGCTTTATGCGTTATGAGTTACGCGTAATGCGTTATGCGCTATGGGTCATGAGTTAAGCGTTATGCGTTATGCGTTATGCGTTATGCGTTATGCGTTATGGGTTATGCGTTATGGGTTATGCGTTATGTGTTATGCGTTGTGCGTTATCCGCTATGCGTTATGCGTTATACGTTATGCGTAATGCGTTATGCGTTATGCGTTATGCGATTTGCGTTATGCGTTATGCGTTATGCGTTATGCGTTATGCGTTATGCGTTATGTGTTATGGGTTATGCGTTATGCGTTATGCGTTATGCGTTATGCGTTATGCGTTATGCGTTATGCGTTATGCGTTATGCGTTATGCGTTATGCGTTATGCGTTATGCGTTATGCGTTATGCGTTATGCGTTATGCGTTATGCGTTATGCGTTATGCGTTATGCGTTATGCGTTATGCGTTATGCGTTATGCGTTATGCGTTATGAGTAATGCGTGATCCGTTATGCGTTATGCGTTATGCGTTATGCGTTATGAGTAATGCGTGATCCGTTATGCGTTATGCGTTATGCGTTATGCGTTATGAGTAATGCGTGATCCGTTATGCGCTATGCGTTATGCGTTATGCGATATGCGTTATGCTTTATGTGTTATGCGTTGTGCTTTATCCGCTATGCGTTATGCGTTTTGCGTTATGCGTTATGCGTTATACGTTATGCGTAATGCGTTATGCGTTATGCGTTATGCGATTTGCGTTATGCGTTATGCGTTATGCGTTATGTGTTATGCGATATGCGTTATGCTTTATGTGTTATGCGTTGTGCTTTATCCGCTATGCGTTATGCGTTTTGCGTTATGCGTTATGCGTTATACGTTATGCGTAATGCGTTATGCGTTATGCGTTATGCGTTATGAGTAATCCGTGATCCGTTATGCGTTATGCGTTATGCGTTATGCGTTATGAGTAATGCGTGATCCGTTATGCGTTATGCGTTATGCGTTATGCGTTATGCGATATGCGTTATGAGTAATGCGTGATCCGTTATGCGTTATGCGTTATGCGCTATGAGTAATGCGTGATCCGTTATGCGTTATGAGTAATGCTTGATCCGTTACGCGTTATGCGTTATGCATTAAGCGTTATGCGTTATACGTTATGCGTTATGCGTTATGCGTTATGCGTTATGCGTTATGCGTTATGCGTTATGCGTTATGCGTTATGCGTTATGCGTTATGCGTTATGCGTTATGCGTTATGTGTTATGCGTTGTGCGCTATCCGCTATGCGTTATGCGATTTGCGTTATGCGTTATGCGTTATGTGTTATGCGTTATGCGTTATGCGTTATGTGTTATGGGTTATGCGTTATGCGTTATGCGTTATGCGTTATGCGTTATGCGTTATGCGTTATGCGTTATGCGTTATGCGTTATGTGTTATGCGTTATGCGTTATGCGTTATGCGTTATGCGTTATGCGTTATGCGTTATGAGAAATGCGTGATCCGTTATGCGTTATGCGTTATGAGTAATGCTTGATCCGTTACGCGTTATGCGTTATGCATTAAGCGTTATGCGTTATACGTTATGCGTTATGCGTTATGCGTTATACGTTATGCGTTATGCGTTATGCGTTATACGTTATGGGTTATGCGTTATGCTTTATGCATTATGCGTTATGCGTTATGCGATTTGCGTTATGCGTTATGCGTTATGGGTTGTGCGTTATGAGTCATGCGTTATGCGTTATGCGTTTTGCTTTATGCGTTATGCGTTATGGGTTATGCGTTATGCGTTATGCGTTATGCGTTATGGGTTATGAGTAATTCGTGATCCGTTATGCGTTATGCTTTATGAATTATGAGTTACGCGTAATGCGTTATGCGCTATGGGTCATGCGTTAAGCGTTATGCGTTATTCGTTATGCGTTATGCGTTATGCGTTATGGGTTATGCGTTATGGGTTATGCGTTATGTGTTATGCGTTGTGCGTTATCCGCTATGCGTTATGCGTTATACGTTATGCGTAATGCGTTATGCGTTATGCGTTATGCGATTTGCGTTATGCGTTATGCGTTATGCGTTATGCGTTATGCGTTATGCGTTATGCGTTATGCGTTATGTGTTATGGGTTATGCGTTATGCGTTATGCGTTATGCGTTATGCGTTATGCGTTATGCGTTATGCGTTATGCGTTATGCGTTATGCGTTATGCGTTATGCGTTATGCGTTATGCGTTATGCGTTATGCGTTATGCGTTATGCGTTATGCGTTATGCGTTATGCGTTATGCGTTATGCGTTATGCGTTATGCGTTATGCGTTATGCGTTATGCGTTATGCGTTATGCGTTATGCGTTATGCGTTATGCGTTATGAGTAATGCGTGATCCGTTATGCGTTATGCGTTATGCGTTATGCGTTATGCGTTATGAGTAATGCGTGATCCGTTATGCGTTATGCGTTATGCGTTATGCGTTATGCGTTATGAGTAATGCGTGATCCGTTATGCGTTATGCGTTATGAGTAATGCTTGATCCGTTACGCGTTATGCGTTATGCATTAAGCGTTATGCGTTATGAGTTATACGTTATGCGTTATGCGTTATGCGTTATGCGTTATGCGTTATGCGTTATGCGTTATGTGTTATGGGATATGCGTTATGCGTTATGCGTTATGCGTTATGCGTTATGCGTTATGCGTTATGCGTTATGCGTTATGCGTTATGAGTAATCCGTGATCCGTTATGCGTTATGCGTTATGCGTTATGCGTTATGAGTAATGCGTGATCCGTTATGCGTTATGCGTTATGCGTTATGCGTTATGCGATATGCGTTATGAGTAATGCGTGATCCGTTATGCGTTATGCGTTATGCGCTATGAGTAATGCGTGATCCGTTATGCGTTATGAGTAATGCTTGATCCGTTACGCGTTATGCGTTATGCATTAAGCGTTATGCGTTATACGTTATGCGTTATGCGTTATGCGTTATGCGTTATGCGTTATGCGTTATGCGTTATGCGTGATCCGTTATGCGTTATGCGTTATGAGTAATGCGTGATCCGTTATGCGTTATGCGTTATGCGTTATGCGTTATGCGTTATGCGTTATGCGTTATGCGTTATGAGTTGTGCGTTATGCGTTATGCGTTATGCGTTATGCGTTATGCGTCATGCGTTATGCGTTATGCGTTATGCGTTATGCGTTATGCGTTATGCGTTATGCGTTATGCGTTATGCGTTATGCGTTATGCGTTATGCGTTATGCGTTATGCGTTATGTGTTATGGGATATGCGTTATGCGTTATGCGTTATGCGTTTTGCGTTATGCGTTATGCGTTATGCGTTATGAGTAATCCGTGATCCGTTATGCGTTATGCGTTATGCGTTATGCGTTATGAGTAATGCGTGATCCGTTATGCGTTATGCGTTATGCGTTATGCGATATGCGTTATGAGTAATGCGTGATCCGTTATGCGTTATGCGTTATGCGCTATGAGTAATGCGTGATCCGTTATGCGTTATGAGTAATGCTTGATCCGTTACGCGTTATGCGTTATGCATTAAGCGTTATGCGTTATACGTTATGCGTTATGCGTTATGCGTTATGCGTTATGCGTTATGCGTTATGCGTTATGCGTTATGCGTTATGCGTTATGCGTTATGCGTTATGCGTTATGCGTTATGCGTTATGCGTTATGTGTTATGCGTTGTGCGTTATCCGCTATGCGTTATGCGATTTGCGTTATGCGTTATGCGTTATGTGTTATGCGTTATGCGTTATGCGTTATGTGTTATGGGTTATGCGTTATGCGTTATGCGTTATGCGTTATGCGTTATGCGTTATGCGTTATGCATTAAGCGTTATGCGTTATACGTTATGCGTTATGCGTTATGCGTTATACGTTATGGGTTATGCGTTATGCTTTATGCATTATGCGTTATGCGTTATGCGATTTGCGTTATGCGTTATGCGTTATGGGTTTTGCGTTATGAGTCATGCGTTATGCGTTATGCGTTTTGCTTTATGCGTTATGCGTTATGGGTTATGCGTTATGCGTTATGCGTTATGCGTTATGGGTTATGAGTAATTCGTGATCCGTTATGCGTTATGCTTTATGCGTTATGAGTTACGCGTAATGCGTTATGCGCTATGGGTCATGCGTTAAGCGTTATGCGTTATGCGTTATGCGTTATGCGTTATGCGTTATGGGTTATGCGTTATGGGTTATGCGTTATGTGTTATGCGTTGTGCGTTATCCGCTATGCGTTATGCGTTATACGTTATGCGTAATGCGTTATGCGTTATGCGTTATGCGATTTGCGTTATGCGTTATGCGTTATGCGTTATGCGTTATGCGTTATGTGTTATGGGTTATGCGTTATGCGTTATGCGTTATGCGTTATGCGTTATGCGTTATGCGTTATGCGTTATGCGTTATGCGTTATGCGTTATGCGTTATGCGTTATGCGTTTTGCGTTATGCGTTATGCGTTATGCGTTATGCGTTATGCGTTATGCGTTATGCGTTATGCGTTATGCGTTATGCGTTATGCTTTATGCGTTATGAGTAATGCGTGATCCGTTATGCGTTATGCGTTATGCGTTATGCGTTATGAGTAATGCGTGATCCGTTATGCGTTATGCGTTATGCGTTATGCGTTATGCGTTATGCGTTATGAGTAATGCGTGATCCGTTATGCGTTATGCGTTATGAGTAATGCTTGATCCGTTACGCGTTATGCGTTATGCATTAAGCGTTATGCGTTATGAGTTATACGTTATGCGTTTTGCGTTATGCGTTATGCGTTATGCGTTATGCGTTATGCGTTATGCGTTATGCGTTATGCGATATGCGTTATGCGTTATGTGTTATGCGTTGTGCTTTATCCGCTATGCGTTATGCGTTTTGCGTTATGCGTTATGCGTTATACGTTATGCGTAATGCGTTATGCGTTATGCGTTATGCGATTTATGTTATGCGTTGTGCGTTATGCGTTATGCGTTATGCGTTATGCGATATGTGTTATGGGTTATGGGTTATGCGTTATGCGTTATGCGTTATGCGTTATGCGTTATGCGTTATGCGTTATGCGTTATGCATTATGCGTTATGCGTTATGCGTTATGCGTTATGCGTTATGCGTTATGCGTTATGCGTTGTGCGTTATGCGTTATGCGTTATGCGTTATGCGTTATGCGTCATGCGTTATGCGTTATGCGTTATGCGTTATGCGTTATGCGTTATGCGTTATGCGTTATGCGTTATGCGTTATGCGTTATGCGTTATGCGTTATGCGTTATGCGTTATGGGTTATGAGTAATGCTTGATCCGTTACGCGTTATGCGTTATGCATTAAGCGTTATGCGTTATACGTTATGCGTTATGCGTTATGCGTTATGCGTTATGCGATATGCTTTATGCATTATGCGTTATGCGTTATGCGATTTGCGTTATGCGTTATGCGTTGTGGGTTGTGCGTTATGAGTCATGCGTTATGCGTTATGCGTTTTGCTTTATGCGTTATGCGTTATGCGTTATGCGTTATGCGTTATGCGTTATGCGTTATGGGTTATGAGTAATGCGGGATCCGTTATGCGTTATGCTTTATGCGTTATGAGTTACGCGTTATGCTTTATGCATTATGCGTTATGCGTTATGCGATTTATGTTATGCGTTATGCGTTATGGGTTGTGCGTTATGAGTCATGCGTAATGCGTTATGCGTTTGGCTTTATGCGTTATGCGTTATGCGTTATGCGTTATGCGTTATGCGTTATGCGTTATGCGTTATGCGTTATGCGTTATGCGTTATGCGTTATGCGTTATGCGTTATGCGTTATGCGTTATGCGTTATGCGTTATGCGTTATGCGTTATGCGTTATGCGTTATGGGTTATCCGTTATGCGTTATCCGTTTAGAGTTTTGCGTTATGCGTTATGCGTTATGAGTTGTGCGTTATGCGTTATGTGTTATGCGTAAGCGTTATGCGTTATGCGTTATGCGTTATGCGTTATGCATTATGCGTTATGCGTTATGCGTTTTGCGTTATGCGTTATGCGTTATGCGTTATGGGTTATGCGTTATGCGTTATGCGTTATGCTTTATGCATTATGCGGAATGCGTTATGCGTTATGCGTTATGCGTTATGCGTTATGCGTTATGCGTTATGCGTTATGCGTTATGAGTAATGCGTGATCCGTTATGCGTTATGCGTTATGCGCTATGAGTAATGCGTGATCCGTTATGCGTTATGCGTTATGAGTAATGCTTGATCCGTTACGCGTTATGCGTTATGCATTAAGCGTTATGCGTTATACGTTATGCGTTATGCGTTATGCGTTATGCGTTATGCGTTATGCGTTATACATTATGCATTATGCGTTATGCGTTATGCGATTTGCGTTATGCGTTATGCGTTATGGGTTATGCGTTATGCGTTATGCGTTATGCGTTATGCTTTATGCATTATGCGATATGCGTTATGCGTTATGCGTTATGCGTTATGCGTTATGCGTTATACGTTATGCGTTATGCGTTATGCGTTATGCGTTATGCGTTATGCGTTATGTGTTATGCGTTGTGCGTTATGCGCTATGCGTTATGCGTTTTGCGTTATGCGTTATGCGTTATACGTTATGCGTAATGCGTTATGCGTTATGCGTTATGAGTAATGCGTGATCCGTTATGCGTTATGCGTTATGAGTAATGCTTGATCCGTGACGCGTTATGCGTTATGCATTAAGCGTTATGCGTTATGGGTTATGCGTTATGGGTTATGAGTAATTCGTGATCCGTTATGCGTTATGCTTTATGCATTATGCGTTATGCGTTATGCGTTATGCGTTATGCGTTATGCGTTATGCGTTATACGTTATGCGTTATGCGTTATGCGTTATGCGTTATGCGTTATGCGTTATGTGTTATGCGTTGTGCGTTATCCGCTATGCGTTATGCGTTTTGCGTTATGCGTTATGCGTTATACGTTATGCGTTATCCGCTATGCGTTATGCGTTTTGCGTTATGCGTTATGCGTTATACGTTATGCGTAATGCGTTATGCGTTATGCGTTATGCGATTTGCGTTATGCGTTATGCGTTATGGGTTATGTGTTATGCGTTATGCGTTATGCGTTATGTGTTATGGGTTATGCGTTATGCGTTATGCGTTATGCGTTATGCGTTATGCGTTATGCGTTATGCGTTATGCGTTATGCGTTATGCGTTATGCGTTATGCGTAATGCGTTATGCGCTATGGGTCATGCGTTAAGCGTTATGCGTTATGCGTTATGCGTTATGCGTTATGGGTTATGCGTTATGGGTTATGCGTTATGTGTTATGCGTTGTGCGTTATCCGCTATGCGTTATGCGTTATACGTTATGCGTAATGCGTTATGCGTTATGCGTTTTGCGATTTGCGTTATGCGTTATGCGTTATGCGTTATGCGTTATGCGTTATGCGTTATGCGTTATGTGTTATGGGTTATGCGTTATGCGTTATGTGTTATGAGTTGTGCTTTATCCGCTATGCGTTATGCGTTTTGCGTTATGCGTTATGCGTTATACGTTATGCGTAATGCGTTATGCGTTATGCGTTATGCGATTTGCGTTATGCGTTATGCGTTATGCGTTATGTGTTATGCGTTATGCGTTATGCGTTATGTGTTATGGGTCATGGGTTATGCGTTATGCGTTATGCCTTATGCGTTATGCGTTATGCGTTATGGGTTATGCGTTATGGGTTATGCGTTATGCGTTATGCGTTATGCGTTATGCGTTATGCATTATGCGTTATGCGTTATGCGATTTGCGTTATGCGTTATGCGTTATGCGTTATGGGTTATGCGTTATGCGTTATGCGTTATGCTTTATGCATTATGCGTTATGCGTTATGCGTTATGCGTTATGCGTTTTGCGTTATGCGTTATGCGTTATGCGTTATGCGTTATGCGTTATGCGTTATGCGTTATGCGTTATGCGTTATGCGTTATGCTTTATGCGTTATGAGTAATGCGTGATCCGTTATGCGTTATGCGTTATGCGTTATGCGTTATGAGTAATGCGTGATCCGTTATGCGTTATGCGTTATGCGTTATGCGTTATGAGTAATGCGTGATCCGTTATGCGTTATGCGTTATGAGTAATGCTTGATCCGTTACGCGTTATGCGTTATGCATTAAGCGTTATGCGTTATGAGTTATACGTTATGCGTTTTGCGTTATGCGTTATGCGTTATGCGTTATGCGTTATGCGTTATGCGTTATGCGTTATGCGATATGCGTTATGCGTTATGTGTTATGCGTTGTGCTTTATCCGCTATGCGTTATGCGTTTTGCGTTATGCGTTATGCGTTATACGTTATGCGTAATGCGTTATGCGTTATGCGTTATGCGATTTATGTTATGCGTTGTGCGTTATGCGTTATGCGTTATGCGTTATGCGATATGTGTTATGGGTTATGGGTTATGCGTTATGCGTTATGCGTTATGCGTTATGCGTTATGCGTTATGCGTTATGCGTTATGCATTATGCGTTATGCGTTATGCGTTATGCGTTATGCGTTATGCGTTATGCGTTATGCGTTGTGCGTTATGCGTTATGCGTTATGCGTTATGCGTTATGCGTCATGCGTTATGCGTTATGCGTTATGCGTTATGCGTTATGCGTTATGCGTTATGCGTTATGCGTTATGCGTTATGCGTTATGCGTTATGCGTTATGCGTTATGCGTTATGGGATATGAGTAATGCTTGATCCGTTACGCGTTATGCGTTATGCATTAAGCGTTATGCGTTATACGTTATGCGTTATGCGTTATGCGTTATGCGTTATGCGATATGCTTTATGCATTATGCGTTATGCGTTATGCGATTTGCGTTATGCGTTATGCGTTGTGGGTTGTGCGTTATGAGTCATGCGTTATGCGTTATGCGTTTTGCTTTATGCGTTATGCGTTATGGGTTATGCGTTATGCGTTATGCGTTATGCGTTATGGGTTATGAGTAATGCGGGATCCGTTATGCGTTATGCTTTATGCGTTATGAGTTACGCGTTATGCTTTATGCATTATGCGTTATGCGTTATGCGATTTATGTTATGCGTTATGCGTTATGGGTTGTGCGTTATGAGTCATGCGTAATGCGTTATGCGTTTGGCTTTATGCGTTATGCGTTAAGGGTTATGCGTTATGCGTTATGCGTTATGCGTTATGCGTTATGCGTTATGCGTTATGCGTTATGCGTTATGCGTTATGCGTTATGCGTTATGCGTTATGCGTTATGCGTTATGCGTTATGCGTTATGCGTTATGCGTTATGCGTTATGCGTTATGCGTTATGCGTTATGCGTTATGCGTTATGGGTTATCCGTTATGCGTTATCCGTTTAGAGTTTTGCGTTATGGGTTGTGCGTTATGAGTTGTGCGTTATGCGTTATGTGTTATGCGTAAGCGTTATGCGTTATGCGTTATGCGTTATGCGTTATGCATTATGCGTTATGCGTTATGCGATTTGCGTTATGCGTTATGCGTTATGCGTTATGGGTTATGCGTTATGCGTTATGCGTTATGCTTTATGCATTATGCGGAATGCGTTATGCGTTATGCGTTATGCGTTATGCGTTATGCGTTATGCGTTATGCGTTATGCGTTATGAGTAATGCGTGATCCGTTATGCGTTATGCGTTATGCGCTATGAGTAATGCGTGATCCGTTATGCGTTATGCGTTATGAGTAATGCTTGATCCGTTACGCGTTATGCGTTATGCATTAAGCGTTATGCGTTATACGTTATGCGTTATGCGTTATGCGTTATGCGTTATGCGTTATGCGTTATACATTATGCATTATGCGTTATGCGTTATGCGATTTGCGTTATGCGTTATGCGTTATGGGTTATGCGTTATGCGTTATGCGTTATGCGTTATGCTTTATGCATTATGCGATATGCGTTATGCGTTATGCGTTATGCGTTATGCGTTATGCGTTATACGTTATGCGTTATGCGTTATGCGTTATGCGTTATGCGTTATGCGTTATGTGTTATGCGTTGTGCGTTATCCGCTATGCGTTATGCGTTTTGCGTTATGCGTTATGCGTTATACGTTATGCGTAATGCGTTATGCGTTATGCGTTATGAGTAATGCGTGATCCGTTATGCGTTATGCGTTATGAGTAATGCTTGATCCGTGACGCGTTATGCGTTATGCATTAAGCGTTATGCGTTATGGGTTATGCGTTATGGGTTATGCGTTATGCGTTATGCGTTATGCGTTATGCTTTATGCATTATGCGTTATGCGTTATGCGTTATGCGTTATGCGTTATGCGTTATGCGTTATACGTTATGCGTTATGCGTTATGCGTTATGCGTTATGCGTTATGCGTTATGTGTTATGCGTTGTGCGTTATCCGCTATGCGTTATGCGTTTTGCGTTATGCGTTATGCGTTATACGTTATGCGTTATCCGCTATGCGTTATGCGTTTTGCGTTATGCGTTATGCGTTATACGTTATGCGTAATGCGTTATGCGTTATGCGTTATGCGATTTGCGTTATGCGTTATGCGTTATGGGTTATGCGTTATGCGTTATGCGTTATGCGTTATGTGTTATGGGTTATGCGTTATGCGTTATGCGTTATGCGTTATGCGTTATGCGTTATGCGTTATTCGTTATGCGTTATGCGTTATGCGTTATGCGTTATGCGTAATGCGTTATGCGCTATGGGTCATGCGTTAAGCGTTATGCGTTATGCGTTATGCGTTATGCGTTATGGGTTATGCGTTATGGGTTATGCGTTATGTGTTATGCGTTGTGCGTTATCCGCTATGCGTTATGCGTTATACGTTATGCGTAATGCGTTATGCGTTATGCGTTTTGCGATTTGCGTTATGCGTTATGCGTTATGCGTTATGCGTTATGCGTTATGCGTTATGCGTTATGTGTTATGGGTTATGCGTTATGCGTTATGTGTTATGCGTTGTGCTTTATCCGCTATGCGTTATGCGTTTTGCGTTATGCGTTATGCGTTATACGTTATGCGTAATGCGTTATGCGTTATGCGTTATGCGATTTGCGTTATGCGTTATGCGTTATGCGTTATGTGTTATGCGTTATGCGTTATGCGTTATGTGTTATGGGTTATGGGTTATGCGTTATGCGTTATGCCTTATGCGTTATGCGTTATGCGTTATGGGTTATGCGTTATGGGTTATGCGTTATGCGTTATGCGTTATGCGTTATGCGTTATGCGTTATGCGTTATGCGTTATGCGTTATGCGTTATGCGTTATGCGTTATGCGTTATGTGTTATGCGTTGTGCGTTATCCGCTATGCGTTATGCGTTTTGCGTTATGCGTTATGCGTTATACGTTATGCGTTATGCGTTATGCGTTATGCGTTATGCGTTATGCGTTATGCGTTATGGGTTATCCGTTATGCGATATCCGTTTAGAGTTTTGCGTTATGCGTTATGCGTTATGAGTTGTGCGTTATGCGTTATGTGTTATGCGTAAGCGTTATGCGTTATGCGTTATGCGTTATGCATTATGCATTATGCGTTATGCGTTATGCGATTTGCGTTATGCGTTATGCGTTATGCGTTATGGGTTATGCGTTATGCGTTATGCGTTATGCTTTATGCATTATGCGGAATGCGTTATGCGTTATGCGTTATGCGTTATGCGTTATGCGTTATGCGTTATGCGTTATGCGTTATGAGTAATGCGTGATCCGTTATGCGTTATGCGTTATGCGCTATGAGTAATGCGTGATCCGTTATGCGTTATGCGTTATGAGTAATGCTTGATCCGTTACGCGTTATGCGTTATGCATTAAGCGTTATGCGTTATACGTTATGCGTTATGCGTTATGCGTTATGCGTTATGCGTTATACATTATGCATTATGCGTTATGCGTTATGCGATTTGCGTTATGCGTTATGCGTTATGGGTTATGCGTTATGCGTTATGCGTTATGCGTTATGCTTTATGCATTATGCGATATGCGTTATGCGTTATGCGTTATGCGTTATGCGTTATGCGTTATGCGTTATACGTTATGCGTTATGCGTTATGCGTTATGCGTTATGCGTTATGCGTTATGTGTTATGCGTTGTGCGTTATCCGCTATGCGTTATGCGTTTTGCGTTATGCGTTATGCGTTATACGTTATGCGTAATGCGTTATGCGTTATGCGTTATGAGTAATGCGTGATCCGTTATGCGTTATGCGTTATGAGTAATGCTTGATCCGTGACGCGTTATGCGTTATGCATTAAGCGTTATGCGTTATGGGTTATGCGTTATGGGTTATGCGTTATGCGTTATGCGTTATGCGTTATGCTTTATGCATTATGCGTTATGCGTTATGCGTTATGCGTTATGCGTTATGCGTTATGCGTTATACGTTATGCGTTATGCGTTATGCGTTATGCGTTATGCGTTATGCGTTATGCGTTATGTGTTATGCGTTGTGCGTTATCCGCTATGCGTTATGCGTTTTGCGTTATGCGTTATGCGTTATACGTTATGCGTTATCCGCTATGCGTTATGCGTTTTGCGTTATGCGTTATGCGTTATACGTTATGCGTAATGCGTTATGCGTTATGCGTTATGCGATTTGCGTTATGCGTTATGCGTTATGGGTTATGTGTTATGCGTTATGCGTTATGCGTTATGTGTTATGGGTTATGCGTTATGCGTTATGCGTTATGCGTTATGCGTTATGCGTTATGCGTTATGCGTTATGCGTTATGCGTTATGCGTTATGCGTAATAAGTTATGCGCTATGGGTCATGCGTTAAGCGTTATGCGTTATGCGTTATGCGTTATGCGTTATGGGTTATGCGTTATGGGTTATGCGTTATGTGTTATGCGTTGTGCGTTATCCGCTATGCGTTATGCGTTATACGTTATGCGTAATGCGTTATGCGTTATGCGTTTTGCGATTTGCGTTATGCGTTATGCGTTATGCGTTATGCGTTATGCGTTATGCGTTATGCGTTATGTGTTATGGGTTATGCGTTATGCGTTATGTGTTATGCGTTGTGCTTTATCCGCTATGCGTTATGCGTTTTGCGTTATGCGTTATGCGTTATACGTTATGCGTAATGCGTTATGCGTTATGCGTTATGCGATTTGCGTTATGCGTTATGCGTTATGCGTTATGTGTTATGCGTTATGCGTTATGCGTTATGTGTTATGGGTTATGGGTTATGCGTTATGCGTTATACCTTATGCGTTATGCGTTATGCGTTATGGGTTATGCGTTATGGGTTATGCGTTATGCGTTATGCGTTATGCGTTATGCGTTATGCGTTATGCGTTATGCGTTATGCGTTATGCGTTATGCGTTATGCGTTATGCGTTATGCGTTATGCGTTATGCGTTATGCGTTATGCGTTATGCGTTATGCGTGATCCGTTATGCGTTATGCGTTATGAGTAACGCGTGATCCGTTATGCGTTATGCGTTATGCGTTATGCGTTATGCGTTATGCGTTATGCGTTATGCGTTATGAGTTGTGCGTTATGCGTTATGCGTTATGCGTTATGCGTCATGCGTTATGCGTTATGCGTTATGCGTTATGCGTTATGCGTTATGCGTTATGCGTTATGCGTTATGCGTTATGCGTTATGCGTTATGCGTTATGTGTTATGGGATATGCGTTATGCGTTATGCGTTATGCGTTATGCGTTATGCGTTATGCGTTATGCGTTATGCGTTATGCGTTATGCGTTATGCGTTATGCGTTATGCGTTATGCGTTATGCGTTATGAGTAATCCGTGATCCGTTATGCGTTATGCGTTATGCGTTATGCGTTATGAGTAATGCGTGATCCGTTATGCGTTATGCGTTATGCGTTATGCGTTATGCGTTATGCGTTATGCGATATGCGTTGTGAGTAATGCGTGATCCGTTATGCGTTATGCGTTATGCGCTATGAGTAATGCGTGATCCGTTATGCGTTATGAGTAATGCTTGATCCGTTACGCGTTATGCGTTATGCATTAAGCGTTATGCGTTATACGTTATGCGTTATGCGTTATGCGTTATGCGTTATACGTTATGCTTTATGCATTATGCGTTATGCGTTATGCGATTTGCGTTATGCGTTATGCGTTGTGGGTTGTGCGTTATGAGTCATGCGTTATGCGTTATGCGTTTTGCTCTATGCGTTATGCGTTATGGGTTATGCGTTATGCGTTATGCGTTATGCGTTATGGGTTATGAGTAATGCGTGATCCGTTATGCGTTATGCTTTATGCGTTATGAGTTACGCGTTATGCTTTATGCATTATGCGTTATGCGTTATGCGTTATGCGTTATGGGTTGTGCGTTATGAGTCATGCGTAATGCGTTATGCGTTTGGCTTTATGCGTTATGCGTTATGGGTTATGCGTTATGCGTTATGCGTTATGCGTTATGCGTTATGCGTTATGCGTTATGCGTTATGCGTTATGCGTTATGCGTTATGCGTTATGCGTTATGCGTTATGCGTTATGCGTTATGCGTTATGCGTTATGCGTTATGCGTTATGCGTTATGCGTTATGGGTTATCCGTTATGCGTTATCCGTTTAGAGTTTTGCGTTATGCGTTATGCGTTATGAGTTGTGCGTTATGCGTTATGTGTTATGCGTAAGCGTTATGCGTTATGCGTTATGCGTTATGCGTTATGCATTATGCGTTATGCGTTATGCGATTTGCGTTATGCGTTATGCGTTATGGGTTATGCGTTATGCGTTATGCGTTATGCGTTATGCTTTATGCATTATGCGTTATGCGTTATGCGTTATGCGTTATGCGTTATGCGTTATGCGTTATGCGTTATGAGTAATGCGTGATCCGTTATGCGTTATGCGTTATGCGCTATGAGTAATGCGTCATCCGTTATGCGTTATGCGTTATGAGTAATGCTTGATCCGTTACGCGTTATGCGTTATGCATTAAGCGTTATGCGTTATACGTTATGCGTTATGCGTTATGCGTTATGCGTTATGCGTTATGCATTATGCATTATGCGTTATGCGTTATGCGATTTGCGTTATGCGTTATGCGTTATGGGTTATGCGTTATGCGTTATGCGTTATGCGTTATGCGTTATGCGTTATGCGTTATGCGTTATGCGTTATGCGTTATGCGTTATGCGTTATGCGTTATGCGTTATGCGTTATGCGATTTGCGTTATGCGTTATGCGTTATGGGTTATGCGTTATGCGTTATGCGTTATGCGTTATGCTTTATGCATTATGCGATATGCGTTATGCGTTATGCGTTATGCGTTATGCGTTATGCGTTATACGTTATGCGTTATGCGTTATGCGTTATGCGTTATGCGTTATGCGTTATGTGTTATGCGTTGTGCGTTATCCGCTATGCGTTATGCGTTTTGCGTTATGCGTTATGCGTTATACGTTATGCGTAATGCGTTATGCGTTATGCGTTATGAGTAATGCGTGATCCGTTATGCGTTATGCGTTATGAGTAATGCTTGATCCGTGACGCGTTATGCGTTATGCATTAAGCGTTATGCGTTATGGGTTATGCGTTATGGGTTATGCGTTATGCGTTATGCGTTATGCGTTATGCTTTATGCATTATGCGTTATGCGTTATGCGTTATGCGTTATGCGTTATGCGTTATGCGTTATACGTTATGCGTTATGCGTTATGCGTTATGCGTTATGCGTTATGCGTTATGTGTTATGCGTTGTGCGTTATCCGCTATGCGTTATGCGTTTTGCGTTATGCGTTATGCGTTATACGTTATGCGTTATCCGCTATGCGTTATGCGTTTTGCGTTATGCGTTATGCGTTATACGTTATGCGTAATGCGTTATGCGTTATGCGTTATGCGATTTGCGTTATGCGTTATGCGTTATGGGTTATGTGTTATGCGTTATGCGTTATGCGTTATGTGTTATGGGTTATGCGTTATGCGTTATGCGTTATGCGTTATGCGTTATGCGTTATGCGTTATGCGTTATGCGTTATGCGTTATGCGTTATGCGTTATGCGTAATGCGTTATGCGCTATGGGTCATGCGTTAAGCGTTATGCGTTATGCGTTATGCGTTATGCGTTATGGGTTATGCGTTATGGGTTATGCGTTATGTGTTATGCGTTGTGCGTTATCCGCTATGCGTTATGCGTTATACGTTATGCGTAATGCGTTATGCGTTATGCGTTTTGCGATTTGCGTTATGCGTTATGCGTTATGCGTTATGCGTTATGCGTTATGCGTTATGCGTTATGTGTTATGGGTTATGCGTTATGCGTTATGTGTTATGCGTTGTGCTTTATCCGCTATGCGTTATGCGTTTTGCGTTATGCGTTATGCGTTATACGTTATGCGTAATGCGTTATGCGTTATGCGTTATGCGATTTGCGTTATGCGTTATGCGTTATGTGTTATGCGTTATGCGTTATGCGTTATGTGTTATGGGTCATGGGTTATGCGTTATGCGTTATGCCTTATGCGTTATGCGTTATGCGTTATGGGTTATGCGTTATGGGTTATGCGTTATGCGTTATGCGTTATGCGTTATGCGTTATGCATTATGCGTTATGCGTTATGCGATTTGCGTTATGCGTTATGCGTTATGCGTTATGGGTTATGCGTTATGCGTTATGCGCTATGCTTTATGCATTATGCGTTATGCGTTATGCGTTATGCGTTATGCGTTTTGCGTTATGCGTTATGCGTTATGCGTTATGCGTTATGCGTTATGCGTTATGCGTTATGCGTTATGCGTTATGCGTTATGCTTTATGCGTTATGAGTAATGCGTGATCCGTTATGCGTTATGCGTTATGCGTTATGCGTTATGAGTAATGCGTGATCCGTTATGCGTTATGCGTTATGCGTTATGCGTTATGCGTTATGAGTAATGCGTGATCCGTTATGCGTTATGCGTTATGAGTAATGCGTGATCCGTTACGCGTTATGCGTTATGCATTAAGCGTTATGCGTTATGAGTTATACGTTATGCGTTTTGCGTTATGCGTTATGCGTTATGCGTTATGCGTTATGCGTTATGCGTTATGCGTTATGCGATATGCGTTATGCGTTATGTGTTATGCGTTGTGCTTTATCCGCTATGCGTTATGCGTTTTGCGTTATGCGTTATGCGTTATACGTTATGCGTAATGCGTTATGCGTTATGCGTTATGCGATTTATGTTATGCGTTGTGCGTTATGCGTTATGCGTTATGCGTTATGCGATATGTGTTATGGGTTATGGGTTATGCGTTATGCGTTATGCGTTATGCGTTATGCGTTATGCGTTATGCGTTATGCGTTATGCATTATGCGTTATGCGTTATGCGTTATGCGTTATGCGTTATGCGTTATGCGTTATGCGTTGTGCGTTATGCGTTATGCGTTATGCGTTATGCGTTATGCGTCATGCGTTATGCGTTATGCGTTATGCGTTATGCGTTATGCGTTATGCGTTATGCGTTATGCGTTATGCGTTATGCGTTATGCGTTATGCGTTATGCGTTATGTGTTATGGGATATGAGTAATGCTTGATCCGTTACGCGTTATGCGTTATGCATTAAGCGTTATGCGTTATACGTTATGCGTTATGCGTTATGCGTTATGCGTTATGCGATATGCTTTATGCATTATGCGTTATGCGTTATGCGATTTGCGTTATGCGTTATGCGTTGTGGGTTGTGCGTTATGAGTCATGCGTTATGCGTTATGCGTTTTGCTTTATGCGTTATGCGTTATGGGTTATGCGTTATGCGTTATGCGTTATGCGTTATGGGTTATGAGTAATGCGGGATCCGTTATGCGTTATGCTTTATGCGTTATGAGTTACGCGTTATGCTTTATGCATTATGCGTTATGCGTTATGCGATTTATGTTATGCGTTATGCGTTATGGGTTGTGCGTTATGAGTCATGCGTAATGCGTTATGCGTTTGGCTTTATGCGTTATGCGTTATGGGTTATGCGTTATGCGTTATGCGTTATGCGTTATGCGTTATGCGTTATGCGTTATGCGTTATGCGTTATGCGTTATGCGTTATGCGTTATGCGTTATGCGTTATGCGTTATGCGTTATGCGTTATGCGTTATGCGTTATGCGTTATGCGTTATGCGTTATGGGTTATCCGTTATGCGTTATCCGTTTAGAGTTTTGCGTTATGCGTTATGCGTTATGAGTTGTGCGTTATGCGTTATGTGTTATGCGTAAGCGTTATGCGTTATGCGTTATGCGTTATGCGTTATGCATTATGCGTTATGCGTTATGCGATTTGCGTTATGCGTTATGCGTTATGCGTTATGGGTTATGCGTTATGCGTTATGCGTTATGCTTTATGCATTATGCGGAATGCGTTATGCGTTATGCGTTATGCGTTATGCGTTATGCGTTATGCGTTATGCGTTATGCGTTATGAGTAATGCGTGATCCGTTATGCGTTATGCGTTATGCGCTATGAGTAATGCGTGATCCGTTATGCGTTATGCGTTATGAGTAATGCTTGATCCGTTACGCGTTATGCGTTATGCATTAAGCGTTATGCGTTATACGTTATGCGTTATGCGTTATGCGTTATGCGTTATGCGTTATGCGTTATACATTATGCATTATGCGTTATGCGTTATGCGTTATGCGTTATGCGTTATGCGTTATGCGTTATGCGTTATGCGTTATGCGTTATGCGTTATGCTTTATGCATTATGCGATATGCGTTATGCGTTATGCGTTATGCGTTATGCGTTATGCGTTATACGTTATGCGTTATGCGTTATGCGTTATGCGTTATGCGTTATGCGTTATGTGTTATGCGTTGTGCGTTATCCGCTATGCGTTATGCGTTTTGCGTTATGCGTTATGCGTTATACGTTATGCGTTATGCGTTATGCGTTATGCGTTATGAGTAATGCGTGATCCGTTATGCGTTATGCGTTATGAGTAATGCTTGATCCGTTACGCGTTATGCGTTATGCATTAAGCGTTATGCGTTATGGGTTATGCGTTATGGGTTATGCGTTATGCGTTATGCGTTATGCGTTATGCTTTATGCATTATGCGTTATGCGTTATGCGTTATGCGTTATGCGTTATGCGTTATGCGTTATACGTTATGCGTTATGCGTTATGCGTTATGCGTTATGCGTTATGCGTTATGTGTTATGCGTTGTGCGTTATCCGCTATGCGTTATGCGTTTTGCGTTATGCGTTATGCGTTATACGTTATGCGTTATCCGCTATGCGTTATGCGTTTTGCGTTATGCGTTATGCGTTATACGTTATGCGTAATGCGTTATGCGTTATGCGTTATGCGATTTGCGTTATGCGTTATGCGTTATGGGTTATGTGTTATGCGTTATGCGTTATGCGTTATGCGTTATGGGTTATGCGTTATGCGTTATGCGTTATGCGTTATGCGTTATGCGTTATGCGTTATTCGTTATGCGTTATGCGTTATGCGTTATGCGTTATGCGTAATGCGTTATGCGCTATGGGTCATGCGTTAAGCGTTATGCGTTATGCGTTATGCGTTATGCGTTATGGGTTATGCGTTATGGGTTATGCGTTATGTGTTATGCGTTGTGCGTTATCCGCTATGCGTTATGCGTTATACGTTATGCGTAATGCGTTATGCGTTATGCGTTTTGCGATTTGCGTTATGCGTTATGCGTTATGCGTTATGCGTTATGCGTTATGCGTTATGCGTTATGTGTTATGGGTTATGCGTTATGCGTTATGTGTTATGCGTTGTGCTTTATCCGCTATGCGTTATGCGTTTTGCGTTATGCGTTATGCGTTATGCGTTATGCGTAATGCGTTATGCGTTATGCGTTATGCGATTTGCGTTATGCGTTATGCGTTATGCGTTATGTGTTATGCGTTATGCGTTATGCGTTATGTGTTATGGGTTATGGGTTATGCGTTATGCGTTATGCCTTATGCGTTATGCGTTATGCGTTATGGGTTATGCGTTATGGGTTATGCGTTATGCGTTATGCGTTATGCGTTATGCGTTATGCGTTATGCGTTATGCGTTATGCGTTATGCGTTATGCGTTATGCGTTATGCGTTATGCGTTATGCGTTATGCGTTATGCGTTATGCGTTATGAGTAATCCGTGATCCGTTATGCGTTATGCGTTATGCGTTATGCGTTATGAGTAATGCGTAATCCGTTATGCGTTATGCGTTATGCGTTATGCGTTATGCGTTATGAGTAATGCGTGATCCATTATGCGTTATGCGTTATGCGCTATAAGTAATGCGTGATCCGTTATGCGTTATGCGTTATGAGTAATGCTTGATCCGTTACGCGTTATGCGTTATGCATTAAGCGTTATGCGTTATACTTTATGCGTTATGCGTTATGCGTTATGCGTTATGCTTTATGCATTATGCGTTATGCGTTATGCGATTTGCGTTATGCGTTATGCGTTATGGGTTATCCGTTATGCGTTATGCGTTATGCGTTATGCTTTATGCATTATGCGTTATGCGTTATGCGATTTGCGTTATTCGTTATGCGTTGTGGGTTGTGCGTTATGAGTCATGCGTTATGCGTTATGCGTTATGCGCTATGCGTTATGAGTAATGCGTGATCCGTTATGCGTTATGCGTTATGCGTTATGCGTTATGCGTTATGCGATATGCGTTATGAGTAATGCGTGATCCGTTATGCGTTATGCGTTATGCGCTATGAGTAATGCGTGATCCGTTATGCGTTATGAGTAATGCTTGATCCGTTACGCGTTATGCGTTATGCATTAAGCGTTATGCGTTATACGTTATGCGTTATGCGTTATGCGTTATGCGTTATGCGTTATGCTTTATGCATTATGCGTTATGCGTTATGCGATTTGCGTTATGCGTTGTGCGTTGAGGGTTGTGCGTTATGAGTCATGCGTTATGCGTTATGCGTTTTGCTCTATGCGTTATGCGTTATGGGTTATGCGTTATGCGTTATGCGTTATGCGTTATGGGTTATGAGTAATGCGTGATCCGTTATGCGTTATGCTTTATGCGTTATGAGTTACGCGTTATGCTTTATGCATTATGCGTTATGCGTTATGCGTTAAGCGTTATGGGTTGTGCGTTATGAGTCATGCGTAATGCCTTATGCGTTTGGCTTTATGCGTTATGCGTTATGGGTTATGCGTTATGCGTTATGCGTTATGCGTTATGCGTTATGCGTTATGCGTTATGCGTTATGCGTTATGCGTTATGCGTTATGCGTTATGCGTTATGCGTTATGCGTTATGCGTTATGCGTTATGGGTTATCCGTTATGCGTTATCCGTTTAGAGTTTTGCGATATGCGTTATGCGTTATGAGTTGTGCGTTATGCGTTATGTGTTATGCGTAAGCGTTATGCGTTATGCGTTATGCGTTATGCGTTATGCATTATGCGTTATGCGTTATGCGATTTGCGTTATGCGTTATGCGTTATGGGTTATGCGTTATGCGTTATGCGTTATGCGTTATGCTTTATGCATTATGCGTTATGCGTTATGCGTTATGCGTTATGCGTTATGCGTTATGCGTTATGCGTTATGCGTTATGCGTTATGAGTAATGCGTGATCCGTTATGCGTTATGCGTTATGCGCTATGAGTAATGCGTGATCCGTTATGCGTTATGCGTTATGAGTAATGCTTGATCCGTTACGCGTTATGCGTTATGCATTAAGCGTTATGCGTTATACGTTATGCGTTATGCGTTATGCGTTATGCGTTATGCGTTATGCATTATGCATTATGCGTTATGCGTTATGCGATTTGCGTTATGCGTTATGCGTTATGGGTTATGCGTTATGCGTTATGCGTTATGCGTTATGCTTTATGCATTATGCGTTATGCGTTATGCGTTATGCGTTATGCGTTATGCGTTATGCGTTATACGTTATGCGTTATGCGTTATGCGTTATGCGTTATGCGTTATGCGTTATGCGTTATGCGTTATGTGTTATGCGTTGTGCGTTATCCGCTATGCGTTATGCGTTTTGCGTTATGCGTTATGCGTTATACGTTATGCGTAATGCGTTATGCGTTATGCGTTATGAGTAATGCGTGATCCGTTATGCGTTATGCGTTATGAGTAATGCTTGATCCGTTACGCGTTATGCGTTATGCATTAAGCGTTATGCGTTATGCGTTATACGTTATGCGTTATGCGTTATGCGTTATGCGTTATGGGTTATGCGTTATGGGTTATGCGTTATGCGTTATGCGTTATGCGTTATGCGTTATGCGTTATGCGTTATGCGTTATGCGTTATGCGTTATGCGTTATGCGTTATGCGTTATGCGTTATGCGTTATGCGTTATGCGTTATGCGTTATGCGTTATGCGTGATCCGTTATGCGTTATGCGTTATGAGTAACGCGTGATCCGTTATGCGTTATGCGTTATGCGTTATGCGTTATGCGTTATGCGTTATGCGTTATGAGTTGTGCGTTATGCGTTATGCGTTATGCGTTATGCGTCATGCGTTATGCGTTATGCGTTATGCGTTATGCGTTATGCGTTATGCGTTATGCGTTATGCGTTATGCGTTATGCGTTATGCGTTATGCGTTATGCGTTATGTGTTATGGGATATGCGTTATGCGTTATGCGTTATGCGTTATGCGTTATGCGTTATGCGTTATGCGTTATGCGTTATGCGTTATGCGTTATGCGTTATGCGTTATGCGTTATGCGTTATGCGTTATGAGTAATCCGTGATCCGTTATGCGTTATGCGTTATGCGTTATGCGTTATGAGTAATGCGTGATCCGTTATGCGTTATGCGTTATGCGTTATGCGTTATGCGTTATGCGATATGCGTTGTGAGTAATGCGTGATCCGTTATGCGTTATGCGTTATGCGCTATGAGTAATGCGTGATCCGTTATGCGTTATGAGTAATGCTTGATCCGTTACGCGTTATGCGTTATGCATTAAGCGTTATGCGTTATACGTTATGCGTTATGCGTTATGCGTTATGCGTTATACGTTATGCTTTATGCATTATGCGTTATGCGTTATGCGATTTGCGTTATGCGTTATGCGTTGTGGGTTGTGCGTTATGAGTCATGCGTTATGCGTTATGCGTTTTGCTCTATGCGTTATGCGTTATGGGTTATGCGTTATGCGTTATGCGTTATGCGTTATGGGTTATGAGTAATGCGTGATCCGTTATGCGTTATGCTTTATGCGTTATGAGTTACGCGTTATGCTTTATGCATTATGCGTTATGCGTTATGCGTTATGCGTTATGGGTTATGCGTTATGAGTCATGCGTAATGCGTTATGCGTTTGGCTTTATGCGTTATGCGTTATGGGTTATGCGTTATGCGTTATGCGTTATGCGTTATGCGTTATGCGTTATGCGTTATGCGTTATGCGTTATGCGTTATGCGTTATGCGTTATGCGTTATGCGTTATGCGTTATGCGTTATGCGTTATGCGTTATGCGTTATGCGTTATGCGTTATGCGTTATGGGTTATCCGTTATGCGTTATCCGTTTAGAGTTTTGCGTTATGCGTTATGCGTTATGAGTTGTGCGTTATGCGTTATGTGTTATGCGTAAGCGTTATGCGTTATGCGTTATGCGTTATGCGTTATGCATTATGCGTTATGCGTTATGCGATTTGCGTTATGCGTTATGCGTTATGGGTTATGCGTTATGCGTTATGCGTTATGCGTTATGCTTTATGCATTATGCGTTATGCGTTATGCGTTATGCGTTATGCGTTATGCGTTATGCGTTATGCGTTATGAGTAATGCGTGATCCGTTATGCGTTATGCGTTATGCGCTATGAGTAATGCGTCATCCGTTATGCGTTATGCGTTATGAGTAATGCTTGATCCGTTACGCGTTATGCGTTATGCATTAAGCGTTATGCGTTATACGTTATGCGTTATGCGTTATGCGTTATGCGTTATGCGTTATGCATTATGCATTATGCGTTATGCGTTATGCGATTTGCGTTATGCGTTATGCGTTATGGGTTATGCGTTATGCGTTATGCGTTATGCGTTATGCTTTATGCGTTATGCGTTATGCGTTATGCGTTATGCGTTATGCGTTATGCGTTATGCGTTATACGTTATGCGTTATGCGTTATGCGTTATGCGTTATGCGTTATGCGTTATGCGTTATGCGTTATGTGTTATGCGTTGTGCGTTATCCGCTATGCGTTATGCGTTTTGCGTTATGCGTTATGCGTTATACGTTATGCGTAATGCGTTATGCGTTATGCGTTATGAGTAATGCGTGATCCGTTATGCGTTATGCGTTATGAGTAATGCTTGATCCGTTACGCGTTATGCGTTATGCATTAAGCGTTATGCGTTATGCGTTATACGTTATGCGTTATGCGTTATGCGTTATGCGTTATGCGTTATGCGTTATGCGTTATGCGTTATGCGTTATGCGTTATGCGTTATGCGTTATGCGTTATGCGTTATGCGTTATGCGTTATGCGTTATGCGTAATGCGTTATGCGCTATGGGTCATGCGTTAAGCGTTATGCGTTATGCGTTATGCGTTATGCGTTATGGGTTATGCGTTATGCGTTATGCGTTATGTGTTATGGGTTATGCGTTATGCGTTATGCGTTATGCGTTATGCGTTATGCGTTATGCGTTATGCGTTATGCGTTATGCGTTATGCGTTATGCGTTATGCGTTATGCGTTATGCGTTATGCGTTATGCGTTATGCGTAATGCGTTATGCGCTATGGGTCATGCGTTAAGCGTTATGCGTTATGCGTTATGCGTTATGCGTTATGGGTTATGCGTTATGGGTTCTGCGTTATGTGTTATGCGTTGTGCGTTATCCGCTATGCGTTATGCGTTATACGTTATGCGTAATGCGTTATGCGTTATGCGTTATGCGATTTGCGTTATGCGTTATGCGTTATGCGTTATGCGTTATGCGTTATGCGTTATGCGTTATGCTTTATGCATTATGCGTTATGCGTTATGATATTTATGTTATGCGTTATGCGTTATGGGTTGTGCGTTATGAGTCATGCGTAATGCGTTATGCGTTTTGCTTTATGCGTTATGCGTTATGGGTTATGCGTTATGCGTTATGCGTTAAGCGTTATGCGTTATGCGTTATGCGTTATGCGTTATGCGTTATGCGTTATGCGTTATGCGTTTGCGTTATGCGTTATGCGTTATGCGTTATGCGTTATGCGTTATGCGTTATGCGTTATGCGTTATGCGTTGTGAGTAATGCGTGATCCGTTATGCGTTATGCGTTATGCGTTATGCGTTATGCGTTATGCGTTATGCGTTATGAGTAATCCGTGATCCGTTATGCGTTATGCGTTATGCGTTATGCGTTATGAGTAATGCGTAATCCGTTATGCGTTATGCGTTATGCGTTATGCGTTATGCGTTATGCGTTATGGGTTATGCGTTATGCGTTATGCGTTATGCGATTTGCGTTATGCGTTATGCGTTATGGGTTATCCGTTATGCGTTATGCGTTATGCGTTATGCTTTATGCATTATGCGTTATGCGTTATGCGATTTGCGTTATTCGTTATGCGTTGTGGGTTGTGCGTTATGAGTCATGCGTTATGCGTTATGCGTTTTGCTTTATGCGTTATGCGTTATGGGTTATGCGTTATGCGTTATGCGTTGAGCGTTATGGGTTATGAGTAATGCGTGATCCGTTATGCGTTATGCGTTACGAGTAATGCGTGATCCGTTATGCGTTATGCGTTATGCATTAAGCGTTATGCGTTATGCGTTATGCGTTATGCGTTATGCGTTATGCGTTATGCTTTATGCATTATGCGTTATGCGTTATGATATTTATGTTATGCGTTATGCGTTATGGGTTGTGCGTTATGAGTCATGCGTAATGCGTTATGCGTTTTGCTTTATGCGTTATGCGTTATGGGTTATGCGTTATGCGTTATGCGTTAAGCGTTATGCGTTATGCGTTATGCGTTATGCGTTATGCGTTATGCGTTATGCGTTTGCGTTATGCGTTATGCGTTATGCGTTATGCGTTATGCGTTATGCGTTATGCGTTATGCGTTATGCGTTGTGAGTAATGCGAGATCCGTTATGCGTTATGCGTTATGCGCTATGAGTAATGCGTGATCCGTTATGCGTTATGCGTTATGAGTAATGCTTGATCCGTTACGCGTTATGCGTTATGCATTAAGCGTTATGCGTTATACGTTATGCGTTATGCGTTATGCGTTATGCGTTATGCGTTATGCTTTATGCATTATGCGTTATGCGTTATGCGATTTGCGTTATGCGTTATGCGTTATGGGTTATGCGTTATGTGTTATGCGTTGTGCGTTATCCGCTATGCGTTATGCGTTATACGTTATGCGTAATGCGTTATGCGTTATGCGTTATGCGATTTGCGTTATGCGTTATGCGTTATGCGTTATGAGTAATGCGTGATCCGTTATGCGTTATGCGTTATGCGCTATAAGTAATGCGTGATCCGTTATGCGTTATGCGTTATGAGTAATGCTTGATCCGTTACGCGTTATGCGTTATGCATTAAGCGTTATGCGTTATACTTTATGCGTTATGCGTTATGCGTTATGCGTTATGCTTTATGCATTATGCGTTATGCGTTATGCGATTTGCGTTATGCGTTATGCGTTATGCGTTATGCGTTATGCGTTATGCGTTATGCTTTATGCATTATGCGTTATGCGTTATGATATTTATGTTATGCGTTATGCGTTATGGGTTGTGCGTTATGAGTCATGCGTAATGCGTTATGCGTTTTGCTTTATGCGTTATGCGTTATGGGTTATGCGTTATGCGTTATGCGTTAAGCGTTATGCGTTATGCGTTATGCGTTATGCGTTATGCGTTATGCGTTATGCGTTTGCGTTATGCGTTATGCGTTATGCGTTATGCGTTATGCGTTATGCGTTATGCGTTATGCGTTATGCGTTATGCGTTGTGAGTAATGCGAGATCCGTTATGCGTTATGCGTTATGCGCTATGAGTAATGCGTGATCCGTTATGCGTTATGCGTTATGAGTAATGCTTGATCCGTTACGCGTTATGCGTTATGCATTAAGCGTTATGCGTTATACGTTATGCGTTATGCGTTATGCGTTATGCGTTATGCGTTATGCTTTATGCATTATGCGTTATGCGTTATGCGATTTGCGTTATGCGTTATGCGTTATGGGTTATGCGTTATGTGTTATGCGTTGTGCGTTATCCGCTATGCGTTATGCGTTATACGTTATGCGTAATGCGTTATGCGTTATGCGTTATGCGATTTGCGTTATGCGTTATGCGTTATGCGTTATGCGTTATGCGTTATGCGTTATGCGTTATGTGTTATGGGTTATGCGTTATGCGTTATGCGTTATGCGTTATGCGTTATGCATTATGCGTTATGCGTTATGCGTTATGCGTTATGCGTTATGCGTTATGCGTTATGCGTTATGCGTTATGCGTTATGCGTTATGCGTTATGCGTTATGCGTTATGCGTTATGCGTTATGCGTTATGCGTTATGCGTTATGAGTAATCCGTGATCCGTTATGCGTTATGCGTTATGCGTTATGCGTTATGAGTAATGCGTAATCCGTTATGCGTTATGCGTTATGCGTTATGCGTTATGCGTTATGAGTAATGCGTGATCCATTATGCGTTATGCGTTATGCGCTATAAGTAATGCGTGATCCGTTATGCGTTATGCGTTATGAGTAATGCTTGATCCGTTACGCGTTATGCGTTATGCATTAAGCGTTATGCGTTATACTTTATGCGTTATGCGTTATGCGTTATGCGTTATGCTTTATGCATTATGCGTTATGCGTTATGCGATTTGCGTTATGCGTTATGCGTTATGGGTTATCCGTTATGCGTTATGCGTTATGCGTTATGCTTTATGCATTATGCGTTATGCGTTATGCGATTTGCGTTATTCGTTATGCGTTGTGGGTTGTGCGTTATGAGTCATGCGTTATGCGTTATGCGTTATGCGTTATGCGTTATGAGTAATGCGTGATCCGTTATGCGTTATGCGTTATGCGTTATGCGTTATGCGTTATGCGATATGCGTTATGAGTAATGCGTGATCCGTTATGCGTTATGCGTTATGCGCTATGAGTAATGCGTGATCCGTTATGCGTTATGAGTAATGCTTGATCCGTTACGCGTTATGCGTTATGCATTAAGCGTTATGCGTTATACGTTATGCGTTATGCGTTATGCGTTATGCGTTATGCGTTATGCTTTATGCATTATGCGTTATGCGTTATGCGATTTGCGTTATGCGTTGTGCGTTGAGGGTTGTGCGTTATGAGTCATGCGTTATGCGTTATGCGTTTTGCTCTATGCGTTATGCGTTATGGGTTATGCGTTATGCGTTATGCGTTATGCGTTATGGGTTATGAGTAATGCGTGATCCGTTATGCGTTATGCTTTATGCGTTATGAGTTACGCGTTATGCTTTATGCATTATGCGTTATGCGTTATGCGTTATGCGTTATGGGTTGTGCGTTATGAGTCATGCGTAATGCCTTATGCGTTTGGCTTTATGCGTTATGCGTTATGGGTTATGCGTTATGCGTTATGCGTTATGCGTTATGCGTTATGCGTTATGCGTTATGCGTTATGCGTTATGCGTTATGCGTTATGCGTTATGCGTTATGCGTTATGCGTTATGCGTTATGCGTTATGGGTTATCCGTTATGCGTTATCCGTTTAGAGTTTTGCGATATGCGTTATGCGTTATGAGTTGTGCGTTATGCGTTATGTGTTATGCGTAAGCGTTATGCGTTATGCGTTATGCGTTATGCGTTATGCATTATGCGTTATGCGTTATGCGATTTGCGTTATGCGTTATGCGTTATGGGTTATGCGTTATGCGTTATGCGTTATGCGTTATGCTTTATGCATTATGCGTTATGCGTTATGCGTTATGCGTTATGCGTTATGCGTTATGCGTTATGCGTTATGCGTTATGAGTAATGCGTGATCCGTTATGCGTTATGCGTTATGCGTTATGAGTAATGCTTGATCCGTTACGCGTTATGCGTTATGCATTAAGCGTTATGCGTTATACGTTATGCGTTATGCGTTATGCGTTATGCGTTATGCGTTATGCATTATGCATTATGCGTTATGCGTTATGCGATTTGCGTTATGCGTTATGCGTTATGCGTTATGGGTTATGCGTTATGCGTTATGCGTTATGCGTTATGCTTTATGCATTATGCGTTATGCGTTATGCGTTATGCGTTATGCGTTATGCGTTATGCGTTATGCGTTATACGTTATGCGTTATGCGTTATGCGTTATGCGTTATGCGTTATGCGTTATGCGTTATGCGTTATGCGTTATGCGTTATGTGTTATGCGTTGTGCGTTATCCGCTATGCGTTATGCGTTTTGCGTTATGCGTTATGCGTTATACGTTATGCGTAATGCGTTATGCGTTATGCGTTATGAGTAATGCGTGATCCGTTATGCGTTATGCGTTATGAGTAATGCTTGATCCGTTACGCGTTATGCGTTATGCATTAAGCGTTATGCGTTATGCGTTATACGTTATGCGTTATGCGTTATGCGTTATGCGTTATGCGTTATGCGTTATGCGTTATGCGTTATGCGTTATGCGTTATGCGTTATGCGTTATGCGTTATGCGTTATGCGTTATGCGTTATGTGTTATGCGTTGTGCGTTATCCGCTATGCGTTATGCGTTTTGCGTTATGCGTTATGCGTTATACGTTATGCGTAATGCGTTATGCGTTATGCGTTATGCGATTTGCGTTATGCGTTATGCGTTATGGGTTATGTGTTATGCGTTATGCGTTATGCGTTATGTGTTATGGGTTATGCGTTATGCGTTATGCGTTATGCGTTATGCGTTATGCGTTATGCGTTATGCGTTATGCGTTATGCGTTATGCGTTATGCGTTATGCGTTATGCGTTATGCGTTATGCGTTATGCGTTATGCGTTATGCGTTATGCGTTATGCGTTATGCGTTATGCGTTATGCGTTATGCGTTATGCGTTATGCGTTATGCGTTATGTGTTATGCGTTGTGCGTTATCCGCTATGCGTTATGCGTTTTGCGTTATGCGTTATGCGTTATACGTTATGCGTAATGCGTTATGCGTTATGCGTTATGCGATTTGCGTTATGCGTTATGCGTTATGGGTTATGTGTTATGCGTTATGCGTTATGCGTTATGTGTTATGGGTTATGCGTTATGCGTTATGCGTTATGCGTTATGCGTTATGCGTTATGCGTTATGCGTTATGCGTTATGCGTTATGCGTTATGCGTTATGCGTTATGCGTTATGCGTTATGCGTTATGCGTTATGCGTTATGCGTTATGCGTTATGCGCTATGGGTCATGCGTTAAGCGTTATGCGTTATGCGTTATGCGTTATGCGTTATGGGTTATGCGTTATGGGTTCTGCGTTATGTGTTATGCGTTGTGCGTTATCCGCTATGCGTTATGCGTTATACGTTATGCGTAATGCGTTATGCGTTATGCGTTATGCGATTTGCGTTATGCGTTATGCGTTATGCGTTATGCGTTATGCGTTATGCGTTATGCGTTATGCGTTATGTGTTATGGGTTATGCGTTATGCGTTATGCGTTATGCGTTATGCGTTATGCGTTATGCATTATGCGTTATGCGTTATGCGCTATGGGTCATGCGTTATGCGTTATGCGTTATGCGTAATGCGTTATGCGCTATGGGTCATGCGTTAAGCGTTATGTGTTATGGGTTATGCGTTATGCGTTATGCGTTATGCGTTATGCGTTATGAGTAATCCGTGATCCGTTATGCGTTATGCGTTATGCGTTATGCGTTATGAGTAATGCGTAATCCGTTATGCGTTATGCGTTATGCGTTATGCGTTATGCGTTATGAGTAATGCGTGATCCGTTATGCGTTATGCGTTATGCGCTATAAGTAATGCGTGATCCGTTATGCGTTATGCGTTATGAGTAATGCTTTTTCCGTTACGCGTTATGCGTTATGCATTAAGCGTTATGCGTTATACTTTATGCGTTATGCGTTATGCGTTATGCGTTATGCTTTATGCATTATGCGTTATGCGTTATGCGATTTGCGTTATTCGTTATGCGTTGTGGGTTGTGCGTTATGAGTCATGCGTTATGCGTTATGCGTTTTGCTTTATGCGTTATGCGTTATGGGTTATGCGTTATGCGTTATGCGTTGAGCGTTATGGGTTATGAGTAATGCGTGATCCGTTATGCGTTATGCGTTATGAGTAATGCGTGATCCGTTATGCGTTATGCGTTATGCATTAAGCGTTATGCGTTATGCGTTATGCGTTATGCGTTATGCGTTATGCGTTATGCTTTATGCATTATGCGTTATGCGTTATGATATTTATGTTATGCGTTATGCGTTATGGGTTGTGCGTTATGAGTCATGCGTAATGCGTTATGCGTTTTGCTTTATGCGTTATGCGTTATGGGTTATGCGTTATGCGTTATGCGTTAAGCGTTATGCGTTATGCGTTATGCGTTATGCGTTATGCGTTATGCGTTATGCGTTTGCGTTATGCGTTATGCGTTATGCGTTATGCGTTACGCAATATGCGTTATGCGTTATGCGTTATGCGTTAAGCGTTATGCGTTATGGGTTATGCGTTATGCGTTATGCGTTAAGCGTTATGCGTTATGCGTTATGCGTTATGCGTTATGCGTTATGCGTTATGCGTTATGCGTTTGCGTTATGCGTGATCCGTTATGCGTTATGCTTTATGCGTTATGAGTTACGCGTAATGCGTTATGCGCTATGGGTCATGCGTTAAGCGTTATGCGTTATGCGTTATGCGTTATGGGTTATGCGTTATGTGTTATGAGTTATGCCTTATGCGTTATGCGTTATGCGTTATGCGTTATGGGTTATCCGTTATGTGTTATCCGTTATGAGTTTTGCGTTATGCGTTATGCGTTATGAGTTGTGCGTTATGCGTTATGCGTTATGCGTTATGCGTTATGCGTTATGCGTTATGCGTTATGCGTTACGCAATATGCGTTATGCGTTATGCGTTATGCGTTAAGCGTTATGCGTTATGCGTTATGCGTTATGCGTTATGCGTGATCCGTTATGCGTTATGCGTTATGAGTAATGCGTGATCCGTTATGCGTTATGCGTTATGCGTTATGCGTTATGCGTTATGCGTTATGGGTTATGCGTTATGCGTTATGCGTTATGCGTTATGCGTTATGCGTTATGCGTTATGCGTTATGGGATATGAGTAATGCGTGACCCGTTATGCATTATGCTTTATGCGTTATGAGTTACGCGTAATGCGTTGTGCGCTATGGGTCATGCGTTAAGCGTTATGGGTTATGCGTTATGCGTTATGGGTTATGCGTTATGTGTTATGCGTTATGCGTTATGCGTTATGCGTTATGCGTTATGCGTTATGGGTTATCCGTTATGCGTTATCCGTTATGCGTTATGCGTTATGCGTTATGCGTTATGCGTTATGCGATATGCGTTATGCGTTATGCGTTATGCGTTATGCGTTATGCGTTATGCGTTATGCGTTATGCGTTATGCGATATGCGTTATGCGTTATGCGTTATGCGTTATGCGTTATGCGTTATGCGTTATGCGTTATGCGTTATGCGTTATGCGTTATGCGTTATGCGTTATGCGTTATGCGTTATGAGTAATGCTTGATCCGTTATGCGTTATGCGTTATGCGTTATGCGTTATGCGTTATGTGTTATGCGTTGTGCGTTATCCGCTATGCGTTATGCGTTTTGCGTTATGCGTTATGCGTTATGCGTTGTGCGTTATGCGTTATGCGTTATAGGTTATGCGTTATGTGTTATGCGTTATGCGTTATGCGTTATGCATTATGCGTTATGCGTTATGCTTTATGCGTTATGCGTTATGAGTAATGCGTGATCCGTTATGTGTTATGCGTTATGCGTTTTGCGTTATGCGTTATGCGTTATGCGTTATGCGTTATGCGTTATGCGTTATGCGTTATGCGTTATGCGTTATGCGTTATGCGTTATGCGTTATGCGTTATGCGTTATGCGTTATGCGTTATGAGAAATGCGTGATCCGTTATACGTTATGCGTTATGAGTAATGCGTGATCCGTTATGCGTTATGCGTTATGCGTTATGCGTTATGCGTTATGCGTTATGCGTTATGCGTTATGCGTTATGCGTTATGAGTAATGCGTGATCCGTTATGCGTTATGCGTTATGCGTTATGCGTTATGCGTTTAGCGTTATGGGTTATGCGTTATGTGTTATGCGTTATGCGTTATGCGTTATGCGTTATGCGTTATGCGTTATGGGTTATGAGTAATGCGTGACCCGTTATGCGTTATGCTTTTTGCGTTATGAGTTACGCGTAATGCGTTATGCGCTATGGGTCATGCGTTAAGCGTTATGCGTTATGCGTTATGCGTTATGGGTTACGCGTTATGTGTTATGCGTTATGCGTTATGCGTTATGCGTTATGCGTTATGCGTTATGCGTTATGCGTTATGCGTTATGGGTTATCCGTTATGCGTTACCCGTTATGCGTTATGCGTTATGCGTTATGCGTTATGCGTTATGCTATATACGTTATGCGTTATGCGTTATGCGTTATGCGTTATGCGTTATGCGTTATGCGTTATGCGTTATGCGTTATGCGATATGCGTTATGCATTATGCGTTATACGTTATGCGTTATGCGTTATGCGTTATGCGTTATGCTTTATGCGTTATGCGTTATGCGTTATGCGTTATGAGTAATGCGTGATCCGTTATGCGTTATGCGTTATGCGTTATGTTTTATGCGTTGTGCGTTATCCGCTATGCGTTATGCGTTATGCGTTATGCGTTATGCGTTATGCGTTGTGCGTTATGCGTTATGCGTTATAGGTTATGCGTTATGTGTTATGCGTTATGCGTTATGCGTAATGCGTTATGCATTATGCGTTATGCGTTATGCTTTATGCGTTATGCGTTATGCGTTATGCGTTATGAGTAATGCGTGATCCGTTATGTGTTATGCGTTATGCGTTATGCGTTATGCGTTTTGCGTTATGCGTTATGCCTTATGCGTTATGCGTTATGCGTTATGCGTTATGCGTTATGCGTTATGCGTTATGCGTTATGCGTTATGCGTTATGCGTTATGCGTTATGCGTTATGCGTTATGCGTTATGCGTTATGCGTTATGCGTTATGCGTTATGCGTTATGCGTTATGCGTTATGCGTTATGCGTTATGCGTTATGCGTTATGCGTTATGCGTTATGCGTTATGCGTTATGCGTTATGCGTTATGCGTTATGCGTTATGCGTTATGCGTTATGCGTTATGCGTTATGCGTTATGCGTTATGAGAAATGCGTGATCCGTTATGCGTTATGCGTCATGAGTAATGCGTGATCCGTTATGCGTTATGCGTTATGCGTTATGCGTTATGCGATATGCGATATGCGTGATCCGTTATGCGTTATGCGTTATGAGTAATGCGTGATCCGTTATGCGTTATGCGTTATGCGTTATGCGTTATGCGTTATGCGTTATGCATTATGGGTTATGCGTTATGTGTTATGCGTTATGCGTTATGCGTTATGCGTTATGGGTTATGAGTAATGCGTGACCCGTTATGCGTTATGCTTTTTGCGTTATGAGTTACGCGTAATGCGTTATGCGCTATGGGTCATGCGTTAAGCGTTATGCGTTATGCGTTATGCGTTATGCGTTATGGGTTATGCGTTATGTGTTATGCGTTATGCGTTATGCGTTATGCGTTATGCGTTATGCGTTATGCGTTATGCGTTATGCGTTATGCGTTATGCGTTATGCGTTATGCGTTATGTGTTATCCGTTATGAGTTATGAGTAATGCGTGATCCGTTATGCGTTATGCGTTATGAGTAATGCGTGATCCGTTATGCGTTATGCGTTATGAGTAATGCTTGATCCGTTACGCGTTATGCGTTATGCGTTATGCGTTATGGGTTATGCGTTATGTGTTATGAGTTATGCGTTATGCGTTATGCGTTATGCGTTATGCGTTATGCGTTATGGGTTATGAGTAATGCGTGATAAGTTATGCGTTATGCTTTATGCGTTATGAGTTACGCGTAATGCGTTATGCGTTATGCGTTATGGGTTATGCGTTATGTGTTATGAGTTATGCGTTATGGGTTATCCGTTATGCGTTATCCGTTATGCGTTATGCGTTATGCGTTATGCGTTATGCGTTATGCGATATGCGTTATGAGTTATGAGTAATGCGTGATCCGTTATGCGTTATGCGTTATGAGTAATGCGTGATCCGTTATGCGTTATGCGTTATGAGTAATGCTTGATCCGTTACGCGTTATGCGTTATGCGTTATGGGTTATGCGTTATGTGTTATGAGTTATGCGTTATGCGTTATGCGTTATGCGTTATGCGTTATGGGTTATGAGTAATGCGTGATCCGTTATGCGTTATACTTTATGCGTTATGAGTTACGCGTAATGCGTTATGCGTTATGCGTTATGGGTTATGCGTTATGTGTTATGAGTTATGCGTTATGCGTGATCCGTTATGCGTTATGCGTTATGAGTAATGCGTGATCCGTTATGCGTTATGCGTTATGCGTTATGCGTTATGCGTTTAGCGTTATGGGTTATGCGTTATGCGTTATGCGTTATGCGTTATGCGTTATGCGTTATGCGTTATGCGTTATGCGTTATGCGTTATGCGTTATGCGTTATGCGTTATGCGTTATGCGTTATGGGTAATGCTTGATCCGTTACGCGTTATGCGTTATGCGTTATGCGTTATGGGTTATGCGTTATGTGTTATGAATTATGCGTTATGCGTTATGCGTTATGCGTTATGCGTTATGCGTTATGCGTTATGCGTTATGCGTTATGCGTTATGCGTTATGCGTTATGCGTTATGGGTTATGAGTAATGCGTGATCCGTTATGCGTTATGCTTTATGCCTTATGAGTTACGCGTAATGCGTTATGCGCTATGGGTCATGCGTTAAGCGTTATGCGTTATGCGTTATGGGTTATGAGTAATGCGTGATCCATTATGCGTTATGCTTTATGCGTTATGAGTTACGCGTAATGCGTTATGCGTTATGCGTTATGGGTTATGAGTAATGCGTGATCCGTTAAGCGTTATGCTTTATGCGTTATGAGTTACGCGTAATGCGTTATGCGCTATGGGTCATGCGTTAAGCGTTATGCGTTATGCGTTATGGGTTATGCGTTATGGGTTATGAGTAATGCGTGATCCGTTATGCGTTATGCTTTATGCGTTATGAGTTACGCGTAATGCGTTATGCGCTATGGGTCATGCGTTAAGCGTTATGCGTTATGCGTTATGCGTTATGGGTTATGCGTTATGTGTTATGAGTTATGCGTTATGCGTTATGCGTTATGCGTTATGCGTTATGCGTTATGGGTTATCCGTTATGTGTTATCCGTTATGAGTTTTGCGTTATGCGTTATGCGTTATGAGTTGTGCGTTATGCGTTATGCGTTATGCGTTATGCGTTATGCGTTATGCGTTATGCGTTATGCGTTATGCGTTATGCGTTATGCGTTATGGGTAATGCTTGATCCGTTACGCGTTATGCGTTATGCGTTATGCGTTATGGGTTATGCGTTATGTGTTATGAGTTATGCGTTATGCGTTATGCGTTATGCGTTATGCGTTATGCGTTATGCGTTATGCGTTATGCGTTATGCGTTATGCGTTATGGGTTATGAGTAATGCGTGATCCGTTATGCGTTATGCTTTATGCCTTATGAGTTACGCGTAATGCGTTATGCGCTATGGGTCATGCGTTAAGCGTTATGCGTTATGCGTTATGGGTTATGAGTAATGCGTGATCCATTATGCGTTATGCTTTATGCGTTATGAGTTACGCGTAATGCGTTATGCGTTATGCGTTATGGGTTATGAGTAATGCGTGATCCGTTAAGCGTTATGCTTTATGCGTTATGAGTTACGCGTAATGCGTTATGAGTTACGCGTAATGCGTTATGCGCTATGGGTCATGCGTTAAGCGTTATGCGTTATGCGTTATGCGTTATGGGTTACGCGTTATGTGTTATGCGTTATGCGTTATGCGTTATGCGTTATGCGTTATGCGTTATGCGTTATGCGTTATGCGTTATGGGTTATCCGTTATGCGTTATCCGTTATGCGTTATGCGTTATGCGTTATGCGTTATGCGTTATGCTATATACGTTATGCGTTATGCGTTATGCGTTATGCGTTATGCGTTATGCGTTATGCGTTATGCGTTACGCGTTATGCGTTATGCGATATGCGTTATGCATTATGCGTTATACGTTATGCGTTATGCGTTATGCGTTATGCGTTATGCTTTATGCGTTATGCGTTATGCGTTATGCGTTATGAGTAATGCGTGATCCGTTATGCGTTATGCATTATGCGTTATGTTTTATGCGTTGTGCGTTATCCGCTATGCGTTATGCGTTATGCGTTATGCGTTATGCGTTATGCGTTGTGCGTTATGCGTTATGCGTTATAGGTTATGCGTTATGTGTCTTATGCGTTATGCGTTATGCGTAATGCGTTATGCATTATGCGTTATGCGTTATGCTTTATGCGTTATGCGTTATGCGTTATGCGTTATGAGTAATGCGTGATCCGTTATGTGTTATGCGTTATGCGTTATGCGTTATGCGTTTTGCGTTATGCGTTATGCCTTATGCGTTATGCGTTATGCGTTATGCGTTATGCGTTATGCGTTATGCGTTATGCGTTATGCGTTATGCGTTATGCGTTATGCGTTATGCGTTATGCGTTATGCGTTATGCGTTATGCGTTATGCGTTATGCGTTATGCGTTATGCGTTATGCGTTATGCGTTATGCGTTATGCGTTATGCGTTATGCGTTATGCGTTATGCGTTATGCGTTATGCGTTATGCGTTATGCGTTATGCGTTATGCGTTATGCGTTATGCGTTATGCGTTATGCGTTATGCGTTATGAGAAATGCGTGATCCGTTATGCGTTATGCGTCATGAGTAATGCGTGATCCGTTATGCGTTATGCGTTATGCGTTATGCGTTATGCGTTATGCGTTATGCGTTATGCGATATGCGATATGCGTGATCCGTTATGCGTTATGCGTTATGAGTAATGCGTGATCCGTTATGCGTTATGCGTTATGCGTTATGCGTTATGCGTTATGCGTTATGCGTTATGCATTATGGGTTATGCGTTATGTGTTATGCGTTATGCGTTATGCGTTATGCGTTATGGGTTATGAGTAATGCGTGACCCGTTATGCGTTATGCTTTTTGCGTTATGAGTTACGCGTAATGCGTTATGCGCTATGGGTCATGCGTTAAGCGTTATGCGTTATGCGTTATGCGTTATGCGTTATGGGTTATGCGTTATGAGTTATGCGTTATGCGTTATGCGTTATGCGTTATGCGTTATGCGTTATGCGTTATGCGTTATGCGTTATGCGTTATGTGTTATCCGTTATGAGTTATGAGTAATGCGTGATCCGTTATGCGTTATGCGTTATGAGTAATGCGTGATCCGTTATGCGTTATGCGTTATGAGTAATGCTTGATCCGTTACGCGTTATGCGTTATGCGTTATGCGTTATGCGTTATGCGTTATGCGTTATGTGTTATGCGTTGTGCGTTATCCGCTATGCGTTATGCGTTTTGCGTTATGCGTTATGCGTTATACGTTATGCGTAATGCGTTATGCGTTATGCGTTATGCGATTTGCGTTATGCGTTATGCGTTATGGGTTATGTGTTATGCGTTATGCGTTATGCGTTATGTGTTATGGGTTATGCGTTATGCGTTATGCGTTATGCGTTATGCGTTATGCGTTATGCGTTATGCGTTATGCGTTATGCGTTATGCGTTATGCGTTATGCGTTATGCGTTATGCGTTATGCGTTATGCGTTATGCGTTATGCGTAATGCGTTATGCGCTATGGGTCATGCGTTAAGCGTTATGCGTTATGCGTTATGCGTTATGCGTTATGGGTTATGCGTTATGGGTTCTGCGTTATGTGTTATGCGTTGTGCGTTATCCGCTATGCGTTATGCGTTATACGTTATGCGTAATGCGTTATGCGTTATGCGTTATGCGATTTGCGTTATGCGTTATGCGTTATGCGTTATGCGTTATGCGTTATGCGTTATGCGTTATGCGTTATGTGTTATGGGTTATGCGTTATGCGTTATGCGTTATGCGTTATGCGTTATGCGTTATGCATTATGCGTTATGCGTTATGCGCTATGGGTCATGCGTTATGCGTTATGCGTTATGCGTAATGCGTTATGCGCTATGGGTCATGCGTTAAGCGTTATGTGTTATGGGTTATGCGTTATGCGTTATGCGTTATGCGTTATGCGTTATGCGTTATGAGTAATCCGTGATCCGTTATGCGTTATGCGTTATGCGTTATGCGTTATGAGTAATGCGTAATCCGTTATGCGTTATGCGTTATGCGTTATGCGTTATGCGTTATGAGTAATGCGTGATCCGTTATGCGTTATGCGTTATGCGCTATAAGTAATGCGTGATCCGTTATGCGTTATGCGTTATGAGTAATGCTTTTTCCGTTACGCGTTATGCGTTATGCATTAAGCGTTATGCGTTATACTTTATGCGTTATGCGTTATGCGTTATGCGTTATGCTTTATGCATTATGCGTTATGCGTTATGCGATTTGCGTTATTCGTTATGCGTTGTGGGTTGTGCGTTATGAGTCATGCGTTATGCGTTATGCGTTTTGCTTTATGCGTTATGCGTTATGGGTTATGCGTTATGCGTTATGCGTTGAGCGTTATGGGTTATGAGTAATGCGTGATCCGTTATGCGTTATGCGTTATGAGTAATGCGTGATCCGTTATGCGTTATGCGTTATGCATTAAGCGTTATGCGTTATGCGTTATGCGTTATGCGTTATGCGTTATGCGTTATGCTTTATGCATTATGCGTTATGCGTTATGATATTTATGTTATGCGTTATGCGTTATGGGTTGTGCGTTATGAGTCATGCGTAATGCGTTATGCGTTTTGCTTTATGCGTTATGCGTTATGGGTTATGCGTTATGCGTTATGCGTTAAGCGTTATGCGTTATGCGTTATGCGTTATGCGTTATGCGTTATGCGTTATGCGTTTGCGTTATGCGTTATGCGTTATGCGTTATGCGTTACGCAATATGCGTTATGCGTTATGCGTTATGCGTTAAGCGTTATGCGTTATGGGTTATGCGTTATGCGTTATGCGTTATGCGTTATGCGTTATGCGTTATGCGTTATGCGTTATGCGTTATGCGTTATGCGTTATGCGTTTGCGTTATGCGTGATCCGTTATGCGTTATGCTTTATGCGTTATGAGTTACGCGTAATGCGTTATGCGCTATGGGTCATGCGTTAAGCGTTATGCGTTATGCGTTATGCGTTATGGGTTATGCGTTATGTGTTATGAGTTATGCGTTATGCGTTATGCGTTATGCGTTATGCGTTATGGGTTATCCGTTATGTGTTATCCGTTATGAGTTTTGCGTTATGCGTTATGCGTTATGAGTTGTGCGTTATGCGTTATGCGTTATGCGTTATGCGTTATGCGTTATGCGTTATGCGTTATGCGTTAAGCAATATGCGTTATGCGTTATGCGTTATGCGTTAAGCGTTATGCGTTATGCGTTATGCGTTATGCGTTATGCGTGATCCGTTATGCGTTATGCGTTATGAGTAATGCGTGATCCGTTATGCGTTATGCGTTATGCGTTATGCGTTATGCGTTATGCGTTATGCGTTATGCGTTATGTGTTATGCGTTATGCGTTATGCGTTATGCGTTATGCGTTATGCGTTATGGGATATGAGTAATGCGTGACCCGTTATGCATTATGCTTTATGCGTTATGAGTTACGCGTAATGCGTTGTGCGCTATGGGTCATGCGTTAAGCGTTATGGGTTATGCGTTATGCGTTATGGGTTATGCGTTATGTGTTATGCGTTATGCGTTATGCGTTATGCGTTATGCGTTATGCGTTATGGGTTATCCGTTATGCGTTATCCGTTATGCGTTATGCGTTATGCGTTATGCGTTATGCGTTATGCGTTATGCGTTATGCGTTATGCGTTATGCGTTATGCGTTATGCGTTATGCGTTATGCGTTATGCGTTATGCGATATGCGTTATGCGTTATGCGTTATGCGTTATGCGTTATGCGTTATGCGTTATGCGTTATGCGTTATGCGTTATGCGTTATGCGTTATGCGTTATGCGTTATGCGTTATGAGTAATGCTTGATCCGTTATGCGTTATGCGTTATGCGTTATGCGTTATGCGTTATGTGTTATGCGTTGTGCGTTATCCGCTATGCGTTATGCGTTTTGCGTTATGCGTTATGCGTTATGCGTTGTGCGTTATGCGTTATGCGTTATAGGTTATGCGTTATGTGTTATGCGTTATGCGTTATGCGTTATGCATTATGCGTTATGCGTTATGCTTTATGCGTTATGCGTTATGAGTAATGCGTGATCCGTTATGTGTTATGCGTTATGCGTTTTGCGTTATGCGTTATGCGTTATGCGTTATGCGTTATGCGTTATGCGTTATGCGTTATGCGTTATGCGTTATGCGTTATGCGTTATGAGAAATGCGTGATCCGTTATACGTTATGCGTTATGAGTAATGCGTGATCCGTTATGCGTTATGCGTTATGCGTTATGCGTTATGCGTTATGCGTTATGCGTGATCCGTTATGCGTTATGCGTTATGAGTAATGCGTGATCCGTTATGCGTTATGCGTTATGCGTTATGCGTTATGCGTTTAGCGTTATGGGTTATGCGTTATGTGTTATGCGTTATGCGTTATGCGTTATGCGTTATGCGTTATGCGTTATGGGTTATGAGTAATGCGTGACCCGTTATGCGTTATGCTTTTTGCGTTATGAGTTACGCGTAATGCGTTATGCGCTATGGGTCATGCGTTAAGCGTTATGCGTTATGCGTTATGCGTTATGGGTTACGCGTTATGTGTTATGCGTTATGCGTTATGCGTTATGCGTTATGCGTTATGCGTTATGCGTTATGCGTTATGCGTTATGGGTTATCCGTTATGCGTTACCCGTTATGCGTTATGCGTTATGCGTTATGCGTTATGCGTTATGCTATATACGTTATGCGTTATGCGTTATGCGTTATGCGTTATGCGTTATGCGTTATGCGTTATGCGTTATGCGTTATGCGATATGCGTTATGCATTATGCGTTATACGTTATGCGTTATGCGTTATGCGTTATGCGTTATGCTTTATGCGTTATGCGTTATGCGTTATGCGTTATGAGTAATGCGTGATCCGTTATGCGTTATGCATTATGCGTTATGTTTTATGCGTTGTGCGTTATCCGCTATGCGTTATGCGTTATGCGTTATGCGTTATGCGTTATGCGTTGTGCGTTATGCGTTATGCGTTATAGGTTATGCGTTATGTGTTATGCGTTATGCGTTATGCGTAATGCGTTATGCATTATGCGTTATGCGTTATGCTTTATGCGTTATGCGTTATGCGTTATGCGTTATGAGTAATGCGTGATCCGTTATGTGTTATGCGTTATGCGTTATGCGTTATGCGTTTTGCGTTATGCGTTATGCCTTATGCGTTATGCGTTATGCGTTATGCGTTATGCGTTATGCGTTATGCGTTATGCGTTATGCGTTATGCGTTATGCGTTATGCGTTATGCGTTATGCGTTATGCGTTATGCGTTATGCGTTATGCGTTATGCGTTATGCGTTATGCGTTATGCGTTATGCGTTATGCGTTATGCGTTATGCGTTATGCGTTATGCGTTATGCGTTATGCGTTATGCGTTATGCGTTATGCGTTATGCGTTATGCGTTATGCGTTATGCGTTATGCGTTATGCGTTATGCGTTATGCGTTATGCGTTATGAGAAATGCGTGATCCGTTATGCGTTATGCGTCATGAGTAATGCGTGATCCGTTATGCGTTATGCGTTATGCGTTATGCGTTATGCGATATGCGATATGCGTGATCCGTTATGCGTTATGCGTTATGAGTAATGCGTGATCCGTTATGCGTTATGCGTTATGCGTTATGCGTTATGCGTTATGCGTTATGCATTATGGGTTATGCGTTATGTGTTATGCGTTATGCGTTATGCGTTATGCGTTATGGGTTATGAGTAATGCGTGACCCGTTATGCGTTATGCTTTTTGCGTTATGAGTTACGCGTAATGCGTTATGCGCTATGGGTCATGCGTTAAGCGTTATGCGTTATGCGTTATGCGTTATGCGTTATGGGTTATGCGTTATGTGTTATGCGTTATGCGTTATGCGTTATGCGTTATGCGTTATGCGTTATGCGTTATGCGTTATGCGTTATGCGTTATGCGTTATGCGTTATGTGTTATCCGTTATGAGTTATGAGTAATGCGTGATCCGTTATGCGTTATGCGTTATGAGTAATGCGTGATCCGTTATGCGTTATGCGTTATGAGTAATGCTTGATCCGTTACGCGTTATGCGTTATGCGTTATGCGTTATGGGTTATGCGTTATGTGTTATGAGTTATGCGTTATGCGTTATGCGTTATGCGTTATGCGTTATGCGTTATGGGTTATGAGTAATGCGTGATAAGTTATGCGTTATGCTTTATGCGTTATGAGTTACGCGTAATGCGTTATGCGTTATGCGTTATGGGTTATGCGTTATGTGTTATGAGTTATGCGTTATGGGTTATCCGTTATGCGTTATCCGTTATGCGTTATGCGTTATGCGTTATGCGTTATGCGTTATGCGATATGCGTTATGAGTTATGAGTAATGCGTGATCCGTTATGCGTTATGCGTTATGAGTAATGCGTGATCCGTTATGCGTTATGCGTTATGAGTAATGCTTGATCCGTTACGCGTTATGCGTTATGCGTTATGGGTTATGCGTTATGTGTTATGAGTTATGCGTTATGCGTTATGCGTTATGCGTTATGCGTTATGGGTTATGAGTAATGCGTGATCCGTTATGCGTTATGCTTTATGCGTTATGAGTTACGCGTAATGCGTTATGCGTTATGCGTTATGGGTTATGCGTTATGTGTTATGAGTTATGCGTTATGCGTGATCCGTTATGCGTTATGCGTTATGAGTAATGCGTGATCCGTTATGCGTTATGCGTTATGCGTTATGCGTTATGCGTTTAGCGTTATGGGTTATGCGTTATGCGTTATGCGTTATGCGTTATGCGTTATGCGTTATGCGTTATGCGTTATGCGTTATGCGTTATGCGTTATGCGTTATGCGTTATGCGTTATGCGTTATGCGTTATGGGTAATGCTTGATCCGTTACGCGTTATGCGTTATGCGTTATGCGTTATGGGTTATGCGTTATGTGTTATGAATTATGCGTTATGCGTTATGCGTTATGCGTTATGCGTTATGCGTTATGCGTTATGCGTTATGCGTTATGCGTTATGCGTTATGCGTTATGCGTTATGGGTTATGAGTAATGCGTGATCCGTTATGCGTTATGCTTTATGCCTTATGAGTTACGCGTAATGCGTTATGCGCTATGGGTCATGCGTTAAGCGTTATGCGTTATGCGTTATGGGTTATGAGTAATGCGTGATCCATTATGCGTTATGCTTTATGCGTTATGAGTTACGCGTAATGCGTTATGCGTTATGCGTTATGGGTTATGAGTAATGCGTGATCCGTTATGCGTTATGCTTTATGCGTTATGAGTTACGCGTAATGCGTTATGCGCTATGGGTCATGCGTTAAGCGTTATGCGTTATGCGTTATGGGTTATGCGTTATGGGTTATGAGTAATGCGTGATCCGTTATGCGTTATGCTTTATGCGTTATGAGTTACGCGTAATGCGTTATGCGCTATGGGTCATGCGTTAAGCGTTATGCGTTATGCGTTATGCGTTATGGGTTATGCGTTATGTGTTATGAGTTATGCGTTATGCGTTATGCGTTATGCGTTATGCGTTATGCGTTATGGGTTATCCGTTATGTGTTATCCGTTATGAGTTTTGCGTTATGCGTTATGCGTTATGAGTTGTGCGTTATGCGTTATGCGTTATGCGTTATGCGTTATGCGTTATGCGTTATGCGTTATGCGTTATGCGTTATGCGTTATGCGTTATGCGTTATGGGTAATGCTTGATCCGTTACGCGTTATGCGTTATGCGTTATGCGTTATGGGTTATGCGTTATGTGTTATGAGTTATGCGTTATGCGTTATGCGTTATGCGTTATGCGTTATGCGTTATGCGTTATGCGTTATGCGTTATGCGTTATGCGTTATGGGTTATGAGTAATGCGTGATCCGTTATGCGTTATGCTTTATGCCTTATGAGTTACGCGTAATGCGTTATGCGCTATGGGTCATGCGTTAAGCGTTATGCGTTATGCGTTATGGGTTATGAGTAATGCGTGATCCATTATGCGTTATGCTTTATGCGTTATGAGTTACGCGTAATGCGTTATGCGTTATGCGTTATGGGTTATGAGTAATGCGTGATCCGTTAAGCGTTATGCTTTATGCGTTATGAGTTACGCGTAATGCGTTATGAGTTACGCGTAATGCGTTATGCGCTATGGGTCATGCGTTAAGCGTTATGCGTTATGCGTTATGCGTTATGGGTTACGCGTTATGTGTTATGCGTTATGCGTTATGCGTTATGCGTTATGCGTTATGCGTTATGCGTTATGCGTTATGGGTTATCCGTTATGCGTTATCCGTTATGCGTTATGCGTTATGCGTTATGCGTTATGCGTTATGCTATATACGTTATGCGTTATGCGTTATGCGTTATGCGTTATGCGTTATGCGTTATGCGTTATGCGTTACGCGTTATGCGTTATGCGATATGCGTTATGCATTATGCGTTATACGTTATGCGTTATGCGTTATGCGTTATGCGTTATGCTTTATGCGTTATGCGTTATGCGTTATGCGTTATGAGTAATGCGTGATCCGTTATGCGTTATGCATTATGCGTTATGTTTTATGCGTTGTGCGTTATCCGCTATGCGTTATGCGTTATGCGTTATGCGTTATGCGTTATGCGTTATGCGTTATGCGTTATGCGTTATAGGTTATGCGTTATGTGTCTTATGCGTTATGCGTTATGCGTAATGCGTTATGCATTATGCGTTATGCGTTATGCTTTATGCGTTATGCGTTATGCGTTATGCGTTATGAGTAATGCGTGATCCGTTATGTGTTATGCGTTATGCGTTATGCGTTATGCGTTTTGCGTTATGCGTTATGCCTTATGCGTTATGCGTTATGCGTTATGCGTTATGCGTTATGCGTTATGCGTTATGCGTTATGCGTTATGCGTTATGCGTTATGCGTTATGCGTTATGCGTTATGCGTTATGCGTTATGCGTTATGCGTTATGCGTTATGCGTTATGCGTTATGCGTTATGCGTTATGCGTTATGCGTTATGCGTTATGCGTTATGCGTTATGCGTTATGCGTTATGCGTTATGCGTTATGCGTTATGCGTTATGCGTTATGCGTTATGCGTTATGCGTTATGCGTTATGAGAAATGCGTGATCCGTTATGCGTTATGCGTCATGAGTAATGCGTGATCCGTTATGCGTTATGCGTTATGCGTTATGCGTTATGCGTTATGCGTTATGCGTTATGCGATATGCGATATGCGTGATCCGTTATGCGTTATGCGTTATGAGTAATGCGTGATCCGTTATGCGTTATGCGTTATGCGTTATGCGTTATGCGTTATGCGTTATGCGTTATGCATTATGGGTTATGCGTTATGTGTTATGCGTTATGCGTTATGCGTTATGCGTTATGGGTTATGAGTAATGCGTGACCCGTTATGCGTTATGCTTTTTGCGTTATGAGTTACGCGTAATGCGTTATGCGCTATGGGTCATGCGTTAAGCGTTATGCGTTATGCGTTATGCGTTATGCGTTATGGGTTATGCGTTATGAGTTATGCGTTATGCGTTATGCGTTATGCGTTATGCGTTATGCGTTATGCGTTATGCGTTATGCGTTATGCGTTATGCGTTATGTGTTATCCGTTATGAGTTATGAGTAATGCGTGATCCGTTATGCGTTATGCGTTATGAGTAATGCGTGATCCGTTATGCGTTATGCGTTATGAGTAATGCTTGATCCGTTACGCGTTATGCGTTATGCGTTATGCGTTATGGGTTATGCGTTATGTGTTATGAGTTATGCGTTATGCGTTATGCGTTATGCGTTATGCGTTATGCGTTATGGGTTATGAGTAATGCGTGATCCGTTATGCGTTATGCTTTATGCGTTATGAGTTACGCGTAATGCGTTATGCGTTATGCGTTATGGGTTATGCGTTATGTGTTATGAGTTATGCGTTATGGGTTATCCGTTATGCGTTATCCGTTATGCGTTATGCGTTATGCGTTATGCGTTATGCGTTATGCGATATGCGTTATGAGTTATGAGTAATGCGTGATCCGTTATGCGTTATGCGTTATGAGTAATGCGTGATCCGTTATGCGTTATGCGTTATGAGTAATGCTTGATCCGTTACGCGTTATGCGTTATGCGTTATGGGTTATGCGTTATGTGTTATGAGTTATGCGTTATGCGTTATGCGTTATGCGTTATGCGTTATGGGTTATGAGTAATGCGTGATCCGTTATGCGTTATGCTTTATGCGTTATGAGTTACGCGTAATGCGTTATGCGTTATGCGTTATGGGTTATGCGTTATGTGTTATGAGTTTTGCGTTATGCGTTATGCGTTATGAGTTGTGCGTTATGCGTTATGCGTTATGCGTTATGCGTTATGCGTTATGCGTTATGCGTTATGCGTTATGCGTTATGCGTTATGCGTTATGGGTAATGCTTGATCCGTTACGCGTTATGCGTTATGCGTTATGCGTTATGGGTTATGCGTTATGTGTTATGAGTTATGCGTTATGCGTTATGCGTTATGCGTTATGCGTTATGCGTTATGCGTTATGCGTTATGCGTTATGCGTTATGGGTTATGAGTAATGCGTGATCCGTTATGCGTTATGCTTTATGCCTTATGAGTTACGCGTAATGCGTTATGCGCTATGGGTCATGCGTTAAGCGTTATGCGTTATGCGTTATGGGTTATGAGTAATGCGTGATCCATTATGCGTTATGCTTTATGCGTTATGAGTTACGCGTAATGCGTTATGCGTTATGCGTTATGGGTTATGAGTAATGCGTGATCCGTTAAGCGTTATGCTTTATGCGTTATGAGTTACGCGTAATGCGTTATGCGCTATGGGTAATGCGTTAAGCGTTATGCGTTATGGGTTATGCGTTATGGGTTATGAGTAATGCGTGATCCGTTATGCGTTATGCTTTATGCGTTATGAGTTACGCGTAATGCGTTATGCGCTATGGGTCATGCGTTATGCGTTATGGGTTATGCGTTATGTGTTATGCGTTATGCGTTATGCGTTATGCGTTATGCGTTATGCGTTATGCGTTATGCGTTATGGGTTATGAGTAATGCGTGACCCGTTATGCATTATGCTTTATGCGTTATGAGTTACGCGTAATGCGTTGTGCGCTATGGGTCATGCGTTAAGCGTTATGCGTTATGCGTTATGCGTTATGGGTTATGCGTTATGTGTTGTGCGTTATGCGTTATGCGTTATGCGTTATGGGTTATCCGTTATGCGTTATCCGTTATGCGTTATGCGTTATGCGTTATGCGTTATGCGTTATGCGATATGCGTTATGCGTTATGCGTTATGCGTTATGCGTTATGCGTTATGCGTTATGCGTTATGCGTTATGCGATATGCGTTATGCGTTATGCGTTATGCGTTATGCGTTATGCGTTATGCGTTATGCGTTATGCGTTATGCGTTATGCGTTATGCGTTATGCGTTATGCGTTATGCGTTATGCGTTATGAGTAATGCTTGATCCGTTATGCGTTATGCGTTATGCGTTATGTGTTATGCGTTGTGCGTTATCCGCTATGCGTTATGCGTTTTGCGTTATGCGTTATGCGTTATGCGTTGTGCGTTATGCGTTATGCGTTATAGGTTATGCGTTATGTGTTATGCGTTATGCGTTATGCGTTATGCGTTATGCATTATGCGTTATGCGTTATGCTTTATGCGTTATGCGTTATGAGTAATGCGTGATCCGTTATGTGTTATGCGTTATGCGTTATGCGTTTTGCGTTATGCGTTATGCGTTATGCGTTATGCGTTATGCGTTATGCGTTATGCGTTATGAGAAATGCGTGATCCGTTATACGTTATGCGTTATGAGTAATGCGTGATCCGTTATGCGTTATGCGTTATGCGTTATGCGTTATGCGTTATGCGTTATGCGTTATGCGTTATGCGTTATGCGTGATCCGTTATGCGTTATGCGTTATGAGTAATGCGTGATCCGTTATGCGTTATGCGTTATGCGTTATGCGTTATGCGTTTAGCGTTATGGGTTATGCGTTATGTGTTATGCGTTATGCGTTATGCGTTATGCGTTATGCGTTATGGGTTATGAGTAATGCGTGACCCGTTATGCGTTATGCTTTTTGCGTTATGAGTTACGCGTAATGCGTTATGCGCTATGGGTCATGCGTTAAGCGTTATGCGTTATGCGTTATGCGTTATGGGTTATGCGTTATGTGTTATGCGTTATGCGTTATGCGTTATGCGTTATGCGATATGCGTGATCCGTTATGCGTTATGCGTTATGAGTAATGCGTGATCCGTTATGCGTTATGCGTTATGCGTTATGCGTTATGCGTTTAGCGTTATGGGTTATGCGTTATGTGTTATGCGTTATGCGTTATGCGTTATGCGTTATGCGTTATGGGTTATGAGTAATGCGTGACCCGTTATGCGTTATGCTTTTTGCGTTATGAGTTACGCGTAATGCGTTATGCGCTATGGGTCATGCGTTAAGCGTTATGCGTTATGCGTTATGCGTTATGGGTTATGCGTTATGTGTTATGCGTTATGCGTTATGCGTTATGCGTTATGCGTCATGCGTTATGCGTTATGGGTTATCCGTTATGCGTTATCCGTTATGCGTTATGCGTTATGCGTTATGCGTTATGCGTTATGCTATATACGTTATGCGTTATGCGTTATGCGTTATGCGTTATGCGTTATGCGTTATGCGATATGCGTTATGCATTATGCGTTATGCGTTATGCGTTATGCGTTATGCGTTATGCGTTATGCGTTATGCTTTATGCGTTATGCGTTATGCGTTATGCGTTATGCGTTATGCGTTATGAGTAATGCGTGATCCGTTATGCGTTATGCGTTATGCGTTATGTGTTATGCGTTGTGCGTTATCCGCTATGCGTTATGCGTTTTGCGTTATGCGTTATGCGTTATGCGTTGTGCGTTATGCGTTATGCGTTATAGGTTATGCGTTATGTGTTATGCGTTATGCGTTATGCGTTATGCGTTATGCATTATGCGTTATGCGTTATGCTTTATGCGTTATGCGTTATGCGTTATGCGTTATGAGTAATGCGTGATCCGTTATGTGTTATGCGTTATGCGTTATGCGTTTTGCGTTATGCGTTATGCCTTATGCGTTATGCGTTATGCGTTATGCGTTATGCGTTATGCGTTATGCGTTATGCGTTATGCGTTATGCGTTATGCGTTATGCGTTATGCGTTATGCGTTATGCGTTATGCGTTATGCGTTACGCAATATGCGTTATGCGTTATGCGTTATGCGTTATGCGTCATGAGTAATGCGTGATCCGTGATCCGTTATGCGTTATGCGTTATGCGTTATGCGTTATGCGTTATGCGTTATGCGTTATGCGTTATGCGTGATCCGTTATGCGTTTTGCGTTATGAGTAATGCGTGATCCGTTATGCGTTATGCGTTATGCGTTATGCGTGATCCGTTATGCGTTATGCGTTATGAGTAATGCGTGATCCGTTATGCGTTATGCGTTATGCGTTATGCGTTATGCGTTATGCGTTATGCGTTATGCATTATGGGTTATGCGTTATGTGTTATGCGTTATGCGTTATGCGTTATGCGTTATGGGTTATGAGTAATGCGTGACCCGTTATGCGTTATGCTTTTTGCGTTATGAGTTACGCGTAATGCGTTATGCGCTATGCGTTATGCGGTATGCGTTATGCGTTGTGCTTTACGCGTTGTGCGTTATAAGTAATGCGTGATCCGTTATGTGTTATGCGTTATGCGTTATGCGTTATGCGTTTTGCGTTATGCGTTATGCAATATGCGTTATGCGTAATGCGTTATGCGTTATGCGTTATGCGTTATGCGTTATGCCGTATGCGTTATGCGTTATGCGTTATGCGTTATGCGTTATGCGTTATGCGTTATGCGTTATGCGTCATGCGTTATGCGTTATGCGTTATGCGTTATGCGTTATGCGTTATGCGTTATGCGTTATGCGTTATGCGTTATGCGTTATGAGTAATGCTTGATCCGTTACGCGTTATGCGTTATGCGTTATGCGTTATGGGTTATGCGTTATGGGTTATGCGTTATGGGTTATGAGTAATGCGTGATCCGTTATGCTTTTTGCGTTATGAGTTACGCGTAATGCGTTATGCGCTATGGGTCATGCGTTAAGCGTTATGCGTTATGCGTTATGCGTTATGGGTTATGCGTTATGTGTTATGCGTTATGCGTTATGCGTTATGCGTTATGCGTTATGGGTTATCCGTTATGCGTTATCCGTTATGCGTTATGCGTTATGCGTTATGCGTTATGCTTTATGCGTTATGCGATATGCGTTATGCGTTATGCGTTATGCGTTATGCGTTATGCGTTATGTGTTATGCGTTGTGCGTTATCCGCTATGCGTTATGCGTTTTGCGTTATGCGTTATGCGTTATGCGTTATGAGTTGTGCGTTATGCGTTATGCGTTATGCGTTATGCGTTATGCGTTATGCGTTATGCGTTATGCGTTATGCGTTATGCGTTATGGGTTATGCGTTATGCGTTATGCGTTATGCGTTATGCGATATGCGTTATGCGTTATGCGTTATGCGTTATGCGTTATGCGTTATGCGTTATGCGTTATGCGTTATGCGTTATGGGTTATGGGTTATGCGTTATGCGTTATGCGTTATGCGTTATGCGTTATGCGTTATGCGTTATGCGTTATGCGTTATGCGTTATGCGTTATGCGTTATGCGTTATGCGTTATGCGTTATGCGTTATGCGTTATGCGTTATGCGTTATGCGTTATGCGTTATGCGTTATGCGTTATGCGTTATGCGTTATGCGTAATGCGTTATGCGTTATGCGTTATGCGTTATGCGTTATGTGTTATGCGTTGTGCGTTATCCGCTATGCGTTATGCGTTTTGCGTTATGCGTTATGCGTTATGCGTTATGCGTTATGAGTTGTGCGTTATGCGTTATGCGTTATGCGTTATGCTTTATGCGTTATGCGTTATGCGTTATGCGTTATGGGTTATCCGTTATGCGTTATCCGTTATGCGTTATGCGTTATGCGTTATGCGTTATGCGTTATGCGCTATGCGATATGCGTTATGCGTTATGCGTTATGCGTTATGCGTTATGCGATATGCGTTATGCGTTATGCGTTATGCGTTATGCGTTATGCGTTATGCGTTATGCGTTATGCGTTATGCGTTATGCGTTATGCGTTCTGCGTTATGCGTTATGCGTTATGAGTAATGCGTGATCCGTTATGCGTTATGCGTTATGCGTTATGCGTTATGTGTTATGCGTTGTGAGTTATCCGCTATGCGTTATGCGTTTTGCGTTATGCGTTATGCGTTATGCGTTGTGCGTTATGCGTTATGCGTTATGCGTTATAGGTTATGCGTTATGTGTCATGCGTTATGCGTTATGCGTTATGCGTTATGCGTTATGCATTATGCGTTATGCGTTATGCTTTATGCGTTATGCGTTATAAGTAATGCGTGATCCGTTATGTGTTATGCGTTATGCGTTATGCGTTATGTGTTATGCGTTGTGCGTTATCCGCTATGCGTTATGCGTTTTGCGTTATGCGTTATGCGTTATGCGTTGTGCGTTACGCGTTATGCGTTATAGGTTATGCGTTATGTGTCATGCGTTATGCGTTATGCGTTATGCGTTATGCGGTATGCGTTATGCGTTATGCGTTATGCGTTATGCGTTATGCGTTATGCGTTATGCCTTATGCGTTATGCGTTATGCGTTATGCGTTATGCGTTATGCGTTATGCGTTATGCGTTATGCGTTATGCGTTATGCGTTATGCGTTATGCGTTATGCGTTATGCGTTATGCGTTATGCGTTATGCGTTATGCGTTATGTGTTATCCGTTATGAGTTATGAGTAATGCGTGATCCGTTATGCGTTATGCGTTATGAGTAATGCTTGATCCGTTACGCGTTATGCGTTATGCGTTATGCGTTATGGGTTATGCGTTATGTGTTATGAGTTATGCGTTATGCGTTATGCGTTATGCGTTATGCGTTATGGGTTATGAGTAATGCGTGATCCGTTATGCGTTATGCTTTATGCGTTATGAGTTACGCGTAATGCGTTATGCGTTATGCGTTATGGGTTATGCGTTATGTGTTATGTGTTATCCGTTATGCGTTATGCGTTATGCGGTATGCGTTATGCGTTGTGCTTTACGCGTTGTGCGTTATAAGTAATGCGTGATCCGTTATGTGTTATGCGTTATGCGTTATGCGTTATGCGTTTTGCGTTATGCGTTATGCAATATGCGTTATGCGTTATGCGTTATGCGTTATGCGTTATGCGTTATGCGTTATGCCGTATGCGTTATGCGTTATGCGTTATGCGTTATGCGTTATGCGTTATGCGTTATGCGTTATGCGTTATGAGTAATGCTTGATCCGTTACGCGTTATGCGTTATGCGTTATGCGTTATGGGTTATGCGTTATGGGTTATGCGTTATGGGTTATGAGTAATGCGTGATCCGTTATGCGTTATGCGTTATGAGTAATGCGTGATCCGTTATGCGTTATGCGTTATGCGTTATGCGTTATGCGTTATGCGCTATGGGTCATGCGTTAAGCGTTATGCGTTATGCGTTATGCGTTATGCGTTATGCTTTATGCGTTATGAGTTACGCGTAATGCGTTATGCGCTATGGGTCATGCGTTATGTGTTATGCGTTGTGCGTTATCCGCTATGCGTTATGCGTTTTGCGTTATGCGTTATGCGTTATGCGTTATGAGTTGTGCGTTATGCGTTATGCGTTATGCGTTATGCGTTATGCGTTATGCGTTATGGGTTATCCGTTATGCGTTATCCGTTATGCGTTATGCGTTATGCGTTATGCGTTATGCGTTATGCGATATGCGTTATGCGTTATGCGTTATGCGTTATGTGTTATCCGTTATGCGTTATGCGTTATGCGGTATGCGTTATGCGTTGTGCTTTACGCGTTGTGCGTTATAAGTAATGCGTGATCCGTTATGTGTTATGCGTTATGCGTTATGCGTTATGCGTTTTGCGTTATGCGTTATGCAATATGCGTTATGCGTTATGCGTTTTGCGTTATGCGTTATGCAATATGCGTTATGCGTTATGCGTTATGCGTTATGCGTTATGCGTTATGCGTTATGCCGTATGCGTTATGCGTTATGCGTTATGCGTTATGCGTTATGCGTTATGCGTTATGCGTTATGCGTTATGCGTTATGAGTAATGCTTGATCCGTTACGCGTTATGCGTTATGCGTTATGCGTTATGGGTTATGCGTTATGGGTTATGCGTTATGGGTTATGCCGTATGCGTTATGCGTTATGCGTTATGCGTTATGCGTTATGCGTTATGCGTTATGCGTTATGCGTCATGCGTTATGCGTTATGCGTTATGCGTTATGCGTTATGCGTTATGCGTTATGCGTTATGCGTTATGCGTTATGCGTTATGCGTTATGAGTAATGCTTGATCCGTTACGCGTTATGCGTTATGCGTTATGCGTTATGGGTTATGCGTTATGGGTTATGCGTTATGGGTTATGAGTAATGCGTGATCCGTTATGCGTTATGCGTTATGAGTAATGCGTGATCCGTTATGCGTTATGCGTTATGCGTTATGCGTTATGCGTTATGCGTTATGCGTTATGCGTTATGCGTTATGCGCTATGGGTCATGCGTTAAGCGTTATGCGTTATGCGTTATGCGTTATGCTTTATGCGTTATGAGTTACGCGTAATGCGTTATGCGCTATGGGTCATGCGTTATGTGTTATGCGTTGTGCGTTATCCGCTATGCGTTATGCGTTTTGCGTTATGCGTTATGCGTTATGCGTTATGCGTTATGAGTTGTGCGTTATGCGTTATGCGTTATGCGTTATGCGTTATGCGTTATGCGTTATGCGTTATGCGTTATGCGTTATGGGTTATCCGTTATGCGTTATCCGTTATGCGTTATGCGTTATGCGTTATGCGTTATGCGTTATGCGTTATGCGATATGCGTTATGCGTTATGCGTTATGCGTTATGCGTTATGCGTTATGCGTTATGCGTTATGCGATATGCGTTATGCGTTATGCGTTATGCGTTATGCGTTATGCGTTATGCGTTATGCGTTATGCGTTATGCGTTATGCGTTATGCGTTATGCGTTATGCGTTATGCGTTATGCGTTATGCTTTATGCGTTATGCGTTATAAGTAATGCGTGATCCGTTATGTGTTATGCGTTATGCGTTATGCGTTATGTGTTATGCGTTGTGCGTTATCCGCTATGCGTTATGCGTTTTGCGTTATGCGTTATGCGTTATGCGTTGTGCGTTAAGCGTTATGCGTTATGCGTTATGCGTTATGCGTTATGCGTTATGCGTTATGCGTAATGCGTTATGCGTTATGCGTTATGCGTTATGCGTTATGTGTTATGCGTTGTGCGTTATCCGCTATGCGTTATGCGTTTTGCGTTATGCGTTATGCGTTATGCGTTATGCGTTATGAGTTGTGCGTTATGCGTTATGCGTTATGCGTTATGCGTTATGCGTTATGCGTTATGCGTTATGCGTTATGCGTTATGGGTTATCCGTTATGCGTTATCCGTTATGCTTTATGCGTTATGCGTTATGCGTTATGCGTTATGCGTTATGCGTTATGCGTTATGCGTTATGCGTTATGCGTTATGCGTTATGCGTTATGCGTTATGCGTTGTGCGTTATGCGTTATGCGTTATAGGTTATGCGTTATGTGTTATGCGTTATGCGTTATGCGTTATGCGTTATGCGTTATGCATTATGCGTTATGCGTTATGCTTTATGCGTTATGCGTTATGAGTAATGCGTGATCCGTTATGTGTTATGCGTTATGCGTTATGCGTTTTGCGTTATGCGTTATGCGTTATGCGTTATGCGTTATGCGTTATGCGTTCTGCGTTATGCGTTATGCGTTATGCGTTATGCGTTATGCGTTATGCGTTATGCGTTATGCGTTTTGCGTTTTGCGTTATGCGTTATGCGTTATGCGTTATGCGTTATGCGTTATGCGTTATGAGAAATGCGTGATCCGTTATGCGTTATGCGTTATGAGTAATGCGTGATCCGTTATGCGTTATGCGTTATGCGTTATGCGTTATGCGTTATGCGTTATGCGTTATGCGTTCTGCGTTATGCGTTATGCGTTATGCGTTATGCGTTATGCGTTATGCGTTATGCGTTATGCGTAATGCGTTATGCGTTATGCGTTATGCGTTATGCGTTATGCGTTATGCGTTATGCGTTATGCGTTATGCGTTATGCGTTATGTGTTATGCGTTGTGCGTTATCCGCTATGCGTTATGCGTTTTGCGTTATGCGTTATGCGTTATGCGTTATGCGTCATGAGTTGTGCGTTATGCGTTATGCGTTATGCGTTATGCGTTATGCGTTATGCGTTATGCGTTATGCGTTATGGGTTATCCGTTATGCGTTATCCGTTATGCGTTATGCGTTATGCGTTATGCGTTATGCGTTATGCGTTATGCGATATGCGTTATGCGTTATGCGTTATGCGTTATGCGTTATGCGTTATGCGTTATGCGTTATGCGATATGCGTTATGCGTTATGCGTTATGCGTTATGCGTTATGCGTTATGCGTTATGCGTTATGCGTTATGCGTTATGCGTTATGCGTTATGAGTAATGCGTGATCCGTTATGCGTTATGCGTTATGCGTTATGCGTTATGCGTTATGTGTTATGCGTTGTGAGTTATCCGCTATGCGTTATGCGTTTTGCGTTATGCGTTATGCGTTATGCGTTGTGCGTTATGCGTTATGCGTTATGCGTTATAGGTTATGCGTTATGTGTCATGCGTTATGCGTTATGCGTTATGCGTTATGCGTTATGCGTTATGCATTATGCGTTATGCGTTATGCTTTATGCGTTATGCGTTATAAGTAATGCGTGATCCGTTATGTGTTATGCGTTATGCGTTATGTGTTATGCGTTGTGCGTTATCCGCTATGCGTTATGCGTTTTGCGTTATGCGTTATGCGTTATGCGTTGTGCGTTATGCGTTATGCGTTATAGGTTATGCGTTATGTGTCATGCGTTATGCGTTATGCGTTATGCGTTATGCGTTTTGCGTTATGCGTTATGCGTTATGCGTTGTGCGTTATGCGTTATGCGTTATAGGTTATGCGTTATGTGTCATGCGTTATGCGTTATGCGTTATGCGTTATGCGGTATGCGTTATGCGTTATGCGTTATGCGTTATGCATTATGCGTTATGCGTTATGCTTTATGCGTTATGCGTTATGAGTAATGCGTGATCCGTTATGTGTTATGCGTTATGCGTTATGCGTTTTGCGTTATGCGTTATGCGTTATGCGTTATGCGTTCTGCGTTATGCGTTATGCGTTATGCGTTATGCGTTATGCGTTATGCGTTATGCGTTATGCGTTATGCGTTATGCGTTATGCGTTATGCGTTATGCGTTATGCGTTATGAGAAATGCGTGATCCGTTATGCGTTATGCGTTATGAGTAATGCGTGATCCGTTATGCGTTATGCGTTATGCGTTATGCGTTATGCGTTATGCGTTATGCGTTCTGCGTTATGCGTTATGCGTTATGCGTTATGCGTTATGCGTTATGCGTTATGCGTTATGCGTTATGCGTAATGCGTTATGCGTTATGCGTTATGCGTTATGCGTTATGCGTTATGTGTTATGCGTTGTGCGTTATCCGCTATGCGTTATGCGTTTTGCGTTATGCGTTATGCGTTATGCGTTATGCGTTATGAGTTGTGCGTTATGCGTTATGCGTTATGCGTTATGCGTTATGCGTTATGCGTTATGCGTTATGCGTTATGCGTTATGGGTTATGCGTTATGCGTTATGCGTTATGCGTTATGCGTTATGCGATATGCGTTATGCGTTATGCGTTATGCGTTATGCGTTATGCGTTATGCGTTATGCGTTATGCGTTATGCGTTATGCGTTATGCGTTATGCGTTATGCGTTATGCGTTATGCGTTATGCGTTATGCGTTATGCGTTATGCGTTATGCGTTATGCGTTATGCGTTATGCGTTACGCAATATGCGTTATGCGTTATGCGTTATGCGTTATGCGTTATGCGTTATGCGTTATGCGTTATGCGTTATGCGTTATGCGTTATGCTTTATGCGTTATGCGTAATGCGTTATGCGTTATGCGTTATGCGTTATGCGTTATGTGTTATGCGTTGTGCGTTATCCGCTATGCGTTATGCGTTTTGCGTTATGCGTTATGCGTTATGCGTTATGCGTTATGAGTTGTGCGTTATGCGTTATGCGTTATGCGTTATGCGTTATGCGTTATGCGTTATGCGTTATGCGTTATGCGTTATGGGTTATCCGTTATGCGTTATCCGTTATGCGTTATTCGTTATGCGTTATGCGTTATGCGTTATGCGTTATGCGATATGCGTTATGCGTTATGCGTTATGCGTTATGCGTTATGCGTTATGCGTTATGCGATATGCGTTATGCGTTATGCGTTATGCGTTATGCGTTATGCGTTATGCGTTATGCGTTATGCGTTATGCGTTATGCGTTATGCGTTATGAGTAATGCGTGATCCGTTATGCGTTATGCGTTATGCGTTATGCGTTATGTGTTATGCGTTGTGAGTTATCCGCTATGCGTTATGCGTTTTGAGTTATGCGTTATGCGTTATGCGTTCTGCGTTATGCGTTATGCGTTATGCGTTATAGGTTATGCGTTATGTGTCATGCGTTATGCGTTATGCGTTATGCGTTATGCGTTATGCGTTATGCATTATGCGTTATGCGTTATGCTTTATGCGTTATGCGTTATAAGTAATGCGTGATCCGTTATGTGTTATGCGTTATGCGTTATGCGTTATGTGTTATGCGTTGTGCGTTATCCGCTATGCGTTATGCGTTTTGCGTTATGCGTTATGCGTTATGCGTTGTGCGTTATGCGTTATGCGTTATAGGTTATGCGTTATGTGTCATGCGTTATGCGTTATGCGTTATGCGTTATGCGGTATGCGTTATGCGTTATGCGTTATTAGTTATGCGTTATGCGTTATGCGTTATGCGTTATGCGTTATGCGTTATGCGTTATGCCTTATGCGTTATGCGTTATGCGTTATGCGTTATGCGTTATGCGTTATGCGTTATGCGTTATGCGTTATGCGTTATCCGTTATGCGTTATGCGTTATGCGTTATGCGTTATGCGTTATGCGTTATGCGTTATGCGTTATGCGTTATGTGTTATCCGTTATGAGTTATGAGTAATGCGTGATCCGTTATGCGTTATGCGTTATGAGTAATGCTTGATCCGTTACGCGTTATGCGTTATGCGTTATGCGTTATGGGTTATGCGTTATGTGTTATGCGTTATGCGTTATGCGTTATGCGTTATGCGTTATGCGTTATGCGTTATGGGTTATGAGTAATGCGTGATCCGTTATGCGTTATGCTTTATGCGTTATGAGTTACGCGTAATGCGTTATGCGTTATGCGTTATGGGTTATGCGTTATGTGTTATCCGTTATGCGTTATGCGTTATGCGGTATGCGTTATGCGTTATGCTTTACGCGTTGTGCGTTATAAGTAATGCGTGATCCGTTATGTGTTATGCGTTATGCGTTATGCGTTATGCGTTTTGCGTTATGCGTTATGCAATATGCGTTATGCGTTATGCGTTATGCGTTATGCGTTATGCGTTATGCGTTATGCGTTATGCCGTATGCGTTATGCGTTATGCGTTATGCGTTATGCGTTATGCGTTATGCGTTATGCGTTATGCGTTATGCGTTATGCGTTATGCGTTATGCGTTATGCGTTATGCGTTATGCGTTATGCGTTATGCGTTATGCGTTATGCGTTATGCGTTATGCGTTATGCGTTATGCGTTATGCGTTATGCGTTATGCGTTATGAGTAATGCTTGATCCGTTACGCGTTATGCGTTATGCGTTATGCGTTATGGGTTATGCGTTATGGGTTATGCGTTATGGGTTATGAGTAATGCGTGATCCGTTATGCGTTATGCGTTATGAGTAATGCGTGATCCGTTATGCGTTATGCGTTATGCGTTATGCGTTATGCGTTATGCGTTATGCGTTATGCGTTATGCGTTATGCGCTATGGGTCATGCGTTAAGCGTTATGCGTTATGCGTTATGCGTTATGCGTTATGCTTTATGCGTTATGAGTTACACGTAATGCGTTATGCGCTATGGGTCATGCGTTATGTGTTATGCGTTGTGCGTTATCCGCTATGCGTTATGCGTTTTGCGTTATGCGTTATGCGTTATGCGTTATGCGTTATGAGTTGTGCGTTATGCGTTATGCGTTATGCGTTATGCGTTATGCGTTATGCGTTATGCGTTATGCGTTATGCGTTATGGGTTATCCGTTATGCGTTATCCGTTATGCGTTATGCGTTATGCGTTATGCGTTATGCGTTATGCGTTATGCGATATGCGTTATGCGTTATGCGTTATGCGTTATGCGTTATGCGTTATGCGTTATGCGTTATGCGTTATGCGATATGCGTTATGCGTTATGCGTTATGCGTTCTGCGTTATGCGTTATGCGTTATGCGTTATGCGTTATGCGTTATGCGTTATGCGTTATGCGTAATGCGTTATGCGTTATGCGTTATGCGTTATGCGTTATGCGTTATGTGTTATGCGTTGTGCGTTATCCGCTATGCGTTATGCGTTTTGCGTTATGCGTTATGCGTTATGCGTTATGCGTTATGAGTTGTGCGTTATGCGTTATGCGTTATGCGTTATGCGTTATGCGTTATGCGTTATGCGTTATGCGTTATGGGTTATGCGTTATGCGTTATGCGTTATGCGTTATGCGTTATGCGATATGCGTTATGCGTTATGCGTTATGCGTTATGCGTTATGCGTTATGCGTTATGCGTTATGCGTTATGCGTTATGCGTTATGCGTTATGCGTTATGCGTTATGCGTTATGGGTTATGCGTTATGCGTTATGCGTTATGCGTTATGCGTTATGCGTTATGCGTTATGCGTTATGCGTTATGCGTTATGCGTTATGCGTTATGCGTTATGCGTTATGCGTTATGCGTTATGCGTTATGCGTTATGCGTTATGCGTTATGCGTTATGCGTTATGCGTTACGCAATATGCGTTATGCGTTATGCGTTATGCGTTATGCGTTATGCGTTATGCGTTATGCGTTATGCGTTATGCGTTATGCTTTATGCGTTATGCGTAATGCGTTATGCGTTATGCGTTATGCGTTATGCGTTATGTGTTATGCGTTGTGCGTTATCCGCTATGCGTTATGCGTTTTGCGTTATGCGTTATGCGTTATGCGTTATGCGTTATGAGTTATGCGTTATGCGTTATGCGTTATGCGTTATGCGTTATGCGTTATGCGTTATGCGTTATGCGTTATGCGTTATGGGTTATCCGTTATGCGTTATCCGTTATGCGTTATTCGTTATGCGTTATGCGTTATGCGTTATGCGTTATGCGATATGCGTTATGCGTTATGCGTTATGCGTTATGCGTTATGCGTTATGCGTTATGCGTTATGCGTTATGCGATATGCGTTATGCGTTATGCGTTATGCGTTATGCGTTATGCGTTATGCGTTATGCGTTATGCGTTATGCGTTATGCGTTATGCGTTATGCGTTATGAGTAATGCGTGATCCGTTATGCGTTATGCGTTATGCGTTATGCGTTATGCGTTATGTGTTATGCGTTGTGAGTTATCCGCTATGCGTTATGCGTTTTGCGTTATGCGTTATGCGTTATGCGTTGTGCGTTATGCGTTATGCGTTATGCGTTATAGGTTATGCGTTATGTGTCATGCGTTATGCGTTATGCGTTATGCGTTATGCGTTATGCGTTATGCGTTATGCGTTATGCATTATGCGTTATGCGTTATGCTTTATGCGTTATGCGTTATAAGTAATGCGTGATCCGTTATGTGTTATGCGTTATGCGTTATGCGTTATGTGTTATGCGTTGTGCGTTATCCGCTATGCGTTATGCGTTTTGCGTTATGCGTTATGCGTTATGCGTTATGCGTTATGCGTTATGCGTTATAGGTTATGCGTTATGTGTCATGCGTTATGCGTTATGCGTTATGCGTTATGCGTTATGCGTTATGCGTTATGCGTTATGCGTTATGCGTTATGCGTTATGCGTTATGCGTTATGCGTTATGCGTTATGCGTTATGCCTTATGCGTTATGCGTTATGCGTTATGCGTTATGCGTTATGCGTTATGCGTTATGCGTTATGCGTTATGCGTTATGCGTTATGCGTTATGCGTTATGCGTTATGCGTTATGCGTTATGCGTTATGCGTTATGCGTTATGCGTTATGCGTTATGCGTTATGCGTTATGCGTTATGCGTTATGTGTTATCCGTTATGAGTTATGAGTAATGCGTGATCCGTTATGCGTTATGCGTTATGAGTAATGCTTGATCCGTTACGCGTTATGCGTTATGCGTTATGCGTTATGGGTTATGCGTTATGTGTTATGAGTTATGCGTTATGCGTTATGCGTTATGCGTTATGCGTTATGGGTTATGAGTAATGCGTGATCCGTTATGCGTTATGCTTTATGCGTTATGAGTTACGCGTAATGCGTTATGCGTTATGCGTTATGGGTTATGCGTTATGTGTTATCCGTTATGCGTTATGCGTTATGCGGTATGCGTTATGCGTTATGCGTTATGCGTTATGCGTTATGCGTTATGCGTTATGCGTTATGCGTTATGCGTTATGCGTTATGCGTTATGCGTTATGCGTTATGAGTAATGCTTGATCCGTTACGCGTTATGCGTTATGCGTTATGCGTTATGGGTTATGCGTTATGGGTTATGCGTTATGGGTTATGAGTAATGCGTGATCCGTTATGCGTTATGCGTTATGAGTAATGCGTGATCCGTTATGCGTTATGCGTTATGCGTTATGCGTTATGCGTTATGCGTTATGCGTTATGCGTTATGCGTTATGCGCTATGGGTCATGCGTTAAGCGTTATGCGTTATGCGTTATGCGTTATGCGTTATGCTTTATGCGTTATGAGTTACGCGTAATGCGTTATGCGCTATGGGTCATGCGTTATGTGTTATGCGTTGTGCGTTATCCGCTATGCGTTATGCGTTTTGCGTTATGCGTTATGCGTTATGCGTTATGCGTTATGAGTTGTGCGTTATGCGTTATGCGTTATGCGTTATGCGTTATGCGTTATGCGTTATGCGTTATGCGTTATGCGTTATGCGTTATGGGTTATCCGTTATGCGTTATCCGTTATGCGTTATGCGTTATGCGTTATGCGTTATGCGTTATGCGATATGCGTTATGCGTTATGCGTTATGCGTTATGCGTTATGCGTTATGCGTTATGCGTTATGCGATATGCGTTATGCGTTATGCGTTATGCGTTATGCGTTATGCGTTATGCGTTATGCGTTATGCGTTATGCGTTATGCGTTATGCGTTATGCGTTATGCGTTATGCGTTATGCGTTATGCGTTATGCGTTATGCGTTATGCGTTATGCGTTATGCTTTATGCGTTATGCGTTATAAGTAATGCGTGATCCGTTATGTGTTATGCGTTATGCGTTATGCGTTATGTGTTATGCGTTGTGCGTTATGCGTTATGCGTTATGCGTTATGCGATATGCGTTATGCGTTATGCGTTATGCGTTATGCGTTATGCGTTATGCGTTATGCGTTATGCGATATGCGTTATGCGTTATGCGTTATGCGTTATGCGTTATGCGTTATGCGTTATGCGTTATGCGTTATGCGTTATGCGTTATGCGTTATGAGTAATCCGTGATCCGTTATGCGTTATGCGTTATGCGTTATGCGTTATGCGTTATGTGTTATGCGTTGTGAGTTATCCGCTATGCGTTATGCGTTTTGCGTTATGCGTTATGCGTTATGCGTTGTGCGTTATGCGTTATGCGTTATGCGTTATAGGTTATGCGTTATGTGTCATGCGTTATGCGTTATGCGTTATGCGTTATGCGTTATGCGTTATGCATTATGCGTTATGCGTTATGCTTTATGCGTTATGCGTTATAAGTAATGCGTGATCCGTTATGTGTTATGCGTTATGCGTTATGCGTTATGTGTTATGCGTTGTGCGTTATCCGCTATGCGTTATGCGTTTTGCGTTTTGCGTTATGCGTTATGCGTTGTGCGTTATGCGTTATGCGTTATAGGTTATGCGTTATGTGTCATGCGTTATGCGTTATGCGTTATGCGTTATGCGTTATGCGTTATGCGTTATGCGTTATGTGTTATGCGTTATGCGATATGCGTTATGCGTTATGCGTTCTGCGTTATGCGTTATGCGTTATGCGTTATGCGTTATGCGTTATGCATTATGCGTTATGCGTTATGCTTTATGCGTTATGCGTTATAAGTAATGCGTGATCCGTTATGTGTTATGCGTTATGCGTTATGCGTTATGCGTTATGCGTTATGCGTTATGCGTTATGCGTTATGCGTTATGCGTTATGCGTTATGCGTTATGCGTTATGCGTTATGCGTTATGCGTTATGCGTTATGCGTTATGCGTTATGCGTTATGCGTTATGCTTTATGCGTTATGCGTTATAAGTAATGCGTGATCCGTTATGTGTTATGCGTTATGCGTTATGCGTTATGCCTTATGCGTTATTCGTTATGCGTTATGCGTTATGCGTTATGCGTTATGCGTTATGCGTTATGCGTTATGCGTTATGAGAAATGCGTGATCCGTTATACGTTATGCGTTATGCGTTATGGGTTATCCGTTATGCGTTATCCGTTATGCGTTATGCGTTATGCGTTATGCGTTATGCGTTATGCGTTATGCGTTATGCGTTATGCGTTATGCGATATGCGTTATGCGTTATGCGTTATGCGTTATGCGTTATGCGTTATGCGTTATGCGTTATGCGATATGCGTTATGCGTTATGCGTTATGCGTTATGCGTTATGCGTTATGCGTTATGCGTTATGCGTTATGCGTTATGCGTTATGCGTTATGCGTTATGAGTAATGCGTGATCCGTTATGCGTTATGCGTTATGCGTTATGCGTTATGCGTTATGTGTTATGCGTTGTGAGTTATCCGCTATGCGTTATGCGTTTTGCGTTATGCGTTATGCGTTATGCGTTGTGCGTTATGCGTTATGCGTTATGCGTTATAGGTTATGCGTTATGTGTCATGCGTTATGCGTTATGCGTTATGCGTTATGCGTTATGCGTTATGCATTATGCGTTATGCGTTATGCTTTATGCGTTATGCGTTATAAGTAATGCGTGATCCGTTATGTGTTATGCGTTATGCGTTATGCGTTATGTGTTATGCGTTGTGCGTTATCCGCTATGCGTTATGCGTTTTGCGTTTTGCGTTATGCGTTATGCGTTGTGCGTTATGCGTTATGCGTTATAGGTTATGCGTTATGTGTCATGCGTTATGCGTTATGCGTTATGCGTTTTGCGTTATGCGTTATGCGTTATGCGTTGTGCGTTATGCGTTATGCGTTATGCGTTATAGGTTATGCGTTATGTGTCATGCGTTATGCGTTATGCGTTATGCGTTATGCGTTATGCGTTATGCGTTATGCGTTATGCGTTATGCGTTATGCCTTATGCGTTATGCGTTATGCGTTATGCGTTATGCGTTATGCGTTATGCGTTATGCGTTATGCGTTATGCCTTATGCGTTATGCGTTATGCGTTATGCGTTATGGGTTATGCGTTATGTGTTATGAGTTATGCGTTATGCGTTATGCGTTATGCGTTATGCGTTATGGGTTATGAGTAATGCGTGATCCGTTATGCGTTATGGTTTATGCGTTATGAGTTACGCGTAATGCGTTATGCGTTATGCGTTATGGGTTATGCGTTATGTGTTATCCGTTATGCGTTATGCGTTATGCGGTATGCGTTATGCGTTATGCTTTACGCGTTGTGCGTTATAAGTAATGCGTGATCCGTTATGTGTTATGCGTTATGCGTTATGCGTTATGCGTTATGCGTTATGCGTTATGCGTTATGCGTTATGAGTAATGCTTGATCCGTTACGCGTTATGCGTTATGCGTTATGCGGTATGGGTTATGCGTTATGTGTTATGAGTTATGCGTTATGCGTTATGCGTTATGCGTTATGCGTTATGCGTTATGCGTTATGCGTTATGGGTTATGAGTAATGCGTGATCCGTTATGCGTTATGCTTTATGCGTTATGAGTTACGCGTAATGCGTTATGCGCTATGGGTCATGCGTTAAGCGTTATGCGTTATGCGTTATGGGTTATGAGTAATGCGTGATCCGTTATGCGTTATGCTTTATGCGTTATGAGTTACGCGTAATGCGTTATGCGTTATGCGTTATGGGTTATGAGTAATGCGTGATCCGTTATGCGTTATGCTTTATGCTTTATGAGTTACGCGTAATGCGTTATGCGCTATGGGTCATGCGTTAAGCGTTATGCGTTATCCGTTATGCGTTATGGGTTATGCGTTATGGGTTATGAGTAATGCGTGATCCGTTATGCGTTATGCGTTATGAGTAATGCGTGATCCGTTATGCGTTATGCGTTATGCGTTATGCGTTATGCGTTATGCGTTATGCGTTATGCGTTATGCGTTATGGGTTATGCGTTATGTGTTATGCGTTATGCGTTATGCGTTATGCGTTATGCGTTATGCGTTATGCGTTATGGGTTATGAGTAATGCGTGACCCGTTATGCATTATGCTTTATGCGTTATGAGTTACGCGTAATACGTTGTGCGCTATGGGTCATGCGTTAAGCGTTATGCGTTATGCGTTATGCCTTATGCGATATGCGTTATGCGTTATGCGTTATGCGTTATGCGTTATGCGTTATGCGTTATGCGTTATGCGTTATGCGTTATGCGTTATGCGTTATGCGTTATGCGTTATGCGTTATGCGTTATGCGTTATGAGTAATGCTTGATCCGTTACGCGTTATGCGTTATGCGTTATGCGTTATGGTTTATGCGTTATGTGTTATGAGTTATGCGTTATGCGTTATGCGTTATGCGTTATGCGTTATGCGTTATGCGTTATGGGTTATGAGTAATGCGTGATCCGTTATGCGTTATGCTTTATGCGTTATGAGTTACGCGTAATGCGTTATGCGCTATGGGTCATGCGTTAAGCGTTATGCGTTATGCGTTATGGGTTATGAGTAATGCGTGATCCGTTATGCGTTATGCTTTATGCGTTATGAGTTACGCGTAATGCGTTATGCGTTATGCGTTATGGGTTATGAGTAATGCGTGATCCGTTATGCGTTATGCTTTATGCGTTATGAGTTACGCGTAATGCGTTATGCGCTATGGGTCATGCGTTAAGCGTTATGCGTTATGCGTTATGCGTTATGGGTTATGCGTTATGGGTTATGAGTAATGCGTGATCCGTTATGCGTTATGCGTTATGAGTAATGCGTGATCCGTTATGCGTTATGCGTTATGCGTTATGCGTTATGCGTTATGCGTTATGCGTTATGGGTTATGCGTTATGTGTTATGCGTTATGCGTTATGCGTTATGCGTTATGCGTTATGCGTTATGGGTTATGAGTAATGCGTGACCCGTTATGCATTATGCTTTATGCGTTATGAGTTACGCGTAATACGTTGTGCGCTATGGGTCATGCGTTATGCGTTATGCGTTATGGGTTATGCGTTATGTGTTATGCGTTATGCGTTATGCGTTATGCGTTATGGGTTATCCGTTATGCGTTATCCGTTATGCGTTATGCGTTATGCGTTATGCGTTATGCGTTATGCGATATGCGTTATGCGTTATGCGTTATGCGTTATGCGTTATGCGTTATGCGTTATGCGTTATGCGTTATGCGTTATGCGATATGCGTTATGCGTTATGCGTTATGCGTTATGCGTTATGCGTTATGCGTTATGCGTTATGCGTTATGCGTTATGCGTTATGCGTTATGCGTTATGCGTTATGCGTTATGCGTTATGCGTTATGCGTTATGCGTTATGCGTTATGCGTTATGTGTAATGCGTGATCCGTTATGCGTTATGCGTTATGCGTTATGTTTTATGCGTTGTGCGTTATCCGCTAAGCGTTATGCGTTTTGCGTTATGCGTTACGCGTTATGCGTTGTGCGTTATGCGTTATGCGTTATAGGTTATGCGTTATGTGTTATGCGTTATGCGTTATGCGTTATGCGTTATGCGTTATGCGTTATGCGTTATGCATTATGCGTTATGCGTTATGCTTTATGCGTTATGCGTTATACGTTATGCGTTATGAGTAATGCGTGATCCGTTATGTGTTATGCGTTATGCGTTATGCGTTATGCGTTTTGCGTTATGCGTTATGCCTTATGCGTTATGCGTTATGCGTTATGCGTTATGCGTTATGCGTTATGCGTTATGCGTTATGCGTTATGCGTTATGTGTCATGCGTTATGCGTTATGCGTTATGCGTTATGCGTTATGCGTTATGCGTTATGCGTTATGCGTTATGCGTTATGCGTTATGCGTTATGCGTTATGCGTTATGCGTTATGCGTTATGCGTTATGCGTTATGCGTTATGCGTTATGCGTTATGCGTTATGCGTTATGCGTTATGCGTTATGCGTTATGCGTTATGCGTTATGCGTTATGCGTTATGTGTTATCCGTTATGAGTTATGAGTAATGCGTGATCCGTTATGCGTTATGCGTTATGAGTAATGCTTGATCCGTTACGCGTTATGCGTTATGCGTTATGCGTTATGGGTTATGCGTTATGTGTTATGAGTTATGCGTTATGCGTTATGCGTTATGCGTTATGCGTTATGGGTTATGAGTAATGCGTGATCCGTTATGCGTTATGCTTTATGCGTTATGAGTTACGCGTAATGCGTTATGCGTTATGCGTTATGGGTTATGCGTTATGTGTTATCCGTTATGCGTTATGCGTTATGCGGTATGCGTTATGCGTTATGCTTTACGCGTTGTGCGTTATAAGTAATGCGTGATCCGTTATGTGTTATGCGTTATGCGTTATGCGTTATGCGTTTTGCGTTATGCGTTATGCCTTATGCGTTATGCGTTATGCGTTATGCTTTATGCGTTATGCGTTATGCGTTATGCGTTATGCGTTATGCCGTATGCGTTATGCGTTATGCGTTATGCGTTATGCGTTATGCGTTATGCGTTATGCGTTATGCGTTATGCGTTATGCGTTTTGCGTTATGAGTAATGCTTGATCCGTTACGCGTTATGCGTTATGCGTTATGCGTTATGGGTTATGCGTTATGTGTTATGAGTTATGCGTTATGCGTTATGCGTTATGCGTTATGCGTTATGCGTTATGCGTTATGGGTTATGAGTAATGCGTGATCCGTTATGCGTTATGCTTTATGCGTTATGAGTTACGCGTAATGCGTTATGCGCTATGGGTCATGCGTTAAGCGTTATGCGTTATGCGTTATGGGTTATGAGTAATGCGTGATCCGTTATGCGTTATGCTTTATGCGTTATGAGTTACGCGTAATGCGTTATGCGTTATGCGTTATGGGTTATGAGTAATGCGTGATCCGTTATGCGTTATGCTTTATGCGTTATGAGTTACGCGTAATGCGTTATGCGTTATGCGTTATGCGATATGCGTTATGCGTTATGCGTTATGCGTTATGCGTTATGCGTTATGCGTTATGCGTTATGCGTTATGCGTTATGCGTTATGCGTTATGAGTAATGCTTGATCCGTTATGCGTTATGCGTTATGCGTTATGTGTTATGCGTTGTGCGTTATCCGCTATGCGTTATGCGTTTTGTGTTATGCGTTATGCGTTATGCGTTATGCGTTATGCGTTATGCGTTATGCGTTATGCGTTATGCATTATGGGTTATGCGTTATGTGTTATGCGTTATGCGTTATGCGTTATGCGTTATGCGTTATGAGAAATGCGTGATCCGTTATACGTTATGCGTTATGCGTTATGGGTTATCCGTTATGCGTTATCCGTTATGCGTTATGCGTTATGCGTTATGCGTTATGCGTTATGCTATATACGTTATGTTTTATGCGTTATGCGTTATGCGTTATGCGTTATGCGTTATGCGTTATGCGTTATGCGTTATGCGTTATGCGTTATGCGTTATGTGTAATGCGTGACCCGTTATGCGTTATGCGTTATGCGTTATCTTTTATGCATTGTGCGTTATCCGCTATGCGTTATGCGTTTTGCGTTATGCGTTATGCGTTATGCGTTGTGCGTTATGCGTTATGCGTTATAGGTTATGCGTTATGTGTTATGCGTTATGCCTTATGCGTTATGCGTTATGCGTTATGCGTTATGCATTATGCGTTATGCGTTATGCTTTATGCGTTATGCGTTATACGTTATGCGTTATGAGTAATGCGTGATCCGTTATGTGTTATGCGTTATGCGTTATGCGTTATGCGTTTTGCGTTATGCCTTATGCGTTATGCGTTATGCGTTATGCGTTATGCGTTATGCGTTATGCGTTATGCGTTATGAGAAATGCGTGATCCGTTATGCGTTATGCGTTATGAGTAATGCGTGATCCGTTATGCGTTATGCGTTATGCGTTATGCGTTATGCGTTATGCGTTATGCGTTATGCGTGTTCGTTATGCGTTATGCTTTATGAGTAATGCGTGATCCGTTATGCGTTATGCGTTATGCGTTATGCGTTATGCGTTATGCATTATGGGTTATGCGTTATGTGTTATGCGTTATGCGTTATGCGTTATGCGTTATGCGTTATGGGTTATGAGTAATGCGTGACCCGTTATGCGTTATGCTTTTTGCGTTATGAGTTACGCGTAATGCGTTATGCGCTATGGGTCATGCGTTAAGCGTTATGCGTTATGCGTTATGCGTTATGCGTTATGGGTTATGCGTTATGTGTTATGCGTTATGCGTTATGCGTTATGCGTTATGCGTTATGCGTTATGGGTTATCCGTTATGCGTTATCCGTTATGCGTTATGCGTTATGCGTTATGCGTTATGCGTTATGCTTTATGCGTTATGCGATATGCGTTATGCGTTATGCGTTATGCGTTATGCGTTATGCGTTATGCGTTATGCGTTATGCGTTATGCGTTATGCGTTATGCGTTATGCGTTATGCGTTATGCGTTATGAGTAATGCGTGATCCGTTATGCGTTATGCGTTATGCGTTATGTTTTATGCGTTGTGCGTTATCCGCTATGCGTTATGCGTTTTGCGTTATGCGTTATGCGTTATGCGTTGTGCGTTATGCGTTATGCGTTATAGGTTATGCGTTATGTGTTATGCGTTATGCGTTATGCGTTATGCGTTATGCGTTATGCGTTATGCGTTATGCTTTATGCGTTATGCGTTATACGTTCTGCGTTATGAGTAATGCGTGATCCGTTATGTGTTATGCGTTATGCGTTATGCGTTATGCGTTTTGCGTTATGCGTTATGCCTTATGCGTTATGCATTATGCGTTATGCGTTATGCGTTATGCGTTATGCGTTATGCGTTATGCGTTATGCGTTATGCGTTATGCGTTATGCGTTATGCGTTATGCGTTATGCGTTATGCGTTATGCGTTATGCGTTATCCGCTATGCGTTATCCGCTATGCGATATGCGTTTTGCGTTATGCGTTATGCGTTATACGTTATGCGTAATGCGTTATGCGTTATGCGTTATGCGATTTGCGTTATGCGTTATGCGTTATGCGTTATGCGTTATGCGTTATGCGTTATGCGTTATGCGTTATGCGTTGTGCGTTATGCGTTATGCGTTATAGGTTATGCGTTATGTGTCATGCGTTATGCGTTATGCGTTATGCGTTATGCGGTATGCGTTATGCGTTATGCGTTATTAGTTATGCGTTATGCGTTATGCGTTATGCGTTATGCGTTATGCGTTATGCGTTATGCCTTATGCGTTATGCGTTATGCGTTATGCGTTATGCGTTATGCGTTATGCGTTATGCGTTATGCGTTATGCGTTATGCGTTATGCGTTATGCGTTATGCGTTATGCGTTATGCGTTATGCGTTATGCGTTATGCGTTATGCGTTATGTGTTATCCGTTATGAGTTATGAGTAATGCGTGATCCGTTATGCGTTATGCGTTATGAGTAATGCTTGATCCGTTACGCGTTATGCGTTATGCGTTATGCGTTATGGGTTATGCGTTATGTGTTATGAGTTATGCGTTATGCGTTATGCGTTATGCGTTATGCGTTATGCGTTATGGGTTATGAGTAATGCGTGATCCGTTATGCGTTATGCTTTATGCGTTATGAGTTACGCGTAATGCGTTATGCGTTATGCGTTATGGGTTATGCGTTATGTGTTATCCGTTATGCGTTATGCGTTATGCGGTATGCGTTATGCGTTATGCTTTACGCGTTGTGCGTTATAAGTAATGCGTGATCCGTTATGTGTTATGCGTTATGCGTTATGCGTTATGCGTTTTGCGTTATGCGTTATGCAATATGCGTTATGCGTTATGCGTTATGCGTTATGCGTTATGCGTTATGCGTTATGCGTTATGCCGTATGCGTTATGCGTTATGCGTTATGCGTTATGCGTTATGCGTTATGCGTTATGCGTTATGCGTTATGCGTTATGCGTTATGCGTTATGCGTTATGCGTTATGCGTTATGCGTTATGCGTTATGCGTTATGCGTTATGCGTTATGCGTTATGCGTTATGCGTTATGCGTTATGCGTTATGCGTTATGCGTTATGAGTAATGCTTGATCCGTTACGCGTTATGCGTTATGCGTTATGCGTTATGGGTTATGCGTTATGGGTTATGCGTTATGGGTTATGAGTAATGCGTGATCCGTTATGCGTTATGCGTTATGAGTAATGCGTGATCCGTTATGCGTTATGCGTTATGCGTTATGCGTTATGCGTTATGCGTTATGCGTTATGCGTTATGCGTTATGCGCTATGGGTCATGCGTTAAGCGTTATGCGTTATGCGTTATGCGTTATGCGTTATGCTTTATGCGTTATGAGTTACACGTAATGCGTTATGCGCTATGGGTCATGCGTTATGTGTTATGCGTTGTGCGTTATCCGCTATGCGTTATGCGTTTTGCGTTATGCGTTATGCGTTATGCGTTATGCGTTATGAGTTGTGCGTTATGCGTTATGCGTTATGCGTTATGCGTTATGCGTTATGCGTTATGCGTTATGCGTTATGCGTTATGGGTTATCCGTTATGCGTTATCCGTTATGCGTTATGCGTTATGCGTTATGCGTTATGCGTTATGCGTTATGCGATATGCGTTATGCGTTATGCGTTATGCGTTATGCGTTATGCGTTATGCGTTATGCGTTATGCGTTATGCGATATGCGTTATGCGTTATGCGTTATGCGTTATGCGTTATGCGTTATGCGTTATGCGTTATGCGTTATGCGTTATGCGTTATGCGTTATGCGTTATGCGTTATGCGTTATGCGTTATGCGTTATGCGTTATGCGTTATGCGTTATGCGTTATGCGTTATGCGTTATGCTTTATGCGTTATGCGTTATAAGTAATGCGTGATCCGTTATGTGTTATGCGTTATGCGTTATGCGTTATGTGTTATGCGTTGTGCGTTATCCGCTATGCGTTATGCGTTTTGCGATATGCGTTATGCGTTATGCGTTATGCGTTATGCGTTATGCGATATGCGTTATGCGTTATGCGTTATGCGTTATGCGTTACGCGTTATGCGTTATGCGTTATGCGATATGCGTTATGCGTTATGCGTTATGCGTTATGCGTTATGCGTTATGCGTTATGCGTTATGCGTTATGCGTTATGCGTTATGCGTTATGCGTTATGCGTTATGCGTTATGCGTTATGAGTAATCCGTGATCCGTTATGCGTTATGCGTTATGCGTTATGCGTTATGCGTTATGTGTTATGCGTTGTGAGTTATCCGCTATGCGTTATGCGTTTTGCGTTATGCGTTATGCGTTATGCGTTGTGCGTTATGCGTTATGCGTTATGCGTTATAGGTTATGCGTTATGTGTCATGCGTTATGCGTTATGCGTTATGCGTTATGCGTTATGCGTTATGCATTATGCGTTATGCGTTATGCTTTATGCGTTATGCGTTATAAGTAATGCGTGATCCGTTATGTGTTATGCGTTATGCGTTATGCGTTATGTGTTATGCGTTGTGCGTTATCCGCTATGCGTTATGCGTTTTGCGTTTTGCGTTATGCGTTATGCGTTGTGCGTTATGCGTTATGCGTTATAGGTTATGCGTTATGTGTCATGCGTTATGCGTTATGCGTTATGCGTTATGCGTTATGCGTTATGCGTTATGCGTTATGCCTTATGCGTTATGCGTTATGCGTTATGCGTTATGCGTTATGCGTTATGCGTTATGCGTTATGCGTTATGCGTTATGAGAAATGCGTGATCCGTTATGCGTTATGCGTTATGAGTAATGCGTGATCCGTTATGCGTTATGCGTTATGCGTTATGCGTTATGCGTTATGCGTTATGCGTTATGCGTTCTGCGTTATGCGTTATGCGTTATGCGTTATGCGTTATGCGTTATGCGTTATGCGTAATGCGTTATGCGTTATGCGTTATGCGTTATGCGTTATGCGTTATGTGTTATGCGTTGTGCGTTATCCGCTATGCGTTATGCGTTTTGCGTTATGCGTTATGCGTTATGCGTTATGCGTTATGAGTTGTGCGTTATGCGTTATGCGTTATGCGTTATGCGTTATGGGTTATGCGTTATGCGTTATGCGTTATGCGTTATGCGTTATGCGATATGCGTTATGCGTTATGCGTTATGCGTTATGCGTTATGCGTTATGCGTTATGCGTTATGCGTTATGCGTTATGCGTTATGGGTTATGCGTTATGCGTTATGCGTTATGCGTTATGCGTTATGCGTTATGCGTTATGCGTTATGCGTTATGCGTTATGCGTTATGCGTTATGCGTTATGCGTTATGCGTTATGCGTTATGCGTTATGCGTTATGCGTTATGCGTTATGCGTTATGCGTTATGCGTTATGCGTTATGCGTTATGCGTTACGCAATATGCGTTATGCGTTATGCGTTATGCGTTATGCGTTATGCGTTATGCGTTATGCGTTCTGCGTTATGCGTTATGCGTTATGCGTTATGCGTTATGCGTTATGCGTTATGCGTTATGCGTAATGCGTTATGCGTTATGCGTTATGCGTTATGCGTTATGCGTTATGTGTTATGCGTTGTGCGTTATCCGCTATGCGTTATGCGTTTTGCGTTATGCGTTATGCGTTATGCGTTATGCGTTATGAGTTGTGCGTTATGCGTTATGCGTTATGCGTTATGCGTTATGCGTTATGCGTTATGCGTTATGCGTTATGGGTTATGCGTTATGCGTTATGCGTTATGCGTTATGCGTTATGCGATATGCGTTATGCGTTATGCGTTATGCGTTATGCGTTATGCGTTATGCGTTATGCGTTATGCGTTATGCGTTATGCGTTATGCGTTATGCGTTATGCGTTATGCGTTATGCGTTATGGGTTATGCGTTATGCGTTATGCGTTATGCGTTATGCGTTATGCGTTATGCGTTATGCGTTATGCGTTATGCGTTATGCGTTATGCGTTATGCGTTATGCGTTATGCGTTATGCGTTATGCGTTATGCGTTATGCGTTATGCGTTATGCGTTATGCGTTATGCGTTATGCGTTATGCGTTATGCGTTATGCGTTATGCGTTATGCGTTATGCGTTATGCGTTATGCGTTATGCGTTATGCTTTATGCGTTATGCGAAATGCGTTATGCGTTATGCGTTATGCGTTATGCGTTATGTGTTATGCGTTGTGCGTTATCCGCTATGCGTTATGCGTTTTGCGTTATGCGTTATGCGTTATGCGTTATGCGTTATGAGTTGTGCGTTATGCGTTATGCGTTATGCGTTATGCGTTATGCGTTATGCGTTATGCGTTATGCGTTATGCGTTATGGGTTATCCGTTATGCGTTATCCGTTATGCGTTATTCGTTATGCGTTATGCGTTATGCGTTATGCGTTATGCGTTATGCGTTATGCGTTATGCGTTATGCGTTATGCGTTATGCGTTATGCGTTATGCGTTATGCGTTATGCGATATGCGTTATGCGTTATGCGTTATGCGTTATGCGTTATGCGTTATGCGTTATGCGTTATGCGTTATGCGTTATGCGTTATGCGTTATGCGTTATGAGTAATGCGTGATCCGTTATGCGTTATGCGTTATGCGTTATGCGTTATGCGTTATGTGTTATGCGTTGTGAGTTATCCGCTATGCGTTATGCGTTATGCGTTATGCGTTATGCGTTATGCGTTGTGCGTTATGCGTTATGCGTTATGCGTTATAGGTTATGCGTTATGTGTCATGCGTTATGCGTTATGCGTTATGCGTTATGCGTTATGCGTTATGCGTTATGCATTATGCGTTATGCGTTATGCTTTATGCGTTATGCGTTATAAGTAATGCGTGATCCGTTATGTGTTATGCGTTATGCGTTATGCGTTATGTGTTATGCGTTGTGCGTTATGCGTTATGCGTTATGCGTTTTGCGTTATGCGTTATGCGTTATGCGTTGTGCGTTATGCGTTATGCGTTATAGGTTATGCGTTATGTGTCATGCGTTATGCGTTATGCGTTATGCGTTATGCGGTATGCGTTATGCGTTATGCGTTATGCGTTATGCGTTATGCGTTATGCGTTATGCGTTATGCGTTATGCGTTATGCGTTATGCCTTATGCGTTATGCGTTATGCGTTATGCGTTATGCGTTATGCGTTATGCGTTATGCGTTATGCGTTATGCGTTATGCGTTATGCGTTATGCGTTATGCGTTATGCGTTATGCGTTATGCGTTATGCGTTATGCGTTATGCGTTATGCGTTATGCGTTATGTGTTATCCGTTATGAGTTATGAGTAATGCGTGATCCGTTATGCGTTATGCGTTATGAGTAATGCTTGATCCGTTACGCGTTATGCGTTATGCGTTATGCGTTATGGGTTATGCGTTATGTGTTATGAGTTATGCGTTATGCGTTATGCGTTATGCGTTATGCGTTATGGGTTATGAGTAATGCGTGATCCGTTATGCGTTATGCTTTATGCGTTATGAGTTACGCGTAATGCGTTATGCGTTATGCGTTATGGGTTATGCGTTATGTGTTATCCGTTATGCGTTATGCGTTATGCGGTATGCGTTATGCGTTATGCGTTATGCGTTATGCGTTATGCGTTATGCGTTATGCGTTATGCGTTATGCGTTATGCGTTATGCGTTATGCTTTATGCGTTATGCGTTATGCGTTATGAGTAATGCTTGATCCGTTACGCGTTATGCGTTATGCGTTATGCGTTATGGGTTATGCGTTATGGGTTATGCGTTATGGGTTATGAGTAATGCGTGATCCGTTATGCGTTATGCGTTATGAGTAATGCGTGATCCGTTATGCGTTATGCGTTATGCGTTATGCGTTATGCGTTATGCGTTATGCGTTATGCGTTATGCGTTATGCGCTATGGGTCATGCGTTAAGCGTTATGCGTTATGCGTTATGCGTTATGCGTTATGCTTTATGCGTTATGAGTTACGCGTAATGCGTTATGCGCTATGGGTCATGCGTTATGTGTTATGCGTTGTGCGTTATCCGCTATGCGTTATGCGTTTTGCGTTATGCGTTATGCGTTATGCGTTATGCGTTATGAGTTATGCGTTATGCGTTATGCGTTATGCGTTATGCGTTATGCGTTATGCGTTATGCGTTATGCGTTATGCGTTATGGGTTATCCGTTATGCGTTATCCGTTATGCGTTATGCGTTATGCGTTATGCGTTATGCGTTATGCGTTATGCGATATGCGTTATGCGTTATGCGTTATGCGTTATGCGTTATGCGTTATGCGTTATGCGTTATGCGTTATGCGATATGCGTTATGCGTTATGCGTTATGCGTTATGCGTTATGCGTTATGCGTTATGCGTTATGCGTTATGCGTTATGCGTTATGCGTTATGCGTTATGCGTTATGCGTTATGCGTTATGCGTTATGCGTTATGCGTTATGCGTTATGCGTTATGCTTTATGCGTTATGCGTTATAAGTAATGCGTGATCCGTTATGTGTTATGCGTTATGCGTTATGCGTTATGTGTTATGCGTTGTGCGTTATCCGCTATGCGTTATGCGTTTTGCGTTATGCGTTATGCGTTATGCGTTATGCGTTATGCGTTATGCGTTATGCGATATGCGTTATGCGTTATGCGTTATGCGTTATGCGTTATGCGTTATGCGTTATGCGTTATGCGATATGCGTTATGCGTTATGCGTTATGCGTTATGCGTTATGCGTTATGCGTTATGCGTTATGCGTTATGCGTTATGCGTTATGCGTTATGAGTAATCCGTGATCCGTTATGCGTTATGCGTTATGCGTTATGCGTTATGCGTTATGTGTTATGCGTTGTGAGTTATCCGCTATGCGTTATGCGTTTTGCGTTATGCGTTATGCGTTATGCGTTGTGCGTTATGCGTTATGCGTTATGCGTTATAGGTTATGCGTTATGTGTCATGCGTTATGCGTTATGCGTTATGCTTTATGCGTTATGCGTTATGCATTATGCGTTATGCGTTATGCTTTATGCGTTATGCGTTATAAGTAATGCGTGATCCGTTATGTGTTATGCGTTATGCGTTATGCGTTATGTGTTATGCGTTGTGCGTTATCCGCTATGCGTTATGCGTTTTGCGTTTTGCGTTATGCGTTATGCGTTGTGCGTTATGCGTTATGCGTTATAGGTTATGCGTTATGTGTCATGCGTTATGCGTTATGCGTTATGCGTTATGCGTTATGCGTTATGCGTTATGCGTTATGCGTTATGCCTTATGCGTTATGCGTTATGCGTTATGCGTTATGCGTTATGCGTTATGCGTTATGCGTTATGCGTTATGAGAAATGCGTGATCCGTTATACGTTATGCGTTATGCGTTATGGGTTATCCGTTATGCGTTATGCGTTATGCGTTATGCGTTATGCGTTATGCGTTATGCGATATGCGTTATGCGTTATGCGTTATGCGTTATGCGTTATGCGTTATGCGTTATGCGATATGCGTTATGCGTTATGCGTTATGCGTTATGCGTTATGCGTTATGCGTTATGCGTTATGCGTTATGCGTTATGCGTTATGCGTTATGAGTAATGCGTGATCCGTTATGCGTTATGCGTTATAGGTTATGCGTTATGCGTTATGTGTTATGCGTTGTGAGTTATCCGCTATGCGTTATGCGTTTTGCGTTATGCGTTATGCGTTATGCGTTGTGCGTTATGCGTTATGCGTTATGCGTTATAGGTTATGCGTTATGTGTCATGCGTTATGCGTTATGCGATATGCGTTATGCGTTATGCATTATGCGTTATGCGTTATGCTTTATGCGTTATGCGTTATAAGTAATGCGTGATCCGTTATGTGTTATGCGTTATGCGTTATGCGTTATGTGTTATGCGTTATGCGATATGCGTTATGCGTTATGCGTTCTGCGTTATGCGTTATGCGTTATGCGTTATGCGTTATGCGTTATGCATTATGCGTTATGCGTTATGCTTTATGCGTTATGCGTTATAAGTAATGCGTGATCCGTTATGTGTTATGCGTTATGCGTTATGCGTTATGCGTTATGCGTTATGCGTTATGCGTTATGCGTTATGCGTTATGCGTTATGCGTTATGCGTTATGCGTTATGCGTTATGCGTTATGCGTTATGCGTTATGCTTTATGCGTTATGCGTTATAAGTAATGCGTGATCCGTTATGTGTTATGCGTTATGCGTTATGCGTTATGCCTTATGCGTTATGCGTTATGCGTTATGCGTTATGCGTTATGCGTTATGCGTTATGCGTTATGCGTTATGCGTTATGCGTTATGCGTTATGAGAAATGCGTGATCCGTTATACGTTATGCGTTATGCGTTATGGGTTATCCGTTATGCGTTATCCGTTATGCGTTATGCGTTATGCGTTATGCGTTATGCGTTATGCGTTATGCGTTATGCGTTATGCGATATGCGTTATGCGTTATGCGTTATGCGTTATGCGTTATGCGTTATGCGTTATGCGTTATGCGATATGCGTTTTGCGTTATGCGTTATGCGTTATGCGTTATGCGTTATGCGTTATGCGTTATGCGTTATGCGTTATGCGTTATGCGTTATGCGTTATGAGTAATGCGTGATCCGTTATGCGTTATGCGTTATGCGTTATGCGTTATGCGTTATGTGTTATGCGTTGTGAGTTATCCGCTATGCGTTATGCGTTTTGCGTTATGCGTTATGCGTTATGCGTTGTGCGTTATGCGTTATGCGTTATGCGTTATAGGTTATGCGTTATGTGTCATGCGTTATGCGTTATGCGTTATGCGTTATGCGTTATGCGTTATGCATTATGCGTTATGCGTTATGCTTTATGCGTTATGCGTTATAAGTAATGCGTGATCCGTTATGTGTTATGCGTTATGCGTTATGCGTTATGCGTTATGGGTTATGCGTTATGCGTTATGCGTTATGCGTTATGCGTTATGCGATATGCGTTATGCGTTATGCGTTATGCGTTATGCGTTATGCGTTATGCGTTATGCGTTATGCGTTATGCGTTATGCGTTATGGGTTATGCGTTATGCGTTATGCGTTATGCGTTATGCGTTATGCGTTATGCGTTATGCGTTATGCGTTATGCGTTATGCGTTATGCGTTATGCGTTATGCGTTATGCGTTATGCGTTATGCGTTATGCGTTATGCGTTATGCGTTATGCGTTATGCGTTATGCGTTATGCGTTATGCGTTATGCGTTACGCAATATGCGTTATGCGTTATGCGTTATGCGTTATGCGTTATGCGTTATGCGTTATGCGTTCTGCGTTATGCGTTATGCGTTATGCGTTATGCGTTATGCGTTATGCGTTATGCGTTATGCGTAATGCGTTATGCGTTATGCGTTATGCGTTATGCGTTATGCGTTATGTGTTATGCGTTGTGCGTTATCCGCTATGCGTTATGCGTTTTGCGTTATGCGTTATGCGTTATGCGTTATGCGTTATGAGTTGTGCGTTATGCGTTATGCGTTATGCGTTATGCGTTATGCGTTATGCGTTATGCGTTATGCGTTATGGGTTATGCGTTATGCGTTATGCGTTATGCGTTATGCGTTATGCGTTATGCGTTATGCGTTATGCGTTATGCGTTATGCGTTATGCGTTATGCGTTATGCGTTATGCGTTATGCGTTATGCGTTATGCGTTATGCGTTATGCGTTATGCGTTATGGGTTATGCGTTATGCGTTATGCGTTATGCGTTATGCGTTATGCGTTATGCGTTATGCGTTATGCGTTATGCGTTATGCGTTATGCGTTATGCGTTATGCGTTATGCGTTATGCGTTATGCGTTATGCGTTATGCGTTATGCGTTATGCGTTATGCGTTATGCGTTACGCAATATGCGTTATGCGTTATGCGTTATGCGTTATGCGTTATGCGTTATGCGTTATGCGTTATGCGTTATGCGTTATGCTTTATGCGTTATGCGAAATGCGTTATGCGTTATGCGTTATGCGTTATGCGTTATGTGTTATGCGTTGTGCGTTATCCGCTATGCGTTATGCGTTTTGCGTTATGCGTTATGCGTTATGCGTTATGCGTTATGAGTTGTGCGTTATGCGTTATGCGTTATGCGTTATGCGTTATGCGTTATGCGTTATGCGTTATGCGTTATGCGTTATGGGTTATCCGTTATGCGTTATCCGTTATGCGTTATTCGTTATGCGTTATGCGTTATGCGTTATGCGTTATGCGATATGCGTTATGCGTTATGCGTTATGCGTTATGCGTTATGCGTTATGCGTTATGCGTTATGCGTTATGCGATATGCGTTATGCGTTATGCGTTATGCGTTATGCGTTATGCGTTATGCGTTATGCGTTATGCGTTATGCGTTATGCGTTATGCGTTATGCGTTATGAGTAATGCGTGATCCGTTATGCGTTATGCGTTATGCGTTATGCGTTATGCGTTATGTGTTATGCGTTGTGAGTTATCCGCTATGCGTTATGCGTTTTGCGTTATGCGTTATGCGTTATGCGTTGTGCGTTATGCGTTATGCGTTATGCGTTATAGGTTATGCGTTATGTGTCATGCGTTATGCGTTATGCGTTATGCGTTATGCGTTATGCGTTATGCGTTATGCATTATGCGTTATGCGTTATGCTTTATGCGTTATGCGTTATAAGTAATGCGTGATCCGTTATGTGTTATGCGTTATGCGTTATGCGTTATGAGTTATGCGTTGTGCGTTATCCGCTATGCGTTATGCGTTTTGCGTTATGCGTTATGCGTTATGCGTTGTGCGTTATGCGTTATGCGTTATAGGTTATGCGTTATGTGTCATGCGTTATGCGTTATGCGTTATGCGTTATGCGGTATGCGTTATGCGTTATGCGTTATGCGTTATGCGTTATGCGTTATGCGTTATGCGTTATGCGTTATGCGTTATGCGTTATGCCTTATGCGTTATGCGTTATGCGTTATGCGTTATGCGTTATGCGTTATGCGTTATGCGTTATGCGTTATGCGTTATGCGTTATGCGTTATGCGTTATGCGTTATGCGTTATGCGTTATGCGTTATGCGTTATGCGTTATGCGTTATGCGTTATGCGTTATGTGTTATCCGTTATGAGTTATGAGTAATGCGTGATCCGTTATGCGTTATGCGTTATGAGTAATGCTTGATCCGTTACGCGTTATGCGTTATGCGTTATGCGTTATGGGTTATGCGTTATGTGTTATGAGTTATGCGTTATGCGTTATGCGTTATGCGTTATGCGTTATGGGTTATGAGTAATGCGTGATCCGTTATGCGTTATGCTTTATGCGTTATGAGTTACGCGTAATGCGTTATGCGTTATGCGTTATGGGTTATGCGTTATGTGTTATCCGTTATGCGTTATGCGTTATGCGGTATGCGTTATGCGTTATGCGTTATGCGTTATGCGTTATGCGTTATGCGTTATGCGTTATGCGTTATGCGTTATGCGTTATGCGTTATGCTTTATGCGTTATGCGTTATGCGTTATGAGTAATGCTTGATCCGTTACGCGTTATGCGTTATGCGTTATGCGTTATGGGTTATGCGTTATGGGTTATGCGTTATGGGTTATGAGTAATGCGTGATCCGTTATGCGTTATGCGTTATGAGTAATGCGTGATCCGTTATGCGTTATGCGTTATGCGTTATGCGTTATGCGTTATGCGTTATGCGTTATGCGTTATGCGTTATGCGCTATGGGTCATGCGTTAAGCGTTATGCGTTATGCGTTATGCGTTATGCGTTATGCTTTATGCGTTATGAGTTACGCGTAATGCGTTATGCGCTATGGGTCATGCGTTATGTGTTATGCGTTGTGCGTTATCCGCTATGCGTTATGCGTTTTGCGTTATGCGTTATGCGTTATGCGTTATGCGTTATGAGTTGTGCGTTATGCGTTATGCGTTATGCGTTATGCGTTATGCGTTATGCGTTATGCGTTATGCGTTATGCGTTATGGGTTATCCGTTATGCGTTATCCGTTATGCGTTATGCGTTATGCGTTATGCGTTATGCGTTATGCGTTATGCGATATGCGTTATGCGTTATGCGTTATGCGTTATGCGTTATGCGTTATGCGTTATGCGTTATGCGTTATGCGATATGCGTTATGCGTTATGCGTTATGCGTTATGCGTTATGCGTTATGCGTTATGCGTTATGCGTTATGCGTTATGCGTTATGCGTTATGCGTTATGCGTTATGCGTTATGCGTTATGCGTTATGCGTTATGCGTTATGCGTTATGCGTTATGCTTTATGCGTTATGCGTTATAAGTAATGCGTGATCCGTTATGTGTTATGCGTTATGCGTTATGCGTTATGTGTTATGCGTTGTGCGTTATCCGCTATGCGTTATGCGTTTTGCGTTATGCGTTATGCGTTATGCGTTATGCGTTATGCGTTATGCGTTATGCGATATGCGTTATGCGTTATGCGTTATGCGTTATGCGTTATGCGTTATGCGTTATGCGTTATGCGATATGCGTTATGCGTTATGCGTTATGCGTTATGCGTTATGCGTTATGCGTTATGCGTTATGCGTTATGCGTTATGCGTTATGCGTTATGAGTAATCCGTGATCCGTTATGCGTTATGCGTTATGCGTTATGCGTTATGCGTTATGTGTTATGCGTTGTGAGTTATCCGCTATGCGTTATGCGTTTTGCGTTATGCGTTATGCGTTATGCGTTGTGCGTTATGCGTTATGCGTTATGCGTTATAGGTTATGCGTTATGTGTCATGCGTTATGCGTTATGCGTTATGCGTTATGCGTTATGCGTTATGCATTATGCGTTATGCGTTATGCTTTATGCGTTATGCGTTATAAGTAATGCGTGATCCGTTATGAGTTATGCGTTATGCGTTATGCGTTATGTGTTATGCGTTGTGCGTTATGCGCTATGCGTTATGCGTTTTGCGTTTTGCGTTATGCGTTATGCGTTGTGCGTTATGCGTTATGCGTTATAGGTTATGCGTTATGTGTCATGCGTTATGCGTTATGCGTTATGCGTTATGCGTTATGCGTTATGCGTTATGCGTTATGCGTTATGCCTTATGCGTTATGCGTTATGCGTTATGCGTTATGCGTTATGCGTTATGCGTTATGCGTTATGCGTTATGAGAAATGCGTGATCCGTTATACGTTATGCGTTATGCGTTATGGGTTATCCGTTATGCGTTATGCGTTATGCGTTATGCGTTATGCGTTATGCGTTATGCGTTATGCGTTATGCGTTATGCGTTATGCGTTATGCGTTATGCGTTATGCGTTATGCGATATGCGTTATGCGTTATGCGTTATGCGTTATGCGTTATGCGTTATGCGTTATGCGTTATGCGTTATGCGTTATGCGTTATGCGTTATGAGTAATGCGTGATCCGTTATGCGTTATGCGTTATAGGTTATGCGTTATGCGTTATGCGTTATGCGTTGTGAGTTATCCGCTATGCGTTATGCGTTTTGCGTTATGCGTTATGCGTTATGCGTTGTGCGTTATGCGTTATGCGTTATGCGTTATAGGTTATGCGTTATGTGTCATGCGTTATGCGTTATGCGATATGCGTTATGCGTTATGCATTATGCGTTATGCGTTATGCTTTATGCGTTATGCGTTATAAGTAATGCGTGATCCGTTATGTGTTATGCGTTATGCGTTATGCGTTATGTGTTATGCGTTATGCGATATGCGTTATGCGTTATGCGTTCTGCGTTATGCGTTATGCGTTATGCGTTATGCGTTATGCGTTATGCATTATGCGTTATGCGTTATGCTTTATGCGTTATGCGTTATAAGTAATGCGTGATCCGTTATGTGTTATGCGTTATGCGTTATGCGTTATGCGTTATGCGTTATGCGTTATGCGTTATGCGTTATGCGTTATGCGTTATGCGTTATGCGTTATGCGTTATGCGTTATGCGTTATGCGTTATGCGTTATGCTTTATGCGTTATGCGTTATAAGTAATGCGTGATCCGTTATGTGTTATGCGTTATGCGTTATGCGTTATGCCTTATGCGTTATGCGTTATGCGTTATGCGTTATGCGTTATGCGTTATGCGTTATGCGTTATGCGTTATGCGTTATGCGTTATGCGTTATGAGAAATGCGTGATCCGTTATACGTTATGCGTTATGCGTTATGGGTTATCCGTTATGCGTTATCCGTTATGCGTTATGCGTTATGCGTTATGCGTTATGCGTTATGCGTTATGCGTTATGCGTTATGCGATATGCGTTATGCGTTATGCGTTATGCGTTATGCGTTATGCGTTATGCGTTATGCGTTATGCGATATGCGTTTTGCGTTATGCGTTATGCGTTATGCGTTATGCGTTATGCGTTATGCGTTATGCGTTATGCGTTATGCGTTATGCGTTATGCGTTATGAGTAATGCGTGATCCGTTATGCGTTATGCGTTATGCGTTATGCGTTATGCGTTATGTGTTATGCGTTGTGAGTTATCCGCTATGCGTTATGCGTTTTGCGTTATGCGTTATGCGTTATGCGTTGTGCGTTATGCGTTATGCGTTATGCGTTATAGGTTATGCGTTATGTGTCATGCGTTATGCGTTATGCGTTATGCGTTATGCGTTATGCGTTATGCATTATGCGTTATGCGTTATGCTTTATGCGTTATGCGTTATAAGTAATGCGTGATCCGTTATGTGTTATGCGTTATGCGTTATGCGTTATGTGTTATGCGTTGTGCGTTATCCGCTATGCGTTATGCGTTTTGCGTTTTGCGTTATGCGTTATGCGTTGTGCGTTATGCGTTATGCGTTATAGGTTATGCGTTATGTGTCATGCGTTATGCGTTATGCGTTATGCGTTTTGCGTTATGCGTTATGCGTTATGCGTTGTGCGTTATGCGTTATGCGTTATGCGTTATAGGTTATGCGTTATGTGTCATGCGTTATGCGTTATGCGTTATGCGTTATGCGTTATGCGTTATGCGTTATGCGTTATGCGTTATGCCTTATGCGTTATGCGTTATGCGTTATGCGTTATGCGTTATGCGTTATGCGTTATGCGTTATGCGTTATGCCTTATGCGTTATGCGTTATGCGTTATGCGTTATGGGTTATGCGTTATGTGTTATGAGTTATGCGTTATGCGTTATGCGTTATGCGTTATGCGTTATGGGTTATGAGTAATGCGTGATCCGTTATGCGTTATGGTTTATGCGTTATGAGTTACGCGTAATGCGTTATGCGTTATGCGTTATGGGTTATGCGTTATGTGTTATCCGTTATGCGTTATGCGTTATGCGGTATGCGTTATGCGTTATGCTTTACGCGTTGTGCGTTATAAGTAATGCGTGATCCGTTATGTGTTATGCGTTATGCGTTATGCGTTATGCGTTATGCGTTATGCGTTATGCGTTATGAGTAATGCTTGATCCGTTACGCGTTATGCGTTATGCGTTATGCGTTATGGGTTATGCGTTATGTGTTATGAGTTATGCGTTATGCGTTATGCGTTATGCGTTATGCGTTATGCGTTATGCGTTATGCGTTATGGGTTATGAGTAATGCGTGATCCGTTATGCGTTATGCTTTATGCGTTATGAGTTACGCGTAATGCGTTATGCGCTATGGGTCATGCGTTAAGCGTTATGCGTTATGCGTTATGGGTTATGAGTAATGCGTGATCCGTTATGCGTTATGCTTTATGCGTTATGAGTTACGCGTAATGCGTTATGCGTTATGCGTTATGGGTTATGAGTAATGCGTGATCCGTTATGCGTTATGCTTTATGCGTTATGAGTTACGCGTAATGCGTTATGCGCTATGGGTCATGCGTTAAGCGTTATGCGTTATGCGTTATGCGTTATGCTTTATGCGTTATGCGTTATAAGTAATGCGTGATCCGTTATGTGTTATGCGTTATGCGTTATGCGTTATGTGTTATGCGTTGTGCGTTATCCGCTATGCGTTATGCGTTTTGCGTTTTGCGTTATGCGTTATGCGTTGTGCGTTATGCGTTATGCGTTATAGGTTATGCGTTATGTGTCATGCGTTATGCGTTATGCGTTATGCGTTATGCGTTATGCGTTATGCGTTATGCGTTATGCGTTATGCCTTATGCGTTATGCGTTATGCGTTATGCGTTATGCGTTATGCGTTATGCGTTATGCGTTATGCGTTATGAGAAATGCGTGATCCGTTATACGTTATGCGTTATGCGTTATGGGTTATCCGTTATGCGTTATGCGTTATGCGTTATGCGTTATGCGTTATGCGTTATGCGTTATGCGTTATGCGTTATGCGTTATGCGTTATGCGTTATGCGTTATGCGTTATGCGATATGCGTTATGCGTTATGCGTTATGCGTTATGCGTTATGCGTTATGCGTTATGCGTTATGCGTTATGCGTTATGCGTTATGCGTTATGAGTAATGCGTGATCCGTTATGCGTTATGCGTTATAGGTTATGCGTTATGCGTTATGTGTTATGCGTTGTGCGTTATCCGCTATGCGTTATGCGTTTTGCGTTATGCGTTATGCGTTATGCGTTGTGCGTTATGCGTTATGCGTTATGCGTTATAGGTTATGCGTTATGTGTCATGCGTTATGCGTTATGCGATATGCGTTATGCGTTATGCGTTATGCGTTATGCGTTATGCTTTATGCGTTATGCGTTATAAGTAATGCGTGATCCGTTATGTGTTATGCGTTATGCGTTATGCGTTATGTGTTATGCGTTATGCGATATGCGTTATGCGTTATGCGTTATGCGTTATGCGTTATGCGTTATGCGTTATGCGTTATGCGTTATGCATTATGCGTTATGCGTTATGCTTTATGCGTTATGCGTTATAAGTAATGCGTGATCCGTTATGTGTTATGCGTTATGCGTTATGCGTTATGCGTTATGCGTTATGCGTTATGCGTTATGCGTTATGCGTTATGCGTTATGCGTTATGCGTTATGCGTTATGCGTTATGCGTTATGCGTTATGCGTTATGCGTTATGCGTTATGCGTTATGCTTTATGCGTTATGCGTTATAAGTAATGCGTGATCCGTTATGTGTTATGCGTTATGCGTTATGCGTTATGCCTTATGCGTTATGCGTTATGCGTTATGCGTTATGCGTTATGCGTTATGCGTTATGCGTTATGCGTTATGCGTTATGCGTTATGCGTTATGAGAAATGCGTGATCCGTTATACGTTATGCGTTATGCGTTATGGGTTATCCGTTATGCGTTATCCGTTATGCGTTATGCGTTATGCGTTATGCGTTATGCGTTATGCGTTATGCGTTATGCGTTATGCGATATGCGTTATGCGTTATGCGTTATGCGTTATGCGTTATGCGTTATGCGTTATGCGTTATGCGATATGCGTTTTGCGTTATGCGTTATGCGTTATGCGTTATGCGTTATGCGTTATGCGTTATGCGTTATGCGTTATGCGTTATGCGTTATGCGTTATGAGTAATGCGTGATCCGTTATGCGTTATGCGTTATGCGTTATGCGTTATGCGTTATGGGTTATGCGTTGTGAGTTATCCGCTATGCGTTATGCGTTTTGCGTTATGCGTTATGCGTTATGCGTTGTGCGTTATGCGTTATGCGTTATGCGTTATAGGTTATGCGTTATGTGTCATGCGTTATGCGTTATGCGTTATGCGTTATGCGTTATGCGTTATGCATTATGCGTTATGCGTTATGCTTTATGCGTTATGCGTTATAAGTAATGCGTGATCCGTTATGTGTTATGCGTTATGCGTTATGCGTTATGTGTTATGCGTTGTGCGTTATCCGCTATGCGTTATGCGTTTTGCGTTATGCGTTATGCGTTATGCGTTGTGCGTTATGCGTTATGCGTTATAGGTTATGCGTTATGTGTCATGCGTTATGCGTTATGCGTTATGCGTTTTGCGTTATGCGTTATGCGTTATGCGTTGTGCGTTATGCGTTATGCGTTATGCGTTATAGGTTATGCGTTATGTGTCATGCGTTATGCGTTATGCGTTATGCGTTATGCGTTATGCGTTATGCGTTATGCGTTATGCGTTATGCCTTATGCGTTATGCGTTATGCGTTATGCGTTATGCGTTATGCGTTATGCGTTATGCGTTATGCGTTATGCGTTATGCGTTATGCCTTATGCGTTATGCGTTATGCGTTATGCGTTATGGGTTATGCGTTATGTGTTATGAGTTATGCGTTATGCGTTATGCGTTATGCGTTATGCGTTATGGGTTATGAGTAATGCGTGATCCGTTATGCGTTATGGTTTATGCGTTATGAGTTACGCGTAATGCGTTATGCGTTATGCGTTATGGGTTATGCGTTATGTGTTATCCGTTATGCGTTATGCGTTATGCGGTATGCGTTATGCGTTATGCTTTACGCGTTGTGCGTTATAAGTAATGCGTGATCCGTTATGTGTTATGCGTTATGCGTTATGCGTTATGCGTTATGCGTTATGCGTTATGCGTTATGAGTAATGCTTGATCCGTTACGCGTTATGCGTTATGCGTTATGCGTTATGGGTTATGCGTTATGTGTTATGAGTTATGCGTTATGCGTTATGCGTTATGCGTTATGCGTTATGCGTTATGCGTTATGCGTTATGGGTTATGAGTAATGCGTGATCCGTTATGCGTTATGCTTTATGCGTTATGAGTTACGCGTAATGCGTTATGCGCTATGGGTCATGCGTTAAGCGTTATGCGTTATGCGTTATGGGTTATGAGTAATGCGTGATCCGTTATGCGTTATGCTTTATGCGTTATGAGTTACGCGTAATGCGTTATGCGTTATGCGTTATGGGTTATGAGTAATGCGTGATCCGTTATGCGTTATGCTTTATGCGTTATGAGTTACGCGTAATGCGTTATGCGCTATGGGTCATGCGTTAAGCGTTATGCGTTATGCGTTATGCGTTATGGGTTATGCGTTATGGGTTATGAGTAATGCGTGATCCGTTATGCGTTATGCGTTATGAGTAATGCGTGATCCGTTATGCGTTATGCGTTATGCGTTATGCGTTATGCGTTATGCGTTATGCGTTATGCGTTATGCGTTATGCGTTATGGGTTATGCGTTATGTGTTATGCGTTATGCGTTATGCGTTATGCGTTATGCGTTATGCGTTATGCGTTATGGGTTATGAGTAATGCGTGACCCGTTATGCATTATGCTTTATGCGTTATGAGTTACGCGTAATACGTTGTGCGCTATGGGTCATGCGTTAAGCGTTATGCGTTATGCGTTATGCCTTATGCGATATGCGTTATGCGTTATGCGTTATGCGTTATGCGTTATGCGTTATGCGTTATGCGTTATGCGTTATGCGTTATGCGTTATGCGTTATGCGTTATGCGTTATGCGTTATGCGTTATGAGTAATGCTTGATCCGTTACGCGTTATGCGTTATGCGTTATGCGTTATGGTTTATGCGTTATGTGTTATGAGTTATGCGTTATGCGTTATGCGTTATGCGTTATGCGTTATGCGTTATGCGTTATGCGTTATGGGTTATGAGTAATGCGTGATCCGTTATGCGTTATGCTTTATGCGTTATGAGTTACGCGTAATGCGTTATGCGCTATGGGTCATGCGTTAAGCGTTATGCGTTATGCGTTATGGGTTATGAGTAATGCGTGATCCGTTATGCGTTATGCTTTATGCGTTATGAGTTACGCGTAATGCGTTATGCGTTATGCGTTATGGGTTATGAGTAATGCGTGATCCGTTATGCGTTATGCTTTATGCGTTATGAGTTACGCGTAATGCGTTATGCGCTATGGGTCATGCGTTAAGCGTTATGCGTTATGCGTTATGCGTTATGGGTTATGCGTTATGGGTTATGAGTAATGCGTGATCCGTTATGCGTTATGCGTTATGAGTAATGCGTGATCCGTTATGCGTTATGCGTTATGCGTTATGCGTTATGCGTTATGCGTTATGCGTTATGGGTTATGCGTTATGTGTTATGCGTTATGCGTTATGCGTTATGCGTTATGCGTTATGCGTTATGGGTTATGAGTAATGCGTGACCCGTTATGCATTATGCTTTATGCGTTATGAGTTACGCGTAATACGTTGTGCGCTATGGGTCATGCGTTATGCGTTATGCGTTATGGGTTATGCGTTATGTGTTATGCGTTATGCGTTATGCGTTATGCGTTATGCGTTATGGGTTATCCGTTATGCGTTATCCGTTATGCGTTATGCGTTATGCGTTATGCGTTATGCGTTATGCGATATGCGTTATGCGTTATGCGTTATGCGTTATGCGTTATGCGTTATGCGTTATGCGATATGCGTTATGCGTTATGCGTTATGCGTTATGCGTTATGCGTTATGCGTTATGCGTTATGCGTTATGCGTTATGCGTTATGCGTTATGCGTTATGCGTTATGCGTTATGCGTTATGCGTTATGCGTTATGCGTTATGCGTTATGCGTTATGCGTTATGCGTTATGTGTAATGCGTGATCCGTTATGCGTTATGCGTTATGCGTTATGTTTTATGCGTTGTGCGTTATCCGCTAAGCGTTATGCGTTTTGCGTTATGCGTTACGCGTTATGCGTTGTGCGTTATGAGTTATGCGTTATAGGTTATGCGTTATGTGTTATGCGTTATGCGTTATGCGTTATGCGTTATGCATTATGCGTTATGCGTTATGCTTTATGCGTTATGCGTTATACGTTATGCGTTATGCGTTATGCGTTATGCGTTATGCGTTATGCGTTATGCGTTATGCGTTATGCGTTATGCGTTATGCGTTATGCGTTATGCGTTATGCGTTATGTGTTATCCGTTATGAGTTATGAGTAATGCGTGATCCGTTATGCGTTATGCGTTATGAGTAATGCTTGATCCGTTACGCGTTATGCGTTATGCGTTATGCGTTATGGGTTATGCGTTATGTGTTATGAGTTATGCGTTATGCGTTATGCGTTATGCGTTATGCGTTATGGGTTATGAGTAATGCGTGATCCGTTATGCGTTATGCTTTATGCGTTATGAGTTACGCGTAATGCGTTATGCGTTATGCGTTATGGGTTATGCGTTATGTGTTATCCGTTATGCGTTATGCGTTATGCGGTATGCGTTATGCGTTATGCTTTACGCGTTGTGCGTTATAAGTAATGCGTGATCCGTTATGTGTTATGCGTTATGCGTTATGCGTTATGCGTTTTGCGTTATGCGTTATGCCTTATGCGTTATGCGTTATGCGTTATGCTTTATGCGTTATGCGTTATGCGTTATGCGTTATGCGTTATGCCGTATGCGTTATGCGTTATGCGTTATGCGTTATGCGTTATGCGTTATGCGTTATGCGTTTTGCGTTATGAGTAATGCTTGATCCGTTACGCGTTATGCGTTATGCGTTATGCGTTATGGGTTATGCGTTATGTGTTATGAGTTATGCGTTATGCGTTATGCGTTATGCGTTATGCGTTATGCGTTATGCGTTATGGGTTATGAGTAATGCGTGATCCGTTATGCGTTATGCTTTATGCGTTATGAGTTACGCGTAATGCGTTATGCGCTATGGGTCATGCGTTAAGCGTTATGCGTTATGCGTTATGGGTTATGAGTAATGCGTGATCCGTTATGCGTTATGCTTTATGCGTTATGAGTTACGCGTAATGCGTTATGCGTTATGCGTTATGGGTTATGAGTAATGCGTGATCCGTTATGCGTTATGCTTTATGCGTTATGAGTTACGCGTAATGCGTTATGCGTTATGCGTTATGCGATATGCGTTATGCGTTATGCGTTATGCGTTATGCGTTATGCGTTATGCGTTATGCGTTATGCGTTATGCGTTATGCGTTATGCGTTATGAGTAATGCTTGATCCGTTATGCGTTATGCGTTATGCGTTATGTGTTATGCGTTGTGCGTTATCCGCTATGCGTTATGCGTTTTGCGTTATGCGTTATGCGTTATGCGTTATGCGTTATGCGTTATGCGTTATGCGTTATGCGTTATGCATTATGGGTTATGCGTTATGTGTTATGCGTTATGCGTTATGCGTTATGCGTTATGCGTTATGAGAAATGCGTGATCCGTTATACGTTATGCGTTATGCGTTATGGGTTATCCGTTATGCGTTATCCGTTATGCGTTATGCGTTATGCGTTATGCGTTATGCGTTATGCTATATACGTTATGTTTTATGCGTTATGCGTTATGCGTTATGCGTTATGCGTTATGCGTTATGCGTTATGCGTTATGCGTTATGCGTTATGCGTTATGCGTTATGCGTTATGCGTTATGTGTAATGCGTGACCCGTTATGCGTTATGCGTTATGCGTTATCTTTTATGCATTGTGCGTTATCCGCTATGCGTTATGCGTTTTGCGTTATGCGTTATGCGTTATGCGTTGTGCGTTATGCGTTATGCGTTATAGGTTATGCGTTATGTGTTATGCGTTATGCCTTATGCGTTATGCGTTATGCGTTATGCGTTATGCATTATGCGTTATGCGTTATGCTTTATGCGTTATGCGTTATACGTTATGCGTTATGAGTAATGCGTGATCCGTTATGTGTTATGCGTTATGCGTTATGCGTTATGCGTTTTGCGTTATGCCTTATGCGTTATGCGTTATGCGTTATGCGTTATGCGTTATGCGTTATGCGTTATGCGTTATGCGTTATGAGAAATGCGTGATCCGTTATGCGTTATGCGTTATGAGTAATGCGTGATCCGTTATGCGTTATGCGTTATGCGTTATGCGTTATGCGTTATGCGTTATGCGTTATGCGTGTTCGTTATGCGTTATGCTTTATGAGTAATGCGTGATCCGTTATGCGTTATGCGTTATGCGTTATGCGTTATGCGTTATGCATTATGGGTTATGCGTTATGTGTTATGCGTTATGCGTTATGCGTTATGCGTTATGCGTTATGGGTTATGAGTAATGCGTGACCCGTTATGCGTTATGCTTTTTGCGTTATGAGTTACGCGTAATGCGTTATGCGCTATGGGTCATGCGTTAAGCGTTATGCGTTATGCGTTATGCGTTATGCGTTATGGGTTATGCGTTATGTGTTATGCGTTATGCGTTATGCGTTATGCGTTATGGGTTATCCGTTATGCGTTATCCGTTATGCGTTATGCGTTATGCGTTATGCGTTATGCGTTATGCTTTATGCGTTATGCGATATGCGTTATGCGTTATGCGTTATGCGTTATGCGTTATGCGTTATGCGTTATGCGTTATGCGTTATGCGTTATGCGTTATGCGTTATGCGTTATGAGTAATGCGTGATCCGTTATGCGTTATGCGTTATGCGTTATGTTTTATGCGTTGTGCGTTATCCGCTATGCGTTATGCGTTTTGCGTTATGCGTTATGCGTTATGCGTTGTGCGTTATGCGTTATGCGTTATAGGTTATGCGTTATGTGTTATGCGTTATGCGTTATGCGTTATGCGTTATGCATTATGCGTTATGCGTTATGCTTTATGCGTTATGCGTTATACGTTCTGCGTTATGAGTAATGCGTGATCCGTTATGTGTTATGCGTTATGCGTTATGCGTTATGCGTTTTGCGTTATGCGTTATGCCTTATGCGTTATGCATTATGCGTTATGCGTTATGCGTTATGCGTTATGCGTTATGCGTTATGCGTTATGCGTTATGCGTTATGCGTTATGCGTTATGCGTTATGCGTTATGCGTTATGCGTTATGCGTTATCCGCTATGCGTTATCCGCTATGCGATATGCGTTTTGCGTTATGCGTTATGCGTTATGCGTTATACGTTATGCGTAATGCGTTATGCGTTATGCGTTATGCGATTTGCGTTATGCGTTATGCGTTATGCGTTATGCGTTATGCGTTATGCGTTATGCGTTATGCGTTATGCGTTATGCGTTATGCGTTATGCGTTATGCGTTTTGCGTTATGCGTTATGCGTTATGAGTGATGCGTGATCCGTTATGCGTTATGCGTTATGCGTTATGCGTTATGCGTGATCCGTTATGCGTTATGCGTTATGAGTAATGCGTGATCCGTTATGCGTTATGCGTTATGCGTTATGCGTTATGCGTTATGCGTTATGCGTTATGCATTATGGGTTATGCATTATGTGTTATGCGTTATGCGTTATGCGTTATGGGTTATGAGTAATGCGTGACCCGTTATGCGTTATGCTTTTTGCGTTATGAGTTACGCGTAATGCGTTATGCGCTATGGGTCATGCGTTAAGCGTTATGCGTTATGCGTTATGCGTTATGCGTTATGGGTTATGCGTTATGCGTTATGCGTTATGCGTTATGCGTTATGCGTTATGCGTTATGCGTTATGGGTTATCCGTTATGCGTTATGCGTTATGCGTTATGCGTTATGCGTTATGCGTTATGCGTTATGCTTTATGCGTTATGCGATATGCGTTATGCGTTATGCGTTATGCGTTATGCGTTATGCGTTATGCGTTATGCGTTATGCGTTATCCGTTATGCGTAATGCGTTATGCGTTATGCGTTATGCGTTATGTGTTATGCGTTGTGCGTTATCCGCTATGCGTTATGCGTTTTGCGTTTTGCGTTATGCGTTAAGCGTTATGCGTTGTGCGTTATGCGTTATGCGTTATAGGTTATGCGTTATGTGTTATGCCTTATGCGTTATGCGTTATGCGTTATGCATTATGCGTTATGCGTTATGCTTTATGCGTTATGCGTTATGAGTAATGCGTGATCCGTTATGTGTTATGCGTTATGCGTTATGCGTTATGCGTTTTGCGTTATGCGTTATGCGTTATGCGTTATGCGTTATGCGTTATGCTATATACGTTATGCGTTATGCGTTATGCGTTATGCGTTATGCGTTATGCGTTATGCGTTATGCGTTATGCGTTATGCGTTATGCGTTATGCGTTATGCGTTATGTGTAATGCGTGATCCGTTATGCGTTATGCGTTATGCGTAATGTTTTATGCGTTGTGCGTTATCCGCTATGCGTTATGCGTTTTGCGTTATGCGTTATGCGTTATGCGTTGTGCGTTATGCGTTATGCGTTATAGGTTATGCGTTATGTGTTATGCGTTATGCGTTATGCGTTATGCGTTATGCATTATGCGTTATCCGTTATGCTTTATGCGTTATGCGTTATACGTTATGCGTTATGAGTAATGCGTGATCCGTTATGTGTTATGCGTTATGCGTTATGCGTTATGCGTTTTGCGTTATGCGTTATGCCTTATGCGTTATGCGTTATGCGTTATGCGTTATGCGTTATGCGTTATGCGTTATGCGTTATGCGTTATGCGTTATGCGTTATGCGTTATGCGTTATGCGTTATGCGTTATGCGTTATGCGTTATGCGTTATGCGTTATGCGTTATGCGTTATGCGTTATGAGTAATGCGTGATCCGTTATGCGTTATGCGTTATGCGTTATGCGTTATGCGTTATGCGTTATGCGTTATGCGTTATGCGTTATGCGTTATGCGTTATGAGAAATGCGTGATCCGTTATGCGTTATGCGTTATGAGTAATGCGTGATCCGTTATGCGTTATGCGTTATGCGTTATGCGTTATGCGTTATGCGTTATGCGTTATGCGTTATGCGTGTTCGTTATGCGTTATGCGTTATGAGTAATGCGTGATCCGTTATGCGTTATGCGTTATGCGTTATGCGTTATGCGTTATGCATTATGGGTTATGCGTTATGTGTTATGCGTTATGCGTTATGCGTTATGCGTTATGGGTTATGAGTAATGCGTGACCCGTTATGCGTTATGCTTTTTGCGTTATGAGTTACGCGTAATGCGTTATGCGCTATGGGTCATGCGTTAAGCGTTATGCGTTATGCGTTATGCGTTATGGGTTATGCGTTATGTGTTATGCGTTATGCGTTATGCGTTATGCGTTATGCGTTATGCGTTATGGGTTATCCGTTATGCGTTATGCGTTATGCGTTATGCGTTATGCGTTATGCGTTATGCGTTATGCTTTATGCGTTATGCGATATGCGTTATGCGTTATGCGTTATGCGTTATGCGTTATGCGTTATGCGTTATGCGTTATGCGTTATGCGTTATGCGTTATGCGTTATGCGTTATGCGTTATGCGTTATGCGTTATGCGTTATGCGTTATGAGTAATGCGTGATCCGTTATGCGTTATGCGTTATGCGTTATGTTTTATGCGTTGTGCGTTATCCGCTATGCGTTATGCGTTTTGCGTTATGCGTTATGCGTTGTGCGTTATGCGTTATGCGTTATAGGTTATGCGTTATGTGTTATGCGTTATGCGTTATGCGTTATGCGTTATGCATTATGCGTTATGCGTTATGCTTTATGCGTTATGCGTTATACGTTATGCGTTATGAGTAATGCGTGATCCGTTATGTGTTATGCGTTATGCGTTATGCGTTATGCGTTTTGCGTTATGCGTTATGCCTTATGCGTTATGCATTATGCGTTATGCGTTATGCGTTATGCGTTATGCGTTATGCGTTATGCGTTATGCGTTATGCGTTATGCGTTATGCGTTATGCGTTATGCGTTATGTGTTATGCGTTGTGCGTTATCCGCTATGCGTTATGCGTTTTGCGTTTTGCGTTATGCGTTAAGCGTTATGCGTTGTGCGTTATGCGTTATGCGTTATAGGTTATGCGTTATGTGTTATGCCTTATGCGTTATGCGTTATGCGTTATGCATTATGCGTTATGCGTTATGCTTTATGCGTTATGCATATGAGTAATGCGTGATCCGTTATGTGTTATGCGTTATGCGTTATGCGTTATGCGTTTTGCGTTATGCGTTATGCGTTATGCGTTATGCGTTATGCGTTATGCTATATACGTTATGCGTTATGCGTTATGCGTTATGCGTTATGCGTTATGCGTTATGCGTTATGCGTTATGCGTTATGCGTTATGCGTTATGCGTTATGTGTAATGCGTGATCCGTTATGCGTTATGCGTTATGCGTAATGTTTTATGCGTTGTGCGTTATCCGCTATGCGTTATGCGTTTTGCGTTATGCGTTATGCGTTATGCGTTGTGCGTTATGCGTTATGCGTTATAGGTTATGCGTTATGTGTTATGCGTTATGCGTTATGCGTTATGCGTTATGCATTATGCGTTATCCGTTATGCTTTATGCGTTATGCGTTATACGTTATGCGTTATGAGTAATGCGTGATCCGTTATGTGTTATGCGTTATGCGTTATGCGTTATGCGTTTTGCGTTATGCGTTATGCCTTATGCGTTATGCGTTATGCGTTATGCGTTATGCGTTATGCGTTATGCGTTATGCGTTATGCGTTATGCGTTATGCGTTATGCGTTATGCGTTATGCGTTATGCGTTATGCGTTATGCGTTATGCGTTATGCGTTATGCGTTATGCGTTATGCGTTATGCGTTATGCGTTATGAGTAATGCGTGATCCGTTATGCGTTATGCGTTATGCGTTATGCGTTATGCGTTATGCGTTATGCGTTATGCGTTATGCGTTATGCGTTATGCGTTATGCGTTATGAGAAATGCGTGATCCGTTATGCGTTATGCGTTATGAGTAATGCGTGATCCGTTATGCGTTATGCGTTATGCGTTATGCGTTATGCGTTATGCGTTATGCGTTATGCGTTATGCGTTATGCGTGTTCGTTATGCGTTATGCGTTATGAGTAATGCGTGATCCGTTATGCGTTATGCGTTATGCGTTATGCGTTATGCGTTATGCATTATGGGTTATGCGTTATGTGTTATGCGTTATGCGTTATGCGTTATGCGTTATGGGTTATGAGTAATGCGTGACCCGTTATGCGTTATGCTTTTTGCGTTATGAGTTACGCGTAATGCGTTATGCGCTATGGGTCATGCGTTAAGCGTTATGCGTTATGCGTTATGCGTTATGGGTTATGCGTTATGTGTTATGCGTTATGCGTTATGCGTTATGCGTTATGCGTTATGCGTTATGGGTTATCCGTTATGCGTTATCCGTTATGCGTTATGCGTTATGCGTTATGCGTTATGCGTTATGCTTTATGCGTTATGCGATATGCGTTATGCGTTATGCGTTATGCGTTATGCGTTATGCGTTATGCGTTATGCGTTATGCGTTATGCGTTATGCGTTATGCGTTATGCGTTATGCGTTATGCGTTATGCGTTATGCGTTATGCGTTATGCGTTATGCGTTATGAGTAATGCGTGATCCGTTATGCGTTATGCGTTATGCGTTATGTTTTATGCGTTGTGCGTTATCCGCTATGCGTTATGCGTTTTGCGTTATGCGTTATGCGTTATGCGTTATGCGTTATGCGTTATAGGTTATGCGTTATGTGTTATGCGTTATGCGTTATGCGTTATGCGTTATGCATTATGCGTTATGCGTTATGCTTTATGCGTTATGCGTTATACGTTATGCGTTATGAGTAATGCGTGATCCGTTATGTGTTATGCGTTATGCGTTATGCGTTATGCGTTTTGCGTTATGCGTTATGCCTTATGCGTTATGCATTATGCGTTATGCGTTATGCGTTATGCGTTATGCGTTATGCGTTATGCGTTATGCGTTATGCGTTATGCGTTATGCGTTATGCGTTATGCGTTATGCGTTATGCGTTATGCGTTATGCGTTATGCGTTATGCGTTATGCGTTATGCGTTATGCGTTATGCGTTATGCGTTATGCGTTATGCGTTATGCGTTATGCGATATGCGTTATGCGTTATGCGTTATGCGTTATGCGTTATGCGTTATGCGTTATGCGTTATGCGTTATGCGTTATGCGTTATGCGTTATGCGTTATGCGTTATGCGTTATGCGTTATGCGTTATGCGTTATGCGTTATGCGTTATGCGTTATGTGTAATGCGTGATCCGTTATGCGTTATGCGTTATGCGTTATGTTTTATGCGTTGTGCGTTATCCGCTAAGCGTTATGCGTTTTGCGTTATGCGTTACGCGTTATGCGTTGTGCGTTATGCGTTATGCGTTATAGGTTATGCGTTATGTGTTATGCGTTATGCGTTATGCGTTATGCGTTATGCATTATGCGTTATGCGTTATGCTTTATGCGTTATGCGTTATACGTTATGCGTTATGAGTAATGCGTGATCCGTTATGTGTTATGCGTTATGCGTTATGCGTTATGCGTTTTGCGTTATGCGTTATGCCTTATGCGTTATGCGTTATGCGTTATGCGTTATGCGTTATGCGTTATGCGTTATGCGTTATGCGTTATGCGTTATGCGTTATGTGTCATGCGTTATGCGTTATGCGTTATGCGTTATGCGTTATGCGTTATGCGTTATGCGTTATGCGTTATGCGTTATGCGTTATGCGTTATGCGTTATGCGTTATGCGTTATGCGTTATGCGTTATGCGTTATGCGTTATGCGTTATGCGTTATGCGTTATGCGTTATGCGTTATGCGTTATGCGTTATGCGTTATGCGTTATGCGTTATGCGTTATGCGTTATGCGTTATGCGTTATGCGTTATGCGTTATGCGTTATGCGTTATGCGTTATGCGTTATGTGTTATCCGTTATGAGTTATGAGTAATGCGTGATCCGTTATGCGTTATGCGTTATGAGTAATGCTTGATCCGTTACGCGTTATGCGTTATGCGTTATGCGTTATGGGTTATGCGTTATGTGTTATGAGTTATGCGTTATGCGTTATGCGTTATGCGTTATGCGTTATGGGTTATGAGTAATGCGTGATCCGTTATGCGTTATGCTTTATGCGTTATGAGTTACGCGTAATGCGTTATGCGTTATGCGTTATGGGTTATGCGTTATGTGTTATCCGTTATGCGTTATGCGTTATGCGGTATGCGTTATGCGTTATGCTTTACGCGTTGTGCGTTATAAGTAATGCGTGATCCGTTATGTGTTATGCGTTATGCGTTATGCGTTATGCGTTTTGCGTTATGCGTTATGCCTTATGCGTTATGCGTTATGCGTTATGCTTTATGCGTTATGCGTTATGCGTTATGCGTTATGCGTTATGCCGTATGCGTTATGCGTTATGCGTTATGCGTTATGCGTTATGCGTTATGCGTTATGCGTTATGCGTTATGCGTTTTGCGTTATGAGTAATGCTTGATCCGTTACGCGTTATGCGTTATGCGTTATGCGTTATGGGTTATGCGTTATGTGTTATGAGTTATGCGTTATGCGTTATGCGTTATGCGTTATGCGTTATGCGTTATGCGTTATGGGTTATGAGTAATGCGTGATCCGTTATGCGTTATGCTTTATGCGTTATGAGTTACGCGTAATGCGTTATGCGCTATGGGTCATGAGTTAAGCGTTATGCGTTATGCGTTATGGGTTATGAGTAATGCGTGATCCGTTATGCGTTATGCTTTATGCGTTATGAGTTACGCGTAATGCGTTATGCGTTATGCGTTATGGGTTATGAGTAATGCGGGATCCGTTATGCGTTATGCTTTATGCGTTATGAGTTACGCGTAATGCGTTATGCGTTATGCGTTATGCGATATGCGTTATGCGTTATGCGTTATGCGTTATGCGTTATGCGTTATGCGTTATGCGTTATGCGTTATGCGTTATGCGTTATGCGTTATGAGTAATGCTTGATCCGTTATGCGTTATGCGTTATGCGTTATGTGTTATGCGTTGTGCGTTATCCGCTATGCGTTATGCGTTTTGCGTTATGCGTTATGCGTTATGCGTTATGCGTTATGCGTTATGCGTTATGCGTTATGCGTTATGCATTATGGGTTATGCGTTATGTGTTATGCGTTATGCGTTATGCGTTATGCGTTATGCGTTATGAGAAATGCGTGATCCGTTATACGTTATGCGTTATGCGTTATGGGTTATCCGTTATGCGTTATCCGTTATGCGTTATGCGTTATGCGTTATGCGTTATGCGTTATGCTATATACGTTATGTTTTATGCGTTATGCGTTATGCGTTATGCGTTATGCGTTATGCGTTATGCGTTATGCGTTATGCGTTATGCGTTATGCGTTATGTGTAATGCGTGACCCGTTATGCGTTATGCGTTATGCGTTATCTTTTATGCATTGTGCGTTATCCGCTATGCGTTATGCGTTTTGCGTTATGCGTTATGCGTTATGCGTTGTGCGTTATGCGTTATGCGTTATAGGTTATGCGTTATGTGTTATGCGTTATGCCTTATGCGTTATGCGTTATGCGTTATGCGTTATGCATTATGCGTTATGCGTTATGCTTTATGCGTTATGCGTTATACGTTATGCGTTATGAGTAATGCGTGATCCGTTATGTGTTATGCGTTATGCGTTATGCGTTATGCGTTTTGCGTTATGCCTTATGCGTTATGCGTTATGCGTTATGCGTTATGCGTTATGCGTTATGCGTTATGCGTTATGAGAAATGCGTGATCCGTTATGCGTTATGCGTTATGAGTAATGCGTGATCCGTTATGCGTTATGCGTTATGCGTTATGCGTTATGCGTTATGCGTTATGCGTTATGCGTGTTCGTTATGCGTTATGCTTTATGAGTAATGCGTGATCCGTTATGCGTTATGCGTTATGCGTTATGCGTTATGCATTATGGGTTATGCGTTATGTGTTATGCGTTATGCGTTATGCGTTATGCGTTATGCGTTATGGGTTATGAGTAATGCGTGACCCGTTATGCGTTATGCTTTTTGCGTTATGAGTTACGCGTAATGCGTTATGCGCTATGGGTCATGCGTTAAGCGTTATGCGTTATGCGTTATGCGTTATGCGTTATGGGTTATGCGTTATGTGTTATGCGTTATGCGTTATGCGTTATGCGTTATGCGTTATGCGTTATGGGTTATCCGTTATGCGTTATGCGTTATGCGTTATGCGTTATGCGTTATGCGTTATGCGTTATGCTTTATGCGTTATGCGATATGCGTTATGCGTTATGCGTTATGCGTTATGCGTTATGCGTTATGCGTTATGCGTTATGCGTTATGCGTTATGCGTTATGCGTTATGCGTTATGCGTTATGAGTAATGCGTGATCCGTTATGCGTTATGCGTTATGCGTTATGTTTTATGCGTTGTGCGTTATCCGCTATGCGTTATGCGTTTTGCGTTATGCGTTATGCGTTATGCGTTGTGCGTTATGCGTTATGCGTTATAGGTTATGCGTTATGTGTTATGCGTTATGCGTTATGCGTTATGCGTTATGCATTATGCGTTATGCGTTATGCTTTATGCGTTATGCGTTATACGTTCTGCGTTATGAGTAATGCGTGATCCGTTATGTGTTATGCGTTATGCGTTATGCGTTATGCGTTTTGCGTTATGCGTTATGCCTTATGCGTTATGCGTTATGCGTTATGCGTTATGCGTTATGCGTTATGCGTTATGCGTTATGCGTTATGCGTTATGCGTTATGCGTTATGCGTTATGCGTTATGCGTTATGCGTTATGCGTTATGCGTTATGCGTTATCCGCTATGCGTTATCCGCTATGCGATATGCGTTTTGCGTTATGCGTTATGCGTTATACGTTATGCGTAATGCGTTATGCGTTATGCGTTATGCGATTTGCGTTATGCGTTATGCGTTATGCGTTATGCGTTATGCGTTATGCGTTATGCGTTATGCGTTATGCGTTATGCGTTATGCGTTATGCGTTATGCGTTTTGCGTTATGCGTTATGCGTTATGAGTGATGCGTGATCCGTTATGCGTTATGCGTTATGCGTTATGCGTTATGCGTTATGCGTTATGCGTTATGCGTTATGAGTAATGCGTGATCCGTTATGCGTTATGCGTTATGCGTTATGCGTTATGCGTTATGCGTTATGCGTTATGCATTATGGGTTATGCATTATGTGTTATGCGTTATGCGTTATGCGTTATGGGTTATGAGTAATGCGTGACCCGTTATGCGTTATGCTTTTTGCGTTATGAGTTACGCGTAATGCGTTATGCGCTATGGGTCATGCGTTAAGCGTTATGCGTTATGCGTTATGCGTTATGCGTTATGGGTTATGCGTTATGTGTTATGCGTTATGCGTTATGCGTTATGCGTTATGCGTTATGCGTTATGGGTTATCCGTTATGCGTTATCCGTTATGCGTTATGCGTTATGCGTTATGCGTTATGCGTTATGCTTTATGCGTTATGCGATATGCGTTATGCGTTATGCGTTATGCGTTATGCGTTATGCGTTATGCGTTATGCGTTATGCGTTATCCGTTATGCGTAATGCGTTATGCGTTATGCGTTATGCGTTATGTGTTATGCGTTGTGCGTTATCCGCTATGCGTTATGCGTTTTGCGTTTTGCGTTATGCGTTAAGCGTTATGCGTTGTGCGTTATGCGTTATGCGTTATAGGTTATGCGTTATGTGTTATGCCTTATGCGTTATGCGTTATGCGTTATGCATTATGCGTTATGCGTTATGCTTTATGCGTTATGCGTTATGAGTAATGCGTGATCCGTTATGTGTTATGCGTTATGCGTTATGCGTTATGCGTTTTGCGTTATGCGTTATGCGTTATGCGTTATGCGTTATGCGTTATGCTATATACGTTATGCGTTATGCGTTATGCGTTATGCGTTATGCGTTATGCGTTATGCGTTATGCGTTATGCGTTATGCGTTATGCGTTATGCGTTATGCGTTATGCGTTATGTGTAATGCGTGATCCGTTATGCGTTATGCGTTATGCGTAATGTTTTATGCGTTGTGCGTTATCCGCTATGCGTTATGCGTTTTGCGTTATGCGTTATGCGTTATGCGTTGTGCGTTATGCGTTATGCGTTATAGGTTATGCGTTATGTGTTATGCGTTATGCGTTATGCGTTATGCGTTATGCATTATGCGTTATCCGTTATGCTTTATGCGTTATGCGTTATACGTTATGCGTTATGAGTAATGCGTGATCCGTTATGCGTTATGCGTTATGCGTTATGCGTTATCCGTTATGCATTATGGGTTATGCGTTATGTGTTATGCGTTATGCGTTATGCGTTATGCGTTATGGGTTATGAGTAATGCGTGACCCGTTATGCGTTATGCTTTTTGCGTTATGAGTTACGCGTAATGCGTTATGCGCTATGGGTCATGCGTTAAGCGTTATGCGTTATGCGTTATGCGTTATGGGTTATGCGTTATGTGTTATGCGTTATGCGTTATGCGTTATGCGTTATGCGTTATGCGTTATGGGTTATCCGTTATGCGTTATCCGTTATGCGTTATGCGTTATGCGTTATGCGTTATGCGTTATGCTTTATGCGTTATGCGATATGCGTTATGCGTTATGCGTTATGCGTTATGCGTTATGCGTTATGCGTTATGCGTTATGCGTTATGCGTTATGCGTTATGCGTTATGCGTTATGCGTTATGCGTTATGCGTTATGCGTTATGCGTTATGCGTTATGCGTTATGAGTAATGCGTGATCCGTTATGCGTTATGCGTTATGCGTTATGTTTTATGCGTTGTGCGTTATCCGCTATGCGTTATGCGTTTTGCGTTATGCGTTATGCGTTGTGCGTTATGCGTTATGCGTTATAGGTTATGCGTTATGTGTTATGCGTTATGCGTTATGCGTTATGCGTTATGCATTATGCGTTATGCGTTATGCTTTATGCGTTATGCGTTATACGTTATGCGTTATGAGTAATGCGTGATCCGTTATGTGTTATGCGTTATGCGTTATGCGTTATGCGTTTTGCGTTATGCGTTATGCCTTATGCGTTATGCATTATGCGTTATGCGTTATGCGTTATGCGTTATGCGTTATGCGTTATGCGTTATGCGTTATGCGTTATGCGTTATGCGTTATGCGTTATGCGTTATGTGTTATGCGTTGTGCGTTATCCGCTATGCGTTATGCGTTTTGCGTTTTGCGTTATGCGTTAAGCGTTATGCGTTGTGCGTTATGCGTTATGCGTTATAGGTTATGCGTTATGTGTTATGCCTTATGCGTTATGCGTTATGCGTTATGCATTATGCGTTATGCGTTATGCTTTATGCGTTATGCATATGAGTAATGCGTGATCCGTTATGTGTTATGCGTTATGCGTTATGCGTTATGCGTTTTGCGTTATGCGTTATGCGTTATGCGTTATGCGTTATGCGTTATGCTATATACGTTATGCGTTATGCGTTATGCGTTATGCGTTATGCGTTATGCGTTATGCGTTATGCGTTATGCGTTATGCGTTATGTGTAATGCGTGATCCGTTATGCGTTATGCGTTATGCGTAATGTTTTATGCGTTGTGCGTTATCCGCTATGCGTTATGCGTTTTGCGTTATGCGTTATGCGTTATGCGTTGTGCGTTATGCGTTATGCGTTATAGGTTATGCGTTATGTGTTATGCGTTATGCGTTATGCGTTATGCGTTATGCATTATGCGTTATCCGTTATGCTTTATGCGTTATGCGTTATACGTTATGCGTTATGAGTAATGCGTGATCCGTTATGTGTTATGCGTTATGCGTTATGCGTTATGCGTTTTGCGTTATGCGTTATGCCTTATGCGTTATGCGTTATGCGTTATGCGTTATGCGTTATGCGTTATGCGTTATGCGTTATGCGTTATGCGTTATGCGTTATGCGTTATGCGTTATGCGTTATGCGTTATGCGTTATGCGTTATGCGTTATGCGTTATGCGTTATGCGTTATGCGTTATGCGTTATGCGTTATGCGTTATGAGTAATGCGTGATCCGTTATGCGTTATGCGTTATGCGTTATGCGTTATGCGTTATGCGTTATGCGTTATGCGTTATGCGTTATGCGTTATGCGTTATGCGTTATGAGAAATGCGTGATCCGTTATGCGTTATGCGTTATGAGTAATGCGTGATCCGTTATGCGTTATGCGTTATGCGTTATGCGTTATGCGTTATGCGTTATGCGTTATGCGTGTTCGTTATGCGTTATGCGTTATGAGTAATGCGTGATCCGTTATGCGTTATGCGTTATGCGTTATGCGTTATGCGTTATGCATTATGGGTTATGCGTTATGTGTTATGCGTTATGCGTTATGCGTTATGCGTTATGGGTTATGAGTAATGCGTGACCCGTTATGCGTTATGCTTTTTGCGTTATGAGTTACGCGTAATGCGTTATGCGCTATGGGTCATGCGTTAAGCGTTATGCGTTATGCGTTATGCGTTATGGGTTATGCGTTATGTGTTATGCGTTATGCGTTATGCGTTATGCGTTATGCGTTATGCGTTATGGGTTATCCGTTATGCGTTATCCGTTATGCGTTATGCGTTATGCGTTATGCGTTATGCGTTATGCTTTATGCGTTATGCGATATGCGTTATGCGTTATGCGTTATGCGTTATGCGTTATGCGTTATGCGTTATGCGTTATGCGTTATGCGTTATGCGTTATGCGTTATGCGTTATGCGTTATGCGTTATGCGTTATGCGTTATGCGTTATGCGTTATGAGTAATGCGTGATCCGTTATGCGTTATGCGTTATGCGTTATGTTTTATGCGTTGTGCGTTATCCGCTATGCGTTATGCGTTTTGCGTTATGCGTTATGCGTTGTGCGTTATGCGTTATGCGTTATAGGTTATGCGTTATGTGTTATGCGTTATGCGTTATGCGTTATGCGTTATGCATTATGCGTTATGCGTTATGCTTTATGCGTTATGCGTTATACGTTATGCGTTATGAGTAATGCGTGATCCGTTATGTGTTATGCGTTATGCGTTATGCGTTATGCGTTTTGCGTTATGCGTTATGCCTTATGCGTTATGCATTATGCGTTATGCGTTATGCGTTATGCGTTATGCGTTATGCGTTATGCGTTATGCGTTATGCGTTATGCGTTATGCGTTATGCGTTATGCGTTATGCGTTATGCGTTATGCGTTATGCGTTATGCGTTATGCGTTATGCGTTATGCGTTATGCGTTATGCGTTATGCGTTATACGTTATGCGTTATCCGCTATGCGATATGCGTTTTGCGTTATGCGTTATGCGTTATACGTTATGCGTAATGCGTTATGCGTTATGCGTTATGCGATTTGCGTTATGCGTTATGCGTTTTGCGTTATGCGTTATGCGTTGTGCGTTATGCGTTATGCGTTATAGGTTATGCGTTATGCGTTATGCGTTATGCGTTATGCGTTATGCGTTATGCGTTATGCGTTATGCGTTATGCGTTATGCGTTATGCGTTATGCGTTATGCGTTATGCGTGATCCGTTATGCGTTATGCGTTATGAGTAATGCGTGATCCGTTATGCGTTATGCGTTATGCGTTATGCGTTATGCGTTATGCGTTATGCGTTATGCATTATGGGTTATGCATTATGTGTTATGCGTTATGCGTTATGCGTTATGGGTTATGAGTAATGCGTGACCCGTTATGCGTTATGCTTTTTGCGTTATGAGTTACGCGTAATGCGTTATGCGCTATGGGTCATGCGTTAAGCGTTATGCGTTATGCGTTATGCGTTATGGGTTATGCGTTATGTGTTATGCGTTATGCGTTATGCGTTATGCGTTATGCGTTATGCGTTATGGGTTATCCGTTATGCGTTATCCGTTATGCGTTATGCGTTATGCGTTATGCGTTATGCGTTATGCTTTATGCGTTATGCGATATGCGTTATGCGTTATGCGTTATGCGTTATGCGTTATGCGTTATGCGTTATGCGTTATGCGTAATGCGTTATGCGTTATGCGTTATGCGTTATGCGTTATGCGTTATGTGTTATGCGTTGTGCGTTATCCGCTATGCGTTATGCGTTTTGCGTTATGCGTTATGCGTTATGCGTTGTGCGTTATGCGTTATGCGTTATCGGTTATGCGTTATGTGTTATGCGTTATGCGTTATGCGTTATGCGTTATGCATTATGCGTTATGCGTTATGCTTTATGCGTTATGCGTTATGAGTAATGCGTGATCCGTTATGTGTTATGCGTTATGCGTTATGCGTTATGCGTTTTGCGTTATGCGTTATGCGTTATGCGTTATGCGTTATGCGTTATGAGAAATGCGTGATCCGTTATGCGTTATGCGTTATGAGTAATGCGTGATCCGTTATGCGTTATGCGTTATGCGTTATGCGTTATGCGTTATGCGTTATGCGTTATGCGATATGCGTTATGCGTTATGCGTTATGCCTTATGCGTTATGCGATTTGCGTTATGCGTTATGCGTTATGCGTTATGCGTTATGCGTTATGTGTTATGCGTTATGCGTTATGCGTTATGCGTTATGCGTTATGCGTTATGCGTTATGCGTTATGCGTTATGCGTTATGCGTTATGCGTTATGCGTTATGCGTTATGTGTTATGGGTTATGCGTTATGCGTTATGCGTTATGCGTTATGCGTTATGCGTTATGCGTTATGCGTTATGCGTTAAGCGTTATGCGTTATGCGTTATGCGTTATGCGTTATGCGTTATGCGTTATGCGTTACGCAATATGCGTTATGCGTTATGAGTAATGCGTGATCCGTTATGCGTTATGCGTTATGAGTAATGCTTGATCCGTTACGCGTTATGCGTTATGCGTTATGCGTTATGGATTATGCGTTATGTGTTATGAGTTATGCGTTATGCGTTATGCGTTATGCGTTATGCGTTATGGGTTATGAGTAATGCGTGATCCGTTATGCGTTATGCTTTATGCGTTATGAGTTACGCGTAATGCGTTATGCGTTATGCGTTATGGGTTATGCGTTATGTGTTATCCGTTATGCGTTATGCGTTATGCGGTATGCGTTATGCGTCATGCTTTACGCGTTGTGCGTTATAAGTAATGCGTGATCCGTTATGTGTTATGCGTTATGCGTTATGCGTTATGCGTTATGCGTTATGCGTTATGCGTTATGCGTTATGCGTTATGCGTTATGCGTTATGCGTTATGCGTTATGCGTTATGCGTTATCAGTAATGCGTTATGCATTATGCGTTATGCGTTATGCTTTATGCGTTATGCGTTATACGTTATGCGTTATGAGTAATGCGTGATCCGTTATGTGTTATGCGTTATGCGTTATGCGTTATGCGTTTTGCGTTATGCGTTATGCCTTATGCGTTATGCATTATGCGTTATGCGTTATGCGTTATGCGTTATGCGTTATGCGTTATGCGTTATGCGTTATGCGTTATGCGTTATGCGTTATGCGTTATGCGTTATGCGTTATGCGTTATGCGTTATGCGTTATGCGTTATGCGTTATGCGTTATGCGTTATGCGTTATACGTTATGCGTTATCCGCTATGCGATATGCGTTTTGCGTTATGCGTTATGCGTTATACGTTATGCGTAATGCGTTATGCGTTATGCGTTATGCGATTTGCGTTATGCGTTATGCGTTTTGCGTTATGCGTTATGCGTTGTGCGTTATGCGTTATGCGTTATAGGTTATGCGTTATGCGTTATGCGTTATGCGTTATGCGTTATGCGTTATGCGTTATGCGTTATGCGTTATGCGTTATGCGTTATGCGTTATGCGTTATGAGTTATGCGTTATGCGTTATGAGTGATCCGTTATGCGTTATGCGTTATGAGTAATGCGTGATCCGTTATGCGTTATGCGTTATGCGTTATGCGTTATGCGTTATGCGTTATGCGTTATGCATTATGGGTTATGCATTATGTGTTATGCGTTATGCGTTATGCGTTATGGGTTATGAGTAATGCGTGACCCGTTATGCGTTATGCTTTTTGCGTTATGAGTTACGCGTAATGCGTTATGCGCTATGGGTCATGCGTTAAGCGTTATGCGTTATGCGTTATGCGTTATGCGTTATGGGTTATGCGTTATGTGTTATGCGTTATGCGTTATGCGTTATGCGTTATGCGTTATGCGTTATGGGTTATCCGTTATGCGTTATCCGTTATGCGTTATGCGTTATGCGTTATGCGTTATGCGTTATGCTTTATGCGTTATGCGATATGCGTTATGCGTTATGCGTTATGCGTTATGCGTTATGCGTTATGCGTTATGCGTTATGCGTAATGCGTTATGCGTTATGCGTTATGCGTTATGTGTTATGCGTTGTGCGTTATCCGCTATGCGTTATGCGTTTTGCGTTATGCGTTATGCGTTATGCGTTGTGCGTTATGCGTTATGCGTTATCGGTTATGCGTTATGTGTTATGCGTTATGCGTTATGCGTTATGCGTTATGCATTATGCGTTATGCGTTATGCTTTATGCGTTATGCGTTATGAGTAATGCGTGATCCGTTATGTGTTATGCGTTATGCGTTATGCGTTATGCGTTTTGCGTTATGCGTTATGCGTTATGCGTTATGCGTTATGCGTTATGAGAAATGCGTGATCCGTTATGCGTTATGCGTTATGAGTAATGCGTGATCCGTTATGCGTTATGCGTTATGCGTTATGCGTTATGCGTTATGCGTTATGCGTTATGCGATATGCGTTATGCGTTATGCGTTATGCCTTATGCGTTATGCGATTTGCGTTATGCGTTATGCGTTATGCGTTATGCGTTATGCGTTATGCGTTATGTGTTATGCGTTATGCGTTATGCGTTATGCGTTATGCGTTATGCGTTATGCGTTATGCGTTATGCGTTATGCGTTATGCGTTATGCGTTATGCGTTATGCGTTATGTGTTATGGGTTATGCGTTATGCGTTATGCGTTATGCGTTATGCGTTATGCGTTATGCGTTATGCGTTATGCGTTAAGCGTTATGCGTTATGCGTTATGCGTCATGCGTTATGCGTTATGCGTTATGCGTTACGCAATATGCGTTATGCGTTATGAGTAATGCGTGATCCGTTATGCGTTATGCGTTATGAGTAATGCTTGATCCGTTACGCGTTATGCGTTATGCGTTATGCGTTATGGATTATGCGTTATGTGTTATGAGTTATGCGTTATGCGTTATGCGTTATGCGTTATGGGTTATGCGTTATGTGTTATCCGTTATGCGTTATGCGTTATGCGGTATGCGTTATGCGTCATGCTTTACGCGTTGTGCGTTATAAGTAATGCGTGATCCGTTATGTGTTATGCGTTATGCGTTATGCGTTATGCGTTATGCGTTATGCGTTATGCGTTATGCGTTATGCGTTATGCGTTATGCGTTATGCGTTATGCGTTATGAGTAATGCGTGATCCGTTATGCGTTATGCGTTATGCGTTATGTTTTATGCGTTGTGCGTTATCCGCTATGCGTTATGCGTTTTGCGTTATGCGTTATGCGTTGTGCGTTATGCGTTATGCGTTATAGGTTATGCGTTATGTGTTATGCGTTATGCGTTATGCGTTATGCGTTATGCATTATGCGTTATGCGTTATGCTTTATGCGTTATGCGTTATACGTTATGCGTTATGAGTAATGCGTGATCCGTTATGTGTTATGCGTTATGCGTTATGCGTTATGCGTTTTGCGTTATGCGTTATGCCTTATGCGTTATGCATTATGCGTTATGCGTTATGCGTTGTGCGTTATGCGTTATGCGTTATGCGTTATGCGTTATGCGTTATGCGTTATGCGTTATGCGTTATGCGTTATGCGTTATGCGTTATGCGTTATGCGTTATGCGTTATGCGTTATGCGTTATGCGTTATACGTTATGCGTTATCCGCTATGCGATATGCGTTTTGCGTTATGCATTATGCGTTATACGTTATGCGTAATGCGTTATGCGTTATGCGTTATGCGATTTGCGTTATGCGTTATGCGTTATGCGTTTTGCGTTATGCGTTATGCGTTGTGCGTTATGCGTTATGCGTTATAGGTTATGCGTTATGCGTTATGCGTTATGCGTTATGCGTTATGCGTTATGCGTTATGCGTTATGCGTTATGCGTTATGCGTTATGCGTTATGCGTTATGCGTTATGAGTGATCCGTTATGCGTTATGCGTTATGAGTAATGCGTGATCCGTTATGCGTTATGCGTTATGCGTTATGCGTTATGCGTTATGCGTTATGCGTTATGCATTATGGGTTATGCATTATGTGTTATGCGTTATGCGTTATGCGTTATGGGTTATGAGTAATGCGTGACCCGTTATGCGTTATGCTTTTTGCGTTATGAGTTACGCGTAATGCGTTATGCGCTATGGGTCATGCGTTAAGCGTTATGCGTTATGCGTTATGCGTTATGCGTTATGGGTTATGCGTTATGAGTTATGCGTTATGCGTTATGCGTTATGCGTTATGCGTTATGCGTTATGGGTTATCCGTTATGCGTTATCCGTTATGCGTTATGCGTTATGCGTTATGCGTTATGCGTTATGCTTTATGCGTTATGCGATATGCGTTATGCGTTATGCGTTATGCGTTATGCGTTATGCGTTATGCGTTATGCGTTATGCGTTATGCGTAATGCGTTATGCGTTATGCGTTATGCGTTATGTGTTATGCGTTGTGCGTTATCCGCTATGCGTTATGCGTTTTGCGTTATGCGTTATGCGTTATGCGTTGTGCGTTATGCGTTATGCGTTATCGGTTATGCGTTATGTGTTATGCGTTATGCGTTATGCGTTATGCGTTATGCATTATGCGTTATGCGTTATGCTTTATGCGTTATGCGTTATGAGTAATGCGTGATCCGTTATGTGTTATGCGTTATGCGTTATGCGTTATGCGTTTTGCGTTATGCGTTATGCGTTATGCGTTATGCGTTATGCGTTATGAGAAATGCGTGATCCGTTATGCGTTATGCGTTATGAGTAATGCGTGATCCGTTATGCGTTATGCGTTATGCGTTATGCGTTATGCGTTATGCGTTATGCGTTATGCGATATGCGTTATGCGTTATGCGTTATGCCTTATGCGTTATGCGATTTGCGTTATGCGTTATGCGTTATGCGTTATGCGTTATGCGTTATGTGTTATGCGTTATGCGTTATGCGTTATGCGTTATGCGTTATGCGTTATGCGTTATGCGTTATGCGTTATGCGTTATGCGTTATGCGTTATGCGTTATGCGTTATGCGTTATGTGTTATGGGTTATGCGTTATGCGTTATGCGTTATGCGTTATGCGTTATGCGTTATGAGAAATGCGTGATCCGTTATGCGTTATGCGTTATGAGTAATGCGTGATCCGTTATGCGTTATGCGTTATGCGTTATGCGTTATGCGTTATGCGTTATGCGTTATGCGATATGCGTTATGCGTTATGCGTTATGCCTTATGCGTTATGCGATTTGCGTTATGCGTTATGCGTTATGCGTTATGCGTTATGCGTTATGTGTTATGCGTTATGCGTTATGCGTTATGCGTTATGCGTTATGCGTTATGCGTTATGCGTTATGCGTTATGCGTTAAGCGTTATGCGTTATGCGTTATGCGTTATGTGTTATGGGTTATGCGTTATGCGTTATGCGTTATGCGTTATGCGTTATGCGTTATGCGTTATGCGTTATGCGTTAAGCGTTATGCGTTATGCGTTATGCGTTATGCGTTATGCGTTATGCGTTATGCGTTACGCAATATGCGTTATGCGTTATGAGTAATGCGTGATCCGTTATGCGTTATGCGTTATGAGTAATGCTTGATCCGTTACGCGTTATGCGTTATGCGTTATGCGTTATGGATTATGCGTTATGTGTTATGAGTTATGCGTTATGCGTTATGCGTTATGCGTTATGCGTTATGGGTTATGAGTAATGCGTGATCCGTTATGCGTTATGCTTTATGCGTTATGAGTTACGCGTAATGCGTTATGCGTTATGCGTTATGGGTTATGCGTTATGTGTTATCCGTTATGCGTTATGCGTTATGCGGTATGCGTTATGCGTCATGCTTTACGCGTTGTGCGTTATAAGTAATGCGTGATCCGTTATGTGTTATGCGTTATGCGTTATGCGTTATGCGTTATGCGTTATGCGTTATGCGTTATGCGTTATGCGTTATGCGTTATGCGTTATGCGTTATGCTTTATGCGTTATGCGTTATGCGTTATGCGTTATGCGTTATGCCGTATGCGTTATGCGTTATGCGATATGCGTTATGCGTTATGCGTTATGCGTTATGCGTTATGCGTTATGCGTTATGCGTTATGCGTTATGCGTTATGCGTTATGCGTTATGCGTTATGCGTTATGCGTTATGCGTTATGAGTTATGCTTGATCCGTTACGCGTTATGCGTTATGCGTTATGCGTTATGGGTTATGAGTAATGCGTGATCCGTTATGCGTTATGCTTTATGCGTTATGAGTTACGCGTAATGCGTTATGCGTTATGCGTTATGGGTTATGAGTAATGCGTGATCCGTTATGCGTTATGCTTTATGCGTTATGAGTTACGCGTAATGCGTTATGCGCTATGGGTCATGCGTTAAGCGTTATGCGTTATGCGTTATGCGTTATGGGTTATGCGTTATGGGTTATGAGTAATGCGTGATCCGTTATGCGTTATGCGTTATGAGTAATGCGTGATCCGTTATGCGTTATGCGTTATGCGTTATGCGTTATGCGTTATGCGTTATGCGTTATGCGTTATGGGTTATGCGTTATGTGTTATGCGTTATGCGTTATGCGTTATGCGTTATGCGTTATGCGTTATGGGTTATGAGTAATGCGTGACCCGTTATGCATTATGCTTTATGCGTTATGAGTTACGCGTAATACGTTGTGCGCTATGGGTCATGCGTTATGCGTTATGCGTTATGCGTTATGCGTCATGGGTTATGCGTTATGTGTTATGCGTTATGCGTTATGCGTTATGCGTTATGCGTTATGGGTTATCCGTTATGCGTTATCCGTTATGCGTTATGCGTTATGCGTTATGCGTTATGCGTTATGCGATATGCGTTATGCGTTATGCGTTATGCGTTATGCGTTATGCGTTATGCGTTATGCGTTATGCGATATGCGTTATGCGTTATGCGTTATGCGTTATGCGTTATGCGTTATGCGTTATGCGTTATGCGTTATGCGTTATGCGTTATGCGTTATGCGTTATGCGTTATGCGTTATGCGTTATGCGTTATGCGTTATGCGTTATGCGTTATGCGTTATGCGTTATGCGTTATGCGATATGAGAAATGCGTGATCCGTTATGCGTTATGCGTTATGAGTAATGCGTGATCCGTTATGCGTTATGCGTTATGGGTTATGCGTTATGCGTTATGCGTTATGCGTTATGCGTTATGCGTTATGCGTTATGAGAAATGCGTGATCCGTTATGCGTTATGCGTTATGAGTAATGCGTGATCCGTTATGCGTTATGCGTTATGCGTTATGCGTTATGCGTTATGCATTATGGGTTATGCGTTATGTGTTATGCGTTATGCGTTATGCGTTATGCGTTATGGGTTATGAGTAATGCGTGACCCGTTATGCGTTATGCTTTTTGCGTTATGAGTTAGGCGTAATGCGTTAAGCGCTATGGGTCATGCGTTAAGCGTTATGCGTTATGCGTTATGCGTTATGGGTTATGCGTTATGTGTTATGCGTTATGCGTTATGCGTTATGCGTTATGCGTTATGCGTTATGGGTTATCCGTTATGCGTTATCCGTTATGCGTTATGCGTTATGCGTTATGCGTTATGCGTTATGCTTTATGCGTTATGCGATATGCGTTATGCGTTATGTGTTATGCGTTATGCGTTATGCGTTATGCGTTATGCGTTATGCGTTATGCGTTATGCGTTATGAGTAATGCGTGATCCGTTATGCGTTATGCGTTATGCGTTATGTTTTATGCGTTATGCGTTATCCGCTATGCGTTATGCGTTTTGCGTTATGCGTTATGCGTTATGCGTTGTGCGTTATGCGTTATGCGTTATGCGTTATGCGTTATGCGTTATGCGTTATGCGTTATGCGTTATGCGTTATGCATTATGCGTTATGCGTTATGCTTTATGCGTTATGCGTTATACGTTATGCGTTATGAGTAATGCGTGATCCGTTATGTGTTATGCGTTATGCGTTATGCGTTATGCGTTTTGCGTTATGCGTTATACCTTATGCGTTATGCGTTATGCGTTATGCGTTATGCGTTATGCGTTATGCGTTATGCGTTATGCGATATGCGTTATGCGTTATGCGTTATGCGTTATGCGTTATGCGTTATGCGTTATGCGTTATGCGTTATGCGTTATGCGTTATGCGTTATGCGTTATGCGTTATGCGTTATGCGTTATGCGTTATGCGTTATGCGTTATGCGTTATGCGTTATGCGTTATGCGTTATGCGATATGAGAAATGCGTGATCCGTTATGCGTTATGCGTTATGAGTAATGCGTGATCCGTTATGCGTTATGCGTTATGGGTTATGCGTTATGCGTTATGCGTTATGCGTTATGCGTTATGCGTTATGCGTTATGAGAAATGCGTGATCCGTTATGCGTTATGCGTTATGAGTAATGCGTGATCCGTTATGCGTTATGCGTTATGCGTTATGCGTTATGCGTTATGCATTATGGGTTATGCGTTATGTGTTATGCGTTATGCGTTATGCGTTATGCGTTATGGGTTATGAGTAATGCGTGACCCGTTATGCGTTATGCTTTTTGCGTTATGAGTTAGGCGTAATGCGTTAAGCGCTATGGGTCATGCGTTAAGCGTTATGCGTTATGCGTTATGCGTTATGGGTTATGCGTTATGTGTTATGCGTTATGCGTTATGCGTTATGCGTTATGCGTTATGCGTTATGGGTTATCCGTTATGCGTTATCCGTTATGCGTTATGCGTTATGCGTTATGCGTTATGCGTTATGCTTTATGCGTTATGCGATATGCGTTATGCGTTATGTGTTATGCGTTATGCGTTATGCGTTATGCGTTATGCGTTATGCGTTATGCGTTATGCGTTATGAGTAATGCGTGATCCGTTATGCGTTATGCGTTATGCGTTATGCTTTATGCGTTATGCGTTATCCGCTATGCGTTATGCGTTTTGCGTTATGCGTTATGCGTTATGCGTTGTGCGTTATGCGTTATGCGTTATAGGTTATGCGTTATGTGTTATGCGTTATGCGTTATGCGTTATGCGTTATGCATTATGCGTTATGCGTTATGCTTTATGCGTTATGCGTTATACGTTATGCGTTATGAGTAATGCGTGATCCGTTATGTGTTATGCGTTATGCGTTATGCGTTATGCGTTTTGCGTTATGCGTTATACCTTATGCGTTATGCGTTATGCGTTATGCTTTATGCGTTATGCGTTATGCGTTATGCGTTATGCGTTATGCCGTATGCGTTATGCGTTATGCGATATGCGTTATGCGTTATGCGTTATGCGTTATGCGTTATGCGTTATGCGTTATGCGTTATGCGTTATGCGTTATGCGTTATGCGTTATGCGTTATGCGTTATGCGTTATGAGTAATGCTTGATCCGTTACGCGTTATGCGTTATGCGTTATGCGTTATGGGTTATGCGTTATGTGTTATGAGTTATGCGTTATGCGTTATGCGTTATGCGTTATGCGTTATGCGTTATGCGTTATGGGTTATGAGTAATGCGTGATCCGTTATGCGTTATGCTTTATGCGTTATGAGTTACGCGTAATGCGTTATGCGCTATGGGTCATGCGTTAAGCGTTATGCGTTATGCGTTATGGGTTATGAGTAATGCGTGATCCGTTATGCGTTATGCTTTATGCGTTATGAGTTACGCGTAATGCGTTATGCGTTATGCGTTATGGGTTATGAGTAATGCGTGATCCGTTATGCGTTATGCTTTATGCGTTATGAGTTACGCGTAATGCGTTATGCGCTATGGGTCATGCGTTAGCGTTATGCGTTATGCGTTATGCGTTATGGGTTATGCGTTATGGGTTATGAGTAATGCGTGATCCGTTATGCGTTATGCGTTATGAGTAATGCGTGATCCGTTATGCGTTATGCGTTATGCGTTATGCGTTATGCGTTATGCGTTATGCGTTATGCGTTATGCGTTATGGGTTATGCGTTATGTGTTATGCGTTATGCGTTATGCGTTATGCGTTATGCGTTATGGGTTATGAGTAATGCGTGACCCGTTATGCATTATGCTTTATGCGTTATGAGTTACGCGTAATACGTTGTGCGCTATGGGTCATGCGTTAAGCGTTATGCGTTATGCGTTATGCGTTATGGGTTATGCGTTATGTGTTATGCGTTATGCGTTATGCGTTATGCGTTATGCGTTATGGGTTATCCGTTATGCGTTATCCGGTATGCGTTATGCGTTATGCGTTATGCGTTATGCGTTATGCGTTATGCGATATGCGTTATGCGTTATGCGTTATGCGTTATGCGTTATGCGTTATGCGTTATGCGTTATGCGATATGCGTTATGCGTTATGCGTTATGCGTTATGCGTTATGCGTTATGCGTTATGCGTTATGCGTTATGCGTTATGAGTTATGCGTTATGAGTAATGCTTGATCCGTTATGCGTTATGCGTTATGCGTTATGTGTTATGCGTTGTGCGTTATCCGCTATGCGTTATGCGTTTTGCGTTATGCGTTATGCGTTATGCGTTGTGCGTTATGCGTTATGCGTTATAGGTTATGCGTTATGTGTTATGCGTTATGCGTTATGCGTTATGCGTTATGCATTATGCGTTATGCGTTATGCTTTATGCGTTATGCGTTATGAGTAATGCGTGATCCGTTATGTGTTATGCGTTATGCGTTATGCGTTTTGCGTTATGCGTTATGCGTTATGCGTTATGCGTTATGCGTTATGCGTTATGCGTTATGCGTTATGCGTTATGCGTTATGCGTTATGCGTTATGCGTTATGCGTTATGCGTTATGAGAAATGCGTGATCCGTTATGCGTTATGCGTTATGAGTAATGCGTGATCCGTTATGCGTTATGCGTTATGCGTTATGCGTTATGCGTTATGCGTTATGCGTTATGCGTTATGCGTTATGCGTTATGCGTTATGAGAAATGCGTGATCCGTTATGCGTTATGCGTTATGAGTAATGCGTGATCCGTTATGCGTTATGCGTTATGCGTTATGCGTTATGCGTTATGCGTTATGCGTTATGCGTTATGCGTTATGCGTTATGCGTTATGCGTGTTCGTTATGCGTTATGCGTTATGAGTAATGCGTGATCCGTTATGCGTTATGCGTTATGCGTTATGCGTTATGCATTATGGGTTATGCGTTATGTGTTATGCGTTATGCGTTATGCGTTATGCGTTATGGGTTATGAGTAATGCGTGACCCGTTATGCGTTATGCTTTTTGCGTTATGAGTTACGCGTAATGCGTTATGCGCTATGGGTCATGCGTTAAGCGTTATGCGTTATGCGTTATGCGTTATGGGTTATGCGTTATGTGTTATGCGTTATGCGTTATGCGTTATGCGTTATGCGTTATGCGTTATGCGTTATGGGTTATCCGTTATGCTATATCCGTTATGCGTTATGCGTTATACGTTATGCGTTATGCGTTATGCTTTATGCGTTATGCGATATGCGTTATGCGTTATGCGTTATGCGTTATGCGTTATGCGTTATGCGTTATGCGTTATGCGTTATGCGTTATGCGTTATGCGTTATGAGTAATGCGTGATCCGTTATGCGTTATGCGTTATGCGTTATGTTTTATGCGTTGTGCGTTATCCGCTATGCGTTATGCGTTTTGCGTTATGCGTTATGCGTTATGCGTTGTGCGTTATGCGTTATGCGTTATAGGTTATGCGTTATGTGTTATGCGTTATGCGTTATGCGTTATGCGTTATGCATTATGCGTTATGCGTTATGCTTTATGCGTTATGCGTTATACGTTATACGTTATGAGTAATGCGTGATCCGTTATGTGTTATGCGTTATGCGTTATGCGTTATGCGTTTTGCGTTATGCGTTATGCCTTATGCGTTATGCGTTATGCGTTATGCGTTATGCGTTATGCGTTATGCGTTATGCGTTATGCGTTATGCGTTATGCGTTATGCGTTATGCGTTATGCGTTATGCGTTATGCGTTATGCGTTATGCGTTATGCGTTATGCGTTATCCGCTATGCGTTATGCGTTTTGCGTTATGCGTTATGCGTTATTCGTTATGCGTAATGCGTTATGCGTTATGCGTTATGCGATTTGCGTTATGCGTTATGCGTTATGCGTTATGCGTTATGCGTTATGCGTTATGCGTTATGCGTTATGCGTTATGCGTTATGCGTTATGCGTTATGCGTTATGCGTTATGCGTTATGCGTTATGCGTTATGCGTTATGCGTTATGCGTTATGCGTTATGCGTTATGCGTTATGCGTTATGCGTTATGCGTTATGCGTTATGCGTTATGAGTGATGCGTGATCCGTTATGCGTTATGCGTTATGCGTTATGCGTTATGCGTGATCCGTTATGCTTATGCGTTATGAGTAATGCGTGATCCGTTATGCGTTATGCGTTATGCGTTATGCGTTATGCGTTATGCGTTATGCATTATGGGTTATGCATTATGTGTTATGCGTTATGCGTTATGCGTTATGGGTTATGAGTAATGCGTGATCCGTTATGCGTTATGCTTTTTGCGTTATGAGTTACGCGTAATGCGTTATGCGCTATGGGTCATGCGTTAAGCGTTATGCGTTATGCGTTGTGCGTTATGCGTTATGGGTTATGCGTTATGTGTTATGCGTTATGCGTTATGCGTTATGCGTTATGCGTTATGCGTTATGGGTTATCCGTTATGCGTTATCCGTTATGCGTTATGCGTTATGCGTTATGCGTTATGCGTTATGCGTTATGCTTTATGCGTAATGCGATATGCGTTATGCGTTATGCGTTATGCGTTATGCGTTATGCGTTATGCGTTATGCGTTATGCGTTATGCGTTATGCGTAATGCGTTATGCGTTATGCGTTATGCGTTATGTGTTATGCGTTGTGCGTTATCCGCTATGCGTTATGCGTTTTGCGTTATGCGTTATGCGTTATGCGTTATGCGTTGTGCGTTATGCGTTATGCGTTATAGGTTATGCGTTATGTGTTATGCGTTATGCGTTATGCGTTATGCGTTATGCATTATGCGTTATGCGTTATGCTTTATGCGTTATGCGTTATGAGTAATGCGTGATCCGTTATGTGTTATGCGTTATGCGTTATGCGTTATGCGTTTTGCGTTATGCGTTATGCGATATGCGTTATGCGTTATGCGTTATGAGAAATGCGTGATCCGTTATACGTTATGCGTTATGCGTTATGGGTTATCCGTTATGCGTTATCCGTTATGCGTTATGCGTTATGCGTTATGCGTTATGCGTTATGCTGTATACGTTATGCGTTATGCGTTATGCGTTATGCGTTATGCGTTATGCGTTATGCGTTATGCGTTATGCGTTATGCGTTATGCGTTATGTGTAATGCGTGATCCGTTATGCGTTATGCGTTATGCGTTATGTTTTATGCGTTGTGCGTTATCCGCTATGCGTTATGCGTTTTGCGTTATGCGTTATGCGTTATGCGTTGTGCGTTATGCGTTATGCGTTATAGGTTATGCGTTATGTGTTATGCGTTATGCGTTATGCGTTATGCTTTATGCGTTATGCGTTATACGTTATGCGTTATGAGTAATGCGTGATCCGTTATGTGTTATGCGTTATGCGTTATGCGTTATGCGTTATGCGTTATGCGTTTTGCGTTATGCGTTATGCCTTATGCGTTATGCGTTATGCGTTATGCGTTATGCGTTATGCGTTATGCGTTATGCGTTATGCGTTATGCGTTATGCGTTATGCGTTATGCGTTATGCGTTATGCGTTATGCGTTATGCGTTATGCGTTATGCGTTATGCGTTATGCGTTATGCGTTATGCGTTATGCGTTATGCGTTATGCGTTATGCGTTATGCGTTATGCGTTATGCGTTATGAGAAATGCGTGATCCGTTATGCGTTATGCGTTATGAGTAATGCGTGATCCGTTATGCGTTATGCGTTATGCGTTATGCGTTATGCGTTATGCGTTATGCGTTATGCGTTATGCGTTATGCGTTATGCGTTATGCGTTATGCGTTATGAGAAATGCGTGATCCGTTATGCGTTATGCGTTATGAGTAATGCGTGATCCGTTATGCGTTATGCGTTATGCGTTATGCGTTATGCGTTATGCGTTATGCGTTATGCGTTATGCGTGTTCGTTATGCGTTATGCGCTATGAGTAATGCGTGATCCGTTATGCGTTATTCGTTATGCGTTATGCGTTATGCGTTATGCGTTATGCGTTATGCGTTATGCGTTATGCGTTATGCGTAATGCGTTATGCGTTATGCGTTATGCGTTATGTGTTATGCGTTGTGCGTTATCCGCTATGCGTTATGCGTTTTGCGTTATGCGTTATGCGTTATGCGTTATGCGTTGTGCGTTATGCGTTATGCGTTATAGGTTATGCGTTATGTGTTATGCGTTATGCGTTATGCGTTATGCGTTATGCATTATGCGTTATGCGTTATGCTTTATGCGTTATGCGTTATGAGTAATGCGTGATCCGTTATGTGTTATGCGTTATGCATTATGCGTTATGCGTTTTGCGTTATGCGTTATGCGTTATGCGTTATGCGTTATGCGTTATGAGAAATGCGTGATCCGTTATGCGTTATGCGTTATGAGTAATGCGTGATCCGTTATGCGTTATGCGTTATGCGTTATGCGTTATGCGTTATGCGTTATGCGTTATGCGTTATGCGTTATGCGATATGCGTTATGCGTTATGCGTTATGCCTTATGCGTTATGCGATTTAGGTTATGCGTTATGCGTTATGCGTTATGCGTTATGCGTTATGTGTCATGCGTTATGCGTTATGCGTTATGCGTTATGCGTTATGCGTTATGCGTTATGCGTTATGCGTTATGCGTTATGCGTTATGCGTTATGCGTTATGTGTTATGGGTTATGCGTTATGCGTTATGCGTTATGCGTTATGCGTTATGCGTTATGCGTTATGCGTTATGCGTTATGCGTTATGCGTTATGCGTTATGCGTTATGCGTTATGCGTTATGCGTTATGCGTTACGCAATATGCGTTATGCGTTATGAGTAATGCGTGATCCGTTATGCGTTATGCGTTATGAGTAATGCTTGATCCGTTACGCGTTATGCGTTATGCGTTATGCGTTATGGGTTATGCGTTATGTGTTATGAGTTATGCGTTATGCGTTATGCGTTATGCGTTATGGGTTATGAGTAATGCGTGATCCGTTATGCGTTATGCTTCATGCGTTATGAGTTACGCGTAATGCGTTATGCGTTATGCGTTATGGGTTATGCGTTATGTGTTATCCGTTATGCGTTATGCGGTATGCGTTATGCATTATGCGTTATGCGTTATGCTTTATGCGTTATGCGTTATGCTTTATGCGTTATGCGTTATGAGTAATGCGTGATCCGTTATGTGTTATGCGTTATGCGTTATGCGTTATGCGTTTTGCGTTATGCGTTATGCGTTATGCGTTATGCGTTATGCGTTATGAGAAATGCGTTATGAGAAATGCGTGATCCGTTATGCGTTATGCGTTATGAGTAATGCGTGATCCGTTATGCGTTATGCGTTATGCGTTATGCGTTATGCGTTATGCGTTATGCGTTATGCGTTATGCGTGTTCGTTATGCGTTATGCGCTATGAGTAATGCGTGATCCGTTATGCGTTATGCGTTATGCGTTATGCGTTATGCGTTATGCGTTATGCGTTATGCGTTATGCGTTATGCGTAATGCGTTATGCGTTATGCGTTATGCGTTATGTGTTATGCGTTGTGCGTTATCCGCTATGCGTTATGCGTTTTGCGTTATGCGTTATGCGTTATGGGTTATGCGTTGTGCGTTATGCGTTATGCGTTATAGGTTATGCGTTATGTGTTATGCGGTATGCGTTATGCGTTATGCGTTATGCATTATGCGTTATGCGTTATGCTTTATGCGTTATGCGTTATGAGTAATGCGTGATCCGTTATGTGTTATGCGTTATGCGTTATGCGTTATGCGTTTTGCGTTATGCGTTATGCGTTATGCGTTATGCGTTATGCGTTATGAGAAATGCGTGATCCGTTATGCGTTATGCGTTATGAGTAATGCGTGATCCGTTATGCGTTATGCGTTATGCGTTATGCGTTATGCGTTATGCGTTATGCGTTATGCGTTATGCGTTATGCGATATGCGTTATGCGTTATGGGTTATGCGTTATGTGTTATCCGTTATGCGTTATGCGGTATGCGTTATGCATTATGCGTTATGCGTTATGCTTTATGCGTTATGCGTTATGCTTTATGCGTTATGCGTTATGAGTAATGCGTGATCCGTTATGTGTTATGCGTTATGCGTTATGCGTTATGCGTTTTGCGTTATGCGTTATGCGTTATGCGTTATGCGTTATGCGTTATGAGAAATGCGTTATGAGAAATGCGTGATCCGTTATGCGTTATGCGTTATGAGTAATGCGTGATCCGTTATGCGTTATGCGTTATGCGTTATGCGTTATGCGTTATGCGTTATGCGTGTTCGTTATGCGTTATGCGCTATGAGTAATGCGTGATCCGTTATGCGTTATGCGTTATGCGTTATGCGTTATGCGTTATGCGTTATGCGTTATGCGTTATGCGTTATGCGTTATGCGTAATGCGTTATGCGTTATGCGTTATGCGTTATGTGTTATGCGTTGTGCGTTATCCGCTATGCGTTATGCGTTTTGCGTTATGCGTTATGCGTTATGCGTTATGCGTTGTGCGTTATGCGTTATGCGTTATAGGTTATGCGTTATGTGTTATGCGTTATGCGTTATGCGTTATGCGTTATGCATTATGCGTTATGCGTTATGCTTTATGCGTTATGCGTTATGAGTAATGCGTGATCCGTTATGTGTTATGCGTTATGCGTTATGCGTTATGCGTTTTGCGTTATGCGTTATGCGTTATGCGTTATGCGTTATGCGTTATGAGAAATGCGTGATCCGTTATGCGTTATGCGTTATGAGTAATGCGTGATCCGTTATGCGTTATGCGTTATGCGTTATGCGTTATGCGTTATGCGTTATGCGTTATGCGTTATGCGATATGCGTTATGCGTTATGCGTTATGCCTTATGCGTTATGCGATTTGCGTTATGCGTTATGCGTTATGCGTTATTCGTTATGCGTTATGTGTCATGCGTTATGCGTTATGCGTTATGCGTTATGCGTTATGCGTTATGCGTTATGCGTTATGCGTTATGCGTTATGCGTTATGCGTTATGTGTTATGGGTTATGCGTTATGCGTTATGCGTTATGCGTTATGCGTTATGCGTTATGCGTTATGCGTTATGCGTTATGCGTTATGCGTTATGCGTTATGCGTTATGCGTTATGCGTTATGCGTTACGCAATATGCGTTATGCGTTATGAGTAATGCGTGATCCGTTATGCGTTATGCGTTATGAGTAATGCTTGATCCGTTACGCGTTATGCGTTATGCGTTATGCGTTATGGGTTATGCGTTATGTGTTATGAGTTATGCGTTATGCGTTATGCGTTATGCGTTATGCGTTATGGGTTATGAGTAATGCGTGATCCGTTATGCGTTATGCTTTATGCGTTATGAGTTACGCGTAATGCGTTATGCGTTATGCGTTATGGGTTATGCGTTATGTGTTATCCGTTATGCGTTATGCGGTATGCGTTATGCGTTATGCTTTACGCGTTGTGCGTTATAAGTAATGCGTGATCCGTTATGTGTTATGCGTTATGCGTTATGCGTTATGCGTTTTGCGTTATGCGTTATGCCTTATGCGTTATGCGTTATGCTTTATGCGTTATGCGTTATGCGTTATGCGTTATGCGTTATGCCGTATGCGTTATGCGTTATGCGATATGCGTTATGCGTTATGCGTTATGTGTTATGCGTTATGCGTTATGCGTTATGCGTTATGCGTTATGCGTTATGCGTTATGCGTTATGCGTTATGCGTTATGCGTTATGCGTTATGAGTAATGCTTGATCCGTTACGCGTTATGCGTTATGCGTTATGCGTTATGCGTTATGCGTTATGCGTTATGCGTTATGCGTTATGCGTTATGCGTTATGCGTTATGCGTTATGCGTAATGCGTTATGCGTTATGCGTTATGCGTTATGTGTTATGCGTTGTGCGTTATCCGCTATGCGTTATGCGTTTTGCGTTATGCGTTATGCGTTATGCGTTATGCGTTGTGCGTTATGCGTTATGCGTTATAGGTTATGCGTTATGTGTTATGCGTTATGCGTTATGCGTTATGCGTTATGCATTATGCGTTATGCGTTATGCTTTATGCGTTATGCGTTATGAGTAATGCGTGATCCGTTATGTGTTATGCGTTATGCGTTATGCGTTATGCGTTTTGCGTTATGCGTTATGCGTTATGCGTTATGCGTTATGCGATATGCGTTATGCGTTATGCGTTATGCGTTATGCGTTATGCGTTATGCGTTATGCGTATTGCGTTATGCGTTATGCGTTATGCGTTATGCGTTATGAGAAATGCGTGATCCGTTATACGTTATGCGTTATGCGTTATGGGTTATCCGTTATGCGTTATCCGTTATGCGTTATGCGTTATGCGTTATGCGTTATGCGTTATGCGTTATGCGTTATGCGTTATGCTATATACGTTATGCGTTATGCGTTATGCGTTATGCGTTATGCGTTATGCGTTATGCGTTATGCGTTATGCGTTATGCGTTATGCGTTATGTGTAATGCGTGATCCGTTATGCGTTATGCGTTATGCGTTATGTTTTATGCGTTGTGCGTTATCCGCTATGCGTTATGCGTTTTGCGTTATGCGTTATGCGTTATGCGTTATAGGTTATGCGTTATGTGTTATGCGTTATGCGTTATGCGTTATGCGTTATGCGTTATGCATTATGCGTTATGCGTTATGCTTTATGCGTTATGCGTTATACGTTATGCGTTATGAGTAATGCGTGATCCGTTATGTGTTATGCGTTATGCGTTATGCGTTATGCGTTTTGCGTTATGCGTTATGCCTTATGCGTTATGCGTTATGCGTTATGCGTTATGCGTTATGCGTTATGCGTTATGCGTTATGCGTTATGCGTTATGCATTATGCGTTATGCGTTATGCTTTATGCGTTATGCGTTATACGTTATGCGTTATGAGTAATGCGTGATCCGTTATGTGTTATGCGTTATGCGTTATGCGTTTTGCGTTATGCGTTATGCCTTATGCGTTATGCGTTATGCGTTATGCGTTATGCGTTATGCGTTATGCGTTATGCGTTATGCGTTATGCGTTATGCGTTATGCGTTATGCGTTTTGCGTTATGCGTTATGCGTTATGCGTTATGCGTTATGAGTAATGCGTGATCCGTTATGTGTTATGCGTTATGCGTTATGCGTTTTGCGTTATGCGTTATGCCTTATGCGTTATGCGTTATGCGTTATGCGTTATGCGTTATGCGTTATGCGTTATGCGTTATGCGTTATGCGTTATGCGTTATGCGTTATGCGTTATGCGTTATGCGTTATGCGTTATGCATTATGCGTTATGCGTTATGCTTTATGCGTTATGCGTTATACGTTATGCGTTATGAGTAATGCGTGATCCGTTATGTGTTATGCGTTATGCGTTATGCGTTTTGCGTTATGCGTTATGCGTTATGCGTTATGCGTTATGCGTTATGCGTTATGCGTTATGCGTTATGCGTTATGCGTTATGCGTTATGCGTTATGCGTTATGCGTTATGCGTTATGCGTTATGCGTTATGCGTTATGAGAAATGCGTGATCCGTTATGCGTTATGCGTTATGAGTAATGCGTGATCCGTTATGCGTTATGCGTTATGCGTTATGCGTTATGCGTTATGCGTTATGCGTTATGCGTTATGCGTTATGCGTTATGAGAAATGCGTGATCCGTTATGCGTTATGCGTTATGAGTAATGCGTGATCCGTTATGCGTTATGCGTTATGCGTTATGCGTTATGCGTTATGCGTTATGCGTTATGCGTTATGCGTGTTCGTTATGCGTTATGCGTTATGAGTAATGCGTGATCCGTTATGCGTTATGCGTTATGCGTTATGCGTTATGCGTTATGCGTTATGCATTATGGGTTATGCGTTATGTGTTATGCGTTATGCGTTATGCGTTATGGGTTATGAGTAATGCGTGACCCGTTATGCGTTATGCTTTTTGCGTTATGAGTTACGCGTAATGCGTTATGCGCTATGGGTCATGCGTTAAGCGTTATGCGTTATGCGTTATGCGTTATGGGTTATGCGTTATGTGTTATGCGTTATGCGTTATGCGTTATGCGTTATGCGTTATGCGTTATGGGTTATCCGTTATGCGTTATCCGTTATGCGTTATGCGTTATGCGTTATGCGTTATGCGTTATGCGTTATGCTTTATGCGTTATGCGATATGCGTTATGAGTTATGCGTTATGCGTTATGCGTTATGCGTTATGCGTTATGCGTTATGCGTTATGCGTTATGCGTTATGCGTTATGCGTTATGAGTAATGCGTGATCCGTTATGCGTTATGCGTTATGCGTTATGTTTTATGCGTTATGCGTTATCCGCTATGCGTTATGCGTTTTGCGTTATGCGTTATGCGTTATGCGTTGTGCGTTATGCGTTATGCGTTATAGGTTATGCGTTATGTGTTATGCGTTATGCGTTATCCGTTATGTGTTATGCGTTATGCGTTATGCGTTATGCGTTATGCTTTATGCGTTATGCGATATGCGTTATGCGTTATGCGTTATGCGTTATGCGTTATGCGTTATGCGTTATGTGTAATGCGTGATCCGTTATGCGTTATGCGTTATGCGTTATGTTTTATGCGTTGTGCGTTATCCGCTATGCGTTATGCGTTTTGCGTTATGCGTTATGCGTTATGCGTTATAGGTTATGCGTTATGTGTTATGCGTTATGCGTTATGCGTTATGCGTTATGCGTTATGCATTATGCGTTATGCGTTATGCTTTATGCGTTATGCGTTATACGTTATGCGTTATGAGTAATGCGTGATCCGTTATGTGTTATGCGTTATGCGTTATGCGTTATGCGTTTTGCGTTATGCGTTATGCCTTATGCGTTATGCGTTATGCGTTATGCGTTATGCGTTATGCGTTATGCGTTATGCGTTATGCGTTATGCGTTATGCGTTATGCATTATGCGTTATGCGTTATGCTTTATGCGTTATGCGTTATACGTTATGCGTTATGAGTAATGCGTGATCCGTTATGTGTTATGCGTTATGCGTTATGCGTTTTGCGTTATGCGTTATGCCTTATGCGTTATGCGTTATGCGTTATGCGTTATGCGTTATGCGTTATGCGTTATGCGTTATGCGTTATGCGTTATGCGTTATGCGTTATGCGTTTTGCGTTATGCGTTATGCGTTATGCGTTATGCGTTATGAGTAATGCGTGATCCGTTATGTGTTATGCGTTATGCGTTATGCGTTTTGCGTTATGCGTTATGCCTTATGCGTTATGCGTTATGCGTTATGCGTTATGCGTTATGCGTTATGCGTTATGCGTTATGCGTTATGCGTTATGCGTTATGCGTTATGCATTATGCGTTATGCGTTATGCTTTATGCGTTATGCGTTATACGTTATGCGTTATGAGTAATGCGTGATCCGTTATGTGTTATGCGTTATGCGTTATGCGTTTTGCGTTATGCGTTATGCGTTATGCGTTATGCGTTATGCGTTATGCGTTATGCGTTATGCGTTATGCGTTATGCGTTATGCGTTATGCGTTATGCGTTATGCGTTATGCGTTTTGCGTTATGCGTTATGCGTTATGCGTTATGCGTTATGAGTAATGCGTGATCCGTTATGTGTTATGCGTTATGCGTTATGCGTTTTGCGTTATGCGTTATGCCTTATGCGTTATGCGTTATGCGTTATGCGTTATGCGTTATGCGTTATGCGTTATGCGTTATGCGTTATGCGTTATGCGTTATGCGTTATGCGTTATGCGTTATGCGTTATGCGTTATGCATTATGCGTTATGCGTTATGCTTTATGCGTTATGCGTTATACGTTATGCGTTATGAGTAATGCGTGATCCGTTATGTGTTATGCGTTATGCGTTATGCGTTTTGCGTTATGCGTTATGCCTTATGCGTTATGCGTTATGCGTTATGCGTTATGCGTTATGCGTTATGCGTTATGCGTTATGCGTTATGCGTTATGCGTTATGCGTTATGCGTTTTGCGTTATGCGTTATGCGTTATGCGTTATGCGTTATGAGTAATGCGTGATCCGTTATGTGTTATGCGTTATGCGTTATGCGTTTTGCGTTATGCGTTATGCCTTATGCGTTATGCGTTATGCGTTATGCGTTATGCGTTATGCGTTATGCGTTATGCGTTATGCGTTATGCGTTATGCGTTATGCGTTATGCATTATGCGTTATGCGTTATGCTTTATGCGTTATGCGTTATACGTTATGCGTTATGAGTAATGCGTGATCCGTTATGTGTTATGCGTTATGCGTTATGCGTTTTGCGTTATGCGTTATGCCTTATGCGTTATGCGTTATGCGTTATGCGTTATGCGTTATGCGTTATGCGTTATGAGTAATGCGTGATCCGTTATGTGTTATGCGTTATGCGTTATGCGTTTTGCGTTATGCGTTATGCCTTATGCGTTATGCGTTATGCGTTATGCGTTATGCGTTATGCGTTATGCGTTATGCGTTATGCGTTATGCGTTATGCGTTATGCGTTATGCGTTTTGCGTTATGCGTTATGCGTTATGCGTTATGCGTTATGAGTAATGCGTGATCCGTTATGTGTTATGCGTTATGCGTTATGCGTTTTGCGTTATGCGTTATGCCTTATGCGTTATGCGTTATGCGTTATGCGTTATGCGTTATGCGTTATGCGTTATGCGTTATGCGTTATGCGTTATGCGTTATGCGTTATGCATTATGCGTTATGCGTTATGCTTTATGCGTTATGCGTTATACGTTATGCGTTATGAGTAATGCGTGATCCGTTATGTGTTATGCGTTATGCGTTATGCGTTTTGCGTTATGCGTTATGCCTTATGCGTTATGCGTTATGCGTTATGCGTTATGCGTTATGCGTTATGCGTTATGCGTTATGCGTTATGCGTTATGCGTTATGCGTTATGCGTTTTGCGTTATGCGTTATGCGTTATGCGTTATGCGTTATGAGTAATGCGTTATGAGAAATGCGTGATCCGTTATGCGTTATGCGTTATGAGTAATGCGTGATCCGTTATGCGTTATGCGTTATGCGTTATGCGTTATGCGTTATGCGTTATGCGTTATGCGTTATGCGTTATGCGTTATGAGAAATGCGTGATCCGTTATGCGTTATGCGTTATGAGTAATGCGTGATCCGTTATGCGTTATGCGTTATGCGTTATGCGTTATGCGTTATGCGTTATGCGTTATGCGTGTTCGTTATGCGTTATGCGTTATGAGTAATGCGTGATCCGTTATGCGTTATGCGTTATGCGTTATGCGTTATGCGTTATGCGTTATGCGTTATGGGTTATGCGTTATGTGTTATGCGTTATGCGTTATGCGTTATGGGTTATGAGTAATGCGTGACCCGTTATGCGTTATGCTTTTTGCGTTATGAGTTACGCGTAATGCGTTATGCGCTATGGGTCATGCGTTAAGCGTTATGCGTTATGCGTTATGCGTTATGGGTTATGCGTTATGTGTTATGCGTTATGCGTTATGCGTTATGCGTTATGCGTTATGCGTTATGGGTTATCCGTTATGCGTTATCCGTTATGCGTTATGCGTTATGCGTTATGCGTTATGCGTTATGCGTTATGCTTTATGCGTTATGCGATATGCGTTATGAGTTATGCGTTATGCGTTATGCGTTATGCGTTATGCGTTATGCGTTATGCGTTATGCGTTATGCGTTATGCGTTATGCGTTATGAGTAATGCGTGATCCGTTATGCGTTATGCGTTATGCGTTATGTTTTATGCGTTATGCGTTATCCGCTATGCGTTATGCGTTTTGCGTTATGCGTTATGCGTTATGCGTTGTGCGTTATGCGTTATGCGTTATAGGTTATGCGTTATGTGTTATGCGTTATGCGTTATCCGTTATGTGTTATGCGTTATGCGTTATGCGTTATGCGTTATGCTTTATGCGTTATGCGATATGCGTTATGCGTTATGCGTTATGCGTTATGCGTTATGCGTTATGCGTTATGCGTTATGCGTTATGCGTTATGCGTTATGCGTTATGCGTTATGCGTTATGCGTTATGCGTTATGCGTTATGCGTTATGCGTTATGCGTTATGCGTTATGAGTGATGCGTGATCCGTTATGCGTTATGTGTTATGCGTTATGCGTTATGCGTGATCCGTTATGCGTTATGCGTTATGAGTAATGCGTGATCCGTTATGCGTTATGCGTTATGCGTTATGCGTTATGCGTTATGCATTATGGGTTATGCATTATGTGTTATGCGTTATGCGTTATGCGTTATGGGTTATGAGTAATGCGTGACCCGTTATGCGTTATGCTTTTTGCGTTATGAGTTACGCGTAATGCGTTATGCGCTATGGGTCATGCGTTAAGCGTTATGCGTTATGCGTTATGCGTTATGCGTTATGGGTTATGCGTTATGTGTTATGCGTTATGCGTTATGCGTTATGCGTTATGCGTTATGGGTTATCCGTTATGCGTTATCCGTTATGCGTTATGCGTTATGCGTTATGCGTTATGCGTTATGCTTTATGCGTAATGCGATATGCGTTATGCGTTATGCGTTATGCGTTATGCGTTATGCGTTATGCGTTATGCGTTATGCGTAATGCGTTACGCGTTATGCGTTATGCGTTATGTGTTATGCGTTGTGCGTTATCCGCTATGCGTTATGCGTTTTGCGTTATGCGTTAATGCGTTATGCGTTGTGCGTTATGCGTTATGCGTTATAGGTTATGCGTTATGTGTTATGCGTTATGCGTTATGCGTTATGCGTTATGCGTTATGCATTATGCGTTATGCGTTATGCTTTATGCGTTATGCGTTATGAGTAATGCGTGATCCGTTATGTGTTATGCGTTATGCGTTATGCGTTATGCGTTTTGCGTTATGCGTTATGCGTTATGCGTTATGCGTTATGCGTTATGAGAAATGCGTGATCCGTTATGCGTTATGCGTTATGAGTAATGCGTGATCCGTTATGCGTTATGCGTTATGCGTTATGCCTTATGCGTTATGCGATTTGCGTTATGCGTTATGCGTTATGCGTTATGCGTTATGCGTTATGTGTTATGCGTTATGCGTTATGCGTTATGCGTTATGCGTTATGCGTTATGCGTTATGCGTTATGCGTTATGCGTTATGCGTTATGCGTTATGTGTTATGGGTTATGCGTTATGCGTTATGCGTTATGCGTTATGCGTTATGCGTTATGCGTTATGCTTTATGCGTTATGCGTTATGAGTAATGCGTGATCCGTTATGTGTTATGCGTTATGCGTTATGCGTTATGCGTTTTGCGTTATGCGTTATGCGTTATGGGTTATGCGTTATGCGTTATGCGTTATGCGTTATGCGTTATGCGTTATGCGTTATGCGTTATGCGTTATGCGTTATGCGTTATGCGTTATGCGTTATGCGTTATGCGTTATGCGTTATGCGTTATGCGTTATGAGAAATGCGTGATCCGTTATGCGTTATGCGTTATGAGTAATGCGTGATCCGTTATGCGTTATGCGTTATGCGTTATGCGTTATGCGTTATGCGTTATGCGTTATGGGTTATGCGTTATTTGTTATGCGTTATGCGTTATGCGTTATGCGTTATGCGTTATGCGTTATGCGTTATGCGTTATGAGAAATGCGTGATCCGTTATGCGTTATGCGTTATGAGTAATGCGTGATCCGTTATGCGTTATGCGTTATGCGTTATGCGTTATGCGTTATGCGTTATGCGTTATGGGTTATGCGTTATTTGTTATGAGTTATGCGTTATGCGTTATGCGTTATGCGTTATGGGTTATGCGTTATGCGATATGCGTTATGCGTTATGCGTTATGCCTTATGCGTTATGCGTTATGCGTTATGCGTTATGCGTTATGCGTTATGCGTTATGCCTTATGCGTTATGCGATTTGCGTTATGCGTTATGCGTTATGCGTTATGCGTTATGCGTTATGTGTTATGCGTTATGCGTTATGCGTTATGCGTTATGCGTTATGCGTTATGCGTTATGCGTTATGCGTTATGCGTTATGCGTTATGCGTTATGCGTTATGTGTTATGGGTTATGCGTTATGCGTTATGCGTTATGCGTTATGCGTTATGCGTTATGCGTTATGCGTTATGCGTTATGCGTTATGCGTTGTGCGTTATGCGTTATGCGTTATAGGTTATGCGTTATGTGTTATGCGTTATGCGTTATGCGTTATGCGTTATGCATTATGCGTTATGCGTTATGCGTTATGCTTTATGCGTTATGCGTTATGAGTAATCCGTGATCCGTTATGCGTTATGCGTTATGCGTTATGCGTTATGCGTTTTGCGTTATGCGTTATGCGTTATGGATTATGCGTTATGCGTTATGCGTTATGCGTTATGCGTTATGCGTTATGCGTTATGCGTTATGCGTTATGCGTTATGCGTTATGCGTTATGCGTTATGCGTTATGCGTTATGCGTTATGCGTTATGCGTTATGAGAAATGCGTGATCCGTTATGCGTTATGCGTTATGAGTAATGCGTGATCCGTTATGCGTTATGCGTTATGCGTTATGCGTTATGCGTTATGCGTTATGCGTTATGCGTTATGCGTTATGCGTTATTTGTTATGCGTTACGCGTTATGCGTTATGCGTTATGCGTTATGCGTTATGCGTTATGCGTTATGCGTTATGCGTTATGCGTTATGCGTTATGCGTTATGCGTTATGCGTTATGCGTTATGCGTTATGCGTTATGCGTTATGCGTTATGGGTTATGAGTAATGCGTGATCCGTTATGCGTTATGCTTTATGCGTTATGAGTTACGCGTAATGCGTTATGCGTTATGCGTTATGGGTTATGAGTAATGCGTGATCCGTTATGTGTTATGCGTTATGCGTTATGCGTTATGCGTTTTGCGTTATGCGTTATGCCTTATGCGTTATGCGTTATGCGTTATGCGTTATGCGTTATGCGTTATGCGTTATGCGTTATGCGTTATGCGTTATGCGTTATGCGTTATGCGTTATGCGTTATGCGTTATGCGTTATGCGTTATGCGTTATGCGTTATGCGTTATGCGTTATGCGTTATGCGTTATGCGTTATCCGCTATGCGATATGCGTTTTGCGTTATGCGTTATGCGTTATACGTTATGCGTAATGCGTTATGCGTTATGCGTTATGCGATTTGCGTTATGCGTTATGCGTTATGCGTTATGCGTTATGCGTTATGCGTTATGCGTTATGCGTTATGCGTTATGCGTTATGCGGTTTGCGTTATGCGTTATGCGTTATGCGTTATGCGTTATGCGTTATGCGTTATGCGTTATGCGTTATGCGTTATGCGTTATGCGTTATGCGTTATGCGTTATGAGTGATGCGTGATCCGTTATGCGTTATGCGTTATGCGTTATGCGTTATGCGTTATGCGTGATCCGTTATGCTTATGCGTTATGAGTAATGCGTGATCCGTTATGCGTTATGCGTTATGCGTTATGCGTTATGCGTTATGCGTTATGCGTTATGCGTTATGCATTATGGGTTATGCATTATGTGTTATGCGTTATGCGTTATGCGTTATGCGTTATGGGTTATGAGTAATGCGTGACCCGTTATGCGTTATGCTTTTTGCGTTATGAGTTACGCGTAATGCGTTATGCGCTATGGGTCATGCGTTAAGCGTTATGCGTTATGCGTTATGCGTTATGCGTTATGGGTTATGCGTTATGTGTTATGCGTTATGCGTTATGCGTTATGCGTTATGCGTTATGGGTTATCCGTTATGCGTTATCCGTTATGCGTTATGCGTTATGCGTTATGCGTTATGCGTTATGCGTTATGCGTTATGCGTTATGCGTTATGTGTTATGCGTTATGCGTTATGCGTTATGCGTTATGCGTTATGCGTTATGCGTTATGCGTTATGCGTTATGCGTTATGCGTTATGCGTTATGCGTTATGCGTTATGTGTTATGGGTTATGCGTTATGCGTTATGCGTTATGCGTTATGCGTTATGCGTTATGCGTTATGCGTTATGCGTTATGCGTTATGCGTTGTGCGTTATGCGTTATGCGTTATAGGTTATGCGTTATGTGTTATGCGTTATGCGTTATGCGTTATGCGTTATGCATTATGCGTTATGCGTTATGCGTTATGCTTTATGCGTTATGCGTTATGAGTAATGCGTGATCCGTTATGCGTTATGCGTTATGCGTTATGCGTTATGCGTTGTGCTTTATGCGTTATGCGTTATGGATTATGCGTTATGCGTTATGCGTTATGCGTTATGCGTTATGCGATATGCGTTATGCGTTATGCGTTATGCGTTATGCGTTATGCGTTATGCGTTATGCGTTATGCGTTATGCGTTATGCGTTATGCGTTATGAGAAATGCGTGATCCGTTATGCGTTATGCGTTATGAGTAATGCGTGATCCGTTATGCGTTATGCGTTATGCGTTATGCGTTATGCGTTATGCGTTATGCGTTATGCGTTATGGGTTATGCGTTATTTGTTATGCGTTACGCGTTATGCGTTATGCGTTATGCGTTATGCGTTATGCGTTATGCGTTATGCGTTATGCGTTATGCGTTATGCGTTATGAGAAATGCGTGATCCGTTATGCGTTATGCGTTATGAGTAATGCGTGATCCGTTATGCGTTATGCGTTATGCGTTATGCGTTATGCGTTATGCGTTATGGGTTATGCGTTATTTGTTATGCGTTATGCGTTATGCGTTATGCGTTATGCGTTATGCGTTATGCGTTATGCGTTATGCGTTATGAGAAATGCGTGATCCGTTATGCGTTATGCGTTATGAGTAATGCGTGATCCGTTATGCGTTATGCGTTATGCGTTATGCGTTATGCGTTATGCGTTATGCGTTATGGGTTATGCGTTATTTGTTATGAGTTATGCGTTATGCGTTATGCGTTATGCGTTATGGGTTATGCGTTATGCGATATGCGTTATGCGTTATGCGTTATGCCTTATGCGTTATGCGATTTGCGTTATGCGTTATGCGTTATGCGTTATGCGTTATGCCTTATGCGTTATGCGATTTGCGTTATGCGTTATGCGTTATGCGTTATGCGTTATGCGTTATGTGTTATGCGTTATGCGTTATGCGTTATGCGTTATGCGTTATGCGTTATGCGTTATGCGTTATGCGTTATGCGTTATGCGTTATGCGTTATGCGTTATGTGTTATGGGTTATGCGTTATGCGTTATGCGTTATGCGTTATGCGTTATGCGTTATGCGTTATGCGTTATGCGTTATGCGTTATGCGTTGTGCGTTATGCGTTATGCGTTATAGGTTATGCGTTATGTGTTATGCGTTATGCGTTATGCGTTATGCGTTATGCATTATGCGTTATGCGTTATGCGTTATGCTTTATGCGTTATGCGTTATGAGTAATGCGTGATCCGTTATGTGTTATGCGTTATGCGTTATGCGTTATGCGTTTTGCGTTATGCGTTATGCGTTATGGATTATGCGTTATGCGTTATGCGTTATGCGTTATGCGTTATGCGTTATGCGTTATGCGTTATGCGTTATGCGTTATGCGTTATGAGTTATGCGTTATGCGTTATGCGTTATGCGTTATGCGTTATGCGTTATGAGAAATGCGTGATCCGTTATGCGTTATGCGTTATGAGTAATGCGTGATCCGTTATGCGTTATGCGTTATGCGTTATGCGTTATGCGTTATGCGTTATGCGTTATGCGTTATGGGTTATGCGTTATTTGTTATGCGTTACGCGTTATGCGTTATGCGTTATGCGTTATGCGTTATGCGTTATGCGTTATGCGTTATGCGTTATGCGTTATGCGTTATGCGTTATGCGTTATGCGTTATGCGTTATGCGTTATGCGTTATGCGTTATGGGTTATGAGTAATGCGTGATCCGTTATGCGTTATGCTTTATGCGTTATGAGTTACGCGTAATGCGTTATGCGTTATGCGTTATGGGTTATGAGTAATGCGTGATCCGTTATGTGTTATGCGTTATGCGTTATGCGTTATGCGTTTTGCGTTATGCGTTATGCCTTATGCGTTATGCGTTATGCGTTATGCGTTATGCGTTATGCGTTATGCGTTATGCGTTATGCGTTATGCGTTATGCGTTATGCGTTATGCGTTATGCGTTATGCGTTATGCGTTATGCGTTATGCGTTATGCGTTATGCGTTATGCGTTATGCGTTATGCGTTATGCGTTATCCGCTATGCGATATGCGTTTTGCGTTATGCGTTATGCGTTATACGTTATGCGTAATGCGTTATGCGTTATGCGTTATGCGATTTGCGTTATGCGTTATGCGTTATGCGTTATGCGTTATGCGTTATGCGTTATGCGTTATGCGTTATGCGTTATGCGTTATGCGTTATGCGTTATGCGTTATGCTTATGCGTTATGAGTAATGCGTGATCCGTTATGCGTTATGCGTTATGCGTTATGCGTTATGCGTTATGCGTTATGCGTTATGCGTTATGCGGTTTGCGTTATGCGTTATGCGTTATGCGTTATGCGTTATGCGTTATGCGTTATGCGTTATGCGTTATGCGTTATGCGTTATGCGTTATGCGTTATGCGTTATGAGTGATGCGTGATCCGTTATGCGTTATGCGTTATGCGTTATGCGTTATGCGTTATGCGTGATCCGTTATGCTTATGCGTTATGAGTAATGCGTGATCCGTTATGCGTTATGCGTTATGCGTTATGCGTTATGCGTTATGCGTTATGCGTTATGCGTTATGCATTATGGGTTATGCATTATGTGTTATGCGTTATGCGTTATGCGTTATGCGTTATGGGTTATGAGTAATGCGTGACCCGTTATGCGTTATGCTTTTTGCGTTATGAGTTACGCGTAATGCGTTATGCGCTATGGGTCATGCGTTAAGCGTTATGCGTTATGCGTTATGCGTTATGCGTTATGGGTTATGCGTTATGTGTTATGCGTTATGCGTTATGCGTTATGCGTTATGCGTTATGGGTTATCCGTTATGCGTTATCCGTTATGCGTTATGCGTTATGCGTTATGCGTTATGCGTTATGCGTTATGCGTTATGCGTTATGCGTTATGTGTTATGCGTTATGCGTTATGCGTTATGCGTTATGCGTTATGCGTTATGCGTTATGCGTTATGCGTTATGCGTTATGCGTTATGCGTTATGCGTTATGCGTTATGTGTTATGGGTTATGCGTTATGCGTTATGCGTTATGCGTTATGCGTTATGCGTTATGCGTTATGCGTTATGCGTTATGCGTTATGCGTTGTGCGTTATGCGTTATGCGTTATAGGTTATGCGTTATGTGTTATGCGTTATGCGTTATGCGTTATGCGTTATGCATTATGCGTTATGCGTTATGCGTTATGCTTTATGCGTTATGCGTTATGAGTAATGCGTGATCCGTTATGTGTTATGCGTTATGCGTTATGCGTTATGCGTTTTGCGTTATGCGTTATGCGTTATGGATTATGCGTTATGCGTTATGCGTTATGCGTTATGCGTTATGCGATATGCGTTATGCGTTATGCGTTATGCGTTATGCGTTATGCGTTATGCGTTATGCGTTATGCGTTATGCGTTATGCGTTATGAGAAATGCGTGATCCGTTATGCGTTATGCGTTATGAGTAATGCGTGATCCGTTATGCGTTATGCGTTATGCGTTATGCGTTATGCGTTATGCGTTATGCGTTATGCGTTATGGGTTATGCGTTATTTGTTATGCGTTACGCGTTATGCGTTATGCGTTATGCGTTATGCGTTATGCGTTATGCGTTATGCGTTATGCGTTATGCGTTATGCGTTATGAGAAATGCGTGATCCGTTATGCGTTATGCGTTATGAGTAATGCGTGATCCGTTATGCGTTATGCGTTATGCGTTATGCGTTATGCGTTATGCGTTATGGGTTATGCGTTATTTGTTATGCGTTATGCGTTATGCGTTATGCGTTATGCGTTATGCGTTATGCGTTATGCGTTATGCGTTATGAGAAATGCGTGATCCGTTATGCGTTATGCGTTATGAGTAATGCGTGATCCGTTATGCGTTATGCGTTATGCGTTATGCGTTATGCGTTATGCGTTATGCGTTATGGGTTATGCGTTATTTGTTATGAGTTATGCGTTATGCGTTATGCGTTATGCGTTATGGGTTATGCGTTATGCGTTATGCGTTATGCGTTATGCGTTATGCGTTATGCGTTATGCGATTTGCGTTATGCGTTATGCGTTATGCGTTATGCGTTATGCCTTATGCGTTATGCGATTTGCGTTATGCGTTATGCGTTATGCGTTATGCGTTATGCGTTATGTGTTATGCGTTATGCGTTATGCGTTATGCGTTATGCGTTATGCGTTATGCGTTATGCGTTATGCGTTATGCGTTATGCGTTATGCGTTATGCGTTATGTGTTATGGGTTATGCGTTATGCGTTATGCGTTATGCGTTATGCGTTATGCGTTATGCGTTATGCGTTATGCGTTATGCGTTATGCGTTGTGCGTTATGCGTTATGCGTTATAGGTTATGCGTTATGTGTTATGCGTTATGCGTTATGCGTTATGCGTTATGCATTATGCGTTATGCGTTATGCGTTATGCTTTATGCGTTATGCGTTATGAGTAATGCGTGATCCGTTATGTGTTATGCGTTATGCGTTATGCGTTATGCGTTTTGCGTTATGCGTTATGCGTTATGGATTATGCGTTATGCGTTATGCGTTATGCGTTATGCGTTATGCGTTATGCGTTATGCGTTATGCGTTATGCGTTATGCGTTATGCGTTATGCGTTATGCGTTATGCGTTATGCGTTATGCGTTATGCGTTATGAGAAATGCGTGATCCGTTATGCGTTATGCGTTATGAGTAATGCGTGATCCGTTATGCGTTATGCGTTATGCGTTATGCGTTATGCGTTATGCGTTATGCGTTATGCGTTATGCGTTATGCGTTATTTGTTATGCGTTACGCGTTATGCGTTATGCGTTATGCGTTATGCGTTATGCGTTATGCGTTATGCGTTATGCGTTATGCGTTATGCGTTATGCGTTATGCGTTATGCGTTATGCGTTATGCGTTATGCGTTATGCGTTATGGGTTATGAGTAATGCGTGATCCGTTATGCGTTATGCTTTATGCGTTATGAGTTACGCGTAATGCGTTATGCGTTATGCGTTATGGGTTATGAGTAATGCGTGATCCGTTATGTGTTATGCGTTATGCGTTATGCGTTATGCGTTTTGCGTTATGCGTTATGCCTTATGCGTTATGCGTTATGCGTTATGCGTTATGCGTTATGCGTTATGCGTTATGCGTTATGCGTTATGCGTTATGCGTTATGCGTTATGCGTTATGCGTTATGCGTTTTGCGTTATGCGTTATGCGTTATGCGTTATGCGTTATGCGTTATGCGTTATGCGTTATGCGTTATGCGTTATCCGCTATGCGATATGCGTTTTGCGTTATGCGTTATGCGTTATACGTTATGCGTAATGCGTTATGCGTTATGCGTTATGCGATTTGCGTTATGCGTTATGCGTTATGCGTTATGCGTTATGCGTTATGCGTTATGCGTTATGCGTTATGCGTTATGCGTTATGCGTTATGCGTTATGCGTTATGCGTTATGCGTTATGCGTTATGCGTTATGCGTTATGCGTTATGCGTTATGCGTTATGCGTTATGCGTTATGCGTTATGAGTGATGCGTGATCCGTTATGCGTTATGCGTTATGCGTTATGCGTTATGCGTTATGCGTGATCCGTTATGCTTATGCGTTATGAGTAATGCGTGATCCGTTATGCGTTATGCGTTATGCGTTATGCGTTATGCGTTATGCGTTATGCGTTATGCGTTATGCATTATGGGTTATGCATTATGTGTTATGCGTTATGCGTTATGCGTTATGCGTTATGGGTTATGAGTAATGCGTGACCCGTTATGCGTTATGCTTTTTGCGTTATGAGTTACGCGTAATGCGTTATGCGCTATGGGTCATGCGTTAAGCGTTATGCGTTATGCGTTATGCGTTATGCGTTATGGGTTATGCGTTATGTGTTATGCGTTATGCGTTATGCGTTATGCGTTATGCGTTATGGGTTATCCGTTATGCGTTATCCGTTATGCGTTATGCGTTATGCGTTATGCGTTATGCGTTATGCGTTATGCTTTATGCGTAATGCGATATGCGTTATGCGTTATGCGTTATGCGTTATGCGTTATGCGTTATGCGTTATGCGTTATGCGTTATGCGTAATGCGTTATGCGTTATGCGTTATGCGTTATGTGTTATGCGTTGTGCGTTATCCGCTATGCGTTATGCGTTTTGCGTTATGCGTTATGCGTTATGCGTTATGCGTTATGCGTTGTGCGTTATGCGTTATGCGTTATAGGTTATGCGTTATGTGTTATGCGTTATGCGTTATGCGTTATGCGTTATGCGTTATGCATTATGCGTTATGCGTTATGCTTTATGCGTTATGCGTTATGAGTAATGCGTGATCCGTTATGTGTTATGCGTTATGCGTTATGCGTTATGCGTTTTGCGTTATGCGTTATGCGTTATGCGTTATGCGTTATGCGTTATGAGAAATGCGTGATCCGTTATACGTTATGCGTTATGCGTTATGGGTTATCCGTTATGCGTTATCCGTTATGCGTTATGCGTTATGCGTTTTGCGTTATGCGTTATGCGTTATGGGTTATGCGTTATGCGTTATGCGTTATGCGTTATGCGTTATGCGTTATGCGTTATGCGTTATGCGTTATGCGTTATGCGTTATGCGTTATGCGTTATGCGTTATGCGTTATGCGTTATGCGTTATGCGTTATGCGTTATGAGAAATGCGTGATCCGTTATGCGTTATGCGTTATGCGTTATGAGTAATGCGTGATCCGTTATGCGTTATGCGTTATGCGTTATGCGTTATGCGTTATGCGTTATGCGTTATGCGTTATGCGTTATGCGTTATGCGTTATGGGTTATACGTTATTTGTTATGCGTTATGCGTTATGCGTTATGCGTTATGCGTTATGCGTTATGCGTTATGCGTTATGCGTTATGCGTTATGCGTTATGCGTTATGCGTTATGCGTTATGCGTTATGCGATATGCGTTATGCGTTATGCGTTATGCGTTATGCGTTATGTGTTATGCGTTATGCGTTATGCGTTATGCGTTATGCGTTATGCGTTATGCGTTATGCGTTATGAGTAATGCGTGATCCGTTATGCGTTATGCGTTATGCGTTATGCGTTATGCGTTATGTGTTATGCGTTGTGAGTTATCCGCTATGCGTTATGCGTTTTGCGTTATGCGTTATGCGTTATGCGTTGTGCGTTATGCGTTATGCGTTATGCGTTATAGGTTATGCGTTATGTGTCATGCGTTATGCGTTATGCGTTATGCGTTATACGTTATGCATTATGCGTTATGCGTTATGCTTTATGCGTTATGCGTTATAAGTAATGCGTGATCCGTTATGTGTTATGCGTTATGCGTTATGCGTTATGTGTTATGCGTTGTGCGTTATCCGCTATGCGTTATGCGTTTTGCGTTATGCGTTATGCGTTATGCGTTGTGCGTTATGCGTTATGCGTTATGCGTTATGCGTTATGCGTTATGCGTTATGCGTTATGCGTTATGCGTTATGCGTAATGCGTTATGCGTTATGCGTTATGCGTTATGCGTTATGTGTTATGCGTTGTGCGTTACCCGCTTTGCGTTATGCGTTTTGCGTTATGCGTTATGCGTTATGCGTTATAGGTTATGCGTTATGTGTTATGCGTTATGCGTTATGCGTTATGCGTTATGCATTATGCGTTATGCGTTATGCTTTATGCGTTATGCGTTATGAGTAATGCGTGATCCGTTATGTGTTATGCGTTATGCGTTATGCGTTATGCGTTTTGCGTTATGCGTTATGCGTTATGCGTTATGCGTTATGCGTTATGCGTTCTGCGTTATGCGTTATGCGTTATGCGTTATGCGTTATGCGTTATGCGTTATGCGTTATGCGTTATGCGTTATGCGTTATGCGTTATGCGTTATGCGTTATGCGTTATGCGTTATGAGAAATGCGTGATCCGTTATGCGTTATGCGTTATGAGTAATGCGTGATCCGTTATGCGTTATGCGTTATGCGTTATGCGTTATGCGTTATGCGTTATGCGTTATGCGTTATGCGTTATGGGTTATGCGTTATTTGTTATGCGTTATGCGTTATGCGTTATGCGTTATGCGTTATGCGTTATGCGTTATGCGTTATGCGTTATGCGTTATGCGTTATGCGTTATGCGTTATGCGTTATGCGTTATGCGTTATGCGTTATGCGATATGCGTTATGCGTTATGCGTTATGCGTTATGCGTTATGTGTTATGCGTTATGCGTTATGCGTTATGCGTTATGCGTTATGCGTTATGCGTTATGCGTTATGCGTTATGCGTTATGCGTTATGAGTAATGCGTGATCCGTTATGCGTTATGCGTTATGCGTTATGCGTTATGCGTTATGCGTTATGTGTTATGCGTTGTGAGTTATCCGCTATGCGTTATGCGTTTTGCGTTATGCGTTATGCGTTATGCGTTGTGCGTTATGCGTTATGCGTTATGCTGTATACGTTATGCGTTATGCGTTATGCGTTATGCGTTATGCGTTATGCGTTATGCGTTATGCGTTATGCGTTATGCGTTATGCGTTATGTGTAATGCGTGATCCGTTATGCGTTATGCGTTATGTTTTATGCGTTATGCGTTATGCGTTATGCGTTTTGCGTTATGCGTTATGCGTTATGGGTTATGCGTTATGCGTTATGCGATATGTGTTATGCGTTATGCGTTATGCGTTATGCGTTATGCGTTATGCGTTATGCGTTATGCGTTATGCGTTATGCGTTATGCGTTATGCGTTATGCGTTATGAGAAATGCGTGATCCGTTATGCGTTATGCGTTATGAGTAATGCGTGATCCGTTATGCGTTATGCGTTATGCGTTATGCGTTATGCGTTATGCGTTATGCGTTATGCGTTATGGGTTATGCGTTATTTGTTATGCGTTATGCGTTATGCGTTATGCGTTATGCGTTATGCGTTATGCGTTATGCGTTATGCGTTATGCGTTATGCGTTATGCGTTATGCGTTATGCGTTATGCGTTATGCGTTATGCGTTATGGGTTATGAGTAATGCGTGATCCGTTATGCGTTATGCTTTATGCGTTATGAGTTACGCGTAATGCGTTATGCGTTATGCGTTATGGGTTATGCGTTATGTGTTATGAGTTATGCGTTATGCGTTATGCGTTATGCGTTATGCGTTATGCGTTATGCGTTATGGGTTATGCGTTATGCAATATGCGTTATGCGTTATGCGTTATGCCTTATGCGTTATGGGATTTGCGTTATGCGTTATGCGTTATGCGTTATGCGTTATGTGTTATGCGTTATGCGTTATGCGGTATGCGTTATGCGTTATGCGTTATGCATTATGCGTTATGCGTTATGCGTTATGCGTTATGCGTTATGCGTTATGTGTTATGGGTTATGCGTTATGCGTTATGCGTTATGCGATATGTGTTATGCGTTATGCGTTATGCGTTATGCGTTATGCGTTATGCGTTATGCGTTATGCGTTATGCGTTATGCGTTATGCGTTATGCGTTATGCGTTATGCGTTATGAGAAATGCGTGATCCGTTATGCGTTATGCGTTATGAGTAATGCGTGATCCGTTATGCGTTATGCGTTATGCGTTATGCGTTATGCGTTATGCGTTATGCGTTATGCGTTATGGGTTATGCGTTATTTGTTATGCGTTATGCGTTATGCGTTATGCGTTATGCGTTATGCGTTATGCGTTATGCGTTATGCGTTATGCGTTATGCGTTATGCGTTATGCGTTATGCGTTATGCGTTATGCGTTATGCGTTATGCGTTATGGGTTATGAGTAATGCGTGATCCGTTATGCGTTATGCTTTATGCGTTATGAGTTACGCGTAATGCGTTATGCGTTATGCGTTATGGGTTATGCGTTATGTGTTATGAGTTATGCGTTATGCGTTATGCGTTATGCGTTATGCGTTATGCGTTATGCGTTATGCGTTATGGGTTATGCGTTATGCAATATGCGTTATGCGTTATGCGTTATGCCTTATGCGTTATGGGATTTGCGTTATGCGTTATGCGTTATGCGTTATGCGTTATGTGTTATGCGTTATGCGTTATGCGGTATGCGTTATGCGTTATGCGTTATGCATTATGCGTTATGCGTTATGCGTTATGCGTTATGCGTTATGCGTTATGTGTTATGGGTTATGCGTTATGCGTTATGCGTTATGCGTTATGCGTTATGCGTTATGCGTTATGCGTTATGCGTTATGCGTTATGCGTTATGCGTTACGCAATATGCGTTATGCGTTATGCGTTATGCCTTATGCGTTATGCGTTATGCGTTATGCGTTATGCGTTATGCGTGATCCGTTATGCGTTATGCGTTATGAGTAATGCGTGATCCGTTATGCGTTTTGCGTTATGCGTTATGCGTTATGCGTTATGCGTTATGCGTTATGCGTTATGGGTTATGCGTTATGTGTTATGCGTTATGCGTTATGCGTTATGCGTTATGCGTTATGCGTTATGCGTTATGAGTTGTGCGTTATGCGTTATGCGTTATACGTTATGCGTTATGCGTTTGTTAGAACGGTGGTTTAATAAGTGAAAAAGAGTTTATTTATACAACTAACGTAACAATAATCGTGGGTATAATCTTCACTAGCACGTGGTCACAGTTCGGAGTCAATACACACAGTAATAGAAAAACGCGTGCTCTAATTTCTTATAAACACCTTGCGCGATACTCACACACACACAGGGACTCGCAGTGGGGAAGCGTACAGGTGTGTGTATAGCTCTCGTTCCTTCTCCCTCAAACTCTCTCACTCTTGCGCTGTACAATATATATGTATATTTCCAATACGCCTCCTTACATTTATATTGTATGTTTTATTTAATATTCATTAACATTCTAAACCTTTCGAATTTTACTTTACAAAGTGCTTTTGTAAAAATATCTGCAACATTATCATCAGAGTTTATTTTAATTACTTCAACCAAATTTTCCTTTACACTTTCGTGCACATAACGATAATGAATTTCTATGTGCTTCGAATTTTTTGTGAAGTTTCCAAAATTTGCTATATTTATTGCTCCTGAGTTATCTTCATAAATCCTTATTGGATCAATCAAGTTTATTCCAAATATTTTTAGTAATTCTCTTATAAACTTTAATTCGCTTACTGCCTCAGAAAGTGCTACGTACTCTGCATACGTTGAAGCCTTAGTTACACTTTTTTGTTTTCGCGATTTCCAGTCAATTACATTTCCATACAGGCTAATTACATATCCCGATGTAGACTTTCGATCTATGTGATCGCCTGCCCAATCGGCATCTACATAACAATTTATGATTTCAGCATTTTTATTTTTTTGATACCGTAAACTCAAATTTTTTGTTAAGTACAAATACTTCAATATAAGCAGAGCATACTTAAAGTGTGTTTCGTTGTAACAATTTTGATACCTACTCAGGTAGTTTACGCTTTGACTAACATCTGGTCTTGTACTCGAACTTATATATAATAACGCACCAATTAAATTTTTGTATTTTATATCGGATACACATTGTTCAGCCTTATCGATTTTTAAATTTGTTTCCATGGGAGTGCTATATAATTTACTATTTTGTATATTATATTTGTTTGCTAAGGACTCGATATATCTTGTTTGACTAAGCTTCATTTCCTGCTTATGATAATTATACTCTATCTTTATTCCTAAATATTCACTTATTTCGCCTAAATCTTTCATTTTAAATTTATCGGATAGCAATTTCTTTATTCTACTAATTTTCTCTTTATCCCTTCCACAAATTAATAAATCGTCAACATATATTAATAAGTAAATAATATTTTCATTTTTTCCAAAAGTATATAGACATAATTCTACATTACTTCTTCTAAACCCTCGTTTTGTGACGTATTCATCAAAGCACTCATACCAGTCCCTAGGACTCTCCTTTAATCCATACAAAGCTTTTGATAATTTATACACCCTGTTTGTTCCATCTTCATAGCCTTCTGGTTGATTTACATATACCTCCGAGTTGATCTTACCATTTAAAAAGGCAGTTTCTACATCCATTTGTTCTATTATTAAACCATTTTGACAACAATATGAAAATAAAATTTTTAGCGTTTGATTTTTCGCAACTGGGGCGTATATGTCGTCTATTACATCGGATTGTTGAAAGCCTTTTACAACCAGTCTAGCTTTATACTTATCATCTGCTTTTCTTGTATAAACCCATTTTACGTCTAGAACTTTCTTTCCTTGAATTTTATCTATTAATTTCCAAGTTTTATTTTTATTGATGCAATCTATTTCTTTGTTCATAGCAATTTTCCAATTTTTACTATCATTACTATTTATCGCCTCCTCAAATGTACAAGGTGTATCTACTCTACAGTACCTTACATAAATGTTATAACTTTCAGTTTCTGGGTATCTTACTGGGCTTTTTTTATCACGCATAGATTTGCGTGGAACTTTTAAATCTACATTTTCAGCATCACCCTTTTTTTCTTTACTTTGTTGATCATGAGTCTCATCCACGCTTTCAAAAACATTATCATCAGTTGAATCACCATTTGTGCTGACTTCGCTTTCATTGCCGTCATTAACTTCATCAAGACTAATACATTTTATACCCTTTTCTATGATATCTACATGTCTTGCTACTATTATCTTATTATTTACAAGTACTCTGTAGCCTACATCACTGTAGCCCAATAAGATACCCATGTTGGCCTTCTTGTCCCATTTTGAAACTCTTTTTTGCTCCGGTATTCTTACAAAAACTTTACTGCCGTATAAACGTAAATGTTTAACATCTGGCCTTTTTTTGAAAAATATTTCATAAGGAGTTTTTCTTTCAATTGTATTTGCCAACGTACGATTTTTTAAATAAGTCGCCGCACATATTATTTCAGGCCAATAACATTTATGCACTTGTGCCTCTGAAAGCAAACAACGCGCCATATTCATGACTGTTCTATTAAATCGTTCCGCCGTACCATTTAATTCATGCGTATACGTTGGGCATTTATTTAGACTAATACCTCTTTCTTTGGCAAATTTATAAAACCTTCCATTTAAGTACTCTTTGCCATTATCGCATCTCAATACTTTTACCCTTTTTCCAGTTAAATTTTCGCTTTCATTTATAAACTGAACAAAACAGTCAAAAACTTCATCTTTAGATTTAATGCAATAAACCTTAGCTATTTTGCTGTAATCATCAATGAAAGAAACGAAATATTTTTCTCCGTTTAACCCGGCTGTTTTAAAACTACCGCACACATCAGTGTGAATAATTTCTAATATATCTTTAGCTCTACTTCTATTATTATCAAACGGCAAATTATGCATTTTATTTTCAATACATGTTTTACATTTCATAAACTCTGATTCAAGTTCGTTCGGAATTCCTGTTAACAGCTGGTTTTTACATAACGTATTAAGGTAACTGAAATTTATGTGGCCTAAAACTCTGTGCCACCTTTCCTTTTGACTCATGTTATTATTTTGTTTGGCAGTGTTTACAAAAGTTTCGCAGCTTTTCAATTTACTTTTCATTCTATAAATTTTATTATCTTTTAACGCTACTGCCACAACTTTATTATGTTCATCAATAATTTTTGCTGTATTTCCCCTAGATATAATCGTATTTTTCTCCGTTAGTTTTCCAAAGCTTATCAAATTTACATTCATATCTTTAGCGTAAAACACGTTTCTTATATTTACTTCATTACTAATGCCAAAAGCGTTAAAATAGCATACTACGTTACCAATTTTCGTAGCTTTTACCGACCTATTGTCTCCAAGATATATATCTACCGGTACTTTAAGTTTCATGCAATTTTCAAAATAATTTTCATCATTAATTATGTGGTCTGTACAACCACTATCGAGTAACCACTCAATTTCGCTATTACATGACCTTTTCGCCTCGCTGCTGTGCGTTGTATGAGCTGTCGCTATCCATGCGCTCGTGTCTGGTCTGTTCGTCTCGTTCGTGTTTGATCCACGTTGTCCATAGAAGTTGCTGCGCCCTCGTTGTCCATGGAAGTTGCTTCCGCCTCTGCCGCGGCCTCGACCACGGCCTCGTGGTGGTCCTCGCCACGTGTTTCCTTTTGCTGCTGCTTGGCCGCCATCTTGGCAGTCTCTTGCGAAATGTCCAGGCTTTCCGCACTTGAAACAGCTTTCGTTTTGGCTTTTTCTTGCCATAAATGTGTTTGTCCTTTTTTCACTATGTTCATTATTATTCTTCATTTCGGCTAATTTGATTTTATTTCTTACATAATCTGCTGTTTGATCTTCTTCTTTTAGAGTATCAATCAAGTCACCTATATAGCTATATGACTCTGGAAGCGTGTTGAGCATGTAATTCAATTTTTCTTTTTCATTTATTGTTGCACCGGCGCCTTTCAATTCGTTTATTAATTTCTCAAACTCACTGAAAAATGACTCCGAATTACTGTAGTTTATCAATCTCATTTTCTCTAATCTGTTTCTACACACAATTTGTAAAGCTGTTGACTCTTTCAAATACATACTGTCCAGCTTTTTTATAATTTTGTATGCCGTATCCTCGTCGCCTACGTATTCTAATTGCTTATTGGAAATCGTGCTATATATGAGATTTATAGCCTTTAAATCCTGCTTTTCCCACTCAGCTTTGTCTGTTGCGACCTTTTCTCTCGTGATTACTGTGTGGCATTCTTTAAACTTCAAGAACATTGTTATTCTCCTTTTCCACATACCGTAGTCCTCTCCATCAAAAACCGGTATTGTAATGTCTCTTTTTTCCATTTTGTCTTCTTGATTATTCTCGAACGTTCCTTCGTGTTCAGAATCTGTACTATCGTCGCTTTTCACTGCCACGACACTCATAAGTCAACCACGTGCTGTATATTTAATCCACGTGCATCTACTATTCGCACTTATTTAATTTTTATTTGTCTTGTTTTTCTAGCACCTTAAACACTTTCAGTATTGCTTTGCATCTATATTTTTTTTTCTTTTATTTGTTAAACAAAAGCACTTTGTTTTTAATTTCGCTGATTATATCTACGGAACTCGAGAGTACACGTAGATAAATGAGATTGAAAGGCGTCAACCACGCTCTGCTACCATGTTAGAACGGTGGTTTAATAAGTGAAAAAGAGTTTATTTATACAACTAACGTAACAATAATCGTGGGTATAATCTTCACTAGCACGTGGTCACAGTTCGGAGTCAATACCCACAGTAATAGAAAAACGCGTGCTCTAATTTCTTATAAACACCTTGCGCGATACTCACACACACACAGGGACTCGCAGTGGGGAAGCGTACAGGTGTGTGTATAGCTCTCGTTCCTTCTCCCTCAAACTCTCTCACTCTTGCGCTGTACAATATATATGTATATTTCCAATAGCGTTATGCGTTATGCGTTATGGGTTATCCGTTATGCGTTATCCGTTATGCGTTATGCGTTATGCGTTTTGCGTTATGCGTTATGCGTTATGGGTTATGCGTTATGCGTTATGCGTTATGCGTTATGCGTTATGCGTTATGCGTTATGCGTTATGCGTTATGCGTTATGCGTTATGCGTTATGCGTTATGCGTTATGCGTTATGCGTTATGCGTTATGAGAAATGCGTGATCCGTTATGCGTTATGCGTTATGAGTAATGCGTGATCCGTTATGCGTTATGCGTTATGCGTTATGCGTTATGCGTTATGCGTTATGCGTTATGGGTTATGCGTTATTTGTTATGCGATATGCGTTATGCGTTATGCGTTATGCGTTATGCGTTATGCGTTATGCGTTATGCGTTATGCGTTATGCGTTATGCGATATGCGTTATGCGTTATGCGTTATGCGTTATGCGTTATGCGTTATGCGTTATGCGTTATGCGTTATGCGTTATGCGTTATGCGTTATGCGTTATGCGTTATGCGTTATGCGTTATGCGTTATGCGTTATGCGTTATGCGTTATGCGTTATGCGTTATGCGTTATGCGTTATGCGTTATGTGTTATGGGTTATGCGTTATGCGTTATGCGTTATGCGTTATGCGTTATGCGTTATGCGTTATGCGTTATGCGTTATGCGTTATGCGTTATGCGTTACGCAATATGCGTTATGCGTTATGCGTTATGCGTTATGCGTTATGCGTTATGCGTTATGCGTTATGCGTGATCCGTTATGCGTTATGCGTTATGAGTAATGCGTGATCCGTTATGCGTTTTGCGTTATGCGTTATGCGTTATGCGTTATGCGTTATGCGTTATGGGTTATGCGTTATGTGTTATGCGTTATGCGTTATGCGTTATGCGTTATGCGTTATGCGTTATGAGTTGTGCGTTATGCGTTATGCGTTATGCGTTATGCGTTATGCGTTATGCGTTATGCGTTATGCGTTATGCGTTATGGGTTATCCGTTATGCGTTATCCGTTATGCGTTATGCGTTATGCGTTTTGCGTTATGCGTTATGCGTTATGGGTTATGCGTTATGCGTTATGCGTTATGCGTTATGCGTTATGCGTTATGCGTTATGCGTTATGCGTTATGCGTTATGCGTTATGCGTTATGCGTTATGCGTTATGCGTTATGCGTTATGCGTTATGCGTTATGCGTTATGCGTTATGCGTTATGCGTTATGCGTTATGCGTTATGCGTTATGCGTTATGCGTTATGAGAAATGCGTGATCCGTTATGCGTTATGCGTTATGAGTAATGCGTGATCCGTTATGCGTTATGCGTTATGCGTTATGCGTTATGCGTTATGCGTTATGCGTTATGGGTTATACGTTATTTGTTATGCGTTATGCGTTATGCGTTATGCGTTATGCGTTATGCGTTATGCGTTATGCGTTATGCGTTATGCGTTATGCGTTATGCGTTATGCGATATGCGTTATGCGTTATGCGTTATGCGTTATGCGTTATGTGTTATGCGTTATGCGTTATGCGTTATGCGTTATGCGTTATGCGTTATGCGTTATGCGTTATGAGTAATGCGTGATCCGTTATGCGTTATGCGTTATGCGTTATGCGTTATGCGTTATGTGTTATGCGTTGTGAGTTATCCGCTATGCGTTATGCGTTTTGCGTTATGCGTTATGCGTTATGCGTTGTGCGTTATGCGTTATGCGTTATGCGTTATAGGTTATGCGTTATGTGTCATGCGTTATGCGTTATGCGTTATGCGTTATGCGTTATGCATTATGCGTTATGCGTTATGCTTTATGCGTTATGCGTTATAAGTAATGCGTGATCCGTTATGTGTTATGCGTTATGCGTTATGCGTTATGTGTTATGCGTTGTGCGTTATCCGCTATGCGTTATGCGTTTTGCGTTATGCGTTATGCGTTATGCGTTGTGCGTTATGCGTTATGCGTTATGCGTTATGCGTTATGCGTTATGCGTTATGCGTTATGCGTTATGCGTTATGCGTAATGCGTTATGCGTTATGCGTTATGCGTTATGCGTTATGTGTTATGCGTTGTGCGTTACCCGCTTTGCGTTATGCGTTTTGCGTTATGCGTTATGCGTTATGCGTTATAGGTTATGCGTTATGTGTTATGCGTTATGCGTTATGCGTTATGCGTTATGCATTATGCGTTATGCGTTATGCTTTATGCGTTATGCGTTATGAGTAATGCGTGATCCGTTATGCGTTATGCGTTATGCGTTATGCGTTTTGCGTTATGCGTTATGCGTTATGCGTTATGCGTTATGCGTTATGCGTTCTGCGTTATGCGTTATGCGTTATGCGTTATGCGTTATGCGTTATGCGTTATGCGTTATGCGTTATGCGTTATGCGTTATGCGTTATGCGTTATGCGTTATGCGTTATGAGAAATGCGTGATCCGTTATGCGTTATGCGTTATGAGTAATGCGTGATCCGTTATGCGTTATGCGTTATGCGTTATGCGTTATGCGTTATGCGTTATGCGTTATGCGTTATGCGTTATGGGTTATGCGTTATTTGTTATGCGTTATGCGTTATGCGTTATGCGTTATGCGTTATGCGTTATGCGTTATGCGTTATGCGTTATGCGTTATGCGTTATGCGTTATGCGTTATGCGTTATGCGTTATGCGATATGCGTTATGCGTTATGCGTTATGCGTTATGCGTTATGTGTTATGCGTTATGCGTTATGCGTTATGCGTTATGCGTTATGCGTTATGCGTTATGCGTTATGCGTTATGCGTTATGCGTTATGAGTAATGCGTGATCCGTTATGCGTTATGCGTTATGCGTTATGCGTTATGCGTTATGCGTTATGTGTTATGCGTTGTGAGTTATCCGCTATGCGTTATGCGTTTTGCGTTATGCGTTATGCGTTATGCGTTGTGCGTTATGCGTTATGCGTTATGCGTTATAGGTTATGCGTTATGTGTCATGCGTTATGCGTTATGCGTTATGCGTTATGCGTTATGCGTTATGCGTTATGCGTTATGCGTTATGCGTTATGCGTTATGCGTTATGCGTTATGCGTTATAAGTAATGCGTGATCCGTTATGTGTTATGCGTTATGCGTTATGCGTTATGTGTTATGCGTTGTGCGTTATCCGCTATGCGTTATGCGTTTTGCGTTATGCGTTATGCGTTATGCGTTGTGCGTTATGCGTTATGCGTTATGCGTTATGCGTTATGCGTTATGCGTTATGCGTTATGCGTTATGCGTTATGCGTAATGCGTTATGCGTTATGCGTTATGCGTTATGCGTTATGTGTTATGCGTTGTGCGTTACCCGCTTTGCGTTATGCGTTTTGCGTTATGCGTTATGCGTTATGCGTTATAGGTTATGCGTTATGTGTTATGCGTTATGCGTTATGCGTTATGCGTTATGCATTATGCGTTATGCGTTATGCTTTATGCGTTATGCGTTATGAGTAATGCGTGATCCGTTATGTGTTATGCGTTATGCGTTATGCGTTATGCGTTTTGCGTTATGCGTTATGTGTTATGCGTTATGCGTTATGCGTTATGCGTTCTGCGTTATGCGTTATGCGTTATGCGTTATGCGTTATGCGTTATGCGTTATGCGTTATGCGTTATGCGTTATGCGTTATGCGTTATGCGTTATGCGTTATGCGTTATGCGTTATGCGTTATGCGTTATGCGTTATGCGTTATGCGTTATGCGTTATGCGTTATGCGTTATGCGTTATGAGAAATGCGTGATCCGTTATGCGTTATGCGTTATGAGTAATGCGTGATCCGTTATGCGTTATGCGTTATGCGTTATGCGTTATGCGTTATGCGTTATGCGTTATGCGATATGCGTTATGCGTTATGCGTTATGCCTTATGCGTTATGCGATTTGCGTTATGCGTTATGCGTTATGCGTTATGCGTTATGCGTTATGCGTTATGCGTTATGCGTTATGCGTTATGCGTTATGCGTTATGCGTTATGCGTTATGCGTTATGCGTTATGCGTTATGCGTTATGCGTTATGCGTTATGTGTTATGGGTTATGCGTTATGCGTTATGCGTTATGCGTTATGCGTTATGCGTTATGCGTTATGCGTTATGCGTTATGCGTTATGCGTTATGCGTTATGCGTTACGCAATATGCGTTATGCGTTACGCAATATGCGTTATGCGTTATGCGTTATGCGTTATGCGTTATGCGTTATGCGTTATGCGTTATGCGTTATGCGTTATGCGTTATGCGTTATGTGTTATGTGTTGTGCGTTATCGGCTATGCGTTATGCGTTTTGCGTTATGCGTTATGCGTTATGCGTTGTGCGTTATAGGTTATGCGTTATGTGTTATGCGTTATGCGTTATGCGTTATGCATTATGCGTTATGCGTTATGCGTTATGCTTTATGCGTTATGCGTTATGAGTAATGCGTGATCCGTTATGTGTTATGCGTTATGCGTTATGCGTTATGCGTTTTGCGTTATGCGTTATGCGTTATGGGTTATGCGTTATGCGTTATGCATTATGCGTTATGCGTTATGCTTTATGCGTTATGCGTTATGAGTAATGCGTGATCCGTTATGCGTTATGCGTTATGCGTTATGCGTTTTGCGTTATGCGTTATGCGTTATGCGTTATGCGTTATGCGTTATGCGTTCTGCGTTATGCGTTATGCGTTATGCGTTATGCGTTATGCGTTATGCGTTATGCGTTATGCGTTATGCGTTATGCGTTATGCGTTATGCGTTATGCGTTATGAGAAATGCGTGATCCGTTATGCGTTATGCGTTATGAGTAATGCGTGATCCGTTATGCGTTATGCGTTATGCGTTATGCGTTATGCGTTATGCGTTATGCGTTATGCGTTATGCGTTATGGGTTATGCGTTATTTGTTATGCGTTATGCGTTATGCGTTATGCGTTATGCGTTATGCGTTATGCGTTATGCGTTATGCGTTATGCGTTATGCGTTATGCGTTATGCGTTATGCGTTATGCGTTATGCGATATGCGTTATGCGTTATGCGTTATGCGTTATGCGTTATGTGTTATGCGTTATGCGTTATGCGTTATGCGTTATGCGTTATGCGTTATGCGTTATGCGTTATGCGTTATGCGTTATGCGTTATGCGTTATGAGTAATGCGTGATCCGTTATGCGTTATGCGTTATGCGTTATGCGTTATGCGTTATGCGTTATGTGTTATGCGTTGTGAGTTATCCGCTATGCGTTATGCGTTTTGCGTTATGCGTTATGCGTTATGCGTTGTGCGTTATGCGTTATGCGTTATGCGTTATAGGTTATGCGTTATGTGTCATGCGTTATGCGTTATGCGTTATGCGTTATGCGTTATGCGTTATGCGTTATGCGTTATGCATTATGCGTTATGCGTTATGCTTTATGCGTTATGCGTTATAAGTAATGCGTGATCCGTTATGTGTTATGCGTTATGCGTTATGCGTTATGTGTTATGCGTTGTGCGTTATCCGCTATGCGTTATGCGTTTTGCGTTATGCGTTATGCGTTATGCGTTGTGCGTTATGCGTTATGCGTTATGCGTTATGCGTTATGCGTTATGCGTTATGCGTTATGCGTTATGCGTTATGCGTTATGCGTAATGCGTTATGCGTTATGCGTTATGCGTTATGCGTTATGTGTTATGCGTTGTGCGTTACCCGCTTTGCGTTATGCGTTTTGCGTTATGCGTTATGCGTTATGCGTTATAGGTTATGCGTTATGTGTTATGCGTTATGCGTTATGCGTTATGCGTTATGCTTTATGCGTTATGCGTTATGCTTTATGCGTTATGCGTTATGAGTAATGCGTGATCCGTTATGTGTTATGCGTTATGCGTTATGCGTTATGCGTTTTGCGTTATGCGTTATGTGTTATGCGTTATGCGTTATGCGTTATGCGTTCTGCGTTATGCGTTATGCGTTATGCGTTATGCGTTATGCGTTATGCGTTATGCGTTATGCGTTATGCGTTATGCGTTATGCGTTATGCGTTATGCGTTATGCGTTATGCGTTATGCGTTATGCGTTATGCGTTATGCGTTATGCGTTATGCGTTATGCGTTATGCGTTATGCGTTATGCGTTATGAGAAATGCGTGATCCGTTATGCGTTATGCGTTATGAGTAATGCGTGATCCGTTATGCGTTATGCGTTATGCGTTATGCGTTATGCGTTATGCGTTATGCGTTATGAGATATGCGTTATGCGTTATGCGTTATGCCTTATGCGTTATGCGATTTGCGTTATGCGTTATGCGTTATGCGTTATGCGTTATGCGTTATGCGTTATGCGTTATGCGTTATGCGTTATGCGTTATGCGTTATGCGTTATGCGTTATGCGTTATGCGTTATGCGTTATGCGTTATGCGTTATGCGTTATGCGTTATGTGTTATGGGTTATGCGTTATGCGTTATGCGTTATGCGTTATGCGTTATGCGTTATGCGTTATGCGTTATGCGTTATGCGTTATGCGTTATGCGTTATGCGTTATGCAATATGCGTTATGCGTTACGCAATATGCGTTATGCGTTATGCGTTATGCGTTATGCGTTATGCGTTATGCGTTATGCGTTATGCGTTATGCGTTATGCGTTATGCGTTATGCGTTATGCGTTATGTGTTATGTGTTGTGCGTTATCGGCTATGCGTTATGCGTTTTGCGTTATGCGTTATGCGTTATGCGTTGTGCGTTATAGGTTATGCGTTATGTGTTATGCGTTATGCGTTATGCGTTATGCATTATGCGTTATGCGTTATGCGTTATGCTTTATGCGTTATGCGTTATGAGTAATGCGTGATCCGTTATGTGTTATGCGTTATGCGTTATGCGTTATGCGTTTTGCGTTATGCGTTATGCGTTATGGGTTATGCGTTATGCGTTATGCGTTATGCGTTATGCGTTATGCGTTATGCGTTATGCGTTATGCGTTATGCGTTATGCGTTATGCGTTATGCGTTATGCGTTATGCGTTATGCGTTATGCGTTATGCGTTATGCGTTATGAGAAATGCGTGATCCGTTATGCGTTATGCGTTATGAGTAATGCGTGATCCGTTATGCGTTATGCGTTATGCGTTATGCGTTATGCGTTATGCGTTATGCGTTATGCGTTATGCGTTATGGGTTATGCGTTATTTGTTATGCGTTATGCGTTATGCGTTATGCGTTATGCGTTATGGGTTATGCGTTATGCGTTATGCGTTATGCGTTATGCGTTATGCGTTACGCGTTATGCGTTATGCGTTATGCGTTATGCGTTATGCGTTATGCGTTATGCGTTACGCAATATGCGTTATGCGTTACGCAATATGCGTTATGCGTTATGCGTTATGCGTTATGCGTTATGCGTTATGCTTTATGCGTTATGCGTTATGCGTTATGCGTTATGCGTTATGCGTTATGCGTTATGTGTTATGCGTTGTGCGTTATCGGCTATGCGTTATGCGTTTTGCGTTATGCGTTATGCGTTATGCGTTGTGCGTTATAGGTTATGCGTTATGTGTTATGCGTTATGCGTTATGCGTTATGCATTATGCGTTATGCGTTATGCGTTATGAGTAATGCGTGATCCGTTATGTGTTATGCGTTATGCGTTATGCGTTATGCGTTTTGCGTTATGCGTTATGCGTTATGGGTTATGCGTTATGCGTTATGCGTTATGCGTTATGCGTTATGCGTTATGCGTTATGCGTTATGCGTTATGCGTTATGCGTTATGCGTTATGCGTTATGCGTTATGCGTTATGCGTTATGCGTTATGCGTTATGCGTTATGCGTTATGCGTTATGCGTTATGCGTTATGCGTTATGCGTTATGAGAAATGCGTGATCCGTTATGCGTTATGCGTTATGAGTAATGCGTGATCCGTTATGCGTTATGCGTTATGCGTTATGCGTTATGGGTTATGCGTTATTTGTTATGCGTTATGCGTTATGCGTTATGCGTTATGCGTTATGCGTTATGCGTTATGCGTTATGCGTTATGCGTTATGCGTTATGCGTTATGCGTTATGCGTTATGCGTTATGCGTTATGCGTTATGCGTTATGCGTTATGCGTTATGCGTTATGCGTTATGCGTTATGCGTTATGCGTTATGCGTTATGCGTTATGCGTTATGCGTTATGCGTTATGCGTTATGCGTTATGCGTTATGCGTTATGCGTTATGCGTTATGGGTTATGAGTAATGCGTGATCCGTTATGCGTTATGCTTTATGCGTTATGAGTTACGCGTAATGCGTTATGCGTTATGCGTTATGGGTTATGCGTTATGTGTTATGAGTTATGCGTTATGCGTTATGCGTTATGCGTTATGCGTTATGCGTTATGGGTTATGCGTTATGCGATATGCGTTATGCGTTATGCGTTATGCCTTATGCGTTATGCGATTTGCGTTATGCGTTATGCGTTATGCGTTATGCGTTATGTGTTATGCGTTATGCGTTATGCGTTATGCGTTATGCGTTATGCGTTATGCGTTATGCGTTATGCGTTATGCGTTATGCGTTATGCGTTATGCGTTATGCATTATGCGTTATGCGTTATGCGTTATGCGTTATGCGCTATGCGTTATGCGTTATGCGTTATGCGTTATGCGTTATGCGTTATGCGTTATGCGTTATGCGTTATGCGTTACGCAATATGCGTTATACGTTATGCGTTATGCGTTATGCGTTATGCGTTATGCGTTATGCGTTATGCGTTATACGTGATCCGTTATGCGTTATGCGTTATGAGTAATGCGTGATCCGTTATGCGTTATGCGTTATGCGTTATGCGTTATGCGTTATGCGTTATGCGTTATGCGTTATGCGTTATGCGTTACGCAATATGCGTTATGCGTTATGCGTTATGCGTTATGCGTTATGCGTGATCCGTTATGCGTTATGCGTTATGAGTAATGCGTGATCCGTTATGCGTTTTGCGTTATGCGTTATGCGTTATGCGTTATGCGTTATGCGTTATGCGTTATGCGTTATGCGTTATGCGTTATGCGTTATGCGTTATGCGTTATGCCTTATGCGTTATGCCTTATGCGTTATGCGATTTGCGTTATGCGTTATGCGTTATGCGTTATGCGTTATGCGTTATGCGTTATGCGTTATGCGTTATGCGTTATGCGTTATGCGTTATGCGTTATGCGTTATGCGTTATGCGTTATGCGTTATGCGTTATGCGTTATGCGTTATGTGTTATGGGTTATGCGTTATGCGTTATACGTTATGCGTTATGCGTTATGCGTTATGCGTTATGCGTTATGCGTTATGCGTTATGCGTTATGCGTTATGCGTTATGCGTTATGCGTTACGCAATATGCGTTATGCGTTATGCGTTATGCGTTATGCGTTATGCGTTATGCGTTATGCGTTATGCGTTATGCGTTATGCGTTATGCGTTATGCGTTATGCGTTATGTGTTATGCGTTGTGCGTTATCCGCTATGCGTTATGCGTTTTGCGTTATGCGTTATGCGTTATGCGTTGTGCGTTATAGGTTATGCGTTATGTGTTATGCGTTATGCGTTATGCGTTATGCATTATGCGTTATGCGTTATGCGTTATGCTATATGCGTTATGCGTTATGAGTAATGCGTGATCCGTTATGTGTTATGCGTTATGCGTTATGCGTTATGCGTTTTGCGTTATGCGTTATGCGTTATGGGTTATGCGTTATGCGTTATGCGTTATGCGTTATGCGTTATGCGTTATGCGTTATGCGTTATGCGTTATGCGTTATGCGTTATGCGTTATGCGTTATGAGAAATGCGTGATCCGTTATGCGTTATGCGTTATGAGAAATGCGTGATCCGTTATGCGTTATGGGTAATGCGTGATCCGTTATGCGTTATGCGTTATGCGTTATGGGTTATGCGTTATTTGATATGCGTTATGCGTTATGCGTTATGGGTTATGCGTTATTTGTTATGCGTTATGCGTTATGCGTTATGCGTTATGCGTTATGCGTTATGCGTTATGCGTTATGCGTTATGCGTTATGCGTTATGCGTTATGCGTTATGCGTTATGCGTTATGCGTTATGCGTTATGCGTTATGCGTTATGCGTTATGCGTTATGGGTTATGAGTAATGCGTGATCCGTTATGCGTTATGCTTTATGCGTTATGCGTTATGCGTTATGCTTTATGCGTTATGCGTTATGCGTTATGCGTTATGCGTTATGCGTTATGCGTTATGTGTTATGCGTTGTGCGTTATCCGCTATGCGTTATGCGTTTTGCGTTATGCGTTATGCGTTATGCGTTGTGCGTTATAGGTTATGCGTTATGTGTTATGCGTTATGCGTTATGCGTTATGCATTATGCGTTATGCGTTATGCGTTATGAGTAATGCGTGATCCGTTATGTGTTATGCGTTATGCGTTATGCGTTATGCGTTTTGCGTTATGCGTTATGCGTTATGGGTTATGCGTTATGCGTTATGCGTTATGCGTTATGCGTTATGCGTTATGCGTTATGCGTTATGCGTTATGCGTTATGCGTTATGCGTTATGCGTTATGCGTTATGCGTTATGCGTTATGCGTTATGCGTTATGCGTTATGCGTTATGAGAAATGCGTGATCCGTTATGCGTTATGCGTTATGAGTAATGCGTGATCCGTTATGCGTTATGCGTTATGCGTTATGCGTTATGGGTTATGCGTTATTTGTTATGCGTTATGCGTTATGCGTTATGCGTTATGCGTTATGCGTTATGCGTTATGCGTTATGCGTTATGCGTTATGCGTTATGCGTTATGCGTTATGCGTTATGCGTTATGCGTTATGCGTTATGCGTTATGCGTTATGCGTTATGCGTTATGCGTTATGCGTTATGCGTTATGCGTTATGCGTTATGCGTTATGCGTTATGCGTTATGCGTTATCCGCTATGCGTTATGCGTTATGCGTTATGCGTTATGGGTTATGAGTAATGCGTGATCCGTTATGCGTTATGCTTTATGCGTTATGAGTTACGCGTAATGCGTTATGCGTTATGCGTTATGGGTTATGCGTTATGTGTTATGAGTTATGCGTTATGCGTTATGCGTTATGCGTTATGCGTTATGCGTTATGGGTTATGCGTTATGCGATATGCGTTATGCGTTATGCGTTATGCCTTATGCGTTATGCGATTTGCGTTATGCGTTATGCGTTATGCGTTATGCGTTATGTGTTATGCGTTATGCGTTATGCGTTATGCGTTATGCGTTATGCGTTATGCGTTATGCGTTATGCGTTATGCGTTATGCGTTATGCGTTATGCGTTATGCATTATGCGTTATGCGTTATGCGTTATGCGTTATGCGCTATGCGTTATGCGTTATGCGTTATGCGTTATGCGTTATGCGTTATGCGTTATGCGTTATGCGTTATGCGTTACGCAATATGCGTTATACGTTATGCGTTATGCGTTATGCGTTATGCGTTATGCGTTATGCGTTATGCGTTATACGTGATCCGTTATGCGTTATGCGTTATGAGTAATGCGTGATCCGTTATGCGTTTTGCGTTATGCGTTATGCGTTATGCGTTATGCGTTATGCGTTATGCGTTATGCGTTACGCAATATGCGTTATGCGTTATGCGTTATGCGTTATGCGTTATGCGTTATGCGTGATCCGTTATGCGTTATGCGTTATGAGTAATGCGTGATCCGTTATGCGTTTTGCGTTATGCGTTATGCGTTATGCGTTATGCGTTATGCGTTATGCGTTATGCGTTATGCGTTATGCGTTATGCGTTATGCGTTATGCGTTATGCCTTATGCGTTATGCCTTATGCGTTATGCGATTTGCGTTATGCGTTATGCGTTATGCGTTATGCGTTATGCGTTATGTGTTATGCGTTATGCGTTATGCGTTATGCGTTATGCGTTATGCGTTATGCGTTATGCGTTATGCGTTATGCGTTATGCGTTATGCGTTATGCGTTATGTGTTATGGGTTATGCGTTATGCGTTATACGTTATGCGTTATGCGTTATGCGTTATGCGTTATGCGTTATGCGTTATGCGTTATGCGTTATGCGTTATGCGTTATGCGTTACGCAATATGCGTTATGCGTTATGCGTTATGCGTTATGCGTTATGCGTTATGCGTTATGCGTTATGCGTTATGCGTTATGCGTTATGCGTTATGCGTTATGCGTTATGTGTTATGCGTTGTGCGTTATCCGCTATGCGTTATGCGTTTTGCGTTATGCGTTATGCGTTATGCGTTGTGCGTTATAGGTTATGCGTTATGCGTTATGCGTTATGCGTTATGCGTTATGCGTTATGCGTTATGCGTTATGCGTTATGCTATATGCGTTATGCGTTATGAGTAATGCGTGATCCGTTATGTGTTATGCGTTATGCGTTATGCGTTATGCGTTTTGCGTTATGCGTTATGCGTTATGGGTTATGCGTTATGCGTTATGCGTTATGCGTTATGCGTTATGCGTTATGCGTTATGCGTTATGCGTTATGCGTTATGCGTTATGCGTTATGCGTTATGCGTTATGCGTTATGCGTTATGCGTTATGCGTTATGAGTAATGCGTGATCCGTTATGCGTTATGCGTTATGAGTAATGCGTGATCCGTTATGCGTTATGGGTTATGCGTTATGCGTTATGCGTTATGCGTTATGCGTTATGGGTTATGCGTTATTTGATATGCGTTATGCGTTATGCGTTATGCGTTATGCGTTATGCGTTATGCGTTATGCGTTATGCGTTATGCGTTATGCGTTATGCGTTATGCGTTATGCGTTATGCGTTATGCGTTATGCGTTATGCGTTATGCGTTATGCGTTATGCGTTATGCGTTATGCGTTATGCGTTATGCGTTATGGGTTATGAGTAATGCGTGATCCGTTATGCGTTATGCTTTATGCGTTATGAGTTACGCGTAATGCGTTATGCGTTATGCGTTATGGGTTATGAGTTATGTGTTATGAGTTATGCGTTATGCGTTATGCGTTATGCGTTATGCGTTATGCGTTATGGGTTATGCGTTATGCGATATGCGTTATGCGTTATGCGTTATGCCTTATGCGTTATGCGTTATGTGTTATGGGTTATGCGTTATGCGTTATGCGTTATGCGTCATGCGTAATGCGTTATGCGTTATGCGTTATGCGTTATGCGTTATGCGTTATGCGTTACGCAATATGCGTTATGCGTTATGCGTTATGCGTTATGCGTTATGCGTTATGCGTTATGCGTTATGCGTTATGCGTTATGCGTTATGCGTTATGCGTTATGCGTTATGCGTGATCCGTTATGCGTTATGCGTTATGAGTAATGCGTGAACCGTTATGCGTTATGCGTTATGCGTTATGCGTTATGCGTTATGCGTTATGCGTTATGCGTTATGCGTTATGGGTTATGCGTTATGTGTTATGCGTTATGCGTTATGCGTTATGCGTTATGCGTTATGCGTTATGAGTTGTGCGTTATGCGTTATGCGTTATGCGTTATGAGTAATGCGTGAACCGTTATGCGTTATGCGTTATGCGTTATGCGTTATGCGTTATGCGTTATGCGTTATGCGTTATGGGTTATGCGTTATGTGTTATGCGTTATGCGTTATGCGTTATGCGTTATGCGTTATGCGTTATGAGTTGTGCGTTATGTGTTATGCGTTATGCGTTATGCGTTATGCGTTATGCGTTATGCGTTATGAGTTGTGCGTTATGCGTTATGCGTTATGCGTTATGCGTTATGCGTTATGCGTTATGCGTTATGCGTTATGCGTTATGCGTTATGCGTTAAGCGTTATGCGTTATGCGTTATGCATTATGCGTTATGCGTTATGCTTTATGCGTTATGCGTTATAAGTAATGCGTGATCCGTTATGTGTTATGCGTTATGCGTTATGCGTTATGTGTTATGCGTTGTGCGTTATCCGCTATGCGTTATGCGTTTTGCGTTATGCGTTATGCGTTATGCGTTGTGCGTTATGCGTTATGCGTTATAGGTTATGCGTTATGTGTCATGCGTTATGCGTTATGCGTTATGCGGTATGCGTTATGCGTTATGCGTTATGCGTTATGCGTTATGCGTTATGCGTTATGCGTTATGCGGTATGCGTTATGCGTTATGCGTTATGCGTTATGCGTTATGCGTTATGCGTTATGCGTTATGGGTTATGCGTTATGCGATATGCGTTATGCGTTATGCGTTATGCCTTATGCGTTATGCGATTTGCGTTATGCGTTATGCGTTATGCGTTATGCGTTATGCGTTATGTGTTATGCGTTATGCGTTATGCGTTATGCGTTATGCGTTATGCGTTATGCGTTATGCGTTATGCGTTATGCGTTATGCGTCATGCGTTATGCGTTATGCGTTATGCGTTATGCGTTATGCGTTATGCGTTATGCGTTATGCGTTATGCGTTATGCGTTATGCGTTATGCGTTATGCGTTATGCGTTATGCGTTATGCGTTATGCGTTATGCGTTATGCGTTATGCGTTACGCAATATGCGTTATGCGTTATGCGTTATGCGTTATGCGTTATGCGTTATGCGTTATGCGTGATCCGTTATGCGTTATGCGTTATGAGTAATGCGTGATCCGTTATGCGTTATGCGTTATGCGTTATGCGTTATGGGTTATCCGTTATGCGTTATCCGTTATGCGTTATGCGTTATGCGTTATGCGTTATGCGTTATGCGATATGCGTTATGCGTTATGCGTTATGCGTTATGCGTAATGCGTTATGCGTTATGCGTTATGCGTTATGGGTTATGAGTAATGCGTGATCCGTTATGCGTTATGCTTTATGCGTTATGAGTTACGCGTAATGCGTTATGCGTTATGCGTTATGGGTTATGCGTTATGTGTTATGAGTTATGCGTTATGCGTTATGCGTTATGCGTTATGCGTTATGCGTTATGCGTTATGGGTTATGCGTTATGCGATATGCGTTATGCGTTATGCGTTATGCCTTATGCGTTATGCGATTTGCGTTATGCGTTATGCGTTATGCGTTATGCGTTATGTGTTATGCGTTATGCGTTATGCGTTATGCGTTATGCGTTATGCGTTATGCGTTATGCGTTATGCGTTATGCGTTATGCGTTATGCGTTATGCGTTATGCGTTATGCGTTATGTGTTATGGGTTATGCGTTATGCGTTATGCGTTATGCGTTATGCGTTATGCGTCATGCGTTATGCGTTATGCGTTATGCGTTATGCGTTATGCGTTATGCGTTATGCGTTACGCAATATGCGTTATGCGTTATGCGTTATGCGTTATGCGTTATGCGTTATGCGTTATGCGTTATGCGTTATGCGTTATGCGTTATGCGTTATGCGTTATGCGTTATGCGTTATGCGTTATGCGTTATGCGTTATGCGTGATCCGTTATGCGTTATGCGTTATGAGTAATGCGTGAACCGTTATGCGTTATGCGTTATGCGTTATGCGTTATGCGTTATGCGTTATGTGTTATGCGTTATGCGTTATGCGTTATGCGTTATGCGTTATGCGTTATGCGTTATGCGTTATGCGTTATGCGTTATGCGTTATGCGATATGCGTTATGCGTTATGCGTTATGCGTTATGCGTTATGCGTTATGCATTATGCTTTATGCGTTATGCGTTATGCGTTATGCGTTATGCGTTATGCGTTATGCGTTATGAGTAATGCGTGATCCGTTATGCGTTATGCGTTATGCGTTATGCGTTATGTGTTATGCGTTGTGAGTTATCCGCTATGCGTTATGCGTTTTGCGTTATGCGTTATGCGTTATGAGTTGTGCGTTATGCGTTATGCGTTATGCGTTATGCGTTATGCGTTATGCGTTATGCGTTATGCGTTATGCGTTATGCGTTATGCGTTATGCGTTATGCGTTATGCGTTATGCGTTATGCGTTATGCGTTATGTGTTATCCGTTATGAGTTATGCGTTATGCGTTATGCGTTATGCATTATGCGTTATGCGTTATGCGTTATGCGTTATGCGTTATGAGTAATGCGTGATCCGTTATGCGTTATGCGTTATGCGTTATGCGTTATGTGTTATGCGTTGTGAGTTATCCGCTATGCGTTATGCGTTTTGCGTTATGCGTTATGCGTTATGCGTTGTGCGTTATGCGTTATGCGTTATGCGTTATAGGTTATGCGTTATGTGTCATGCGTTATGCGTTATGCGTTATGCGTTATGCGTTATGCGTTATGCGTTATGCGTTATGCGTTATGCATTATGCGTTATGCGTTATGCTTTATGCGTTATGCGTTATAAGTAATGCGTGATCCGTTATGTGTTATGCGTTATGCGTTATGCGTTATGTGTTACGCGTTGTGCGTTATCCGCTATGCGTTATGCGTTTTGCGTTATGCGTTATGCGTTATGCGTTGTGCGTTATGCGTTATGCGTTATAGGTTATGCGTTATGTGTCATGCGTTATGCGTTATGCGTTATGCGTTATGCGGTATGCGTTATGCGTTATGCGTTATGCGTTATGCGTTATGCGTTATGCGTTATGCGTTATGCGTTATGCGTTATGCGTTATGCGTTATGCGTTATGCGTTATGCGTTATGCGTTATGCGTTATGCGTTATGCGTTATGCGTTATGCGTTATGCGTTATGGGTTATGAGTAATGCGTGATCCGTTATGCGTTATGCTTTATGCGTTATGAGTTACGCGTAATGCGTTATGCGTTATGCGTTATGGGTTATGCGTTATGTGTTATGAGTTATGCGTTATGCGTTATGCGTTATGCGTTATGCGTTATGCGTTATGCGTTATGGGTTATGCGTTATGCGATATGCGTTATGCGTTATGCGTTATGCCTTATGCGTTATGCGATTTGCGTTATGCGTTATGCGTTATGCGTTATGCGTTATGCGTTATGTGTTATGCGTTATGCGTTATGCGTTATGCGTTATGCGTTATGCGTTATGCGTTATGCGTTATGCGTTATGCGTTATGCGTTATGCGTTATGCGTTATGCGTTATGCGTTATGCGTTATGTGTTATGGGTTATGCGTTATGCGTTATGCGTTATGCGTTATGCGTTATGCGTCATGCGTTATGCGTTATGCGTTATGCGTTATGCGTTATGCGTTATGCGTTATGCGTTACGCAATATGCGTTATGCGTTATGCGTTATGCGTTATGCGTTATGCGTTATGCGTTATGCGTTATGCGTTATGCGTTATGCGTGATCCGTTATGCGTTATGCGTTATGAGTAATGCGTGAACCGTTATGCGTTATGCGTTATGCGTTATGCGTTATGCGTTATGCGTTATGGGTTATGCGTTATGCGTTATGCGTTATGCGTTATGCGTTATGCGTTATGCGTTATGAGTTGTGCGTTATGCGTTATGCGTTATGCGTTATGCGTTATGCGTTATGCGTTATGCGTTATGCGTTATGCGTTATGCGTTATGCGTTATGCGTTATGCGTTATGCGTTATGCGTTATGTGTTATGCGTTGTGCGTTATCCGCTATGCGTTATGCGTTTTGCGTTATGCGTTATGCGTTATGCGTTGTGCGTTATGCGTTATGCGTTATAGGTTATGCGTTATGTGTCATGCGTTATGCGTTATGCGTTATGCGTTATGCGGTATGCGTTATGCGTTATGCGTTATGCGTTATGCGTTATGCGTTATGCGTTATGCGTTATGCGTTATGCGGTATGCGTTATGCGTTATGCGTTATGCGTTATGCGTTATGCGTTATGCGTTATGCGTTATGGGTTATGCGTTATGCGATATGCGTTATGCGTTATGCGTTATGCCTTATGCGTTATGCGATTTGCGTTATGCGTTATGCGTTATGCGTTATGCGTTATGCGTTATGTGTTATGCGTTATGCGTTATGCGTTATGCGTTATGCGTTATGCGTTATGCGTTATGCGTTATGCGTTATGCGTTATGTGTTATGGGTTATGCGTTATGCGTTATGCGTTATGCGTTATGCGTTATGCGTTATGCGTTATGCGTTATGCGTTATGCGTTATGCGTTATGCGTTATGCGTTATGCGTTATGCGTTATGCGTTACGCAATATGCGTTATGCGTTATGCGTTATGCGTTATGCGTTATGCGTTATGCGTTATGCGTTATGCGTGATCCGTTATGCGTTATGCGTTATGAGTAATGCGTGATCCGTTATGCGTTATGCGTTATGCGTTATGCGTTATGGGTTATCCGTTATGCGTTATCCGTTATGCGTTATGCGTTATGCGTTATGCGTTATGCGTTATGCGATATGCGTTATGCGTTATGCGTTATGCGTTATGCGTAATGCGTTATGCGTTATGCGTTATGCGTTATGGGTTATGAGTAATGCGTGATCCGTTATGCGTTATGCTTTATGCGTTATGAGTTACGCGTAATGCGTTATGCGTTATGGGTTATGCGTTATGTGTTATGAGTTATGCGTTATGCGTTATGCGTTATGCGTTATGCGTTATGCGTTATGGGTTATGCGTTATGCGATATGCGTTATGCGTTATGGGTTATGCCTTATGCGTTATGCGATTTGCGTTATGCGTTATGCGTTATGCGTTATGCGTTATGTGTTATGCGTTATGCGTTATGCGTTATGCGTTATGCGTTATGCGTTATGCGTTATGCGTTATGCGTTATGCGTTATGCGTTATGCGTTATGCGTTATGTGTTATGGGTTATGCGTTATGCGTTATGCGTTATGCGTTATGCGTTATGCGTCATGCGTTATGCGTTATGCGTTATGCGTTATGCGTTATGCGTTATGCGTTATGCGTTATGCGTTACGCAATATGCGTTATGCGTTATGCGTTATGCGTTATGCGTTATGCGTTATGCGTTATGCGTTATGCGTTATGCGTTATGCGTTATGCGTTATGCGTTATGCGTTATGCGTGATCCGTTATGCGTTATGCGTTATGAGTAATGCGTGAACCGTTATGCGTTATGCGTTATGCGTTATGCGATTTGCGTTATGCGTTATGCGTTATGCGTTATGCGTTATGTGTTATGCGTTATGCGTTATGCGTTATGCGTTATGCGTTATGCGTTATGCGTTATGCGTTATGCGTTATGCGTTATGCGATATGCGTTATGCGTTATGCGTTATGCGTCATGCGTTATGCGTTATGCGTTATGCATTATGCTTTATGCGTTATGCGTTATGCGTTATGCGTTATGCATTATGCGTTATGCGTTATGCTTTATGCGTTATGCGTTATAAGTAATGCGTGATCCGTTATGTGTTATGCGTTATGCGTTATGCGTTATGTGTTATGCGTTGTGCGTTATCCGCTATGCGTTATGCGTTTTGCGTTATGCGTTATGCGTTATGCGTTGTGCGTTATGCGTTATGCGTTATAGGTTATGCGTTATGTGTCATGCGTTATGCGTTATGCGTTATGCGTTATGCGGTATGCGTTATGCGTTATGCGTTATGCGTTATGCGTTATGCGTTATGCGTTATGCGTTATGCGTTATGCGGTATGCGTTATGCGTTATGCGTTATGCGTTATGCGTTATGCGTTATGCGTTATGCGTTATGGGTTATGCGTTATGCGATATGCGTTATGCGTTATGCGTTATGCCTTATGCGTTATGCGATTTGCGTTATGCGTTATGCGTTATGCGTTATGCGTTATGCGTTATGTGTTATGCGTTATGCGTTATGCGTTATGCGTTATGCGTTATGCGTTATGCGTTATGCGTTATGCGTTATGCGTTATGTGTTATGGGTTATGCGTTATGCGTTATGCGTTATGCGTTATGCGTTATGCGTTATGCGTTATGCGTTATGCGTTATGCGTTATGCGTTATGCGTTATGCGTTATGCGTTATGCGTTACGCAATATGCGTTATGCGTTATGCGTTATGTGTTATGCGTTATGCGTTATGCGTTATGCGTTATGCGTGATCCGTTATGCGTTATGCGTTATGAGTAATGCGTGATCCGTTATGCGTTATGCGTTATGCGTTATGCGTTATGGGTTATCCGTTATGCGTTATCCGTTATGCGTTATGCGTTATGCGTTATGCGTTATGCGTTATGCGATATGCGTTATGCGTTATGCGTTATGCGTTATGCGTAATGCGTTATGCGTTATGCGTTATGCGTTATGGGTTATGAGTAATGCGTGATCCGTTATGCGTTATGCTTTATGCGTTATGAGTTACGCGTAATGCGTTATGCGTTATGGGTTATGCGTTATGTGTTATGCGTTATGCGTTATGCGTTATGCGTTATGCGTTATGCGTTATGCGTTATGGGTTATGCGTTATGCGATATGCGTTATGCGTTATGCGTTATGCCTTATGCGTTATGCGATTTGCGTTATGCGTTATGCGTTATGCGTTATGCGTTATGTGTTATGCGTTATGCGTTATGCGTTATGCGTTATGCGTTATGCGTTATGCGTTATGCGTTATGCGTTATGCGTTATGCGTTATGTGTTATGGGTTATGCGTTATGCGTTATGCGTTATGCGTTATGCGTTATGCGTCATGCGTTATGCGTTATGCGTTATGCGTTATGCGTTATGCGTTATGCGTTATGCGTTACGCAATATGCGTTATGCGTTATGCGTTATGCGTTATGCGTTATGCGTTATGCGTTATGCGTTATGCGTTATGCGTTATGCGTTATGCGTTATGCGTTATGCGTGATCCGTTATGCGTTATGCGTTATGAGTAATGCGTGAACCGTTATGCGTTATGCGTTATGCGTTATGCGATTTGCGTTATGCGTTATGCGTTATGCGTTATGCGTTATGTGTTATGCGTTATGCGTTATGCGTTATGCGTTATGCGTTATGCGTTATGCGTTATGCGTTATGCGTTATGCGTTATGCGATATGCGTTATGCGTTATGCGTTATGCGTCATGCGTTATGCGTTATGCGTTATGCATTATGCTTTATGCGTTATGCGTTATGCGTTATGCGTTATGCGTTATGCGTTATGCGTTATGCGTTATGCGTTATGAGTAATGCGTGATCCGTTATGCGTTATGCGTTATGCGTTATGCGTTATGCGTTATGTGTTATGCGTTGTGAGTTATCCGCTATGCGTTATGCGTTTTGCGTTATGCGTTATGCGTTATGAGTTGTGCGTTATGCGTTATGTGTTATGCGTTGTGAGTTATCCGCTATGCGTTATGCGTTTTGCGTTATGCGTTATGCGTTATGAGTTGTGCGTTATGCGTTATGCGTTATGCGTTATGCGTTATGCGTTATGCGTTATGCGTTATGCGTTATGCGTTATGCGTTATGCGTTATGTGTTATCCGTTATGAGTTATGCGTTATGCGTTATGCTTTATGCGTTATGCGTTATAAGTAATGCGTGAGCCGTTATGTGTTATGCGTTATGCGTTATGCGTTATGTGTTATGCGTTGTGCGTTATCCGCTATGCGTTATGCGTTTTGCGTTCTGCGTTATGCGTTATGCGTTGTGCGTTATGCGTTATGTGTTATGCGTTGTGCGTTATCCGCTATGCGTTATGCGTTTTGCGTTATGCGTTATGCGTTATGCGTTGTGCGTTATGCGTTATGCGTTATGCGTTATGCGTTATAGGTTATGCGTTATGTGTCATGCGTTATGCGTTATGCGTTATGCGTTATGCGTTATGCGTTATGCGTTATGCGTTATGCGTTATGCATTATGCGTTATGCGTTATGCTTTATGCGTTATGCGTTATAAGTAATGCGTGAGCCGTTATGTGTTATGCGTTATGCGTTATGCGTTATGTGTTATGCGTTGTGCGTTATCCGCTATGCGTTATGCGTTTTGCGTTCTGCGTTATGCGTTATGCGTTGTGCGTTATGCGTTATGTGTTATGCGTTGTGCGTTATCCGCTATGCGTTATGCGTTTTGCGTTATGCGTTATGCGTTATGCGTTGTGCGTTATGCGTTATGCGTTATAGGTTATGCGTTATGTGTCATGCGTTATGCGTTATGCGTTATGCGTTATGCGGTATGCGTTATGCGTTATGCGTTATGCGTTATGCGTTATGCGTTATGCGTTATGCGTTATGCGTTATGCGGTATGCGTTATGCGTTATGCGTTATGCGTTATGCGTTATGCGTTATGCGTTATGCGTTATGGGTTATGCGTTATGCGATATGCGTTATGCGTTATGCGTTATGCCTTATGCGTTATGCGATTTGCGTTATGCGTTATGCGTTATGCGTTATGCGTTATGTGTTATGCGTTATGCGTTATGCGTTATGCGTTATGCGTTATGCGTTATGCGTTATGCGTTATGCGTTATGTGTTATGGGTTATGCGTTATGCGTTATGCGTTATGCGTTATGCGTTATGCGTTATGCGTTATGCGTTATGCGTTATGCGTTATGCGTTATGCGTTATGCGTTATGCGTTACGCAATATGCGTTATGCGTTATGCGTTATGCGTTATGCGTTATGCGTTATGCGTTATGCGTTATGCGTGATCCGTTATGCGTTATGCGTTATGAGTAATGCGTGATCCGTTATGCGTTATGCGTTATGCGTTATGCGTTATGGGTTATCCGTTATGCGTTATCCGTTATGCGTTATGCGTTATGCGTTATGCGTTATGCGTTATGCGATATGCGTTATGCGTTATGCGTTATGCGTTATGCGTAATGCGTTATGCGTTATGCGTTATGCGTTATGGGTTATGAGTAATGCGTGATCCGTTATGCGTTATGCTTTATGCGTTATGAGTTACGCGTAATGCGTTATGCGTTATGGGTTATGCGTTATGTGTTATGAGTTATGCGTTATGCGTTATGCGTTATGCGTTATGCGTTATGCGTTATGGGTTATGCGTTATGCGATATGCGTTATGCGTTATGCGTTATGCCTTATGCGTTATGCGATTTGCGTTATGCGTTATGCGTTATGCGTTATGCGTTATGCGTTATGCGTTATGCGTTATGCGTTATGCGTTATGCGTTATGCGTTATGCGTTATGCGTTATGCGTTATGCGTTATGCGTTATGCGTTATGCGTTATGCGTTATGTGTTATGGGTTATGCGTTATGCGTTATGCGTTATGCGTTATGCGTTATGCGTTATGCGTTATGCGTTATGCGTTATGCGTTATGCGTTATGCGTTATGCGTGAACCGTTATGCGTTATGCGTTATGCGTTATGCGATTTGCGTTATGCGTTATGCGTTATGCGTTATGCGTTATGTGTTATGCGTTATGCGTTATGCGTTATGCGTTATGCGTTATGCGTTATGCGTTATGCGTTATGCGTTATGCGTTATGCGATATGCGTTATGCGTTATGCGTTATGCGTCATGCGTTATGCGTTATGCGTTATGCATTATGCTTTATGCGTTATGCGTTATGCGTTATGCGTTATGCGTTATGCGTTATGCGTTATGCGTTATGCGTTATGAGTAATGCGTGATCCGTTATGCGTTATGCGTTATGCGTTATGCGTTATGTGTTATGCGTTGTGAGTTATCCGCTATGCGTTATGCGTTTTGCGTTATGCGTTATGCGTTATGAGTTGTGCGTTATGCGTTATGCGTTATGCGTTATGCGTTATGCGTTATGCGTTATGCGTTATGCGTTATGCGTTATGCGTTATGTGTTATCCGTTATGAGTTATGCGTTATGCGTTATGCGTTATGCATTATGCGTTATGCGTTATGCGTTATGCGTTATGCGTTATGCGTTATGAGTAATGCGTGATCCGTTATGCGTTATGCGTTATGCGTTATGCGTTATGCGTTATGTGTTATGCGTTGTGAGTTATCCGCTATGCGTTATGCGTTTTGCGTTATGCGTTATGCGTTATGCGTTGTGCGTTATGCGTTATGCGTTATGCGTTATGCGTTATAGGTTATGCGTTATGTGTCATGCGTTATGCGTTATGCGTTATGCGTTATGCGTTATGCGTTATGCGTTATGCGTTATGCATTATGCGTTATGCGTTATGCTTTATGCGTTATGCGTTATAAGTAATGCGTGATCCGTTATGTGTTATGCGTTATGCGTTATGCGTTATGAGTAATGCGTGATCCGTTATGCGTTATGCGTTATGAGTAATGCTTGATCCGTTACGCGTTATGCGTTATGCGTTATGCGTTATGGGTTATGCGTTATGTGTTATGAGTTATGCGTTATGCGTTATGCGTTATGCGTTATGCGTTATGCGTTATGGGTTATGAGTAATGCGTGATCCGTTATGCGTTATGCTTTATGCGTTATGAGTTACGCGTAATGCGTTATGCGTTATGCGTTATGGGTTATGCGTTATGTGTTATGAGTTATGCGTTATGCGTTATGCGTTATGCGTTATGCGTTATGGGTTATGAGTTATGCGTTATGCGTTATGCGTTATGCGTTATGCGTTATGCGTTATGCGTTATGCGTTATGCGTTATGCGTTATGCGTTATGCGTTATGCGTTATGCGTTATGCGTTATGCGTTATGCGTTATGCGTTATGCGTTATGCGTTATGCGTTATGCGTTATGCGTTATGCGTTATGGGTTATGCGTTATGCGTTATGCGTTATGCGTTATGCGTTATGCGTTATGCGTTATGCGTTATGCGTTATGCGTTATGCGTTATGCGTTATGCGTTATGCGTTATGCGTTATGCGTTATGTGTTATCCGTTATGAGTTATCCGTTATGCGTTTTGCGTTATGCGTTATGCGTAATGCGTTATGCGTTATGCGTTATGCGTTATGCGTTATGCGTTATGCGTTATGCGTTATGCGATATGCGTTATGCGTTATGCGTTATGCCTTATGCGTTATGCGATTTGCGTTATGCGTTATGCGTTATGCGTTATGCGTTATGCGTTATTCGTTATGAGTAATGCGTGATCCGTTATGCGTTATGCGTTATGCGTTATGCGTTATGTGTTATGCGTTGTGCGTTATCCGCTATGCGTTATGCGTTTTGCGTTATGCGTTATGCGTTATGCGTTGGGCGTTATGCGTTATGCGTTATGCGTTATAGGTTATGCGTTATGTGTCATGCGTTATGCGTTATGCGTTATGCGTTATGCGGTATGCGTTATGCGTTATGCTTTATGCTTTATGCGTTATGCGTTATGCGTTATGCGTTATGCGTTATGCGTTATGCGTTATGCGTTATGTGTTATCCGTTATGAGTTATGAGTAATGCGTGATCCGTTATGCGTTATGCGTTATGAGTAATGCGTGATCCGTTATGCGTTATGCGTTATGCGTTATGCGTTATGTGTCATGCGTTATGCGTTATGCGTTATGCGTTATGCGTTATGCGTTGTGCATTATGCGTTATGCGTTATGCTTTATGCGTTATGCGTTATAAGTAATGCGTGATCCGTTATGTGTTATGCGTTATGCGTTATGCGTTATGTGTTATGCGTTGTGCGTTATCCGCTATGCGTTATGCGTTTTGCGTTATGCGTTATGCGTTATGCGTTGTGCGTTGTGCGTTATGCGTTATGCGTTATAGGTTATGCGTTATGTGTCATGCGTTATGCGTTATGCGTTATGCGTTATGCGGTATGCGTTATGCGTTATGCGTTATGGGTTATGAGTAATGCGTGATCCGTTATGCGTTATGCTTTATGCGTTATGAGTTACGCGTAATGCGTTATGCGTTATGCGTTATGGGTTATGCGTTATGTGTTATGAGTTATGCGTTATGCGTTATGCGTTATGCGTTATGCGTTATGCGTTATGGGTTATGAGTTATGCGTTATGCGTTATGCGTTATGCGTTATGCGTTATGCGTTATGCGTTATGCGTTATGCGTTATGCGTTATGCGTTATGCGTTATGTGTTATGCGTTGTGCGTTATCCGCTATGCGTTATGCGTTTTGCGTTATGCGTTATGCGTTATGCGTTGTGCGTTATGCGTTATGCGTTATAGGTTATGCGTTATGTGTTATGCGTGATGCGTTATGCGTTATGCGTTATGCATTATGCGTTATGCGTTATGCTTTATGCGTTATGCGTTATGAGTAATGCGTGATCCGTTATGTGTTATGCGTTATGCGTTATGCGTTTTGCGTTATGCGTTATGCGTTATGCGTTATGCGTTATGCGTTATGCGTTATGCGTTATGCGTTATGCGTTATGCGTTATGCGTTATGCGTTATGCGTTATGCGTTATGCGTTATGCGTTATGCGTTATGCGTTATGCGTTATGCGTTATGCGTTATGCGTTATGCGTTATGCGTTATGCGTTATGCGTTATGCGTTATGTGTTATGCGTTGTGAGTTATCCGCTATGCGTTATGCGTTTTGCGTTATGCGTTATGCGTTATGCGTTGTGCGTTATGCGTTATGCGTTATGCGTTATAGGTTATGCGTTATGTGTCATGCGTTATGCGTTATGCGTTATGCGTTATGCGTTATGCGTTATGCGTTATGCGTTATGCATTATGCGTTATGCGTTATGCTTTATGCGTTATGCGTTATAAGTAATGCGTTATCCGTTATGTGTTATGCGTTATGCGTTATGCGTTATGTGTTATGCGTTGTGCGTTATCCGCTATGCGTTATGCGTTTTGCGTTATGCGTTATGCGTTATGCGTTGTGCGTTATGCGTTATGCGTTATGCGTTATGCGTTATGCGTTATGCGTTATGCGTTATGCGTTATGCGTAATGCGTTATGCGTTATGCGTTATGCGTTATGCGTTATGTGTTATGCGTTGTGCGTTACCCGCTATGCGTTATGCGTTTTGCGTTATGCGTTATGCGTTATGCGTTATAGGTTATGCGTTATGTGTTATGCGTTATGCGTTATGCGTTATGCGTTATGCATTATGCGTTATGCGTTATGCTTTATGCGTTATGCGTTATGAGTAATGCGTGATCCGTTATGTGTTATGCGTTATGCGTTATGCGTTATGCGTTTTGCGTTATGCGTTATGTGTTATGCGTTATGCGTTATGCGTTATGCGTTCTGCGTTATGCGTTATGCGTTATGCGTTATGCGTTATGCGTTATGCGTTATGCGTTATGCGTTATGCGTTATGCGTTATGCGTTATGCGTTATGCGTTATGCGTTATGCGTTATGCGTTATGCGTTATGCGTTATGCGTTATGCGTTATGCGTTATGCGTTATGCGTTATGCGTTATGAGAAATGCGTGATCCGTTATGCGTTATGCGTTATGAGTAATGCGTGATCCGTTATGCGTTATGCGTTATGCGTTATGCGTTATGCGTTATGCGTTATGCGTTATGCGATATGCGTTATGCGTTATGCGTTATGCCTTATGCGTTATGCGATTTGCGTTATGCGTTATGCGTTATGCGTTATGCGTTATGCGTTATGCGTTATGCGTTATGCGTTATGCGTTATGCGTTATGCGTTATGCGTTATGCGTTATGCGTTATGCGTTATGCGTTATGCGTTATGCGTTATGCGTTATGTGTTATGGGTTATGCGTTATGCGTTATGCGTTATGCGTTATGCGTTATGCGTTATGCGTTATGCGTTATGCGTTATGCGTTATGCGTTATGCGTTATGCGTTACGCAATATGCGTTATGCGTTACGCAATATGCGTTATGCGTAATGCGTTATGCGTTATGCGTTATGCGTTATGCGTTATGCGTTATGCGTTATGCGTTATGCGTTATGCGTTATGCGTTATGTGTTATGTGTTGTGCGTTATCGGCTATGCGTTATGCGTTTTGCGTTATGCGTTATGCGTTATGCGTTGTGCGTTATAGGTTATGCGTTATGTGTTATGCGTTATGCGTTATGCGTTATGCATTATGCGTTATGCGTTATGCGTTATGCTTTATGCGTTATGCGTTATGAGTAATGCGTGATCCGTTATGTGTTATGCGTTATGCGTTATGCGTTATGCGTTTTGCGTTATGCGTTATGCGTTATGGGTTATGCGTTATGCGTTATGCATTATGCGTTATGCGTTATGCTTTATGCGTTATGCGTTATGAGTAATGCGTGATCCGTTATGCGTTATGCGTTATGCGTTATGCGTTTTGCGTTATGCGTTATGCGTTATGCGTTATGCGTTATGCGTTATGCGTTCTGCGTTATGCGTTATGCGTTATGCGTTATGCGTTATGCGTTATGCGTTATGCGTTATGCGTTATGCGTTATGCGTTATGCGTTATGCGTTATGCGTTATGAGAAATGCGTGATCCGTTATGCGTTATGCGTTATGAGTAATGCGTGATCCGTTATGCGTTATGCGTTATGCGTTATGGGTTATGCGTTATGCGTTATGCGTTATGCGTTATGCGTTATGGGTTATGCGTTATTTGTTATGCGTTATGCGTTATGCGTTATGCGTTATGCGTTATGCGTTATGCGTTATGCGTTATGCGTTATGCGTTATGCGTTATGCGTTATGCGTTATGCGTTATGCGTTATGCGATATGCGTTATGCGTTATGCGTTATGCGTTATGCGTTATGTGTTATGCGTTATGCGTTATGCGTTATGCGTTATGCGTTATGCGTTATGCGTTATGCGTTATGCGTTATGCGTTATGCGTTATGCGTTATGAGTAATGCGTGATCCGTTATGCGTTATGCGTTATGCGTTATGCGTTATGCGTTATGCGTTATGTGTTATGCGTTGTGAGTTATCCGCTATGCGTTATGCGTTTTGCGTTATGCGTTATGCGTTATGCGTTGTGCGTTATGCGTTATGCGTTATGCGTTATAGGTTATGCGTTATGTGTCATGCGTTATGCGTTATGCGTTATGCGTTATGCGTTATGCGTTATGCGTTATGCGTTATGCATTATGCGTTATGCGTTATGCTTTATGCGTTATGCGTTATAAGTAATGCGTGATCCGTTATGTGTTATGCGTTATGCGTTATGCGTTATGTGTTATGCGTTGTGCGTTATCCGCTATGCGTTATGCGTTTTGCGTTATGCGTTATGCGTTATGCGTTGTGCGTTATGCGTTATGCGTTATGCGTTATGCGTTATGCGTTATGCGTTATGCGTTATGCGTTATGCGTTATGCGTAATGCGTTATGCGTTATGCGTTATGCGTTATGCGTTATGTGTTATGCGTTGTGCGTTACCCGCTTTGCGTTATGCGTTTTGCGTTATGCGTTATGCGTTATGCGTTATAGGTTATGCGTTATGTGTTATGCGTTATGCGTTATGCGTTATGCATTATGCGTTATGCGTTATGCTTTATGCGTTATGCGTTATGAGTAATGCGTGATCCGTTATGTGTTATGCGTTATGCGTTATGCGTTATGCGTTTTGCGTTATGCGTTATGTGTTATGCGTTATGCGTTATGCGTTATGCGTTCTGCGTTATGCGTTATGCGTTATGCGTTATGCGTTATGCGTTATGCGTTATGCGTTATGCGTTATGCGTTATGCGTTATGCGTTATGCGTTATGCGTTATGCGTTATGCGTTATGCGTTATGCGTTATGCGTTATGCGTTATGCGTTATGCGTTATGCGTTATGCGTTATGAGAAATGCGTGATCCGTTATGCGTTATGCGTTATGAGTAATGCGTGATCCGTTATGCGTTATGCGTTATGCGTTATGCGTTATGCGTTATGCGTTATGCGTTATGCGATATGCGTTATGCGTTATGCGTTATGCCTTATGCGTTATGCGATTTGCGTTATGCGTTATGCGTTATGCGTTATGCGTTATGCGTTATGCGTTATGCGTTATGCGTTATGCGTTATGCGTTATGCGTTATGCGTTATGCGTTATGCGTTATGCGTTATGCGTTATGCGTTATGCGTTATGCGTTATGCGTTATGTGTTATGGGTTATGCGTTATGCGTTATGCGTTATGCGTTATGCGTTATGCGTTATGCGTTATGCGTTATGCGTTATGCGTTATGCGTTATGCGTTATGCGTTACGCAATATGCGTTATGCGTTACGCAATATGCGTTATGCGTTATGCGTTATGCGTTATGCGTTATGCGTTATGCGTTATGCGTTATGCGTTATGCGTTATGCGTTATGCGTTATGCGTTATGCGTTATGTGTTATGTGTTGTGCGTTATCGGCTATGCGTTATGCGTTTTGCGTTATGCGTTATGCGTTATGCGTTGTGCGTTATAGGTTATGCGTTATGTGTTATGCGTTATGCGTTATGCGTTATGCATTATGCGTTATGCGTTATGCGTTATGCTTTATGCGTTATGCGTTATGAGTAATGCGTGATCCGTTATGTGTTATGCGTTATGCGTTATGCGTTATGCGTTTTGCGTTATGCGTTATGCGTTATGGGTTATGCGTTATGCGTTATGCGTTATGCGTTATGCGTTATGCGTTATGCGTTATGCGTTATGCGTTATGCGTTATGCGTTATGCGTTATGCGTTATGCGTTATGCGTTATGCGTTATGCGTTATGCGTTATGCGTTATGAGAAATGCGTGATCCGTTATGCGTTATGCGTTATGAGTAATGCGTGATCCGTTATGCGTTATGCGTTATGCGTTATGCGTTATGCGTTATGCGTTATGCGTTATGCGTTATGCGTTATGGGTTATGCGTTATTTGTTATGCGTTATGCGTTATGCGTTATGCGTTATGCGTTATGGGTTATGCGTTATGCGTTATGCGTTATGCGTTATGCGTTATGCGTTACGCGTTATGCGTTATGCGTTATGCGTTATGCGTTATGCGTTATGCGTTATGCGTTACGCAATATGCGTTATGCGTTACGCAATATGCGTTATGCGTTATGCGTTATGCGTTATGCGTTATGCGTTATGCTTTATGCGTTATGCGTTATGCGTTATGCGTTATGCGTTATGCGTTATGCGTTATGTGTTATGCGTTGTGCGTTATCGGCTATGCGTTATGCGTTTTGCGTTATGCGTTATGCGTTATGCGTTGTGCGTTATAGGTTATGCGTTATGTGTTATGCGTTATGCGTTATGCGTTATGCATTATGCGTTATGCGTTATGCGTTATGAGTAATGCGTGATCCGTTATGTGTTATGCGTTATGCGTTATGCGTTATGCGTTTTGCGTTATGCGTTATGCGTTATGGGTTATGCGTTATGCGTTATGCGTTATGCGTTATGCGTTATGCGTTATGCGTTATGCGTTATGCGTTATGCGTTATGCGTTATGCGTTATGCGTTATGCGTTATGCGTTATGCGTTATGCGTTATGCGTTATGCGTTATGCGTTATGCGTTATGCGTTATGCGTTATGCGTTATGCGTTATGAGAAATGCGTGATCCGTTATGCGTTATGCGTTATGAGTAATGCGTGATCCGTTATGCGTTATGCGTTATGCGTTATGCGTTATGGGTTATGCGTTATGTGTTATGCGTTATGCGTTATGCGTTATGCGTTATGCGTTATGCGTTATGCGTTATGCGTTATGCGTTATGCGTTATGCGTTATGCGTTATGCGTTATGCGTTATGCGTTATGCGTTATGCGTTATGCGTTATGCGTTATGCGTTATGCGTTATGCGTTATGCGTTATGCGTTATGCGTTATGCGTTATGCGTTATGCGTTATGCGTTATGCGTTATGCGTTATGCGTTATGCGTTATGCGTTATGCGTTATGCGTTATGCGTTATGGGTTATGAGTAATGCGTGATCCGTTATGCGTTATGCTTTATGCGTTATGAGTTACGCGTAATGCGTTATGCGTTATGCGTTATGGGTTATGCGTTATGTGTTATGCGTTATGCGTTATGCGTTATGCGTTATGCGTTATGCGTTATGCGTTATGGGTTATGCGTTATGCGATATGCGTTATGCGTTATGCGTTATGCCTTATGCGTTATGCGATTTGCGTTATGCGTTATGCGTTATGCGTTATGCGTTATGTGTTATGCGTTATGCGTTATGCGTTATGCGTTATGCGTTATGCGTTATGCGTTATGCGTTATGCGTTATGCGTTATGCGTTATGCGTTATGCGTTATGCATTATGCGTTATGCGTTATGCGTTATGCGTTATGCGCTATGCGTTATGCGTTATGCGTTATGCGTTATGCGTTATGCGTTATGCGTTATGCGTTATGCGTTATGCGTTACGCAATATGCGTTATACGTTATGCGTTATGCGTTATGCGTTATGCGTTATGCGTTATGCGTTATGCGTTATACGTGATCCGTTATGCGTTATGCGTTATGAGTAATGCGTGATCCGTTATGCGTTATGCTTTATGCGTTATGCGTTATGCGTTATGCGTTATGCGTTATGCGTTATGCGTTATGCGTTACGCAATATGCGTTATGCGTTATGCGTTATGCGTTATGCGTTATGCGTGATCCGTTATGCGTTATGCGTTATGAGTAATGCGTGATCCGTTATGCGTTTTGCGTTATGCGTTATGCGTTATGCGTTATGCGTTATGCGTTATGCGTTATGCGTTATGCGTTATGCGTTATGCGTTATGCGTTATGCCTTATGCGTTATGCCTTATGCGTTATGCGATTTGCGTTATGCGTTATGCGTTATGCGTTATGCGTTATGCGTTATGCGTTATGCGTTATGCGTTATGCGTTATGCGTTATGCGTTATGCGTTATGCGTTATGCGTTATGCGTTATGCGTTATGCGTTATGCGTTATGCGTTATGTGTTATGGGTTATGCGTTATGCGTTATACGTTATGCGTTATGCGTTATGCGTTATGCGTTATGCGTTATGCGTTATGCGTTATGCGTTATGCGTTATGCGTTATGCGTTATGCGTTACGCAATATGCGTTATGCGTTATGCGTTATGCGTTATGCGTTATGCGTTATGCGTTATGCGTTATGCGTTATGCGTTATGCGTTATGCGTTATGCGTTATGTGTTATGCGTTGTGCGTTATCCGCTATGCGTTATGCGTTTTGCGTTATGCGTTATGCGTTATGCGTTGTGCGTTATAGGTTATGCGTTATGCGTTATGCGTTATGCGTTATGCGTTATGCGTTATGCGTTATGCGTTATGCGTTATGCTATATGCGTTATGCGTTATGAGTAATGCGTGATCCGTTATGCGTTATGCGTTATGCGTTATGCGTTATGCGTTTTGCGTTATGCGTTATGCGTTATGGGTTATGCGTTATGCGTTATGCGTTATGCGTTATGCGTTATGCGTTATGCGTTATGCGTTATGCGTTATGCGTTATGCGTTATGCGTTATGCGTTATGCGTTATGAGAAATGCGTGATCCGTTATGCGTTATGCGTTATGAGAAATGCGTGATCCGTTATGCGTTATGGGTAATGCGTGATCCGTTATGCGTTATGCGTTATGCGTTATGGGTTATGCGTTATTTGATATGCGTTATGCGTTATGCGTTATGGGTTATGCGTTATTTGTTATGCGTTATGCGTTATGCGTTATGCGTTATGCGTTATGCGTTATGCGTTATGCGTTATGCGTTATGCGTTATGCGTTATGCGTTATGCGTTATGCGTTATGCGTTATGCGTTATGCGTTATGCGTTATGCGTTATGCGTTATGCGTTATGGGTTATGAGTAATGCGTGATCCGTTATGCGTTATGCTTTATGCGTTATGCGTTATGCGTTATGCTTTATGCGTTATGCGTTATGCGTTATGCGTTATGCGTTATGCGTTATGCGTTATGCGTTATGCGTTGTGCGTTATCGGCTATGCGTTATGCGTTTTGCGTTATGCGTTATGCGTTATGCGTTGTGCGTTATAGGTTATGCGTTATGTGTTATGCGTTATGCGTTATGCGTTATGCATTATGCGTTATGCGTTATGCGTTATGAGTAATGCGTGATCCGTTATGTGTTATGCGTTATGCGTTATGCGTTATGCGTTTTGCGTTATGCGTTATGCGTTATGGGTTATGCGTTATGCGTTATGCGTTATGCGTTATGCGTTATGCGTTATGCGTTATGCGTTATGCGTTATGCGTTATGCGTTATGCGTTATGCGTTATGCGTTATGCGTTATGCGTTATGCGTTATGCGTTATGCGTTATGCGTTATGAGAAATGCGTGATCCGTTATGCGTTATGCGTTATGAGTAATGCGTGATCCGTTATGCGTTATGCGTTATGCGTTATGCGTTATGGGTTATGCGTTATTTGTTATGCGTTATGCGTTATGCGTTATGCGTTATGCGTTATGCGTTATGCGTTATGCGTTATGCGTTATGCGTTATGCGTTATGCGTTATGCGTTATGCGTTATGCGTTATGCGTTATGCGTTATGCGTTATGCGTTATGCGTTATGCGTTATACGTTATGCGTTATGCGTTATGCGTTATGCGTTATGCGTTATGCGTTATGCGTTATGCGTTATGCGTTATGCGTTATGCGTTATGCGTTATGCGTTATGGGTTATGAGTAATGCGTGATCCGTTATGCGTTATGCTTTATGCGTTATGAGTTACGCGTAATGCGTTATGCGTTATGCGTTATGGGTTATGCGTTATGTGTTATGAGTTATGCGTTATGCGTTATGCGTTATGCGTTATGCGTTATGCGTTATGGGTTATGCGTTATGCGATATGCGTTATGCGTTATGCGTTATGCGTTATGCGTTATGCGATTTGCGTTATGCGTTATGCGTTATGCGTTATGCGTTATGTGTTATGCGTTATGCGTTATGCGTTATGCGTTATGCGTTATGCGTTATGCGTTATGCGTTATGCGTTATGCGTTATGCGTTATGCGTTATGCGTTATGCATTATGCGTTATGCGTTATGCGTTATGCGTTATGCGCTATGCGTTATGCGTTATGCGTTATGCGTTATGCGTTATGCGTTATGCGTTATGCGTTATGAGTTATGCGTTACGCTATATGCGTTATGCCTTATGCGTTATGCGTTATGCGTTATGCGTTATGCGTTATGCGTTATGCGTTATACGTGATCCGTTATGCGTTATGCGTTATGAGTAATGCGTGATCCGTTATGCGTTTTGCGTTATGCGTTATGCGTTATGCGTTATGCGTTATGCGTTATGCGTTATGCGTTACGCAATATGCGTTATGCGTTATGCGTTATGCGTTATGCGTTATGCGTTATGCGTGATCCGTTATGCGTTATGCGTTATGAGTAATGCGTGATCCGTTATGCGTTTTGCGTTATGCGTTATGCGTTATGCGTTATGCGTTATGCGTTATGCGTTATGCGTTATGCGTTATGCGTTATGCGTTATGCGTTATGCGTTATGCCTTATGCGTTATGCCTTATGCGTTATGCGATTTGCGTTATGCGTTATGCGTTATGCGTTATGCGTTATGCGTTATGTGTTATGCGTTATGCGTTATGCGTTATGCGTTATGCGTTATGCGTTATGCGTTATGCGTTATGCGTTATGCGTTATGCGTTATGCGTTATGCGTTATGTGTTATGGGTTATGCGTTATGCGTTATACGTTATGCGTTATGCGTTATGCGTTATGCGTTATGCGTTATGCGTTATGCGTTATGCGTTATGCGTTATGCGTTATGCGTTACGCAATATGCGTTATGCGTTATGCGTTATGCGTTATGCGTTATGCGTTATGCGTTATGCGTTATGCGTTATGCGTTATGCGTTATGCGTTATGCGTTATGCGTTATGCGTTATGTGTTATGCGTTGTGCGTTATCCGCTATGCGTTATGCGTTTTGCGTTATGCGTTATGCGTTATGCGTTGTGCGTTATAGGTTATGCGTTATGTGTTATGCGTTATGCGTTATGCGTTATGCATTATGCGTTATGCGTTATGCGTTATGCTATATGCGTTATGCGTTATGAGTAATGCGTGATCCGTTATGTGTTATGCGTTATGCGTTATGCGTTATGCGTTATGCGTTATGCGTTATGCGTTATGGGTTATGCGTTATGCGTTATGCGTTATGCGTTATGCGTTATGCGTTATGCGTTATGCGTTATGCGTTATGCGTTATGCGTTATGCGTTATGCGTTATGCGTTATGCGTTATGCGTTATGCGTTATGCGTTATGAGTAATGCGTGATCCGTTATGCGTTATGCGTTATGAGTAATGCGTGATCCGTTATGCGTTATGGGTTATGCGTTATGCGTTATGCGTTATGCGTTATGCGTTATGGGTTATGCGTTATTTGATATGCGTTATGCGTTATGCGTTATGCGTTATGCGTTATGCGTTATGCGTTATGCGTTATGCGTTATGCGTTATGCGTTATGCGTTATGCGTTATGCGTTATGCGTTATGCGTTATGCGTTATGCGTTATGCGTTATGCGTTATGCGTTATGCGTTATGCGTTATGCGTTATGCGTTATGGGTTATGAGTAATGCGTGATCCGTTATGCGTTATGCTTTATGCGTTATGAGTTACGCGTAATGCGTTATGCGTTATGCGTTATGGGTTATGAGTTATGTGTTATGAGTTATGCGTTATGCGTTATGCGTTATGCGTTATGCGTTATGCGTTATGGGTTATGCGTTATGCGATATGCGTTATGCGTTATGCGTTATGCCTTATGCGTTATGCGTTATGTGTTATGGGTTATGCGTTATGCGTTATGCGTTATGCGTCATGCGTAATGCGTTATGCGTTATGCGTTATGCGTTATGCGTTATGCGTTATGCGTTACGCAATATGCGTTATGCGTTATGCGTTATGCGTTATGCGTTATGCGTTATGCGTTATGCGTTATGCGTTATGCGTTATGCGTTATGCGTTATGCGTTATGCGTTATGCGTGATCCGTTATGCGTTATGCGTTATGAGTAATGCGTGAACCGTTATGCGTTATGCGTTATGCGTTATGCGTTATGCGTTATGCGTTATGCGTTATGCGTTATGCGTTATGGGTTATGCGTTATGTGTTATGCGTTATGCGTTATGCGTTATGCGTTATGCGTTATGCGTTATGAGTTGTGCGTTATGCGTTATGCGTTATGCGTTATGAGTAATGCGTGAACCGTTATGCGTTATGCGTTATGCGTTATGCGTTATGCGTTATGCGTTATGCGTTATGCGTTATGGGTTATGCGTTATGTGTTATGCGTTATGCGTTATGCGTTATGCGTTATGCGTTATGCGTTATGAGTTGTGCGTTATGTGTTATGCGTTATGCGTTATGCGTTATGCGTTATGCGTTATGCGTTATGAGTTGTGCGTTATGCGTTATGCGTTATGCGTTATGCGTTATGCGTTATGCGTTATGCGTTATGCGTTATGCGTTATGCGTTATGCGTTAAGCGTTATGCGTTATGCGTTATGCATTATGCGTTATGCGTTATGCTTTATGCGTTATGCGTTATAAGTAATGCGTGATCCGTTATGTGTTATGCGTTATGCGTTATGCGTTATGTGTTATGCGTTGTGCGTTATCCGCTATGCGTTATGCGTTTTGCGTTATGCTTTATGCGTTATGCGTTGTGCGTTATGCGTTATGCGTTATAGGTTATGCGTTATGTGTCATGCGTTATGCGTTATGCGTTATGCGGTATGCGTTATGCGTTATGCGTTATGCGTTATGCGTTATGCGTTATGCGTTATGCGTTATGCGGTATGCGTTATGCGTTATGCGTTATGCGTTATGCGTTATGCGTTATGCGTTATGCGTTATGGGTTATGCGTTATGCGATATGCGTTATGCGTTATGCGTTATGCCTTATGCGTTATGCGATTTGCGTTATGCGTTATGCGTTATGCGTTATGCGTTATGCGTTATGTGTTATGCGTTATGCGTTATGCGTTATGCGTTATGCGTTATGCGTTATGCGTTATGCGTTATGCGTTATGCGTTATGCGTCATGCGTTATGCGTTATGCGTTATGCGTTATGCGTTATGCGTTATGCGTTATGCGTTATGCGTTATGCGTTATGCGTTATGCGTTATGCGTTATGCGTTATGCGTTATGCGTTATGCGTTATGCGTTATGCGTTATGCGTTATGCGTTACGCAATATGCGTTATGCGTTATGCGTTATGCGTTATGCGTTATGCGTTATGCGTTATGCGTGATCCGTTATGCGTTATGCGTTATGAGTAATGCGTGATCCGTTATGCGTTATGCGTTATGCGTTATGCGTTATGGGTTATCCGTTATGCGTTATCCGTTATGCGTTATGCGTTATGCGTTATGCGTTATGCGTTATGCGATATGCGTTATGCGTTATGCGTTATGCGTTATGCGTAATGCGTTATGCGTTATGCGTTATGCGTTATGGGTTATGAGTAATGCGTGATCCGTTATGCGTTATGCTTTATGCGTTATGAGTTACGCGTAATGCGTTATGCGTTATGCGTTATGGGTTATGCGTTATGTGTTATGAGTTATGCGTTATGCGTTATGCGTTATGCGTTATGCGTTATGCGTTATGCGTTATGGGTTATGCGTTATGCGATATGCGTTATGCGTTATGCGTTATGCCTTATGCGTTATGCGATTTGCGTTATGCGTTATGCGTTATGCGTTATGCGTTATGTGTTATGCGTTATGCGTTATGCGTTATGCGTTATGCGTTATGCGTTATGCGTTATGCGTTATGCGTTATGCGTTATGCGTTATGCGTTATGCGTTATGCGTTATGCGTTATGTGTTATGGGTTATGCGTTATGCGTTATGCGTTATGCGTTATGCGTTATGCGTCATGCGTTATGCGTTATGCGTTATGCGTTATGCGTTATGCGTTATGCGTTATGCGTTACGCAATATGCGTTATGCGTTATGCGTTATGCGTTATGCGTTATGCGTTATGCGTTATGCGTTATGCGTTATGCGTTATGCGTTATGCGTTATGCGTTATGCGTTATGCGTTATGCGTTATGCGTTATGCGTTATGCGTTATGCGTGATCCGTTATGCGTTATGCGTTATGAGTAATGCGTGAACCGTTATGCGTTATGCGTTATGCGTTATGCGTTATGCGTTATGCGTTATGTGTTATGCGTTATGCGTTATGCGTTATGCGTTATGCGTTATGCGTTATGCGTTATGCGTTATGCGTTATGCGTTATGCGTTATGCGATATGCGTTATGCGTTATGCGTTATGCGTTATGCGTTATGCGTTATGCATTATGCTTTATGCGTTATGCGTTATGCGTTATGCGTTATGCGTTATGCGTTATGCGTTATGAGTAATGCGTGATCCGTTATGCGTTATGCGTTATGCGTTATGCGTTATGTGTTATGCGTTGTGAGTTATCCGCTATGCGTTATGCGTTTTGCGTTATGCGTTATGCGTTATGAGTTGTGCGTTATGCGTTATGCGTTATGCGTTATGCGTTATGCGTTATGCGTTATGCGTTATGCGTTATGCGTTATGCGTTATGCGTTATGCGTTATGCGTTATGCGTTATGCGTTATGCGTTATGCGTTATGTGTTATCCGTTATGAGTTATGCGTTATGCGTTATGCGTTATGCATTATGCGTTATGCGTTATGCGTTATGCGTTATGCGTTATGAGTAATGCGTGATCCGTTATGCGTTATGCGTTATGCGTTATGCGTTATGTGTTATGCGTTGTGAGTTATCCGCTATGCGTTATGCGTTTTGCGTTATGCGTTATGCGTTATGCGTTGTGCGTTATGCGTTATGCGTTATGCGTTATAGGTTATGCGTTATGTGTCATGCGTTATGCGTTATGCGTTATGCGTTATGCGTTATGCGTTATGCGTTATGCGTTATGCGTTATGCATTATGCGTTATGCGTTATGCTTTATGCGTTATGCGTTATAAGTAATGCGTGATCCGTTATGTGTTATGCGTTATGCGTTATGCGTTATGTGTTACGCGTTGTGCGTTATCCGCTATGCGTTATGCGTTTTGCGTTATGCGTTATGCGTTATGCGTTGTGCGTTATGCGTTATGCGTTATAGGTTATGCGTTATGTGTCATGCGTTATGCGTTATGCGTTATGCGTTATGCGGTATGCGTTATGCGTTATGCGTTATGCGTTATGCGTTATGCGTTATGCGTTATGCGTTATGCGTTATGCGTTATGCGTTATGCGTTATGCGTTATGCGTTATGCGTTATGCGTTATGCGTTATGCGTTATGCGTTATGCGTTATGCGTTATGCGTTATGGGTTATGAGTAATGCGTGATCCGTTATGCGTTATGCTTTATGCGTTATGAGTTACGCGTAATGCGTTATGCGTTATGCGTTATGGGTTATGCGTTATGTGTTATGAGTTATGCGTTATGCGTTATGCGTTATGCGTTATGCGTTATGCGTTATGCGTTATGGGTTATGCGTTATGCGATATGCGTTATGCGTTATGCGTTATGCCTTATGCGTTATGCGATTTGCGTTATGCGTTATGCGTTATGCGTTATGCGTTATGCGTTATGTGTTATGCGTTATGCGTTATGCGTTATGCGTTATGCGTTATGCGTTATGCGTTATGCGTTATGCGTTATGCGTTATGCGTTATGCGTTATGCGTTATGCGTTATGCGTTATGCGTTATGTGTTATGGGTTATGCGTTATGCGTTATGCGTTATGCGTTATGCGTTATGCGTCATGCGTTATGCGTTATGCGTTATGCGTTATGCGTTATGCGTTATGCGTTATGCGTTACGCAATATGCGTTATGCGTTATGCGTTATGCGTTATGCGTTATGCGTTATGCGTTATGCGTTATGCGTTATGCGTTATGCGTGATCCGTTATGCGTTATGCGTTATGAGTAATGCGTGAACCGTTATGCGTTATGCGTTATGCGTTATGCGTTATGCGTTATGCGTTATGGGTTATGCGTTATGCGTTATGCGTTATGCGTTATGCGTTATGCGTTATGCGTTATGAGTTGTGCGTTATGCGTTATGCGTTATGCGTTATGCGTTATGCGTTATGCGTTATGCGTTATGCGTTATGCGTTATGCGTTATGCGTTATGCGTTATGCGTTATGCGTTATGTGTTATGCGTTGTGCGTTATCCGCTATGCGTTATGCGTTTTGCGTTATGCGTTATGCGTTATGCGTTGTGCGTTATGCGTTATGCGTTATAGGTTATGCGTTATGTGTCATGCGTTATGCGTTATGCGTTATGCGTTATGCGGTATGCGTTATGCGTTATGCGTTATGCGTTATGCGTTATGCGTTATGCGTTATGCGTTATGCGTTATGCGGTATGCGTTATGCGTTATGCGTTATGCGTTATGCGTTATGCGTTATGCGTTATGCGTTATGGGTTATGCGTTATGCGATATGCGTTATGCGTTATGCGTTATGCCTTATGCGTTATGCGATTTGCGTTATGCGTTATGCGTTATGCGTTATGCGTTATGCGTTATGTGTTATGCGTTATGCGTTATGCGTTATGCGTTATGCGTTATGCGTTATGCGTTATGCGTTATGCGTTATGCGTTATGTGTTATGGGTTATGCGTTATGCGTTATGCGTTATGCGTTATGCGTTATGCGTTATGCGTTATGCGTTATGCGTTATGCGTTATTCGTTATGCGTTATGCGTTATGCGTTATGCGTTATGCGTTACGCAATATGCGTTATGCGTTATGCGTTATGCGTTATGCGTTATGCGTTATGCGTTATGCGTTATGCGTGATCCGTTATGCGTTATGCGTTATGAGTAATGCGTGATCCGTTATGCGTTATGCGTTATGCGTTATGCGTTATGGGTTATCCGTTATGCGTTATCCGTTATGCGTTATGCGTTATGCGTTATGCGTTATGCGTTATGCGTTATGCGTTATGCGTTATGCGTTATGCGTTATGCGTAATGCGTTATGCGTTATGCGTTATGCGTTATGGGTTATGAGTAATGCGTGATCCGTTATGCGTTATGCTTTATGCGTTATGAGTTACGCGTAATGCGTTATGCGTTATGGGTTATGCGTTATGTGTTATGAGTTATGCGTTATGCGTTATGCGTTATGCGTTATGCGTTATGCGTTATGGGTTATGCGTTATGCGATATGCGTTATGCGTTATGCGTTATGCCTTATGCGTTATGCGATTTGCGTTATGCGTTATGCGTTATGCGTTATGCGTTATGTGTCATGCGTTATGCGTTATGCGTTATGCGTTATGCGTTATGCGTTATGCGTTATGCGTTATGCGTTATGCGTTATGCGTTATGCGTTATGCGTTATGTGTTATGGGTTATGCGTTATGCGTTATGCGTTATGCGTTATGCGTTATGCGTCATGCGTTATGCGTTATGCGTTATGCGTTATGCGTTATGCGTTATGCGTTATGCGTTATGCGTTACGCAATATGCGTTATGCGTTATGCGTTATGCGTTATGCGTTATGCGTTATGCGTTATGCGTTATGCGTTATGCGTTATGCGTTATGCGTTATGCGTTATGCGTTATGCGTGATCCGTTATGCGTTATGCGTTATGAGTAATGCGTGAACCGTTATGCGTTATGCGTTATGCGTTATGCGATTTGCGTTATGCGTTATGCGTTATGCGTTATGCGTTATGTGTTATGCGTTATGCGTTATGCGTTATGCGTTATGCGTTATGCGTTATGCGTTATGCGTTATGCGTTATGCGTTATGCGATATGCGTTATGCGTTATGCGTTATGCGTCATGCGTTATGCGTTATGCGTTATGCATTATGCTTTATGCGTTATGCGTTATGCGTTATGCGTTATGCATTATGCGTTATGCGTTATGCTTTATGCGTTATGCGTTATAAGTAATGCGTGATCCGTTATGTGTTATGCGTTATGCGTTATGCGTTATGTGTTATGCGTTGTGCGTTATCCGCTATGCGTTATTCGTTTTGCGTTATGCGTTATGCGTTATGCGTTGTGCGTTATGCGTTATGCGTTATAGGTTATGCGTTATGTGTCATGCGTTATGCGTTATGCGTTATGCGTTATGCGGTATGCGTTATGCGTTATGCGTTATGCGTTATGCGTTATGCGTTATGCGTTATGCGTTATGCGTTATGCGGTATGCGTTATGCGTTATGCGTTATGCGTTATGCGTTATGCGTTATGCGTTATGCGTTATGGGTTATGCGTTATGCGATATGCGTTATGCGTTATGCGTTATGCCTTATGCGTTATGCGATTTGCGTTATGCGTTATGCGTTATGCGTTATGCGTTATGCGTTATGTGTTATGCGTTATGCGTTATGCGTTATGCGTTATGCGTTATGCGTTATGCGTTATGCGTTATGCGTTATGCGTTATGTGTTATGGGTTATGCGTTATGCGTTATGCGTTATGCGTTATGCGTTATGCGTTATGCGTTATGCGTTATGCGTTATGCGTTATGCGTTATGCGTTATGCGTTATGCGTTACGCAATATGCGTTATGCGTTATGCGTTATGCGTTATGCGTTATGCGTTATGCGTTATGCGTTATGCGTGATCCGTTATGCGTTATGCGTTATGAGTAATGCGTGATCCGTTATGCGTTATGCGTTATGCGTTATGCGTTATGGGTTATCCGTTATGCGTTATCCGTTATGCGTTATGCGTTATGCGTTATGCGTTATGCGTTATGCGTTATGCGTTATGCGTTATGCGTTATGCGTTATGCGTAATGCGTTATGCGTTATGCGTTATGCGTTATGGGTTATGAGTAATGCGTGATCCGTTATGCGTTATGCTTTATGCGTTATGAGTTACGCGTAATGCGTTATGCGTTATGGGTTATGCGTTATGTGTTATGAGTTATGCGTTATGCGTTATGCGTTATGCGTTATGCGTTATGCGTTATGGGTTATGCGTTATGCGATATGCGTTATGCGTTATGCGTTATGCCTTATGCGTTATGCGATTTGCGTTATGCGTTATGCGTTATGCGTTATGCGTTATGTGTTATGCGTTATGCGTTATGCTTTATGCGTTATGCGTTATGCGTTATGCGTTATGCGTTATGCGTTATGCGTTATGCGTTATGTGTTATGGGTTATGCGTTATGCGTTATGCGTTATGCGTTATGCGTTATGCGTCATGCGTTATGCGTTATGCGTTATGCGTTATGCGTTATGCGTTATGCGTTATGCGTTACGCAATATGCGTTATGCGTTATGCGTTATGCGTTATGCGTTATGCGTTATGCGTTATGCGTTATGCGTTATGCGTTATGCGTTATGCGTTATGCGTTATGCGTTATGCGTGATGCGTTATGCGTTATGCGTTATGAGTAATGCGTGAACCGTTATGCGTTATGCGTTATGCGTTATGCGATTTGCGTTATGCGTTATGCGTTATGCGTTATGCGTTATGTGTTATGCGTTATGCGTTATGCGTTATGCGTTATGCGTTATGCGTTATGCGTTATGCGTTATGCGTTATGCGTTATGCGATATGCGTTATGCGTTATGCGTTATGCGTCATGCGTTATGCGTTATGCGTTATGCGTTATGCTTTATGCGTTATGCGTTATGCGTTATGCGTTATGCGTTATGCGTTATGCGTTATGCGTTATGCGTTATGAGTAATGCGTGATCCGTTATGCGTTATGCGTTATGCGTTATGCGTTATGCGTTATGTGTTATGCGTTGTGAGTTATCCGCTATGCGTTATGCGTTTTGCGTTATGCGTTATGCGTTATGAGTTGTGCGTTATGCGTTATGCGTTATGCGTTATGCGTTATGCGTTATGCGTTATGCGTTATGCGTTATGCGTTATGCGTTATGCGTTATGTGTTATCCGTTATGAGTTATGCGTTATGCGTTATGCGTTATGCGTTATGCGTTATGCGTTATGCGTTATGCGTTATGCGTTATGCGTTATGAGTAATGCGTGATCCGTTATGCGTTATGCGTTATGCGTTATGCGTTATGCGTTATGTGTTATGCGTTGTGAGTTATCCGCTATGCGTTATGCGTTTTGCGTTATGCGTTATGCGTTATGCGTTGTGCGTTATGCGTTATGCGTTATGCGTTATGCGTTATAGGTTATGCGTTATGTGTCATGCGTTATGCGTTATGCGTTATGCGTTATGCGTTATGCGTTATGCGTTATGCGTTATGCGTTATGCATTATGCGTTATGCGTTATGCTTTATGCGTTATGCGTTATAAGTAATGCGTGAGCCGTTATGTGTTATGCGTTATGCGTTATGCGTTATGTGTTATGCGTTGTGCGTTATCCGCTATGCGTTATGCGTTTTGCGTTATGCGTTATGCGTTATGCGTTGTGCGTTATGCGTTATGTGTTATGCGTTGTGCGTTATCCGCTATGCGTTATGCGTTTTGCGTTATGCGTTATGCGTTATGCGTTGTGCGTTATGCGTTATGCGTTATAGGTTATGCGTTATGTGTCATGCGTTATGCGTTATGCGTTATGCGTTATGCGGTATGCGTTATGCGTTATGCGTTATGCGTTATGCGTTATGCGTTATGCGTTATGCGTTATGCGTTATGCGGTATGCGTTATGCGTTATGCGTTATGCGTTATGCGTTATGCGTTATGCGTTATGCGTTATGGGTTATGCGTTATGCGATATGCGTTATGCGTTATGCGTTATGCCTTATGCGTTATGCGATTTGCGTTATGCGTTATGCGTTATGCGTTATGCGTTATGTGTTATGCGTTATGCGTTATGCGTTATGCGTTATGCGTTATGCGTTATGCGTTATGCGTTATGCGTTATGCGTTATGCGTTATGTGTTATGGGTTATGCGTTATGCGTTATGCGTTATGCGTTATGCGTTATGCGTTATGCGTTATGCGTTATGCGTTATGCGTTATGCGTTATGCGTTATGCGTTATGCGTTACGCAATATGCGTTATGCGTTATGCGTTATGCGTTATGCGTTATGCGTTATGCGTTATGCGTTATGCGTTATGCGTTATGCGTTATGCGTTATGAGTAATGCGTGATCCGTTATGCGTTATGCGTTATGCGTTATGCGTTATGGGTTATCCGTTATGCGTTATCCGTTATGCGTTATGCGTTATGCGTTATGCGTTATGCGTTATGCGATATGCGTTATGCGTTATGCGTTATGCGTTATGCGTAATGCGTTATGCGTTATGCGTTATGCGTTATGGGTTATGAGTAATGCGTGATCCGTTATGCGTTATGCTTTATGCGTTATGAGTTACGCGTAATGCGTTATGCGTTATGGGTTATGCGTTATGTGTTATGAGTTATGCGTTATGCGTTATGCGTTATGCGTTATGCGTTATGCGTTATGGGTTATGCGTTATGCGATATGCGTTATGCGTTATGCGTTATGCCTTATGCGTTATGCGATTTGCGTTATGCGTTATGCGTTATGCGTTATGCGTTATGTGTTATGCGTTATGCGTTATGCGTTATGCGTTATGCGTTATGCGTTATGCGTTATGCGTTATGCGTTATGCGTTATGCGTTATGCGTTATGCGTTATGCGTTATGTGTTATGGGTTATGCGTTATGCGTTATGCGTTATGCGTTATGCGTTATGCGTCATGCGTTATGCGTTATGCGTTATGCGTTATGCGTTATGCGTTATGCGTGAACCGTTATGCGTTATGCGTTATGCGTTATGCGATTTGCGTTATGCGTTATGCGTTATGCGTTATGCGTTATGTGTTATGCGTTATGCGTTATGCGTTATGCGTTATGCGTTATGCGTTATGCGTTATGCGTTATGCGTTATGCGTTATGCGATATGCGTTATGCGTTATGCGTTATGCGTCATGCGTTATGCGTTATGCGTTATGCGTTATGCTTTATGCGTTATGCGTTATGCGTTATGCGTTATGCGTTATGCGTTATGCGTTATGCGTTATGCGTTATGAGTAATGCGTGATCCGTTATGCGTTATGCGTTATGCGTTATGCGTTATGTGTTATGCGTTGTGAGTTATCCGCTATGCGTTATGCGTTTTGCGTTATGCGTTATGCGTTATGAGTTGTGCGTTATGCGTTATGCGTTATGCGTTATGCGTTATGCGTTATGCGTTATGCGTTATGCGTTATGCGTTATGCGTTATGCGTTATGTGTTATCCGTTATGAGTTATGCGTTATGCGTTATGCGTTATGCGTTATGCGTTATGCGTTATGCGTTATGCGTTATGCGTTATGCGTTATGAGTAATGCGTGATCCGTTATGCGTTATGCGTTATGCGTTATGCGTTATGCGTTATGTGTTATGCGTTGTGAGTTATCCGCTATGCGTTATGCGTTTTGCGTTATGCGTTATGCGTTATGCGTTGTGCGTTATGCGTTATGCGTTATGCGTTATGCGTTATAGGTTATGCGTTATGTGTCATGCGTTATGCGTTATGCGTTATGCGTTATGCGTTATGCGTTATGCGTTATGCGTTATGCATTATGCGTTATGCGTTATGCTTTATGCGTTATGCGTTATAAGTAATGCGTGATCCGTTATGTGTTATGCGTTATGCGTTATGCGTTATGAGTAATGCGTGATCCGTTATGCGTTATGCGTTATGAGTAATGCTTGATCCGTTACGCGTTATGCGTTATGCGTTATGCGTTATGGGTTATGCGTTATGTGTTATGAGTTATGCGTTATGCGTTATGCGTTATGCGTTATGCGTTATGCGTTATGGGTTATGAGTAATGCGTGATCCGTTATGCGTTATGCTTTATGCGTTATGAGTTACGCGTAATGCGTTATGCGTTATGCGTTATGGGTTATGCGTTATGTGTTATGAGTTATGCGTTATGCGTTATGCGTTATGCGTTATGCGTTATGGGTTATGAGTTATGCGTTATGCGTTATGCGTTATGCGTTATGCGTTATGCGTTATGCGTTATGCGTTATGCGTTATGCGTTATGCGTTATGCGTTATGCGTTATGCGTTATGCGTTATGCGTTATGCGTTATGCGTTATGCGTTATGCGTTATGCGTTATGCGTTATGCGTTATGGGTTATGCGTTATGCGTTATGCGTTATGCGTTATGCGTTATGCGTTATGCGTTATGCGTTATGCGTTATGCGTTATGCGTTATGCGTTATGCGTTATGCGTTATGCGTTATGTGTTATCCGTTATGAGTTATCCGTTATGCGTTTTGCGTTATGCGTTATGCGTAATGCGTTATGCGTTATGCGTTATGCGTTATGCGTTATGCGTTATGCGTTATGCGTTATGCGATATGCGTTATGCGTTATGCGTTATGCCTTATGCGTTATGCGATTTGCGTTATGCGTTATGCGTTATGCGTTATGCGTTATGCGTTATTCGTTATGAGTAATGCGTGATCCGTTATGCGTTATGCGTTATGCGTTATGCGTTATGTGTTATGCGTTGTGCGTTATCCGCTATGCGTTATGCGTTTTGCGTTATGCGTTATGCGTTATGCGTTGGGCGTTATGCGTTATGCGTTATGCGTTATAGGTTATGCGTTATGTGTCATGCGTTATGCGTTATGCGTTATGCGTTATGCGGTATGCGTTATGCGTTATGCTTTATGCTTTATGCGTTATGCGTTATGCGTTATGCGTTATGCGTTATGCGTTATGCGTTATGCGTTATGTGTTATCCGTTATGAGTTATGAGTAATGCGTGATCCGTTATGCGTTATGCGTTATGAGTAATGCGTGATCCGTTATGCGTTATGCGTTATGCGTTATGCGTTATGTGTCATGCGTTATGCGTTATGCGTTATGCGTTATGCGTTATGCGTTGTGCATTATGCGTTATGCGTTATGCTTTATGCGTTATGCGTTATAAGTAATGCGTGATCCGTTATGTGTTATGCGTTATGCGTTATGCGTTATGTGTTATGCGTTGTGCGTTATCCGCTATGCGTTATGCGTTTTGCGTTATGCGTTATGCGTTATGCGTTGTGCGTTGTGCGTTATGCGTTATGCGTTATAGGTTATGCGTTATGTGTCATGCGTTATGCGTTATGCGTTATGCGTTATGCGGTATGCGTTATGCGTTATGCGTTATGGGTTATGAGTAATGCGTGATCCGTTATGCGTTATGCTTTATGCGTTATGAGTTACGCGTAATGCGTTATGCGTTATGCGTTATGGGTTATGCGTTATGTGTTATGAGTTATGCGTTATGCGTTATGCGTTATGCGTTATGCGTTATGCGTTATGGGTTATGAGTTATGCGTTATGCGTTATGCGTTATGCGTTATGCGTTATGCGTTATGCGTTATGCGTTATGCGTTATGCGTTATGCGTTATGTGTTATGCGTTGTGCGTTATCCGCTATGCGTTATGCGTTTTGCGTTATGCGTTATGCGTTATGCGTTGTGCGTTATGCGTTATGCGTTATGGGTTATGCGTTATGTGTTATGCGTGATGCGTTATGCGTTATGCGTTATGCATTATGCGTTATGCGTTATGCTTTATGCGTTATGCGTTATGAGTAATGCGTGATCCGTTATGTGTTATGCGTTATGCGTTATGCGTTTTGCGTTATGCGTTATGCGTTATGCGTTATGCGTTATGCGTTATGCGTTATGCGTTATGCGTTATGCGTTATGCGTTATGCGTTATGCGTTATGCGTTATGCGTTATGCGTTATGCGTTATGCGTTATGCGTTATGCGTTATGCGTTATGCGTTATGCGTTATGCGTTATGCGTTATGCGTTATGCGTTATGCGTTATGCGTTATGCGTTATTCGTTATGAGTAATGCGTGATCCGTTATGCGTTATGCGTTATGCGTTATGTGTTATGCGTTGTGCGTTATCCGCTATGCGTTATGCGTTTTGCGTTATGCGTTATGCGTTATGCGTTGTGCGTTATGCGTTATGCGTTATGCGTTATAGGTTATGCGTTATGTGTCATGCGTTATGCGTTATGCGTTATGCGTTATGCGGTATGCGTTATGCGTTATGCTTTATGCTTTATGCGTTATGCGTTATGCGTTATGCGTTATGCGTTATGCGTTATGCGTTATGTGTTATCCGTTATGAGTTATGAGTAATGCGTGATCCGTTATGCGTTATGCGTTATGAGTAATGCGTGATCCGTTATGCGTTATGCGTTATGCGTTATGCGTTATGTGTCATGCGTTATGCGTTATGCGTTATGCGTTATGCGTTATGCGTTATGCGTTATGCATTATGCGTTATGCGTTATGCTTTATGCGTTATGCGTTATAAGTAATGCGTGATCCGTTATGTGTTATGCGTTATGCGTTATGCGTTATGTGTTATGCGTTGTGCGTTATCCGCTATGCGTTATGCGTTTTGCGTTATGCGTTATGCGTTATGCGTTATGCGTTGTGCGTTATGCGTTATGCGTTATAGGTTATGCGTTATGTGTCATGCGTTATGCGTTATGCGTTATGCGTTATGCGGTATGCGTTATGCGTTATGCTTTATGCTTTATGCGTTATGCGTTATGCGTTATGCGTTATGCGTTATGCGTTATGCGTTATGTGTTATCCGTTATGAGTTATGAGTAATGCGTGATCCGTTATGCGTTATGCGTTATGAGTAATGCGTGATCCGTTATGCGTTATGCGTTATGAGTAATGCTTGATCCGTTACGCGTTATGCGTTATGCGTTATGCGTTATGGGTTATGCGTTATGTGTTATGAGTTATGCGTTATGCGTTATGCGTTATGCGTTATGCGTTATGCGTTATGGGTTATGAGTAATGCGTGATCCGTTATGCGTTATGCATTATGCGTTATGAGTTACGCGTAATGCGTTATGCGTTATGCGTTATGGGTTATGCGTTATGTGTTATGAGTTATGCGTTATGCGTTATGCGTTATGCGTTATGCGTTATGCGTTATGGGTTATGAGTTATGCGTTATGCGTTATGCGTTATGCGTTATGCGTTATGCGTTATGCGTTATGCGTTATGCGTTATGCGTTATGCGTTATGTGTTATGCGTTGTGCGTTATCCGCTATGCGTTATGCGTTTTGCGTTATGCGTTATGCGTTATGCGTTGTGCGTTATGCGTTATGCGTTATAGGTTATGCGTTATGTGTTATGCGTTATGCGTTATGCGTTATGCGTTATGCATTATGCGTTATGCGTTATGCTTTATGCGTTATGCGTTATGAGTAATGCGTGATCCGTTATGTGTTATGCGTTATGCGTTATGCGTTATGCGTTTTACGTTATGCGTTATGCGTTATGCGTTATGCGTTATGCGTTATGCGTTATGCGTTATGCGTTATGCGTTATGCGTTATGCGTTATGCGTTATGCGTTATGCGTTATGCGTTATGCGTTATGCGTTATGCGTTATGCGTTATGCGTTATGCGTTATGCGTTATGCGTTATGCGTTATGCGTTATGCGTTATGCGTTATGCGTTATGCGTTATGCGTTATGCGTTATGCGTTATGCGTTATGCGTTATGCGTTATGCGTTATGCGTTATGAGAAATGCGTGATCCGTTATGCGTTATGCGTTATGAGTAATGCGTGATGCGTTATGCGTTATGCGTTATGCGTTATGCGTTATGCGTTATGCGTTATGCGTTATGCGTTATGCGTTATGGGTTATGCGTTATTTGTTATGCGTTATGCGTTATGCGTTATGCGTTATGCGTTATGCGTTATGCGTTATGCGTTATGCGTTATGCGTTATGCGTTATGCGTTATGCGTTATGCGTTATGCGTTATGCGTTATGCGTTATGCGTTATGCGTTATGCGTTATGCGTTATACGTTATGTGTTATCCGTTATGAGTTATCCGTTATGCGTTTTGCGTTATGCGTTATGCGTTATGCGTTATGCGTTATGCGTTATGCGTTATGCGTTATGCGTTATGCGTTATGCGTTATGCGTTATGCGTTATGCGTTATGCGTTATGCGTTATGCGATATGCGTTATGCGTTATGCGTTATGCCTTATGCGTTATGCGATTTGCGTTATGCGTTATGCGTTATGCGTTATGCGTTATGTGTTATGCGTTATGCGTTATGCGTTATGCGTTATGCGTTATGCGTTATGCGTTATGGGTTATGCGTTATGCGTTATGCGTTATGCGTTATGCGTTATGCGTTATGCGTTATGCGTTATGCGTTATGCGTTATGCGTTATGCGTTATGCGTTATGCGTTATGCGTTATGCGTTATGCGTTATGCGTTATGCGTTATGCGTTATGCGTTATGCGTTATGCGTTATGCGTTATGCGTTATGCGTTATGCGTTATGCGTTATGCGTTATGCGTTATGCGTTATGTGTTATGGGTTATGCGTTATGCGTTATGCGTTATGCGTTATGCGTTATGCGTTATGCGTTATGCGTTATGCGTTATGCGTTATGCGTTATGCGTTATGCGTTACGCAATATGCGTTATGCGTTATGCGTTATGCGTTATGCGTTATGCGTTATGCGTTATGCGTTATGCGTTATGCGTTATGCGTTATGCGTTATGCGTTATGCGTTATGCGTTATGCGTTATGCGTTATGCGTTATGCGTTATGCGTTATGCGATATGCGTTATGCGTTATGCGTTATGCCTTATGCGTTATGCGATTTGCGTTATGCGTTATGCGTTATGCGTTATGCGTTATGTGTTATGCGTTATGCGTTATGCGTTATGCGTTATGCGTTATGCGTTATGCGTTATGCGTTATGCGTTATGCGTTATGCGTTATGCGTTATGCGTTATGGGTTATGCGTTATGCGTTATGCGTTATGCGTTATGCGTTATGCGTTATGAGTTATGCGTTATGCGTTATGCGTTATGCGTTATAGGTTATGCGTTATGTGTCATGCGTTATGCGTTATGCGTTATGCGTTATGCGTTATGCGTTATGCGTTATGCATTATGCGTTATGCGTTATGCTTTATGCGTTATGCGTTATAAGTAATGCGTGATCCGTTATGTGTTATGCGTTATGCGTTATGCGTTATGCGTTATGTGTTATGCGTTGTGCGTTATCCGCTATGCGTTATGCGTTATGCGTTATGCGTTATGCGTTATGCGGTATGCGTTATGCGTTATGCGTTATGGGTTATGAGTAATGCGTGATCCGTTATGCGTTATGCTTTATGCGTTATGAGTTACGCGTAATGCGTTATGCGTTATGCGTTATGGGTTATGCGTTATGTGTTATGAGTTATGCGTTATGCGTTATGCGTTATGCGTTATGCGTTATGCGTTATGGGTTATGAGTTATGCGTTATGCGTTATGCGTTATGCGTTATGCGTTATGCGTTATGCGTTATGCGTTATGCGTTATGCGTTATGCGTTATGCGTTATGCGTTATGTGTTATGCGTTGTGCGTTATCCGCTATGCGTTATGCGTTTTGCGTTATGCGTTATGCGTTATGCGTTGTGCGTTGTGCGTTATGCGTTATGCGTTATAGGTTATGCGTTATGTGTTATGCGTGATGCGTTATGCGTTATGCGTTATGCATTATGCGTTATGCGTTATGCTTTATGCGTTATGCGTTATGAGTAATGCGTGATCCGTTATGTGTTATGCGTTATGCGTTATGCGTTTTGCGTTATGCGTTATGCGTTATGCGTTATGCGTTATGCGTTATGCGTTATGCGTTATGCGTTATGCGTTATGCGTTATGCGTTATGCGTTATGCGTTATGCGTTATGCGTTATGCGTTATGCGTTATGCGTTATGCGTTATGCGTTATGCGTTATGCGTTATGCGTTATGCGTTATGCGTTATGCGTTATGCGTTATTCGTTATGAGTAATGCGTGATCCGTTATGCGTTATGCGTTATGCGTTATGCGTTATGTGTTATGCGTTGTGCGTTATCCGCTATGCGTTATGCGTTTTGCGTTATGCGTTATGCGTTATGCGTTGTGCGTTATGCGTTATGCGTTATGCGTTATAGGTTATGCGTTATGCGTTATGCGATATGCGTTATGCGTTATGAGAAATGCGTGATCCGTTATGCGTTATGCGTTATGCGTTATGCGTTATGCGTTATGCGTTATGCGTTATGCGTTATGCGTTATGCGTTATGCGTTATGCGTTATGCGTTATGCGTTATGCGTTATGCGTTATGCGTTATGCGTTATGCGATATGCGTTATGCGTTATGCGTTATGCCTTATGCGTTATGCGATTTGCGTTATGCGTTATGCGTTATGCGTTATGCGTTATGTGTTATGCGTTATGCGTTATGCGTTATGCGTTATGCGTTATGCGTTATGCGTTATGCGTTATGCGTTATGCGTTATGCGTTATGCGTTATGCGTTATGGGTTATGCGTTATGCGTTATGCGTTATGCGTTATGCGTTATGCGTTATGAGTTATGCGTTATGCGTTATGCGTTATGCGTTATAGGTTATGCGTTATGTGTCATGCGTTATGCGTTATGCGTTATGCGTTATGCGTTATGCGTTATGCGTTATGCATTATGCGTTATGCGTTATGCTTTATGCGTTATGCGTTATAAGTAATGCGTGATCCGTTATGTGTTATGCGTTATGCGTTATGCGTTATGCGTTATGTGTTATGCGTTGTGCGTTATCCGATATGCGTTATGCGTTATGCGTTATGCGTTATGCGTTATGCGGTATGCGTTATGCGTTATGCGTTATGGGTTATGAGTAATGCGTGATCCGTTATGCGTTATGCTTTATGCGTTATGAGTTACGCGTAATGCGTTATGCGTTATGCGTTATGGGTTATGCGTTATGTGTTATGAGTTATGCGTTATGCGTTATGCGTTATGCGTTATGCGTTATGCGTTATGGGTTATGAGTTATGCGTTATGCGTTATGCGTTATGCGTTATGCGTTATGCGTTATGCGTTATGCGTTATGCGTTATGCGTTATGCGTTATGCGTTATGCGTTATGTGTTATGCGTTGTGCGTTATCCGCTATGCGTTATGCGTTTTGCGTTATGCGTTATGCGTTATGCGTTATGCGTTGTGCGTTATGCGTTATGCGTTATAGGTTATGCGTTATGTGTTATGCGTGATGCGTTATGCGTTATGCGTTATGCATTATGCGTTATGCGTTATGCTTTATGCGTTATGCGTTATGAGTAATGCGTGATCCGTTATGTGTTATGCGTTATGCGTTATGCGTTTTGCGTTATGCGTTATGCGTTATGCGTTATGCGTTATGCGTTATGCGTTATGCGTTATGCGTTATGCGTTATGCGTTATGCGTTATGCGTTATGCGTTATGCGTTATGCGTTATGCGTTATGCGTTATGCGTTATGCGTTATGCGTTATGCGTTATGCGTTATGCGTTATGCGTTATGCGTTATTCGTTATGAGTAATGCGTGATCCGTTATGCGTTATGCGTTATGCGTTATGCGTTATGTGTTATGCGTTGTGCGTTATCCGCTATGCGTTATGCGTTTTGCGTTATGCGTTATGCGTTATGCGTTGTGCGTTATGCGTTATGCGTTATGCGTTATAGGTTATGCGTTATGTGTCATGCGTTATGCGTTATGCGTTATGCGTTATGCGGTATGCGTTATGCGTTATGCTTTATGCTTTATGCGTTATGCGTTATGCGTTATGCGTTATGCGTTATGCGTTATGCGTTATGCGTTATCCGTTATGAGTTATGAGTAATGCGTGATCCGTTATGCGTTATGCGTTATGAGTAATGCGTGATCCGTTATGCGTTATGCGTTATGCGTTATGCGTTATGTGTCATGCGTTATGCGTTATGCGTTATGCGTTATGCGTTATGCGTTATGCATTATGCGTTATGCGTTATGCTTTATGCGTTATGCGTTATAAGTAATGCGTGATCCGTTATGTGTTATGCGTTATGCGTTATGCGTTATGTGTTATGCGTTGTGCGTTATCCGCTATGCGTTATGCGTTTTGCGTTATGCGTTATGCGTTATGCGTTATGCGTTGTGCGTTATGCGTTATGCGTTATAGGTTATGCGTTATGTGTCATGCGTTATGCGTTATGCGTTATGCGTTATGCGGTATGCGTTATGCGTTATGCTTTATGCTTTATGCGTTATGCGTTATGCGTTATGCGTTATGCGTTATGCGTTATGCGTTATGTGTTATCCGTTATGAGTTATGAGTAATGCGTGATCCGTTATGCGTTATGCGTTATGAGTAATGCGTGATCCGTTATGCGTTATGCGTTATGAGTAATGTTTGATCCGTTACGCGTTATGCGTTATGCGTTATGCGTTATGGGTTATGCGTTATGTGTTATGAGTTATGCGTTATGCGTTATGTGTTATGCGTTATGCGTTATGCGTTATGGGTTATGAGTAATGCGTGATCCGTTATGCGTTATGCTTTATGCGTTATGAGTTACGCGTAATGCGTTATGCGTTATGCGTTATGGGTTATGCGTTATGTGTTATGAGTTATGCGTTATGCGTTATGCGTTATGCGTTATGCGTTATGCGTTATGGGTTATGAGTTATGCGTTATGCGTTATGCGTTATGCGTTATGCGTTATGCGTTATGCGTTATGCGTTATGCGTTATGCGTTATGTGTTATGCGTTGTGCGTTATCCGCTATGCGTTATGCGTTTTGCGTTATGCGTTATGCGTTATGCGTTGTGCGTTATGCGTTATGCGTTATAGGTTATGCGTTATGTGTTATGCGTTATGCGTTATGCGTTATGCATTATGCGTTATGCGTTATGCTTTATGCGTTATGCGTTATGAGTAATGCGTGATCCGTTATGTGTTATGCGTTATGCGTTATGCGTTATGCGTTATGCGTTATGCGTTATGCGTTATGCCTTATGCGTTATGCGATTTGCGTTATGAGTTATGCGTTATGCGTTATGCGTTATGCGTTATGCGTTATGCGTTATGCGTTATGCGTTATGCGTTATGCGTTATGCGTTATGTGTTATGCGTTGTGCGTTGTGCGTTATGCGTTATGCGTTATAGGTTATGCGTTATGTGTTATGCGTTATGCGTTATGCGTTATGCATTATGCGTTATGCGTTATGCTTTATGCGTTATGCGTTATGAGTAATGCGTGATCCGTTATGTGTTATGCGTTATGCGTTATGCGTTATGCGTTTTGCGTTATGCGTTATGCGTTATGCGTTATGCGTTATGCGTTATGCGTTATCCGTTATGCGTTATGCGTTATGCGTTATGCGTTATGCGTTATGCGTTATGCGTTATGCGTTATGCGTTATGCGTTATGCGTTATGCCTTATGCGTTATGAGTAATGCGTGGTCCGTTATGCGTTATGCGTTATGCGTTATGCGTTATGCGTTATGCGTTATGTGTTATGCGTTGTGCGTTATCCGCTATGCGTTATGCGTTGTGCGTTATGCGTTATGGGTTATAGGTTATGCGTTATGTGTCATGCGTTATGCGTTATGCGTTATGCGTTATGCGTTATGCATTATGCGTTATGCGTTATGCTTTATGCGTTATGCGTTATGAGTAATGCGTGATCCGTTATGCTTTATGCGTTATGCGTTATAAGTAATGCGTGATCCGTTATGTGTTATGCGTTATGCGTTATGCGTTATGCGTTATGTGTTATGCGTTGTGCGTTATCCGCTATGCGTTATGCGTTATGCGTTATGCGTTATGCGTTATGCGGTATGCGTTATGCGTTATGCGTTATGGGTTATGAGTAATGCGTGATCCGTTATGCGTTATGCTTTATGCGTTATGAGTTACGCGTAATGCGTTATGCGTTATGCGTTATGGGTTATGCGTTATGTGTTATGAGTTATGCGTTATGCGTTATGCGTTATGCGTTATGCGTTATGCGTTATGGGTTATGAGTTATGCGTTATGCGTTATGCGTTATGCGTTATGCGTTATGCGTTATGCGTTATGCGTTATGCGTTATGCGTTATGCGTTATGCGTTATGCGTTATGTGTTATGCGTTGTGCGTTATCCGCTATGCGTTATGCGTTTTGCGTTATGCGTTATGCGTTATGCGTTGTGCGTTGTGCGTTATGCGTTATGCGTTATAGGTTATGCGTTATGTGTTATGCGTGATGCGTTATGCGTTATGCGTTATGCATTATGCGTTATGCGTTATGCTTTATGCGTTATGCGTTATGAGTAATGCGTGATCCGTTATGTGTTATGCGTTATGCGTTATGCGTTATGCGTTTTGCGTTATGCGTTATGCGTTATGCGTTATGCGTTATGCGTTATGCGTTATGCGTTATGCGTTATGCGTTATGCGTTATGCGTTATGCGTTATGCGTTATGCGTTATGCGTTATGCGTTATGCGTTATGCGTTATGCGTTATGCGTTATGCGTTATGCGTTATTCGTTATGAGTAATGCGTGATCCGTTATGCGTTATGCGTTATGCGTTATGCGTTATGTGTTATGCGTTGTGCGTTATCCGCTATGCGTTATGCGTTTTGCGTTATGCGTTATGCGTTATGCGTTGTGCGTTATGCGTTATGCGTTATGCGTTATAGGTTATGCGTTATGTGTCATGCGTTATGCGTTATGCGTTATGCGTTATGCGGTATGCGTTATGCGTTATGCTTTATGCTTTATGCGTTATGCGTTATGCGTTATGCGTTATGCGTTATGCGTTATGCGTTATGTGTTATCCGTTATGAGTTATGAGTAATGCGTGATCCGTTATGCGTTATGCGTTATGAGTAATGCGTGATCCGTTATGCGTTATGCGTTATGCGTTATGCGTTATGTGTCATGCGTTATGCGTTATGCGTTATGCGTTATGCGTTATGCGTTATGCATTATGCGTTATGCGTTATGCTTTATGCGTTATGCGTTATAAGTAATGCGTGATCCGTTATGTGTTATGCGTTATGCGTTATGCGTTATGTGTTATGCGTTGTGCGTTATCCGCTATGCGTTATGCGTTATGCGTTATGCGTTATGCGTTATGCGTTATGCGTTGTGCGTTATGCGTTATGCGTTATAGGTTATGCGTTATGTGTCATGCGTTATGCGTTATGCGTTATGCGTTATGCGGTATGCGTTATGCGTTATGCTTTATGCTTTATGCGTTATGCGTTATGCGTTATGCGTTATGCGTTATGCGTTATGCGTTATGTGTTATCCGTTATGAGTTATGAGTAATGCGTGATCCGTTATGCGTTATGCGTTATGAGTAATGCGTGATCCGTTATGCGTTATGCGTTATGAGTAATGCTTGATCCGTTACGCGTTATGCGTTATGCGTTATGCGTTATGGGTTATGCGTTATGTGTTATGAGTTATGCGTTATGCGTTATGCGTTATGCGTTATGCGTTATGCGTTATGGGTTATGAGTAATGCGTGATCCGTTATGCGTTATGCTTTATGCGTTATGAGTTACGCGTAATGCGTTATGCGTTATGCGTTATGGGTTATGCGTTATGTGTTATGAGTTATGCGTTATGCGTTATGCGTTATGCGTTATGCGTTATGCGTTATGGGTTATGAGTTATGCGTTATGCGTTATGCGTTATGCGTTATGCGTTATGCGTTATGCGTTATGCGTTATGCGTTGTGCGTTATGTGTTATGCGTTGTGCGTTATCCGCTATGCGTTATGCGTTTTGCGTTATGCGTTATGCGTTATGCGTTGTGCGTTATGCGTTATGCGTTATAGGTTATGCGTTATGTGTTATGCGTTATGCGTTATGCGTTATGCATTATGCGTTATGCGTTATGCTTTATGCGTTATGCGTTATGAGTAATGCGTGATCCGTTATGTGTTATGCGTTATGCGTTATGCGTTATGCGTTTTGCGTTATGCGTTATGCGTTATGCGTTATGCGTTATGCGTTATGCGTTATGCGTTATGCGTTATGCGTTATGCGTTATGCGTTATGCGTTATGCGTTATGCGTTATGCGTTATGCGTTATGCGTTATGCGTTATGCGTTATGCGTTATGCGTTATGCGTTATGCGTTATGCGTTATGCGTTATGCGTTATGCGTTATGCGTTATGCGTTATGCGTTATGCGTTATGAGAAATGCGTGATCCGTTATGCGTTATGCGTTATGAGTAATGCGTGATCCGTTATGCGTTATGCGTTATGCGTTATGCGTTATGCGTTATGCGTTATGCGTTATGCGTTATGCGTTATGGGTTATGCGTTATTTGTTATGCGTTATGCGTTATGCGTTATGCGTTATGCGTTATGCGTTATGCGTTATGCGTTATGCGTTATGCGTTATGCGTTATGCGTTATGCGTTATGCGTTATGCGTTATGCGTTATGCGTTATGCGTTATGCGTTATACGTTATGTGTTATCCGTTATGAGTTATCCGTTATGCGTTTTGCGTTATGCGTTATGCGTTATGCGTTATGCGTTATGCGTTATGCGTTATGCGTTATGCGTTATGCGTTATGCGTTATGCGTTATGCGTTATGCGTTATGCGTTATGCGTTATGCGTTATGCGATATGCGTTGTGCGTTATGTGTTATGCGTTGTGCGTTATCCGCTATGCGTTATGCGTTTTGCGTTATGCGTTATGCGTTATGCGTTGTGCGTTATGCGTTATGCGTTATAGGTTATGCGTTATGTGTTATGCGTTATGCGTTATGCGTTATGCATTATGCGTTATGCGTTATGCTTTATGCGTTATGCGTTATGAGTAATGCGTGATCCGTTATGTGTTATGCGTTATGCGTTATGCGTTATGCGTTTTGCGTTATGCGTTATGCGTTATGCGTTATGCGTTATGCGTTATGCGTTATGCGTTATGCGTTATGCGTTATGCGTTATGCGTTATGCGTTATGCGTTATGCGTTATGCGTTATGCGTTATGCGTTATGCGTTATGCGTTATGCGTTATGCGTTATGCGTTATGCGTTATGCGTTATGCGTTATGCGTTATGCGTTATGCGTTATGCGTTATGCGTTATGAGAAATGCGTGATCCGTTATGCGTTATGCGTTATGAGTAATGCGTGATCCGTTATGCGTTATGCGTTATGCGTTATGCGTTATGCGTTATGCGTTATGCGTTATGCGTTATGCGTTATGGGTTATGCGTTATTTGTTATGCGTTATGCGTTATGCGTTATGCGTTATGCGTTATGCGTTATGCGTTATGCGTTATGCGTTATGCGTTATGCGTTATGCGTTATGCGTTATGCGTTATGCGTTATGCGTTATGCGTTATGCGTTATACGTTATGTGTTATCCGTTATGAGTTATCCGTTATGCGTTTTGCGTTATGCGTTATGCGTTATGCGTTATGCGTTATGCGTTATGCGTTATGCGTTATGCGTTATGCGTTATGCGTTATGCGTTATGCGTTATGCGTTATGCGTTATGCGTTATGCGTTATGCGATATGCGTTATGCGTTATGCGTTATGCCTTATGCGTTATGCGATTTGCGTTATGCGTTATGCGTTATGCGTTATGCGTTATGCGTTATGCGTTATGCGTTATGCGTTATGCGTTATGCGTTATGCGTTATGCGTTATGCGTTATGCGTTATGCGTTATGCGTTATGCGTTATGCGTTATGCGTTATGGGTTATGCGTTATGCGTTATGCGTTATGCGTTATGCGTTATGCGTTATGCGTTATGCGTTATGCGTTATGCGTTATGCGTTATGCGTTATGCGTTATGCGTTATGGGTTATGCGTTATGTGTTATGAGTTATGCGTTATGCGTTATGCGTTATGCGTTATGCGTTATGGGTTATGAGTTATGCGTTATGCGTTATGCGTTATGCGTTATGCGTTATGCGTTATGCGTTATGCGTTATGCGTTATGCGTTATGTGTTATGCGTTGTGCGTTATCCGCTATGCGTTATGCGTTTTGCGTTATGCGTTATGCGTTATGCGTTATGCGTTGTGCGTTATGCGTTATGCGTTATAGGTTATGCGTTATGTGTTATGCGTTATGCGTTATGCGTTATGCGTTATGCATTATGCGTTATGCGTTATGCTTTATGCGTTATGCGTTATGTGTTATCCGTTATGAGTTATGAGTAATGCGTGATCCGTTATGCGTTATGCGTTATGTGTTATCCGTTATGAGTTATGAGTAATGCGTGATCCGTTATGCGTTATGCGTTATGAGTAATGCGTGATCCGTTATGCGTTATGCGTTATGAGTAATGCTTGATCCGTTATGCGTTATGCGTTATGCGTTATGCGTTATGCGTTATGCGTTATGCGTTATGCGTTATGCGTTATGCGTTATGCGTTACGCAATATGCGTTATGCGTTATGCGTTATGCGTTATGCGTTATGCGTTATGCGTTATGCGTTATGCGTGATCCGTTATGCGTTATGCGTTATGAGTAATGCGTGATGCGTTATGCGTTATGCGTTATGCGTTATGCGTTATGCGTTATGCGTTATGCGTTATGGGTTATGAGTAATGCGTGACCCGTTATGCGTTATGCTTTATGCGTTATGAGTTACGCGTAATGCGTTATGCGCTATGGGTCATGCGTTAAGCGTTATGCGTTATGCGTTATGCGTTATCTGTTATGCGTTATGTGTTATGCGTTATGCGTTATGCGTTATGCGTTATGGGTTATCCGTTATGCGTTATGCGTTATGCGTTATGCGTTATGCGTTATGCGTTATGCGATATGCGTTATGCGTTATGCGTTATGCGTTATGCGTTATGCGTTATGCGTTATGCGTTATGCGTTATGCGTTATGCGTTATGCGTTATGCGTTATGCGTTATGCGATATGCGTTATGCGTTATGCGTTATGCGTTATGCGTTATGCGTTATGCGTTATGCGTTATGCGTTATGCGTTATGCGTTATGCGTTATGTGTTATGCGTTATGCGTTATGCGTTATGCGTTATGCGTTATGCGTTATGAGTAATGCGTGATCCGTTATGCGTTATGCGTTATGCGTTATGTGTTATGCGTTGTGCGTTATCCGCTATGCGTTATGCGTTTTGCGTTATGCGTTATGCGTTATGCGTTATGCGTTGTGCGTTATGCGTTATGCGTTATGCGTTATAGGTTATGCGTTATGTGTCATGCGTTATGCGTTATGCGTTATGCGTTATGCGTTATGCGTTATGCGTTATGCATTATGCGTTATGCGTTATGCTTTATGCGTTATGCGTTACAAGTAATGCGTGATCCGTTATGTGTTATGCGTTATGCGTTATGCGTTATGCGTTATGTGTTATGCGTTGTGCGTTATCCGCTATGCGTTATGCGTTTTGCGTTATGCGTTATGCGTTATGCGTTGTGCGTTATGCGTTATGCGTTATAGGTTATGCGTTATGTGTCATGCGTTATGCGTTATGCGTTATGCGTTATGCGTCATGCGGTATGTGTTATGCGTTATGCTTTATGCGTTATGCGTTATAAGTAATGCGTGATCCGTTATGTGTTATGCGTTATAAGTAATGCGTGATCCGTTATGTGTTATGCGTTATGCGTTATGCGTTTTGCGTTATGCGTTATGCCTTATGCGTTATGCGTTATGCGTTATGCGTTATGCGTTATGCGTTATGCGTTATGCGTTATGCGTTATGCGTTATGCGTTATGCGTTATGCGTTATGCGTTATGCGTGATGCGTTATGCGTTATGCGTTATGCGTTATGCGTTATGCGTTATGCGTTATGCGTTATGCGTTATGCGTTATGCGTTATGCGTTATGCGTTATGCGTTATGCGTTATGCGTTATGCGTTATGCGTTATGCGATATGCGTTATGCGTTATGCGTTATGCGTTATGCGTTATGCGTTATGCGTTATGCGTTATGCGTTATGCGTTATGCGTTATGCGTTATGTGTTATGCGTTATGCGTTATGCGTTATGCGTTATGCGTTATGCGTTATGAGTAATGCGTGATCCGTTATGCGTTATGCGTTATGCGTTATGTGTTATGCGTTGTGCGTTATCCGCTATGCGTTATGCGTTTTGCGTTATGCGTTATGCGTTATGCGTTATGCGTTGTGCGTTATGCGTTATGCGTTATGCGTTATAGGTTATGCGTTATGTGTCATGCGTTATGCGTTATGCGTTATGCGTTATGCGTTATGCGTTATGCGTTATGCATTATGCGTTATGCGTTATGCTTTATGCGTTATGCGTTACAAGTAATGCGTGATCCGTTATGTGTTATGCGTTATGCGTTATGCGTTATGCGTTATGTGTTATGCGTTGTGCGTTATCCGCTATGCGTTATGCGTTTTGCGTTATGCGTTATGCGTTATGCGTTGTGCGTTATGCGTTATGCGTTATAGGTTATGCGTTATGTGTCATGCGTTATGCGTTATGCGTTATGCGTTATGCGTCATGCGGTATGTGTTATGCGTTATGCTTTATGCGTTATGCGTTATAAGTAATGCGTGATCCGTTATGTGTTATGCGTTATAAGTAATGCGTGATCCGTTATGTGTTATGCGTTATGCGTTATGCGTTTTGCGTTATGCGTTATGCCTTATGCGTTATGCGTTATGCGTTATGCGTTATGCGTTATGCGTTATGCGTTATGCGTTATGCGTTATGCGTTATGCGTTATGCGTTATGCGTTATGCGTTATGCGTGATGCGTTATGCGTTATGCGTTATGCGTTATGCGTTATGCGTTATGCGTTATGCGTTATGCGTTATGCGTTATGCGTTATGTGTTATCCGTTATGAGTTATGAGTAATGCGTGATCCGTTATGCGTTATGCGTTATGAGTAATGCGTGATCCGTTATGCGTTATGCGTTATGAGTAATGCTTGATCCGTTACGCGTTATGCGTTATGCGTTATGCGTTATGGGTTATGCGTTATGTGTTATGGGTTATGCGTTATGCGTTATGCGTTATGCGTTATGCGTTATGGGTTATGAGTAATGCGTGATCCGTTATGCGTTATGCTTTATGCGTTATGAGTTACGCGTAATGCGTTATGCGTTATGCGTTATGGGTTATGCGTTATGTGTTATGAGTTATGCGTTATGCGTTATGCGTTATGCGTTATGCGTTATGGGTTATGAGTAATGCGTTATCCGTTATGCGTTATGCGTTATGCTTTATGCGTTATGAGTTTCGCGTAATGCGTTATGCGTTATGCGTTATGGGTTATGCGTTATGTGTTATGAGTTATGCGTTATGCGTTATGCGTTATGCGTTATGGGTTGTCCGTTATGCGTTATCCGTTATGAGTTTTGCGTTATGCGTTATGCGTTATGCGTTATGCGTTATGCGTTATGCGTTATGGGTTATCCGTTATGCGATATGCGTTATGCGTTATGCGTTATGCGTTATGCGTTATGCGTTATGCGTTATGCGTTATGCGTTATGCGGTATGCGTTATGCGTTATGCGTTATGCGTTATGCGTTATGCGTTATGCGTTATGCGTTATGAGTTATGCGTTATGCGTTGTGCGTTATCCGCTATGCGTTATGCGTTTTGCGTTATGCGTTATGCGTTATGCGTTGTGCGTTATGCGTTATGCGTTATAGGTTATGCGTTATGTGTTATGCGTTATGCGTTATGCGTTATGCGTTATGCATTATGCGTTATGCGTTATGCTTTATGCGTTATGCGTTATGTGTTATCCGTTATGAGTTATGAGTAATGCGTGATCCGTTATGCGTTATGCGTTATGAGTAATGCGTGATCCGTTATGCGTTATGCGTTATGAGTAATGCTTGATCCGTTATGCGTTATGCGTTATGCGTTATGCGTTATGCGTTATGCGTTATGCGTTATGCGTTATGCGTTATGCGTTATGGGTTATGCGTTATTTGTTATGCGTTATGCGTTATGCGTTATGCGTTATGCGTTATGCGTTACGCGTTATGCGTTATGCGTTATGCGTTATGCGTTATACGTTATGCGTTATGCGTTATGCGTTATGCGTTACGCAATATGCGTTATGCGTTATGCGTTATGCGTTATGCGTTATGCGTTATGCGTGATCCGTTATGCGTTATGCGTTATGAGTAATGCGTGATGCGTTATGCGTTATGCGTTATGCGTTATGCGTTATGCGTTATGCGTTATGCGTTATGGGTTATGAGTAATGCGTGACCCGTTATGCGTTATGCTTTATGCGTTATGAGTTACGCGTAATGCGTTATGCGCTATGGGTCATGCGTTAAGCGTTATGCGTTATGCGTTATGCGTTATCTGTTATGCGTTATGTGTTATGCGTTATGCGTTATGCGTTATGCGTTATGGGTTATCCGTTATGCGTTATGCGTTATGCGTTATGCGTTATGCGTTATGCGTTATGCGATATGCGTTATGCGTTATGCGTTATGCGTTATGCGTTATGCGTTATGCGTTATGCGTTATGCGTTATGCGTTATGCGTTATGCGTTATGCGTTATGCGTTATGCGATATGCGTTATGCGTTATGCGTTATGCGTTATGCGTTATGCGTTATGCGTTATGCGTTATGCGTTATGCGTTATGCGTTATGCGTTATGCGTTATGCGTTATGCGTTATGCGTTATGCGTTATGAGTAATGCGTGATCTGTTATGCGTTATGCGTTATGCGTTATGCGTTATGCGTTATGTGTTATGCGTTGTGCGTTATCCGCTATGCGTTATGGGTTTTGCGTTATGCATTATGCGTTATGCGTTGTGCGTTATGCGTTATGCGTTATAGGTTATGCGTTATGTGTCATGCGTTATGCGTTATGCGTTATGCGTTATGCGTTATGCGTTATGCATTATGCGTTATGCGTTATGCTTTATGCGTTATGCGTTATGCGTTATGCGTTATGCGTTATGCGTTATGCGTTATGGGTTATGCGTTATGCGTTATGCGTTATGCGTTATGCGTTATGCGTTATGCGATATGCGTTATGCGTTATGCGTTATGCGTTATGCGTTATGCGTTATGCGTTATGCGTTATGCGTTATGCGTTATGCGTTATGCGTTATGCGTTATGCGTTATGCGTTATGCGTTATGCGTTATGCGTTATGCGTTATGCGTTATGCGTTATGCGTTATGCGTTATGTGTTATCCGTTATGAGTTATGAGTAATGCGTGATCCGTTATGCGTTATGCGTTATGAGTAATGCGTGATCCGTCATGCGTTATGCGTTATGAGTAATGCTTGATCCGTTACGCGTTATGCGTTATGCGTTATGCGTTATGCGTTATGGGTTATGCGTTATGTGTTATGAGTTATGCGTTATGCGTTATGCGTTATGCGTTATGCGTTATGGGTTATGAGTAATGCGTGATCCGTTATGCGTTATGCTTTATGCGTTATGAGTTACGCGTAATGCGTTATGCGTTATGCGTTATGGGTTATGCGTTATGTGTTATGAGTTATGCGTTATGCGTTATGCGTTATGCGTTATGGGTTATGAATAATGCGTGATCCGTTATGCGTTATGCGTGATCCGTTATGCGTTATGCGTTATGAGTAATGCGTGATCCGTTATGCGTTATGCGTTATGCGTTATGCGTTATGCGTTATGCGTTATGCGTTATGGGTTATTCGTTATGTGTTATGCGTTATGCGTTATGCGTTATGCGTTATGCGTTATGGATTATGAGTAATGCGTGACCCGTTATGCGTTATGCTTTTTGCGTTATGAGTTACGCGTAATGCGTTATGCGCTATGGGTCATGCGTTAAGCGTTATGCGTTATGCGTTATGCGTTATGCGATATGCGTTATGCGTTATGCGTTATGCGTTATGCGTTATGCGTTATGCGTTATGCGTTATGCGTTATGCGTTATGCGTTATGCGTTATGCGTTATGCGTTATGCGTTATGCGTTATGCGTTATGCGTTATGCGTTATGCGTTATGCGTTATGCGTTATGCGTTATGCGTTATGCGTTAAGCGTTATGTGTTATCCGTTATGAGTTATGAGTAATGCGTGATCCGTTATGCGTTATGCGTTATGAGTAATGCGTGATCCGTCATGCGTTATGCGTTATGAGTAATGCTTGATCCGTTACGCGTTATGCGTTATGCGTTATGCGTTATGGGTTATGCGTTATGCGTTATGTGTTATGGGTTATGCGTTATGCGTTATGCGTTATGCGTTATGCGTTATGCGTTATGCGTTATGCGTTATGCGTTATGTGTTATCCGTTATGAGTTATCCGTTATGCGTTTTGCGTTATGCGTTATGCGTTATGCGTTATGCGTTATGAGTAATGCGTGATCCGTTATGCGTTATGCGTTATGCGTTATGCGTTATGCGTTATGTGTTATGCGTTGTGAGTTATCCGCTATGCGTTATGCGTTTTGCGTTATGCATTATGCGTTATGCGTTGTGCGTTATGCGTTATGCGTTATAGGTTATGCGTTATGTGTCATGCGTTATGCGTTATGCGTTATGCGTTATGCGTTATGCGTTATGCATTATGCGTTATGCGTTATGCTTTATGCGTTATGCGTTATAAGTAATGCGTGATCCGTTATGTGTTATGCGTTATGCGTTAAGCGTTATGTGTTATGCGTTGTGCGTTATCCGCTATGCGTTATTCGTTTTGCGTTATGCGTTATGCGTTATGCGTTGTGCGTTATGCGTTATGCGTTATAGGTTATGCGTTATGTGTCATGCGTTATGCGTTATGCGTTATGCGTTATGCGGTATGCGTTATGCGTTATGCGTTATGCGTTATGCGTTATGCGTTATGCGTTATGCGTTATGCGTTATGCGTTATGCGTTATGGGTTATGCGTTATGCGTTATGCGTTATGCGTTATGCGTTATGCGTTATGCGATATGCGTTATGCGTTATGCGTTATGCGTTATGCGTTATGCGTTATGCGTTATGCGTTATGCGTTATGCGTTATGCGTTATGCGTTATGCGTTATGCGTTATGCGTTATGCGTTATGCGTTATGCGTTATGCGTTATGCGTTATGTGTTATCCGTTATGAGTTATGAGTAATGCGTGATCCGTTATGCGTTATGCGTTATGAGTAATGCGTGATCCGTCATGCGTTATGCTTTATGAGTAATGCTTGATCCGTTACGCGTTATGCGTTATGCGTTATGCGTTATGGGTTATGCGTTATGTGTTATGAGTTATGCGTTATGCGTTATGCGTTATGCGTTATGCGTTATGGGTTATGAGTAATGCGTGATCCGTTATGCGTTATGCTTTATGCGTTATGAGTTACGCGTAATGCGTTATGCGTTATGCGTTATGGGTTATGCGTTATGTGTTATGAGTTATGCGTTATGCGTTATGCGTTATGCGTTATGGGTTATGAATAATGCGTGATCCGTTATGCGTTATGCGTGATCCGTTATGCGTTATGCGTTATGAGTAATGCGTGATCCGTTATGCGTTATACGTTATGCGTTATGCGTTATGCGTTATGCGTTATGGGTTATTCGTTATGTGTTATGCGTTATGCGTTATGCGTTATGCGTTATGCGTTATGGGTTATGAGTAATGCGTGACCCGTTATGCGTTATGCTTTTTGCGTTATGAGTTACGCGTAATGCGTTATGCGCTATGGGTCATGCGTTAAGCGTTATGCGTTATGCGTTATGCGTTATGGGTTATGCGTTATGTGTTATGCGTTATGAGTAATGCGTGATCCGTTATGCGTTATGCGTTATGAGTAATGCGTGATCCGTTATGCGTTATGCGTTATGCGTTATGCGTTGTGCGTTATCCGCTATGCGTTATGCGTTTTGCGTTATGCGTTATGCGTTATGCGTTATGCGTTTTGCGTTATGCGTTATGCGTTATAGGTTATGCGTTATGTGTCATGCGTTATGCGTTATGCGTTATGCGTTATGCGGTATGCGTTATGCGTTATGCTTTATGCGTTATGCGTTATAAGTAATGCGTGATCCGTTATGGGTTATGCGTTATGCGTTATGCGTTTTGCGTTATGCGTTATGCCTTATGCGTTATGCGTTATGCGTTATGCGTTATGCGTTATGCGTTATGCGTTATGCGTTATGCGTTATGCGTTATGCGTTATGCGTTATGCGTAATGCGTTATGCGTTATGCGTTATGCGTTATGCGTTATGCGTTATGCGTTATGCGTTGTGCGTTATCCGCTATGCGTTATGCGTTTTGCGTTATGCGTTATGCGTTATGCGTTATGCGTTGTGCGTTATGCGTTATGCGTTATAGGTTATGCGTTATGTGTCATGCGTTATGCCTTATGCGTTATGCGTTATGCGGTATGCGTTATGCGTTATGCTTTATGCGTTATGCGTTAAAAGTAATGCGTGATCCGTTATGGGTTATGCGTTATGCGTTATGCGTTTTGCGTTATGCGTTATGCCTTATGCGTTATGCGTTATGCGTTATGCGTTATGCGTTATGCGTTATGCGTTATGCGTTATGCGTTATGCGTTATGCGTTATGCGTTATGCGTAATGCGTTATGCGTTATGCGTTATGCGTTATGCGTTATGCGTTATGCGTTATGCGTTATGCGTTATGCGTTATGCGTTATGCGTTATGCGTTATGCGTTATGAGAAATGCGTGATCCGTTATGCGTTATGCGTTATGCGTTATGCGTTATGCGTTATGCGTTATACGTTATGCGTTATGGGTTATGCGTTATGTGTTATGCGTTATGCGTTATGCGTTATGCGTTATGCGTTATGCGTTATGCGTTATGCGTTATGCGTTATGCGTTATGCGTTATGCGTTATGCGTTATGCGTTATGCGTTATGCGTTATGCGTTATGCGTTATGCGTCATGCGTTATGCGTTATGCGTTATGTGTTATCCGTTATGAGTTATGAGTAATGCGTGATCCGTTATGCGTTATGCGTTATGAGTAATGCGTGATCCGTTATGCGTTATGCGTTATGAGTAATGCTTGATCCGTTACGCGTTATGCGTTATGCGTTATGGGTTATGCGTTATGTGTTATGAGTTATGCGTTATGCGTTATGCGTTATGCGTTATGCGTTATGCGTTATGCGTTATGCGTTATGGGTTATGAGTAATGCGTGATCCGTTATGCGTTATGCTTTATGCGTTATGAGTTACGCGTAATGCGTTATGCGTTATGCGTTATGCGTTATGGGTTATCCGTTATGCGTTATCCGTCATGAGTTTTGCGTTATGCGTTATGCGTTATGAGTTGTGCGTTATGCGTTATGCGTTATGCGTTATGCGTTATGCGTTATGCGTTATGCGTTACGCGTTATGCGTTATGGGTTATCCGTTATGCGTTATGCGTTATGCGTTATGCGTTATGCGTTATGCGTTATGCGTTATGCGTTATGCGTTATGCGTTATGCGTTATGCGTTATGCGTTATGCGTTATGCGTTATGCGTTATGCGTTATGCGTTATGCGTTATGAGTAATGCGTGATCCGTTATGCGTTATGCGTTATGCGTTATGCGTTATGTGTTATGCGTTGTGAGTTATCCGCTATGCGTTATGCGTTTTGCGTTATGCATTATGCGTTATGCGTTGTGCGTTATGCGTTATGCGTTATAGGTTATGCGTTATGTGTCATGCGTTATGCGTTATGCGTTATGCGTTATGCGTTATGCGTTATGCATTATGCGTTATGCGTTATGCTTTATGCGTTATGCGTTATAAGTAATGCGTGATCCGTTATGTGTTATGCGTTATGCGTTATGCGTTATGTGTTATGCGTTGTGCGTTATCCGCTATGCGTTATTCGTTTTGCGTTATGCGTTATGCGTTATGCGTTGTGCGTTATGCGTTATGCGTTATAGGTTATGCGTTATGTGTCATGCGTTATGCGTTATGCGTTATGCGTTATGCGGTATGCGTTATGCGTTATGCGTTATGCGTTATGCGTTATGCGTTATGCGTTATGCGTTATGCGTTATGGGTTATGCGTTATGCGTTATGCGTTATGCGTTATGCGTTATGCGTTATGCGATATGCGTTATGCGTTATGCGTTATGCGTTATGCGTTATGCGTTATGCGTTATGCGTTATGCGTTATGCGTTATGCGTTATGCGTTATGCGTTATGCGTTATGCGTTATGCGTTATGCGTTATGCGTTATGCGTTATGCGTTATGCGTTATGCGTTATGCGTTATGCGTTATGAGAAATGCGTGGTCCGTTATGCGTTATGCGTTATGAGTAATGCGTGATCGGTTACGCGTTATACGTTATGCGTTTTGCGTTATGGGTTATGCGTTATGTGTTATGAGTTATGCGTTATGCGTTATGCGTTATGCGTTATGCGTTATGGGTTATGAGTAATGCGTGATCCGTTATGCGTTATGCTTTATGCGATATGAGTTACGCGTAATGCGTTATGCGCTATGGGTCATGCGTTAAGCGTTATGCGTTATGCGTTATGGGTTATGAGTAATGCGTGATCCGTTATGCGTTATGCTTTATGCGTTATGAGTTACGCGTAATGCGTTATGCGTTATGCGTTATGGGTTATGAGTAATGCGTGATCCGTTATGCGTTATGCTTTATGCGTTATGAGTTACGCGTAATGCGTTGTGCGCTATGGGTTATGAGTAATGCGTGATCCGTTATGCGTTATGCTTTATGCGATATGAGTTACGCGTAATGCGTTATGCGCTATGGGTCATGCGTTAAGCGTTATGCGTTATGCGTTATGGGTTATGAGTAATGCGTGATCCGTTATGCGTTATGCTTTATGCGTTATGAGTTATGCGTTATGCGTTATGCGTTATGCGTTATGCGTTATGAGAAATGCGTGGTCCGTTATGCGTTATGCGTTATGAGTAATGCGTGATCGGTTACGCGTTATACGTTATGCGTTTTGCGTTATGGGTTATGCGTTATGTGTTATGAGTTCTGCGTTATGCGTTATGCGTTATGCGTTATGCGTTATGCGTTATGGGTTATGAGTAATGCGTGATCCGTTATGCGTTATGCGTTATGCGTTATGCGTTATGCGTTATGCGTTATGCGTTATGCGTTATGCGTTATGCGTTATGCGTTATGCGTTATGCGTTATGAGAAATGCGTGGTCCGTTATGCGTTATGCGTTATGAGTAATGCGTGATCGGTTACGCGTTATACGTTATGCGTTTTGCGTTATGGGTTATGCGTTATGTGTTATGAGTTATGCGTTATGCGTTATGCGTTATGCGTTATGCGTTATGGGTTATGAGTAATGCGTGATCCGTTATGCGTTATGCTTTATGCGATATGAGTTACGCGTAATGCGTTATGCGCTATGGGTCATGCGTTAAGCGTTATGCGTTATGCGTTATGGGTTATGAGTAATGCGTGATCCGTTATGCGTTATGCTTTATGCGTTATGAGTTACGCGTAATGCGTTATGCGTTATGCGTTATGGGTTATGAGTAATGCGTGATCCGTTATGCGTTATGCTTTATGCGTTATGAGTTACGCGTAATGCGTTATGCGCTATGGGTCATGCGTTAAGCGTTATGCGTTATGCGTTATGCGTTATGGGTTATGCGTTATGGGTTATGAGTAATGCGTGATCCTTTATGCGTTATGCTTTATGCGTTATGAGTTACGCGTAATGCGTTATGCGCTATGGGTCATGCGTTAAGCGTTATGCGTTATGCGTTATGCGTTATGGGTTATGCGTTATGTGTTATGAGTTATGCGTTATGCGTAATGCGTTATGCGTTATGCGTTATGGGTTATGAGTAATGCGTGATCCGTTATGCGTTATGCTTTATGCGTTATGAGTTACGCGTAATGCGTTATGCGCTATGGGTCATGCGTTAAGCGTTATGCGTTATGCGTTATGCGTTATGGGTTATGCGTTATGGGTTATGAGTAATGCGTGATCCTTTATGCGTTATGCTTTATGCGTTATGAGTTACGCGTAATGCGTTATGCGCTATGGGTCATGCGTTAAGCGTTATGCGTTATGCGTTATGCGTTATGGGTTATGCGTTATGTGTTATGAGTTATGCGTTATGCGTTATGCGTTATCCGTTATGCGTTATCCGTTATGAGTTTTGCGTTATGTGTTACGCGTTATGAGTTGTGCGTTATGCGTTATGCGTTATGCGTTATGCGTTATGCGTTATGCGTTATGCGTTATGCGTTATGCGTTATGCGTGATCCGTTATGCGTTAGGCGTTATGAGTAATGCGTGATTCGTTATGCGTTATGCGTTATGCGTTATGCGTTATGCGTTATGGGTTATGCGTTATGTGTTATGCGTTATGCGTTATGCGTTATGCGTTATGGGTTTTGAGTAATGCGTGACCCGTTATGCATTATGCTTTATGCGTTATGAGTTACGCGTAATGCGTTGTGCGTTATGCGTTATGGGTTATGAGTAATGCGTGACCCGTTATGCATTATGCTTTATGCGTTATGAGTTACGCGTAATGCGTTGTGCGCTATGGGTCATGCGTTAAGCGTTATGCGTTATGCGTTATGCGTTATGGGTTATGCGTTATGTGTTATGCGTTATGCGTTATGCGTTATGCGTTATGCGTTATGGGTTATCCGTTATGCGTTATCCGTTATGCGTTATGCGTTATGCGTTATGCGTTATGCGTTATGCGATATGCGTTATGCGTTATGCGTTATGCGTTATGCGTTATGCGTTTTGCGTTATGCGTTATGCGTTATGCGTTATGCGTTATGCGTTATGCGTTATGAGTAATGCTTGATCCGTTATGCGTTATGCGTTATGCGTTATGCGTTATGTGTTATGCGTTGTGCGTTATCCGCTATGCGTTATGCGTTTTGCGTTATGCGTGATCCGTTATGCGTTATGCGTGATCCGTTATGCGTTATGCGTTATGAGTAATGCGTGATCCGTTATGCGTTATGCGTTATGCGTTATGCGTTATGCGTTATGCGTTATGCGTTATGCGTTATGCGTTATGCGTTATGCGTTATGCGTTATGCGTTATGCGTTATGCGTTTTGCGTTATTCGTTATGCGTTGTGCATTATGCGTTATGCGTTATGGATTATGCGTTATGCGATATTCGTTATGTGTTATGCGTTATGCGTTATGCGTTATGCGTTATGCGTTATGCGTTATGCGTTATGCGTTATGCGTTATGCGTTATGCGTTATGCGTTATGCGTTATGCGTTATGCGTTATGCGTTATGCGTTATGCGTTATGAGTAATGCGTGATCCGTTATGCGTTATGCGTTATGCGTTATGAGTAATGCGCTATGCGTTATGCGTTGTGCGTTATGCGTTAAGCGTTATGCGTTATGCGAAATGCGTGATCCGTTATGCGTTATGCGTTATGAGTAATGCGTGATCCGTTATGCGTTATGCGTTATGCGTTATGCGTTATGCGTTATGCGTTATGCGTTATGCGTTATGCGTTATGCGTTATGCGTTATGCGTTATGCGTTATGCGTTATGAGAAATGCGTGATCCGTTATGCGTTATGCGTTATGAGTAATGCGTGATCCGTTATGCGTTATGCGTTATGCGTTATGCGTTATGCGTTATGCGTGATCCGTTATGCGTTATGCGTTATGAGTAATGCGTGATCCGTTATGCGTTATGCGTTATGCGTTATGCGTTATGCGTTATGCGTTATGCGTTATGGGTTATGCGTTATGTGTTATGCGTTATGCGTTATGCGTTATGCGTTATGGGTTATGAGTAATGCGTGACCCGTTATGCATTATGCTTTATGCGTTATGAGTTACGCGTAATGCGTTACGCAATATGCGTTATGCGTTATGCGTTATGCGTTAAGCGTTATGCGTTATGCGTTATGCGTTATGCGTTATGCGTGATCCGTTATGCGTTATGCGTTATGAGTAATGCGTGATCCGTTATGCGTTATGCGTTATGCGTTATGCGTTATGCGTTATGCGTTATGCGTTATGGGTTATGCGTTATGTGTTATGCGTTATGCGTTATGCGTTATGCGTTATGGGTTATGAGTAATGCGTGACCCGTTATGCATTATGCTTTATGCGTTATGAGTTACGCGTAATGCGTTGTGCGCTATGGGTCATGCGTTAAGCGTTATGCGTTATGCGTTATGCGTTATGGGTTATGCGTTATGTGTTATGCGTTATGCGTTATGCGTTATGCGTTATGCGTTATGGGTTATCCGTTATGCGTTATCCGTTATGCGTTATGCGTTATGCGTTATGCGTTATGCGTTATGCGTTATGCGATATGCGTTATGCGTTATGCGTTATGCGTTATGCGTTATGCGTTATGCGTTATGCGTTATGCGTTATGCGTTATGCGTTATGCGTTATGCGTTATGCGTTATGCGTGATCCGTTATGCGTTATGCGTTATGAGTAATGCGTGATCCGTTATGCGTTATGCGTTATGCGTTATGCGTTATGCGTTATGCGTTATGCATTATGGGTTATGCGTTATGTGTTATGCGTTATGCGTTATGCGTTTTGCGTTATGCGTTATGCCTTATGCGTTATGCGTTATGCGTTATGCGTTATGCGTTATGCGTTATGCGTTATGCGTTATGCGTTATGCGTTATGCGTTATGGGTAATGAGTAATGCGTGACCCGTCATGCGTTATGCTTTTTGCGTTATGCGTTATGCGTTATGCGTTATGCGTGATCCGTTATGCGTTATGCGTTATGAGTAATGCGTGATCCGTTATGCGTTATGCGTTATGCGTTATGCGTTATGCGTTATGCGTTATGGGTTATGCGTTATGTGTTATGCGTTATGCGTTATGCGTTATGCGTTTTGCGTTATGCGTTATGCCTTATGCGTTATGCGTTATGCGTTATGCGTTATGCGTTATGCGTTATGCGTTATGCGTTATGCGTTATGCGTTATGCGTTATGCGAAATGCGTGATCCGTTATGCGTTATGCGTTATGAGTAATGCGTGATCCGTTATGCGTTATGCGTTATGCGTTATGCGTTATGCGTTATGCGTTATGCGTTATGCGTTATGCGTTATGCGTTATGCGTTATGCGTTATGCGTTATGCGTTATGAGAAATGCGTGATCCGTTATGCGTTATGCGTTATGCGTTATGCGTTATGCGTTATGCGTTATGCGATATGCGTTATGCGTTATGCGTTATGCGTTACGCAATATGCGTTATGCGTTATGCGTTATGCGTTATGCGATATGCGTTATGCGTTATGCGTTATGCGTTATGCGTTATGCGTTATGCGTTATGCGTTATGCGTTATGCTTTATGCGTTATGCGTTATGCGTTATGCGTTATGCGTTATGCGTTATGCGTTATGCGTTATGAGTAATGCTTGATCCGTTATGCGTTATGCGTTATGCGTTATGCGTTATATGTTATGCGTTGTGCGTTTTGCGTTTTGCGTTATGCGTTATGCGTTATGCGTTGTGCGTTATGCGTTATGCGTTATAGGTTATGCGTTATGTGTTATGCGTTATGCGTTATGCGTTATGCGTTATGCGTTATGCATTATGCGTTATGCGTTATGCTTTATGCGTTATGCGTTATGAGTAATGCGTGATCCGTTATGTGTTATGCGTTATGCGTTATGCGTTTTGCGTTATGCGTTATGCGTTATGCGTTATGCGTTATGCGTTATGCGTTATGCGTTATGCGTTATGCGTTATGCGTTATGCGTTATGCGTTATGCGTTATGCGTTATGCGTTATGCGTTATGCGTTATGCGTTATGAGAAATGCGTGATCCGTTATACGTTATGCGTTATGAGTAATGCGTGATCCGTTATGCGTTATGCGTTATGCGTTATGCGTTATGCGTTATGTGTTATGCGTTATGGGTTATGCGTTATGCGTTATGCGTGATCCGTTATGCGTTATGCGTTATGCGTTATGCGTTATGGGTTATGCGTTATGTGTTATGCGTTATGCGTTATGCGTTATGCGCTATGCGTTATGGGTTATGAGTAATGCGTGACCCGTTATGCGTTATGCTTTTTGCGTTATGAATTACGCGTAATGCGTTATGCGCTATGGGTCATGCGTTAAGCGTTATGCGTTATGCGTTATGCGTTATGGGTTATGCGTTATGTGTTATGCGTTATGCGTTATGCGTTATGCGTTATGCGTTATGGGTTATCCGTTATGCGTTATCCGTTATGCGATATCCGTTATGCGTTATGCGTTATGCGTTATGCGTTATGCGTTATGCGTTATGCGTTATGCGTTATGCGTTATGCGTTATGCGTTATGCGTTATGCGTTATGCGTTATGCGTTATGCGTTATGCGTTATGCGTTATGCGTTATGCGTTATGCGTTATGAGTTATCCGTTAAGCGTTATGCGTTATGCGTTATGCATTATGCGTTATGCGTTATGGATTATGCGTCATGAGTTGTTCGTTAGTCTTTATGCGTTGGGCGTTATACGTTTGCGTTATGCGTTATGCGTTATGCGTTATGCTTTATGCGTTATGCGTTATGCGTTATGCGTTATATGGTGTGCGTTATGCGTTACGCGTTATGCGTTGTGCGTTATGCGTTATGCGTTATGAGTTATGCGTTATGCGTTATGCGTTATGCGTTATGCGTTATGCGTTATGCGTTATGCGTTATGCGTTATGCGTTATGCGTTATGCGTTTTGCGGTATTCGTTATGCGTTGTGCATTATGCGTTATGCGTTGTGCGTTATGGGTTATGATTTATGCGTTATGCGTTATGCGTTATGCGTTATGCGTGATCCGTTATGCGTTATGCGTTATGAGTAATGCGTGATCCGTTATGCGTTATGCGTTATGCGTTATGCGTTATGCGTTATGCATTATGGGTTATGCGTTATGTGTTATGCGTTATGCGTTATGCGTTATGCGTTATGCGTTATGGGTAATGAGTAATGCGTGACCCGTCATGCGTTATGCTTTTTGCGTTATGCGTTATGCGTTATGCGTTATGCGTGATCCGTTATGCGTTATGCGTTATGAGTAATGCGTGATCCGTTATGCGTTATGCGTTATGCGTTATGCGTTATGGGTTATGCGTTATGTGTTATGCGTTATGCGTTATGCGTTATGCGTTTTGCGTTATGCGTTATGCCTTATGCGTTATGCGTTATGCGTTATGCGTTATGCGTTATGCGTTATGCGTTATGCGTTATGCGTTATGCGTTATGCGTTATGCGTTATGCGAAATGCGTGATCCGTTATGCGTTATGCGTTATGAGTAATGCGTGATCCGTTATGCGTTATGCGTTATGCGTTATGCGTTATGCGTTATGCGTTATGCGTTATGCGTTATGCGTTATGCGTTATGCGTTATGAGAAATGCGTGATTTGCGGTATTCGTTATGCGTTGTGCATTATGCGTTATGCATTGTGCGTTATGGGTTATGGTTTATGCGTTATGCGATATGCGTTATGCGTTATGCGTTATGCGTTATGCGTTATGCGTTATGTGTTATGCGTTATGCGTTATGCATTATGCGTTATGTGTTTTTCGTTATGCGTTATGCGTTGGGCGTTATACGTTTGCGTTATGCGATATGCGTTATGCTTTATGCGTTATGTGTTATGCGTTATGCGGTATGCGTTATGAGTTATACGTTACGCGTTAAGCGTTATGCGTTATGCCTGATCCGTTATGCGTTAGGCGTTATGCGATTTGCGGTATTCGTTATGCGTTATGCGTTATGCGTTATGCGTTATGCGTTATGCGTTATGCGTTATGCGTTATGCGTTATGCGTTATGCGTAATGCGTTATGCGTTACGCGTTACGCGTTATGCGTTATGCGTTATGCGTTATGCGTTATGCGTTATGCGTTATGCGTTATGCGTTATGCGTTACGCGTTATGCGTTACGTGTTATGCGTTACGCGTTATATGTTATGCGTTATGCGTTATGCGTTATGCGTTATGCGTTATGCGTTATGCGTTATGCTTTATCCGTTAAGCGTTATGCTTTATGCGTTATGCGTTATACGTTATGCGTTATGCGTTATGCGTTATGCGTTATGCGTTATGCGTTATGCGTTTTGCGGTATTCGTTATGCGTTCTGCATTATGCGTTGTGCGTTATGGGTTATGATTTATGCGTTATGCGATATGCTTTATGGGTCATGCGTGATCTGTTATGCGTTAGGCGTTATGCGATTTGCGGTACTCGTTATGCGTTGTGCATTATGCGTTATGCGTTATGCGTTAAGGGTTATGGGTTATGCGTTATGCTTTATGCGTTATTCATTTTGCGTTATGCGTTATTCGTCATGAGTTATGAGTAATAAGTTATGCGTAATGCGTTATGCCTTATGCGTTATGCATTATGCGTTATGTGTTTTTCGTTATGCGTTATGCGTTGGGCGTTATACGTTTGCGTTATGCGATATGCGTTATGCTTTATGCGTTATGTGATATGGGTTATACGTTATACGGTATGCGTTATGCGTTATGCGTTATGCGTTATGTGTTATGCGTTATGCGTTATGCGTTCTGCGTTATGCGTTCTGCTTTATGCGTTATGCGTTATGCGTTATGCGTTATGCGTTATGCGTTATGCGTTATGCGTAATGCGTTATGCTTTATGCGTTATGCGTTATGCGTTATGAGTTATACGTTATGCGTTAAGCGCTATCCGTTATGCCTGATCCGTTATGCGTTAGGCGTTATGCGATTTGCGGTATTCGTTATGCGTTGTGCATTATGTGTTATGCGTTATGCGTTAAGGGTTATGGGTTATGCGTTATGCTTTATGCGTTATGCGTTATGCATTTTGCGTTATGCGTTATCCGTTATGAGTTATGAGTTATGAGTTATAAGTTATGCTTAATGCGTTATGCCGTATGCGTTATGCATTATGCGCTATGCGTTATGCGTCATGCGTTATGCGTTATGCGTTATGCGTTATGCGTTATGCCTAATACGTTATGCTTTATGCGTTACGCGTTATGAGTTATACGTTATGCGTTAAGCGTTATGTGTGATCCGTTATGCGTTGGGCGTTTTGCGTTTTGCGGTATTCGTTATGCGTTGTGCATTATGCGTTATGCATTGTGCGTTATGGGTTATGGTTTATGCGTTATGCGTTATGCGTTATGCGTTATGCGTTATGCGTTATGCGTTATGCGTTATGCGTTATGCGTAATGCGTTATGCGTTATGCGTTATGCGTTATGCGTTATGAGTTATACGTTATGCGTTAAGCGTTATGCGTTATGCCTGATCCGTTATGCGTTAGGCGTTATGCGATTTGCGGTATTCGTTATGCGTTGTGCATTATGCGTTATGCGTTATGCGTTAAGGGTTATGGGTTATGGGTTATGCGTTATGCTTTATGCGTTATGCGTTATGCGTTATGCATTTTGCGTTATGCGTTATCCGTTATGAGTTATGAGTTATGAGTTATAAGTTATGCGTAATGCGTTATGCCTTATGCGTTATGCATTATGCGTTATGCGTTATGCGTTATGCGTTATGCGTTATGCGTTTTGCGTTATGCGTTATGCGTAATACGTTATGCTTTATGCGTTACGCGTTATGAGTTATACGTTATGCGTTAAGCGTTATGCGTGATCCGTTATGCGTTGGGCGTTTTGCGTTTTGCGGTATTCGTTATGCGTTATGCGTTATGCGTTATGCGTTATGCGTTATGCGTTATGCGTTATGAGTTATACGTTATGCGTTAAGCGTTATGCGTGATCCGTTATGCGTTGGGCGTTATGCGTTTTGCGGTATACGTTATGCGTTGTGCATTATGCGTTATGCATTGTGCGTTATGGGTTATGGTTTATGCGTTATGCGATATGCGTTATGCGTTATGCTTTATGCGTTCTGCGTTATGTGTTATGCGTTATACGTTATACGGTATGCGTTATGCGTTATGCGTTATGCGTTATGCGTTATGTGTTATGCGTTATGCGTTATGCGTTATGCGTTATGCGTTATGCGTTATGCGTTATGCGTTATGCGTAATGCGTTATGCTTCATGCGTTATGCGTTATGAGTTATGAGTTATGTGTTATAAGTTATGCGTAATGCGTTATGCCTTATGCGTTATGCATTATGCGTTATGCGTTATGCGTTATGCGTTATGCGTTATGTGTTATGCGTTATGCGTTATGCGTTATGCGTTATGCGTTATGCGCTATGCGTTATGCGTTATGCGTTATGCGTTATGCGTTATGCGTTATGCGTTATGCGTTATGCGTTATGCGTTATGCGTTATGCGTTATGCGTTATGCGTTATGCGTTATGCGTTATGCGTTATGCGTTATGCGTTATGCGATATGTGTTATGCTTTATGCGTTATGTGTATGCGTTATACGTTATACGGTATGCTTTATGCGTTATGCGTTATGCGTTATGCGTTCTGCGTTATGCGTTCTGCGTTATGCGTTATGCGTTATGCGTTATGCGTTATGCGTTATGCGTCATGCGTTATGCGTAATGCGTTATGCTTTATGCGTTATGCGTTATGCGTTATGCGTTATGCGTTAAGGGTTAAGGGTTATGGGTTATGCGTTATGCTTTATGCGTTATGCGTTTTGCATTTTGCGTTATGCGTTATCCGTTATGAGTTATGAGTTATGAGTTATAAGTTATGCGTAATGCGTTATGCCTTATGCGTTATGCATTATGCGTTATGCTTTATGCGTTATGTGTATGCGTTATACGTTATACGGTATGCTTTATGCGTTATGCGTTATGCGTTCTGCGTTATGCGTTATGCGTTATGCGTTATGCGTTATGCGTTATGCGTTATGCGTTATGCGTTAGGCGTTATGCGATTTGCGGTATTCGTTATGCGTTGTGCATTATGCGTTATGCGTTAAGGGTTAAGGGTTATGGGTTATGCGTTATGCTTTATGCGTTATGCGTTTTGCATTTTGCGTTATGCGTTATCCGTTATGAGTTATGAGTTATGAGTTATAAGTTATGCGTAATGCGTTATGCCTTATGCGTTATGCATTATGCGTTATGCGTTATGCGTTATGCGTTATGCATCATGCGTTATGCGTAATGCGTTATGCTTTATGCGTTATGCGTTATGAGTTATACGTTATGCGTTAAGCGTTATGCGTTATGCCTGATCCGTTATGCGTTAGGCGTTATGCGATTTGCGGTATTCGTTATGCGTTGTGCATTATGCGTTATGCGTTAAGGGTTAAGGGTTATGGGTTATGCGTTATGCTTTATGCGTTATGCGTTTTGCATTTTGCGTTATGCGTTATCCGTTATGAGTTATGAGTTATGAGTTATAAGTTATGCGTAATGCGTTATGCCTTATGCGTTATGCATTATGCGTTATGCGTTATACGTTATGCGTTATGCGTTATGCGTTATGCGTTATGCGTTATGCGTTATGCGTAATGCGTTATGCGTTATGCGTTACACGTTATGCGTTATGCGTTATGCGTTATGCGTTATGCGTTATGCGTTATGCGTTATGCGTTATGCGTTATGAGTTATACGTTATGCGTTAAGCGTTATGCGTGATCCGTTATGCGTTGGGCGTTATGCGTTTTGCGGTATTCGTTATGCGTTGTGCATTATGCGTTATGCATTGTGCGTTATGGGTTATGGTTTATGCGTTATGCGATATGCGTTATGCGTTATGCGTTATGCGTTATGCGTTATGCGTTATGCGTTCTGCGTTATGCGTTATGCGTTATGCGTTATGCGTTATGCGTTATGCGTTATGCGTTATGCGTTATGCGTTATGCGTTATGCGTTATGCGTTATGCGTTATGCGTTGGGCGTTATACGTTTGCGTTGTGCGATATGCGTTATGCTTTATGCGTTATGTGTTATGCGTTATGCGTTATGCGTCATGCGTTATGCGTAATGCGTTATGATTTATGCGTTATGCGTTATGAGTTATACGTTATGCGTTAAGCGTTATGCGTTATGCCTGATCCGTTATGCGTTAGGCGTTATGCGATTTGCGGTATTCGTTATGCGTTGTGCATTATGCGTTATGCGTTAAGGGTTAAGGGTTATGGGTTATGCGTTATGCTTTATGCGTTATGCGTTTTGCATTTTGCGTTATGCGTTATCCGTTATGAGTTATGAGTTATGAGTTATAAGTTATGCGTAATGCGTTATGCCTTATGCGTTATGCATTATGCGTTATGCGTTATGCGTTATGCGTTATGCGTTATGCGTTATGCGTTATGCGTTATGCGTTATGCGTTATGCGTTATGCGTAATGCGTTATGCTATATGCGTTATGCGTTATGAGTTATACGTTATGCGTTAAGCGTTATGCGTGATCCGTTATGCGTTGGGCGTTATGCGTTTTGCGGTATTCGTTATGCGTTGTGCATTATGCGTTATGCATTGTGCGTTATGGGTTATGGTTTATGCGTTATGCGATATGCGTTATGCGTTATGCGTTATGCGTTATGCGTTCTGCGTTATGCGTTATGCGTTATGCGTTATGCGTTATGCGATATGCGTTATGCGTTTTGCGTTATGCGTTATGCGTTATGCGTTATGCGTTATGCGCTATGCGTTATGCGTTATGCGTTATGCGTTATGCGTTATGCGTTATGCGTTATGCGTTATGCGTTATGCGTTATGCGTTATGCGTTATGCGTTATGCGATATGCGTTATGCTTTATGCGTTATGTGTTATGCGTTATACGTTATACGGTATGCTTTATGCGTTATGCGTTATGCGTTATGTGTTATGCGTTATGCGTTATGCGTTCTGCGTTATGCGTTCTGCGTTATGCGTTATGCGTTATGCGTTATGCGTTATGCGTTATGCGTCATGCGTTATGCGTAATGCGTTATGCTTTATGCGTTATGCGTTATGAGTTATACGTTATGCGTTAAGCGTTATGCGTTATGCCTGATCCGTTATGCGTTAGGCGTTATGCGATTTGCGGTATTCGTTATGCGTTGTGCATTATGCGTTCTGCGTTAAGGGTTAAGGGTTATGGGTTATGCGTTATGCTTTATGCGTTATGCGTTCTGCGTTATGCGTTATGCGTTATGCGTTATGCGTTATGCGATATGCGTTATGCGTTTTGCGTTATGCGTTATGCGTTATGCGTTATGCGTTATGCGCTATGCGTTATGCGTTATGCGTTATGCGTTATGCGTTATGCGTTATGCGTTATGCGTTATGCGTTATGCGTTATGCGTTATGCGTTATGCGTTATGCGATATGCGTTATGCTTTATGCGTTATGTGTTATGCGTTATACGTTATACGGTATGCTTTATGCGTTATGCGTTATGCGTTATGTGTTATGTGTTATGCGTTATACGTTATACGGTATGCTTTATGCGTTATGCGTTATGCGTTATGTGTTATGCGTTATGCGTTATGCGTTCTGCGTTATGCGTTCTGCGTTATGCGTTATGCGTTATGCGTTATGCGTTATGCGTTATGCGTTATGCGTCATGCGTTATGCGTAATGCGTTATGCTTTATGCGTTATGCGTTATGAGTTATACGTTATGCGTTAAGCGTTATGCGTTATGCCTGATCCGTTATGCGTTAGGCGTTATGCGATTTGCGGTATACGTTATGCGTTGTGCATTATGCGTTATGCGTTAAGGGTTAAGGGTTATGGGTTATGCGTTATGCTTTATGCGTTATGCGTTTTGCATTTTGCGTTATGCGTTATCCGTTATGCGTTATGCGTTATGCTTTATGCGTTATGCGTTATGAGTTATGCGTTATGCGTTATGCGTTATGCGTTATGCGTTATGCGTTATGCGTTATGCGTTATGCTTTATGCGTTATGCGTTATGAGTTATACGTTATGCGTTGGGCGTTATACGTTTGCGTTATGCGATATGCGTTATGCTTTATGCGTTATGCGTAATGCGTTATGCGTTATGCGTTATGCGTTATGCGTTATGCGTTATGCGTTATGCGTTATGCGTTATGCGTTATGTGTTCGCAATCGGAACAACAACTCGTGACGGAAGAGATACGCGGATTATGAAGCGCACAAGGAATTGAAAGAGGGCTTTATTTAAACTCACTTGCACCATTCACTTGTTACTTTATTTCTCTAGATTAGAGATTCGTCACGAACTAATTAACAATGTTACAACTGTAATGAATTACAATAAAGAAAGAAAGAAAAGGTATAAGGTTCACGGATTCAATCGCGGTTACTTTAGCGCACAGTTAAATCAAACCTTCCCGGTAACGGATTTCTTGGAATCGAAAAGGGAATTCCGAGAAGAGCGGTGTTTGCCACGTGAGGCAGAGCGAAACGAAAAACGAGAGCGAGAGACACCTGCTCGCTCCTTTTATTGGTGGGCCAATCACCGCTCGGGAGACTTCCTGTCGATTTGCTAGATCTTTCGCGAACGATCTAGACGCGGTGTCAACCAATAATTAGAGCGGCTGACCGGATGTATTTTAATGACGCGCTACAATTGGTCGCCGAAAGTGACGCTGGCAAACATTGCTCGATGAGTTGTGCGCCGCTGTTCGCGTTAGTCGATTCTTAGCGCGCGTGTCTTGAACATTGCCGCCCGCCTTGACTAGTGCAACTAGTCAAAGATAGTACATCTGTAAGATAAACGACGACGTCTTTCGCGAGTGATTGTGAATAGTTATAACAGGAGTGTAACAATAAGACGACGCTAGTTGATTTACGCCGAGAGTCTTAGAAAAGTGAATGCTCTGGAAGCTACTAGTCGCGATATAATAGAAGATGTTACTCGATGTGAGGTTATGATTTCTGTCATAACATACAGTACTGACGTCACACGGCTACGCGTTTCGCTGTTGTGTTTATATCGCGAGGAGCTCACTGTTTACACCTCGCATCGCTTGACAAACGGTAGGTAAGCAAGTTCGGCCGCGTGGTTAGTTGCACTTAAATTGTTAAATAACCCTCCACCCTTCACTTAATAGGATCGCGAAGGGGTTTTGCATCGGAAGGGCCCTCAGGCGATGAACAACTAACTGGAAGAAGTACAAGTTTATGGATCGGTCTCACCAGGGTAGTTGACGCGGTTTTGAGAGTGCAGACTCGTATTTTGTTATCCGCACCGGGATGGACGGCTTCGATTCTGGCGAGTGGCCAACGGCATGGTGACGTGTTCTCCGTGGTGATGAGGCAGAGTCGTCCTACTTGGAAGTTGTCGTCGGCCCGGCTCCCTTTTGGTCGCATGAGGAGACCGTGAAGGTACTCCTTCACCCATCGTTGCCAGAATTGATCTCTCATCTGGACGAGTAACTGCCATCGTGATAGTCTGGTCGATTTCAGGTCTAGCAGCGTGGGCTCCGGCAATGCGTTGACTGCGGAACCAATCAGAAAATGCCCCGGAGTGAGAGCTGCCAAGTCTTGGGGGTCGTCGGTGAGGGCAACCAGTGGTCTCGAGTTGAGACACGCTTCGACCTGGCTGAGGAATGTGGCCATCTCCTCGTACGTCAGCTTGCTTTCTCCCAAGACTCGTCGAATGTGATGCTTCGTCGATTTGACAGCGGCTTCCCATAAGCCGCCGAAGTGAGGAGCGGCTGGCGGGTTGAAATGCCACTGGGTTCGGAGCTCGGCCATTTCCTTTCGCAGGGCTCGGGTGTCGGGGTTCTGAGCTGAGAAGAGGCGACGCAGCTCGTTATCGGCACCTTGGAAATTGGTACCACAGTCGCTGTAGATGTCGGAACACCGCCCTCTCCGGGAAATGAAGCGCCGGAAGGCTGCGAGGAATGCATCAGTACTGTAAGAAGAAACAGCGTCAAGGTGGACTGCCCGGGTTGTCATACAGACAAAAACGACAAAAAAACCCTTGTAGGCTTTCTGGCCTCGCCCTGGAGATGTACGAATCCAGATTGGGCCGGCGTAGTCTACTCCGGTGTGGAGAAATGGCCTGGCAGGTGTCACTCGCTGCTGAGGTAAGTCAGCCATGATTTGATTAGCCGGGGTTGATCGCCAACGGAGGCACTTCACGCATTGTCTAATGTTGCGTTTTACCAGGTTACGTCCGGACGGTATCCAGAAACGCTGGCGCAGTGCTCCGAGAGTAGCTTGGACCCCTCCGTGCAGCGATTCTCTGTGAACATGTTCAATAAGCAAGGAAGTGAATCGGGTGTTCGGAGGGAGGATTATGGGATGCTTTTCGTCGAAGGCTAGTAAGGAGTGCTTGATTCGTCCTCCTACACGCAAGCAGCCCTGTTCGTCTAGGAAAGGGGTCAAGACCAGCAGCTTGCTTCGCCTTGGAACTGGTAGGTTTTTTGCTGCTGCCTGTATTTCCTCTGAGAAGGCCTTCTTCTGCAGTATTCTAATCCATTGTATTTCGGTTTCTTGCAGCTCCATTTTGGTTAGAAGATCCTTCGATTGGTCGTACTTTGTCGTGATCGTTGCGTTGCCGGTATTTCTCAACCTTTTAAGCCAACGCCGACACCAGGCTGTCACTCTGATCAGACGACTGTAGTCTGAGAACCGGGTGAGAATTGGATTTTCTTCTTCTTGGACGATGTGAGTCATTGCTGCTTTCCTCGCCTCCGGTAATTGCTTGAAGTCAGGGTCCTCGTCAAGTTTTTCTGGTGGGAATGTTTTACCTTGCAGGTATTCTGGCCCTTCCCACCAGTTTGAGCATGACAAGAGTGCTCTTGGAGTCAGCCCCCGGGATGCAGCATCAGCTGGATTATGAATCCCGTCAACGTGATGCCAGCGAGCTTCCGGTGTGAGTCTTTGGATCTCGGAGACCCTGTTGGCAACATAAGTTTGCCACCTGGATGGTTGTCCCCGAATCCAGCCGAGCGTGATGGTCGAGTCGGTCCATAGGTGAAGAGGTACTCCACCAAGCTTTAGCACCGAGATGACGTGGTTGGCTGTCTGAGCGAGCAGGTGAGCTCCGCAGAGTTCCAGTCGTGGCAGCGAGATCTGTTTGATCGGAGCGACTTTGGTTTTGGCTGAAATCAGAGAAACTTTGTAATTGGTGCCGACCTCCTTGTAGCGGATGTAGAGAACCGCGGCGAAGGCTTTCTCTGATGCATCTGAGAAGCCGTGTAATTCCCAGCTCGTTCGATCAGAGCAGCCCACCATGTTTCTGGGAATGCGTGTTGAACGCAGGAGGGGGAGTTCGCTCGTGAACTCCCGCCACGCCTGTGCTTTGTCCTCTGGCAGCGGCTCATCCCATCCTAGTCCGAGCTGCCACGTCGATTGGAAGAAGATCTTCGCCATCACAATGGTTGGCGCCAACCATCCGAGCGGGTCGAAGAGCTGAGCGCACTGTGATAGCACAGCTCGTTTTGTTACAACGAGTTCGTTTGAGGGCTCGTTGGTGGTGAAGGTGAAGTAATCTTCCTTCGGATGCCACCGGAGTCCCAAAGTCGAGTGGATGAGATCTGAGGCGGCTCCAGTTTTCACCTTGACGGTGACAGCGCTCGTTTGATCGTCTCCCTCCAGTAAGTTTGGGCAATTAGAAGCCCATTTCTGAAGTGGAAAGCCGCCCGCCCTGCACAAATTAATTAGTTCCTCCTTTAATTTGGCCAGGTCTTGGACATCAGCGGCTCCCGTGACGATATCGTCCATGTAGGTGTCCTGTAACAGAGCGACTGCACCCTTCGGAAACCTCTCGGCCTCGTCGGCAGCCAACTGGTGAAGAGTTCGGATTGCTAGGTAGGGAGCACACGATAAGCCGTAAGTTACTGTATTTAGTTGGTACTCTCGGAACTCTTCTTTATCAGTTTTCCGCCACAGGATCCTCTGATAGTCGCGGTCGTCAGGATGAACGATGATTTGGCGGTACATTTTTGCAATGTCTGCCACTAGCACGACCGCGTGCATTCGCCATCGGAGTAGAACGTCTCGGAGGTTCGGCAGCAAATTTGGACCCGTTTGCAGATGCTGGTTGAGTGCTGCCGTGGTTGACGAACTCCAGGAGCCATTGAATACGACTCTCAATCGTGTGGTAGCACTGGAGGGCCTGAAAACTCCATGATGTGGTAAGTAAAAGGTGTTCTTACCTAACTTTGGTTTCGGTACCCGGCTCATGTGCCCAAGATCTTCGTACGTGTCCATGAATTCGACGTACAAGCTCTTCAGCTCTGGATTTGTCATGAACCTTTTCTCCATTCTGATTAGAGAAGCTGCTGCGGCGTTGCGGGAAGCGCTGAAGTCCGGCACCGGTTTAGAGAAAGGGAGTCTGACGATGTATCTCCCTTCATCGTTCCTGGCGTGAGTGTCTTGGAAGAAGGTCTCGCACTTCTGTTCCTCCTGAGTTCGTGGGTTGGAAGTTGAAGGGACTTCTTCCTGCTCCCAGAATCGCCGCACTAGGGTGGTAAGAGAATCACCCACAGTATGATGAGCTCGAGTTGATTTTGACGGCTGATTGGGACCAGTACGACCAGAAAGAATCCACCCGAAGACTGTATTCTGAGCGGTTGGTTGATTCGATGTTCCCTTCCGAACCCCGTCCTTGATGATGGTCGAGTAGACATCGGCGCCCAGGATGATCTCGATCGCATCGGTTGAAGCGAAGTCTGGATCCGCCAACTCGAGGTTCCGTAAGTGAGGCCACTTGGTCACTTTTGACGAGCTGCTGGCATACGACGTTAGGTTAGGTAATATAATGGCGGAGATTAATACCTTGTCGTTGCGCAGGCAGGACCAAGCGACCAAAGAAGTTTCCCCGCGTGACGTCGCGACCTGTTGACCTCCGACTCCGAAGACTGCTAACGAGGACTGGGCTCGAGGTAACCGCAACCGTTGAACGAGGCTTTCGGCTACCATTGACACTTCGGATCCTTGGTCAACTAGAACTCTCACGGCGTGTCTGCTGCCGTGGACGTCTTCGACTTCGACGCGAGCGGTGGCCAGAAGAATAGTCGAGCTTTGGTCTCGACAATCATACGTCAAGTGAGAATTGACGTTGCTTCCGGCCGCTGAATTATGAATTTTAAAGGCTTCGTGGAGAGTCGTGTGATGGCGTTCCTCACACACGAAGCACCCGTGTTTCGACTGACATTCACTGAGCTTGTGCTCGCCGAGGCAATTCACGCACCGGCCTGTCGATTCTACCACGCGTTTCCGATCTCGAGCGTTCTTCTTTCGGTATTGCTCGCAACGCATGAGGAAATGTTCCCCTTGGCACAACGAGCACTTGGTTTTTAGCACGCGTTTCTCGGCGTGATTCGCTCGGGCGGAACGAGAGCCTTGTTGGTATCTCTTCTCGAGCGGGGGAGATTTTTGCGGATTCTCTTCAGCTGGTGTCAGGGCGTCCAGTGTCTGAAGTCTTCGCTCTAAGAAGGCCCACAAGGTATCGTACGACGGAGGGTCGTTGCTGGACGTGATCTCTTCTTCCCATTTCGCGCGAGTGCGGTCATCGAGCTTCTCTACGGCACAATACACGAACCAGTCTTCGGAACTCCGGATTGGACGGCCGAGACTCTCAAGCGAACTGACTGTGGTCGCTAAACAGCCGATGAGTTTTCGGAGTTCGGTATTTGTTCCGCGCTGAGGCTTCTTCGTCGCAGCGAACTTGGCAAGACATGAGCGGACTAGCACTCTTTTCTTTTCGAAGTGATCGGTCAGTGTTTTCCAGGCACGGGAATAATTATTGCTCGTGGTCGGCAAATCTTTGATAAGAGCCGACGCGCTTTCCGTTAGGCTCACCTTGAGATAATTCAATCTCTCGACGTCAGACAATCGCTCATCCCTTACGATAATCGATTGGAATAAATCCTTGAATGAGGGCCAGTCTTCGTATCGACCTGAGAAAGGAGGAATTTGCATTCGAGGCAAAGTATTGTGGCGATGCGCCGATTCTTCTGTGCCCGACGGTGGGGCAATCGGCGCTCTCGTTCTTCCTCCAAGTCTGTGACTGTGCTCCTTGAGAGTTGCTCTTTGCCTTAGATACTCTTCTTCTACTTGTTCTGCGACTTTATCCCGCTCGTAATTATTGATTTTCAACGACTCCTTGTGTCGGAATGTGAGGAGGTCGTGTTTTGCTTCAAATTCCTGCCAGAGTTTATCCAGCATTTCGATCCTCGTCTCTACTACGGCCTCAGTTATATTTGCTTGACCCATTTTGTTCATATTTACAACAACTCTGCTTATTTTCTTCCCCAGCTCGAATTGCTTTGCGACGAGTTCGTCGCCCGAAAACTCCATCTTGAAGGAGGAAGACCACAGAGGTTTACGAAACAGCGATCGAACAATGGCTTCCACGTGGTCGACGCGGAATTACCGGCACGTTTCACGAGGATCCGGCTCGAAGGACCAGAAATGTTCGCAATCGGAACAACAACTCGTGACGGAAGAGATACGCGGATTATGAAGCGCACAAGGAATTGAAAGAGGGCTTTATTTAAACTCACTTGCACCATTCACTTGTTACTTTATTTCTCTAGATTAGAGATTCGTCACGAACTAATTAACAATGTTACAACTGTAATGAATTACAATAAAGAAAGAAAGAAAAGGTATAAGGTTCACGGATTCAATCGCGGTTACTTTAGCGCACAGTTAAATCAAACCTTCCCGGTAACGGATTTCTTGGAATCGAAAAGGGAATTCCGAGAAGAGCGGTGTTTGCCACGTGAGGCAGAGCGAAACGAAAAACGAGAGCGAGAGACACCTGCTCGCTCCTTTTATTGGTGGGCCAATCACCGCTCGGGAGACTTCCTGTCGATTTGCTAGATCTTTCGCGAACGATCTAGACGCGGTGTCAACCAATAATTAGAGCGGCTGACCGGATGTATTTTAATGACGCGCTACAATTGGTCGCCGAAAGTGACGCTGGCAAACATTGCTCGATGAGTTGTGCGCCGCTGTTCGCGTTAGTCGATTCTTAGCGCGCGTGTCTTGAACATTATGCGTTACGCGTTATGCGTTACGTGTTATGCGTTATGCGTTATATGTTATGCGTTATGCGTTATGCGTTATGCGTTATGCGTTATGCGTTATGCGTTATGCGTTATGCGTTATGCGTTATGCGTTATGCGTTATGCGTTATGCGTTATGCGTTATGCGTTATGCGTTATGCGTTATGCGTTATGCGTTATGCATTATGCTTTATCCGTTATGCGTTATGCGTTATGCTTTATGCGTTATGCGTTATGCGTTATGCGTTATGCGTTATGCGTAATGTGTTATGCTTTATGCGTTATGCGTTATGAGTTATACGTTATGCGTTAAGCGTTATGCGTGATCCGTTATGCGTTGGGCGTTATGCGTTTTGCGGTATTCGTTATGCGTTGTGCATTATGCCTTATGCATTGTGCGTTATGGGTTATGGTTTATGCGTTATGAGATATGCGTTGTGCGTTATGCGTTATGCGTTCTGCGTTATGCGTTATGCGTTATGCGTTATGCGTTATGCGTTATGCGTCATGCGTTATGCGTTATGCGTTATGCGTTGTGCGTTATGCGTTATGCGTTATGCGTTATGCGTTATGCGTTACGCGTTATGCGTTATGCGTTATGCGTTATGCATTATGCGTTATGCATTATGCGTTATGCGATATGTGTTATGCGTTATGCGTTATGCGTTATGCGTTACGCGTTATGCGTTATGCGTTATGCGTCATGCGTTATGCGTAATGCGTTATGCTTTATGCGTTTTGCGTTATGAGTTATACGTTATGCGTTAAGCGTTATGCGTTATGCCTGATCCGTTATGCGTTAGGCGTTATGCGATTTGCGGTATTCGTTATGCGATGTGCATTATGCGTTATGCGTTAAGGGTTAAGGGTTATGGGTTATGCGTTATGCGTTATGCTTTATGCGTTATGCGTTTTGCATTTTGCGTTATGCGTTATCCGTTATGAGTTATGAGTTATGAGTTATAAGTTATGCGTAATGCGTTATGCCTTATGCGTTATGCATTATGCGTTATGCGTTATGCGTTATGCGTTATGCGTTATGCGTTATGCGTTATGCGTTATGCGTTATGCGTTATGCGTTATGCGTTATGCGTTATGCGTAATGCGTTATGCTTTATGCGTTATGCGTTATGAGCTATACGTTATGCGTTAAGCGTTATGCGTGATCCGTTATGCGTTGGGCGTTATGCGTTTTGCGGTATTCGTTATGCGTTGTGCATTATGCGTTATGCATTGTGCGTTATGGGTTATGGTTTATGCGTTATGCGATATGCGTTATGCGTTATGCGTTATGCGTTATGCGTTATGCGTTTTGCGTTATGCGTTATGCGTTATGCGTTATGCGTTATGCGCTATGCGTTATGCGTTATGCGTTATGCGTTATGCGTTATGCGTTATGCGTTATGCGTTATGCGTTATGCGTTATGCGTTATGGGTTATGCGTTATGCGTTATTCGTTATGCGATATGCGTTATGCTTTATGCGTTATGTGTTATGCGTTATACGTTATACGGTATGCTTTATGCGTTATGCGTTATGCGTTATGTGTTATGCGTTATGCGTTATGCGTTCTGCGTTATGCGTTCTGCGTTATGCGTTATGCGTTATGCGTTATGCGTTATGCGTTATGCGTTATGCGTCATGCGTTATGCGTAATGCGTTATGCTTTATGCGTTATGCGTTATGAGTTATACGTTATGCGTTAAGCGTTATGCGTTATGCCTGATCGGTTATGCGTTAGGCGTTATGCGATTTGCGGTATTCGTTATGCGTTGTGCATTATGCGTTATGCGTTAAGGGTTAAGGGTTATGGGTTATGCGTTATGCTTTATGCGTTATGCGTTTTGCATTTTGCGTTATGCGTTATCCGTTATGAGTTATGAGTTATGAGTTATAAGTTATGCGTAATGCGTTATGCCTTATGCGTTATGCGTTATGCGTAATGCGTTATGCTTTATGCGTTATGCGTTATGAGTTATACGTTATGCGTTAAGCGTTATGCGTTATGCCTGATCCGTTATGCGTTAGGCGTTATGCGATTTGCGGTATTCGTTATGCGTTGTGCATTATGCGTTAAGGGTTAAGGGTTATGGGTTATGCGTTATGCTTTATGCGTTATGCGTTTTGCATTTTGCGTTATGCGTTATCCGTTATGAGTTATGAGTTATGAGTTATGAGTTATAAGTTATGTTTAATGCGTTATGCCTTATGCGTCATGCATTATGCGTTATGCGTTATGCGTTATGCGTTATGCGTTATGCGTTATGCGTTATGCGTTATGCGTTATGCGTTATGCGTTATGCGTTATGCGTTATGCGTAATGCGTTATGCTTTATGCGTTATGCGTTATGCGTTATGCGTTACGCGTTATGCGTTACGTGTTATGCGTTATGCGTTATATGTTATGCGTTATGCGTTATGCGTTATGCGTTATGCGTTATGCGTTATGCGTTATGCGTTATGCGTTATGCGTTATGCGTTATGCGTTATGCGTTATGCATTATGCGTTATGTGTTTTTCGCTATGCGTTATGCGTTGGGCGTTATACGTTTGCGTTATGCGATATGCGTTATGCTTTATGCGTTATGTGTTATGCGTTATACGTTATACGGTATGCTTTATGCGTTATGCGTTATGCGTTATGTGTTATGCGTTATGCGATATGCGTTATGCTTTATGCGTTATGTGTTATGCGTTATACGTTATACGGTATGCTTTATGCGTTATGCGTTATGCGTTATGTGTTATGCGTTATGCGTTATGCGTTATGCGTTATGCGTTATGCGTTATGCGTTATGCGTTATGCGTTCTGCGTTATGCGTTCTGCGTTATGCGTTATGCGTTATGCGTTATGCGTTATGCGTTATGCGTTTTGCGTTATGCGTTATGCGTTATGCGTTATGCGTTATGCGCTATGCGTTATGCCTTATGCGTTATGCGTTATGCGTTATGCGTTATGCGTTATCCGTAATGCGTTATGCTTTATGCGTTATGCGTTATGAGCTATACGTTATGCGTTAAGCGTTATGCGTGATCCGTTATGCGTTGGGCGTTATGCGTTTTGCGGTATTCGTTATGCGTTGTGCATTATGCGTTATGCATTGTGCGTTATGGGTTATGGTTTATGCGTTATGCGATATGCGTTATGCGTTATGCGTTATGCGTTATGCGTTATGCGTTTTGCGTTATGCGTTATGCGTTATGCGTTATGCGTTATGCGTTATGCGCTATGCGTTATGCGTTATGCGTTATGCGTTATGCGTTATGCGTTATGCGTTATGGGTTATGCGTTATGCGTTATTCGTTATGCGATATGCGTTATGCTTTATGCGTTATGTGTTATGCGTTATACGTTATACGGTATGCTTTATGCGTTATGCGTTATGCGTTATGTGTTATGCGTTATGCGTCATGCGTTATGCGTAATGCGTTATGCTTTATGCGTTATGCGTTATGAGTTATACGTTATGCGTTAAGCGTTATGCGTTATGCCTGATCCGTTATGCGTTAGGCGTTATGCGATTTGCGGTATTCGTTATGCGTTGTGCATTATGCGTTATGCGTTAAGGGTTAAGGGTTATGGGTTATGCGTTATGCTTTATGCGTTATGCGTTTTGCATTTTGCGTTATGCGTTATCCGTTATGAGTTATGAGTTATGAGTTATAAGTTATGCGTAATGCGTTATGCCTTATGCGTTATGCGTTATGCGTAATGCGTTATGCTTTATGCGTTATGCGTTATGAGTTATACGTTATGCGTTAAGCGTTATGCGTTATGCCTGATCCGTTATGCGTTAGGCGTTATGCGATTTGCGGTATTCGTTATGCGTTGTGCATTATGCGTTATGCGTTAAGGGTTAAGGGTTATGGGTTATGCGTTATGCTTTATGCGTTATGCGTTTTGCATTTTGCGTTATGCGTTATCCGTTATGAGTTATGAGTTATGAGTTATGAGTTATAAGTTATGTTTAATGCGTTATGCCTTATGCGTCATGCATTATGCGTTATGCGTTATGCGTTATGCGTTATGCGTTATGCGTTATGCGTTATGCGTTATGCGTTATGCGTTATGCGTTATGCGTTATGCGTAATGCGTTATGCTTTATGCGTTATGCGTTATGAGTTATACGTTATGCGTTAAGCGTTATGCGTGATCCGTTATGCGTTGGGCGTTATGCGTTTTGCGGTATTCGTTATGCGTTGTGCATTATGGGTTATGCATTGTGCGTTATGGGTTATGGTTTATGCGTTATGCGATATGCGTTATGTGTTATGCGTTAAGCGCTATGCGTGATCCGTTATGCGTTGGGCGTTATGCGTTATGCGTTATGCGTTATGCGTTATGCGTTATGCGTTATGCGTTATGAGTTATGCGTTATGCGTTATGCGTTATGCGTTATGCGTTATGTGTTATGCGTTATGCGTTATGCGTTACGCGTTATGCGTTACGTGTTATGCGTTATGCGTTATATGTTATGCGTTATGCGTTATGCGTTATGCGTTATGCGTTATGCGTTATGCGTTATGCGATATGCGTTATGCGTTATGCGTTATGCGTTATGCGTTATGCGTTATGCGTTATGCGTTATGCGTTATGCGTTAAGGGTTATGGGTTATGCGTTATGCGTTATGCGTTTTGCATTTTGCGTTATGCGTTATGCGTTATGCGTTATGCGTTATGCGTTATGCGTTATGCGTTATGCGTCATGCGTTATGCGTTATGCGTTATGCGTAATGTGTTATGCTTTATGCGTTATGCGTTATGAGTTATACGTTATGCGTTAATCGTTATGCGTGATCCGTTATGCGTTATGCGTTTTGCGGTATTCGTTATGCGTTGTGCATTATGCGTTATGCATTGTGCGTTATGGGTTATGGTTTATGCGTTATGAGATATGCGTTATGCGTTATGCGTTATGCGTTATGCGTTATGCGGTTTTGCGTTATGCGTTATGCGTTATGCGTTATGCGTTATGCGTTATGCGTTATGCGTCATGCGTTATGCGTTATGCGTTATGCGTTATGCGTTATGCGTTAAGCGTTGTGCGTTGTGCGTTATGCGTTATGCGTTATGAGTTATGCGTTATGCGTTATGCGTTATGCGTTACGCGTTATGCGTTATGCGTTATGCGGTATGCGTTATGCGTTATGCGTTATGCGTTATGCGTTACGCGTTATGCGTTACGTGTTATGCGTTATGCGTTATATGTTATGCGTTATGCGTTATGCGTTATGCGATATGCGTTAAGCGTTATGCGTTATGCGTTATGCGTTATGCGTTATGCGTTATGCGTTATGCGTTATGCGTTACGCGTTATGCGTTATGCATTATGCTTTATCCGTTATGCGTTATGCGTTATGCTTTATGCGTTATGCGTTATGCGTTATACGTTATGCGTTATGAGTTATGCGTTATGCGTTATGCGTTTTGCGGTATTCGTTATGCGTTGTGCATTATGCGTTATGCGTTGTGCGTTATGGGTTATGATTGATGCGTTATGCGATATGCTTTATGCGTCATGCGTGATCCGTTATGCGTTAGGCGTTATGTGATTTGCGGTACTCGTTATGCGTTGTGCATTTTGCGTTATGCGTTATCCGTTATGAGTTATGAGTTATGAGTTATAAGTTATGCGTAATGCGTTATGCCTTATGCGTTATGCATTATGCGTTATGCGTTATGCGTTATGCGTTATGCGTTATGCGTTATGCGTTATGCGTTATGCGTTGTGCGTTATGCGTTATGCGTAATGCGTTATGCTTTATGCGTTATGCGTTATGAGTTATACGTTATGCGTTAAGCGTTATGCGTGATCCGTTATGCGTTGGGCGTTATGCGTTTTGCGGTATTCGTTATGCGTTGTGCATTATGCGTTATGCATTGTGCGTTATGGGTTATGGTTTATGCGTTATGCGATATGCGTTATGCGTTATGCGTTTTGCGTTATGCGTTATGCGTTTTGCGTTATGCGTTATGCGTTATGCGTTATGCGTTATGCGCTATGCGTTATGCGTTATGCGTTATGCGTTATGCGTTATGCGTTATGCGTTATGCGTTATGCGTTATGCGTTATGCGTTATGGGTTATGCGTTATGCGTTATGCTTTATGCGATATGCGTTATGCTTTATGCGTTATGTGTTATGCGTTATACGTTATACGGTATGCTTTATGCGTTATGCGTTATGCGTTGTGTTATGCGTTTTGCGTTATGCGTTCTGCGTTATGCGTTCTGCGTTATGCGTTATGCGTTATGCGTTATGCGTTATGCGTTATGCGTTATGCGTTATGCGTTATGCGTTATGCGTTATGCGTTATGCGTTATGCGTCATGCGTTATGCGTAATGCGTTATGCTTTATGCGTTATGCGTTATGAGTTATACGTTATGCGTTAAGCGTTATGCGTTATGCCTGATCCGTTATGCGTTAGGCGTTATGCGATTTGCGGTATTCGTTATGCGTTGTGCTTTATGCGTTATGAGTTACGCGTAATGCGTTATGCGCTATGGGTCATGCGTTAAGCGTTATGCGTTATGCGTTATGCGTTATGGGTTATGCGTTATGGGTTATGAGTAATGCGTGATCCGTTATGCGTTATGCGTTATGAGTAATGCGTGATCCGTTATGCGTTATGCGTTATGCGTTATGCGTTATGCGTTATGCGTTATGCGTTATGGGTTATGCGTTATGTGTTATGCGTTATGCGTTATGCGTTATGCGTTATGCGTTATGCGTTATGGGTTATGAGTAATGCGTGACCCGTTATGCATTATGCTTTATGCGTTATGAGTTACGCGTAATACGTTGTGCGCTATGGGTCATGCGTTAAGCGTTATGCGTTATGCGTTATGCGTTATGGGTTATGCGTTATGTGTTATGCGTTATGCCTTATGCGTTATGCGTTATGCGTTATGCGTTATGGGTTATCCGTTATGCGTTATCCGTTATGCGTTATGCGTTATGCGTTATGCGTTATGCGTTATGCGTTATGCGATATGCGTTATGCGTTATGCGTTATGCGTTATGCGTTATGCGTTATGCGTTATGCGTTATGCGTTATGCGATATGCGTTATGCGTTATGCGTTATGCGTTATGCGTTATGCGTTATGCGTTATGCGTTATGCGTTATGCGTTATGCGTTATGAGTAATGCTTGATCCGTTATGCGTTATGCGTTATGCGTTATGTGTTATGCGTTGTGCGTTATCCGCTATGCGTTATGCGTTTTGCGTTATGCGTTATGCGTTATGCGTTATGCGTTATGAGAAATGCGTGATCCGTTATACGTTATGCGTTATGCGTTATGGGTTATCCGTTATGCGTTATCCGTTATGCGTTATGCGTTATGCGTTATGCGTTATGCGTTATGCTATATACGTTATGCGTTATGCGTTATGCGTTATGCGTTATGCGTTATGCGTTATGCGTTATGCGTTATGCGTTATGCGTAATGCGTTATGCGTTATGCGTTATGCGTTATGCGTTATGCGTTATGAGAAATGCGTGATCCGTTATGCGTTATGCGTTATGAGTAATGCGTGATCCGTTATGCGTTATGCGTTATGCGTTATGCGTTATGCGTTATGCGTTATGCGTTATGCGTTATGCGTTATGCGTGTTCGTTATGCGTTATGCGTTATGAGTAATGCGTGATCCGTTATGCGTTATGCGTTATGCGTTATGCGTTATGCGTTATGCGTTATGCATTATGGGTTATGCGTTATGTGTTATGCGTTATGCGTTATGCGTTATGCGTTATGCGTTATGGGTTATGAGTAATGCGTGACCCGTTATGCGTTATGCTTTTTGCGTTATGAGTTACGCGTAATGCGTTATGCGCTATGGGTCATGCGTTAAGCGTTATGCGTTATGCGTTATGCGTTATGGGTTATGCGTTATGCGTTATGCGTTATGCGTTATGCGTTATGCGTTATGCGTTATGCGTTATGGGTTATCCGTTATGCGTTATCCGTTATGCGTTATGCGTTATGCGTTATGCGTTATGCGTTATGCGTTATGCTTTATGCGTTATGCGATATGCGTTATGCGTTATGCGTTATGCGTTATGCGTTATGCGTTATGCGTTATGCGTTATGCGTTATGCGTTATGCGTTATGCGTCATGAGTAATGCGTGATCCGTTATGCGTTATGCGTTATGCGTTATGCGTTATGTTTTATGCGTTGTGCGTTATCCGCTATGCGTTATGCGTTTTGCGTTATGCGTTATGCGTTATGCGTTGTGCGTTATGCGTTATGCGTTATAGGTTATGCGTTATGTGTTATGCGTTATGCGTTATGCGTTATGCGTTATGCATTATGCGTTATGCGTTATGCGTTATGCGTTATGCGTTATGCGTTATGCGTTATGCGTTATGCGTTATGCGTTATCCGCTATGCGATATGCGTTTTGCGTTATGCGTTATGCGTTATACGTTATGCGTAATGCGTTATGCGTTATGCGTTATGCGATTTGCGTTATGCGTTATGCGTTATGCGTTATGCGTTATGCGTTATGAGAAATGCGTGATCCGTTATGCGTTATGCGTTATGAGTAATGCGTGATCCGTTATGCGTTATGCGTTATGCGTTATGCGTTATGCGTTATGCGTTATGCGTTATGCGATATGCGTTATGCGTTATGCGTTATGCCTTATGCGTTATGCGATTTGCGTTATGCGTTATGCGTTATGCGTTATGCGTTATGCGTTATGCGTTATGCGTTATGCGTTATGCGTTATGCGTTATGCGTTATGCGTTACGCAATATGCGTTATGCGTTATGCGTTATGCGTTATGCGTTATGCGTTATGCGTTATGCGTTATGGGTTATGCGTTATGCGTTATGCGTTATGCGTTATGCGTTATGCGTTATGCGTTATGTGTTATGCGTTGTGCGTTATCCGCTATGCGTTATGCGTTATGCGTTATGCGTTATGCGTTATGCGTTATGCGTTATGCGTTATGCTTTATGCGTTATGCGTTATGAGTAATGCGTGATCCGTTATGTGTTATGCGTTATGCGTTATGCGTTATGTGTTTTGCGTTATGCGTTATGCGTTATGCGTTATGCGTTATGCGTTATGCGTTCTGCGTTATGCGTTATGCGTTATGCGTTATGCGTTATGAGTAATGCGTGATCCGTTATGCGTTATGCGTTATGCGTTATGCGTTATGCGTTATGTGTTATGCGTTGTGCGTTATCCGCTATGCGTTATGCGTTTTGCGTTATGCGTTATGCGTTATGCGTTGTGCGTTATAGGTTATGCGTTATGTGTTATGCGTTATGCGTTATGCGTTATGCGTTATGCGTTATGCGTTATGCGTTATGCGTTATGCTTTATGCGTTATGCGTTATGAGTAATGCGTGATCCGTTATGTGTTATGCGTTATGCGTTATGCGGTATGAGTTTTGCGTTATGCGTTATGCGTTATGGGTTATGCGTTATGCGTTATGCGTTATGCGTTATGCGTTATGCGTTATGCGTTATGCGTTATGCGTTATGCGTTATGCGTTATGCGTTATGCGTTATGCGTTATGCGTTATGCGTTATGCGTTATGCGTTATGCGTTATGCGTTATGCGTTATGCGTTATGAGAAATGCGTGATCCGTTATGCGTTATGCGTTATGAGTAATGCGTGATCCGTTATGCGTTATGCGTTATGCGTTATGCGTTATGCGTTATGCGTTATGCGTTATGCGTTATGCGTTATGCGTTATGCGTTACGCAATATGCGTTATGCGTTATGCGTTATGCGTTATGCGTTATGCGTTATGCGTTATGCGTTATGCGTTATGCGTTATGCGTTATGCGTTATGCGTTATGCGTTATGCGTTATGCGTTATGTGTTATGCGTTGTGTTTTATCCGCTATGCGTTATGCGTTATGCGTTATGCGTTATGCGTTATGCGTTATGCGTTATGCTTTATGCGTTATGCGTTATGAGTAATGCGTGATCCGTTATGTGTTATGCGTTATGCGTTATGCGTTATGCGTTTTGCGTTATGCGTTATGCGTTATGCGTTATGCGTTATGCGTTATGCGTTATGCGTTATGCGTTATGCGTTATGCGTTATGCGTTATGCGTTATGCGTTATGCGTTATGCGTTATGAGTAATGCGTGATCCGTTATGCGTTATGCGTTATGCGTTATGTGTTATGCGTTGTGCGTTATCCGCTATGCGTTATGCGTTTTGCGTTATGCGTTATGCGTTATGCGTTGTGCGTTATAGGTTATGCGTTATGTGTTATGCGTTATGCGTTATGCGTTATGCGTTATGCATTATGCGTTATGCGTTATGCGTTATGCTTTATGCGTTATGCGTTATGAGTAATGCGTGATCCGTTATGTGTTATGCGTTATGCGTTATGCGTTATGCGTTTTGCGTTATGCGTTATGCGTTATGGGTTATGCGTTATGCGTTATGCGTTATGCGTTATGCGTTATGCGTTATGCGTTATGCGTTATGCGTTATGCGTTATGCGTTATGCGTTATGCGTTATGCGATATGCGTTATGCGTTATGCGTTATGCGTTATGCGTTATGCGTTATGAGAAATGCGTGATCCGTTATGCGTTATGCGTTATGAGTAATGCGTGATCCGTTATGCGTTATGCGTTATGCGTTATGCGTTATGCGTTATGCGTTATGCGTTATGGGTTATGCGTTATTTGTTATGCGTTATGCGTTATGCGTTATGCGTTATGCGTTATGCGTTATGCGTTATGCGTTATGCGTTATGCGTTATGCGTTATGCGTTATGCGTTATGCGTTATGCGTTATGCGTTATGCGTTATGCGTTATGCGTTATGCGTTATGCGTTATGCGTTACGCAATATGCGTTATACGTTATGCGTTATGCGTTATGCGTTATGCGTTATGCGTTATGCGTGATCCGTTATGCGTTATGCGTTATGAGTAATGCGTGATCCGTTATGCGTTTTGCGTTATGCGTTATGCGTTATGCGTTTTGCGTTATGCGTTATGCGTTATGGGTTATGCGTTATGTGTTATGCGTTATGCGTTATGCGTTATGCGTTATGCATTATGCGTTATGCGTTATGCGTTATGCTTTATGCGTTATGCGTTATGAGTAATGCGTGATCCGTTATGTGTTATGCGTTATGCGTTATGCGGTATGAGTTTTGCGTTATGCGTTATGCGTTATGGGTTATGCGTTATGCGTTATGCGTTATGCGTTATGCGTTATGCGTTATGCGTTATGCGTTATGCGTTATGCGTTATGCGTTATGCGTTATGCGTTATGCGTTATGCGTTATGCGTTATGCGTTATGCGTTATGCGTTATGCGTTATGCGTTATGAGAAATGCGTGATCCGTTATGCGTTATGCGTTATGAGTAATGCGTGATCCGTTATGCGTTATGCGTTATGCGTTATGCGTTATGCGTTATGCGTTATGCGTTATGCGTTATGCGTTACGCAATATGCGTTATGCGTTATGCGTTATGCGTTATGCGTTATGCGTTATGCGTTATGCGTTATGGGTTATGCGTTATGCGTTATGCGTTATGCGTTATGCGTTATGCGTTATGCGTTATGTGTTATGCGTTGTGTTTTATCCGCTATGCGTTATGCGTTATGCGTTATGCGTTATGCGTTATGCGTTATGCGTTATGCTTTATGCGTTATGCGTTATGAGTAATGCGTGATCCGTTATGTGTTATGCGTTATGCGTTATGCGTTATGCGTTTTGCGTTATGCGTTATGCGTTATGCGTTATGCGTTATGCGTTATGCGTTATGCGTTATGCGTTATGCGTTATGCGTTATGCGTTATGCGTTCTGCGTTATGCGTTATGCGTTATGAGTAATGCGTGATCCGTTATGCGTTATGCGTTATGCGTTATGTGTTATGCGTTGTGCGTTATCCGCTATGCGTTATGCGTTTTGCGTTATGCGTTATGCGTTATGCGTTGTGCGTTATAGGTTATGCGTTATGTGTTATGCGTTATGCGTTATGCGTGACCCGTTATGCATTATGCTTTATGCGTTATGAGTTACGCGTAATACGTTGTGCGCTATGGGTCATGCGTTAAGCGTTATGCGTTATGCGTTATGCGTTATGGGTTATGCGTTATGTGTTATGCGTTATGCCTTATGCGTTATGCGTTATGCGTTATGCGTTATGCGTTATGCGATATGCGTTATGCGTTATGCGTTATGCGTTATGCGTTATGCGTTATGCGTTATGCGTTATGCGTTATGCGATATGCGTTATGCGTTATGCGTTATGCGTTATGCGTTATGCGTTATGCGTTATGCGTTATGCGTTATGCGTTATGCGTGTTCGTTATGCGTTATGCGTTATGAGTAATGCGTGATCCGTTATGCGTTATGCGTTATGCGTTATGCGTTATGCGTTATGCGTTATGCATTATGGGTTATGCGTTATGTGTTATGCGTTATGCGTTATGCGTTATGCGTTATGCGTTATGGGTTATGAGTAATGCGTGACCCGTTATGCGTTATGCTTTTTGCGTTATGAGTTACGCGTAATGCGTTATGCGCTATGGGTCATGCGTTAAGCGTTATGCGTTATGCGTTATGCGTTATGGGTTATGCGTTATGTGTTATGCGTTATGCGTTATGCGTTATGCGTTATGCGTTATGCGTTATGGGTTATCCGTTATGCGTTATCCGTTATGCGTTATGCGTTATGCGTTATGCGTTATGCGTTATGCGTTATGCTTTATGCGTTATGCGATATGCGTTATGCGTTATGCGTTATGCGTTATGCGTTATGCGTTATGCGTTATGCGTTATGCGTTATGCGTTATGCGTTATGCGTCATGAGTAATGCGTGATCCGTTATGCGTTATGCGTTATGCGTTATGCGTTATGTTTTATGCGTTGTGCGTTATCCGCTATGCGTTATGCGTTTTGCGTTATGCGTTATGCGTTATGCGTTGTGCGTTATGCGTTATGCGTTATAGGTTATGCGTTATGTGTTATGCGTTATGCGTTATGCGTTATGCGTTATGCATTATGCGTTATGCGTTATGCGTTATGCGTTATGCGTTATGCGTTATGCGTTATGCGTTATGCGTTATGCGTTATCCGCTATGCGATATGCGTTTTGCGTTATGCGTTATGCGTTATACGTTATGCGTAATGCGTTATGCGTTATGCGTTATGCGATTTGCGTTATGCGTTATGCGTTATGCGTTATGCGTTATGCGTTATGAGAAATGCGTGATCCGTTATGCGTTATGCGTTATGAGTAATGCGTGATCCGTTATGCGTTATGCGTTATGCGTTATGCGTTATGCGTTATGCGTTATGCGTTATGCGATATGCGTTATGCGTTATGCGTTATGCCTTATGCGTTATGCGATTTGCGTTATGCGTTATGCGTTATGCGTTATGCGTTATGCGTTATGCGTTATGCGTTATGCGTTATGCGTTATGCGTTATGCGTTATGCGTTATGCGTTATGCGTTACGCAATATGCGTTATGCGTTATGCGTTATGCGTTATGCGTTATGCGTTATGCGTTATGCGTTATGGGTTATGCGTTATGCGTTATGCGTTATGCGTTATGCGTTATGCGTTATGTGTTATGCGTTGTGCGTTATCCGCTATGCGTTATGCGTTATGCGTTATGCGTTATGCGTTATGCGTTATGCGTTATGCGTTATGCTTTATGCGTTATGCGTTATGAGTAATGCGTGATCCGTTATGTGTTATGCGTTATGCGTTATGCGTTATGTGTTTTGCGTTATGCGTTATGCGTTATGCGTTATGCGTTATGCGTTATGCGTTCTGCGTTATGCGTTATGCGTTATGCGTTATGCGTTATGAGTAATGCGTGATCCGTTATGCGTTATGCGTTATGCGTTATGCGTTATGCGTTATGTGTTATGCGTTGTGCGTTATCCGCTATGCGTTATGCGTTTTGCGTTATGCGTTATGCGTTATGCGTTGTGCGTTATAGGTTATGCGTTATGTGTTATGCGTTATGCGTTATGCGTTATGCGTTATGCATTATGCGTTATGCGTTATGCGTTATGCTTTATGCGTTATGCGTTATGAGTAATGCGTGATCCGTTATGTGTTATGCGTTATGCGTTATGCGGTATGAGTTTTGCGTTATGCGTTATGCGTTATGGGTTATGCGTTATGCGTTATGCGTTATGCGTTATGCGTTATGCGTTATGCGTTATGCGTTATGCGTTATGCGTTATGCGTTATGCGTTATGCGTTATGCGTTATGCGTTATGCGTTATGCGTTATGCGTTATGCGTTATGCGTTATGAGAAATGCGTGATCCGTTATGCGTTATGCGTTATGAGTAATGCGTGATCCGTTATGCGTTATGCGTTATGCGTTATGCGTTATGCGTTATGCGTTATGCGTTATGCGTTATGCGTTATGCGTTATGCGTTACGCAATATGCGTTATGCGTTATGCGTTATGCGTTATGCGTTATGCGTTATGCGTTATGCGTTATGCGTTATGCGTTATGCGTTATGCGTTATGCGTTATGCGTTATGCGTTATGCGTTATGTGTTATGCGTTGTGTTTTATCCGCTATGCGTTATGCGTTATGCGTTATGCGTTATGCGTTATGCGTTATGCGTTATGCTTTATGCGTTATGCGTTATGAGTAATGCGTGATCCGTTATGTGTTATGCGTTATGCGTTATGCGTTATGCGTTTTGCGTTATGCGTTATGCGTTATGCGTTATGCGTTATGCGTTATGCGTTATGCGTTATGCGTTATGCGTTATGCGTTATGCGTTATGCGTTATGCGTTATGCGTTATGCGTTATGAGTAATGCGTGATCCGTTATGCGTTATGCGTTATGCGTTATGTGTTATGCGTTGTGCGTTATCCGCTATGCGTTATGCGTTTTGCGTTATGCGTTATGCGTTATGCGTTGTGCGTTATACGTTATGCGTTATGTGTTATGCGTTATGCGTTATGCGTTATGCGTTATGCATTATGCGTTATGCGTTATGCGTTATGCTTTATGCGTTATGCGTTATGAGTAATGCGTGATCCGTTATGTGTTATGCGTTATGCGTTATGCGTTATGCGTTTTGCGTTATGCGTTATGCGTTATGGGTTATGCGTTATGCGTTATGCGTTATGCGTTATGCGTTATGCGTTATGCGTTATGCGTTATGCGTTATGCGTTATGCGTTATGCGTTATGCGTTATGCGATATGCGTTATGCGTTATGCGTTATGCGTTATGCGTTATGCGTTATGAGAAATGCGTGATCCGTTATGCGTTATGCGTTATGAGTAATGCGTGATCCGTTATGCGTTATGCGTTATGCGTTATGCGTTATGCGTTATGCGTTATGCGTTATGGGTTATGCGTTATTTGTTATGCGTTATGCGTTATGCGTTATGCGTTATGCGTTATGCGTTATGCGTTATGCGTTATGCGTTATGCGTTATGCGTTATGCGTTATGCGTTATGCGTTATGCGTTATGCGTTATGCGTTATGCGTTATGCGTTATGCGTTACGCAATATGCGTTATACGTTATGCGTTATGCGTTATGCGTTATGCGTTATGCGTTATGCGTGATCCGTTATGCGTTATGCGTTATGAGTAATGCGTGATCCGTTATGCGTTTTGCGTTATGCGTTATGCGTTATGCGTTTTGCGTTATGCGTTATGCGTTATGGGTTATGCGTTATGTTTTATGCGTTATGCGTTATGCGTTATGCGTTATGCGTTATGAGTTGTGCGTTATGCGTTATGCGTTATGCGTTATGCGTTATGCGTTATGCGTTATGGGTTATCCGTTAAGCGTTATCCGTTATGTGTTATGCGTTATGCGTTTTGCGTTATGCGTTATGCGTTATGGGTTATGCGTTATGCGTTATGCGTTATGCGTTATGCGTTATGCATTATGCGTTATGCGTTATGCGTTATGCGTTATGCGTTATGCGTTATGCGTTATGCGTTATGCGTTATGAGAAATGCGTGATCCGTTATGCGTTATGCGTTATGAGTAATGCGTGATCCGTTATGCGTTATGCGTTATGCGTTATGCGTTATGCGTTATGCGTTATGCGTTATGGGTTATGCGTTATTTGTTATGCGTTATGCGTTATGCGTTATGCGTTATGCGTTATGCGTTATGCGTTATGGGTTATCCGTTATGCGTTATCCGTTATGCGTTATGCGTTATGCGTTATGCGTTATGCGTTATGCGTTATGCGATATGCGTTATGCGTTATGCGTTATGCGTTATGCGTTATGCGTTATGCGTTATGCGTTATGCGTTATGCGATATGCGTTATGCGTTATGCGTTATGCGTTATGCGTTATGCGTTATGCGTTATGCGTTATGCGTTATGCGTTATGCGTTATTCGTTATGCGTTATGCGTTATGCGTTATGCGTTATGCGTTATGCGTTATGCGTTATGAGTAATGCCTGATCCGTTATGCGTTATGCGTTATGCGTTATGCGTTATGCGTTATGTGTTATGCGTTGTGAGTTATCCGCTATGCGTTATGCGTTTTGCGTTATGCGTTATGCGTTATGCGTTGTGCGTTATGCGTTATGCGTTATAGGTTATGCGTTATGTGTCATGCGTTATGCGTTATGCGTTATGCGTTATGCGTTATGCGTTATGTGTTATGCGTTATGCGTTATGCATTATGCGTTATGCGTTATGCTTTATGCGTTATGCGTTATAAGTAATGCGTGATCCGTTATGTGTTATGCGTTATGCGTTATGCGTTATGTGTTATGCGTTGTGCGTTATCCGCTATGCGTTATGCGTTTTGCGTTATGCGTTATGCGTTATGCGTTGTGCGTTATGCGTTATGCGTTATGCGTTATGCGTTATGTGTTATGCGTTATGCGTTATGCGTTATGCGTTATGCGTTATGCATTATGCGTTATGCGTTATGCTTTATGCGTTATGCGTTATGGGTTATGCGTTATGCGTTATGCGTTATGCGTTATGCGTTATGCGTCATGCGTTATGCGTTATGCGTTATGCGTTATGCGTTATGCGTTATGCGTTATGCGTGATCCGTTATGCGTTATGCGTTATGAGTAATGCGTGAACCGTTATGCGTTATGCGTTATGCGTTATGCGTTATGCGTTATGCGTTATGGGTTATGCGTTATGTGTTATGCGTTATGCGTTATGCGTTATGCGTTATGCGTTATGAGTTGTGCGTTATGCGTTATGCGTTATGCGTTATGCGTTATGCGTTATGCGTTATGCGTTATGCGTTATGCGTTATGCGTTATGCGTTATGCGTTATGCGTTACGCGTTATGCGTTACGCGTTACGCGTTACGCGTTATGCGTTATGCGTTATGCGTTATGCGTTATGCGTTATGCGTTATGCGTTATGCGTTATGCGTTATGCGTTATGCGTTATGCGTTATGCGTTATGCGTTATGCGTTATGCGTTATGCGTTATGCGTTATGCGTTATGCGTTATGCGTTATGCGTTATGCGTTATGCGTTATGCGTTATGCGTTATGCGTTATGCGTTATGCGTTATGTGTTATGCGTTGTGCGTTATCGGCTATGCGTTATGCGTTTTGCGTTATGCGTTATGCGTTATGCGTTGTGCGTTATGAGTAATGCGTGATCCGTTATGCGTTATGCGTTATGCGTTATGCGTTATGCGTTATGCGTTATGGGTTATGCGTTATTTGTTATGCGTTATGCGTTATGCGTTATGCGTTATGCGTTTTGCGTTATGCGTTATGCGTTATGCGTTATGCGTTATGCGTTATGCGTTATGCGTTATGCGTTATGCGTTATGCGTTATGCGTTATGCGGTACGCAATATGCGTTATGCGTTATGCGTTATGCGTTATGCGTTATGCGTTATGCGTTATGCGTTATGCGTTATGCGTTATGCGTTATGCGTTATGCGTTATGCGTTATGCGTTATGTGTTATGCGTTGTGCGTTATCGGCTATGCGTTATGCGTTTTGCGTTATGCGTTATGCGTTGTGCGTTATGAGTAATGCGTGATCCGTTATGCGTTATGCGTTATGCGTTATGCGTTATGCGTTATGCGTTATGGGTTATGCGTTATTTGTTATGCGTTATGCGTTATGCGTTATGCGTTATGCGTTTTGCGTTATGCGTTATGCGTTATGCGTTATGCGTTATGCGTTATGCGTTATGCGTTATGCGTTCTGCGTTATGCGTTATGCGTTATGCGTTATGCGTTATGCGTTATGCGTTATGCGTTATGCGTTATGCGTTATGCGTTATGCGTTATGCGTTATGCGTTATGCGTTTTGCGTTATGCGTTATGCGTTATGGGTTATGCGTTATGCGTTATGCGTTATGTGTTATGCGTTATGCGTTATGCGTTATGCGTTATGCGTTATGCGTTATGCGTTATGCGTTATGCGTTATGCGTTATGCGGTATGCGTTATGCGTTATGCGTTATGAGTTATGCGTTATGCGTTATGCGTTATGCGTTATGGGTTATGCGTTATGCGATATGCGTTATGGGTTATGCGTTATGCCTTATGCGTTATGCGATTTGCGTTATGCGTTATGCGTTATGCGTTATGCGTTTTGCGTTATGTGTTATGCGTTATGCGTTATGCGTTATGCGTTATGCGTTATGCGTTATGCGTTATGTGTTATGCGTTATGCGTTATGCGTTATGCGTTATGCGTTATGCGTTATGCGTTATGCGTTATGCGTTATGTGTTATGCGTTGTGCGTTATCGGCTATGCGTTATGCGTTTTGCGTTATGCGTTATGCGTTATGCGTTGTGCGTTATGAGTAATGCGTGATCCGTTATGCGTTATGCGTTATGCGTTATGCGTTATGCGTTATGCGTTATGCGTTATGCGTTATGCGTTATGCGTTATGCGTTATGCGTTATGCGTTATGGGTTATGCGTTATGTGTTATGCGTTATGCGTTATGCGTTATGCGTTATGCGTTATGGGTTATGAGTAATGCGTGACCCGTTATGCGTTATGCTTTATGCGTTATGAGTTACGCGTAATGCGTTATGCGCTATGGGTCATGCGTTAAGCGTTATGCGTTATGCGTTATGCGTTATGGGTTATGCGTTATGTGTTATGCGTTATGCGTTATGCGTTATGCGTTATGCGTTATGGGTTATCCGTTATGCGTTATCCCATATGCGTTATGCGTTATGCGTTATGCGTTATGCGTTATGCGTTATGCGTTATGCGTTATGCGTTATGCGTTATGTGTTATCCGTTATGAGTTATCCGTTATGCGTTTTGCGTTATGCGTTATGCGTTATGCGTTATGCGTTATGCGTTATGCGTTATGCGATATGCGTTATGCGTTATGCGTTATGCCTTATGCGTTATGCGATTTGCGTTATGCGTTATGCGTTATGCGTTATGCGTTATGCGTTATGCGTTATGTGTTATGGGTTATGCGTTATGCGTTATGCGTTATGCGTTATGCGTTATGCGTTATGCGTTATGCGTTATGCGTTATGTGTTATGGGTTATGCGTTATGCGTTATGCGTTATGCGTTATGCGTTATGCGTTATGCGTTATGCGTTATGCGTTATGCGTTATGCGTTATGCGTTATGCGTTATGCGTTATGCGTTATGCGTTATGCGTTATGCGTTATGCGTTATGCGTTATGCGTTATGCGTTATGCGTTATGCGTTATGCGTTATGCGTTACGCAATATGCGTTATGCGTTATGCGTTATGCGTTATGCGTTATGCGTTATGCGTTATGCGTGATCCGTTATGCGTTATGCGTTATGAGTAATGCGTGATCCGTTATGCGTTATGCGTTATGCGTTATGCGTTATGCGTTATGCGTTATGCGTTATGGGTTATGCGTTATGTGTTATGCGTTATGCGTTATGCGTTATGCGTTATGCGTTATGGGTTATGAGTAATGCGTGACCCGTTATGCGTTATGCTTTATGCGTTATGAGTTACGCGTTACGCGTTATGCGTTATGCGTTATGCGTTATGTGTTATCCGTTATGAGTTATGAGTAATGCGTGATCCGTTATGCGTTATGCGTTATGAGTAATGCGTGATCCGTTATGCGTTATGCGTTACGAGTAATGCTTGATCCGTTATGCGTTGTGCGTTATGCGTTATGCGTTATAGGTTATGCGTTATGTGTCATGCGTTATGCGTTATGCGTTATGCGTTATGCGTTATGCGGTATGCGTTATGCGTTATGCTTTATGCGTTATGCGTTATAAGTAATGCGTGATCCGTTATGGGTTATGCGTTATGCGTTATGCGTTTTGCGTTATGCGTTATGCCTTATGCGTTATGCGTTATGCGTTATGCGTTATGCGTTATGCGTTATGCGTTATGCGTTATGCGTAATGCGTTATGCGTTATGCGTTATGCGTTATGCGTTATGCGTTATGCGTTATGCGTTATGCGTTATGCGTTATGCGTTATGCGTTATGCGTTATGAGAAATGCGTGATCCGTTATGGGTTATGCGTTATGCGTTATGCGTTATGCGTTATGCGTTATGGGTTATGCGTTATGTGTTATGCGTTATGCGTTATGCGTTATGCGTTATGCGTTATGCGTTATGCGTTATGCGTTATGCGTTATGCGTTATGCGTTATGCGTTATGCGTTATGCGTTATGCGTTATGCGTTATGCGTTATGCGTTATGCGTTATGCGTTATGCGTTATGCGTTATGCGTTATGCGTTACGCGTTATGCGTTATGCGTTATGCGTTATGTGTTATCCGTTATGAGTTATGAGTAATGCGGGATCCGTTATGCGTTATGCGTTATGAGTAATGCGTGATCCGTTATGCGTTATGCGTTATGAGTAATGCTTGATCCGTTACGCGTTATGCGTTATGCGTTATGGGTTATGCGTTATGTGTTATGAGTTATGCGTTATGCGTTATGCGTTATGCGTTATGCGTTATGCGTTATGGGTTATGAGTAATGCGTGATCCGTTATGCGTTATGCTTTATGCGTTATGAGTTACGCGTAATGCGTTATGCGTTATGCGTTATGGGTTATGCGTTATGTGTTATGAGTTATGCGTTATGCGTTATGCGTTATGCGTTATGCGTTATGCGTTATGGGTTATGAGTAATGCGTGATCCGTTATGCGTTATGCTTTATGCGTTATGAGTTACGCGTAATGCGTTATGCGTTATGCGTTATGGGTTATGCGTTATGTGTTATGAGTTATGCGTTATGCGTTATGCGTTATGCGTTATACGTTATGGGTTATCCGTTATGCGTTATCCGTTATGAGTTTTGCGTTATGCGTTATGCGTTATGAGTTGTGCGTTATGCGTTATGCGTTATGCGTTATGCGTTATGCGTTATGCGTTATGCGTTATGCGTGATCCGTTATGCGTTATGCGTTATGAGTAATGCGTGATCCGTTATGCGTTATGCGTTATGCGTTATGCGTTATGCGTTATGCGTTATGCGTCATGCGTTATGGGTTATGCGTTATGCGTTATGCGTTATGCGTTATGCGTTATGCGTTATGCGTTATGCGTTATGCGTTATGCGTTATGCGTTATGAGTAATGCGTGATCCGTTATGCGTTATGCGTTATGCGTTATGCGTTATGCGTTATGTGTTATGCGTTGTGAGTTATCCGCTATGCGTTATGCGTTTTGCGTTATGCATTATGCGTTATGCGTTGTGCTTTATGCGTTATGCGTTATGCGTTATAGGTTATGCGTTATGTGTCATGCGTTATGCGTTATGCGTTATGCGTTATGCGTTATGCGTTATGCATTATGCGTTATGCGTTATGCGTTATGCGTTATGCGTTATGCGTTATGCGTTATGCGTTATGGGTTATGAGTAATGCGTGATCCGTTATGCGTTATGCTTTATGCGTTATGACTTACGCGTAATGCGTTATGCGTTATGCGTTATGGGTTATGCGTTATGTGTTATGAGTTATGCGTTATGCGTTATGCGTTATGCGTTATGCGTTATGCGTTATGGGTTATGAATAATGCGTGATCCGTTATGCGTTATGCTTTATGCGTTATGAGTTACGCGTAATGCGTTATGCGTTATGCGTTATGGGTTATGCGTTATGCGTTATGCGTTATGCGTTATGGGTTATGCGTTATGCGTTATGCGTTATGCGTTATGCGTTATGCGTTATGCCTTATGCCTTATGCGTTATGCGTTATGCGTTATGCGTTATGCGTTATGCGTTATGCGTTATGCGTTATGCGTTATGCGTTATGCGTTATGCGTTATGCGTTATGCGTTATGCGTTATGCGTTATGCGTTATGCGTTATGCGTTATGCGTTATGCGTTATGCGTTATGCGTTATGCGTTATGCGTTATGTGTTATCCGTTAGGAGTTATGAGTAATGCGTGATCCGTTATGCGTTATGCGTTATGAGTAATGCGTGATCCGTTATGCGTTATGCGTTATGAGTAATGCTTGATCCGTTACGCGTTATGCGTTATGCGTTATGCGTTATGGGTTATGCGTTATGTGTTATGAGTTATGCGTTATGCGTTATGCGTTATGCGTTATGCGTTATGGGTTATGAGTAATGCGTGATCCGTTATGCGTTATGCTTTATGCGTTATGCGTTATGCGATATGCGTTATGCGTTATGCGTTATGCGTTATGCGTTATGCGTTATGCGTTATGCGTTATGCGATATGCGTTATGCGTTATGCGTTATGCGTTATGCGTTATGCGTTATGCGTTATGCGTTATGCGTTATGCGTTATGCGTTATGCGTTATGCGTTATGCGTTATGCGTTATGCGTTATGCGTTATGTGTTATGCGTTGTGCGTTATCCGCTATGCGTTATGTGTTTTGCGTTATGCGTTATGCGTTATGCGTTATGCGTTATGCGTTATGCGTTATGCGTTATAGGTTATGCGTTATGTGTCATGCGTTATGCGTTATGCGTTATGCGTTATGCGTTATGCTTTATGCGTTATGCGTTATACGTAATGCGTGATCCGTTATGTGTTATGCGTTATGCGTTATGCGTTATGTGTTATGCGTTGTGCGTTATCCGCTATGCGTTATGCGTTTTGCGTTATGCGTTATGCGTTATGCGTTATGCGTTGTGCGTTATGCGTTATGCGTTATAGGTTATGCGTTATGTGTCATGCGTTATGCGTTATGCGTTATGCGTTATGCGTCATGCGGTATGTGTTATGCGTTATGCTTTATGCGTTATGCGTTATAAGTAATGCGTGATCCGTTATGTGTTATGCGTTATGCGTTATGCGTTTTGCGTTATGCGTTATGCCTTATGCGTTATGCGTTATGCGTTATGCGTTATGCGTTATGCGTTATGCGTTATGCGTTATGCGTTATGCGTTATGCGTTATGCGTTATGCGTTATGCGTTATGCGTTATGCGTTATGCGTTATGCGTTATGCGTTATGCGTTATGCGTTATGCGTTATGCGTTATGCGTTATGAGAAATGCTTGATCCGTTACGCGTTATGCGTTATGCGTTATGCGTTATGGGTTATGCGTTATGTGTTATGAGTTATGCGTTATGCGTTATGCGTTATGCGTTATGCGTTATGGGTTATGAGTAATGCGTGATCCGTTATGCGTTATGCTTTATGCGTTATGCGTTATGCGATATGCGTTATGCGTTATGCGTTATGCGTTATGCGTTATGCGTTATGCGTTATGCGTTATGCGTTATGCGTTATGCGTTATGCGTTATGCGTTATGCGTTATGCGTTATGCGTTATGTGTTATGCGTTGTGCGTTATCCGCTATGCGTTATGTGTTTTGCGTTATGCGTTATGCGTTATGCGTTATGCGTTATGCGTTATGCGTTATGCGTTATAGGTTATGCGTTATGTGTCATGCGTTATGCGTTATGCGTTATGCGTTATGCGTTATGCTTTATGCGTTATGCGTTATACGTAATGCGTGATCCGTTATGTGTTATGCGTTATGCGTTATGCGTTATGTGTTATGCGTTATGCGTTATGCCTTATGCGTTATGCGTTATGCGTTATGCGTTATGCGTTATGCGTTATGCGTTATGCGTTACGCGTTATGCGTTATGAGAAATGCGTGATCCGTTATGCGTTATGCGTTATGCGTTATGCGTTATGCGTTATGCGTTATGCGTTATGGGTTATGCGTTATGTGTTATGCGTTATGCGTTATGCGTTATGCGTTATGCGTTATGCGTTATGCGTTATGCGTTATGCGTTATGCGTTATGCGTTATGCGTTATGCGTCATGCGGTATGTGTTATGCGTTATGCTTTATGCGTTATGCGTTATAAGTAATGCGTGATCCGTTATGTGTTATGCGTTATGCGTTATGCGTTTTGCGTTATGCGTTATGCCTTATGCGTTATGCGTTATGCGTTATGCGTTATGCGTTATGCGTTATGCGTTATGCGTTATGCGTTATGCGTTATGCGTTATGCGTTATGCGTTATGCGTTATGCGTTATGCGTTATGCGTTATGCGTTATGCGTTATGCGTTATGCGTTATGCGTTATGCGTTATGCGTTATGAGAAATGCGTGATCCGTTATGCGTTATGCGTTATGCGTTATGCGTTATGCGTTATGCGTTATGCGTTATGCGTTATGGGTTATGCGTTATGTGTTATGCGTTATGCGTTATGCGTTATGCGTTATGCGTTATGCGTTATGCGTTATGCGTTATGCGTTATGCGTTATGCGTTATGCGTTATGCGTTATGCGTTATGCGTTATGCGTTATGCGTTATGCGTTATGCGTTATGCGTTATGCGTTATGCGTTATGCGTTATGCGTTATGCGTTATGCGTTATGCGTTATGCGTTATGCGTTATGCGTTATGCGTTATGTGTTATCCGTTATGAGTTATGAGTAATGCGTGATCCGTTATGCGTTATGAGTAATGCGTGATCCGTTATGCGTTATGCGTTATGAGTAATGCTTGATCCGTTACGCGTTATGCGTTATGCGTTATGCGTTATGGGTTATGCGTTATGTGTTATGAGTTATGCGTTATGCGTTATGCGTTATGCGTTATGCGTTATGGGTTATGAGTAATGCGTGATCCGTTATGCGTTATGCTTTATGCGTTATGAGTTACGCGTAATGCGTTATGAGTTATGCGTTATGGGTTATGCGTTATGTGTTATGAGTTATGTGTTATGCGTTATGCGTTATGCGTTATGCGTTATGCGTTATGGGTTATGAGTAATGCGTGATCCGTTATGCGTTATGCTTTATGCGTTATGAGTTACGCGTAATGCGTTATGCGTTATGCGTTATGGGTTATGCGTTATGTGTTATGAGTTATGCGTTATGCGTTATGCGTTATGCGTTATGCGTTATGGGTTATCCGTTATGCGTTATCCGTTATGAGTTTTGCGTTATGCGTTATGCGTTATGAGTTGTGCGTTATGCGTTATGCGTTATGCGTTATGCGTTATGCGTTATGCGTTATGCGTTATGCGTTATGCGTTATGCGTTATGCGTTATGCGTTATGCGTTATGCGTTATGCGTTATGCGTTATGTGTTATCCGTTATGAGTTATGAGTAATGCGTGATCCGTTATGCGTTATGCGGTATGAGTAATGCGTGATCCGTTATGCGTTATGCGTTATGAGTAATGCTTGATCCGTTACGCGTTATGCGTTATGCGTTATGCGTTATGGGTTATGCGTTATGTGTTATGAGTTATGCGTTATGCGTTATGCGTTATGCGTTATGCGTTATGGGTTATGAGTAATGCGTGATCCGTTATGCGTTATGCTTTATGCGTTATGAGTTACGCGTAATGCGTTATGCGTTATGCGTTATGGGTTATGCGTTATGTGTTATGAGTTATGCGTTATGCGTTATGCGTTATGCGTTATGCGTTATGGGTTATGAGTAATGCGTGATCCGTTATGCGTTATGCTTTATGCGTTATGAGTTACGCGTAATGCGTTATGCGTTATGCGTTATGGGTTATGCGTTATGTGTTATGAGTTATGCGTGATGCGTTATGCGTTATGCGTTATGGGTTATCCGTTATGCGTTATCCGTTATGAGTTTTGCGTTATGCGTTATGCGTTATGAGTTGTGCGTTATGCGTTATGCGTTATGCGTTATGCGTTATGCGTTATGCGTTATGCGTTATGCGTTATGCGTTATGCGTTATGCGTTATGGGTTATCCGTTATGCGTTATCCGTTATGCGTTATGCGTTATGCGTTATGCGTTATGCGTTATGCGATATGCCTTATGCGTTATGCGTTATACGTTATGCGTTATGCGTTATGCGTTATGCGTTATGCGTTATGCGATATGCGTTATGCGTTATGCGTTATGCGTTATGCGTTATGCGTTATGCGTTATGCGTTATGCGTTATGCGTTATGCGTTATGCGTTATGCGTTATGCGTTATGCGTTATGCGTTATGCGTTATGCGTTATGCGTTAGTAGTAATGCGTGATCCGTTATGCGTTATGCGTTATGCGTTATGCGTTATGCGTTATGTGTTATGCGTTGTGAGTTATCCGCTATGCGTTATGCGTTTTGCGTTATGCGTTATGCGTTATGCGTTGTGCGTTATGCGTTATGCGTTATGCGTTATAGGTTATGCGTTATGTGTCATGCGTTATGCGTTATGCGTTATGCGTTATGCGTTATGCGTTATGCGTTATGCATTATGCGTTATGCGTTATGCTTTATGCGTTATGCGTTATAAGTAATGCGTGATCCGTTATGTGTTATGCGTTATGCGTTATGCGTTATGTGTTATGCGTTGTGCGTTATCCGCTATGCGTTATGCGTTTTGCGTTATGCGTTATGCGTTATGCGTTGTGCGTTATGCGTTATGCGTTATAGGTTATGCGTTATGTGTCATGCGTTATGCGTTATGCGTTATGCGTTATGCGGTATGCGTTATGCGTTATGCGTTATGCGTTATGCGTTATGCGTTATGCGTTATGCGTTATGCGTTATGCGTTATGGGTTATGAGTAATGCGTGATCCGTTATGCGTTATGCTTTATGCGTTATGAGTTACGCGTAATGCGTTATGCGTTATGCGTTATGGGTTATGCGTTATGTGTTATGAGTTATGCGTTATGCGTTATGCGTTATGCGTTATGCGTTATGGGTTATCCGTTATGCGTTATCCGTTAAGAGTTTTGCGTTATGCGTTATGCGTTATGAGTTGTGCGTTATGCGTTATGCGTTATGCGTTATGCGTTATGCGTTATGCGTTATGCGTTATGCGTTATGCGTTATGTGTTATCCGTTATGAGTTATGAGTAATGCGTGATCCGTTACGCGTTATGCGTTATGCGTTATGCGTTATGGGTTATGCGTTATGTGTTATGAGTTATGCGTTATGCGTTATGCGTTATGCGTTATGCGTTATGCGTCATGCGTTATGCGTTATGTGTTATGGGTTATGCGTTATGCGTTATGCGTTATGCGTTATGCGTTATGCGTTATGCGTTATGCGTTATGCGTTATGCGTTATGCGTTATGCGTTATGCGTTATGCGTTATGCGTTATGCGTTATGCGTTATGCGTTATGCGTTATGCGTTATGCGTTATGCGTTATGCGTTATGCGTTATGCGTTATGCGTTATGCGTTATGCGTTATGAGAAATGCGTGATCCGTTATGCGTTATGCGTTATGAGTAATGCATGATCCGTTATGCGTTATGCGTTATGCGTTATGCGTTATGCGTTATGCGTTATGCGTTATGCGTTATGCGTTATGGGTTATGCGTTATTTGTTATGCGTTATGCGTTATGCGTTATGCGTTATGCGTTATGCGTTATGCGTTATGCGTTATGCGTTATGCGTTATGCGTTATGCGTTATGCGTTATGCGTTATGCGTTATGCGTTATGTGTTATCCGTTATGAGTTATCCGTTATGCGTTTTGCGTTATGCGTTATGCGTTATGCGTTATGCGATATGCGTTATGCGTTATGCGTTATGCCTTATGCGTTATGCGATTTGCGTTATGCGTTATGCGTTATGCGTTATGCGTTATGCGTTATGTGTTATGGGTTATGCGTTATGCGTTATGCGTTATGCGTTATGCGTTATGCGTTATGCGTTATGCGTTATGCGTTATGCGTTATGCGTTATGCGTTATGCGTTATGCGTTATGTGTTATGGGTTATGCGTTATGCGTTATGCGTTATGCGTTATGCGTTATGCGTTATGCGTTATGCGTTATGCGTTATGCGTTATGCGTTATGCGTTATGCGTTATGCGTTATGCGTTATGCGTTATGGGTTATGCGTTATGCGTTATGCGTTATGCGTTATGCGTTATGCGTTATGCGTTATGTGTTATGAGTTATGCGTGATGCGTTATGTGTTATGCGTTATGGGTTATCCGTTATGCGTTATCCGTTATGAGTTTTGCGTTATGCGTTATGCGTTATGAGTTGTGCGTTATGCGTTATGCGTTATGCGTTATGCGTTATGCGTTATGCGTTATGCGTTATGCGTTATGCGTTATGCGTTATGGGTTATCCGTTATGCGTTATCCGTTATGCGTTATGCGTTATGCGTTATGCGTTATGCGTTATGCGTTATGCGATATGCCTTATGCGTTATGCGTTATACGTTATGCGTTATGCGTTATGCGTTATGCGTTATGCGTTATGCGATATGCGTTATGCGTTATGCGTTATGCGTTATGCGTTATGCGTTATGCGTTATGCGTTATGCGTTATGCGTTATGCGTTATGCGTTATGCGTTATGCGTTATGCGTTATGCGTTATGCGTTATGCGTTATGCGTTATGCGTTATGCGTTATGCGTTAGTAGTAATGCGTGATCCGTTATGCGTTATGCGTTATGCGTTATGCGTTATGCGTTATGTGTTATGCGTTGTGAGTTATCCGCTATGCGTTATGCGTTTTGCGTTATGCGTTATGCGTTATGCGTTGTGCGTTATGCGTTATGCGTTATGCGTTATAGGTTATGCGTTATGTGTCATGCGTTATGCGTTATGCGTTATGCGTTATGCGTTATGCGTTATGCGTTATGCATTATGCGTTATGCGTTATGCTTTATGCGTTATGCGTTATAAGTAATGCGTGATCCGTTATGTGTTATGCGTTATGCGTTATGCGTTATGTGTTATGCGTTGTGCGTTATCCGCTATGCGTTATGCGTTTTGCGTTATGCGTTATGCGTTATGCGTTGTGCGTTATGCGTTATGCGTTATAGGTTATGCGTTATGTGTCATGCGTTATGCGTTATGCGTTATGCGTTATGCGGTATGCGTTATGCGTTATGCGTTATGCGTTATGCGTTATGCGTTATGCGTTATGCGTTATGCGTTATGCGTTATGGGTTATGAGTAATCCGTGATCCGTTATGCGTTATGCTTTATGCGTTATGAGTTACGCGTAATGCGTTATGCGTTATGCGTTATGGGTTATGCGTTATGTGTTATGAGTTATGCGTTATGCGTTATGCCTTATGCGTTATGCGTTATGGGTTATCCGTTATGCGTTATCCGTTAAGAGTTTTGCGTTATGCGTTATGCGTTATGAGTTGTGCGTTATGCGTTATGCGTTATGCGTTATGCGTTATGCGTTATGCGTTATGCGTTATGCGTTATGTGTTATCCGTTATGAGTTATGAGTAATGCGTGATCCGTTATGCGTTATGCGTTATGAGTAATGCGTGATCCGTTATGCGTTATGCGTTATGATTAATGCTTGATCCGTTACGCGTTATGCGTTATGCGTTATGCGTTATGGGTTATGCGTTATGTGTTATGAGTTATGCGTTATGCGTTATGCGTTATGCGTTATGCGTTATGCGTCATGCGTTATGCGTTATGTGTTATGGGTTATGCGTTATGCGTTATGCGTTATGCGTTATGCGTTATGCGTTATGCGTTATGCGTTATGCGTTATGCGTTATGCGTTATGCGTTATGCGTTATGCGTTATGCGTTATGCGTTATGCGTTATGCGTTATGCGTTATGCGTTATGCGTTATGCGTTATGCGTTATGCGTTATGCGTTATGCGTTATGCGTTATGCGTTATGCGTTATGCGTTATGCGTTATGCGTTATGCGTTATGCGTTATGCGTTATGCGTTATGCGTTATGCGTTATGCGTTATGCGTTATGCGTTATGCGTTATGCGTTATGCGTTATGCGTTATGAGAAATGCGTGATCCGTTATGCGTTATGCGTTATGAGTAATGCATGATCCGTTATGCGTTATGCGTTATGCGTTATGCGTTATGCGTTATGCGTTATGCGTTATGGGTTATGCGTTATTTGTTATGCGTTATGCGTTATGCGTTATGCGTTATGCGTTATGCGTTATGCGTTATGCGTTATGCGTTATGCGTTATGCGTTATGCGTTATGCGTTATGCGTTATGCGTTATGCGTTATGCGTTATGCGTTATGCGTTATGTGTTATCCGTTATGCGTTTTGCGTTATGCGTTATGCGTTATGCGTTATGCGTTATGCGATATGCGTTATGCGTTATGCGTTATGCCTTATGCGTTATGCGATTTGCGTTATGCGTTATGCGTTATGCGTTATGCGTTATGCGTTATGTGTTATGGGTTATGCGTTATGCGTTATGCGTTATGCGTTATGCGTTATGCGTTATGCGTTATGCGTTATGCGTTATGCGTTATGCGTTATGCGTTATGCGTTATGCGTTATGTGTTATGGGTTATGCGTTATGCGTTATGCGTTATGCGTTATGCGTTATGCGTTATGCGTTATGCGTTATGCGTTATGCGTTATGCGTTATGCGTTATGCGTTATGCGTTATGTGTTATGGGTTATGCGTTATGCGTTATGCGTTATGCGTTATGCGTTATGCGTTATGCGTTATGCGTTATGCGGTATGCGTTATGCGTTATGCGTTATGGGTTATGCGTTATGCGTTATGCGTTATGCGTTATGCGTTATGCGTTATGCGTTATGCGTTATGCGTTATGCGTTATGCGTTATGCGTTATGCGTTATGCGTTATGCGTTATGCGTTATGCGTTATGCGTTATGCGTTATGCGTTACGCAATATGCGTTATGTGTTATGCGTTATGCGTTATGCGTTATGCGTTATGCGTTAAGCGTTATGCGTGATCCGTTATGCGTTATGCGTTATGAGTAATGCGTGATCCGTTATGCGTTATGCGTTATGCGTTATGCGTTATGCGTTATGCGTTATGGGTTATGCGTTATGTGTTATGCGTTATGCGTTATGCGTTATACGTTATGCGTTATGCGTTATGAGTAATGCGTGACCCGTTATGCGTTATGCTTTATGCGTTATGAGTTACGCGTAATGCGTTATGCGCTATGGGTCATGCGTTAAGCGTTATGCGTTATGCGTTATGCGTTATGGGTTATGCGTTATGTGTTATGCGTTATGCGTTATGCGTTATGCGTTATGCGTTATGGGTTATCCGTTATGCGTTATCCGTTATGCGTTATGCGTTATGCGTTATGCGTTATGCGTTATGTGTTATGCGTTGTGCGTTATCCGCTATGCGTTATGCGTTTTGCGTTATGCGTTATGCGTTATGCGTTATGCGTTGTGCGTTATGCGTTATGCGTTATAGGTTATGCGTTATGTGTCATGCGTTATGCGTTATGCGTTATGCGTTATGCGTTATGCGGTATGCATTATGCGTTATGCGTTATGCTTTATGCGTTATGCGTTATAAGTAATGCGTGATCCGTTATGTGTTATGCGTTATGCGTTATGCGTTATGTGTTATGCGTTGTGCGTTATCCGCTATGCGTTATGCGTTTTGCGTTATGCGTTATGCGTTATGCGTTGTGCGTTATGCGTTATGCGTTATAGGTTATGCGTTATGTGTCATGCGTTATGCGTTATGCGTTATGCGTTATGCGTTATGCTTTATGCGTTATGAGTTACGCGTAATGCGTTATGCGTTATGCGTTATGGGTTATGCGTTATGTGTTATGAGTTATGCGTTATGCGTTATGCGTTATGCGTTATGCGTTATGGGTTATCCGTTATGCGTTATCCGTTAAGAGTTTTGCGTTATGCGTTATGCGTTATGAGTTGTGCGTTATGCGTTATGCGTTATGCGTTATGCGTTATGCGTTATGCGTTATGCGTTATGCGTTATGCGTTATGCGCTATGCGTTATGCGTTATGTGTTATCCGTTATGAGTTATGAGTAATGCGTGATCCGTTATGCGTTATGCGTTATGAGTAATGCGTGATCCGTTATGCGTTATGCGTTATGAGTAATGCTTGATCCGTTACGCGTTATGCGTTATGCGTTATGCGTTATGGGTTATGCGTTATGTGTTATGAGTTATGCGTTATGCGTTATGCGTTATGCGTTATGCGTTATGCGTTATGCGTTATGTGTTATGGGTTATGCGTTATGCGTTATGCGTTATGCGTTATGCGTTATGCGTTATGCGTTATGCGTTATGCGTTATGCGTTATGCGTTATGCGTTATGCGTTATGCGTTATGCGTTATGCGTTATGCGTTATGCGTTATGCGTTATGCGTTATGCGTTATGCGTTATGCGTTATGCGTTATGCTTTATGCGTTATGCGTTATGCGTTATGCGTTATGCGTTATGCGTTATGCGTTATGCGTTATGCGTTATGCGTTATGAGAAATGCGTGATCCGTTATGCGTTATGCGTTATGAGTAATGCATGATCCGTTATGCGTTATGCGTTATGCGTTATGCGTTATGCGTTATGCGTTATGGGTTATGCGTTATTTGTTATGCGTTATGCGTTATGCGTTATGCGTTATGCGTTATGCGTTATGCGTTATGCGTTATGCGTTATGCGTTATGCGTTATGCGTTATGAGTTATGCGTTATGCGTTATGCGTTATGCGTTATGCGTTATGTGTTATCCGTTATGAGTTATCCGTTATGCGTTTTGCGTTATGCGTTATGCGTTATGCGTAATGCGTTATGCGATATGCGTTATGCGTTATGCGTTATGCCTTATGCGTTATGCGATTTGCGTTATGCGTTATGCGTTATGCGTTATGCGTTATGTGTTATGGGTTATGCGTTATGCGTTATGCGTTATGCGTTATGCGTTATGCGTTATGCGTTATGCGTTATGCGTTATGCGTTATGCGTTATGCGTTATGTGTTATGGGTTATGCGTTATGCGTTATGCGTTATGCGTTATGCGTTATGCGTTATGCGTTATGCGTTATGCGTTATGCGTTATGCGTTATGCGTTATGCGTTATGCGTTATGCGTTATGCGTTATGCGTTATGCGTTACGCAATATGCGTTATGCGTTATGCGTTATGCGTTATGCGTTATGCGTTATGCGTTATGCGTGATCCGTTATGCGTTATGCGTTATGAGTAATGCGTGATCCGTTATGCGTTATGCGTTATGCGTTATGCGTTATGCGTTATGCGTTATGCGTTATGGGTTATGCGTTATGTGTTATGCGTTATGCGTTATGCGTTATGCGTTATGCGTTATGCGTTATGTGTTATGGGTTATGCGTTATGCGTTATGCGTTATGCGTTATGCGTTATGAGTTACGCGTAATGCGTTATGCGTTATGCGTTATGTGTTATGGGTTATGCGTTATGCGTTATGCGTTATGCGTTATGCGTTATGCGTTATGCGTTATGCGTTATGCGGTATGCGTTATGCGTTATGTGTTATGGGTTATGCGATATGCGTTATGCGTTATGCGTTATGCGTTATGCGTTATGCGTTATGCGTTATGCGTTATGCGTTATGCGTTATGCGTTATGCGTTATGCGTTATGCGTTATGCGTTATGCGTTATGCGTTATGCGTTATGCGTTATGCGTTATGCGTTACGCAATATGCGTTATGTGTTATGCGTTATGCGTTATGCGTTATGCGTTATGCGTTAAGCGTTATGCGTGATCCGTTATGCGTTATGCGTTATGAGTAATGCGTGATCCGTTATGCGTTATGCGTTATGCGTTATGCGTTATGCGTTATGCGTTATGCGTTATGCGTTATGGGTTATGCGTTATGTGTTATGCGTTATGCGTTATGCGTTATACGTTATGCGTTATGCGTTATGAGTAATGCGTGACCCGTTATGCGTTATGCTTTATGCGTTATGAGTTACGCGTAATGCGTTATGCGCTATGGGTCATGCGTTAAGCGTTATGCGTTATGCGTTATGCGTTATGGGTTATGCGTTATGTGTTATGCGTTATGCGTTATGCGTTATGCGTTATGCGTTATGGGTTATCCGTTATGCGTTATCCGTTATGCGTTATGCGTTATGCGTTATGCGTTATGTGTTATGCGTTGTGCGTTATCCGCTATGCGTTATGCGTTTTGCGTTATGCGTTATGCGTTATGCGTTATGCGTTGTGCGTTATGCGTTATGCGTTATAGGTTATGCGTTATGTGTCATGCGTTATGCGTTATGCGTTATGCGTTATGCGGTATGCATTATGCGTTATGCGTTATGCTTTATGCGTTATGCGTTATAAGTAATGCGTGATCCGTTATGTGTTATGCGTTATGCGTTATGCGTTATGTGTTATGCGTTGTGCGTTATCCGCTATGCGTTATGCGTTTTGCGTTATGCGTTATGCGTTATGCGTTGTGCGTTATGCGTTATGCGTTATAGGTTATGCGTTATGTGTCATGCGTTATGCGTTATGCGTTATGCGTTATGCGGTATGCGTTATGCGTTATGCGTTATGCGTTATGTGTTATGCGTTATGCGTTATGCGTTATGCGTTATGCGTTATGGGTTATGAGTAATGCGTGATCCGTTATGCGTTATGCTTTATGCGTTATGAGTTACGCGTAATGCGTTATGCGTTATGCGTTATGGGTTATGCGTTATGTGTTATGAGTTATGCGTTATGCGTTATGCGTTATGCGTTATGCGTTATGGGTTATCCGTTATGCGTTATCCGTTAAGAGTTTTGCGTTATGCGTTATGCGTTATGAGTTGTGCGTTATGCGTTATGCGTTATGCGTTATGCGTTATGCGTTATGCGTTATGCGTTATGCGTTATGCGTTATGCGTTATGCGTTATGTGTTATCCGTTATGAGTTATGAGTAATGCGTGATCCGTTATGCGTTATGCGTTATGAGTAATGCGTGATCCGTTATGCGTTATGCGTTATGAGTAATGCTTGATCCGTTACGCGTTATGCGTTATGCGTTATGCGTTATGGGTTATGCGTTATGTGTTATGAGTTATGCGTTATGCGTTATGCGTTATGCGTTATGCGTTATGTGTTATGGGTTATGCGTTATGCGTTATGCGTTATGCGTTATGCGTTATGCGTTATGCGTTATGCGTTATGCGTTATGCGTTATGCGTTATGCGTTATGCGTTATGCGTTATGCGTTATGCGTTATGCGTTATGCGTTATGCGTTATGCGTTATGCGTTATGCGTTATGCGTTATGCGTTATGCGTTATGCGTTATGCGTTATGCGTTATGCGTTATGCGTTATGCGTTATGCGTTATGCGTTATGCGTTATGCGTTATGAGAAATGCGTGATCCGTTATGCGTTATGCGTTATGAGTAATGCATGATCCGTTATGCGTTATGCGTTATGCGTTATGCGTTATGCGTTATGCGTTATGCGTTATGCGTTATGGGTTATGCGTTATTTGTTATGCGTTATGCGTTATGCGTTATGCGTTATGCGTTATGCGTTATGCGTTATGCGTTATGCGTTATGCGTTATGCGTTATGAGTTATGCGTTATGCGTTATGCGTTATGCGTTATGCGTTATGTGTTATCCGTTATGAGTTATCCGTTATGCGTTTTGCGTTATGCGTTATGCGTTATGCGTAATGCGTTATGCGATATGCGTTATGCGTTATGCGTTATGCCTTATGCGTTATGCGATTTGCGTTATGCGTTATGCGTTATGCGTTATGCGTTATGCGTTATGTGTTATGGGTTATGCGTTATGCGTTATGCGTTATGCGTTATGCGTTATGCGTTATGCGTTATGCGTTATGCGTTATGCGTTATGCGTTATGCGTTATGCGTTATGTGTTATGGGTTATGCGTTATGCGTTATGCGTTATGCGTTATGCGTTATGCGTTATGCGTTATGCGTTATGCGTTATGCGTTATGCGTTATGCGTTATGCGTTATGCGTTATGCGTTATGCGTTATGCGTTACGCAATATGCGTTATGCGTTATGCGTTATGCGTTATGCGTTATGCGTGATCCGTTATGCGTTATGCGTTATGAGTAATGCGTGATCCGTTATGCGTTATGCGTTATGCGTTATGCGTTATGCGTTATGCGTTATGCGTTATGGGTTATGCGTTATGTGTTATGCGTTATGCGTTATGCGTTATGCGTTATGGGTTATCCGTTATGCGTTATCCGATATGCGTTATGCGTTATGCGTTATGCGTTATGCGTTATGCGTTATGCGTTATGCGTTATGTGTTATCCGTTATGAGTTATCCGTTATGCGTTTTGCGTTATGCGTTATGCGTTATGCGTTATGCGTTATGCGTTATGCGTTATGCGATATGCGTTATGCGTTATGCGTTATGCCTTATGCGTTATGCGATTTGCGTTATGCGTTATGCGTTATGCGTTATGCGTTATGCGTTATGTGTTATGGGTTATGCGTTATGCGTTATGCGTTATGCGTTATGCGTTATGCGTTATGCGTTATGCGTTATGCGTTATGCGTTATGTGTTATGGGTTATGCGTTATGCGTTATGCGTTATGCGTTATGCGTTATGCGTTATGCGTTATGCGTTATGCGTTATGCGTTATGCGTTACGCAATATGCGTTATGCGTTATGCGTTATGCGTTATACGTTAAGCGTTATGCGTGATCCGTTATGCGTTATGCGTTATGAGTAATGCGTGATCCGTTATGCGTTATGCGTTATGCGTTATGCGTTATGCGTTATGCGTTATGCGTTATGGGTTATGCGTTATGTGTTATGCGTTATGCGTTATGCGTTATGCGTTATGCGTTATGGGTTATGAGTAATGCGTGACCCGTTATGCGTTATGCTTTATGCGTTATGAGTTACGCGTAATGCGTTATGCGCTATGGGTCATGCGTTAAGCGTTATGCGTTATGCGTTATGCGTTATGGGTTATGCGTTATGTGTTATGCGTTATGCGTTATGCGTTATGCGTTATGCGTTATGGGTTATCCGTTATGCGTTATCCGTTATGCGTTATGCGTTATGCGTTATGCGTTATGCGTTATGTGTTATGCGTTGTGCGTTATCCGCTATGCGTTATGCGTTTTGCGTTATGCGTTATGCGTTATGCGTTATGCGTTGTGCGTTATGCGTTATGCGTTATAGGTTATGCGTTATGTGTCATGCGTTATGCGTTATGCGTTATGCGTTATGCGGTATGCGTTATGCGTTATGCGTTATGCGTTATGCGTTATGCGTTATGCGTAATGCGTTATGCGTTATGCGTTATGCGTTATGCGTTATGCGTTATGCGTTATGCGTTATGCGTTATGCGTTATGCGTTATGCGTTATGCGTTATGCGTTATGCGTTATGCGTTGTGCGTTATGCGTTATGCGTTATGCGTTATAGGTTATGCGTTATGTGTCATGCGTTATGCGTTATGCGTTATGCGTTATGCGGTATGCGTTATGCGTTATGCGTTATGCGTTATGCGTTATGCGTTATGCGTTATGCGTAATGCGTTATGCGTTATGCGTTATGCGTTATGCGTTATGCGTTATGCGTTATGCGTTATGCGTTATGCGTTATGCGTTATGCGTTATGCGTTATGCGTTATGCGTTATGCGTTATGCGTTATGCGTTATGAGAAATGCGTGATCCGTTATGCGTTATGCGTTATGCGTTATGCGTTATGCGTTATGCGTTATGCGTTATGGGTTATGCGTTATGTGTTATGCGTTATGCGTTATGCGTTATGCGTTATGCGTTATGCGTTATGCGTTATGCGTTATGCGTTATGCGTTATGCGTTATGCGTTATGCGTTATGCTTTATGCGTTATGCGTTATGCGTTATGCGTTATGCGTTACGCGTTATGCGTTATGCGTTATGCGTTATGTGTTATCCGTTATGAGTTATGAGTAATGCGTGATCCGTTATGCGTTATGCGTTATGAGTAATGCGTGATCCGTTATGCGTTATGCGTTATGAGTAATGCTTGATCCGTTACGCGTTATGCGTTATGCGTTATGGGTTATGCGTTATGTGTTATGAGTTATGCGTTATGCGTTATGCGTTATGCGTTATGCGTTATGCGTTATGCGTTATGCGTTATGCGTTATGCGTTATGCATTATGGGTTATGCGTTATGTGTTATGCGTTATGCGTTATGCGTTATGCGTTATGCGTTATGGGTAATGAGTAATGCGTGACCCGTCATGCGTTATGCTTTTTGCGTTATGCGTTATGCGTTATGCGTTATGCGTGATCCGTTATGCGTTATGCGTTATGAGTAATGCGTGATCCGTTATGCGTTATGCGTTATGCGTTATGCGTTATGCGTTATGCGTTATGCGTTATGGGTTATGCGTTATGTGTTATGCGTTATGCGTTATGCGTTATGCGTTTTGCGTTATGCGTTATGGGTTATGCGTTATGCGTTATGCGTTATGCGTTATGCGTTATGCGTTATGCGTTATGCGTTATGCGTTATGCGTTATGCGTTATGCGTTATGCGTTATGCGTTATGCGTTATGCGTTATGCGTTATGCGTTACGCAATATGCGTTATGCGTTATGCGTTATGCGTTATGCGTTATGCGTTATGCGTTATGCGTTATGCGTTATGCGTTATGCGTTATGCGTTATGCGTTATGCGTTATGCTTTATGCGTTATGCGTTATGAGTAATGCGTGATCCGTTATGTGTTATGCGTTATGCGTTATGCGTTATGTGTTTTGCGTTATGCGTTATGCGTTATGCGTTATGCGTTATGCGTTATGCGTTATGCGTTCTGCGTTATGCGTTATGCGTTATGCGTTATGCGTTATGAGTAATGCGTGATCCGTTATGCGTTATGCGTTATGCGTTATGCGTTATGCGTTATGTGTTATGCGTTGTGCGTTATCCGCTATGCGTTATGCGTTTTGCGTTATGCGTTATGCGTTATGCGTTGTGCGTTATAGGTTATGCGTTATGTGTTATGCGTTATGCGTTATGCGTTATGCGTTATGCGTTATGCGTTATGCGTTATGCGTTATGCTTTATGCGTTATGCGTTATGAGTAATGCGTGATCCGTTATGTGTTATGCGTTATGCGTTATGCGTTATGCGTTTTGCGTTATGCGTTATGCGTTATGGGTTATGCGTTATGCGTTATGCGTTATGCGTTATGCGTTATGCGTTATGCGTTATGCGTTATGCGTTATGCGTTATGCGTTATGCGTTATGCGTTATGCGTTATGCGTTATGCGTTATGCGTTATGCGTTATGCGTTATGAGAAATGCGTGATCCGTTATGCGTTATGCGTTATGAGTAATGCGTGATCCGTTATGCGTTATGCGTTATGCGTTATGCGTTATGCGTTATGCGTTATGCGTTATGCGTTATGCGTTATGCGTTATGCGTTACGCAATATGCGTTATGCGTTATGCGTTATGCGTTATGCGTTATGCGTTATGCGTTATGCGTTATGGGTTATGCGTTATGCGTTATGCGTTATGCGTTATGCGTTATGCGTTATGCGTTATGTGTTATGCGTTGTGCGTTATCCGCTATGCGTTATGCGTTATGCGTTATGCGTTATGCGTTATGCGTTATGCGTTATGCTTTATGCGTTATGCGTTATGAGTAATGCGTGATCCGTTATGTGTTATGCGTTATGCGTTATGCGTTATGCGTTTTGCGTTATGCGTTATGCGTTATGCGTTATGCGTTATGCGTTATGCGTTATGCGTTATGCGTTATGCGTTATGCGTTATGCGTTATGAGTAATGCGTGATCCGTTATGCGTTATGCGTTATGCGTTATGTGTTATGCGTTGTGCGTTATCCGCTATGCGTTATGCGTTTTGCGTTATGCGTTATGCGTTATGCGTTGTGCGTTATAGGTTATGCGTTATGTGTTATGCGTTATGCGTTATGCGTTATGCGTTATGCATTATGCGTTATGCGTTATGCGTTATGCTTTATGCGTTATGCGTTATGAGTAATGCGTGATCCGTTATGTGTTATGCGTTATGCGTTATGCGTTATGCGTTTTGCGTTTTGCGTTATGCGTTATGGGTTATGCGTTATGCGTTATGCGTTATGCGTTATGCGTTATGCGTTATGCGTTATGCGTTATGCGTTATGCGTTATGCGTTATGCGTTATGCGTTATGCGTTATGCGTTATGCGATATGCGTTATGCGTTATGCGTTATGCGTTATGCGTTATGCGTTATGAGAAATGCGTGATCCGTTATGCGTTATGCGTTATGAGTAATGCGTGATCCGTTATGCGTTATGCGTTATGCGTTATGCGTTATGCGTTATGCGTTATGCGTTATGGGTTATGCGTTATTTGTTATGCGTTATGCGTTATGCGTTATGCGTTATGCGTTATGCGTTATGCGTTATGCGTTATGCGTTATGCGTTATGCGTTATGCGTTATGCGTTATGCGTTATGCGTTATGCGTTATGCGTTATGCGTTATGCGTTATGCGTTATGCGTTATGCGTTATGCGTTATGCGTTATGCGTTATGCGTTATGCGTTATGCGTTATGCGTTATGCGTTATGCGTTATGCGTTATGCGTTACGCAATATGCGTTATACGTTATGCGTTATGCGTTATGCGTTATGCGTTATGCGTTATGCGTGATCCGTTATGCGTTATGCGTTATGAGTAATGCGTGATCCGTTATGCGTTTTGCGTTATGCGTTATGCGTTATGCGTTATGCGTTTTGCGTTATGCGTTATGCGTTATGGGTTATGCGTTATGTTTTATGCGTTATGCGTTATGCGTTATGCGTTATGCGTTATGAGTTGTGCGTTATGCGTTATGCGTTATGCGTTATGCGTTATGCGTTATGCGTTATGGGTTATCCGTTATGCGTTATCCGTTATGCGTTATGCGTTATGCGTTTTGCGTTATGCGTTATGCGTTATGGGTTATGCGTTATGCGTTATGCGTTATGCGTTATGCGTTATGCATTATGCGTTATGCGTTATGCGTTATGCGTTATGCGTTATGCGTTATGCGTTATGCGTTATGCGTTATGAGAAATGCGTGATCCGTTATGCGTTATGCGTTATGAGTAATGCGTGATCCGTTATGCGTTATGCGTTATGCGTTATGCGTTATGCGTTATGCGTTATGCGTTATGCGTTATGGGTTATGCGTTATTTGTTATGCGTTATGCGTTATGCGTTATGCGTTATGCGTTATGCGTTATGGGTTATCCGTTATGCGTTATCCGTTATGCGTTATGCGTTATGCGTTATGCGTTATGCGTTATGCGTTATGCGATATGCGTTATGCGTTATGCGTTATGCGTTATGCGTTATGCGTTATGCGTTATGCGTTATGCGTTATGCGATATGCGTTATGCGTTATGCGTTATGCGTTATGCGTTATGCGTTATGCGTTATGCGTTATGCGTTATGCGTTATTCGTTATGCGTTATGCGTTATGCGTTATGCGTTATGCGTTATGCGTTATGAGTAATGCCTGATCCGTTATGCGTTATGCGTTATGCGTTATGCGTTATGCGTTATGTGTTATGCGTTGTGAGTTATCCGCTATGCGTTATGCGTTTTGCGTTATGCGTTATGCGTTATGCGTTGTGCGTTATGCGTTATGCGTTATGCGTTATAGGTTATGCGTTATGTGTCATGCGTTATGCGTTATGCGTTATGCGTTATGCGTTATGCGTTATGTGTTATGCGTTATGCGTTATGCGTTATGCGTTATGCGTTATGCTTTATGCGTTATGCGTTATAAGTAATGCGTGATCCGTTATGTGTTATGCGTTATGCGTTATGCGTTATGTGTTATGCGTTGTGCGTTATCCGCTATGCGTTATGCGTTTTGCGTTATGCGTTATGCGTTATGCGTTATGCGTTATGCGTTATGCGTTATGCGTTATGCGTTATGTGTTATGCGTTATGCGTTATGCGTTATGCGTTATGCGTTATGCATTATGCGTTATGCGTTATGCTTTATGCGTTATGCGTTATGAGTAATGCGTGATCCGTTATGTGTTATGCGTTATGCGTTATGCGTTATGCGTTTTGCGTTATGCGTTATGCGTTATGCGTTATGCGTTATGCGTTCTGCGTTATGCGTTATGCGTTATGCGTTATGCGTTATGCGTTATGCGTTATGCGTTATGCGTTATGCGTTATGCGTTATGCGTTATGCGTTATGCGTTATGCGTTATGCGTTATGCGTTATGCGTTATGCGTTATGCGTTATGCGTTATGCGTTATGCGTTATGCGTTATGCGTTATGAGAAATGCGTGATCCGTTATGCGTTATGCGTTATGAGTAATGCGTGATCCGTTATGCGTTATGCGTTATGCGTTATGCGTTATGCGTTATGCGATATGCGTTATGCGTTATGCGTTATGCCTTATGCGTTATGCGATTTGCGTTATGCGTTATGCGTTATGCGTTATGCGTTATGCGTTATGCGTTATGCGTTATGCGTTATGCGTTATGCGTTATGCGTTATGCGGTACGCAATATGCGTTATGCGTTATGCGTTATGCGTTATGCGTTATGCGTTATGCGTTATGCGTTATGCGTTATGCGTTATGCGTTATGCGTTATGCGTTATGCGTTATGCGTTATGTGTTATGCGTTGTGCGTTATCGGCTATGCGTTATGCGTTTTGCGTTATGCGTTATGCGTTATGCGTTGTGCGTTATGAGTAATGCGTGATCCGTTATGCGTTATGCGTTATGCGTTATGCGTTATGCGTTATGCGTTATGGGTTATGCGTTATTTGTTATGCGTTATGCGTTATGCGTTATGCGTTATGCGTTTTGCGTTATGCGTTATGCGTTATGCGTTATGCGTTATGCGTTATGCGTTATGCGTTATGCGTTATGCGTTATGCGGTACGCAATATGCGTTATGCGTTATGCGTTATGCGTTATGCGTTATGCGTTATGCGTTATGCGTTATGCGTTATGCGTTATGTGTTATGCGTTGTGCGTTATCGGCTATGCGTTATGCGTTTTGCGTTATGCGTTATGCGTTATGCGTTGTGCGTTATGAGTAATGCGTGATCCGTTATGCGTTATGCGTTATGCGTTATGCGTTATGCGTTATGCGTTATGGGTTATGCGTTATTTGTTATGCGTTATGCGTTATGCGTTATGCGTTATGCGTTTTGCGTTATGCGTTATGCGTTATGCGTTATGCGTTATGCGTTATGCGTTATGCGTTCTGCGTTATGCGTTATGCGTTATGCGTTATGCGTTATGCGTTATGCGTTATGCGTTATGCGTTATGCGTTATGCGTTATGCGTTATGCGTTATGCGTTATGCGTTATGCGATATGCGTTATGCGTTATGCGTTATGCCTTATGCGTTATGCGATTTGCGTTATGCGTTATGCGTTATGCGTTATGCGTTATGCGTTATGTGTTACGCGTTATGCGTTATGCGTTATGCGTTATGCGTTATGCGTTATGCGTTATGCGTTATGCGTTATGCGTTATGCGTTATGCGTTATGCGTTATGTGTTATGGGTTATGCGTTATGCGTTATGCGTTATGCGTTATGCGTTATGCGTTATGCGTTATGCGTTATGCGTTATGCGTTATGCGTTATGCGTTACGCAATATGCGTTATGCGTTATGCGTTATGCGTTATGCGTTATGCGTTATGCGTTATGCGTTATGCGTTATGCGTTATGCGTTATGCGTTATGCGTTATGCGTTATGCGTTATGTGTTATGCGTTGTGCGTTATCCGCTATGCGTTATGCGTTTTGCGTTATGCGTTATGCGTTATGCGTTGTGCGTTATAGGTTATGCGTTATGTGTTATGCGTTATGCGTTATGCGTTATGCGTTATGCATTATGCGTTATGCGTTATGCGTTATGCTTTATGCGTTATGCGTTATGAGTAATGCGTGATCCGTTATGTGTTGTGCGTTATGCGTTATGCGTTATGCGTTTTGCGTTATGCGTTATGCGTTATGGGTTATGCGTTATGCGTTATGCGTTATGCGTTATGCGTTATGCGTTATGCGTTATGCGTTATGCGTTATGCGTTATGCGTTATGCGTTATGCGTTATGCGTTATGCGTTATGCGTTATGAGAAATGCGTGATCCGTTATGCGTTATGCGTTATGAGTAATGCGTGATCCGTTATGCGTTATTCGTTATGCTTTATGCGTTATGCGTTATGCGTTATGCGTTATGCGTTATGGGTTATGCGTTATTTGTTATGCGTTATGCGTTATGCGTTATGCGTTATGCGTTATGCGTTATGCGTTATGCGTTATGCGTTATGCGTTATGCGTTATGCGTTATGCGTTATGCGTTATGCGTTATGCGTTATGCGTTATGCGTTATGGGTTATGAGTAATGCGTGATCCGTTATGCGTTATGCTTTATGCGTTATGAGTTACGCGTACTGCGTTATGCGTTATGCGTTATGGGTTATGCGTTATGTGTTATGAGTTATGCGTTATGCGTTATGCGTTATGGGTTATGCGTTATGCGATATGCGTTATGCGTTATGCGTTATGCGTTATGCGTTATGCGATTTGCGTTATGCGTTATGCGTTATGCGTTATGCGTTATGCGTTATGTGTTATGCGTTATGCGTCATGCGTCATGCGTTATGCGTTATGCGTTATGCGTTATGCGTTATGCGATATGCGTTATGCGTTATGCGTTACGAGTTGTGCGTTATGCGTTATGCGTTATGCGTTATGCGTTATGCGTTATGCGTTATGCGTTATGCGTTATGCGTTATGCGTTATGCGTTATGCGTTATGCGTTATGCGTTATGCGTTATGCGTTATGCGTTATGCGTTATGCGTTATGCGTTATGCGTTATGCGTTATGCGTTATGCGTTATGCGTTATGCGTTATGCGTTATGCGTTATGCGTTATGCGATATGCGTTATGCGTTATGCGTTATGCGTTATGCGTTATGCGTTATGCGTTATGCGTTATGCGTTATGCGATATGCGTTATGCGTTATGCGTTATGCGTTATGCGTTATGCGTTATGCGTTATGCGTTATGCGTTATGCGTTATGCGTTATTCGTTATGCGTTATGCGTTATGTGTTATGCGTTATGCGTTATGCGTTATGAGTAATGCGTGATCCGTTATGCGTTATGCGTTATGCGTTATGCGTTATGCGTTATGTGTTATGCGTTGTGAGTTATCCGCTATGCGTTATGCGTTTTGCGTTATGCGTTATGCGTTATGCGTTGTGCGTTATGCGTTATGCGTTATGCGTTATAGGTTATGCGTTATGTGTCATGCGTTATGCGTTATGCGTTATGCGTTATGCGTTATGCGTTATGTGTTATGCGTTATGCGTTATGCATTATGCGTTATGCGTTATGCTTTATGCGTTATGCGTTATGAGTAATGCGTGATCCGTTATGTGTTATGCGTTATGCGTTATGCGTTATGTGTTATGCGTTGTGCGTTATCCGCTATGCGTTATGCGTTTTGCGTTATGCGTTATGCGTTATGCGTTGTGCGTTATGCGTTATGCGTTATGCGTTATGCGTTATGTGTTATGCGTTATGCGTTATGCGTTATGCGTTATGCGTTATGCATTATGCGTTATGCGTTATGCTTTATGCGTTATGCGTTATGAGTAATGCGTGATCCGTTATGTGTTATGCGTTATGCGTTATGCGTTATGCGTTTTGCGTTATGCGTTATGCGTTATGCGTTATGCGTTATGCGTTATGCGTTCTGCGTTATGCGTTATGCGTTATGCGTTATGCGTTATGCGTTATGCGTTATGCGTTATGCGTTATGCGTTATGCGTTATGCGTTATGCGTTATGCGTTATGCGTTATGCGTTATGCGTTATGCGTTATGCGTTATGCGTTATGCGTTATGCGTTATGCGTTATGCGTTATGCGTTATGCGTTATGAGAAATGCGTGATCCGTTATGCGTTATGCGTTATGAGTAATGCGTGATCCGTTATGCGTTATGCGTTATGCGTTATGCGTTATGCGATATGCGTTATGCGTTATGCGTTATGCCTTATGCGTTATGCGATTTGCGTTATGCGTTATGCGTTATGCGTTATGCGTTATGCGTTATGCGTTATGCGTTATGCGTTATGCGTTATGCGTTATGCGTTATGCGTTATGCGGTACGCAATATGCGTTATGCGTTATGCGTTATGCGTTATGCGTTATGCGTTATGCGTTATGCGTTATGCGTTATGCGTTATGCGTTATGCGTTATGCGTTATGCGTTATGCGTTATGTGTTATGCGTTGTGCGTTATCGGCTATGCGTTATGCGTTATGCGTTATGCGTTATGTGTTATGCGTTGTGCGTTATGAGTAATGCGTGATCCGTTATGCGTTATGCGTTATGCGTTATGCGTTATGCGTTATGCGTTATGCGTTATGCGTTATTTGTTATGCGTTATGCGTTATGCGTTATGCGTTATGCGTTTTGCGTTATGCGTTATGCGTTATGCGTTATGCGTTATGCGTTATGCGTTATGCGTTATGCGTTATGCGTTATGCGTTATGCGTTATGCGGTACGCAATATGCGTTATGCGTTATGCGTTATGCGTTATGCGTTATGCGTTATGCGTTATGCGTTATGCGTTATGCGTTATGCGTTATGCGTTATGCGTTATGCGTTATGCGTTATGTGTTATGCGTTGTGCGTTATCGGCTATGCGTTATGCGTTTTGCGTTATGCGTTATGCGTTATGCGTTATGCGTTATGCGGTACGCAATATGCGTTATGCGTTATGCGTTATGCGTTATGCGTTATGCGTTATGCGTTATGCGTTATGCGTTATGCGTTATGCGTTATGCGTTATGCGTTATGCGTTATGTGTTATGCGTTGTGCGTTATCGGCTATGCGTTATGCGTTTTGCGTTATGCGTTATGCGTTATGCGTTGTGCGTTATGAGTAATGCGTGATCCGTTATGCGTTATGCGTTATGCGTTATGCGTTATGCGTTATGCGTTATGGGTTATGCGTTATTTGTTATGCGTTATGCGTTATGCGTTATGCGTTATGCGTTTTGCGTTATGCGTTATGCGTTATGCGTTATGCGTTATGCGTTATGCGTTATGCGTTATGCGTTATGCGTTATGCGTTATGCGTTATGCGTTATGCGGTACGCAATATGCGTTATGCGTTATGCGTTATGCGTTATGCGTTATGCGTTATGCGTTATGCGTTATGCGTTATGCGTTATGCGTTATGCGTTATGCGTTATGCGTTATGCGTTATGTGTTATGCGTTGTGCGTTATCCGCTATGCGTTATGCGTTTTGCGTTATGCGTTATGCGTTATGCGTTGTGCGTTATGAGAAATGCGTGATCCGTTATGCGTTATGCGTTATGCGTTATGCGTTATGCGTTATGCGTTATGCGTTATGGGTTATGCGTTATTTGTTATGCGTTATGCGTTATGCGTTATGCGTTATGCGTTTTGCGTTATGCGTTATGCGTTATGCGTTATGCGTTATGCGTTATGCGTTATGCGTTATGCGTTCTGCGTTATGCGTTATGCGTTATGCGTTATGCGTTATGCGATTTGCGTTATGCGTTATGCGTTATGCGTTATGCGTTATGCGTTATGTGTTATGCGTTATGCGTCATGCGTCATGCGTTATGCGTTATGCGTTATGCGTTATGCGTTATGCGATATGCGTTATGCGTTATGCGTTACGAGTTGTGCGTTATGCGTTATGCGTTATGCGTTATGCGTTATTCGTTATGCTTTATGCGTTATGCGTTATGCGTTATGCGTTATGCGTTATGGGTTATGCGTTATTTGTTATGCGTTATGCGTTATGCGTTATGCGTTATGCGTTATGCGTTATGCGTTATGCGTTATGCGTTATGCGTTATGCGTTATGCGTTATGCGTTATGCGTTATGCGTTATGCGTTATGCGTTATGCGTTATGGGTTATGAGTAATGCGTGATCCGTTATGCGTTATGCTTTATGCGTTATGAGTTACGCGTACTGCGTTATGCGTTATGCGTTATGCGTTATGCGTTATGCGTTATGAGTTATGCGTTATGCGTTATGCGTTATGGGTTATGCGTTATGCGATATGCGTTATGCGTTATGCGTTATGCCTTATGCGTTATGCGATTTGCGTTATGCGTTATGCGTTATGCGTTATGCGTTATGCGTTATGTGTTATGCGTTATGCGTCATGCGTTATGCGTTATGCGTTATGCGTTATGCGTTATGCGTTATGCGATATGCGTTATGCGTTATGCGTTACGAGTTGTGCGTTATGCGTTATGCGTTATGCGTTATGCGTTATGCGTTATGCGTTATGCGTTATGCGTTATGCGTTATGCGTTATGCGTTATGCGTTATGCGTTATGCGTTATGCGTTATGCGTTATGCGTTATGCGTTATGCGTTATGCGTTATGCGTTATGCGTTATGCGTTATGCGTTATGCGTTATGCGATATGCGTTATGCGTTATGCGTTATGCGTTATGCGTTATGCGTTATGCGTTATGCGTTATGCGTTATGCGATATGCGTTATGCGTTATGCGTTATGCGTTATGCGTTATGCGTTATGCGTTATGCGTTATGCGTTATGCGTTATGCGTTATTCGTTATGCGTTATGCGTTATGTGTTATGCGTTATGCGTTATGCGTTATGAGTAATGCCTGATCCGTTATGCGTTATGCGTTATGCGTTATGCGTTATGCGTTATGTGTTATGCGTTGTGAGTTATCCGCTATGCGTTATGCGTTTTGCGTTATGCGTTATGCGTTATGCGTTATGCGTTATGCGTTATGCGTTATGCGTTATAGGTTATGCGTTATGTGTCATGCGTTATGCGTTATGCGTTATGCGTTATGCGTTATGCGTTATGCGTTATGTGTTATGCGTTATGCGTTATGCATTATGCGTTATGCGTTATGCTTTATGCGTTATGCGTTATAAGTAATGCGTGATCCGTTATGTGTTATGCGTTATGCGTTATGCGTTATGTGTTATGCGTTGTGCGTTATCCGCTATGCGTTATGCGTTTTGCGTTATGCGTTATGCGTTATGCGTTGTGCGTTATGCGTTATGCGTTATGCGTTATGTGTTATGCGTTATGCGTTATGCGTTATGCGTTATGCGTTATGCATTATGCGTTATGCGTTATGCTTTATGCGTTATGCGTTATGAGTAATGCGTGATCCGTTATGTGTTATGCGTTATGCGTTATGCGTTATGCGTTTTGCGTTATGCGTTATGCGTTATGCGTTATGCGTTATGCGTTATGCGTTCTGCGTTATGCGTTATGCGTTATGCGTTATGCGTTATGCGTTATGCGTTATGCGTTATGCGTTATGCGTTATGCGTTATGCGTTATGCGTTATGCGTTATGCGTTATGCGTTATGCGTTATGCGTTATGCGTTATGCGTTATGCGTTATGCGTTATGCGTTATGAGAAATGCGTGATCCGTTATGCGTTATGCGTTATGAGTAATGCGTGATCCGTTATGCGTTATGCGTTATGCGTTATGCGTTATGCGTTATGCGATATGCGTTATGCGTTATGCGTTATGCCTTATGCGTTATGCGATTTGCGTTATGCGTTATGCGTTATGCGTTATGCGTTATGCGTTATGCGTTATGCGTTATGCGTTATGCGTTTTGCGTTATGCGTTATGCGTTATGCGTTATGCGTTATGCGTTATGCGTTCTGCGTTATGCGTTATGCGTTATGCGTTATGCGTTATGCGTTATGTGTTATGCGTTGTGAGTTATCCGCTATGCGTTATGCGTTTTGCGTTATGCGTTATGCGTTATGCGTTGTGCGTTATGCGTTATGCGTTATGCGTTATAGGTTATGCGTTATGTGTCATGCGTTATGCGTTATGCGTTATGCGTTATGCGTTATGCGTTATGTGTTATGCGTTATGCGTTATGCATTATGCGTTATGCGTTATGCTTTATGCGTTATGCGTTATAAGTAATGCGTGATCCGTTATGTGTTATGCGTTATGCGTTATGCGTTATGTGTTATGCGTTGTGCGTTATCCGCTATGCGTTATGCGTTTTGCGTTATGCGTTATGCGTTATGCGTTGTGCGTTATGCGTTATGCGTTATGCGTTATGCGTTATGTGTTATGCGTTATGCGTTATGCGTTATGCGTTATGCGTTATGCATTATGCGTTATGCGTTATGCTTTATGCGTTATGCGTTATGAGTAATGCGTGATCCGTTATGTGTTATGCGTTATGCGTTATGCGTTATGCGTTTTGCGTTATGCGTTATGCGTTATGCGTTATGCGTTATGCGTTATGCGTTCTGCGTTATGCGTTATGCGTTATGCGTTATGCGTTATGCGTTATGCGTTATGCGTTATGCGTTATGCGTTATGCGTTATGCGTTATGCGTTATGCGTTATGCGTTATGCGTTATGCGTTATGCGTTATGCGTTATGCGTTATGCGTTATGCGTTATGCGTTATGCGTTATGCGTTATGAGAAATGCGTGATCCGTTATGCGTTATGCGTTATGAGTAATGCGTGATCCGTTATGCGTTATGCGTTATGCGTTATGCGTTATGCGATATGCGTTATGCGTTATGCGTTATGCCTTATGCGTTATGCGATTTGCGTTATGCGTTATGCGTTATGCGTTATGCGTTATGCGTTATGCGTTATGCGTTATGCGTTATGCGTTATGCGTTATGCGTTATGCGTTATGCGGTACGCAATATGCGTTATGCGTTATGCGTTATGCGTTATGCGTTATGCGTTATGCGTTATGCGTTATGCGTTATGCGTTATGCGTTATGCGTTATGCGTTATGCGTTATGCGTTATGTGTTATGCGTTGTGCGTTATCGGCTATGCGTTATGCGTTTTGCGTTATGCGTTATGCGTTATGCGTTGTGCGTTATGAGTAATGCGTGATCCGTTATGCGTTATGCGTTATGCGTTATGCGTTATGCGTTATGCGTTATGGGTTATGCGTTATTTGTTATGCGTTATGCGTTATGCGTTATGCGTTATGCGTTTTGCGTTATGCGTTATGCGTTATGCGTTATGCGTTATGCGTTATGCGTTATGCGTTATGCGTTATGCGTTATGCGTTATGCGTTATGCGGTACGCAATATGCGTTATGCGTTATGCGTTATGCGTTATGCGTTATGCGTTATGCGTTATGCGTTATGCGTTATGCGTTATGCGTTATGCGTTATGCGTTATGCGTTATGCGTTATGCGTTATGTGTTATGCGTTGTGCGTTATCGGCTATGCGTTATGCGTTTTGCGTTATGCGTTATGCGTTATGCGTTATGCGTTATGCGGTACGCAATATGCGTTATGCGTTATGCGTTATGCGTTATGCGTTATGCGTTATGCGTTATGCGTTATGCGTTATGCGTTATGCGTTATGCGTTATGCGTTATGCGTTATGCGTTATGTGTTATGCGTTGTGCGTTATCGGCTATGCGTTATGCGTTTTGCGTTATGCGTTATGCGTTATGCGTTGTGCGTTATGAGTAATGCGTGATCCGTTATGCGTTATGCGTTATGCGTTATGCGTTATGCGTTATGCGTTATGGGTTATGCGTTATTTGTTATGCGTTATGCGTTATGCGTTATGCGTTATGCGTTTTGCGTTATGCGTTATGCGTTATGCGTTATGCGTTATGCGTTATGCGTTATGCGTTATGCGTTATGCGTTATGCGTTATGCGTTATGCGTTATGCGGTACGCAATATGCGTTATGCGTTATGCGTTATGCGTTATGCGTTATGCGTTATGCGTTATGCGTTATGCGTTATGCGTTATGCGTTATGCGTTATGCGTTATGCGTTATGCGTTATGTGTTATGCGTTGTGCGTTATCGGCTATGCGTTATGCGTTTTGCGTTATGCGTTATGCGTTATGCGTTGTGCGTTATGAGTAATGCGTGATCCGTTATGCGTTATGCGTTATGCGTTATGCGTTATGCGTTATGCGTTATGCGTTATGGGTTATGCGTTATTTGTTATGCGTTATGCGTTATGCGTTATGCGTTATGCGTTTTGCGTTATGCGTTATGCGTTATGCGTTATGCGTTATGCGTTATGCGTTATGCGTTATGCGTTCTGCGTTATGCGTTATGCGTTATGCGTTATGCGTTATGCGATTTGCGTTATGCGTTATGCGTTATGCGTTATGCGTTATGCGTTATGTGTTATGCGTTATGCGTCATGCGTCATGCGTTATGCGTTATGCGTTATGCGTTATGCGTTATGCGATATGCGTTATGCGTTATGCGTTACGAGTTGTGCGTTATGCGTTATGCGTTATGCGTTATGCGTTATTCGTTATGCTTTATGCGTTATGCGTTATGCGTTATGCGTTATGCGTTATGGGTTATGCGTTATTTGTTATGCGTTATGCGTTATGCGTTATGCGTTATGCGTTATGCGTTATGCGTTATGCGTTATGCGTTATGCGTTATGCGTTATGCGTTATGCGTTATGCGTTATGCGTTATGCGTTATGCGTTATGCGTTATGGGTTATGAGTAATGCGTGATCCGTTATGCGTTATGCTTTATGCGTTATGAGTTACGCGTACTGCGTTATGCGTTATGCGTTATGGGTTATGCGTTATGTGTTATGAGTTATGCGTTATGCGTTATGCGTTATGGGTTATGCGTTATGCGTTATGCGTTATGCGTTATGCGTTATGCGTTATGCGTTATGCGATTTGCGTTATGCGTTATGCGTTATGCGTTATGCGTTATGCGTTATGTGTTATGCGTTATGCGTCATGCGTCATGCGTTATGCGTTATGCGTTATGCGTTATGCGTTATGCGATATGCGTTATGCGTTATGCGTTACGAGTTGTGCGTTATGCGTTATGCGTTATGCGTTATGCGTTATGCGTTATGCGTTATGCGTTATGCGTTATGCGTTATGCGTTATGCGTTATGCGTTATGCGTTATGCGTTATGCGTTATGCGTTATGCGTTATGCGTTATGCGTTATGCGTTATGCGTTATGCGTTATGCGTTATGCGTTATGCGTTATGCGTTATGCGTTATGCGATATGCGTTATGCGTTATGCGTTATGCGTTATGCGTTATGCGTTATGCGTTATGCGTTATGCGTTATGCGATATGCGTTATGCGTTATGCGTTATGCGTTATGCGTTATGCGTTATGCGTTATGCGTTATGCGTTATGCGTTATGCGTTATTCGTTATGCGTTATGCGTTATGTGTTATGCGTTATGCGTTATGCGTTATGAGTAATGCGTGATCCGTTATGCGTTATGCGTTATGCGTTATGCGTTATGCGTTATGTGTTATGCGTTGTGCGTTATCCGCTATGCGTTATGCGTTTTGCGTTATGCGTTATGCGTTATGCGTTGTGCGTTATGCGTTATGCGTTATGCGTTATAGGTTATGCGTTATGTGTCATGCGTTATGCGTTATGCGTTATGCGTTATGCGTTATGCGTTATGCGTTATGTGTTATGCGTTATGCGTTATGCATTATGCGTTATGCGTTATGCTTTATGCGTTATGCGTTATAAGTAATGCGTGATCCGTTATGTGTTATGCGTTATGCGTTATGCGTTATGTGTTATGCGTTGTGCGTTATCCGCTATGCGTTATGCGTTTTGCGTTATGCGTTATGCGTTATGCGTTGTGCGTTATGCGTTATGCGTTATGCGTTATGTGTTATGCGTTATGCGTTATGCGTTATGCGTTATGCGTTATGCATTATGCGTTATGCGTTATGCTTTATGCGTTATGCGTTATGAGTAATGCGTGATCCGTTATGTGTTATGCGTTATGCGTTATGCGTTATGCGTTTTGCGTTATGCGTTATGCGTTATGCGTTATGCGTTATGCGTTATGCGTTCTGCGTTATGCGTTATGCGTTATGCGTTATGCGTTATGCGTTATGCGTTATGCGTTATGCGTTATGCGTTATGCGTTATGCGTTATGCGTTATGCGTTATGCGTTATGCGTTATGCGTTATGCGTTATGCGTTATGCGTTATGCGTTATGCGTTATGCGTTATGAGAAATGCGTGATCCGTTATGCGTTATGCGTTATGAGTAATGCGTGATCCGTTATGCGTTATGCGTTATGCGTTATGCGTTATGCGTTATGCGATATGCGTTATGCGTTATGCGTTATGCCTTATGCGTTATGCGATTTGCGTTATGCGTTATGCGTTATGCGTTATGCGTTATGCGTTATGCGTTATGCGTTATGCGTTATGCGTTATGCGTTATGCGGTACGCAATATGCGTTATGCGTTATGCGTTATGCGTTATGCGTTATGCGTTATGCGTTATGCGTTATGCGTTATGCGTTATGCGTTATGCGTTATGCGTTATGCGTTATGCGTTATGCGTTATGTGTTATGCGTTGTGCGTTATCGGCTATGCGTTATGCGTTTTGCGTTATGCGTTATGCGTTATGCGTTGTGCGTTATGAGTAATGCGTGATCCGTTATGCGTTATGCGTTATGCGTTATGCGTTATGCGTTATGCGTTATGCGTTATGGGTTATGCGTTATTTGTTATGCGTTATGCGTTATGCGTTATGCGTTATGCGTTTTGCGTTATGCGTTATGCGTTATGCGTTATGCGTTATGCGTTATGCGTTATGCGTTATGCGTTATGCGTTATGCGTTATGCGGTACGCAATATGCGTTATGCGTTATGCGTTATGCGTTATGCGTTATGCGTTATGCGTTATGCGTTATGCGTTATGCGTTATGCGTTATGCGTTATGCGTTATGCGTTATGCGTTATGCGTTATGCGTTATGTGTTATGCGTTGTGCGTTATCGGCTATGCGTTATGCGTTTTGCGTTATGCGTTATGCGTTATGCGTTGTGCGTTATGAGTAATGCGTGATCCGTTATGCGTTATGCGTTATGCGTTATGCGTTATGCGTTATGCGTTATGCGTTATGGGTTATGCGTTATTTGTTATGCGTTATGCGTTATGCGTTATGCGTTATGCGTTTTGCGTTATGCGTTATGCGTTATGCGTTATGCGTTATGCGTTATGCGTTATGCGTTCTGCGTTATGCGTTATGCGTTATGCGTTATGCGTTATGCGTTATGCGTTATGCGTTATGCGTTATGCGTTATGCGTTATGCGTTATGCGTTATGCGTTATGCGTTATGCGTTATGCGTTATGCGTTATGCGATATGCGTTATGCGTTATGCGTTATGCCTTATGCGTTATGCGATTTGCGTTATGCGTTATGCGTTATGCGTTATGCGTTATGCGTTATGTGTTACGCGTTATGCGTTATGCGTTATGCGTTATGCGTTATGCGTTATGCGTTATGCGTTATGCGTTATGCGTTATGCGTTATGCGTTATGCGTTATGTGTTATGGGTTATGCGTTATGCGTTATGCGTTATGCGTTATGCGTTATGCGTTATGCGTTATGCGTTATGCGTTATGCGTTATGCGTTACGCAATATGCGTTATGCGTTATGCGTTATGCGTTATGCGTTATGCGTTATGCGTTATGCGTTATGCGTTATGCGTTATGCGTTATGCGTTATGTGTTATGCGTTGTGCGTTATCCGCTATGCGTTATGCGTTTTGCGTTATGCGTTATGCGTTATGCGTTGTGCGTTATAGGTTATGCGTTATGTGTTATGCGTTATGCGTTATGCGTTATGCGTTATGCATTATGCGTTATGCGTTATGCGTTATGCTTTATGCGTTATGCGTTATGAGTAATGCGTGATCCGTTATGTGTTATGCGTTATGCGTTATGCGTTATGCGTTTTGCGTTATGCGTTATGCGTTATGGGTTATGCGTTATGCGTTATGCGTTATGCGTTATGCGTTATGCGTTATGCGTTATGCGTTATGCGTTATGCGTTATGCGTTATGCGTTATGCGTTATGCGTTATGCGTTATGCGTTATGAGAAATGCGTGATCCGTTATGCGTTATGCGTTATGAGTAATGCGTGATCCGTTATGCGTTATTCGTTATGCTTTATGCGTTATGCGTTATGCGTTATGCGTTATGCGTTATGGGTTATGCGTTATTTGTTATGCGTTATGCGTTATGCGTTATGCGTTATGCGTTATGCGTTATGCGTTATGCGTTATGCGTTATGCGTTATGCGTTATGCGTTATGCGGTATGCGTTATGCGTTATGCGTTATGCGTTATGCGTTATGCGTTATGCGTTATGCGTTATGGGTTATGAGTAATGCGTGATCCGTTATGCGTTATGCTTTATGCGTTATGAGTTACGCGTACTGCGTTATGCGTTATGCGTTATGGGTTATGCGTTATGTGTTATGAGTTATGCGTTATGCGTTATGCGTTATGGGTTATGCGTTATGCGATATGCGTTATGCGTTATGCGTTATGCCTTATGCGTTATGCGATTTGCGTTATGCGTTATGCGTTATGCGTTATGCGTTATGCGTTATGTGTTATGCGTTATGCGTTATGCGTTATGCGTTATGCGTTATGCGTTATGCGTTATGCGTTATGCGTTATGCGTTATGCGTTATGCGTTATGCGTTATGTGTTATGGGTTATGCGTTATGCGTTATGCGTTATGCGTTATGCGTTATGCGTCATGCGTTATGCGTTATGCGTTATGCGTTATGCGTTATGCGTTATGCGTTATGCGTGATCCGTTATGCGTTATGCGTTATGAGTAATGCGTGAACCGTTATGCGTTATGCGTTATGCGTTATGCGTTATGCGTTATGCGTTATGGGTTATGCGTTATGTGTTATGCGTTATGCGTTATGCGTTATGCGTTATGCGTTATGAGTTGTGCGTTATGCGTTATGCGTTATGCGTTATGCGTTATGCGTTATGCGTTATGCGTTATGCGTTATGCGTTATGCGTTATGCGTTATGCGTTATGCGTTACGCGTTATGCGTTACGCGTTATGCGTTACGCGTTATGCGTTACGCGTTATGCGTTATGCGTTATGCGTTATGCGTTATGCGTTATGCGTTATGCGTTATGCGTTATGCGTTATGCGTTATGCGTTATGCGTTATGCGTTATGCGTTATGCGTTATGCGTTATGCGTTATGCGTTATGTGTTATGGGTTATGCGTTATGCGTTATGCGTTATGCGTTATGCGTTATGCGTCATGCGTCATGCGTTATGCGTTATGCGTTATGCGTTATGCGTTATGCGATATGCGTTATGCGTTATGCGTTACGAGTTGTGCGTTATGCGTTATGCGTTATGCGTTATGCGTTATGCGTTATGCGTTATGCGTTATGCGTTATGCGTTATGCGTTATGCGTTATGCGTTATGCGTTATGCGTTATGCGTTATGCGTTATGCGTTATGCGTTATGCGTTATGCGTTATGCGTTATGCGTTATGCGTTATGCGTTATGCGTTATGCGTTATGCGTTATGCGTTATGCGTTATGCGTTATGCGTTATGCGTTATGCGTTATGCGTTATGCGTTATGCGTTATGCGTTATGCGTTATGAGTAATGCGTGATCCGTTATGCGTTATGCGTTATGCGTTATGCGTTATGCGTTATGCGTTATGTGTTATGCGTTGTGAGTTATCCGCTATGCGTTATGCGTTTTGCGTTATGCGTTATGCGTTATGCGTTATGCGTTGTGCGTTATGCGTTATGCGTTATGCGTTATAGGTTATGCGTTATGTGTCATGCGTTATGCGTTATGCGTTATGCGTTATGCGTTATGCGTTATGCATTATGCGTTATGCGTTATGCTTTATGCGTTATGCGTTATAAGTAATGCGTGATCCGTTATGTGTTATGCGTTATGCGTTATGCGTTATGTGTTATGCGTTGTGCGTTATCCGCTATGCGTTATGCGTTTTGCGTTATGCGTTATGCGTTGTGCGTTATGCGTTATGCGTTATGCGTTATGCGTTATGCGGTATGCGTTATGCGTTATGCGTTATGCGTTATGCGTTATGCGTTATGCGTTATGCGTTATGCGTTATGCGTTATGCGTTATGCGGTATGCGTTATGCGTTATGCGTTATGAGTTATGCGTTATGCGTTATGCGTTATGCGTTATGGGTTATGCGTTATGCGATATGCGTTATGGGTTATGCGTTATGCCTTATGCGTTATGCGATTTGCGTTATGCGTTATGCGTTATGCGTTATGCGTAATGCGTTATGTGTTATGCGTTATGCGTTATGCGTTATGCGTTATGCGTTATGCGTTATGCGTTATGTGTTATGCGTTATGCGTTATGCGTTATGCGTTATGCGTTATGCGTTATGTGTTATGGGTTATGCGTTATGCGTTATGCGTTATGCGTTATGCGTTATGCGTTATGCGTTATGCGTTATGCGTTATGCGTTATGCGTTATGCGTTATGCGTTATGCGTTATGCGTTATGCGTTATGCGTTACGCAATATGCGTTATGCGTTATGCGTTATGCGTTATGCGTTATGCGTTATGCGTTATGCGTTATGCATTATGTGTTATGCGTTATGCGTGATCCGTTATGCGTTATGCGTTATGAGTAATGCGTGATCCGTTATGCGTTATGCGTTATGCGTTATGCGTTATGCGTTATGCGTTATGCGTTATGCGTTATGCGTTATGCGTTATGCGTTATGCGTTATGCATTATGCGTTATGCGTTATGCTTTATGCGTTATGCGTTTTAAGTAATGCGTGATCCGTTATGTGTTATGCGTTATGCGTTATGCGTTATGTGTTATGCGTTGTGCGTTATCCGCTATGCGTTATGCGTTTTGCGTTATGCGTTATGCGTTATGCGTTTTGCGTTATGCGTTTTGCGTTATGCGTTATGCCTTATGCGTTATGCGTTATGCGTTATGCGTTATGCGTTATGCGTTATGCGTTATGCGTTATGCGTTATGCGTTATGCGTTATGCGTTATGCGTAATGCGTTATGCGTTATGCGTTATGCGTTATGCGTTATGCGTTATGCGTTATGCGTTATGCGTTATGCGTTATGCGTTATGCGTTATGCGTTATGCGTTATGCGTTATGAGAAATGCGTGATCCGTTATGCGTTATGCGTTATGCGTTATGCGTTATGCGTTATGCGTTATGCGTTATGCGTTATGCGTTATGGGTTATGCGTTATGTGTTATGCGTTCTGCGTTATGCGTTATGCGTTATGCGTTATGCGTTATGCGTTATGCGTTATGCGTTATGCGTTATGCGTTATGCGTTATGCGTTATGCGTTATGCGTTATGCGTTATGCGTTATGCGTTATGCGTTATGCGTTATGCGTTATGCGTTATGCGTTATGCGTTATGCGTTATGCGTTATGCGTTATGCGTTATGCGTTATGCGTTATGCGTTATGTGTTATCCGTTATGAGTTATGAGTAATGCGTGATCCGTTATGCGTTATGCGTTATGAGTAATGCGTGATCCGTTATGCGTTATGCGTTATGAGTAATGCTTGATCCGTTACGCGTTATGCGTTATGCGTTATGCGTTATGGGTTATGCGTTATGTGTTATGAGTTATGCGTTATGCGTTATGCGTTATGCGTTATGCGTTATGGGTTATGAGTAATGCGTGATCCGTTATGCGTTATGCTTTATGCGTTATGAGTTACGCGTAATGCGTTATGCGTTATGCGTTATGGGTTATGCGTTATGTGTTATGAGTTATGCGTTATGCGTTATGCGTTATGCGTTATGCGTTATGCGTTATGGGTTATGAGTAATGCGTGATCCGTTATGCGTTATGCTTTATGCGTTATGAGTTACGCGTAATGCGTTATGCGTTATGCGTTATGGGTTATGCGTTATGTGTTATGAGTTATGCGTTATGCGTTATGCGTTATGCGTTATGGGTTATCCGTCATGCGTTATCCGTTATGAGTTTTGCGTTATGCGTTATGCGTTATGAGTTGTGCGTTATGCGTTATGCGTTATGCGTTATGCGTTATGCGTTATGCGTTATGCGTTATGCGTTATGCGTTATGCGTTATGGGTTATCCGTTATGCGTTATCCGTTATGCGTTATGCGTTATGCGTTATGCGTTATGTGTTATGCGTTATGCGATATGCGTTATGCGTTATGCGTTATGCGTTATGCGTTATGCGTTATGCGTTATGCGTTATGCGTTATGCGATATGCGTTATGCGTTATGCGTTATGCGTTATGCGTTATGCGTTATGCGTTATGCGTTATGCGTTATGCGTTATGCGTTATGCGTTATGCGTTATGCGTTATGCGTTATGCGTTATGCGTTATGCGTTATGCGTTATGCGTTATGCGTTATGCGTTATGCGTTATGCGTTATGCGTTATGCGTTATGCGTTATGCGTTTTGTGTTATCCGTTATGAGTTATGAGTAATGCGTGATCCGTTATGCGTTATGCGTTATGAGTAATGCGTGATCCGTTATGCGTTATGCGTTATGAGTAATGCTTGATCCGTTACGCGTTATGCGTTATGCGTTATGCGTTATGGGTTATGCGTTATGTGTTATGAGTTATGCGTTATGCGTTATGCGTTATGCGTTATGCGTTATGCGTTATGCGTTATGGGTTATGAGTAATGCGTGATCCGTTATGCGTTATGCTTTATGCGTTATGAGTTACGCGTAATGCGTTATGCGTTATGCGTTATGGGTTATGCGTTATGTGTTATGAGTTATGCGTTATGCGTTATGCGTTATGCGTTATGCGTTATGGGTTATGAGTAATGCGTGATCCGTTATGCGTTATGGTTTATGCGTTATGAGTTACGCGTAATGCGTTATGCGTTATGCGTTATGGGTTATGCGTTATGTGTTATGAGTTATGCGTGATGCGTTATGCGTTATGCGTTATGCGTTATGCGTTATGGGTTATCCGTTTTGCGTTATCCGTTATGAGTTTTGCGTTATGCGTTATGCGTTATGAGTTGTGCGTTATGCGTTATGCGTTATGCGTTATGCGTTATGCGTTATGCGTTATGCGTTATGCGTTATGCGTTATGCGTTATGCGTTATGCGTTATGCGTTATGCGTTATGCGTTATGCGTTATGCGTTATGCGTTATGCGTTATGCGTTATGCGTTAGTAGTAATGCGTGATCCGTTATGCGTTATGCGTTATGCGTTATGCGTTATGCGTTATGTGTTATGCGTTGTGAGTTATCCGCTATGCGTTATGCGTTTTGCGTTATGCGTTATGCGTTATGCGTTGTGCGTTATGCGTTATGCGTTATAGGTTATGCGTTATGTGTCATGCGTTATGCGTTATGCGTTATGCGTTATGCGTTATGCGTTATGCGTTATGCGTTATGTGTTATGCGTTGTGAGTTATCCGCTATGCGTTATGCGTTTTGCGTTATGCGTTATGCGTTATGCGTTGTGCGTTATGCGTTATGCGTTATGCGTTATAGGTTATGCGTTATGTGTCATGCGTTATGCGTTATGCGTTATGCGTTATGCGTTATGCGTTATGCATTATGCGTTATGCGTTATGCTTTATGCGTTATGCGTTATAAGTAATGCGTGATCCGTTATGTGTTATGCGTTACGCGTTATGCGTTATGTGTTATGCGTTGTGCGTTATCCGCTATGCGTTATGCGTTTTGCGTTATGCGTTATGCGTTGTGCGTTATGCGTTATGCGTTATAGGTTATGCGTTATGTGTCATGCGTTATGCGTTATGCGTTATGCGTTATGCGGTATGCGTTATGCGGTATGCGTTATGCGTTATGCGTTATGCGTTATGCGTTATGCGTTATGCGTTATGCGTTATGCGGTATGCGTTATGCGTTATGCGTTATGAGTTATGCGTTATGCGTTATGCGTTATGCGTTATGCGTTATGGGTTATGCGTTATGCGATATGCGTTATGCGTTATGCGTTATGCCTTATGCGTTATGCGATTTGCGTTATGCGTTATGCGTTATGCGTTATGCGTTATGTGTTATGCGTTATGCGTTATGCGTTATGCGTTATGCGTTATGCGTTATGCGTTATGTGTTATACGTTATGCGTTATGCGTTATGCGTTATGCGTTATGCGTTATGCGTTATGCGTTATGCGTTATGCGTTATGCGTTATGGGTTATGCGTTATGCGATATGCGTTATGCGTTATGCGTTATGCCTTATGCGTTATGCGATTTGCGTTATGCGTTATGCGTTATGCGTTATGCGTTATGCGTTATGCGTTATGCGTTATGCGTTATGCGTTATGCGTTATGCGTTATGTGTTATGCGTTATGCGTTATGCGTTATGCGTTATGCGTTATGCGTTATGCGTTATGCGTTATGCGTTATGCGTTATGGGTTATGCGTTATGCGATATGCGTTATGCGTTATGCGTTATGCCTTATGCGTTATGCGATTTGCGTTATGCGTTATGCGTTATGCGTTATGCGTTATGCGTTATGCGTTATGCGTTATGCGATATGCGTTATGCGTTATGCGTTATGCCTTATGCGTTATGCGATTTGCGTTATGCGTTATGCGTTATGCGTTATGCGTTATGCGTTATGCGTTATGCGTTATGCGTTATGCGTTATGCGTTATGCGTTATGCGTTATGCGTTACGCAATATGCTTTATGCGTTATGCGTTATGCGTTATGGGTTATGCGTTATGTGTTATGAGTTATGCGTGATCCGTTATGCGTTATGCGTTATGAGTAATGCGTGATCCGTTATGCGTTATGCGTTATGCGTTATGCGTTATGAGTAATGCGTGATCCGTTATGCGTTATGCGTTATGCGTTATGCGTTATGCGTTATGCGTTATGCGTTATGCGTTATGCGTTATGCGTTATGGGTTATGCGTTATGTGTTATGCGTTATGCGTTATGCGTTGTGCGTTATGGGTTATGAGTAATGCGTGACCCGTTATGCGTTATGCTTTATGCGTTATGAGTTACGCGTAATGCGTTATGCGCTATGGGTCATGCGTTAAGCGTTATGCGTTATGCGTTATGCGTTATGGGTTATGCGTTATGTGTTATGCGTTATGCGTTATGCGTTATGCGTTATGCGTTATGGGTTATCCGTTATGCGTTATCCGATATGCGTTATGCGTTATGCGTTATGCGTTATGCGTTATGCGATATGCGTTATGCGTTATGCGTTATGCCTTATGCGTTATGCGATTTGCGTTATGCGTTATGCGTTATGCGTTATGCGTTATGCGTTATGCGTTATGTGTTATGGGTTATGCGTTATGCGTTATGCGTTATGCGTTATGCGTTATGCGTTATGCGTTATGCGTTATGCGTTATGTGTTATGGGTTATGCGTTATGCGTTATGCGTTATGCGTTATGCGTTATGCGTTATGCGTTATGCGTTATGCGTTATGCGTTATGCGTTATGCGTTATGCGTTATGCGTTATGCGTTATGCGTTACGCAATATGCGTTATGCGTTATGCGTTATGCGTTATGCGTTATGCGGTATGCGTTATGCGTTATGCGTTATGCGTTATGCGTGATCCGTTATGCGTTATGCGTTATGGGTTATCCGTTATGCGTTATGCGTTATGCGTTATGCGTTATGCGTTATGCGTTATGCGTTATGCGTTATGCGTTATGCGTTATGCGTTACGCAATATGCGTTATGCGTTATGCGTTATGCGTTATGCGTTATGCGTTATGCGTTATGCGTGATCCGTTATGCGTTATGCGTTATGAGTAATGCGTGATCCGTTATGCGTTATGCGTTATGCGTTATGCGTTATGCGTTATGGGTTATGCGTTATGTGTTATGCGTTATGCGTTATGCGTTATGCGTTATGCGTTATGCGTTATGGGTTATGAGTAATGCGTGACCCGTTATGCGTTATGCTTTATGCGTTATGAGTTACGCGTAATGCGTTATGCGCTATGGGTCATGCGTTAAGCGTTATGCGTTATGCGTTATGCGTTACGCAATATGCGTTATGCGTTATGCGTTATGCGTTATGCGTTATGCGTTATGCGTTATGCGTTATGCGTTATGCGTGATCCGTTATGCGTTATGCGTTATGGGTTATGCGTTATGCGTTATGCGTTATGCGTTATGCGTTATGCGTTATGCGTTATGCGTTATGCGTTATGCGTTATGCGTTACGCAATATGCGTTATGCGTTATGCGTTATGCGTTATGCGTTATGCGTTATGCGTTATGCGTGATCCGTTATGCGTTATGCGTTATGAGTAATGCGTGATCCGTTATGCGTTATGCGTTATGCGTTATGCGTTATGCGTTATGGGTTATGCGTTATGTGTTATGCGTTATGCGTTATGCGTTATGCGTTATGGGTTATGAGTAATGCGTGACCCGTTATGCGTTATGCTTTATGCGTTATGAGTTACGCGTAATGCGTTATGCGCTATGGGTCATGCGTTAAGCGTTATGCGTTATGCGTTATGCGTTATGGGTTATGCGTTATGTGTTATGCGTTATGCGTTATGCGTTATGCGTTATGCGTTATGGGTTATCCGTTATGCGTTATCCGTTATGCGTTATGCGTTATGCGTTATGCGTTATGCGTTATGTGTTATGCGTTGTGCGTTATCCGCTATGCGTTATGCGTTTTGCGTTATGCGTTATGCGTTATGCGTTATGCGTTGTGCGTTATGCGTTATGCGTTATAGGTTATGCGTTATGTGTCATGCGTTATGCGTTATGCGTTATGCGTTATGCGTTATGCGTTATGCGTTATGCGGTATGCGTTATGCGTTATGCTTTATGCGTTATGCGTTATAAGTAATGCGTGATCCGTTATGGGTTATGCGTTATGCGTTATGCGTTTTGCGTTATGCGTTATGCCTTATGCGTTATGCGTTATGCGTTATGCGTTATGCGTTATGCGTTATGCGTTATGCGTTATGCGTTATGCGTTATGCGTTATGCGTTATGCGTTATGCGTAATGCGTTATGCGTTATGCGTTATGCGTTATGCGTTATGCGTTATGCGTTATGCGTTATGCGTTATGCGTTATGCGTTATGCGTTATGCGTTATGAGAAATGCGTGATCCGTTATGCGTTATGCGTTATGCGTTATGCTTTATGCGTTATGCGTTATAAGTAATGCGTGATCCGTTATGGGTTATGCGTTATGCGTTATGCGTTTTGCGTTATGCCTTATGCGTTATGCGTTATGCGTTATGCGTTATGCGTTATGCGTTATGCGTTATGCGTTATGCGTTATGCGTTATGCGTTATGCGTAATGCGTTATGCGTTATGCGTTATGCGTTATGCGTTATGCGTTATGCGTTATGCGTTATGCGTTATGCGTTATGAGAAATGCGTGATCCGTTATGCGTTATGCGTTATGCGTTATGCGTTATGCGTTATGGGTTATGCGTTATGTGTTATGCGTTATGCGTTATGCGTTATGCGTTATGCGGTATGCGTTATGCGTTATGCGTTATGCGTTATGCGTTATGCGTTATGCGTTATGCGTTATGCGTTATGCGTTATGCGGTATGCGTTATGCGTTATGCGTTATGAGTTATGCGTTATGCGTTATGCGTTATGCGTTATGCGTTATGGGTTATGCGTTATGCGATATGCGTTATGCGTTATGCGTTATGCCTTATGCGTTATGCGATTTGCGTTATGCGTTATGCGTTATGCGTTATGCGTTATGCGTTATGTGTTATGCGTTATGCGTTATGCGTTATGCGTTATGCGTTATGCGTTATGCGTTATGTGTTATGCGTTATGCGTTATGCGTTATGCGTTATGCGTTATGCGTTATGCGTTATGCGTTATGCGTTATGCGTTATGCGTTATGGGTTATGCGTTATGCGATATGCGTTATGCGTTATGCGTTATGCCTTATGCGTTATGCGATTTGCGTTATGCGTTATGCGTTATGCGTTATGCGTTATGCGTTATGCGTTATGCGTTATGCGTTATGCGTTATGCGTTATGCGTTATGTGTTATGCGTTATGCGTTATGCGTTATGCGTTATGCGTTATGCGTTATGCGTTATGCGTTATGCGTTATGCGTTATGCGTTATGGGTTATGCGTTATGCGATATGCGTTATGCGTTATGCGTTATGCCTTATGCGTTATGCGATTTGCGTTATGCGTTATGCGTTATGCGTTATGCGTTATGCGTTATGCGTTATGCGTTATGCGTTATGCGTTATGCGTTATGCGTTATGCGTTATGCGTTACGCAATATGCTTTATGCGTTATGCGTTATGCGTTATGGGTTATGCGTTATGTGTTATGAGTTATGCGTGATCCGTTATGCGTTATGCGTTATGAGTAATGCGTGATCCGTTATGCGTTATGCGTTATGCGTTATGCGTTATGAGTAATGCGTGATCCGTTATGCGTTATGCGTTATGCGTTATGCGTTATGCGTTATGCGTTATGCGTTATGCGTTATGCGTTATGCGTTATGCGTTATGCGTTATGGGTTATGCGTTATGTGTTATGCGTTATGCGTTATGCGTTATGCGTTATGGGTTATGAGTAATGCGTGACCCGTTATGCGTTATGCTTTATGCGTTATGAGTTACGCGTAATGCGTTATGCGCTATGGGTCATGCGTTAAGCGTTATGCGTTATGCGTTATGCGTTATGGGTTATGCGTTATGTGTTATGCGTTATGCGTTATGCGTTATGCGTTATGCGTTATGGGTTATCCGTTATGCGTTATCCGATATGCGTTATGCGTTATGCGTTATGCGTTATGCGTTATGCGATATGCGTTATGCGTTATGCCTTATGCGTTATGCGATTTGCGTTATGCGTTATGCGTTATGCGTTATGCGTTATGCGTTATGCGTTATGTGTTATGGGTTATGCGTTATGCGTTATGCGTTATGCGTTATGCGTTATGCGTTATGCGTTATGCGTTATGCGTTATGCGTTATGTGTTATGGGTTATGCGTTATGCGTTATGCGTTATGCGTTATGCGTTATGCGTTATGCGTTATGCGTTATGCGTTATGCGTTATGCGTTATGCGTTATGCGTTATGCGTTATGCGTTATGCGTTACGCAATATGCGTTATGCGTTATGCGTTATGCGTTATGCGTTATGCGGTATGCGTTATGCGTTATGCGTTATGCGTTATGCGTGATCCGTTATGCGTTATGCGTTATGGGTTATCCGTTATGCGTTATGCGTTATGCGTTATGCGTTATGCGTTATGCGTTATGCGTTATGCGTTATGCGTTACGCAATATGCGTTATGCGTTATGCGTTATGCGTTATGCGTTATGCGTTATGCGTTATGCGTGATCCGTTATGCGTTATGCGTTATGAGTAATGCGTGATCCGTTATGCGTTATGCGTTATGCGTTATGCGTTATGCGTTATGCGTTATGGGTTATGCGTTATGTGTTATGCGTTATGCGTTATGCGTTATGCGTTATGCGTTATGCGTTATGGGTTATGAGTAATGCGTGACCCGTTATGCGTTATGCTTTATGCGTTATGAGTTACGCGTAATGCGTTATGCGCTATGGGTCATGCGTTAAGCGTTATGCGTTATGCGTTATGCGTTACGCAATATGCGTTATGCGTTATGCGTTATGCGTTATGCGTTATGCGTTATGCGTTATGCGTTATGCGTTATGCGTGATCCGTTATGCGTTATGCGTTATGGGTTATGCGTTATGCGTTATGCGTTATGCGTTATGCGTTATGCGTTATGCGTTATGCGTTATGCGTTATGCGTTATGCGTTATGCGTTATGCGTTATGCGTTATGCGTTACGCAATATGCGTTATGCGTTATGCGTTATGCGTTATGCGTTATGCGTTATGCGTTATGCGTGATCCGTTATGCGTTATGCGTTATGAGTAATGCGTGATCCGTTATGCGTTATGCGTTATGCGTTATGCGTTATGCGTTATGCGTTATGGGTTATGCGTTATGTGTTATGCGTTATGCGTTATGCGTTATGCGTTATGCGTTATGGGTTATGAGTAATGCGTGACCCGTTATGCGTTATGCTTTATGCGTTATGAGTTACGCGTAATGCGTTATGCGCTATGGGTCATGCGTTAAGCGTTATGCGTTATGCGTTATGCGTTATGGGTTATGCGTTATGTGTTATGCGTTATGCGTTATGCGTTATGCGTTATGCGTTATGGGTTATCCGTTATGCGTTATCCGTTATGCGTTATGCGTTATGCGTTATGCGTTATGCGTTATGTGTTATGCGTTGTGCGTTATCCGCTATGCGTTATGCGTTTTGCGTTATGCGTTATGCGTTATGCGTTATGCGTTGTGCGTTATGCGTTATGCGTTATAGGTTATGCGTTATGTGTCATGCGTTATGCGTTATGCGTTATGCGTTATGCGTTATGCGTTATGCGGTATGCGTTATGCGTTATGCTTTATGCGTTATGCGTTATAAGTAATGCGTGATCCGTTATGGGTTATGCGTTATGCGTTATGCGTTTTGCGTTATGCGTTATGCCTTATGCGTTATGCGTTATGCGTTATGCGTTATGCGTTATGCGTTATGCGTTATGCGTTATGCGTTATGCGTTATGCGTTATGCGTTATGCGTTATGCGTAATGCGTTATGCGTTATGCGTTATGCGTTATGCGTTATGCGTTATGCGTTATGCGTTATGCGTTATGCGTTATGCGTTATGCGTTATGCGTTATGAGAAATGCGTGATCCGTTATGCGTTATGCGTTATGCGTTATGCTTTATGCGTTATGCGTTATAAGTAATGCGTGATCCGTTATGGGTTATGCGTTATGCGTTATGCGTTTTGCGTTATGCCTTATGCGTTATGCGTTATGCGTTATGCGTTATGCGTTATGCGTTATGCGTTATGCGTTATGCGTTATGCGTTATGCGTTATGCGTAATGCGTTATGCGTTATGCGTTATGCGTTATGCGTTATGCGTTATGCGTTATGCGTTATGCGTTATGCGTTATGAGAAATGCGTGATCCGTTATGCGTTATGCGTTATGCGTTATTCGTTATGGGTTATGCGTTATGTGTTATGCGTTATGCGTTATGCGTTATGCGTTATGCGTTATGCGTTATGCGTTATGCGTTATGCGTTATGCGTTATGCGTTATGCGTTATGCGTTATGCGTTATGCGTTATGCGTTATGCGTTATGCGTTATGCGTTATGCGTTATGCGTTATGCGTTATGCGTTATGCGTTATGCGTTATGCGTTATGCGTTATGCGTTATGTGTTATGCGTTATGCGTTATGCGTTATGGGTTATGCGTTATGCGTTATGCGTTATGCGTTATGCGTTATGCGTTATGCGTTATGCGTTATGCGTTATGCGTTATGCGTTATGCGTTATGCGTTATGCGTTATGCGTTACGCAATATGCGTTATGCGTTATGCGTTATGCGTTATGCGTTATGCGTTATGCGTTATGCGTTATGCGTGATCCGTTATGCGTTATGCGTTATGAGTAATGCGTGATCCGTTATGCGTTATGCGTTATGCGTTATGCGTTATGCGTTATGCGTTATGCGTTATGCGTTATGCGTTATGGGTTATGCGTTATGTGTTATGCGTTATGCGTTATGCGTTATGCGTTATGCGTTATGGGTTATGAGTAATGCGTGACCCGTTATGCGTTATGCTTTATGCGTTATGAGTTACGCGTAATGCGTTATGCGCTATGGGTCATGCGTTAAGCGTTATGCGTTATGCGTTATGCGTTATGGGTTATGCGTTATGTGTTATGCGTTATGCGTTATGCGTTATGCGTTATGCGTTATGGGTTATCCGTTATGCGTTATCCCATATGCGTTATGCGTTATGCGTTATGCGTTATGCGTTATGCGTTATGCGTTATGCGTTATGCGTTATGCGTTATGCGTTATGCGTTATGTGTTATCCGTTATGAGTTATCCGTTATGCGTTTTGCGTTATGCGTTATGCGTTATGCGTTATGCGTTATGCGTTATGCGTTATGCGATATGCGTTATGCGTTATGCGTTATGCCTTATGCGTTATGCGATTTGCGTTATGCGTTATGCGTTATGCGTTATGCGTTATGCGTTATGTGTTATGGGTTATGCGTTATGCGTTATGCGTTATGCGTTATGCGTTATGCGTTATGCGTTATGCGTTATGCGTTATGCGTTATGTGTTATGGGTTATGCGTTATGCGTTATGCGTTATGCGTTATGCGTTATGCGTTATGCGTTATGCGTTATGCGTTATGCGTGATGCGTTATGCGTTATGCGTTATGCGTTATGCGTTATGCGTTATGCGTTATGCGTTATGCGTTATGCGTTATGCGTTATGCGTTATGCGTTATGCGTTATGCGTTATGCGTTACGCAATATGCGTTATGCGTTATGCGTTATGCGTTATGCGTTATGCGTTATGCGTTATGCGTTATGCGTGATCCGTTATGCGTTATGCGTTATGAGTAATGCGTGATCCGTTATGCGTTATGCGTTATGCGTTATGCGTTATGCGTTATGCGTTATGGGTTATGCGTTATGTGTTATGCGTTATGCGTTATGCGTTATGCGTTATGCGTTATGGGTTATGAGTAATGCGTGACCCGTTATGCGTTATGCTTTATGCGTTATGAGTTACGCGTAATGCGTTATGCGCTATGGGTCATGCGTTAAGCGTTATGCGTTATGCGTTATGCGTTATGGGTTATGCGTTATGTGTTATGTGTTATGCGTTATGCGTTATGCGTTATGCGTTATGGGTTATCCGTTATGCGTTATCCGTTATGCGTTATGCGTTATGCGTTACGCGTTATGCGTTATGCGTTATGCGTTATGTGTTATCCGTTATGAGTTATGAGTAATGCGTGATCCGTTATGCGTTATGCGTTATGAGTAATGCGTGATCCGTTATGCGTTATGCGTTATGAGTAATGCTTGATCCGTTATGCGTTGTGCGTTATGCGTTATGCGTTATAGGTTATGCGTTATGTGTCATGCGTTATGCGTTATGCGTTATGCGTTATGCGTTATGCGGTATGCGTTATGCGTTATGCTTTATGCGTTATGCGTTATAAGTAATGCGTGATCCGTTATGGGTTATGCGTTATGCGTTATGCGTTTTGCGTTATGCGTTATGCCTTATGCGTTATGCGTTATGCGTTATGCGTTATGCGTTATGCGTTATGCGTTATGCGTTATGCGTTATGCGTTATGCGTTATGCGTTATGCGTTATGCGTTATGCGTTATGCGTTATGCGTTATGCGTTATGCGTTATGAGTAATGCGTGATCCGTTATGCGTTATGCGTTATGCGTTATGCGTTATGCGTTATGCGTTATGGGTTATGCGTTATGTGTTATGCGTTATGCGTTATGCGTTATGCGTTATGCGTTATGCGTTATGCGTTATGCGTTATGCGTTATGCGTTATGCGTTATGCGTTATGCGTTATGCGTTATGCGTTATGCGTTATGCGTTATGCGTTATGCGTTATGCGTTACGCGTTATGCGTTATGCGTTATGCGTTATGTGTTATCCGTTATGAGTTATGAGTAATGCGTGATCCGTTATGCGTTATGCGTTATGAGTAATGCGTGATCCGTTATGCGTTATGCGTTATGAGTAATGCTTGATCCGTTACGCGTTATGCGTTATGCGTTATGGGTTATGCGTTATGTGTTATGAGTTATGCGTTATGCGTTATGCGTTATGCGTTATGCGTTATGGGTTATGAGTAATGCGTGATCCGTTATGCGTTATGCTTTATGCGTTATGAGTTACGCGTAATGCGTTATGCGTTATGCGTTATGGGTTATGCGTTATGTGTTATGAGTTATGCGTTATGCGTTATGCGTTATGCGTTATGCGTTATGCGTTATGGGTTATGAGTAATGCGTGATCCGTTATGCGTTATGCTTTATGCGTTATGAGTTACGCGTAATGCGTTATGCGTTATGCGTTATGGGTTATGCGTTATGTGTTATGAGTTATGCGTTATGCGTTATGCGTTATGCGTTATACGTTATGGGTTATCCGTTATGCGTTATCCGTTATGAGTTTTGCGTTATGCGTTATGCGTTATGAGTTGTGCGTTATGCGTTATGCGTTATGCGTTATGCGTTATGCGTTATGCGTTATGCGTTATGCGTGATCCGTTATGCGTTATGCGTTATGAGTAATGCGTGATCCGTTATGCGTTATGCGTTATGCGTTATGCGTTATGCGTTATGCGTTATGCGTCATGCGTTATGGGTTATGCGTTATGCGTTATGCGTTATGCGTTATGCGTTATGCGTTATGCGTTATGCGTTATGCGTTATGAGTAATGCGTGATCCGTTATGCGTTATGCGTTATGCGTTATGCGTTATGCGTTATGTGTTATGCGTTGTGAGTTATCCGCTATGCGTTATGCGTTTTGCGTTATGCATTATGGGTTATGCGTTGTGCTTTATGCGTTATGCGTTATGCGTTATAGGTTATGCGTTATGTGTCATGCGTTATGCGTTATGCGTTATGCGTTATGCGTTATGCGTTATGCATTATGCGTTATGCGTTATGCGTTATGCGTTATGCGTTATGCGTTATGCGTTATGCGTTATGGGTTATGAGTAATGCGTGATCCGTTATGCGTTATGCTTTATGCGTTATGAGTTACGCGTAATGCGTTATGCGTTATGCGTTATGGGTTATGCGTTATGTGTTATGAGTTATGCGTTATGCGTTATGCGTTATGCGTTATGCGTTATGCGTTATGGGTTATGAATAATGCGTGATCCGTTATGCGTTATGCTTTATGCGTTATGAGTTACGCGTAATGCGTTATGCGTTATGCGTTATGGGTTATGCGTTATGCGTTATGCGTTATGCGTTATGGGTTATGCGTTATGCGTTATGCGTTATGCGTTATGCGTTATGCGTTATGCGTTATGCGTTATGCGTTATGCGTTATGCGTTATGCGTTATGGGTTATGAGTAATGCGTGATCCGTTATGCGTTATGCTTTATGCGTTATGAGTTACGCGTAATGCGTTATGCGTTATGCGTTATGGGTTATGCGTTATGTGTTATGAGTTATGCGTTATGCGTTATGCGTTATGCGTTATGCGTTATGGGTTATGAATAATGCGTGATCCGTTATGCGTTATGCTTTATGCGTTATGAGTTACGCGTAATGCGTTATGCGTTATGCGTTATGGGTTATGCGTTATGCGTTATGCGTTATGCGTTATGGGTTATGCGTTATGCGTTATGCGTTATGCGTTATGCGTTATGCGTTATGCCTTATGCCTTATGCGTTATGCGTTATGCGTTATGCGTTATGCGTTATGCGTTATGCGTTATGCGTTATGCGTTATGCGTTATGCGTTATGCGTTATGCGTTATGCGTTATGCGTTATGCGTTATGCGTTATGCGTTATGCGTTATGCGTTATGCGTTATGCGTTATGTGTTATCCGTTAGGAGTTATGAGTAATGCGTGATCCGTTATGCGTTATGCGTTATGAGTAATGCGTGATCCGTTATGCGTTATGCGTTATGAGTAATGCTTGATCCGTTACGCGTTATGCGTTATGCGTTATGCGTTATGGGTTATGCGTTATGTGTTATGAGTTATGCGTTATGCGTTATGCGTTATGCGTTATGCGTTATGGGTTATGAGTAATGCGTGATCCGTTATGCGTTATGCTTTATGCGTTATGCGTTATGCGATATGCGTTATGCGTTATGCGTTATGCGTTATGCGTTATGCGTTATGCGTTATGCGTTATGCGATATGCGTTATGCGTTATGCGTTATGCGTTATGCGTTATGCGTTATGCGTTATGCGTTATGCGTTATGCGTTATGCGTTATGCGTTATGCGTTATGCGTTATGCGTTATGTGTTATGCGTTGTGCGTTATCCGCTATGCGTTATGTGTTTTGCGTTATGCGTTATGCGTTATGCGTTATGCGTTATGCGTTATGCGTTATGCGTTATGCGTTATGCGTTATAGGTTATGCGTTATGTGTCATGCGTTATGCGTTATGCGTTATGCGTTATGCGTTATGCTTTATGCGTTATGCGTTATACGTAATGCGTGATCCGTTATGTGTTATGCGTTATGCGTTATGCGTTATGTGTTATGCGTTGTGCGTTATCCGCTATGCGTTATGCGTTTTGCGTTATGCGTTATGCGTTATGCGTTATGCGTTGTGCGTTATGCGTTATGCGTTATAGGTTATGCGTTATGTGTCATGCGTTATGCGTTATGCGTTATGCGTTATGCGTCATGCGGTATGTGTTATGCGTTATGCTTTATGCGTTATGCGTTATAAGTAATGCGTGATCCGTTATGTGTTATGCGTTATGCGTTTTGCGTTATGCGTTATGCCTTATGCGTTATGCGTTATGCGTTATGCGTTATGCGTTATGCGTTATGCGTTATGCGTTATGCGTTATGGGTTATGCGTTATGTGTTATGCGTTATGCGTTATGCGTTATGCGTTATGCGTTATGCGTTATGCGTTATGCGTTATGCGTTATGCGTTATGCGTTATGCGTTATGCGTTATGCGTCATGCGGTATGTGTTATGCGTTATGCTTTATGCGTTATGCGTTATAAGTAATGCGTGATCCGTTATGTGTTATGCGTTATGCGTTTTGCGTTATGCGTTATGCCTTATGCGTTATGCGTTATGCGTTATGCGTTATGCGTTATGCGTTATGCGTTATGCGTTATGCGTTATGCGTTATGCGTTATGCGTTATGCGTTATGCGTTATGCGTTATGCGTTATGCGTTATGCGTTATGCGTTATGCGTTATGCGTTATGCGTTATGCGTTATGCGTTATGAGAAATGCGTGATCCGTTATGCGTTATGCGTTATGCGTTATGCGTTATGCGTTATGCGTTATGCGTTATGCGTTATGCGTTATGGGTTATGCGTTATGTGTTATGCGTTATGCGTTATGCGTTATGCGTTATGCGTTATGCGTTATGCGTTATGCGTTATGCGTTATGCGTTATGCGTTATGCGTTATGCGTTATGCGTTATGCGTTATGCGTTATGCGTTATGCGTTATGCGTTATGCGTTATGCGTTATGCGTTATGCGTTATGCGTTATGCGTTATGCGTTATGCGTTATGCGTTATGCGTTATGCGTTATGCGTTATGCGTTATGTGTTATCCGTTATGAGTTATGAGTAATGCGTGATCCGTTATGCGTTATGAGTAATGCGTGATCCGTTATGCGTTATGCGTTATGAGTAATGCTTGATCCGTTACGCGTTATGCGTTATGCGTTATGGGTTATGCGTTATGTGTTATGAGTTATGCGTTATGCGTTATGCGTTATGCGTTATGCGTTATGGGTTATGAGTAATGCGTGATCCGTTATGCGTTATGCTTTATGCGTTATGAGTTACGCGTAATGCGTTATGCGTTATGCGTTATGGGTTATGCGTTATGTGTTATGAGTTATGCGTTATGCGTTATGCGTTATGCGTTATGCGTTATGGGTTATGAGTAATGCGTGATCCGTTATGCGTTATGCTTTATGCGTTATGAGTTACGCGTAATGCGTTATGCGTTATGCGTTATGGGTTATGCGTTATGTGTTATGAGTTATGCGTGATGCGTTATGCGTTATGCGTTATGGGTTATCCGTTATGCGTTATCCGTTATGAGTTTTGCGTTATGCGTTATGCGTTATGAGTTGTGCGTTATGCGTTATGCGTTATGCGTTATGCGTTATGCGTTATGCGTTATGCGTTATGCGTTATGCGTTATGCGTTATGCGTTATGCGTTATGCGTTATGGGTTATCCGTTATGCGTTATCCGTTATGCGTTATGCGTTATGCGTTATGCGTTATGCGTTATGCGTTATGCGTTATGCGATATGCCTTATGCGTTATGCGTTATACGTTATGCGTTATGCGTTATGCGTTATGCGTTATGCGTTATGCGATATGCGTTATGCGTTATGCGTTATGCGTTATGCGTTATGCGTTATGCGTTATGCGTTATGCGTTATGCGTTATGCGTTATGCGTTATGCGTTATGCGTTATGCGTTATGCGTTATGCGTTATGCGTTATGCGTTATGCGTTATGCGTTATGCGTTATGCGTTAGTAGTAATGCGTGATCCGTTATGCGTTATGCGTTATGCGTTATGCGTTATGCGTTATGTGTTATGCGTTGTGAGTTATCCGCTATGCGTTATGCGTTTTGCGTTATGCGTTATGCGTTATGCGTTGTGCGTTATGCGTTATGCGTTATGCGTTATAGGTTATGCGTTATGTGTCATGCGTTATGCGTTATGCGTTATGCGTTATGCGTTATGCGTTATGCATTATGCGTTATGCGTTATGCTTTATGCGTTATGCGTTATAAGTAATGCGTGATCCGTTATGTGTTATGCGTTATGCGTTATGCGTTATGTGTTATGCGTTGTGCGTTATCCGCTATGCGTTATGCGTTTTGCGTTATGCGTTATGCGTTATGCGTTGTGCGTTATGCGTTATGCGTTATAGGTTAAGCGTTATGTGTCATGCGTTATGCGTTATGCGTTATGCGTTATGCGGTATGCGTAATGCGTTATGCGTTATGCGTTATGCGTTATGCGTTATGCGTTATGCGTTATGCGTTATGCGTTATGGGTTATGAGTAATGCGTGATCCGTTATGCGTTATGCTTTATGCGTTATGAGTTACGCGTAATGCGTTATGCGTTATGCGTTATGGGTTATGCGTTATGTGTTATGAGTTATGCGTTATGCGTTATGCGTTATGGGTTATCCGTTATGCGTTATCCGTTAAGAGTTTTGCGTTATGCGTTATGCGTTATGCGTTATGCGTTATGCGTTATGCGTTATGCGTTATGCGTTATGCGTTATGCGTTGTGCGTTATGCGTTATGCGTTATAGGTTATGCGTTATGTGTCATGCGTTATGCGTTATGCGTTATGCGTTATGCGTTATGCGGTATGCATTATGCGTTATGCGTTATGCTTTATGCGTTATGCGTTATGAGTAATGCATGATCCGTTATGCGTTATGCGTTATGCGTTATGCGTTATGCGTTATGCGTTATGCGTTATGCGTTATGCTTTATGCGTTATGCGTTATAAGTAATGCGTGATCCGTTATGTGTTATGCGTTATGCGTTATGCGTTATGTGTTATGCGTTATGCGTTATGCGTTATGCGTTATGCGTTATGTGTTATGGGTTATGCGTTATGCGTTATGCGTTATGCGTTATGCGTTATGCGTTATGCGTTATGCGTTATGCGTTATGCGTTATGCGTTATGCGTTATGCGTTATGCGTTATGCGTTATGCGTTATGCGTTATGCGTTATGCGTTATGCGTTATGCGTTATGCGTTATGCGTTATGCGTTATGCGTTATGCGTTATGCGTTATGCGTTATGCGTTATGCGTTATGCGTTATGCGTTATGCGTTATGCGTTATGCGTTATGCGTTATGCGTTATGAGAAATGCGTGATCCGTTATGCGTTATGCGTTATGAGTAATGCATGATCCGTTATGCGTTATGCGTTATGCGTTATGCGTTATGCGTTATGCGTTATGCGTTATGCGTTATGCTTTATGCGTTATGCGTTATAAGTAATGCGTGATCCGTTATGTGTTATGCGTTATGCGTTATGCGTTATGTGTTATGCGTTGTGCGTTATCCGCTATGCGTTATGCGTTTTGCGTTATGCGTTATGCGTTATGCGTTGTGCGTTATGCGTTATGCGTTATAGGTTATGCGTTATGTGTCATGCGTTATGCGTTATGCGTTATGCGTTATGCGGTATGCGTTATGCGTTATGCGTTATGCGTTATGCGTTATGCGTTATGCGTTATGCGTTATGGGTTATGAGTAATGCGTGATCCGTTATGCGTTATGCTTTATGCGTTATGAGTTACGCGTAATGCGTTATGCGTTATGCGTTATGGGTTATGCGTTATGTGTTATGAGTTATGCGTTATGCGTTATGCGTTATGCGTTATGCGTTATGGGTTATCCGTTATGCGTTATCCGTTAAGAGTTTTGCGTTATGCGTTATGCGTTATGAGTTGTGCGTTATGCGTTATGCGTTATGCGTTATGCGTTATGCGTTATGCGTTATGCGTTATGCGTTATGCGTTATGCGTTATGCGTTATGCGTTATGTGTTATCCGTTATGAGTTATGAGTAATGCGTGATCCGTTATGCGTTATGCGTTATGAGTAATGCGTGATCCGTTATGCGTTATGCGTTATGAGTAATGCTTGATCCGTTACGCGTTATGCGTTATGCGTTATGCGTTATGGGTTATGCGTTATGTGTTATGAGTTATGCGTTATGCGTTATGCGTTATGCGTTATGCGTTATGCGTTATGCGTTATGTGTTATGGGTTATGCGTTATGCGTTATGCGTTATGCGTTATGCGTTATGCGTTATGCGTTATGCGTTATGCGTTATGCGTTATGCGTTATGCGTTATGCGTTATGCGTTATGCGTTATGCGTTATGCGTTATGCGTTATGCGTTATGCGTTATGCGTTATGCGTTATGCGTTATGCGTTATGCGTTATGCGTTATGCGTTATGCGTTATGCGTTATGCGTTATGCGTTATGCGTTATGCGTTATGCGTTATGCGTTATGCGTTATGCGTTATGCGTTATGCGTTATGAGAAATGCGTGATCCGTTATGCGTTATGCGTTATGAGTAATGCATGATCCGTTATGCGTTATGCGTTATGCGTTATGCGTTATGCGTTATGCGTTATGCGTTATGCGTTATGGGTTATGCGTTATTTGTTATGCGTTATGCGTTATGCGTTATGCGTTATGCGTTATGCGTTATGCGTTATGCGTTATGCGTTATGCGTTATGCGTTATGCGTTATGCGTTATGCGTTATGAGTTATGCGTTATGCGTTATGCGTTATGCGTTATGCGTTATGTGTTATCAGTTATGAGTTATCCGTTATGCGTTTTGCGTTATGCGTTATGCGTTATGCGTAATGCGTTATGCGATATGCGTTATGCGTTATGCGTTATGCCTTATGCGTTATGCGATTTGCGTTATGCGTTATGCGTTATGCGTTATGCGTTATGTGTTATGGGTTATGCGTTATGCGTTATGCGTTATGCGTTATGCGTTATGCGTTATGCGTTATGCGTTATGCGTTATGCGTTATGCGTTATGCGTTATGCGTTATGCGTTATGTGTTATGGGTTATGCGTTATGCGTTATGCGTTATGCGTTATGCGTTATGCGTTATGCGTTATGCGTTATGCGTTATGCGTTATGCGTTATGCGTTATGCGTTATGCGTTATGCGTTATGCGTTATGCGTTACGCAATATGCGTTATGCGTTATGCGTTATGCGTTATGCGTTATGCGTTATGCGTGATCCGTTATGCGTTATGCGTTATGAGTAATGCGTGATCCGTTATGCGTTATGCGTTATGCGTTATGCGTTATGCGTTATGCGTTATGCGTTATGGGTTATGCGTTATGTGTTATGCGTTATGCGTTATGCGTTATGCGTTATGCGTTATGCGTTATGTGTTATGGGTTATGCGTTATGCGTTATGCGTTATGCGTTATGCGTTATGCGTTATGAGTTACGCGTAATGCGTTATGCGTTATGCGTTATGTGTTATGGGTTATGCGTTATGCGTTATGCGTTATGCGTTATGCGTTATGCGTTATGCGTTATGCGTTATGCGGTATGCGTTATGCGTTATGTGTTATGGGTTATGCGTTATGCGTTATGCGTTATGCGTTATGCGTTATGCGTTATGCGTTATGCGTTATGCGTTATGCGTTATGCGTTATGCGTTATGCGTTATGCGTTATGCGTTATGCGTTATGCGTTATGCGTTATGCGTTATGCGTTATGCGTTACGCAATATGCGTTATGTGTTATGCGTTATGCGTTATGCGTTATGCGTTATGCGTTAAGCGTTATGCGTGATCCGTTATGCGTTATGCGTTATGAGTAATGCGTGATCCGTTATGCGTTATGCGTTATGCGTTATGCGTTATGCGTTATGCGTTATGCGTTATGCGTTATGCGTTATGGGTTATGCGTTATGTGTTATGCGTTATGCGTTATGCGTTATACGTTATGCGTTATGCGTTATGAGTAATGCGTGACCCGTTATGCGTTATGCTTTATGCGTTATGAGTTACGCGTAATGCGTTATGCGCTATGGGTCATGCGTTAAGCGTTATGCGTTATGCGTTATGCGTTATGGGTTATGCGTTATGTGTTATGCGTTATGCGTTATGCGTTATGCGTTATGCGTTATGGGTTATCCGTTATGCGTTATCCGTTATGCGTTATGCGTTATGCGTTATGCGTTATGTGTTATGCGTTGTGCGTTATCCGCTATGCGTTATGCGTTTTGCGTTATGCGTTATGCGTTATGCGTTATGCGTTGTGCGTTATGCGTTATGCGTTATAGGTTATGCGTTATGTGTCATGCGTTATGCGTTATGCGTTATGCGTTATGCGTTATGCGGTATGCATTATGCGTTATGCGTTATGCTTTATGCGTTATGCGTTATAAGTAATGCGTGATCCGTTATGTGTTATGCGTTATGCGTTATGCGTTATGTGTTATGCGTTGTGCGTTATCCGCTATGCGTTATGCGTTTTGCGTTATGCGTTATGCGTTATGCGTTGTGCGTTATGCGTTATGCGTTATAGGTTATGCGTTATGTGTCATGCGTTATGCGTTATGCGTTATGCGTTATGCGGTATGCGTTATGCGTTATGCGTTATGCGTTATGCGTTATGCGTTATGCGTTATGCGTTATGCGTTATGGGTTATGAGTAATGCGTGATCCGTTATGCGTTATGCTTTATGCGTTATGAGTTACGCGTAATGCGTTATGCGTTATGCGTTATGGGTTATGCGTTATGTGTTATGAGTTATGCGTTATGCGTTATGCGTTATGCGTTATGCGTTATGGGTTATCCGTTATGCGTTATCCGTTAAGAGTTTTGCGTTATGCGTTATGCGTTATGAGTTGTGCGTTATGCGTTATGCGTTATGCGTTATGCGTTATGCGTTATGCGTTATGCGTTATGCGTTATGCGTTATGCGTTATGCGTTATGCGTTATGTGTTATCCGTTATGAGTTATGAGTAATGCGTGATCCGTTATGCGTTATGCGTTATGAGTAATGCGTGATCCGTTATGCGTTATGCGTTATGAGTAATGCTTGATCCGTTACGCGTTATGCGTTATGCGTTATGCGTTATGGGTTATGCGTTATGTGTTATGAGTTATGCGTTATGCGTTATGCGTTATGCGTTATGCGTTATGCGTTATGCGTTATGCGTTATGCGTTATGTGTTATGGGTTATGCGTTATGCGTTATGCGTTATGCGTTATGCGTTATGCGTTATGCGTTATGCGTTATGCGTTATGCGTTATGCGTTATGCGTTATGCGTTATGCGTTATGCGTTATGCGTTATGCGTTATGCGTTATGCGTTATGCGTTATGCGTTATGCGTTATGCGTTATGCGTTATGCGTTATGCGTTATGCGTTATGCGTTATGCGTTATGCGTTATGCGTTATGCGTTATGCGTTATGCGTTATGCGTTATGCGTTATGCGTTATGCGTTATGCGTTATGCGTTATGCGTTATGCGTTATGCGTTATGCGTTATGCGTTATGCGTTATGCGTTATGCGTTATGCGTTATGCGTTATGCGTTATGCGTTATGCGTTATGCGTTATGAGAAATGCGTGATCCGTTATGCGTTATGCGTTATGAGTAATGCATGATCCGTTATGCGTTATGCGTTATGCGTTATGCGTTATGCGTTATGCGTTATGCGTTATGCGTTATGGGTTATGCGTTATTTGTTATGCGTTATGCGTTATGCGTTATGCGTTATGCGTTATGCGTTATGCGTTATGCGTTATGCGTTATGCGTTATGCGTTATGCGTTATGCGTTATGAGTTATGCGTTATGCGTTATGCGTTATGCGTTATGCGTTATGTGTTATCCGTTATGAGTTATCCGTTATGCGTTTTGCGGTATGCGTTATGCGTTATGCGTAATGCGTTATGCGATATGCGTTATGCGTTATGCGTTATGCCTTATGCGTTATGCGATTTGCGTTATGCGTTATGCGTTATGCGTTATGCGTTATGTGTTATGGGTTATGCGTTATGCGTTATGCGTTATGCGTTATGCGTTATGCGTTATGCGTTATGCGTTATGCGTTATGCGTTATGCGTTATGCGTTATGCGTTATGCGTTATGTGTTATGGGTTATGCGTTATGCGTTATGCGTTATGCGTTATGCGTTATGCGTTATGCGTTATGCGTTATGCGTTATGCGTTATGCGTTATGCGTTATGCGTTATGCGTTATGCGTTATGCGTTACGCAATATGCGTTATGCGTTATGCGTTATGCGTTATGCGTTATGCGTTATGCGTTATGCGTGATCCGTTATGCGTTATGCGTTATGAGTAATGCGTGATCCGTTATGCGTTATGCGTTATGCGTTATGCGTTATGCGTTATGCGTTATGCGTTATGGGTTATGCGTTATGTGTTATGCGTTATGCGTTATGCGTTATGCGTTATGCGTTATGCGTTATGTGTTATGGGTTATGCGTTATGCGTTATGCGTTATGCGTTATGCGTTATGCGTTATGAGTTACGCGTAATGCGTTATGCGTTATGCGTTATGTGTTATGGCTTATGCGTTATGCGTTATGCGTTATGCGTTATGCGTTATGCGTTATGCGTTATGCGTTATGCGGTATGCGTTATGCGTTATGTGTTATGGGTTATGCGTTATGCGTTATGCGTTATGCGTTATGCGTTATGCGTTATGCGTTATGCGTTATGCGTTATGCGTTATGCGTTATGCGTTATGCGTTATGCGTTATGCGTTATGCGTTATGCGTTATGCGTTATGCGTTATGCGTTATGCGTTATGCGTTACGCAATATGCGTTATGTGTTATGCGTTATGCGTTATGCGTTATGCGTTATGCGTTAAGCGTTATGCGTGATCCGTTATGCGTTATGCGTTATGAGTAATGCGTGATCCGTTATGCGTTATGCGTTATGCGTTATGCGTTATGCGTTATGCGTTATGCGTTATGCGTTATGCGTTATGCGTTATGGGTTATGCGTTATGTGTTATGCGTTATGCGTTATGCGTTATACGTTATGCGTTATGCGTTATGAGTAATGCGTGACCCGTTATGCGTTATGCTTTATGCGTTATGAGTTACGCGTAATGCGTTATGCGCTATGGGTCATGCGTTAAGCGTTATGCGTTATGCGTTATGCGTTATGGGTTATGCGTTATGTGTTATGCGTTATGCGTTATGCGTTATGCGTTATGCGTTATGGGTTATCCGTTATGCGTTATCCGTTATGCGTTATGCGTTATGCGTTATGCGTTATGTGTTATGCGTTGTGCGTTATCCGCTATGCGTTATGCGTTTTGCGTTATGCGTTATGCGTTATGCGTTATGCGTTATGCGTTATGCGTTATGCGTTATAGGTTATGCGTTATGTGTCATGCGTTATGCGTTATGCGTTATGCGTTATGCGTTATGCGGTATGCATTATGCGTTATGCGTTATGCTTTATGCGTTATGCGTTATAAGTAATGCGTGATCCGTTATGTGTTATGCGTTATGCGTTATGCGTTATGTGTTATGCGTTGTGCGTTATCCGCTATGCGTTATGCGTTTTGCGTTATGCGTTATGCGTTATGCGTTGTGCGTTATGCGTTATGCGTTATAGGTTATGTGTTATGTGTCATGCGTTATGCGTTATGCGTTATGCGTTATGCGGTATGCGTTATGCGTTATGCGTTATGCGTTATGCGTTATGCGTTATGCGTTATGCGTTATGCGTTATGCGTTATGGGTTATGAGTAATGCGTGATCCGTTATGCGTTATGCTTTATGCGTTATGAGTTACGCGTAATGCGTTATGCGTTATGCGTTATGGGTTATGCGTTATGTGTTATGAGTTATGCGTTATGCGTTATGCGTTATGCGTTATGCGTTATGGGTTATCCGTTATGCGTTATCCGTTAAGAGTTTTGCGTTATGCGTTATGCGTTATGAGTTGTGCGTTATGCGTTATGCGTTATGCGTTATGCGTTATGCGTTATGCGTTATGCGTTATGCGTTATGCGTTATGCGTTATGCGTTATGTGTTATCCGTTATGAGTTATGAGTAATGCGTGATCCGTTATGCGTTATGCGTTATGAGTAATGCGTGATCCGTTATGCGTTATGCGTTATGAGTAATGCTTGATCCGTTACGCGTTATGCGTTATGCGTTATGCGTTATGGGTTATGCGTTATGTGTTATGAGTTATGCGTTATGCGTTATGCGTTATGCGTTATGCGTTATGCGTTATGCGTTATGCGTTATGTGTTATGGGTTATGCGTTATGCGTTATGCGTTATGCGTTATGCGTTATGCGTTATGCGTTATGCGTTATGCGTTATGCGTTATGCGTTATGCGTTATGCGTTATGCGTTATGCGTTATGCGTTATGCGTTATGCGTTATGCGTTATGCGTTATGCGTTATGCGTTATGCGTTATGCGTTATGCGTTAAGCGTTATGCGTTATGCGTTATGCGTTATGCGTTATGCGTTATGCGTTATGCGTTATGCGTTATGCGTTATGCGTTATGAGTAATGCATGATCCGTTATGCGTTATGCGTTATGCGTTATGCGTTATGCGTTATGCGTTATGCGTTATGCGTTATGGGTTATGCGTTATTTGTTATGCGTTATGCGTTATGCGTTATGCGTTATGCGTTATGCGTTATGCGTTATGCGTTATGCGTTATGCGTTATGCGTTATGAGTTATGCGTTATGCGTTATGCGTTATGCGTTATGCGTTATGTGTTATCCGTTATGAGTTATCCGTTATGCGTTTTGCGTTATGCGTTATGCGTTATGCGTAATGCGTTATGCGATATGCGTTATGCGTTATGCGTTATGCCTTATGCGTTATGCGATTTGCGTTATGCGTTATGCGTTATGCGTTATGCGTTATGCGTTATGTGTTATGGGTTATGCGTTATGCGTTATGCGTTATGCGTTATGCGTTATGCGTTATGCGTTATGCGTTATGCGTTATGCGTTATGCGTTATGCGTTATGCGTTATGCGTTATGGGTTATGCGTTATGCGTTATGCGTTATGCGTTATGCGTTATGCGTTATGCGTTATGCGTTATGCGTTATGCGTTATGCGTTATGCGTTATGCGTTATGCGTTATGCGTTATGCGTTATGCGTTACGCAATATGCGTTATGCGTTATGCGTTATGCGTTATGCGTTATGCGTTATGCGTGATCCGTTATGCGTTATGCGTTATGAGTAATGCGTGATCCGTTATGCGTTATGCGTTATGCGTTATGCGTTATGCGTTATGCGTTATGCGTTATGGGTTATGGGTTATGTGTTATGCGTTATGCGTTATGCGTTATGCGTTATGCGTTATGCGTTATGTGTTATGGGTTATGCGTTATGCGTTATGCGTTATGCGTTATGCGTTATGCGTTATGAGTTACGCGTAATGCGTTATGCGCTATGGGTCATGCGTTAAGCGTTATGCGTTATGCGTTATGCGTTATGGGTTATGCGTTATGTGTTATGCGTTATGCGTTATGCGTTATGCGTTATGGGTTATCCGTTATGCGTTATCCGATATGCGTTATGCGTTATGCGTTATGCGTTATGCGTTATGCGTTATGCGTTATGCGTTATGCGTTATGTGTTATCCGTTATGAGTTATCCGTTATGCGTTTTGCGTTATGCGTTATGCGTTATGCGTTATGCGTTATGCGTTATGCGATATGCGTTATGCGTTATGCGTTATGCCTTATGCGTTATGCGATTTGCGTTATGCGTTATGCGTTATGCGTTATGCGTTATGCGTTATGTGTTATGGGTTATGCGTTATGCGTTATGCGTTATGCGTTATGCGTTATGCGTTATGCGTTATGCGTTATGCGTTATGCGTTATGTGTTATGGGTTATGCGTTATGCGTTATGCGTTATGCGTTATGCGTTATGCGTTATGCGTTATGCGTTATGCGTTATGCGTTATGCGTTATGCGTTATGCGTTACGCAATATGCGTTATGCGTTATGCGTTATGCGTTATGCGTTATACGTTAAGCGTTATGCGTGATCCGTTATGCGTTATGCGTTATGAGTAATGCGTGATCCGTTATGCGTTATGCGTTATGCGTTATGCGTTATGCGTTATGCGTTATGCGTTATGCGTTATGGGTTATGCGTTATGTGTTATGCGTTATGCGTTATGCGTTATGCGTTATGCGTTATGGGTTATGAGTAATGCGTGACCCGTTATGCGTTATGCTTTATGCGTTATGAGTTACGCGTAATGCGTTATGCGCTATGGGTCATGCGTTAAGCGTTATGCGTTATGCGTTATGCGTTATGGGTTATGCGTTATGTGTTATGCGTTATGCGTTATGCGTTATGCGTTATGGGTTATCCGTTATGCGTTATCCGTTATGCGTTATGCGTTATGCGTTATGCGTTATGCGTTATGTGTTATGCGTTGTGCGTTATCCGCTATGCGTTATGCGTTTTGCGTTATGCGTTATGCGTTATGCGTTATGCGTTGTGCGTTATGCGTTATGCGTTATAGGTTATGCGTTATGTGTCATGCGTTATGCGTTATGCGTTATGCGTTATGCGGTATGCGTTATGCGTTATGCGTTATGCGTTATGCGTTATGCGTTATGCGTTATGCGTAATGCGTTATGCGTTATGCGTTATGCGTTATGCGTTATGCGTTATGCGTTATGCGTTATGCGTTATGCGTTATGCGTTATGCGTTATGCGTTATGCGTTATGCGTTATGCGTTATGCGTTATGCGTTATGAGAAATGCGTGATCCGTTATGCGTTATGCGTTATGCGTTATGCGTTATGCGATATGCGTTATGCGTTATGCGTTATGGGTTATGCGTTATGTGTTATGCGTTATGCGTTATGCGTTATGCGTTATGCGTTATGCGTTATGCGTTATGCGTTATGCGTTATGCGTTATGCGTTATGCGTTATGCGTTATGCGTTATGCTTTATGCGTTATGCGTTATGCGTTATGCGTTATGCGTTACGCGTTATGCGTTATGCGTTATGCGTTATGTGTTATCCGTTATGAGTTATGAGTAATGCGTGATCCGTTATGCGTTATGCGTTATGAGTAATGCGTGATCCGTTATGCGTTATGCGTTATGAGTAATGCTTGATCCGTTACGCGTTATGCGTTATGCGTTATGGGTTATGCGTTATGTGTTATGAGTTATGCGTTATGCGTTATGCGTTATGCGTTATGCGTTATGCGTTATGCGTTATGCGTTATGCGTTATGCATTATGGGTTATGCGTTATGTGTTATGCGTTATGCGTTATGCGTTATGCGTTATGCGTTATGGGTAATGAGTAATGCGTGACCCGTCATGCGTTATGCTTTTTGCGTTATGCGTTATGCGTTATGCGTTATGCGTGATCCGTTATGCGTTATGCGTTATGAGTAATGCGTGATCCGTTATGCGTTATGCGTTATGCGTTATGCGTTATGCGTTATGCGTTATGCGTTATGCGTTATGGGTTATGCGTTATGTGTTATGCGTTATGCGTTATGCGTTATGCGTTTTGCGTTATGCGTTATGGGTTATGCGTTATGCGTTATGCGTTATGCGTTATGCGTTATGCGTTATGCGTTATGCGTTATGCGTTATGCGTTATGCGTTATGCGTTATGCGTTATGCGTTATGCGTTATGCGTTATGCGTTATGCGTTATGCGTTATGCGTTACGCAATATGCGTTATGCGTTATGCGTTATGCGTTATGCGTTATGCGTTATACGTTAAGCGTTATGCGTGATCCGTTATGCGTTATGCGTTATGAGTAATGCGTGATCCGTTATGCGTTATGCGTTATGCGTTATGCGTTATGCGTTATGCGTTATGCGTTATGGGTTATGCGTTATGTGTTATGCGTTATGCGTTATGCGTTATGCGTTATGCGTTATGGGTTATGAGTAATGCGTGACCCGTTATGCGTTATGCTTTATGCGTTATGCGTTATGCGTTATGTGTTATGAGTTATGCGTTATGCGTTATGCGTTATGCGTTATGCGTTATGCGTTATGCGTTATGCGTTATGCGTTATGCGTTATGCATTATGGGTTATGCGTTATGTGTTATGCGTTATGCGTTATGCGTTATGCGTTATGCGTTATGGGTAATGAGTAATGCGTGACCCGTCATGCGTTATGCTTTTTGCGTTATGCGTTATGCGTTATGCGTTATGCGTGATCCGTTATGCGTTATGCGTTATGAGTAATGCGTGATCCGTTATGCGTTATGCGTTATGCGTTATGCGTTATGCGTTATGCGTTATGCGTTATGGGTTATGCGTTATGTGTTATGCGTTATGCGTTATGCGTTATGCGTTTTGCGTTATGCGTTATGCGTTATGAGTAATGCATGATCCGTTATGCGTTATGCGTTATGCGTTATGCGTTATGCGTTATGCGTTATGCGTTATGCGTTATGGGTTATGCGTTATTTGTTATGCGTTATGCGTTATGCGTTATGCGTTATGCGTTATGCGTTATGCGTTATGCGTTATGCGTTATGCGTTATGCGTTATGCGTTATGCGATTTGCGTTATGCGTTATGCGTTATGCGTTATGCGTTATGCGTTATGCGTTATGTGTTATGGGTTATGCGTTATGCGTTATGCGTTATGCGTTATGCGTTATGCGTTATGCGTTATGCGTTATGCGTTATGCGTTATGCGTTATGCGTTATGCGTTATGCGTTATGCGTTATGTGTTATGGGTTATGCGTTATGCGTTATGCGTTATGCGTTATGCGTTATGCGTTATGCGTTATGCGTTATGCGTTATGCGTTATGCGTTATGCGTTATGCGTTATGCGTTATGCGTTATGTGTTATGGGTTATGCGTTATGCGTTATGCGTTATGCGTTATGCGTTATGCGTTATGCGTTATGCGTTATGCGTTATGCGGTATGCGTTATGCGTTATGTGTTATGGGTTATGCGTTATGCGTTATGCGTTATGCGTTATGCGTTATGCGTTATGCGTTATGCGTTATGCGTTATGCGTTATGCGTTATGCGTTATGCGTTATGCGTTATGCGTTATGCGTTATGCGTTATGCGTTATGCGTTACGCAATATGCGTTATGCGTTATGCGTTATGCGTTATGCGTTTTGCGTTATGCGTTAAGCGTTATGCGTGATCCGTTATGCGTTATGCGTTATGAGTAATGCGTGATCTGTTATGCGTTATGCGTTATGCGTTATGCGTTATGCGTTATGCGTTATGCGTTATGGGTTATGCGTTATGTGTTATGCGTTATGCGTTATGCGTTATACGTTATGCGTTATGCGTTATGAGTAATGCGTGACCCGTTATGCGTTATGCTTTATGCGTTATGAGTTACGCGTAATGCGTTATGCGCTATGGGTCATGCGTTAAGCGTTATGCGTTATGCGTTATGCGTTATGGGTTATGCGTTATGTGTTATGCGTTATGCGTTATGCGTTATGCGTTATGCGTTATGGGTTATCCGTTATGCGTTATCCGTTATGCGTTATGCGTTATGCGTTATGCGTTATGCGTTATGCGTTATGTGTTATGCGTTGTGCGTTATCCGCTATGCGTTATGCGTTTTGCGTTATGCGTTATGCGTTATGCGTTATGCGTTATGCGTTGTGCGTTATGCGTTATGCGTTATAGGTTATGCGTTATGTGTCATGCGTTATGCGTTATGCGTTATGCGTTATGCGTTATGCGGTATGCATTATGCGTTATGCGTTATGCTTTATGCGTTATGCGTTATAAGTAATGCGTGATCCGTTATGTGTTATGCGTTATGCGTTATGCGTTATGTGTTATGCGTTGTGCGTTATCCGCTATGCGTTATGCGTTTTGCGTTATGCGTTATGCGTTATGCGTTGTGCGTTATGCGTTATGCGTTATAGGTTATGCGTTATGTGTCATGCGTTATGCGTTATGCGTTATGCGTTATGCGTTATGCGTTATGCGTTATGCGTTATGCGTTATGCGTTATGCGTTATGCGTTATGCGTTATGCGTTATGCGTTATGGGTTATGAGTAATGCGTGATCCGTTATGCGTTATGCTTTATGCGTTATGAGTTACGCGTAATGCGTTATGCGTTATGCGTTATGGGTTATGCGTTATGTGTTATGAGTTATGCGTTATGCGTTATGCGTTATGCGTTATGCGTTATGGGTTATCCGTTATGCGTTATCGGTTAAGAGTTTTGCGTTATGCGTTATGCGTTATGAGTTGTGCGTTATGCGTTATGCGTTATGCGTTATGCGTTATGCGTTATGCGTTATGCGTTATGCGTTATGCGTTATGCGATATGCGTTATGCGTTATGCGTTATGTGTTATCCGTTATGAGTTATGAGTAATGCGTGATCCGTTATGCGTTATGCGTTATGAGTAATGCGTGATCCGTTATGCGTTATGCGTTATGAGTAATGCTTGATCCGTTACGCGTTATGCGTTATGCGTTATGCGTTATGGGTTATGCGTTATGTGTTATGAGTTATGCGTTATGCGTTATGCGTTATGCGTTATGCGTTATGCGTTATGCGTTATGCGTTATGTGTTATGGGTTATGCGTTATGCGTTATGCGTTATGCGTTATGCGTTATGCGTTATGCGTTATGCGTTATGCGTTATGCGTTATGCGTTATGCGTTATGCGTTATGCGTTATGCGTTATGCGTTATGCGTTATGCGTTATGCGTTATGCGTTATGCGTTATGCGTTATGCGTTATGCGTTATGCGTTATGCGTTATGCGTTATGCGTTATGCGTTATGCGTTATGCGTTATGCGTTATGCGTTATGCGTTATGCGTTATGAGAAATGCGTGATCCGTTATGCGTTATGCGTTATGAGTAATGCATGATCCGTTATGCGTTATGCGTTATGCGTTATGCGTTATGCGTTATGCGTTATGCGTTATGCGTTATGCGTTATGCGTTATGCGTTATGGGTTATGCGTTATTTGTTATGCGTTATGCGTTATGCGTTATGCGTTATGCGTTATGCGTTATGCGTTATGCGTTATGCGTTATGCGTTATGCGTTATGCGTTATGAGTTATGCGTTATGCGTTATGCGTTATGCGTTATGCGTTATGCGTTATGTGTTATCCGTTATGAGTTATCCGTTATGCGTTTTGCGTTATGCGTTATGCGTTATGCGTAATGCGTTATGCGATATGCGTTATGCGTTATGCGTTATGCCTTATGCGTTATGCGATTTGCGTTATGCGTTATGCGTTATGCGTTATGCGTTATGCGTTATGTGTTATGGGTTATGCGTTATGCGTTATGCGTTATGCGTTATGCGTTATGCGTTATGCGTTATGCGTTATGCGTTATGCGTTATGCGTTATGCGTTATGCGTTATGCGTTATGCGTTATGTGTTATGGGTTATGCGTTATGCGTTATGCGTTATGCGTTATGCGTTATGCGTTATGCGTTATGCGTTATGCGTTATGCGTTATGCGTTATGCGTTATGCGTTATGCGTTATGCGTTATGCGTTATGCGTTATGCGTTATGCGTTATGCGTTATGCGTTATGCGTTATGGGTTATGCGTTATGTGTTATGCGTTATGCGTTATGCGTTATGCGTTATGCGTTATGGGTTATGAGTAATGCGTGACCCGTTATGCGTTATGCTTTATGCGTTATGAGTTACGCGTAATGCGTTATGCGCTATGGGTCATGCGTTAAGCGTTATGCGTTATGCGTTATGCGTTATGGGTTATGCGTTATGTGTTATGCGTTATGCGTTATGCGTTATGCGTTGTGGGTTATCCGTTATGCGTTATCCGTTATGCGTTATGCGTTATGCGTTATGCGTTATGCGTTATGTGTTATGCGTTATGCGTTATGCGTTATGCGTTATGCGTTATGCGTTATGCGTTATGCGTTATGCGTTATGCGTTATGCGTTATGCGTTATGCGTTATGCGTTATGCGTTATGCGTTATGCGTTATGAGAAATGCGTGATCCGTTATGCGTTATGCGTTATGAGTAATGCATGATCCGTTATGCGTTATGCGTTATGCGTTATGCGTTATGCGTTATGCGTTATGCGTTATGCGTTATGCGTTATGCGTTATGGGTTATGCGTTATTTGTTATGCGTTATGCGTTATGCGTTATGCGTTATGCGTTATGCGTTATGCGTTATGCGTTATGCGTTATGCGTTATGCGTTATGCGTTATGAGTTATGCGTTATGCGTTATGCGTTATGCGTTATGCGTTATGTGTTATCCGTTATGAGTTATCCGTTATGCGTTTTGCGTTATGCGTTATGCGTTATGCGTAATGCGTTATGCGATATGCGTTATGCGTTATGCGTTATGCCTTATGCGTTATGCGATTTGCGTTATGCGTTATGCGTTATGCGTTATGCGTTATGCGTTATGTGTTATGGGTTATGCGTTATGGGTTATGCGTTATGCGTTATGCGTTATGCGTTATGCGTTATGCGTTATGCGTTATGCGTTATGCGTTATGCGTTATGCGTTATGCGTTATGCGTTATGCGTTATGCGTTATGTGTTATGGGTTATGCGTTATGCGTTATGCGTTATGCGTTATGCGTTATGCGTTATGCGTTATGCGTTATGCGTTATGCGTTATGCGTTATGCGTTATGCGTTATGCGTTATGCGTTATGCGTTATGCGTTATGCGTTATGCGTTATGCGTTATGCGTTATGGGTTATGCGTTATGTGTTATGCGTTATGCGTTATGCGTTATGCGTTATGCGTTATGGGTTATGAGTAATGCGTGACCCGTTATGCGTTATGCTTTATGCGTTATGAGTTACGCGTAATGCGTTATGCGCTATGGGTCATGCGTTAAGCGTTATGCGTTATGCGTTATGCGTTATGGGTTATGCGTTATGTGTTATGCGTTATGCGTTATGCGTTATGCGTTGTGGGTTATCCGTTATGCGTTATCCGTTATGCGTTATGCGTTATGCGTTATGCGTTATGCGTTATGTGTTATGCGTTGTGCGTTATCCGCTATGCGTTATGCGTTTTGCGTTATGCGTTATGCGTTATGCGTTATGCGTTGTGCGTTATGCGTTATGCGTTATAGGTTATGCGTTATGTGTCATGCGTTATGCGTTATGCGTTATGCGTTATGCGGTATGCGTTATGCGTTATGCGTTATGCGTTATGCGTTATGCGTTATGCGGTATGCGTAATGCGTTATGCGTTATGCGTTATGCGTTATGCGTTATGCGTTATGCGTTATGCGTTATGCGTTATGCGTTATGCGTTATGCGTTATGCGTTATGCGTTATGCGTTATGAGAAATGCGTGATCCGTTATGCGTTATGCGTTATGCGTTATGCGTTATGCGTTATGCGTTATGCGTTATGCGTTATGCGTTATGGGTTATGCGTTATGTGTTATGCGTTATGCGTTATGCGTTATGCGTTATGCGTTATGCGTTATGCGTTATGCGTTATGCGTTATGCGTTATGCGTTATGCGTTATGCGTTATGCTTTATGCGTTATGCGTTATGCGTTATGCGTTATGCGTTACGCGTTATGCGTTATGCGTTATGCGTTATGTGTTATCCGTTATGAGTTATGAGTAATGCGTGATCCGTTATGCGTTATGCGTTATGAGTAATGCGTGATCCGTTATGCGTTATACGTTATGAGTAATGCTTGATCCGTTACGCGTTATGCGTTATGCGTTATGGGTTATGCGTTATGTGTTATGAGTTATGCGTTATGCGTTATGCGTTATGCGTTATGCGTTATGCGTTATGCGTTATGCGTTATGCGTTATGCATTATGGGTTATGCGTTATGTGTTATGCGTTATGCGTTATGCGTTATGCGTTATGCGTTATGGGTAATGCGTGATCCGTTATGCGTTATGCGTTATGCGTTATGCGTTATGCGTTATGCGTTATGCGTTATGCGTTATGCGTTATGCGTTATGAGAAATGCGTGATCCGTTATGCGTTATGCGTTATGAGTAATGCGTGATCCGTTATGCGTTATGCGTTATGCGTTATGCGTTATGCGTGATCCGTTATGCGTTATGCGTTATGAGTAATGCGTGATCCGTTATGCGTTATGCGTTATGCGTTATGCGTTATGCGTTATGCGTTATGCGTTATGCATTATGGGTTATGCGTTATGCGTTATGCGTTATGCGTTATGCGTGATCCGTTATGCGTTATGCGTTATGAGTAATGCTTGATCCGTTACGCGTTATGCGTTATGCGTTATGCGTTATGGGTTATGCGTTATGCGTTATGCGTTATGCGTTATGCGTTATGCGTTATGCGTTATGCGTTATGCGTTATGCGTTATGCGTTATGCGTTATGCGTTATGTGTTATGCGTTGTGCGTTATCCGCTATGCGTTATGCGTTTTGCGTTATGCGTTATGCGTTATGCGTTGTGCGTTATGCGTTATGCGTTATAGGTTATGCGTTATGTGTCATGCGTTATGCGTTATGCGTTATGCGTTATGCGTTATGCGTTATGCGTTATGCGTTATGCGTTATGCGTTATGCGTTATGGGTTATGAGTAATGCGTGATCCGTTATGCGTTATGCTTTATGCGTTATGAGTTACGCGTAATGCGTTATGCGTTATGCGTTATGGGTTATGCGTTATGCGTTATGAGTTATGCGTTATGCGTTATGCGTTATGCGTTATGCGTTATGGGTTATCCGTTATGCGTTATCCGTTAAGAGTTTTGCGTTATGCGTTATGCGTTATGAGTTGTGCGTTATGCGTTATGCGTTATGCGTTATGCGTTATGCGTTATGCGTTATGCGTTATGCGTTATGCGTTATGCGTTATGCGTTATGTGTTATCCGTTATGAGTTATGAGTAATGCGTGATCCGTTATGCGTTATGCGTTATGCGTTATGTGTTATGGGTTATGCGTTATGCGTTATGCGTTATGCGTTATGCGTTATGCGTTATGCGTTATGCGTTATGCGGTATGCGTTATGCGTTATGTGTTATGGGTTATGCGTTATGCGTTATGCGTTATGCGTTATGCGTTATGCGTTATGCGTTATGCGTTATGCGTTATGCGTTATGCGTTATGCGTTATGCGTTATGCGTTATGCGTTATGCGTTATGCGTTATGCGTTATGCGTTATGCGTTATGCGTTATGCGTTATGCGTTATGCGTTATGCGTTATGCGTTATGCGTTATGCGTTATGCGTTATGCGTTATGCGTTATGCGTTAAGCGTTATGCGTTATGCGTTATGCGTTATGCGTTATGCGTTATGCGTTATGGGTTATCCGTTATGCGTTATCCGTTAAGAGTTTTGCGTTATGCGTTATGCGTTATGAGTTGTGCGTTATGCGTTATGCGTTATGCGTTATGCGTTATGCGTTATGCGTTATGCGTTATGCGTTATGCGTTATGTGTTATCCGTTATGAGTTATGAGTAATGCGTGATCCGTTATGCGTTATGCGTTATGCGTTATGTGTTATGGGTTATGCGTTATGCGTTATGCGTTATGCGTTATGCGTTATGCGTTATGCGTTATGCGTTATGCGGTATGCGTTATGCGTTATGTGTTATGGGTTATGCGTTATGCGTTATGCGTTATGCGTTATGCGTTATGCGTTATGCGTTATGCGTTATGCGTTATGCGTTATGCGTTATGCGTTATGCGTTATGCGTTATGCGTTATGCGTTAAGCGTTATGCGTTATGCGTTATGCGTTATGGGTTATGCGTTATGTGTTATGCGTTATGCGTTATGCGTTATCCGTTATGCGTTATGGGTTATCCGTTATGCGTTATCCGTTATGCGTTATGCGTTATGCGTTATGCGTTATGCGTTATGTGTTATGCGTTGTGCGTTATCCGCTATGCGTTATGCGTTTTGCGTTATGCGTTATGCGTTATGCGTTATGCGTTGTGCGTTATGCGTTATGCGTTATAGGTTATGCGTTATGTGTCATGCGTTATGCGTTATGCGTTATGCGTTATGCGTTATGCGGTATGCATTATGCGTTATGCGTTATGCTTTATGCGTTATGCGTTATAAGTAATGCGTGATCCGTTATGTGTTATGCGTTATGCGTTATGCGTTATGTGTTATGCGTTATGCGTTATGCGTTATGCGTTATGCGTTATGCGTTATGCGTTATGCGTTATGCGTTATGTGTTATCCGTTATGAGTTATGAGTAATGCGTGATCCGTTATGCGTTATGCGTTATGCGTTATGCGTTATGCGTTATGCGTTAAGCGTTATGCGTTATGCGTTATGCGTTATGGGTTATGCGTTATGTGTTATGCGTTATGCGTTATGCGTTATGCGTTATGCGTTATGGGTTATCCGTTATGCGTTATCCGTTATGCGTTATGCGTTATGCGTTATGCGTTATGCGTTATGTGTTATGCGTTGTGCGTTATCCGCTATGCGTTATGCGTTTTGCGTTATGCGTTATGCGTTATGCGTTATGCGTTGTGCGTTATGCGTTATGCGTTATAGGTTATGCGTTATGTGTCATGCGTTATGCGTTATGCGTTATGCGTTATGCGTTATGCGTTATGCATTATGCGTTATGCGTTATGCTTTATGCGTTATGCGTTATAAGTAATGCGTGATCCGTTATGTGTTATGCGTTATGCGTTATGCGTTATGTGTTATGCGTTATGCGTTATGCGTTATGCGTTATGCGTTATGCGTTATGCGTTATGCGTTATGCGTTATGCGTTATGCGTTATGCGTTATGCGTTATGCGTTATGCGTTATGCGTTATGCGTTATGCGTTATGCGTTATGCGTTATGCGTTATGCGTTATGCGTTATGCGTTATGCGTTATGCGTTATGCGTTATGCGTTATGCGTTATGCGTTATGCGTTATGCGTTATGCGTTATGCGTTATGCGTTATGCGTTATGCGTTATGCGTTATGCGTTATGCGTTATGCGTTATGCGTTATGCGTTATGCGTTATGCGTTATGCGTTATGAGAAATGCGTGATCCGTTATGCGTTATGCGTTATGAGTAATGCATGATCCGTTATGCGTTATGCGTTATGCGTTATGCGTTATGCGTTATGCGTTATGCGTTATGCGTTATGCGTTATGCGTGATCCGTTATGCGTTATGCGTTATGAGTAATGCTTGATCCGTTACGCGTTATGCGTTATGCGTTATGCGTTATGGGTTATGCGTTATGCGTTATGCGTTATGCGTTATGCGTTATGCGTTATGCGTTATGCGTTATGCGTTATGCGTTATGCGTTATGCGTTATGCGTTATGTGTTATGCGTTGTGCGTTATCCGCTATGCGTTATGCGTTTTGCGTTATGCGTTATGCGTTATGCGTTGTGCGTTATGCGTTATGCGTTATAGGTTATGCGTTATGTGTCATGCGTTATGCGTTATGCGTTATGCGTTATGCGTTATGCGTTATGCGTTATGCGTTATGGGTTATGAGTAATGCGTGATCCGTTATGCGTTATGCTTTATGCGTTGTGCGTTATCCGCTATGCGTTATGCGTTATGCGTTAAGCGTTATGCGTTATGCGTTATGCGTTATGCGTTATGCGTTATGCGTTATGGGTTATCCGTTATGCGTTATCCGTTAAGAGTTTTGCGTTATGCGTTATGCGTTATGAGTTGTGCGTTATGCGTTATGCGTTATGCGTTATGCGTTATGCGTTATGCGTTATGCGTTATGCGTTATGCGTTATGTGTTATCCGTTATGAGTTATGAGTAATGCGTGATCCGTTATGCGTTATGCGTTATGCGTTATGTGTTATGGGTTATGCGTTATGCGTTATGCGTTATGCGTTATGCGTTATGCGTTATGCGTTATGCGTTATGCGTTATGCGGTATGCGTTATGCGTTATGCGTTATGCGTTATGCGGTATGCATTATGCGTTATGCGTTATGCTTTATGCGTTATGCGTTATAAGTAATGCGTGATCCGTTATGTGTTATGCGTTATGCGTTATGCGTTATGTGTTATGCGTTATGCGTTATGCGTTATGCGTTATGCGTTATGCGTTATGCGTTATGCGTTATGCGTTATGTGTTATCCGTTATGAGTTATGAGTAATGCGTGATCCGTTATGCGTTATGCGTTATGCGTTATGCGTTATGCGTTAAGCGTTATGCGTTATGCGTTATGCGTTATGGGTTATGCGTTATGTGTTATGCGTTATGCGTTATGCGTTATGCGTTATGCGTTATGGGTTATCCGTTATGCGTTATCCGTTATGCGTTATGCGTTATGCGTTATGCGTTATGCGTTATGTGTTATGCGTTGTGCGTTATCCGCTATGCGTTATGCGTTTTGCGTTATGCGTTATGCGTTATGCGTTATGCGTTGTGCGTTATGCGTTATGCGTTATAGGTTATGCGTTATGTGTCATGCGTTATGCGTTATGCGTTATGCGTTATGCGTTATGCGTTATGCATTATGCGTTATGCGTTATGCTTTATGCGTTATGCGTTATAAGTAATGCGTGATCCGTTATGTGTTATGCGTTATGCGTTATGCGTTATGTGTTATGCGTTATGCGTTATGCGTTATGCGTTATGCGTTATGCGTTATGCGTTATGCGTTATGCGTTATGCGTTATGCGTTATGCGTTATGCGTTATGCGTTATGCGTTATGCGTTATGCGTTATGCGTTATGCGTTATGCGTTATGCGTTATGCGTTATGCGTTATGCGTTATGCGTTATGCGTTATGCGTTATGCGTTATGCGTTATGCGTTATGCGTTATGCGTTATGCGTTATGCGTTATGCGTTATGCGTTATGCGTTATGGGTTATCCGTTATGCGTTATCCGTTAAGAGTTTTGCGTTATGCGTTATGCGTTATGAGTTGTGCGTTATGCGTTATGCGTTATGCGTTATGCGTTATGCGTTATGCGTTATGCGTTATGCGTTATGCGTTATGCGTTATGCGTTATGCGTTATGCGTTATGCGTTATGCGTTATGCGTTATGCGTTATGCGTTATGCGTTATGCGTTATGCGTTATGCGTTATGCGTTATGCGTTATGCGTTATGCGTTATGCGTTATGAGAAATGCGTGATCCGTTATGCGTTATGCGTTATGAGTAATGCATGATCCGTTATGCGTTATGCGTTATGCGTTATGCGTTATGCGTTATGCGTTATGCGTTATGCGTTATGCGTTATGCGTTATGCGTTATGCGTTATGCGTTATGCGTGATCCGTTATGCGTTATGCGTTATGAGTAATGCTTGATCCGTTACGCGTTATGCGTTATGCGTTATGCGTTATGGGTTATGCGTTATGCGTTATGCGTTATGCGTTATGCGTTATGCGTTATGCGTTATGCGTTATGCGTTATGCGTTATGCGTTATGCGTTATGCGTTATGTGTTATGCGTTGTGCGTTATCCGCTATGCGTTATGCGTTTTGCGTTATGCGTTATGCGTTATGCGTTGTGCGTTATGCGTTATGCGTTATAGGTTATGCGTTATGTGTCATGCGTTATGCGTTATGCGTTATGCGTTATGCGTTATGCGTTATGCGTTATGCGTTATGCGTTATGCGTTATGCGTTATGGGTTATGAGTAATGCGTGATCCGTTATGCGTTATGCTTTATGCGTTATGAGTTACGCGTAATGCGTTATGCGTTATGCGTTATGGGTTATGCGTTATGTGTTATGAGTTATGCGTTATGCGTTATGCGTTATGCGTTATGCGTTATGGGTTATCCGTTATGCGTTATCCGTTAAGAGTTTTGCGTTATGCGTTATGCGTTATGAGTTGTGCGTTATGCGTTATGCGTTATGCGTTATGCGTTATGCGTTATGCGTTATGCGTTATGCGTTATGCGTTATGTGTTATCCGTTATGAGTTATGAGTAATGCGTGATCCGTTATGCGTTATGCGTTATGCGTTATGTGTTATGGGTTATGCGTTATGCGTTATGCGTTATGCGTTATGCGTTATGCGTTATGCGTTATGCGTTATGCGGTATGCGTTATGCGTTATGTGTTATGGGTTATGCGTTATGCGTTATGCGTTATGCGTTATGCGTTATGCGTTATGCGTTATGCGTTATGCGTTATGCGTTATGCGTTATGCGTTATGCGTTATGCGTTATGCGTTATGCGTTATGCGTTATGCGTTATGCGTTATGCGTTATGCGTTATGCGTTATGCGTTATGCGTTATGCGTTATGCGTTATGCGTTATGCGTTATGCGTTATGCGTTAAGCGTTATGCGTTATGCGTTATGCGTTATGCGTTATGCGTTATGCGTTATGGGTTATCCGTTATGCGTTATCCGTTAAGAGTTTTGCGTTATGCGTTATGCGTTATGAGTTGTGCGTTATGCGTTATGCGTTATGCGTTATGCGTTATGCGTTATGCGTTATGCGTTATGCGTTATGCGTTATGTGTTATCCGTTATGAGTTATGAGTAATGCGTGATCCGTTATGCGTTATGCGTTATGCGTTATGTGTTATGGGTTATGCGTTATGCGTTATGCGTTATGCGTTATGCGTTATGCGTTATGCGTTATGCGGTATGCGTTATGCGTTATGTGTTATGGGTTATGCGTTATGCGTTATGCGTTATGCGTTATGCGTTATGCGTTATGCGTTATGCGTTATGCGTTATGCGTTATGCGTTATGCGTTATGCGTTATGCGTTATGCGTTAAGCGTTATGCGTTATGCGTTATGCGTTATGGGTTATGCGTTATGTGTTATGCGTTATGCGTTATGCGTTATGCGTTATGCGTTATGCGTTATGGGTTATCCGTTATGCGTTATCCGTTATGCGTTATGCGTTATGCGTTATGCGTTATGTGTTATGCGTTGTGCGTTATCCGCTATGCGTTATGCGTTTTGCGTTATGCGTTATGCGTTATGCGTTATGCGTTGTGCGTTATGCGTTATGCGTTATAGGTTATGCGTTATGTGTCATGCGTTATGCGTTATGCGTTATGCGATATGCGTTATGCGGTATGCATTATGCGTTATGCGTTATGCTTTATGCGTTATGCGTTATAAGTAATGCGTGATCCGTTATGTGTTATGCGTTATGCGTTATGCGTTATGTGTTATGCGTTATGCGTTATGCGTTATGCGTTATGCGTTATGCGTTATGCGTTATGCGTTATGCGTTATGCGTTATGCGTTATGAGTAATGCGTGATCCGTTATGCGTTATGCGTTATGCGTTATGCGTTATGCGTTATGCGTTATGCGTTATGCGTTATGCGTTATGCGTTATGCGTTATGCGTTATGCGTTATGCGTTATGCGTTATGCGTTATGCGTTATGCGTTATGCGTTATGCGTTATGCGTTATGCGTTATGCGTTATGCGTTATGCGTTATGCGTTATGCGTTATGCGTTATGCGTTATGCGTTATGCGTTATGCGTTATGAGAAATGCGTGATCCGTTATGCGTTATGCGTTATGAGTAATGCATGATCCGTTATGCGTTATGCGTTATGAGTAATGCGTGATCCGTTATGCGTTATGCGTTATGCGTTATGCGTTATGCGTTATGCGTTATGCGTTATGCGTTATGCGTTATGCGTTATGCGTTATGCGTTATGCGTTATGCGTTATGCGTTATGCGTTATGCGTTATGCGTTATGCGTTATGCGTTATGCGTTATGCGTTATGCGTTATGCGTTATGCGTTATGCGTTATGCGTTATGCGTTATGCGTTATGCGTTATGCGTTATGCGTTATGCGTTATGCGTTATGGGTTATCCGTTATGCGTTATCCGTTAAGAGTTTTGCGTTATGCGTTATGCGTTATGAGTTGTGCGTTATGCGTTATGCGTTATGCGTTATGCGTTATGCGTTATGCGTTATGCGTTATGCGTTATGCGTTATGCGTTATGCGTTATGCGTTATGCGTTATGCGTTATGCGTTATGCGTTATGAGAAATGCGTGATCCGTTATGCGTTATGCGTTATGAGTAATGCATGATCCGATATGCGTTATGCGTTATGCGTTATGCGTTATGCGTTATGCGTTATGCGTTATGCGTTATGCGTTATGCGTTATGCGTTATGCGTTATGCGTTATGCGTTATGCGTTATGAGTTACGCAATATGCGTTATGCGTTATGCGTTATGCGTTATGCGTTATGCGTTATGCGTGATCCGTTATGCGTTATGCGTTATGAGTAATGCGTGATCCGTTATGCGTTATGCGTTATGCGTTATGCGTTATGCGTTATGCGTTATGCGTTATGCGTTATGGGTTATGCGTTATGTGTTATGCGTTATGCGTTATGCGTTATGCGTTATGCGTTATGGGTTATGAGTAATGCGTGACCCGTTATGCGTTATGATTTATGCGTTATGAGTTACGCGTAATGCGTTATGCGCTATGGGTCATGCGTTAAGCGTTATGCGTTATGCGTTATACGTTATGGGTTATGCGTTATGTGTTATGCGTTATGCGTTATGCGTTATGCGTTATGGGTTATCCGTTATGCGTTATCCGATATGCGTTATGCGTTATGCGTTATGCGTTATGCGTTATGCGTTATGCGTTATGCGTTATGTGTTATCCGTTATGAGTTATCCGTTATGCGTTTTGCGTTATGCGTTATGCGTTATGCGTTATGCGTTATGCGTTATGCGATATGCGTTATGCGTTATGCGTTATGCCTTATGCGTTATGCGATTTGCGTTATGCGTTATGCGTTATGCGTTATGCGTTATGTGTTATGGGTTATGCGTTATGCGTTATGCGTTATGCGTTATGCGTTATGCGTTATGCGTTATGCGTTATGCGTTATGCGTTATGCGTTATGGGTTATGCGTTATGCGTTATGCGTTATGCGTTATGCGTTATGCGTTATGCGTTATGCGTTATGCGTTATGCGTTATGCGTTATGCGTTATGCGTTATGCGTTATGCGTTATGCGTTATGCGTTATGCGTTACGCAATATGCGTTATGCGTTATGCGTTATGCGTTATGCGTTATGCGTTATACGTTAAGCGTTATGCGTGATCCGTTATGCGTTATGCGTTATGAGTAATGCGTGATCCGTTATGCGTTATGCGTTATGCGTTATGCGTTATGCGTTATGCGTTATGCGTTATGGGTTATGCGTTATGTGTTATGCGTTATGCGTTATGCGTTATGCGTTATGCGTTATGGGTTATGAGTAATTCGTGACCCGTTATGCGTTATGCTTTATGCGTTATGAGTTACTCGTAATGCGTTATGCGCTATGGGTCATGCGTTAAGCGTTATGCGTTATGCGTTATGCGTTATGGGTTATGCGTTATGTGTTATGCGTTATGCGTTATGCGTTATGCGTAATGCGTTATGGGTTATCCGTTATGCGTTATCCGTTATGCGTTATGCGTTATGCGTTATGCGTTATGTGTTATGCGTTGTGCGTTATCCGCTATGCGTTATGCGTTTTGCGTTACGCGTTATGCGTTATGCGTTATGCGTTGTGCGTTATGCGTTATGCGTTATAGGTTATGCGTTATGTGTCATGCGTTATGCGTTATGCGTTATGCGTTATGCGGTATGCGTTATGCGTTATGCTTTATGCGTTATGCGTTATAAGTAATGCGTGATCCGTTATGGGTTATGCGTTATGCGTTATGCGTTTTGCGTTATGCGTTATGCCTTATGCGTTATGCGTTATGCGTTATGCGTTATGCGTTATGCGTTATGCGTTATGCGTTATGCGTTATGCGTTATGCGTAATGCGTTATGCGTTATGCGTTATGCGTTATGCGTTATGCGTTATGCGTTATGCGTTATGCGTTATGCGTTATGCGTTATGCGTTATGCGTTATGAGAAATGCGTGATCCGTTATGCGTTATGCGTTATGCGTTATGCGTTATGCGTTATGCGTTATGCGTTATGCGTTATGCGTTATGGGTTATGCGTTATGTGTTATGCGTTATGCGTTATGCGTTATGCGTTATGCGTTATGCGTTATGCGTTATGCGTTATGCGTTATGCGTTATGCGTTATGCGTTATGCGTTATGCGTTATGCGTTATGCGTTATGCGTTATGCGTTATGCGTTATGCGTTATGCGTTATGCGTTACGCGTTATGCGTTATGCGTTATGCGTTATGTGTTATCCGTTATGAGTTATGAGTAATGCGTGATCCGTTATGCGTTATGCGTTATGAGTAATGCGTGATCCGTTATGCGTTATGCGTTATGAGTAATGCTTGATCCGTTACGCGTTATGCGTTATGCGTTATGGGTTATGCGTTATGTGTTATGAGTTATGCGTTATGCGTTATGCGTTATGCGTTATGCGTTATGCGTTATGCGTTATGCGTTATGCGTTATGCGTTATGCGTTATGCATTATGGGTTATGCGTTATGTGTTATGCGTTATGCGTTATGCGTTATGCGTTATGCGTTATGGGTAATGAGTAATGCGTGACCCGTCATGCGTTATGCTTTTTGCGTTATGCGTTATGCGTTATGCGTTATGCGTGATCCGTTATGCGTTATGCGTTATGAGTAATGCGTGATCCGTTATGCGTTATGCGTTATGCGTTATGCGTTATGCGTTATGCGTTATGCGTTATGCGTTATGGGTTATGCGTTATGTGTTATGCGTTATGCGTTATGCGTTATGGGTTATGCGTTATGCGTTATGCGTTATGCGTTATGCGTTATGCGTTATGCGTTATGCGTTATGCGTTATGCGTTATGCGTTATGCGTTATGCGTTATGCGTTATGCGTTATGCGTTATGCGTTATGCGTTATGCGTTATGCGTTATGCGTTATGCGTTATGCGTTATGTGTTATGCGTTATGCGTTATGCGTTATGCGTTATGCGTTATGCGTTATGGGTTATGAGTAATGCGTGACCCGTTATGCGTTATGCTTTATGCGTTATGAGTTACGCGTAATGCGTTATGCGCTACGGGTCATGCGTTAAGCGTTATGCGTTATGCTTTATGCGTTATGGGTTATGCGTTATGTGTTATGCGTTATGCGTTGTGCGTTATGCGTTATGCGTTATGGGTTATCCGTTATGCGTTATCCGTTATGCGTTATGCGTTATGCGTTATGCGTTATGTGTTATGCGTTGTGC